>CM070066.1:17540174-18807674 GCA_036320875.1 Cotoneaster glaucophyllus | reverse complement strand
TGTTCTCTCTCTAGAACTCTTCCTCTCTCTATTTCTCTCTAAGCTCCCTCTCATCTCTCCCTCATCTCTCTGCCATTCCCTCACCTCTCTCTCATGCCTCACCTCTGCAACAGTAATGGTGACACCTACACACCACACATTTCTCTGACGAGCCACCTTACGAACCACCACCTTTACCAACCTTTCCCCACAGATCGAAGTCAGACTCTCGAATCCTTAGCCCAGGTCTATGTCTCTCTCTCTTCATAGTGGCACCATCATTGTTCAAAGGTTTCTTCGGCGAATCCTCGTCGTCTTCGACGACGGTGAGCTTCGAAAACCCTCCCAAAATTCCTAGATTATGTTTTAAGGCACGAGTAGGATAGTGTTGACTTGTATAGTATAGTTTTAGATGCAGGAAACCCTAGGGAGAACTTCCCCAGTTTTCCAACGAGGTTCGACGAATTTCGAGCAATTTTCCAGCCAGCTCCGGTCATGACTCATGTCCACTTAGGTATATTTATGCTCCTTACCTCTTGAGCTTTGTTTTGGCTTTTGAATCTTCAAATTTGGTTGAGGAATGAACCTGTTATGGCCATTTAGAGTTTTCCGGCCACTTCCCTTATGATTCCGGCTTTCTTCTTCGTTAGGTCCTGCGACTGCGGGCTAATCGGGTCAAACCCAACCTGCAACCTAAACCGGCCCAGCCCAGCTACTAAACCAGTCCCAAACCCGATCCAGTAACCTGGCCCAAACCTTTGGGCCATGTAAACCGACCCGTAACCCATTAACCCAAACCCTTGGCCCAACCCATCAACCCATGCCCAGATCTAACCAGACCCGAAATTGATTTCCAAATTTCAGGTCAACGCGTGGATACTGCCATGGGCCGATATGTGGAGCACATGGGACTCGGCCGGAGGTACTGTGTTCTGCCACCGTCCACGACGGCACCAGTAACCTAACTTGGAGCGTGGTGGCGCGTGCGGTGGTACGTGGCCTTTTGGGTCGTCGCCCTGTGGTCTCTCAGGCTGTCGCCCCATGGCGGCGCGTGCGGTGGCGCGTGGGGGAACCTGAGGTCCCTCCTTATATTTTTCGACTTGCCAAATCCAAATCAGCTGTCTGTTTTCTGAAATTAGATCGTTTTAGTAAAGTTTTACTAAATGGCCTCTATATATGGTTAGGTACATCAATGGGAAGTGACACCATCCTTGCTAGTTCGAGCAACTCCCGGGCAACAAAATATCTGTTAGTGGACCCCTTCTTAATTGCATGTTTTTATAAAATATTAGGTTTGCATGCATTTCATATTTCATGATTTGAGTATGTTTTATATTATATTTTTAAGAATTTTTATAATTATGATTTGAGGAGAATTTATGAATTATTTAAATTGCTTTTAAAGAAATATTAATGATTTATCGAATTTACGTTTTACTAAAGGGTATGAATCTTTGGATTTGCGTATTTGAAATTCTATGGATTTACGGATGTGAATTGCCATGGATTTATGTGTTGAGGCTTTGAGCTTTTGAGCTCCGGATTTGATATGAGTTTTGAGGTATGTTTTCAGTGCTTATCTAGTGGGTTATCATACAACACATACACACAACCGGGTATGTAGACGTCTATAACCATAGGACATAGTTGATGATATTTATGACATACCCCCAACTTCACTAACCCAGGGCTAGTGTTAGTGTGATATGTTATATGTATATGTTTCTTCTCTGGCGTAACCCAAAGTCGTACAACTTCACCTTCGGGTGATGGACCATGATTTCTTCACTGGCATAACCCATTGTTGTACAACTTCACATTTTGGTAATGGTTATGCCTTCGGGCCACTATGATACCCTTAGTGAGTACGTCATTGATGAGATTTACGGATTTGCCTTCGGGCGGCGATATCACATTTATTAAGCATCGTTTTACACGTACTTGTTTTATGAACCCATTTCATGGCATGCTAGAGTTTTCAGAAAACCTATAATGTAGTATTATATACGTTTTCAAAACAGGGGGTTAGTATGTTCATAAATAAAATGGTTCCTTATTATTAGTACTATTATTATAAACTTCAGTCCACTCACTCTTTTGGTTTTGTGCCCCCTTTCAGGATTTATATTCGAGGCACACAATCCCAGCGTCAGGACATTTCCGCGTAGAGATCTTTGAGTCTTCTCAGCGTAGGATCTATTCCTTTGTTCGTATCTTTTTATAATAATTCTTTCACATTATTCTTGATTAGTTGTATGCTCTGAACACAGTTCTGCATTAGTATATTTCTTTCCAATCACATAATTTAATTCGCATGAATGTAAAAATGGCTTTGTCACCCTCAAGTGTCGGCCAATACATGTTTATCTTGGTATTTAGGGATATCGGGATCGGGGCTTGTCAATATCCAAATCCGGAGCTCAAAAACTCAAAGCCTCGTCATAACCATGATAAACTATATTCATAAATCCATAAAATTAACCTATGCGTAAATCCATTACTTCATAATGTTTCGTAAAACATAATTCGATAATTCGTAAATAATGCATAAAATCAATTTTAATAAATCATAAATCCTTCAATAAGCAAAGATCTAGAAATCCGAAACATTTCATAAAACGTAATCAATTCATGAAATATGAAATGCATGCAAACCTAATGTGAAATCCTGTCCCCGGATTTTCACTATTTAAAATTACGCATTTTCGTATTATTAATTTCGACGCGTTTATATTTGCGGCGCATAATTTTTAGTAAAATGAAGAAAACACCCTTAATGAACAAAACAAAATTTTCGAGGATGTATTTGATCCTTTCATAATTTTTTAGATTTCTTTACATATTTGGATAGTACATGTCGATACGAATGCGTGACCATAAACGCTTTGTAATTTAGAGTTATAACAAAAAAAAATATAAACGAACCAAGATAGGGGCAAAATGGTCATTTGACCATAATCTAGAAGGCTCCAGATTTTCTGGAGTAATGGGATGTGCCACGTGTGTGGCTGGGATGAAAGGAAAAGAAGAGAAAAGAGAAAGATGGACAACTGAGATGAAAAGGGGAGGAGATAAAATGAGAGATGAGGGGAACGAATGGGCCAATGAGGGAAGGGGAGAGAGGGAAATGATGAATGGGAAAAGGGGAAATTAGGAGAAAGAAGGGGAGGGAGGGACACTGAATCCTTTTACCCGGTCTTCCACTTCGACCCGACTCGACTGCCTAGCTGTTTTCGACACCTTTTTAGGCAATTTTCCGGCGATTCGCCGCCATCCATCACCTGGAAACAATTCAACATCATTCCCCCTTCCATTTCCCCCAAAATTAGGAGGAATTTGGTTTTACTTTGGTGAAGAACACTTTGATGGAATCCATAGGTGTCCGACAGCAATTCCGTCATTTCTACAGGTCTCATTGACGACCACCACCCTTGTCCAACTCCCTTTAAAGTATGGATCAAAGCCAAAACAAGTTTGGGGGCTATGAAGTTGCAGATTTGATGAATTGGAAGACACCCAAATTCTAGGATTCCCGCCGGTTCGAGGGAAATTATATCATTTCACGGCTGAATTGGTCTTAGTCACATGTATGAAACTTGCTCCACTCTTTGAGATCTACATTCTGGTAAAATTTGGTAAGTTTTGGAAATTGTTGAACTGCGGCGTGTGGGCCAAGACCCCACCTTACCTTCCTAAGCTAATTTTGATGCCCGATTCCATATTTGACATCCGTTTAGTGGGATTCCGATGTATTAGTATAGTTTCGTAGTTGATCACCTATTCGGCCGTCATTTGGTTATTATATGAATTGATGATCCGACCGTTGGATCGGCACAAAACTTTAATATGAAATAGTATGTAATATTTGATAACATTAGGAACTGACGGATCGGGAGTTCAACGTACGGATCTTTTTGAATTGGATTTCTAAGTTGTAAAATCAAACGTTTTCACTTGAATTTGCTATTGGCAGATATTCGACCGTTAGATCGTTCCAAAATTTTAAGATATTGACCTATAAGATTAATGAGACTCTTGGGAAGTTACGGATTAAAAGTCTGATAGGCGGATCTTCCGGTTTAGATTTCTAGGGTTGTGGACCCTACTCTCGACCTTGATCGACGGTTGGCTTTTTAGTCAACTAGCCCGAGTTCTTCTAGCGTGTTGCTGATCTTAGAGTGTTTTTGAGATTTCATGGAGCTAATTAGGCTCAACATGATAATGTGTCTTCCTCGATTAACGTGCACCTCGATTTACATACTAATGGCATCACATTGTGATATGCTTGTTTATTTTATGTGACATGACATGCAGATTTGAAATGTGATTTGATTTACATGATTGGCCTGATGTGATGAAATGTGAGGGCTAGTAGTGGACAATGAACCCATTGTCACGGGGTTTGTTGCTTCGAGACTTGTTTCACATATCGTATCATTATTTCATTTCTCTTTTCGTTGAGCAATTCTAATTGTGTACCTTGTGCTTTGTTCCATTTCTTGCTTTGTTGAGCTTTTGTATTTTGAGTACTTGTTTCATGTCTTCTTCTTCGAGCGTTGCTATATTTCTTGGACTTCCACATGGTTCCGTTGAGTGATCCGGAACTGGGTTCCGCTGAGATTCCATTGAGTGGTCCGGTTCCCTGCTTCGTCTGGATTTCGTTGAGAGGTCTGAAATCCCTAGTGATCCACGATTTCGCTGAGTGGTTCGGAATCGTATCCATCTTGGATTTCATTGAGTGGTTCGATAAGCATTGTACTCTATGATTCCGTTGAGTGGTTCCGTTGAAAGGTTTGGAATCCCTTCTACTCCGCGATTCCGTTGAGTGGTTCAAAATCGTATCCTGGTTTGGATTCCATTGAGTGGTCCAGAATCCCCTCTGGTGTCTTGGTTCCATTGGGTGGTCTGGAACCCGATGTTGATGGATTTCGTTGAGTGGTCCGAAATCTCATCATTTGACTTGTTGGTTCCTTGGATTTGATTTCAACTTCAGAGATGTAAGCTTCGGCCGAACTGTGTCACTCTAGCCCTGCATTTCAATGTATGGTGTGTGTTTATTGATTGATGTGATTGTGGAATGATATTGGTTGTGATTATTGTTATTATTATTAGACTTGTTGACCAATATGGCTAGAGATTTATGTTGCGCTTCATCGAATGTTCCTCGTGATGTTGCATGCCTGTTGTGTGGTATTATGTTGAGACATTGTGATTTATGTGATGATTGTTCGAGTGTAGTGAAAGACGAACTACGAATGGCTTGATCCTTGTTTAAGGTACGTAGGCAGCCTAAGGAGGAGGTTAGATTCAACTATAAAGTGTACGAAAAATTACTACACAGTTGGATCGTGAGTTGTGCTTTGCACATATATCCTGGAGGCGGGGTATGTTAGATATACAGGTAATTGGTGACGTCACTTGTCGATCCTGGACGTATGTCGGGCTCGGGGCGTGACACTTAATGTTTTATAAAACTTGTAATTTAAGAAGGGGTCTATTCACAGATATTTTGTTGCCCGGGAGCTGCTCGAACTAGCAACGATAGAGTCACTTCCCACCGATGCACCTAACCAGATATAGAGGCCATTTAGTAAAACTCCCCTAAAATGATAGAATTTGGGAAAACGGACAGTGGATTCGGATTCGGCACGTCGAAAAACCTAAGGAGGGACATTGGGTTCCCCTACACGCCACCATAGGGCAGCGGCTTGGAAGGCCACGCGTCATCACGCGTATTGTGATGGGTCGTCGGAAAAGTTGTTGGTGTCACCGTCCACGGCAGCGAAGCACAGTACCTCCGATGGAGGCGCAAGTGCTCCACGCGTCGGCCATGAAGCGCACCTACGCGCCGACCCAAGAAGTTGGGTTTGGGTTTGGGTCGGATCTGTTGGGTTGGGCCGGTTTCTGGGTTAGGCTTGGGTTAGGGTTAATGGGTTATGGATTTGGGCTGGGTTATTGGATTAGGTTTGGGCCTGGTTTACATGGCCCAAAGGTTTGGGCAGGTTTTGGGTTACGGGTCGAGTCGACCTAGTTAGGTTCGTGGGTCGCCAGACCCAACGAAGAAGAACAACGGTTTCTAGGGTTTTGGCCAGGAAACTTCCACGGTTCCGTTTTGGGGTCAAAACTCAACCAAAATCGATGATTCAAAAGCCATATTGAAGCTAGAAACATGGATAACAAGTCCATATCGAAGTGGGGCCGAGTTATCGCCGGCGTTGACAAGAAAATGGCTCGCAAGCCTCCGGGTTTCTTGCCGAAAACTAGAAAACAATTTCCCGAGGCATTTCTGTATCAATTTGTCATCAAATCACACATATAACTTGTAAGTCAACTCAAGACATCAAAAAGAGAAGGGATCAAAGGTATCCCGAGTCTTACCTAGATCGAAGTTGTCGAGTTGTCGAGCACCTCTACTGTTTTTGATAGTGATCACAAACCCGAGAGAGAGAAATAGGGAGAGAAGATGGTGGTGGTCTGGAGGGTTCAGGTGGTCTGAGGACTCGCCAAAGAGGTGAGGGGGTGGGTGGTGGTGTGCTCGAAGGGAGGGAGAGAATGGTGAGAGGGAGAGAGTTGCCCAGTGAAAGAATAGAGAGATTGAGAGTTCTAGAGAGAGACAGAGAGATCACGGGAGGGAAAAAAATCACCATGTGTCGCCGCCCTAATGGTCCATGATGGAGAAATATTTCCAATTGTAAATGTACCAAAATACCCTTATTGTTCCAAATCCCGTAAAATCTTCGTTTTAGCTCCAAATTCAATTCCGCTTACCTCCAAACATTCGTAGCGAGGAGTACAACAAGGATACGCCAAGGAAATAGATCTGACACGACAAGACGGTCAACAAAAGTCAACGTTTTTCCTCGAAGGGCATTTTCGTAAATTACAAAAAAATTGAAATATTTTATGTACACCATTACGATTTCATACTCTTTTATTATTTGTTTTGCGTTCCTTCAATTTTGTATTTGCAGAAATGCTAAGTAGGCTCTCAAAAGTAAAACTCTCTATGGACTAACTGTTATCTTATGTTTTTGGTCTAACATTTTTATAAAGTTGGTACGAAAATTAACATTAAAATGTGTAGTAATAGAGAGTCTAAGAGAGTCTCTTAGCATTAGTCTTATACTCGATTTAAAATTTAGAACATTTCTATATGCTTATGTTACCCCAAGAAATATTGGATCCAGGGTTATCATAAATACGGTAATTATAATGCACATAATTGAAATGATCGGGTGAAAACTCAAGACTGCCAGCAAGGTTCTGTACCCGGAATCGTATCTATCTGCAGATTCTGCACAGTTGCCAAAGGAGAAAACAACAATAGATCTAGTAAAAAGAGATTTCAACACAGTGGTGAAATTGAGAAAAAGGATTGCTTGGGTGTGGCATAGTTTTGTTGGTTCCTCCACTGCTTTTAAATTTAATTCCACTCGCAAAAAGAGAATAAGTTTAGGCAATCGAAGAGCTATTAATAATTGCTAATTACCACGTTAATCACAAGCTTTTATTCTCATTTTCTAGTTGTACAAACTACATAGAGACTGTTGGGAAAACCCATTTTATTTATATGCTAATCCGGATTGCTAAGTTCTTATGTGCGGATAATCGTATAGGTCAGTAAATTTAACCGTGTGAGACCAACGACCAAGTATGAGGAGACCCACTCCGTTGTTAGGATTGTCGGACGACTGATGTGTCCAAATGGACATAAGAATTCCTCTAACAAAACAAATTCTAAACGCTAAGTCAAAATCAATCATGCGCGTGTAGACTGATGTTATTATTTGACACAACTTAATCAATTATAGCACATATAAAATTGTTCTCACATTAATACATGTCGTAAAAAATAATCTACACACATCACGCATACGAGCGTTCCATATGCGTCAATGGCCAAATCGCCCTTCTAACCAAAAAATGTCAAATTTACAAAAAAAAGAAAAAAGAAAAATGTCATGAGGCAAACCCAAGATGGCTGCCTCTGTTATGTGGATGGTAGAATAGTCCGTACGACTTTAGGCAGAAAGTCAAGCTTTATTGGATGAAGACGGATGGGTCATAAGCTTTACTAATGTAGATTCAAGAACCTGTCTAATTAAAGTGTGCTTTTACATTGCATCTTTGGACTTCCTAACGCTCTTAATCTTTAATCTTAAATTAATTTAATCACTTTCCAAGCCACTTAATACTACGGTCCAGTGGTATTCCTTCTCACTTGTAAATGAAAGGTCTTATATTCAATTGTCGTCAAACACGAATTGAATCATATTATTGCTAGCCTATTGTGAGGCTAAACCGTCCATTTCTTTTTAATGTAGATACTATCGTTTGTTAAAAAAAAAAAAAAATCACTTTCCAAATAATCTCTTCTTTTTTCTTTTTTCTTTTTTCTTTTCCCTAAATTACGCAACTGTGGCTGCTGGGAAGCATACGTCAACAACAAAAAAAAATGGCCTTATCACATCCAAAAATGTCCCAAACCATTTTTTCCACAAAATCACATTTCTCACTTCATAATCACTGATTTACACATTGTATCGACACCCGATGGCTCAACGAACACCGGTCGTGATGCGAAATTTTTGTAATTCGGTTCGTTTTCTTATAAAATGCTGCGGTCACTTTGCTGAATTTTGCCAAAGGTTGTCTGTACAATTTGATATAAATGAAATGCTGAAAAAGAATGACAGAGGAAAGAATATTAAATTTATTTATACAAATTCATCTACTATTCTGTTATGGGCACATACGGGACTTGCGTCACTCAAGGCAGCCCATACACAGACTACTACTGCACTGAAACTCATCGCCATCACAAAACCGAAAGGACATCCGCTTACTTGAATTATTTTGGCCCCAGTTGCGCAAACTTTTGCGATTTTGATTGGCGAATGCAGCTCCGACCCTTGTTTCCATGTCGCTCGTACGCTGCAAATTGCAACTTTTATGTCAAGGAATAAGCCCCCACCTCCACAGAAAGTAGACTTGGCTGATTCATAGAGCAGAGGGAGTCGCTCGTACTGCGATTGATTGCACAAGCAACCATCGCTTCAGCGGACGCTTTGGCCAGAACCGGATTTGGAATCATTTCTGCTGTCTGTCAGTGGACCAAGAGGATATATAATCGTAATAACTTATCTTGCGCTTGCCCTTCGTCTTTGCTTGTGTAAATTGTGAATCAACGGTGCTGGTCGTCTCGTTAAATTAAAACTGTAGAGTCAACCCAAGATAAACATCTTGCACCGTCGATGTAAAGCCGCAAGCAATGGCTTCTTGCTGAGCTATTACAGATGATCCTGATCATAACCAAGTCTTATGCCAGCAACATTCACCAGCCAGAGCAGTCCATCAGATGGCCAAGAGTGGAGAAGAAGCTTTCACCAAGGAATACAATTTTCTCAAAGATCTTGAGCCTCCAAATCCTTCACCTAGATGGCTGAAAGGGGATGGTCATAACTCCATCTAACCGAAGAGCCCTATGAAACCCTCTCGTCCGCTCTAGCAAGCCTTTCTTCTTCATTACGTTGCAAAAGCTCCTCATAAACTTTTGTAGAGCTATCGGTGAACCTTTCCATGGCCTCAAAAATGCGTTGCAGACTACCCTGTAAAGTACTATTTCTAGTGTCACTCTGATATACAATCTGCCCAGCAACCGTGAGTCCGTCACCATCCCCTGATGCTAGCACAATTTTCTTGTCTAATGCCTGAATTTCTTTCTGTATTTTTTGGTCCTTTCTATCCAAGTTCTTAACTTGTTTCTCTAGATCCTTGTGTGCCACCATCCTCTGGCGCATTTCAATCTTATCTTGTTCCCAAGTCTGAAGCACACTTGTGGTGAAAATACGCATCGACTCAACCACCTCTCTTTCAGATATATTCTCCAAAGCCTGTGACCACTGGTTACATATTACAAAAATTGGGGGTGCACCTATTCTACCAGGTGAAAAGGGAACTATTCCATCCGGTGTTTCTTCCGGTTCATACAGAAGACATTTTAAAAGCCACTTGTTCAAAGCTCGCACATATCCCTTCTGCGCACTAATCCAAGTAGAGAATCTGAAAGTCCAGTTAATAAGCTCATGTTCAAGCTGCAATGTGGCTTCAAGATGAGCATCATTAAGCTTTTTTCCAGATCCGATAGGACCTAAACCTCTGGCTTCTCTAATTGCTAGGCACTGGCTACTATGACATTCGAGCATACATTTCCACATCCTGGTTAACCTGAAGTGTAAGAAAATAAAAGAATTAGGCATGTGACATGAATATTGCATTCACAAAGTATATAATTTCCCACAAACCAATCTTTGCATAAATAAAATCATACGGTTACACACGTGAGCGGAAACAACCACCAGTATGATTGTCAAAGTCATAGATACAAAGACGTTTGCAAATCAACACACATAAGCCTTTCCACTATCACCATCACCTGGCCAATCTTTCGTATTGCCAAAATGAGATTCATTGATTACTAGAGGCACCTAAATTCTTATTACCACCCTTATATTATAGGTAGGTGTTGTTCAAGACACCCAGATATTACGAAAAAGCTTCCAGTATGAGACTTTAGGACCCTATTTCATATTTTCGGTCACAAGAGTTTTTGGAAGCCATTCATGTGGTTCTCAATGTGGATAAAACCATCAAATTACAAATCATAAAGATACTTTGATCAAGATTTTCTCCCCTTCTAATTTTTAGCTTTTCAGTAACACCTTCCAATTTTTGCCTCAGCGTCTTTTTCTATCTTAATTACTTATATTCCCTAACCAAGCCTAATTCCCATTAATTTCATTCTTCGTCTTGAAGAACTCTTAGCACAACAAATAAAATACAAGTACCAATGGACCTACCAACTCCTTTAAGCTAATTTTTTGGAACATTGGGAAGAGATTGAACCCATGATCTACTACAGTTCTAACCCTTTTCCCCACCCCCTCACCACTTGTGCTAAATGGAGCTAATTATTCAATCGATAAATTAATTTTTCAAATATCAAGGACTAGCAATTGAAAGTCCAGGAAATATATTGAGATATATAACCTTACCTATAACATCATCATACGGGAAAGATTGACTATGACTTTTCAATTTTGAAATTTTTTATCAAGAGTTATAACTAAGCTTAGTCCAAGATATGTGGTCAATGAGGTGACGACAAATAATCATACGAACAAAAAAAGGTATCCATAAATGCCACCGAAATTGGAAGATGGACATACCCCTGAATTAATTCGTTCAATTGCGGCCATAATTCTTCATCCCTGATCTTACTTATAGTCACAGATATCTTGTCTACCACTTGAATTGCAATTTTAATTTTTGTGGACAGGCTCCTTATTAAAGTTCGAGTTTTATCAACTTTATGAGCTTCTGCGCCCCTTTCATCTAAATGCTTTAGCTTACTGACCTTCCTGTCATGGATCACCCGCATCTTTTCCTCGGCCTGAAAAATTATAAGAATACTTGTCTGTAGGGTCACAACTGACAAAGACAAAATTAGAAAGGGCAGAAATATGAATACACTTGGTGGTTTAAATTATAATGAAGAGAAGAGTACACCAGCAAAAGCCCTAGTCAAACTCATTTATGGATTAATGCTTGAATCAAACAAGAACTTTGCCATAATTTATTCAGATAGGGCCATGTTAGACAAAGAGTAGCCTAGTTTTAGTGGGTGAATAATGATGTATGATGGTGAGAACAACAAAATATCAATTAAAGAGGCCCTTGAGCCCTTCAGAGGGCAAATATGCGCTGGTCGGACCTAAAAGAAATACATTCCTTGTATAGAGATGTATCAATAAAGAAACTTTATATTTGAAATTCACATTTAAGCAAACAAAAGACGAGACTATATTATGAATAAGAAAAATAAAAGAAATTCTAATTCGACACTACTTTTGAACAACAAAGGATCATGAACCATTTGTCTGGCGAAGCATAATTAGAAAAGTTTGAATTGTTCAAAGAAACCCAGATGGCTCATACTCATAAAGTTCAAAGGTATAAAGATGACCATGTAAACATGTAACCGGTAATGGGAACGGAGGAAACATACCTTTACTTCATTGTAGAGTTTCTTCTCCCAAAGATATAGCTTGTGTAAGGTGGAAGAGAGATTTTTGGACCTCAACATCAATTCTTCATCGAACCCCAATTGAGCAGGAGCAGCCACTTCAGCAGAGGTCGATGGCTCGGCACTAGTAGAAGGTTGCGAAGAGACTAAAGTCTTGGAAGAAACTGATCACAAACACAACACAAAAGTCAAATCTCTGCTTAATAGAGTTCAAATTCAACAAAAATTAAACATAAAAACCCAGATATGTAAACTTTCCACTTGAGGAAACTAACTACTACACATCAAACGCATCAAAGTCAAAACTTCCCAGATAGATCAAAATTCAAGCAAGCAAATTTTTATTAATCAATCTCTTAAAAAGGTGTATAATCCCATACCCACCATGTTTTCCACCATGGGGAAGCTTTCCCACCTCGAGCATCTTGGAAATTTCGTTCCCTGACTCCGAAGCTCTCTGAAACTGAACCTCAATCTCTCGAGCAACTTCGAAAGCATCTCGAGACCCCGGTCGAGCTTTAGCCGCAGCTCCGCCATTGCCACGGTCCTCGCGCGTCTCCTCCTCATCCGCAATCTTCTTCTCCACCACATGGACTTCATACTCCACCCCACCACCATCAGTCTCAACGCTCGGCCGAGCTGCCTCATCGTCCACAACAGCCTTAGAATGCTTCCCGCCATCCACCACATGCTTGTGGTCCCTCTGCACCTCCTTCACCACCTCCTGCTGGTACTCCTCGTCTTCCAATTCGGGAATTCCCTCTTCGTCTCTCACCTCCTTCAAGTCCCGACTCGGAGTGTCGGCAGAGTAGTACTTCTCGTAAACCTCGAATGGGTTTAAAAAATCCCAAGCTGAAGTTCTTGGCGGCGAAGGTGGCGGAGGAGGTGGCTTAGACGGGGTCGAAGCTGAAGCCTGTGGCGGCGGTGCTCCATATCGGACCGGCGGAGAAGAATTACCGTGATTGTTATACCCACCACTCACTCCGCCGTAATTATACGCACCACCGTAATTGTTAAACCCACCGCCGTAATCGGAATAAGGATTAGAGACAGCGTCTGGATAAATATTTGAATTTTGATATCCATAATACGAATTCGAAGAAGAAGATTCCCCCAATTGAAACACGTTTTCGGGGCTCACGGGTTTCTGCCGATGCACCACAGATGGCGTCGCTTTGTTCTTCATGTAATTCATGCGCATAAACCCATCTGGGTACGAATTGAAACCCTCCTGGCCGCTGTCCTCCATGTAATCAATATGACCGCCGTAGTGAGTATCGTGCAGTGGCGACGAGTGGCTGGAGTGGTGGAGCGAGCCGGAATCGTCGTCGGAACCGGAGTGAAAATGGAGATGGGACCCGGAATTTGAATTTGAGTGAGAGTGGCGCGGCGGCGAGGATTTGGTCTCGCCTTTTCTGGCCGGCGGGAGGTTGAGGAGGGGAGAGGGCGGCGACCCGGATGAATTGCCCACCTCCTGCTCGATGAATTGATGCAGAGAGCGGCCAATTCCTCTGAGGGAGTTAATATAAGCGATGTGGGCCTCGGCGAGGGCGTAGCGCTGGTGAATCGCCTCGTCGAGGAAGCCGCAGCGCTCCCGGCATAAGGCAACGGCCGGAAGTTCGTCGAGCTTGGAGCTCGTGCAACCCATCAAGCGGGAAAAGAAGGCAACTTTATCAGTCTACGGTGAAAAATAGGTAGTGGGTTAAGGCGAGATCAGCTGAAACATGGCGGGGGGATTGGGATTAGGATTCTGGTAGCTGTTGGGTGTTACTGTCTGTTTGTTTCTCGGGAAAATTTCGAACTTAGGGTTTGTGGGGAGGAAGATAAAAGAAAAGTAAACGGGAACGAAGGACAAAGGAGAGGAAGGAAAAGGGAATCTTTGCCACCGCGAAGTTTGTCGTCGGCTTGCAGCAGAGAGACACAGAAAGCAGAGAGAAAGAGAGAAGAGAGAGAGTGCACAGTGTGTTTGTGTATGTGTGAGAGAGAGTGAGGAGTGTGAGAGAGAGAGAGAGACAGAGAGAGAGAGAGAGAGAGCGTATTGTATTGGTGGCCTTGTGCTTGAAATACCTATTAACAAAACTTTCCGTTGAGAAGACCAAATTAATTCGGTTAAAACAAAAATTAAAATAAAACACCTTTTTTTAACAAATATAAAACACCTATTAACAAAACTTGTCAAGCAAAAGATGATAAAATGGTAAATTAATTTTGTTAAAAAATAATTAAAATAAAAATTATAGAAAAAATAGTATATTAAATACAAAATAATAGTAAATTATTTTTTTAAAGCCTATCAGTTGTCCTTTTTTTTTCAAATTAAATAAATTTTTAGTGATAACATAATTATTTAAAAATAGTTGCAAAAAATATAAACATCATTTTCGTTGACGAAAATTATTTAAAGGTCATCACCAAAAATGCAACACTGTACCGACTCTTTTATATTTATTTTTACTTGGGTGTACTTTCTAGGGCAATATCATTTTATTTTAAACATATTTTAAGTTTGGGTAACAACCAGATCAGTGGAGAGATTTTTGAGAAATTGAGATGGTTTATAGTTAGAGACGCACAAATTGGAAATTCAAATTATAAAATTTCTGTTTTGAAATTTGACCAAGAAAAAATAAATTAATTGAATTATTTGAGTTTAGGAAAGGTCTTAAAAATAGGACAAAACGAGATTGTGGTTTGCTTCGACGGAAAGTTTGACGCTTGTAGCCGCCACCATATTTTCTTGCGGGTTCCATTCCGGAAGTACCCTTGTAATTTTCTTGGGGATTTTCCTAGGTGGTTTGAGTTTCCCTTTTTTTTTCAATTTAGGTAATGACGGATGAAGGTTTTCACTTTTCACTGTGGACTAATTTGTGTTTGTTTTTACAGTATTAGACAACGTTACAAGAAATTTTAACTTTCTTTATAAATTTTTTGTCACCTTATAGTTTAACGTCAATTTTTGTGTCAATATTATACAATATTGTGCAAAATACATGAGGTGGTAGAAAGTCTAGGAAGAGTTTCACTTTTGAAAAAAACCTCTTTAGAATTTCTCCGACGTTATTAGTGCCTGTGGGATTAATGTTAATTAAGATGACAATTATTATCATAATCTTAATGGTTTTATTTTAATATGCTTTCAGTTTGGTTGGACTCAAATTTCAGTTATGAATGTAAGGTTTTAACTAGTTGCAGATCAAGAATTAACTGGCCAAAATTTTACCAATTATTAGATTGTGTAATTATGTGATTCTAAAATGTAATTAAATTACCATTGTTTTGCCTAATCATAAAAGAATCGTGACAAATTGGCCATCCTCATTGAACATGGTAAATTGGGTTGTTATAACTTGTTAGTTTTTCTTCCAATAAGATCTGCATGAGAAGTGGATGACCGTGTTTGACCTAAAGTTGTTAACACCCATTCTATGAAACGGGTATCTCACATATAAGTTCATGTGTCAATCACGTGATATAAGAATTCGTGAGTAGACGTTTGCATTGTGAATTTTGAGGGTCTAGGCTGATCACACATTCTGCAATGAAAAAAGTTCATGCTTGAACATTTTCGCACAATACGTAGTATGATCGTTTCATATTAATTAGAGGATTGAATGAGTGTGCCAAATACCTCAACTACAATCCAATCTGCAACTCAAAATCAATGAGCATTGCCTCAAAAGAGGAAAAGAGATAGAGAGGAAAGAAAAAGTGAAAAAAAACAAGACAAACATATGAGATGGGTTGGCATTTGGCATTTCAAAGATAGCATATTAGCATCATATGTACACATTAAGGGCTATGAAGGGTAGCTAAAGGTGAAAAGAAGGCTGGGACCATATAACAAGAATTCCAATTCCATTCAGGGGTCTTGAACTCCAAAAGAGCATCCATTTTAATTTGCAATTTGCAATTTGCAATGCCAGTGTCTAGCAGCAACCAGAAATGTTTTCCTCTTATTTCTTAATCATCTTTATCCACATTCAATAATAGTACTTGGTAACTATGTCTATAACTAGAAGACTAATTTTGTTTAATTTTTAGGTTACAATAAGATGAAGAAAAGGATCGACTATTTCTCGATTTATGCGCTAATCTTGTTCATATTGTTTCAATTTTAGTAGATATCCCCAAAGGAACATGCCTAATTGCCTCTATATATAAACAGCCTAATCTTTTTTCCTTTGTAGGGCAAGTCACAAGAACTAGTAATTTACTAAGATTTCATATATGTCAAGGGAGCATATGTGACGCTTCCATATTCTCAAAGTTATGTCCCTCTCAAAGATATTGAGCACTTGGAAAGAAGTTTGGTGATTGAAACTTCAAGAGAGTGGTTTGTGTTGCTAATCACTAGTTTTTTTTTTTAAAGGAGTCTAAAGCTTAAATTTTCTTTTTATCTCATTTATTCCTTTTAATTTTTTGCTGCAAAACCATCCTTAAAAATATGTTTTTGAACCTAGATAATCTTTAAGTACTTTGAAGAATCTTCTTTTTTCTGTTTTTAATTCAAAAACCCTGACAAAAGTTTCCATCAGAATGTTATAATTCTTTACTATATGTGCTTGCATATGCATGCTAGGTATGCAATAATTCCCAAGAATTAGAAGAGAATAAACTTTTGTAAAATTTGGTTGTACCTAATTGGAACTGGGTGGTGAAAAGTTAAGGTGATCTAGTTGAGAATATTTTAAACATAGTTAATTCCATAATTAATCATCCTGATCCTGCATCAAAAAGAAACCGTGTCATACACTACTATAAACGGCACGACAGTGGGAGCCAAAACCCTAATATTTTATGACAAATAAAAAATAATAATATATATATATATATATATATATATTCCTTTAACAAGAGGATCCCATTTAAAAAAAAAATAAGAACATCATATTGACAGTTGGATTGGCTTTAATGAAATTGTATGGTTGAGATTAAATCACAAGTCACATAATCTCAATCACACAATTTCATTAAAGTCAAATCCAACGGTAAAAAAGGTGTTCCCATTTTTTTAGAAAAATGAAGATCCCTCTTGTTAAAGGTTGTCAACAAAAAAAAAAAAGAAAGGGGTGAGATGGGCATTTTGGCCAAATCAGTGAGTCTAATTTGAAGACTTTAAAGTAAGCAAAAGGGTTTTTAGTCTCTCATAATTCTATAGTTTTAAGGATTATTTAGAAAAATATTTGCCAAAAACTTCAATAGTCACAATCAAGCATTGACTACTTCCTTATACAATCAAATAAAATAGCGTTCAACCAGACGTGTTAAATTAGGTCAATACTTGACATCCGTCTTGGCTTCTTCTCTCTAAAGCCAGAAGCAACCTCATTTTCTCCAAATGACTTCACTCGAAACTTCTTTTCCATCATTTTCCTTGTCATTCCCAACCAATTTTATATATGCTCCAGTCTTTAACAAGAATCCAGAAACTAACAACTTATCTTAAGAAAAAGCGATCAGGTTAGTTACGTTATCAAATTATCAATTCACATCAATAATCATGCAGGTGGTTGTTTTTTGCACATACGTGATTCAAATTAGTAATTTTAGTCTAATAACATATATACCAGATAATTTGATGAGATAACATTTCATTAAAACAATATAAAAAAAGGCACCAGGATTTCCCTTTTGTTTTTAAGTAAGTAGTATTTATCTTTACTTGGAAGTGAGAGGTTTTAGATTCGAATATCGTGAATGACGAATTCGATACCAAATTAGGTTGCTATTGTGTGGCTTAGCCAAACTTCTGTTAGAGTAAATGTAGAAATATAGAGAATAATCCGAATGATGACTTTAAGGTACGATTAAAATCGTTTTCTTAAAGTGTTATTTGCCCCTACTCGAATGAGTTTGCTAAGGGGCTCTTGGCAAATCACTTTCAGGATACAACAAAGTATGGAATATTCGATTAGCAAAATGGAATTATATTCCCTTAGAAATAACTAGAAAGAAATTGTATGAATGTGATGGAGAAAGAAGAAAGCAAGGAATGTAGAAACAAATTTTTGAAAATTGAGTGTGAAATATTATGCCACAATAGGTATTTATAGGCATTAAAACACTCGTTCATCGAGTCTTTTCATTTTAGTTGAAGATATACAATCCTTCTTAGTGTTGACCCAAAAGATATGTCTTCTATTTAGAATTTTCAGAAAATAAATATTAATTGATTACATTTTTTAATTATACTCATACAATTTGAGTAAGCATCATTTATTTTAACCAAAAATTGCAACCATTCAACAAAATATACAAGCTTAAAAGGTTGAATGAAACCCAACCTTTTGTAAAGGATGTCGCCCGTACACTTGCTCTGCAACGCAACACCCTTTATTATACACACACATGTTGCACAATGCAGCACCAAGTCATATATATATATATATATATTATTGAAATCTCTAACCACTCTTCCTCTTCTTAACGTAAATATATTGATATATTAAAAAAAAGTAAATATAGAATGTACTCAAAAAGTAAATATAAAAAAATTTGTTCAAAAAAAGTAAATATAAAAAAATTTGTTCAAAAAAAGTAAATATAGAAAATTAATTGGGAATTATTATTAGCACTCCAAAAATCTTATTTGGCACTCCAAACTTTCTATAATTAGAAAGAAAAAATACACTTGCAAGGAGTGCCAAATAAATTTTTTAAAGTGCTTATAACAATTCTTAATTAATTAAACAAATCTTATAACTAGCTTTTGTTCTCAAATGCCAAAAGATCTTCGATTTGGAATATTCAAATTCCAACCACGAGTGCATGTGGGGAAGAGTTGGTCTAAGGTAGAAACTAAACTAAAAACTATAAAATATACAAATGCCATGAGATTAGCCTAAAATGCCCATGCTACCATACACAATATTTATCCCAATTTAGTGATGTACATTATGTGATTATATACAATTTGAGTGTCATACATCATTATTCATCTTGAAAGGTGATTCCATGTCAGATTAAGAAGAAAAAAGGCGATTCAAGCATTATATAATTTACAGAATTTATAAAAAAAAAATTATAATGAGACATCGTGTGCCATTTCTTTTCGCTCTATTGACCTCTCTCTCCCTTTTTATGAATCCTATTTTAAATATAATCTTGATCTTGAAAAATATATAAAATATGTCATCTTGAATCTTGATCTGGTATTATTTTTTTCTTGTAGTTTAATGTACACACACACACACACATCCTAGTTCCCACCCAGTGAGCAATGAACGGGTTAAAATGGCCAACTAGCCGCGATAATGGAAAGTTGCTCAAAACCTAGCTGCTTGGAATGGTTGTTATCAAAGTTCATCATGAACCCTAATGAATGATTGCTCAAAACCTAAATGCATGATTGGAAGATCGAGTGTCACCATGTATACTAATAGCACAGTCGGCCTTTTCAGCTTTACAGTTTTTTATTTACCCAGAAAATAAAGATTTACAGCCTTTATTTTATTATATATATATATATATATATATATATATATATATATATATATATTTGTAATATAGTTAGGGAAGTGATATTTGTCACACTCATCCGTGCAGTCACACATGAGAAGTGCAAAATGAGCACTTCATGCCATTTGATGTGATAGTATCCTTTGTTTTTTTTTTTTTTTTTTGACAAACGGAATATATCAATAAACCGGGCAAAGAAGCCAAAGCGAAACAGAAAGCCTACCCCGAGGCAAGCAAACAACAGAAGCTACTGAGACAATAGTAGTGTGAGAAGGTACAGTAAGAACACGACGCCGCATCTAATGCTAAGAGCGTCACTTCTCCCACTACCCAAACATCTAAGGGGGACAAGGAAGTCCATCATTACACAGCACATGCACCAGAGAAGATGGAGGTCTATTGACCCAAACTTCATCACATACTTCTCTACACTTCCGCGACGCTAACAGGTCAGCAGCAGAGTTGGCCAGTCTTGGCACCCAAGACCAGCGGCACTGATGAAAAGACCTCCCCAGCCCGTGGCAGTTTACCATAATTGGGAAAGCTTCCCAACTGCCCAGCTTATTACTGTCTCGAAGGTAGGAGATAGAGTCAGAGGAGTCAGATTCAATAACAACTGAATTCCAACCCCGACTTATCCCTAATTTACACCCAAACCAAATAGCCCAAGCTTCTGCACTTGCAACATTAGGTGCCTTGATACCATGCCTACAAGCCGCCAAGAACCTGCCTTCTTCATCCCTTGCCACCACCCCCGCAAACCCGACGCCACCCAGAGCCACCCAACTAGCATCCACATTAATTTTCACAAAACCATGACTCAGAGGACACCAATGGGTGGTGGAATTCAAGGGAGTAGAAGAGGGTAATGTCCGAGTACCTGAAGTTAAAGTGGCCTCCTTAAAGGCGTTAACCGAGTGTGAGATGGCTAACAAAACTTGGTTTGTACAAATAGGCTTTTGGTTGAACACGAAATTACACCTTGCAATCCAAATATGCCAGCAACAAAATGCAATATATTGTAACTTTGAACTTTTCTCTTCCTTCGAACCATTGATTGACATGAACATCTCTTTCAACCAATCAACCCACACATCCAAATTGTTTGCATACCATTTGATGTGAGAGTATCCTTTGAAAATATGACATTGTTGGAGGTTTAAAAAAGCTACTACCAGAAAGACTAATTATTTAGATTAAATTTTATAAATTATATGATTTGGTTGGTGATGATTAGATTAATACTAAAGTGTTGATTAATGTTGTTTGTTTTCTATTAGTAAAACATCACACGATTTATAAATTTAATCTACCCAACATGTACCACCTGACTCTCTTGGAAAGGGACGACTCATAAACCACGCCACTCTGTTCTCAACCCTCTATGAAGTCTTCCGAACTTAATATTGGTTTAGGGTTGCTTAATTTTCTTTATAACAAAATACAACCTATTAAAAATTTGGAGTGTTAGATATGTTTGGTAAATGAAAACAAACATTTTTTTTCTTTCAAAATCCTAGGTCATTGGCATCATAAAGAAGAAACAACTCCCACCTTAATTATCAATAACAGATGCATGCATGGCACTAATTTTTGGAAAATTTTCTTAAACTCGTTAAAAAGTTGTCAATCTACATTTCAACGTGTATTACATGCAAGTCATGTGACTTAAATTGATGAAAAATTGAATAAAATAGCTTTGAGTCTTGTACAATAAACCTTTATATGGTAATAATGCTAGGACTAAACTAATTTTATCACTATTTTTACTTAATAGAGGTGTAGTTACAAAAATTAATTTTTGACTTAGTTATCCTTTTGAAAGTTCTATGAAACACATTAATAGTGGAGCATGTCAATTATCAAAATGTAGACATTAGGGCTGGGCACGGGCCGAGCTAGGCCCAAATTTGGAGGAACTAGACCGTATCCGTTTTAAAATGTAACGGGCCGGCCCGGGTAGAAGGATTTTGAGTTTGGGAACCGGACCTAACCCGGCCCGTTGGGCGGGTCCACGAGTTCAATTACTTTTTTTTTCTTTTTTCGATGTCCTAAAAATCCCCGCCTAACCCCGCCTAGGCGCTAGACGGTTGGATACCGCCCCAATTAATGCCTAGCGGTTTGAAAATTTAGAAATGGGTCATAGACCTGCTGAGGCGCCCGCCTAGACCGCCTAGGCACCTGCCAAACCCGCCCAAACCCGCCTAAATATCCGCCTAGGTTGCGACTCACTTAGACAAAAAATAGATAACTTTCATTTTGCATTATTTTAAAAAAAAAATGTAAGAGACTTGTTGAATACTTAAATGAACACACATTATATGCTTGTTCCCCATGTTTTCATTATGTTTCAATACTTCATAATATATATGTCATTCTATTTTGTAATTATATATATTTTAAGTATAAACAGACACTTATTTATATGAAATATAACAGGTTTACTTAAATCCGCATAGTCTGCCTAGGTGCCCGCCTAAGCTCCGCCTAGCGCCTAGCGTCTTTCAGAACCTTGGTTTTGGACATAATGAGATTGAAGCGGGAGACTAAAAGCCACCATAAGCACGTCGATAACTTGATCCATGGTCGTTGAATCCAGAAGTTCCTCCTTAAGGCTTGAATCGACTATCTAATCAATTTGTTCTGTGCTGCTCCACACTAACTTAGCCCATCTTCCAGTGTCAGTTTGCTCCATAAATGCCGGATCTAATGCCTTCTTTCTAGTTATTAGCTTAAGTAAAACAATCCCATAACTATACTCATCAAATTCCACGCCCTTTGCTGTTCTAAATGCATTTTCTGTCAAAAGCCATGAAAAAATAACAACTCAGTTCATTGATTAAATGAATCTGGAAGCTTTAGACCAACGGGGATTTCTTTAGTGTTCACTTGGTTTAGAACCTTGTAAAAGTCTCTAACCGGTCTCCGTTGTGCCGTCACCAGACTCACCACAACCACAAAAATCCAGATTAGATAATCATACATTAAACTTACTGACTGAAATCAAAACTTAAATAGAAATGCTCACAACCACAAAGAGTCGGATGCTCTAAATTCTAAACTCCACAACAAATTCACAAAAAAAAAAAAAAAAAAAAAAACCCATCTCAGATTTTCCACCATACCTCCAGATTAATGAAAATTCAGATGGGCCAGATATCAAATCTTGCAGAAAATTAAGATTTGAGATGAGACACTGGAAGACTAAAAACAGAGAGCATGATGGTCGATTTCAATTTGCATGGCGTTGACGATGGTGGTGTTTGACAATTTTGAGGCGCTGATGATGAGGGTGGTGGAAGAGATGACTGACGGAGAGTTGTGGTCGCCGGGGCACAGGTGAGAGAGACATGGGAGATTCGACGAAATCGAAATCGCAAAATCGATAAGATGAGTGGTGCAAGTGCCTGGGTTCTGGGATGTCATCGAGGACTCGAGACGGCGGTGATGTCGGGGTGGTGGAGGAGATGACTGACAGAGAGTGGGTGAAACCATGAAAGGGAAGAGGTTGTGTACCAGGACAAGCAAACTGTTTCGGAGGTGAACTCAGCAAATCTTAAATAGAAAACTGAGTCGAACTCGAACTCAGACTCAGATATTACGAAGTAGATTTGAATGACGAAATCAGAGAAGTTAGGGATGGAGCGAAAACCAGCGAAGATGCGCAGATTGGAGACAGAGGCGTCTGGAGAGAGAGACTGTGGAAGAGATAGATTGAGAGGGAAGAGAATGAGAATCGACAGATCCAAAAGGGAGGACTGAGGATAGGAGAGTCTTCGAGAAGGTGTGAGAAAATAGGAGAAGAATGGGAAAATGTTATAAACGGGTCGATCTGGGTACGCGTTTTTCTATACTTCTGGACCCGGCCCGCCCTGTTTCTCTTTTTAAACTCGTGTGGAGGCTCTGCCTGCTTGATCTCGTCCGTGAATGGTGGCCTGCTTATGTTGGTCATATCCCCTCGTAGTGCCTCGTCAGCCACTTCTTTGTGTTGGAAATCACGTGATCGCTTGTTTAGGAGCCTCTCTACTTCTTCCTGAATTTGCCTTTGCTGGGGTAGCGGAGCTCTCGGCTGCCCCCAGTTTTGACCTGCTGGTCTAGGCTGTTCTTATACGTGCTATTCTATGCCGCGGTAGCGGTGCATGTGGTGGATTCCTAGCAGGAGAGGGATTTCGCAGGCTGTTGGTTGAACTTGAGCCGGATTGAGTGACTGCTTCTCTCCGCCCGTCGTGCTACCTACTCCGATGTGATGTGGAAGATGCTATTTGGGGACCTAGCCGCGAATTAACACTTTGCTTGGAAGGCTGCTCATGTAGATTATTGGAGTGTGGCCCCAACCGTGAGTGTATGCTCGTCCATGGGCCTAGTCGAGAGTGCACGCTCCTCCGCGCGCTAAGACGGGAGTATACGCTATCTCGGGGGCCCAATCGGGAGTGTACTCAGCCCAAACGCTCGGTTCGGGGCTGGTCGAGTGGCTGCTTGTCGGGACGCTGTTGGAGAGATTCTTCGTCTGCCCTTGTCCTACTTTGGGACACCTCGTTTGGGGCACGTTGCATCTTGGTGCGCTGCAAGAACTGGTTCACCAAGGTCGTCTGTTGTGCTAGGGCGCTGGTCAACTCTTTGACTTGTCGAGACAAGTGTTGTTCGCCATTTGGATTGGAAAAGCTTGGAAAGAATGTGCCTCCTTGAGCAGTGAAAGGGTGGTAGACTCCGAGCGCGAGATTTGAGTTGGGAAATGCCAAATCCACGGAGAAATATGGTGAGAATGCCCCCGGCTCGATGGTAAGTTCAGATGGTTGAGATAGTCTTGGGCCGACTTGGGCTGCTTGAAAGGCCACGGGAGTGGGCTGCTCGGCGAGAGCAGGCTGGGCCACGGGAGTGGGCTGCTCGGTGGCGGGAGCAGGCTGGGCCACGGGAGTGGGCTGCTTGGCGTGTGGCACACGTGGGTGCGAGGCTTGGGCTTGGCTCGGCAACGTATTGGGCTCGAGTTGGGCTTGGAGTAACATGGCTTGGGCCGTGGCCTTGGGTGGCACGACCCGGGCCGTGGTGATGGCGTCATGGACCTCGCCGTGGGTGGCTGGTAGCCACCGCGGTGGTTCCCGTGGTGGAAACTCGTGGTGGTGGTGCCGCTCCACTTATTGTCACATTCAACCTTGTGGATCGCCGCGGTCCCATTTCTTGAATTTTGGAATTTTCATTTCGGGGAGTTTTCTAAATTTCTAGCCATTGTATTTATTTATTTATTTATTTTTTACGTTTTATCAAAGAATCTTTGCAAAATAAAATATTCTAATAATAAGAACGCATGAAAAAATACAAGTGGACTAGAAAATAGAGAAAAAAATATTTTTATGCGAGAGTCTTCTACGAGTGTGGATTTCTTTCTCTCAATGAAAGCACCAATTTGTGGATGCAAATTTCTTCCTCCTTGATCTTGGACAAAATTGCACCTACAAAACAATTAACACCTTTGGTTAAGGTCAAGAGCCTCACGCGCCCACGATGAATGGGGGGGGATTTGGTCGAAGAACCTCCGATGCCAAAGTTAGAATTTAGAGAGAGAGAGTGTTTAGAGAATTTTGGGATTTTTGCAAGAGTGTTGGAATTAGCTTTTTGGTGAGAATGGGAGCCAATATATAGGGCATGGCCGGTCCTCTTTGGAGAAAGAGTGGTTGGCCCTTTGTGTCAATTTTGGGTGTTTATTTGGTGATTTAACTAGCAATTAATATATTGATTAGGAATAAATATATTAATTGGCTAATTAACATAATAAAAGGAATGTTTTTGGGAGGTTATGTAATAATTAGCTAATTGATTTAGCTAAAAAAGGAAGATTAGGTAAAAGATATATGGGATGAAATAAATTTTAGGAATTACCTTGTAGAAGGATTTGATGAGATGAATTTTTGAATTGTTACCTTTTTTGGGCCTTTTTTTTGACTTGGTTGAAAGATGACTCCCCGCTACTCGCGCATAGAAATCCCCATTGTACCTTAAGGGTATTTTTGTCCTCTTTTGTCTAAAAATTCACGTGTTGCCTTGTGATTATTTTTGGCTCCACAACATGAATGATAAAATGATCTGGATCCTGGCCGAATCCTCTTTGTGAGGATTTCGAAGATTTTCAAATCGCATCCGTTCTTCGTATATTGTACGGTAAAAAATCATTGTAAATTTTTTCTTTGTAAAATTAAATATAAACAGTACTTGACGAAAATTGACCGTATGATGTACGATGAATGAATGTGATTGAAACATCTCCGGGATCCTCACAAAGAGAATCCAGCGAGAATCCTCTCTCAAATGATCCAACCTTAGGCCATCTCCAATTGAAGGATCCAGAGGGCCGAAAACTGTCTCCAACCGAGGGCTAGGCCAGAGGGCTCGTGGGCTCCACGGAATTTGAAAGGGCCAAAGGGCTGGCCGCATGCAGCCAACCAGCCAGCCCGGGGCTGGCCAGAAAATGAGAGCATTCTTGTTGGATATAACCGATAGGAATGCCAAGCCAAATTTTCAAATGCAACGGCTAGTTGATGTTAGCTAGCCGTTAATTTTGAATTTTTTTATACAGTTTTATTTACAAAAAATTTCCTATAACTTCTATTTTTCATATTTTTTTTTAAATTCTATTTTTTTTCCTATAACTTTTATTTTACAAAATTTATTTCATATTTTTTTTAAATTCCATTTTTTCCTATAACTTCCATTTCACAAAATTTGTTTCATATTTTTTTTTAAATTCTTTTTTTTTTTCCTATAACTTCTATTTCACAAAATTTGTTTCATATTTTTTTTTAAATTTCATTTTTTCCTATAACTTCTATTTCACAAAATTTGTTTCATATTTTTAAATTCCATTTTTTCCTATAACTTCTATTTTACAAAATTCGTTTCATATTTTTTTTTAAATTTCATTTTTTCCTATAACTTCTATTTCACAAAATTTGTTTCATAATTTTTTGCCTATAACTTCTATTTTACAAAATTTGTTTCATATTTTTTTTTAAATATTTTTTTTCCTATAGCTTCCTAAGCCATCATACAACATTAAATTAAATTAAGTAACATGAAACAACATTAAACAATATGAAACAACATTAAATAACATTAACCAACATAAAAATTATACAACATAAAAAAACATTTAACAACATGAAACTTAAACAACATTTTTAAAAACATTTAACAATATAAAACTTAAACGTCAGCATGATGTCAGCCACCAACGGCTAGATGACGTCACTTAGCCGTTGGATTTGAATTTAAGTTGTAGTTTTTAAATAATAAATTATGTTTGGCCCTATGGCCCTTTGGCCATCGGTTGGAGACCATTTTTTGTGATAGGGCTAAAACGAGTCCTATGGCCCTTTGGCCCTCGGTTGGAGGCGGAGACAAATATGACCATGTACTGTTCATTAAAATATTAATATCTTTGAGAGCCAGATGGCTAAAACGACGCCTCTGGCCAGCCCTCGGTTGGAGATGACCTTAGAGCCTGTAGTCATCCAATGCGGGGAATTGACACTGTTAGCTTACATAGTATAACAAAACTTATAAGCTTAATTTTCACCATCTTTTTGTCCATAATCATATGTTTAATCGAGATAAGAGAGAAAAGTTGCAGAAAGGGAGATCCATTATATTCAAAAGTTGTTGAACGTAAAGATTTTTGAAAATTAGAGCAATTTATTTGAGCTAGCAACGCTCGTTGCAACTTTTATGGTGGTTTATCTACTGCTTCTATTGCATTCCTTTTTTCTTCTTCAAGTTTCCAAAAGTTAAAAAGTACTGCAACGAAATTGAGACAATGTATAGGGTAGAATCCTAGAAGGGATTGGGAAAGAATGGTTAGCTACACGCTTAGTATTGGAAGAAGGACCAAGAAAAATGCATCTCACTTTTTCCTTCTTCAATATTACAATCTTTATATTTTAACAAATTTTGTACTTTATGTTCTTAGACTGCAAATGCATTGTCATTATTTATTTGGTGACTAGCTGATTGAGAATAATGAGCTCGAAAACTCAAATCTAGACAAAAGATTAATGAAGAGCTTGGCTTTACTACCAAAGTGCCTATGTGGGGACTGTGGTCTACATGTTCATGCATGCAGCAAGTATTTAATTTAATTTCAGCACCTAATTTTCCCATCCCCACTTTGTTCATATTCGATTCGATCAAACACCTCATATTAATTAACGTAATAATCTTGCTGCTAATGGACCACTAAGTATATAACAATATTTTTGTTATTTAAATGTTGGGTAAATTTCTGTTTACTACCCTCATGTTTCGTGGTTTTCAACATTTAGTACATCAAGTTTTTTTCATCTCAAAGTCATACCTAAAGTGTAAATTTTGGGACAGCCTCATACATCCATTAGTCAAACTGTTAAGTCTCCCGTTTACTGTGACATGTCGCCCATGTGGACAATGACTGGGAGCCACGTGGGTCCACGTGGATTATTTTATTTTTTTTAGAGAAGGGGTTTCAGTAAAAAAAAAAAAAAATTCAAAAATCGCGACCCCCCATCTCCCCCAGAAAAAGTGAAAAGTGGTTTCATTTTTCACTCCCCCAGAAAATCGCGATCCCCCCCCCCCCCCCCCCATCTCCCTCCGAAACCCTACCAACGGGTCGTCACTCGACCTCGCTGTCGCTCCACCTCACACACCGTCGTACGTTGGGCACACGTTTCTGGGAAAGATTGTCGTGAAGCCATCGCTGGCGATGGGGTAGGAAAAAAGGAGGATCGAAGTGGGTGAAACACCACTTTATTGTAAGTAACCTACCTTTTTCGAAGTGTAGATAATATGGGTTTAGGTTTTCCGATTTTTCAATTTTAGGGATTAGGGATCTGTGAGTTCCAATCCCATTTTTTTTCTATGGTTTCTAGAATTGTGGTTTGTAGTGGGTTGTGCATGTGGTTTTATCTTCAATCATGGTCCCCATGGTTTTGTTTTCACCTTTTTTTCTATGGTTTTAGGGATTAGGGATCTGTGAGTTCCAATCCCATTTTTTTGTTCTATGGTTTCTAGAATTGTGTTTTGTAGTGGGTTGTGCATGTGGTTTTGTCTTCAATCGTGGTCCCCATGGTTTTGTTTTCACCTTTTTTTCTATGGTTTCAGGAAAAAAGGTGGAATTGTATTCATGGTCCCCATGGTTTTGTTTTCACCTTTTTTCCTTATGATCCTACTAGTGTTTTCACCTTTTTCCCCATGTGCCTCTAGGATTTTATGTTGTTTTCACCTTTCTCCTTGACTTTGCAGGCATGCCCGAATTATTTAGCCTTAAAATTAACCACGGTGGGAAGTGGTCTGAAAGTGCATATACGGGAGGGTTTGAGGTTTGGTTTGATTACGTAGACAAATACTTCATGTCTTTTTTCGAGATTGATGAAATGGTTAAGGAGTTAGGATATGATGGGTTTATGTTATATCACTATACGATTCCTGGGATGTCTTATTGGGAGGGATTAAGGCTTATTGAACGGGACCAAGATGTGGCTGAAATGTGCAAGTATGTTCCAGGGGTTAGGGAAATAGAAATGTACATAGAACATCTAAGTCCGAAGCAAGCTGCCTTGAAACATAAGCTTTTGATGAATCTAGATGAGAGTGCCATATTAAAAAAAGTGTCATTATAGAAGATATTAAGGAATCGAGTGTGGCGATTTCGATTACAAAGGGAAGTGGATCAAAACTGAAGAAGGGTAGAGCAACATGGGGTGCGGATGACTTAGAAAAACGGCTATGTCTTTTGAATGACATAGCCTACAATGGTGATGATGAACATGAGGCTGAAGCAACTGAGGGAGGACAAGGAAGTGGAGATGAGGTTGAAGATGGTCATCTCAATGTTGATAATGAAGGTGATGAAGATGATGAAGGTGATGAAATTGAAGAAGGTCACGAAGCTGAAGAAGTTAATGAAGGGACCAAAGTAGAAGCTAATGAAGGTAAAATTTTTGAAACATTTATTTTTACAATTTTAATTTCAGTATTCAATTATTTTTGCAAAGTTTAGGTTTTTAACAAATATGCATTGATTGTGGCAGTAAATGCAGAGGATGACACTACAGATAGTGAGTTTGTGGATAGTGACTACAATTTGGAAGATGATGATCGTTGTGCAGTAGATGATACGGCTGTAGAAAGTGTTGGAGATGCTAAAAGGGGTGAAGGGGTTGGGAACCAACATCCAGAAGACGTTATTGATGCAAGGGATGTAGAAGACGTTCCCCTTGATGATGAGAGACAAGACTCAGATGGCGATTAAGTTTCAGAATGTGATGAGAAGGTCATCTACCTTGAGTTTAATGAAGAAGCCGGCATGGATGATCCAAAGTTTAAAAAGGGATTGAAGTTCAGAGATACTGCACAGTTGAGAGAGGTAGTGTGGTCTCACTCCATTAAGCATGGTGCACCTTCTATTAAGCTAAAAAGGAATGAGAAATGGAAGATTAGTGCAAGGTGTGAGAAAAACTGTCCATGGAGATTGTATGCTTCCAGGATGTACAATGAAGATTCAATGCAAGTGAAAACCTATGTTGGGAAACATGAATGTCCGAGGATTTGGAGGGAAAATTGTAACTGCAAAGTGGCATGGCTTGTGAAGAGGTATGTGGACAAGTTCATACTCAACCCAAGCATGCCCATCACTATATTTATGGAGACAGTGAAGGTGGAAAGAATGGTTGAGATCCTCCTCAAGACAGCCTACAGAGTGAGAGCACAATGTTTGAAAATCCTTGAGGGGAGTAACATAGATCAGTACACAAAGTTGTGGGAGTACTGTGATGAGCTTAGGAGGACAAACCCGGGTAGTACAGTTCAGATGAAGGTGCTGCCCTATGATGATGCTCATGTGATATTTCAGAGGATTTATATTTGTTTGGGGGCTTGCAAAAATGGATTTAAGAATGGATGTAGGCAGCTTGTAGGGTTGGATGGTTGTCACTTGAAGGGAGTGTTCAAGGGCCAGTTACTGTCTGCAGTGGGAATGGATGCAAATAACAAAACTTGGGTTATTGCATATGCTATAGTAGAGGTCGAGAACAATGACAGTTGGGTTTGGTTTCTGGAACTGCTAGCTGTTAACTTGGGAATTGTGAACCAGCGTGCTTGGACTTTCATTTCTAACAAACAAAAAGGTTTAATACCAGCTTTTGAGAAGGTGCTGCCTAATTGTAATCATCGGTTCTATGTTAAGCACTTATACACCAACAACAAGGCATATGGGTTTAAAGGGAAAAGATTGCAGGATGCCTTGTGGAATGCTGCCAAGGCAACAACAATCGCTGATTTTAGAGAAAGTATGGCTGAGGTGAATAGACTAAATGAAGAAGCTTATAAATGGTTGGATAAGAGACCAGCCTTGCATTAGAGTAGGTCACACTTTGAGACACACACTCAGTGTGACATTTTCTTAAACAACCTTTGTGAGAGCTTCAATTCTTTTATCCTAAGGTCTAGGGACAAGCCTATTATTACCATGCTGGAAACTATAAGAGTTTTATTGATGAAGAGGATATGGTTGAGAGGAGATGCAATGAGGAAGGATAAAGGAGCTATTTGCCCAAAAATCCAGAAGAAGTTGGAGAAGTACAAACTGAAAAGCTCACACACTATAGCTACATGGTCTGGAGGAGAAAAATTTGAAGTGGATGAAGGCAAAGGCAATATATTTGTGGTGGATTTGAATGGGTGCACTTGCTCATGCAGAATATGGGATTTGACAGGCTTTCCTTGCATACATGGTTGCTCGACCATCTATTATGCAAGGAGACAGCCTGAGGAAATTGTTTCCTCTTGGTACAGGAAGAAGAAGTACTTTGAAGCTTACAAAAATTTGATTCAACCCGTCCAAGGCATGAAATTTTGGGAGCCATCTGAAAACAAAAGCATTCTTCCTCCAACTTTTAAAAGGCAGCCGGGGAGACCAAAAAAGAAGAGACATGGGGAGGGTGATAAAAATGAATTCAAGTTAAGCAAGAGAGGGCAAAAAAGTGTGAAGTGTAGTGTTTGCAAGGCCTCAGGACACAACAAGGCCAGATGCCCTACCACTCATCCTCCTTCAGCTGCTAGAAAAGGAAGAAAAAGCAAGAAAAATGATGTACAATTTTGATATTTTATTTTTATTTTTCATTTCTTAAGTGAATTTGTTATTTGTGAAGTGTAGTATCTGTCAGTGCTAATGTTATATGGGTTCATTACTTAGGCCTCAACATCTAAGGCATCACAACCCTCTCAGTCATCGTAGCCATGCACTCAGGAAGTTCCACAACCTTCATCTCAGCCAACTCAAGCCTCTCAGACCACTTCAAAGTCTACTGCAAGAGGTCAAAAAAGGAGGAATGTTCCTTGATGCTGCTTTAATGCTTTAGGTTGTTTAAGGGTTCATTTTGTTATAGTTGAATATGCCCTTAGTTTTTTTGGAAACAACTTTCCAATAGATCTTTAGTGTTTTGAACAGAGTTCAATTAGCTGTTAAAGTTGACCCATTATTGTTTTGGACAGATCTTTAGTGTTTTTGAAAGAACACCTTGACCCATTAGTTGTAAAAGTTGTGGTCTTTCGATACTTTTGTGTGAATTGGAGGGTGTATATTGAACTTTGTTGTGAATTGAAAGTTGTTGACAATTGAACTTTGTTGGTAGTTAAAATGATGAATTTGCAGATTTAGAATTCAAAGTTTGTTTGGAATTGAATTTGTAGATTTGAAATAGAAAGTTTGTGGTTTTTTCCCTATTTAATTTGATTTTTTTTTTTCAAAAATTTTTGGCTGGAAAAAAAAATGTAAGGTACATGGTTGTGGGAAAAAAATTTGGGCGGGAAATTGTTTTTTTAACATCTAAAAATAAATAAATAAATATCCACGTGGTGCCCAGTCATTGTCCACATGGGCGCCACGTCACAGTTAACTGGAGACTTAACAGATGTATGAGATTGTCCCAAAATTTACACTTTACGTATGACTTTGAGACGAAAAAAACTTGATGTACTAAATGTTGAAAACCATTAAACATGAGGGTAGTAAACAGAGATTTACCCTTAAATATTTTTTGGTTAGCTAGCTAGCTAGGCCAAGAAGCAGGATTATGAGGATAGAAGACTAACTAGACCATGTCTTTGGAAATCATCATTTACCATTGAGTTTTTCTTACATCGACTAATTGTCCAGTCATGTGTTTGTGCAGCAAAGACGCATGCATGTGAAGAGGGTGAGAGAGTACATAGTACACAGGCGCTAACGGTTCCTAGATATTGATACATGTAAAATTCACAATGAATCAACAATTTTATTTATTCTTGCATATGTGTAGCTGTATAAACGACTAACTGTTTCATCATTCGAAAGAGATATGAGAAGGGACTAGCATACAAAATCACCCGATTTTTCTGTAATACTTAATTCCCCCTTTTGGTATGTTCCAGACGTGTCTTTTGGGGTTAATTTCCTTGGTCCCCAATTACCCTAGTCAGTTAGCCCCCACCACCAATACAAAAATAACAGAGAGGGGTCAAAGGCCACCATTGCAGAATTGACCGTGCCAACCAAGAATTAACAACGCCACATTGTAGCATTACCATGTCGTTTTCACTTGCGCCATAATACCATGTCGCTTTCACTTACGCAATTTTTCATAGCATTACGTACCTTGGGTTTGCTTTTATTTAACAGTCCAGTCCAGTCCAGTCCAGTCATCCGTGTTACAATTCTTAATGAGATCTGACCGTTTGCAAGCTTTGCCAATTGCCATATCTGAACTTCCCCTCACCCAACAAACTATATCAGAAAACTCCAAAATCACTTCACGCCAAAACAAAAACCTTGTGATCAGCCATCACACCAAAACCCACAATCCCGGCCATTTTTAACATCTAACCTTTTCACAACGGGAGTATTTCTTCTTTGTCACCGGTTATAACTCTCTTATACTATCTCTAAAGGAGATGGCAAAAATATAACATAGACATATAATAGTGATAAATGATATACCATTTATTCTAATTAAGATGTCAAAGATGACTTGAAAAAAAAGGCTAAACAGACATGAACACAGAGATGTCAAATTTGAAGCTTCTTTCAAATATGATATTGCTATTTCCAAAGGCATTCTACTTTGCCTTACTTTAAATGCTAGCATATATATTAAGTATTATTTTCTTATTTTTAAACCAACAACAATCCAACTTTTATTGTTTTTGTTTAAAAAAACATAAAGCGATAAATTTTGAAATATCGGGTGGAAGAAAAATATTGATAATATGTCAAATTGCCAATATAACGAGAGAGATCGATATATATTTTCATACCACCAGTAAAAATGAATAAAACTTCATGCAGGTAGTGATGTTTTTGACTTGAGTGTTTTCTTTCGGTTATGGGTTTTGGATACATATTAGGTTTACTCACCCATCTTCCCAACCTTATCACCATGATCGTCCTATAATTAGGTTGCTTAAAAATGTGTCGATTTCAATAGTTATTGGCCAAATTGCAGTGCCTAGATTACTATACAGATCTTGCGAGTTTACGGACCAGATGAAAAGTAATGTCACCATTGGTGAAATTATGTCTCTTTGCTTGAATGTAGCACCGAAAGTTGAAGCTAATACAAACTTCTTCTTCATGCACAGTAAAAAAATGCACATAGACATAAGTGGTGAACCTTGAATTGCAAGAAAGAGAGCCTGATTGGCAGCTTTCAGGCAATGTGTTTGCTGGAGCCAGCATCCATAATAGAATTTACGGCTTAATTTTCCTGTATTCCATAACTCTGAATAAATAGTACATACAAACCTTATTACAAATGGAAAAAGAATAAAGGACATGATATCCTTCCTAAAACATGACTCTACAATATTTACATTCCTTTTTTTCCTAAATATTGACTTATTCCAATACTCCCCCTCAAGTTGGAGCATAGATATTACTCATGCCCAACTTGACAAGTGAATCACCAAATCTTCTACTACACACGGCATGGGTAAGGATATCTGCAAGTTGTTCTTCTGAGTTCACAAACGGTATTGAGACAATCTTCCTTTTCAGCTTTTCTTTGATAAAATGTCTATCAACCTCCACATGTTTAGTTCTGTCATGCTGTACTGGATTCTCAGCTATTTCTCGAGCGAACTTATTATCACAATACAACTTCATTGCCTCTTTCTGTTTAAAACCGAGACTCCAAAGCAACTTTCGTAGCCAAAGAACCCACACACACCATGTGCCATACCTCTATACTCAGCTTCGGCAAAAGACCGTGATACCACATTCTGCTTCTTGCTTCGCCACGTAACCAAATTACCTCCAACAAAAGTAAAATACCCAGATGTAGACTATGGATGCAAATTTTCTCCTCTTCGGTCTTGGACGATTTTGCACCTACAAAACAATTAACACCTTAGATCAAGGCCAAAAACCTCACGCGCCCACGATGAATGGGGGGGGCTTTGGCCGAAGAACCTCCGATGCCAAAGTTAGAATTTTAGAGAGAAAAAGTGTTTAGAGTATTTTTGCCAAAGGAGTGGAATTAGGTTTTATGAGAAATAGGGTAGTATTTATAGGAGATGGCCGGTCCCCTTTGGAGAAAAGGTGGCCGGCCCTTGCTAGGGTTTTTTTGTGTTTAATTTAGGTTTAATTAGCCCATTTATTGGTTAATTAAACCAAAAGGGAATGTGTTTGTATTTATGGAAAAGGGTTATAATGAGTAATTGGATGATTGACTTAAGAAAGGAAGGAAAAAAGGGAAGGAAATATAGGAAATAATGGGGAAGTGGCCGGCCCCTCTTTGGAGAGAGAGGACCGGCCCTTTAGGGTATTTTTTGGCTTCAAGGCTAATTTAATTGACAAATTAATGAGGAATAATCCCATTAATTTGCCAATTATCTCCATTTATGTGGGATAATTGGTAGATTTATGAGATAACTACCTAAAATGTGGATGGGTGAAATAATTCGGATTTGTTTAGCTTTTATGGGCACCTTTGACTTGACCGATGATAATTACCGGCTGCTCGCGCGTAGGAATTCTGATGCACCTCAAGGGCATTTTTGCCTTAATCCGAAAATCCACGTGTCGCCTTGTGATTATTTTTGGCTCCACAAATGCCCCCACACCTGTTGGGCAGAAAAGGGCAACAGGTGTACAGATTCTCCCACTTTGGGAAACTTCAAGCTGCTTCCTATTTTGTTGATTTTCCTCTTGTAATAGGAAGATAAATCCCCTTAGGAAAAAGGGAAGTAAATTTCCCTTAAAGCTTATTTAAGTCCACCTTAAGTGGATTATTAAATCATCCTTCAGAGAAGAATTTACTTCACCTTACAAGAGAGAAAGAGAGCTTAGAGGATATTTGTTCCCCCTCCTCTAGCAGTCTTCCACATCTTGCCCGTGTAAAGGATCGCTCCTCGCTGCTTCTAAGTAAGAAAAAATTAATTTTCTTGTCTTCCTTGAATCTTGGTATTCGTCAATCCATGGAAAATATATATACATATACATATATATATATATATATATAATGCTCCTTTTGTTGGGCGCGGGGCGCTGTTGTTTGGAGAATGAAGACCAGGCCGTGGGGCCTGGCTGGTTGCTGGGTCTTGCGGCAAAGGCCTAAAATTTTTTTTTGTTGCAACCTTCTAACGAATCTTTCTCGTACCCTTCCTTGTAGAGTCTTCTCCTCCATGTCTTCCTCGAGCCTTAAGAATGATGACGGTGTGCCGCCATTATATCGTCAAGGCGGGTCTTTGAGCAAGGTTGGCTATTTCAAGGCTGCTCACTTCAAGATCAATTCTGACGACTCCTTCAGAGACGTCCTTGAGACATATTGGCATGCCATTCCATCTGGAGTGCGTGTGAGGCGGGTCAAGGATGGTAGCAGCCGTGAGCCATGCGATGAAGTTCAGAGAGTCATCAAATTCCATCCTTACTACTTCGTGCTGGGGTTCACCTTTCCCATGCCGCGCTTTTTCCAAGAAGTGCTTTGCTCCATGAAATGTGCGTCTGCTCAATGTTCTCCGAATGCGGTTCGAGTGATGGTGGGGTTTCATAATTTGAGCCGATTCTTTGATTTGGGACTAACTACCAACGAATTCTGGTACTTCTTCGACATAGGTCGTGTTGATGGAGTTGGGCAGCTGCGGACTCGTCATAGACTTTTTGACAATTCAAGTAAGGGTGATCATGATTGGGCCAAAGAGACCTTGGAGATAAGTGGCGAGTGGGAGTCCGAACACTCCCCTGAGCTGCAGGTGTCAACAGTCTTCATATCCGGTAAGCAGGCTGCTTTAATTTCCTTCTCAGCTGCTTGATTTTGATGCTAAACTGCTCTTCAATTTTCTGACTGCTCTCTGCCATCCTTGTAGATTCGGAGTTTGGCTCAACTCCCAAGGTCTCCCAGACATGAAGAAAGTGCATGTTGCTCTAGCTATTCCTTCTGAGTATCGTGAATGGCGCTGGCTGCTAAGTCCTCTTCGTAGGGAGAAAGATGGATTGCCCCCAAAGGAAGAAGTAAAACGGATCAAGGCAGCTGCATTGGCCCGTCATATCACCGTAGTGGAGCCTGCCGCCAACGATGGTGGAAGGAAGAGGCATTCCTCGCCTGCCCAGGAGTCGTCTGCTGAAAAGAAACCACGGGCTGCCCGCGAGGGTTCATCCGCTGCTCAGGAGGTGTTTGATGTGAAGAGGTTGAAGACTTCCTCTGCTGCTCGCGGGGGTTCACCAGCTGCTCCCAAGCTTGTGATTGACTTGACTTCTTCCAAGAATGGGTCAAAAGAGACTGCCAGACCTGTGCCAGTGACGCCTGCCGTTCTGAAGGCTACTAGCTCGATCGCCGATAGGATTGCTCAACGCCGAGGTTCATCAGTGCCGAAGTTTGTGCTAAAACGTCCGTCCGGGGTTAGATCTGATTCTCCTTCGGAAAGGCCTGCTTCTGTGAAGAATGGCATGACATCCTCGTCTGCTAAGGTGGCGCCAAATCTTGTCCCTTCCACTGCTGAGACCAAGCTGCCTTCTGAGGGGAATGAGACCGCTTGCGCCAACGGTCCTGGTAAATCCGCCAAGTCTAATTCCAAGGAAGCTGCTGAGATTTGTGCGCTTTTAAGGCCGGACCTTCTTGAGGATATGGATGCGTGTACTAAATTTGTTGATGGCGTCAAGGGGATCATTGGTCCAGGCTCTTTCGTGAAGCATACGCCTGAGTACATGAGGGCTGCTCTGCTGACCATGATGCAAAAAACGGCGATCTTGGCTGCCGAATCCATAGTTCTTGATCGAGAGGATACCAAGGCTGCCCATGAGGTGGCGAGGTCTATGGCTGCTGAAGCTTACTCCTCGGCTGAGAAAGTTAAAAATTTGGAGTCTGAACTTGCTGCTTTGAAGGGGTCTAATGTCTCTGCCCTTTCTTCTTTGCAACTTGAGACCGCTCGCCACAAGATCGCGAACTTGAAGGCTAGGCTTGACATGACTCAAGTAAAATATGAAAGTGCAGAGAAGGAGATTGAACGTTACATACCTCAGATTCAGGATCTCGAACGCTCCATCTCTGAAACCCGCTCCGCTGCTTATGCTAAAGATGAAGAACTGATCGCCGCCTACAACCAAGTGATATACCTCAAGAAAATCGTTGGCAGGCTTGAGCCTCAAGTGCTGAAGCTTCAAGGTGCTTTGAAGATTAACGATAGTCTGAAAAAAAAAAAGGTGGAGGAAATGCAGCGGGTCCGTGCTTGTCTGCTTGAGGAAGTTGAACAGCTAAAGAGTGAGAAGGCTGGGTTTGAGGCTTCGCTGACTCAAAACCAATCTGATTTCTACAAACTTGGTTATGTTGATCATCTTTTCGGACGGTCGTCTGATTTTGAGTTTTCTGAAAAAGACTTTGAGACTTTCTCCATTTCTCCAAAAGATTTGCTCGCCTTTACTTTCGAGTCCTCCATCGGTGAAATAGTTGGAGATGGGAGTGTCCACGGCGGGGCAGCCGGGAATAAAGCGCCGGATGGTACCACTGCTGGAGTTGCCGTGGCTGCCGAAGGTGTGACAATGGAGCAGTCGTCGGGTGGCCAAGCTGCTGAAGAGTAGTCTTCTAGGTAGCCTTTAGGTTTATTTTTCCTTGTTGCTTTTGCTTTGCTTGAACTCCTCCAGTCTTTGTCAGTTGTTTATCAATTTTGCTAGAAAATTTAATAAACTTGTTTCCTTCGCTTTTCTCCATCTTCGCTTCTTTTGTTCATGCCTTAACCTTTAGACTTTATAGGTCAGTAGCAGGCGCGCCACTTTTTTATAAGCAGACAGGCCGTGTAGCCTACGTAGTCGTAGTTGTTGGTGTAGAACTTTTGCAAAGTTGTTAGCCGTAGGGTCGGCAGCCGGATGCCTTACTTACAGAAGCAGACAAATCTGCGTGACCACTAGGCTGTTAACCTTGGCTTTCTCCAATTTCGTAGGTTACGCAGCAAGTGTCACAACACTTTAGGACTTGGTGCAAGTCGTTCCGCGCTTGGCAGAGGTGAAGCTTATCGACTACGTAGCATGTCGGTAGTGGATAAAACTTCGTATATGCCTGCTAGCTTGTTTAACCTTTCACAAGAATGTGTGGTTGTATAAGTCTAGTGTGGCTTCACTGCTTGAAGGGCAAGCCGTAGGCAGTCTTCCAGAATCCGTAGGCTACCTTAGTGCACTCGGTAGCAGCTTTAGGGTTCCAGGGAAATGTGCCCCCTCCGTCTCTAGGGCCCGGTTCCCCGCGGATTAGGCCAAGAGACCCAAAATCCTTCAATTAGCTAAGCCTTGAAAAAGACCATTGTGGCTACTTCTAGGAATCCCGGCGCAAGCCATTGTGCATCTAGTTATACTAGGGCAGCCAGGCTCATCCACGTCTGGATATTCGGAGTGTAGAGTTTATCCTCCCGCTTTGGAGAGTAGATTGGCCCCTCGGGGGGTGCTATTCCTGCGGTGAGTCCCTAAGAAGGGCGCGATCTTCTTTTGAAGCGCATGAGTGATTAGTTGTCGCAATGGAATCAAGTTGTAAAAGAGTTCCTCATTGAAAAACAAGTGAACAAATAACTTAATCGTAAAGACTGCGGAACAACTGGATAGTTCTCGGCTTGCGAGGTGGTGCTCGTCTAAGCTGCTTGAGCCTTCGGGTATAGTTGGAGATCACACGTGGTACTTCCTCAAGTTGTAGGCGTTCCACTGCTTTTTGATCTCCTTGTCATTCATGGTGGCGAGGGTGTAGCTTTCCTTGCCGCCTACTCTGCTGATCTTGTAAGGTCCTTCCCAAACAGGGTCCATCTTCTTTGATCCCTCCCTTCGAGCAATGATGAAGGCCTTGCTCAGAACTAGATCCCCGAGTTGAAACTGCCGAATTTTGGACCTTTTGTTGTAACTAGAGAGGAGCTGTTGCTGGTAGGATGCGATGCGGGCTATGGTCTGCTCGCGCCTTTCCTCCGCTAGGTCTAGGTTCCTGGCTATCTCTTCGCTGTTCTGCTCGACATCTGGTAGCAGGGTGGTGATGCTTGGCATGATAATGTTGGGAGGAATGATTGCTTCTGAACCGAACGCCAAAGAGAAAAGGGTTTCTCCGGTTGCTCGCCTTTTGGTGGTACGATATGCCCACAGACATCCGGGGAGTGCATCTGGCCACTTTCCTTTTTTGTCTGTGAGGGATTTTTTGAGGCAATCGAAGATCGTCTTGTTGGAAGCTTCGGCCTGCCCATTGCCTGGCGGATACCTTGGTGTAGATATATGTTGCTTTACACCGTATTTTTGGAAGAATCCTGCCAAGTCTTTGCCCACAAATTGCGGACCGTTGTCGGTGACGATGGACTGAGGGATACCAAAGTGGCAAATGATATTCCTCCATATGAAGCGCTCTATGTCCGTCTGAGTGGTTGTTGTCATGGGCTCCGCTTCTACCCACTTGGTGAAATAATCGGTGGCCACGATCATCATTCCTCTGCCCCCAGCAGCGGGCGGCATGGGCCCGATCAGGTCGATTGCCCACTGCATGAACGGCCAGGGACTTGCTTGTGGATGTAACTCGCTGGCAGGCAGGGCCGGTACAGGCTTGTAACATTGGCAGCGGTCGCATTTTTGCACTAACTCCCAGGCATCTTGATGCATGGTTGGCCAGTAGTAGCCTGCGTTGAGAGCCTTTTGCTCTAAAGATCGTCCTCCAGAATGGTTCCCACAAACGCCTTCATGGATTGAACTTAGGACCCTCAAATCATCGAGAGGCGCCAAACATCGGAGGTGCAGTCTGGTGTAGGATCTTCGAACTAAAATGTCCTTCCACATGTAGTAGCGCGCTGCTCGGGTTTGAAGTTTCCTTGACTCCAATCTTTCCGTGGGGAGCGTGCCGTTGACCAAGTAATCTATAATAGGACTTTGCCAATTTGGAGTTACACTAACCTGCGTCACCTCAGCTACTGGCTCGGACTCTATGCTCGGTTTATCTAGGTACTCCACCAGAATTGAACGCTTGAGCTAGTGATCGAGGGCGGAGCCCAGGCCGGCTAGTGCATCTGCATGGGCATTTTCGTTCCGTGGAACTTGAGTGAGCGTGTAAGTCTGAAATGCCTCCAGCTGTTCGCGTACCTTCTCCAGATATTGCGCCATCCTTGGATGTTTCACCGTGTATTCCCCCGTGGTTTGGCTAGTAATCAGCTGAGAATCAAAATAGATTGCCAGCTTCTTCACTGCTAAGTCTTTCGCCATTCGAATGCCTGCCAGTAGGGCTTCGTACTCTGCTTCATTGTTGGATGCTTTGAAGCCTAAAGTGATCGCTTGCTCGAGCAGTGAGCTATCTGGGGTAATGAGAACCACGCCCACTCCCGAACCTTTATGATTGGAGGCGCCGTCCACGTGCATATGCCAAATGTCGCCATTGAGGAAAGCTGGCGGAGCTAGGGTCTCGGCTGCTTTTGGGACATCGTTGGGCTCCTCTGCTGCATTGCTTAGGCCAGGCGCAAACTCTGCTATGAAATCTACCAAGGCTTGGGCCTTTATCGCTGTACGGGGTCGGAAGACTAAACCATATTGGCCTAGTTCAAGTGCCCACTTCATCACTCGTTGAGAAGCATCCAGACCATGCAGGATGGATCGTAGAGGATATTGAGTCATGACGATGACTGTATGAGCTTGAAAGTACGGTCTGAGTTTCCGAGCTGCCATAACTAGAGCCAAAATTAATTTTTCGATCTTCAGATATCTTGTTTCCGCATCGAGGAGAGCTTTTGAAGTGTAGAACACCGGTAGTTGGGCCCCCAACTCTTCCCGTATGAGGGCAGAGCTCACCGCTACTTTAGATACTGCCAAGTAGATGTACAAGTCTTCCGCAGCTTCTGGCTTGGATAGTAATGGAGGCGATGTGAGATACTTCTTCAGGTCTTGGAAGGCTTTTTCGCATTCTTCATCCTATTTGTCACGTTGCGCCATCTTGATGGCTTTGAAGAAAGGCTTGCATCTATCGGTGGACCGCGAGAGGAAACAGTTGAGGGCGGTTGCTCGTCCGGTCAAGCTTTAGATCTCCTTCAAGGTTGTGGGAGACCTCATTTCTAGAATTGCTCGGATCTGCTTGGGATGCACCTCGATCCCTCGTTGGGTGACTAAGTACCCTAGGAATCGGCCTGAAGATACTCCAAATGTGTATTTGGCAGGATTGAGCTTCATCTTGTACGCCCTAAGGATGTCAAATGTTTCCGCCAAATTGCGAATGTGGTCTGACCGCTGCTTGCCTTTCACCATGATGTCATCGACATAGACTTCCATGGTAACCCCAATCTGCTTTTTGAACATCATATTCACTAACCTTTGGTAGGTTGCTCCTGCGTTCTTGAGGCCAAAAGGCATGACTTTGTAGTAGTATGTACCTCGCTCGATCACAAACGCGGTTTTCTCCTTGTCGGGCTCGTGCATGGCTATTTGGTTGTAACCAGAGTATGCGTCCAGGAAGCTGAGCAGCTGGTTTCCAGAAGTTGAGTCCACCAAAAGGTCAATTCGGGGGACCGGATAAGGATCATTCGGGCATGCTTTGTTGAGGTCGGTGTAATCTACGCAAACCCTCCATTTGCCTTTCTCCTTCTTCATAACTAGCACAACGTTGGCGAGCCATGCGGAGTGTACTACCTCTTCTATGAATCCGGCCTCCAGCAGCTTGTCTATCTCAGCCTCGATGATCGCTACTCGTTCGGGCGCAAAGTGCCTTCTCTTCTGGATTACCGGCTTAGCAGCGGGGTCAACATGTAATTTGTGGCAAGCCTCCTTTGGGTCGATGCCAGGCATGTCGGATGGTGACCATGCAAAGATGTCCCGGTTCTTCCTGAGGAAGGTGGTGAGTTCTTCTTTCTCGGTTGGGCTTAGGCGAGAGCCAATCCTAGCGGTCTTTTCTGGCTGCTGCGGATCAAGAATGATTTCTTCAGCGTCTTCTTCGGGTTTCCAGCCTATCTCGTCTGCTTGAGCGCCATCTTCTCGATCTTCCTGCTGTAATTGCTATTTGGCAGCTTCGTCGTCCTTTTGGACTTCGGTGACTTCCACGGGAGTGAAGGTCTTCTTCCTTGATTCTTTCAACATTTGCACGGTGCATCGTCGGGATGCGGCCTGGTCGGACTTAATTTCTCTAATTCCTCCGCCCGGGACGCGCAAACGGATCTTTTGGTACTTGACTGAAGTGACAGCATCTAGCTTGATCAACCAAGGCCTTCCAAGGATCCTGTTGTAAGGGGATGGGTCGCTCACGATCGTGAATGTTTGCTTCGAAACTACTGGTGATGTTTTCACGTCAAGTGTGATTTGGCCGATTGCAGTTGAGGTGTGTCCATTGAATCCAGTGAGTACCTCTGCTCGATGTGTTATTGTGCTCTCCAAGCCCATCTTCTGGATGACTGAGAATTGAAGTAGATTGACCGCACTTCCGTTGTCCACCATCATTCGGTCGATTATGGCATGGGCTATTTGGACAGATACCACCAGCGCGTCGTCATGCGGTAAGTCAACGTCTTCTGCGTCCTGCTCGGTGAAGCCGATGATGGGCCCTGGTAGTGCGTCGGCTGTCTGGACTTGTGAGATCAATATGGCCTGCTGGATCTTCCTCTTCTTCGAGTTGTTGGTGGCCCCCAAGTGCTCGGATTCGGCAAAGATACCATTAATCCGAATTGTCTTGGCTGGTGGCTCCTCTTCCTCCTCAGCATTCCTTCTTGGCTGCGCTGATGGCCTGTCCAGATACTTGTCGACATTGCCTTCCTTCACAAGTTTTTCCAGATAATTCTTCCAATTAAAGCAGCTTTTAATGGTGTGACCTGGCCCTCGGTGGAATGCGCAATATTTGGTATGGTCCAGCTTGGAAGTATCGCCTTTTGATTGCCTCGGCAACTTGAACCATGGCTCGTTTTTTACATCGCGGAGAATTTGATGGATCAAAATTGAAAACTTCAAGTAATTCCTGGTCGTGGAGCCTTCTTTGGTCATGGGCCTGTCCCTCCGTTTGGCCTCCTGTCTGCTCTTACTAGGCTGTTTTCCATCCTCCTTTCTTTGAGCCATCACCAATTCTTTTTTAGGCTGCTCGGGCGCCTTTTCTGCTCGTCGGGCCTCGTCCCAGAGTGCATGCTTCTCTGCTAGGGCGAAGGAATCTGCTAGAGTCAAGTCTTCTTTCATGATTATTTCTCCAAATAGGGGGTGATCCGCAGGGAGGCCCTTTTGAAAGGCAGCACTGGCTATTGAGTCGTCGCATCCCACGATCTTCGCCTTCTCAGCTTTAAACCTCTTCACGTAGTCGCGGAGTGATTCCTTCGGGTCCTTCTTCACGTTGAACAAGTGATCGGATTTTTTCTTGATCGAGCGGTAAAATGAGTATTCTTTGGTGAAGACCAAGGAAAGATTGTCAAAGCTCTGGATGGATCGTGGCGGCAAGGTGTGGAACCAATCTTGCTCTTCGCCTTGCAAGGTGGTGGCGAATATTTTGCACATAAGGGCGTCATTACTCCAGTAAAGGACCATTGCACTTCGGTAATGCTTCAAGTGCCTCTCTGGATCTCCATCTCCTTTGAATGAGGTAAAGTGCGGCATGCTAAACTTACGCGGTGGTTCCGTCTGCTCGATCTCATCTGTGAAGGGTGATCTGCTTATGTTGGTCATTTCTCACCGCAATGCTTCATCGGCCGTGCCGCCACGTCGGAACTCGCGCAATCGCTCATTGAAAAGCTTTTCCACCTCTTCTTGGATTTGTCTCTGTTGGGGCAGCAGAGCCCTGGGTTGTCCCAAGCCTTGGCCTATCGGTCTAGGCTGCTCCTCTGAACGCTCCACTTGTCATTGCCTCGGCTGCCTAGCTGGTGAGGGGTCTCTCCGCGGGCTGCCTGTTGAACTTGAAGCGGATCGAGTGGCTGCTTGCCTTCGTGTGTCACGCTGCATCCTCTGAAGTGACGTGGAATATGCTCCTTGAGGGCCTAAGCGTGAATGGATGCTCTGCCTGGAAGGCTGCTCATGTGGTTATTCAAAACGTGGCCCCAACCTTGATTGTATGCTCGCTCGCGGGCTTAACCGAGAGTGCACGCTCCTCCTCGTGCTAAGACAGGAGTCCACTCTATCTTGGGGGCCCAGCCGAGATTGCACACCGCCCGACTGCTCGGTCTGATTGATCGGCTGCTTGCCAGGACGTTGCCGGAAAGGTTCCTCGTCTGGGGCACGTCGGATCTCGGTGCGCCGCAAAAGTTGATTCACCAAGGTTGTCTGTTGTGTTAGGGCGCTCGTCAACTCCATGACTTGTCGAGACAAGTGCTGCTCGCCACTCAAATTGGATGAACTAGGAAGGAATGCTCCTCCTTGAGCGATGGATGGATGGTTGATTCCGGGCATAAGATTTGAGTTGGTTAATGTCAAATCTGTGAAGAAAGGCTGTGAAATCGCTCCTGGCTCAACGGTCGGTCCGGATGGTTGAAATGGCCTCGAGCCGACTCGGGCTGCTTGGGACACCACTGGGGCAGGCTTGGCTACAGGGGCAGTCTTGGCTGCAGGAGCAGGCTTGGCTGCAGGAGCAGGATGCTCAGCACGAGATGCATGCGAGTGCGAGGCTTGGGCCGTGGTTTTGGTGGTATGGACTTTGGGTGGTGCGGCTTGGATTGTAGTAGCGGTGCCATGGACCTCGCCGTGGGTGGTCACCGCGGTGGTTCCCATGGTGGAGCCTCGTGGTAGTGGCGCCATCTCCCCTAGAATCACGTTCAATCTCGTAGATCGTCGCGGTCCCATGTCTTGAATGTTTGAATTGTCACTCGTGGAATTTTCTAGATTTCTAACCATTATGTATTTTTCGTTTCCTTCTTTTTTATACGCTTTATCAAAGAACTTTTTACGAATAAAAAATTCTAATAATAAAAACGTACGAAAGATACAAATGGACTAGAAATTGAAGAAAAAACCTTTTATGTGCGAGAGTCTTTTTCGAGCGTAGATTTCTCCTCTCAATGAAAGCACCAAATTGTGAATGCAAATTTTCTCCTCTTCGGTCTTGGACGATTTTGCACCTACAAAACAATTAACACCTTAGGTCAAGGCCAAAAACCTCACGCGCCCACGATGAATGGGGGGGGCTTTGGCCGAAGAACCTCCGATGCCAAAGTTAGAATTTTAGAGAGAAAAAAGTGTTTAGAGTATTTTTGCCAAAGGAGTGGAATTAGGTTTTGTGAGAAATAGGGTAGTATTTATAGGAGATGGCCAGTCCGCTTTGGAGAAAAGGTGGCCGGCCCTTGCTAGGGTTTTTTATGTTTAATTTAGGTTTAATTAGCCCATTTATTGGCTAATTAAACCAAAAGGGAATGTGTTTGTATTTATGAAAAAGGGTTATAATGAGTAATTGGATGATTGGCTTAAGAAAGGAAGGAAAAAAGGGAAGGAAATATAGGAAATAATGGGGAAGTGGCCGGCCCCTCTTTGGAGAGAGAGGACCGGCCCTTTAGGGTATTTTTTGGCTTCAAGGCTAATTTAATTGACAAATTAATGAGGAATAATCCCATTAATTTGCCAATTATCTCCATTTATGTGGGATAATTGGTAGATTTATGAGATAACTACCTAAAATGTGGATGGGTGAAATAATTTGGATTTGTTTAGCTTTTATGGGCACCTTTGACTTGACCGACGATAATTACCGGCTGCTCGCGCGTAGGAATTCTGATGCACCTCAAGGGCATTTTTGTCTCCTTAATCCGAAAATCCACGTGTCGCCTTGTGATTATTTTTGGCTCCACATAGACCGTCTATCAGTCACATCACCTGCCCAATCAGCATCAGTAAATCCCTCAATCCTCATATGTCCATGACATTTATACAAAATTCCTTTACCCGGGGCAGACTTCAAATATGACAAGATTCTCATTACTACAGCCATATGATCCACACTTGGTGACTGCATAAACTGACTAACCACACTTACTGCATAGGCAATATCTGGACGAGTGTGAGAAAGATAAATCAGCCTCCCCACTAGTCTTTGATATCTACCTCTATCAACCGGTTCCTGATCTGGATAAATCCCCAAATAATGTTTCTCTACGATAGGAGTGTCCACAGGCTTACATCCCAGCATTCCTGTTTTCTTTAATAAATCCAGAACATATTTACGTTGAGACAAGAAAATACCTCTAGATGACCGAGCAACTTCCACGCCAAGAAAATATTTCAAATCTCCCAAATTCTTCATCTCGAACTCGGCGGCAAGGTTTTGTTCTAGCTTCATCATCTCTTCCGAATCATCACCTGTTATTATCATGTCATCCACATAAATAATTAAGGCTGTCACTTTACCATTTTCCCGTTTCACAAATAATGTATGATCCAAGTGACTTTGATAATACCCAATCCGCCTCATAACTTGGGTAAATCTACCAAACCACGCACGAGGTGATTGCTTAAGTCCGTAGAGTGACTTTCGCAACCTACATACTCCGGGTTTTCCTCCAGCATTGTACCCCGGAGGAAAATCCATATATACCTCTTCTTCCAAGTGCCCATGAAGAAAAGCATTTTTCACATCAAACTGTTTTAGTGGCCAATTCAAATTTGCAGCTAAAGAAATCAGAACTCGGGAGAAAAAGTCTCCTGATAATCAACACCATAAGTTTGAGTATAACCTTTTGCTACTAACCTTGCTTTATATCTGTCTACCGATCTGTCTGCCTTGTATTTGATCGTAAAGACCCATCTACACCTAACTGGTTTCTTTCCTTTAGGTAGCTATGTTATCTCCCATGTATCATTCTTATGTAGTGCCATCATTTCCTCATCCATCGCAGCAGCCCATTTTGGATCCTTCAAGGCCTCCTCAACTCGGGTTGGTGCTTGGATTGCTTCCACATTGTTTACCCAGGCTTGACGTTCTGGTGCAAGGTTTGAGCATGACACATAATTAGCTATTGGATACTTCACTTTTCCTTCAGGAGAAAACCTGTCTGGAGGAACACCACGATTTTGCCTTGGCGGCAACTTATATGTACTCATAACATTATCTGGATTAGTTACATGACCATCAGTAGTACTTACCTCAGGAATATTCAGAGAAGACATATTGGGTGGCACTATTGAGCTTGAGAGAGAGGGGGTTGCGGGTTCGGTAGCTAATGGTTGCTGAAGCTATAAAACTGGTTCGGCAACTCCCTGCTGACACTCTGCATCACACTCGGCAACTCCCTGCTGACACTCTGCATCACACTTGGTAGCACGTTACCTAGAAGACTCAGCTGGTTCGGTGCTCCTTGGCTGAATGATACTCACTTTCTCAGTCGTGTCTTGCTGAGAGCTTTCATAGCTATTTTTGTCAATAAATACTCCCCCTAAGCTACATATTTCCAACCACCCAAGATCACCTCTCATATTCTCCCCCAGGTGATCGGAAGGTGATGGAGTCGAAGCATAAAAGAACTCGGATTCGGAAAAGGTAACATCCATAGTTACATACATATGACGAGTTTCAGGGTGGTAGCACTTATACCCTTTCTGTTGAGGAGCAAATCCCAGAAAAACACATCGGTGAGCACATGGATCGAGCTTACTACGATGAATCTTGTGAATATCAACATAGGCTACACACCCAAATACACGAGGAGAAAGAGTATTGGTTGACACTACTGGAATAAATTCTGTCAATACTTGGAGAGGTGTACGAAAATCCACAACACGAGATGGCATACGGTTAATAACATACACAACATAGGTGACAGCTTCAAGCCTGAACCGTTTAGGTACAGACGCACCAATGAGCAAGGCACGGGTAGTTTCCAGGATATGACGGTTCTTTCTTTCAACAACTCCATTTTGTTGTGGGGTATGAGGACAAGTAGTCTCATGTAGAATTCCTTGATCCCGAAGAAAGCCAGACAACTCGGAACCAATATACTCACTTCCATTATCAAAGCGGACAACCTTAACAACAGAGGAATATTGTGTTGCAACCATTTGAGAGAATGATCGAAACACCATACCCACATCACTTTTATTCTTCATCACATAAATCCAAGTCATACGAGTGCAATCATCAACGAAGGTAACAAACCATTTAATTCCAGACAAAGTACCAAATCAGAGTGCACAAGTTCAAAAGGAAACAATCTTTATTCATACTAGGAGGAAACAAAACACGATGACTCTTCGCGAGAATACATGTCTCACAATGTAAGTCTGATTCTTTTATTTCATGAAATAAACTAGGCAACATACGCCTCAAATAACCAAACGAAGCATGTCCTAACCGACGATGCAATAACCAAACTTCCTGTAAATTATTGGTACGGGATGCTCGAACTGCATTAGCTCTGCCAGGAACGACTTATTCACATAATATAACCCCTCTCTTAGTGCCATGCCCAATTATCTCCTTGGTTTGAATATCCTGAAGCAAACAAAACACTGGATACATAAGTACAACACAATCTAATTGCTCAGTAACCTGAGGAATAGATAACAAATTATGAGACAACGAGGGAACAAGCAGGCAGTCATAAAGGGGAAGGGCTGGCGTGAGGTTCACAATGCCGGCCCCCAAAACTAATGCTGTCATTCCGTTAGCAGTTGCAATACACTTCCGTGAACTAGTTGTCATACTAGTAAATAAATTTTTATCATAAGTCATATGATCGGTTGCACCCGAGTCTAGAATCCAACCTGTATGATGTTCCATATCAGAGGCTAAAAAAACACGCCCCATACTACCTAGAGTGGCCGAAGCATCACTTTGGATAACTCTGGATTGACGACCGAACCGTGGATAGAGCCATGTGGTCCACCCTCCAACTTCAGCCACATGTCACCTTTGTCACTTGCCATAAGTCACGGCACACACAAGCACACTGCATAGTGCACACAATCACACTGCATAGTGCACACAATCACACGGCACCACAGTTTTTTTCCCACTGCAGGTCCTTCACAACCCACGCAGCACGGCAGCACAATTTGTAAAGGCAGCAGGACATATTTTAATGCATAAAAGACACACGGCAGCATGGATTTTAATGCAGCAGTCCACAAAATTGCACACGGCAGCAGTAGAATATTGCGCTGCAATCACAACCACAAGTCCTGACCAATTTCTGCAACAAAGAGTGCAGAAACCAGTCAACCAAAAAACAGCAAGGCCGACACACTGCTATGCAGCAATATCACCCACACCCTGATGCACACGCAGCAATACCACACACACAAGGCAACACTGTTTTCTGCGGAAGAGTTGCAGAAAACAGTCAACCAAGCACAGCGGAAAAACTAGGGTTACGGCAGTCTTGGCTCTGATGCCAAATAGAATTTACGGCTTAATTTTCCTGTATTCCATAACTCTGAATAAATAGTACATACAAACCTTGTTACAAAAGGAAAAAGAATAAAGGACATGATATCCTTCCTAAAACATGGCTCTAATAATTACAATATTTACATTCCTTCTTTCCCTAAATATTGACTTATTCCAATATCCATTACATATATATGGTCGTTAATTTGGCAACAGATTATTAATCTGGATATGTAAGACATTCTTAAGTTGAAAAGCAGAAGCACATTTGCAAAAACATCCTCAAACTTACCTTGAATAACAATGTAATGGCCATATTTATAGTAAATTTGTTGGAGTCGTGACACTAAGCAGTCATCTTCTTGGTTATGTGTACAAAACTGGATGCACCACTATACTATTGGGCACTGACTTAGATTTGTGCACTATAAATTTAGAGACGCAAAAAAATTTCAATGACTTAATTATTATAGTGTATGCTAATTAGGTAACAACCCATTTTCATGTCTAGATTAGCAAGTATGGGCATCATAGACCTACCGACTAATTAAGATTTGATTACTGATGATTTGGATGATATCCATTAATCCCCACGTCACAATGATGCTTCAGTTATATGTAATTTTCCTGTGGATTGGGAGCGTATGTGTGATACCTACTTCTGCATTTTTTTTTTATAAATATTATGTTTTAAAAGTTCATAATTTACTTGCAATGAATTGCATATAAACTGAATATAACAGTACTGGAAGTGTTTCGTTAAAACTTTTTTTTTTTTTTACTCGTCATGTGGCACAAGATCACTCACATGATGAGAGAACCTAAGAAAATTAATTCTATATGTAACTCGATGCATGCAAATTTTTCTATCCTAACTAAACTCTTCCATACGACTAAGAAGACATTTGGCAGGAACAAGGCTTGTGATACTATTACTTACATCTCATGCATGTTTTGGTTCCAACTTCTGATTAAGCTTCTAGCCACACAGTCCTCTCTATTTTCTCTCTCTGCACTAAAAGAGAATCATCAGCACAAAAGAATCCAATGTGCTACCACCACATTGCCTTATTACTCACTCATCTGCAGATTGCCTTATTCTCTTCCCTCGTATTCTCATTCTCTTCCCTTCCCTCCTCTTATATATATATTTTTTGTCTTATTGTCTCTATAAAAAAATCAATATAAGATGTTGACGTGGTTAAACCGTAACTGTCCAAATAAGAGGGGAGAAAAAGAGAGAGAAATTAAGAGGGGAGAGAATCGTCCTCCAAAAGAAAAATGGTTGGTACTTACTAACACTTACATGCATTTTGTCCTTTAGTTTCATACATGCTTAGTTACAAAGTACCAAATCTCATGAGTGCACCTTTGATAAGTGATGAATTTTTATTTTATTTTTTATTTTTTATTTTTTTATGATTTAGACAATAATCATCTGGCATAATAATTAATTCTCTAAAAATCATGACAATCCAATTCTCATAATGTTATATAATATATATACTTATGGAATCATATATTATTCACACATATACATATATATATATATATATATATATATATAGTTTTTATTCGAAAAAGGTTCTGTCCCCAATACGAGTACTCCAAGCTCCACTAAAATTTTGTGGTATACTTGTTGTACATACCACGTGCCATGAACGTGGAAAAAAGTTACACACACATATATATAGGCCCTTTATCAAATGGATCTTCATTTTTTTCAAAAATAGGGATTAGGTGTGGGGCTCACCTCACATCGAACTTCAATAATCCGAACAATTTAGTTTGTAAGTATCGATTCATAGATCATTTTTGCAAAAATTCAATTCAATCCAAAATCATTTGCCTATTTAATTATCAAGATAAAATTTCATTATTTATTATATAACGAAGTGTTCGTTATTTTTTTTAACTCAATTAGATGTCTTAAATATTTCCGATTTGACTAATATTTTGCAAGGATGATTTATGAGGTGTAATTTGAAAAATAAACGGTTCGGATCGTTAAAATTCGATGTCATGTGAACCTCACAACTAATCCCTATTTTTGTAAAAAAATAAGAATCTCTTCCCTTAAAGGTTTCATACATATATATATAACCACTGCCCTCCATACCTATGTTGGAGATACTTATGGACACTGGCGGAGGGAATAAAGGACCAGGGATTGCCTGGGCCTATCCTGGCTTTCTAATATATATATATATATGGGAATTATGCATCTTTCTATTGCTTCAAGTCTTGCTTTCCAAGTTTCAAGCATAACCCCATCTCCCAATTAGCTTTAATATTTTATCTATCTCCTTGACATAAATTAATAGCATTTAAAATAAAGCAATATTTCGCCTTTCTTTGAATAGAAAACATTCAATTTTAAATATGAAAATTAAAATATTTCCCCTTTTCTTTTTGAAATCTCATACATTTTATAATCCTAAATTCGAAATCTATTCAACAAATAAGGTTTAAATTTCTTTGTTTCTCTATTATTTCTGCTCTATTCTACCTATTACATGAGAGTTACGGTTCGTAAAGTTTTTATCTATCTCATTGAGTTTAATAGTATAGGCAACAGGGTTATAATAAAATGATTTAAAAATTTAAAAATTTGTCCATGACAATTATAATTTTTGTTAGTATGTAATATTATATGTGCATATGTTGTTTTAAACATTTGATTTTGATATATATATATATATATATATATATATATATATATATATATATATATATATATATATTAGCTTTGTAAATACCATCAGCCTAAAAAAATTATAAAAAAAAAACCTTTATGAGAGGCCCCTCCTCATCGAAAATTCTAGCTCCGCCACTGCTTATGGAATCATATATTATCCATACATATATGTGTATGTATATATAGAGTGTTACAGAGATAGTGCACTGCCCTCCATCTGGGTTGTAACCACATGACAAAGGATTATCATTACGTCTTCTTCGTTCAAGTTAAAATCAAGTGAAGGCCATCTGTTTATTCGAGAAAAAGTGACTCAGCTGAAGAAGGGGGGGGGGGGGGGGGGGGGGGGGGAACGAGAGAGAGGGAGGGAGGGAGGGTCAACAATCACTTTCACTTTTCTCTCTGTAAACCTCTGTGAACTCTGAAATCCCTCACATTCAAGTCGTGGAGGGGGGCAAACTGCCATGAAATCTTGTTAAAAAAAGAATGTTAGGCCATTGCCACTTTTAAGGTCATCTCTTTTCTTTAATCACCGTTGGTGTATAAATGTTTTTTACTCAAACTAAAAGAGAAACTCTTGTAAGCAGTAAGAACCAATAAGATTGTGTATGTTACTTTTTGTATTTTACTTCAATAATACTTAGTATTGAACGATGCTAAAATGAATGACTGAGATTGAAAATATAAGATCTTTAGAAATCAAATATTATGCTAAAATACATGTTTCACCTAGTGCTGCGTAGTTTAGAAATCAAATATATGTTCGTATAAACATTTCAAAAATACTAAGTTTCTACATGAAGAAACTATTCCTCGTTACTTAAAAATTTCAGTTTGATACGTGTGCTGCAATTTTTTTTAAAAATATTTTTAACAAAATATTTATGCATTTGATTAGGTTGTGATAAGTGATAATCTGGTCTAATGATTTGAACTAGGGATAAGTGATAAAATTAATAATTAAAAACAACAAAGTCTTTCGAAGTCAAATAAAGGATCAAGTGAGAATATACACACTTCCCTAACAATCTTTAAAGCCTAAAGTTTTGGTAACTTTGTGCAGCGGGTTTCTGATTGAGGATCTCCTTTAATTTCTTCCACAAAGCACACATATATAGTGAGGAACTATGAATCATAATGTTCTTATAGGAATATGGGAAAGCTAATTTTATCAGAAACTGTAGAATCAAATCCCCAGATTCCATGTAACTACTAAGAGGATGTGTCGGAGGGGATGATAATTTTCATGCCACTACTGGTACCTACTGCACTTGAAATGTGGGTCTCGTTGTAAAAGGACACACTCATTGGGCTTGGCTGGACCCCTTAGACACATCAAATAAAAGAAAGCAATGGGACCATTTCTGATTCACTGCATCACAATCATACAAATAATGAACTGAAGTAAAAGCAAACTAGTTAATTTGACCTTCATCACATGCTCAACCAGCTAATTTTGCCCGAAATGAAAGAAACTTGTAGACATGAGTGTAGCGGTATTGGTTAAAGGACTGTGCTATCTCTTATAGCATCTCTAATGGAGTCTTTAAACAAAGACAACCACCGTATAAAATGAGTATAAAACAAATATAGGGACAAAATGACTCTCCAATAGGTAGGAAAGTGAATCCCTAAAGTATAGGGACTTATTACTTAGTGTATGTACCCATATATAGGGATTGTATAAAGACCGAAATGGTGGACCTGTTAGGACCATTTAAGTGGTAAAGCTAGCCCACCCAAATGAGCGTTGCTGTGCAGCATGAACTCCAAAAGGATTTTTGCATGAAGAAAGGGAAATTTTGGATCTTAGGGTAGATATCATTTTTACTCAAAAACGTTTTAGGTGAACCCTAAAATATATCATCTATGGTTTAGAAAATGAAATGACTATTAATCTAAGCTGAAACATAAAATTAGTTATTCACTAGAATCAAATTATTTAAACTAAGTATTAAGTTAATGTTTTGTTCATTAGGTATTGAATCAATGTATCTTTCAATTAATAGTAAGCTAATGCCATCTTTTCGTGTCTCTAATTATTCCTTATATTTTCACCATTGACATAGTTTAATTATATAAAAAAAAAAAAGAACTATGGTTCATATATTGTAATTTTTTTTTTCCCATTATGTGCCCACCTACATACCTAATCAATTTGCAAGGGCATAACCTAATAATGAAGCAATACTAATTACGTTTTTGTGAAGAAAAAAATTTGGTATCAAAATTTGAATGTTTTTTTGTTAAAATGTTCACAAAAATATTTTACAAGAACGTAATGTTAAATTAATTCAAAAAAGTTTAACATAAACATAAAATGTGCACCTAATCAAATTATCACATAAAATCGTAAAAACCTCAAATTTAAGGATTCTACTATAAGAACTTTCTCATTGGAGACAATATTACTTTAGGGACAAAGATTCCCCTTAAGTCTTTAAATGAGTACTCAAAGGTAATGGTGGGAGTCCCTAAATAGGGACCCCCCCCCCCCCCCCCAATTGAAAATGCTCTTATGCACTTGATTTCGAACTATTTTTTCTCAAATTAGATTAGAGTGAAATATTACTTGTACAAAAGAAAAAAAAGAAGGGTTTATATAACAAATGGTTCCTGAAATTGACCCCATCAATCATTATGATCCCTGAAATTGAAAATCGATCAATGTAGTCCCTGAATTTTAACCCCGCGAATTAATGTCGTCATTCTGTTAATGTTTCGTCCAAATTAACTTTAAAAAAGGTTAGAGAACCAATTTTTCATGGTAAAATGACCAAAAATAACCCTGTTACTTATAATTTTACTTGAAAAAAAAAGTTGTACCCAAGTTCTTTTACAAGATAAATGATCAAAGGTGGACTTTGGCAGGAGCTTTTGGAGCTAACCCAATTTCTTTTGAAAAAAAAGGAATGGAGTTAACCTAGTTAGAATTCTTTTTTACTTGATATTAAAAAAAAATTGAAATTTCCCACTTTTTTTGTTTTTATTTTAGTTTTAGCACCAAATCCATGAAAAAATGGAGAGAAAAGTGAAGATGGAAAAAGGAAAAGAGAGGTAGTAAGTAAAATTATAAGTAACAGGGTTATTTTTGGTCATTTTACCATGAAAAATTGGTTCTCTAACCTTTTTTAAAGTTAATTTGGACGGAACGCTAACAGAAGGACGACATTGATTCGCGGGGTTAAAATTCAGGGACTACATTGATTGATTTTCAATTTCAGGGACCATCATGATTGATTGGGTCAATTTCAGGGACCATTTGTGATATAAACCCAAAAAAGAAAGAAAGAAAGATATCAATGTTTGGGTATTTTCCGAAATGCTTAACAAATAGTTGGGATGTTACATATCAGTTGCAAAGTGACAGGCGCATGTATCTAGGAAACTCAATGAAAACTAAGTAAATAATATTTTTGAATATTTTTGAACTACACCTTAGGTAATAACCTCCTAAAGTTATAAAATTGATTTGATCCCAATTTTATGACTTTATAGAGGTTAGATGAAAAACAAAGTAGGCATAACAAATTAATGAACAATTACTACGAAACTACAAATATTATTTATAACAAAAAATGCCGAGATGACTACAAATTAAGAACTACATCTCGACTAACTTATTACTTCTCAAACTAAAATTCTAGTTATATTTATAGCAACCGAGACCTAAGAAACCCTATTGCGTAATGCCAAAAATACTCTAATACAAAAATAAATCAAATCAAATCTCTAATTAACCTCCTAAATATACCTAATAAATTCCAAACATTACTGTATTCAAATTGTTGTAAGAATCATTCTTGAGATTTCTGGACCTGCATGTCAATGGACAAAAACTGAACAATATGGAGCAGGGAATGAGTCCCATGCTAGTGTTATTCACTCTAAAACTCCAAAAGAGAAAAGTGCTCATAAGGAAAACACAGCCTAAAGAAAATGACCCAATTCTATAATTGTGCTTGTCCTTTGCTTTATATATACCACTTGAGATTTGAGATTTGAGACTTGAGATTTGATTACCATAGGTAAGACAGAAACGGTAAGAAGTGAAACAAAAAGAAAATATGTGTGTGTAAATTCTACTCATAGTTCATAATTGTATTGATAAGAAGGAGAGTGATTCAGAAAAATGAGTATGATCATTTAGAGAATATGACATAAGAACCATATATAAATAGCAAAATGTTTTGTGGCTTTCAAAATTTTAATTTTTTCGATTTCATGATGATTCTTTTGAAATCCAAAAACATTTATATCTATATATTGGTTTTTCATTTGTTTCTCTCAATGCTATGAGAGGTTTCGGATATGCAACATTATCTCGATTAAAACCCTAATTCGTGAATTTTCCACAGAATTTGTATAATGTTGTCACCGATACATGTTTAAGGTGGTAAAAAAATCAACTCCTCACACTCATTACATTGGTTGTCTAACTGAAAAAAAGTCTTATTGCCCTTTATCTTTAGTTCTTTGACCAGTAGATAGGCTGAGAGAAAAACTCAAAAAAAAAAAAAAAAAAAAAAAGCTCAAAAGGACAAGAGCACGCAAGCTCACATGCAATGCAAAGCAAAAAAGAAGATGAAAACAACACCAGTTAGAAAACAAAACCCCAGAAGCAGAAAAAATTATTAAAATTATTAGAAAATAATTCAAACACCATTAACTTTCTCACATATAGGAAAGAAAAATTAAATTCCACAGTGCACTGACACAGGTACATTTTGTCCTTTGGACCATTGAGGAAATGATGGTGGGTGATGAGGTGATGGTAGCCTTTCAAAGTTGGGTGCTTTGATGGATTTATGATTGGTCCCTCCAAGCCAGCTAAAATCCCTACAGCTCTCACACATGACATATTCGGATATTCCACCAATTTGCTATCCACTTCGCACAAGAAAAAACCCTAATCATCTTTTTTATCGATCCATATATTTATACTAACGAATTGTCTCCCAGTGGCACCTACATGATAGAAACCCACTTCTGTCAGCTCCAAAAACTTACAGAATTTGAAGATTGTTTTGCAGCAACTAGAGAGAAGGGAGCTGTATACTTCCATGCAGCACTGTTTCAATCATTGTATGTTCATCTATGAAATGGGATTTTGAGATAATGAATAAAAGATATTCTTTTTTTTTGTTTTTTTTTTTACGAGGAATATTGAAGGACGAGGATTTGAACACAGGACTTTAGGAACGTGTGTAAATGTTCTTAACAACTTAAGCTACACACACTTTGAAATGAAGTTATATGGAACATTGTTTCAACCATTTGTCTGCTATGTATGAAATGGGATGTTGAGAAAATAACTATAAGGATTTCCTTTTTTTATACAAGCCATACTGAGGGAGGGAGGAATTGAATCAGTGCATGATTTATTGCTTTTAACAACTTCAACTACAAACACATTGCAAATCGTTATTCAGCTTCCTTACTTTTGTTGCATGTAACAAAAGGCAACTTATTTGACCAACCAACTAGACAAATAGAGGAGGCAAATACAAATCCCCTCCTATGAAAAGTAACTTCGATAATGCAAGGATGATTTAGATTGGCCCCCCTAGTAATAATCACTCTCAACTTTTAGTGTTAATGCAGAATAGGGAGGATGGAGGGTAGAGATCAGATTCCTCAACCAACACCCTCCTATCATCCTATCATCTGATAATTTGATAGAGATAGAAGTAGTAGGGCATAAATCAGTAAAACAGTCAACCCTAGGCTCAAATCTTCACCAGGGACTTTTCTCAGGTCCCTCAAATTTTGCCATTACTTCACTTTTGGTTGCTTTTTCTCCAATCCACGATATCCCAAACACTTGCAGCCAAAATAACTACTTGCATATGGAAAATAATTCCCGCAATCCTGTTTTCTTCTTATGGACTCTTCTCTTTATTTTTATCTCTTGATTATGCTTTTGTTCGATCTAAAGACTAGGAAATGAGAGAGAAGTGTTAGATGAGAAAAATAGAATGCAAAAATCATTTCCCTTTGCATATTTGGGAGGGAAAGGAAAAAAACACTGAAGGATGTGTGAGTTGAGTTCCACACCAGGGTCTAATTTCAACTGTTCCAGCTTCAGTTGGAACCCATAAAATCTTGGGCGTGATCCTTGGGCCATTGTGTGATATTTATCAAAAACAAAAGAAAAAACTGGGCCGTGCATATATTTCATTGGGGCTTGGAAGTTGCAATCTATGAACATGAATAGGAGGCAATAACAGCTGCGCAAGTAGTGCCATTTGTATTTAACTTGGCCAAGAAGAAAAGTTAACATTTTGAATGTCACTGCAATTTTTCACGTGATAGTATCAACAGAAATTGCATAAAAAGTAGGCAACAGATCTTATGAACACAGAAATTTGATAGCATTGCTCCAAAATTTTGCTAGGGAGATGCTATAAAAAACTACGAATACCCAATTCAAGTGTAATACCTCTGCATGAGTTAATAGGTATCATCGGACTTGTCGATACATACATCGCTTCATTTACAATTATACAATACTCTTTGCATCAGAAGTAAATATCAGATTGCTTTGATTGTGCTTTGATATCTTTCAATTTCTTCAATATGTTGGTAAAGTAGTCCTGCAAATATTTCTCCAGTGTAACTATATCTTTTCCGTCAACCCCAAGAAGACCATAGGTTTCGCTCATTGGAACAGAGAAAACAGTATCGCTTGAAAGAACCTACAAATGCCAAAACACAGGGCATTAGCCCTCTCAGTTAGAACAAACAGTGTGTATAAGAACTTCTTTTCAGAATGCAAATGTTGTAAAACAACAATTACAATATTTCAAAAATATAATAACTTGTTTTACGTAAATGACTGTCAAAACCATATTAAGAACTTACCTCTGAAAATGCCAATCTATCAGCAACATCATTTGTCCACTCAAACAGCCTAGTTAGCTGACGGGTTACTCTCAGGACAGAAACGGGGACTGTAGTTATATTTGCCTCTTGCCCCGCAAACCTTTCACACAACGTTATTACCTAAAAGAAAAACGCATGTTCACAAGGACGTGACAATGGGGGTGAGGCACAGTGAGAGGATTTAAGAACAATGAAGGGCTTCTGGTGGTAAACTATTCTCATTCACCTCTTGGGTTGTCCATGCGCGAGGGCCAGCAAATGTGAGAAGCTTCCCATTGACTTTCTCATTTCTTAAAGCTATAAAGGTCAGGCGAGCTACATCCTAATACACACACACAAAAAAAAAAGTGATAAGATACCATGATGACATGAAAAAAAAAAGTAATCCTTAGATTAACCAGGTAAATGGTCAATGCATAGTTAACCTGGGTGTCCATGTATGCAATCCTTGTGGGGGCGTCTGTTCCCCATACCGATTTCTCTTCTAATATAGGCACTGCATACTGTCCAATAATCCCCTGAGAAAGTAAAAACGAAAAGATAAGCTTTTTCCCTTAGTAGTTAGTACTACATTAACGAGGCAAGGATAACTAGCATACATAAATATTGATTGTTGTATGAAATCACGTCTTCGGAAAGATTCCCTTCTGAGCTATAAACAATTCTCCAGGTATATGCATATAATAACCTTTTCAGGGTGTGTGCTTGGTTGCATGCCTGTTTTTGTCAAGTGAATGATACTTATACATGCTACTTTTTATAACTCTATCCAGTTTAATTGGTCTTTCTGATAAAGAAATGATAGGGGTTGGACGAGTGCTATATGAGAACGAGAACATTAAGAAGATACGGAAATTAATTTGAAACATCAAGCTGTCAGGGAAAGCACAAATTTGGATACGCCAGTAACAAGATAATAAAAGAGGAAGTTTAAGTGAAACTTACTTGCATGAATCCACATAAGCGAATTATGACGTGATTTATGCCTGAATCTTGGAGAAACTTTTCAGTGCAATACTTGATCTCCATAAGTGGAACTTCGGGATGCTGTTCACAGTTGTGGATGGAATAGAATACAAATTTTTGGATCCCCATTGCTTTTGCACATTGTATAAGAGCAACTTTTCCTTCCCAATCTACCTAAATAGAACAAATGGGTAGATAAGACCAAAAGAGAGGGACACAGAAGTAAGTCTGGTATGTTTACTGCAACATATAAATTAACTTCATGATCTCTGAAGACCTGAAGATGGATACACGAATCTCTTAACTCTCTAAATTCAGCCGGAGCATTTATTTAAAGCTTGAACACAGACCTTTTCTAATTTCTTTGAGTTTCTTTGTTGAACAAGGAATAACATAAATACACAAAAAGCTTCCTTTTTGACAATGCCACAATACTGTTATGCAAATAGGAAAGGAAAAGTAGACAATGATATTCTTTGATCTACATATGGAATGGATGAACCGAATCAGTGGTAGCTTCAAAAGATGATCCACACATGGGAATTAATTTCTAGGCTGATTACAAAAACTATTAACGTACAGAAACTCACCTTTTTTATGGGCTCCTCGGGACGGCCCGTCGCACAATCGATGATTGTGTGAATCCCTACCAATGTAGCAGGTATGGTCTCTGGTTTGCTAAGGTCTGCCTGCTCACCACAACACATGAACACATCACATTCACTAATCAAACCACTTGAATTTTCAAAAAAGCAAACAAAATGTCTCCAAATTCTAAATACTCACAAATAAAAATACCAAGAACCCAGGTAGGGTTATGCCAATTTACATATAAGAATTACTGAATCATAGTGAAAACTTGGAGATTTATAAAAAACTTATAAGAGTTGGTGAATTGGAATTACATTGACAACGGTAGCACCCCAATCTCTGAGGAAATCAGCAGGGGCTGGTCTCGGCCTAACCAAGCACCTAACATCATAGCCTTCATCAAGTGCTCTCCTCACAATCTGCCTCCCCAGAGTCCCGGTGGCGCCGACCACCAGTATGCTGGTGGGTCTGACGGGTGTCCCCGGAGCAAGATTCACAGCCCCAGCCCCCGCCCTGGCCGTGCATTTCATGAAACGCCGCGTATTGGTCCCTGCACACACAAATCAACAGTAAAAAAAAGGGTTCTCTTCAAATTTGAAAATTAATAATGGGTGCTTTTCAAATTTGTGAAATAAAGTGGAAAAAATAAAGCTCTCCAGTTGAAGCGAGGAGGAGACGAACCAGTGGCGGGGGAAGTGGAAGAAGATGACGAAGGAAGGAGATGGTCTGGAGCTAAAGTCCGGCACCATGAGAGTGAGGCTTGGAACGACAGCGTTTTGGGGTCATAGTGATGGAGGTTTCCGGGTGCTGCCAGCTGGGTAGGAAGCCTCCAAGCCATTGCCATTTTCAAGCTTTCCCTTTGTCTGTCACTGACTGGACAGACGCTTCCCCCATTTTACAGATAGAGAGAGATGGAACGATGGAGCTCAGTGTTGCCACGTCCTTCTCCAAAGTGGATTAGCATTTTCTGCCACTTGTCACATCTCTTTTCCGTCATCCGATCCGACCCGACCCTGGCAATATTCAATCTCATTTTGGGCCGACTTCCAAATGAAGCCCAACCAGTCGAGACAAATGAACTTAAGGAGGACTTTAAAAAGTGAGGAAAACGAGTGCCTTTGCATTGTTATTTATGCTGCTCTCTCCTTTTGATCATAATATATGTATAAAATGTTCTTTCATCAGAATGTGGCTATTGAATTTGATTACTGCACATTCGTTATTTTGAATATTGGCCGACTTCTAAAAATTTTGAGACACAGTATGATAAATATGACTAAATTTAACAGTTGAATATAAATTTGAACCAAATACTAAGAGAATTTAACACGTGTGTATGCAACCCGTTTTGAAAAAACAAAGTGTATTTAAAGTACTTTACTTTGTTGTATAGAGTAGAAGGACTTGGCTGACTTTGTCCTCCACTATAACTAGGAACCTTCCTCGCATCAGTAGGAGCTTGATTAATCTTAATTTCATCTTCCTTTCTTTCTTTCTTTCTTTCTTTCTTTTAATTACCAATTTGGTATTGAATGAAGAATCGAAGGTTGAAGAACTTGATTTCTGGATTTCTCAGTTCAAGTTGATCTTTATTTTTGTCTTGGTTGTAATAGACGGCTAGGATTAAACGTTTGCAATCGTTGGATGTATGACAGCTATCATAGCTGATCTGTTTAAGTTGTTCTTGTGCAATGCATGTGACTAGCCGAGATGTAGGCTAGCAACGGCTATATTCTTTTTTTTGGGTCAATTACTAGCAACGGCTATATTCCACACACACACTTTGTGTGATAGTGTACCTGAATTCAATCGAGTCCATCGTAGATCAGAGAAACGTTTTAGTTTTTGCTTGCTAACAAACCTCCCAAATTTGAAATCATAGTCTGCAAAACATTAACATGGCCCTAGAGCTTGGTTCAACTTGAATCAAGGGGCGTGAATATGAGATTTAGTCTTCAGGACTTTCAATGAAGAACTCAATTGAATCGTAGGAAGAAATGGCCGGATCTCGAGCTGAGCTTTGAGTTCCGATCTCGCAGGAGTCAACTATGAACACACACCCTACCCAAAACATTTATGCATCGGCGAACAGTTCAAAATCTCTCATATCCATTACGTCTCTAAGTAAAGCATGTTGAGCAAAATTTGTACAAAGACTGTAAACAAATAATTCACTTGACACAATTTCACCCTCATTCATTTTTCGAAGAGGATTTTATTAATTTGAGTTCGACCCATTTTAGACTATGCGTCTATTAATTACAACCTTCATTTAAAGAACGAAATACCATTTGATTCTAACATGAACAATATGGATTTCAAGGGTTGGTATTTTTATTTGATTTTGTGGTTGCATTTAAGCGAAAGGCCTAAATTGCATATGTACTCTCGTTGAGGGATCAAGCCGCTTGTAGTTCTTTAAATGATATTTGGAAATTTTTTTAGCGAATGAATAATCCACTAAAAAACTATGAAAAATAATTTGGTCCTTGGTTTAATCGAACGATTCAGTTAAATTTTAGAGTGAATTTAGTTTATATAAACCAAGGATTCGTTTCGATTTCACGGTTGTATCTAAAATTTGATATCAGACTACCTACGTATCCCTAAACCAAGGATTCGTTTCGATTTCACGGTTGTATCTAAAATTTGATATCAGACTACCTACGTATCCTTAACGGAATCAAACCGGAGTAGTTCGTAATATATTTGTTGGGATTTGATGCCTTGTGCAATTTCAGCTCATGCGAGCGAGGACTTTGAGCCATTGGAGCTGAATGTAGCTTCGTGCCATTTGAGACTTGTCGCAGCTTCGTGTCATTTGAACAAATACCATATAAATTATAGTTCACCCAAGAATATATTTGATTAATACTCTCGGAATCGTAACTTTTAGTTACCTCTGGACTACTGTGTTTTTGGTTTGATGCTAGTATGATATTATCTAATCAATTTTTTTTTGACTGAAAAGCCCAAAAAATGGACTGAATTGCCGGCAGATTAGTAAAAAAAAAAGGCATATTGGGCCAAAAACCATAATATGTCACATTTTAGCCCAAAAGCCCAAAACCATTTCGGGATTCCCTATTTGTCCCGAAATCCCCAAACTATTTCGGGATTCTCGAAAATTTGGTTTGGGATCGGTATTGAAATTGGGATTCTCGAAAATTTCGGTTTGGGAATTGGGACAAGGGTTTCGGTATGGGATCCCATACCGAACCACCCCTAGCTTTAGGGCAACGAAAATCAAAGCAATTACAAAACCCAGATCTAAAAGCAATAGGGTTTTTCAATCTCGTAATTTCCCAAAGCAATCAAAATACACAAAAAATATATCAAGATTAAGAAAAGGATAAACGGGACTTACACACTAGGAGTAGAAGGAAGAGGGAGATCAAAGGGAATCGAACCGCCATGGAAGTCCTTGAGCGTCATGGTTTTACTCTCTTCTTCGACATTTTTCTCTCCCCTGGCTCTCTCTACTTTCTCTCTCAAGATCTTCCCTTTGATTCAATTTGTAGATTTTGTTAGAAGATTGGGATTGAAGAGGACAGAGATTGGATGGAAGGAGAAGAAGCATAGGGGAAAAGCTTAGGAATCTTGATGATGGTAGCGGACGGGACAACTCAGTCTCAGACAAGAATAAGAGAGAGATAAAGGGTGATATATGGTAGAGAATTAATCAAGGACCCAAGGTAGGAAATCAATGGTCCGGGCCGGGGGCCCGTTTCTTCCAATTTCTAGAACCGCTCGGCCATGTTTTGTATTAATTACACAAAACTACCTCAATTATGGGTCGAACAACACTTTCATACCTCATCTTTTTAAAATGACAATGTCATACCTCATCTTACGAATTTGCGACAATGTCAGACCTCCATCAGTTTTTATGTTAATTTTTCTGTTAAGTGCTGACGTGGCTAGAGACGGGGGGCACTAACTAATCCAGCTGGATTAAAAAATAATAAAATATATTTTTAATAATTAAATATTATAAAATAAAAAAAAACTAAGAAGAAGAAGATGAAGGAAATGAGGAGGAAGAGGAGGAAGAGGAGGAGCTTCCCAGAAGAAGAAGCAGGAGGAGGAGAGAGAAGAAGAACAAAAAAAAAATACAAACCCAGTTTCGGCCAGAAGAAGAAGAAGAAGAAGAAGATGAGGAGCTGCTGCGAAGAAGAAGAAGAAGAAGAAGAAGAAGAAGAAGAAGAAGAAGAAGAAGAAGAAGAAGAAGCAGGAGGAGGAGAGAGAAGAAGAACAAAAAAAAAATACAAACCCATTTCGGCTAGAAGAAGAAGAAGAAGAAGAAGAAGAAGGAGAGAGAAGAAGAACCAAAAAAAAAAACAACCCAGTTTCGGCCTAAGAATGAGAAGAAGAAGGAGAGAGAAGAAGAACAAAAAAAAAACAACCCAATTTCGGCCCAAGAAGAAGAAGTTGGAAACCCAGTTTCGGCCAGAGAAAAAGAATGAGAGAGGGAAAAAAAATCAAAACAAACCTAGATCCCTTAACCCCCTCCCCCCGAAACCTCATCCCCTTCATCATCTTACCCATCCGCCCCCCAACCTGCAACCTAGCAGCAGAAGAAGGAGAAGGAGAAGAAGAAGAAGAAGAAGAAGAAGAAGAAGAAGAAGAAGAAGAAGAAGAAGAAGAACCTCATCCCCTTCATCATCTTACCCATCCGCCCCCCAACCTGCAACCTAGAAGAAGAAGAAGAAGAAGTTGCAAACCCAGTTTCGGCCAGAGAAGAAGAAGGAGAGAGGAAAAAAAATCAAACAAACCCAGATCCCTTAACCCCCTCCCCCGAAACCTCATCCCCTTCATCATCTTACCCATCTGCCCCCCCCCCAACCTGCAACCTAGCAGTAGAAGAAGAAGAAGAAGAGGAGAGAGAGAAGGAAAACAAAAAAAAATCCAGTTCGGCCTGCAACCCAGAAAAAAAAGAAGAGAGGAAAAAAAGTGGATGGGGTTTCGCGGGGAGGGGGGTGGGTCGGGAAGGTTGGGGGGACGGGGAAGGGTTTGGTGGCTGTCGAAGAGAAGAAGAAGGTTGGTGCAGGTGGAGGAAAAGGGAGGCCGTACCCTAGGCCTTTTTTTTCTTTTGTTTTTTTATTCTTAATTTTTTTAATTTTATAATATTTAATTATTAAAAATATATTTAATTATTTTTTAATCCAGCTGGATAAGTGAGTGGTTCCCGTCTCTAGCCACGTCAGCACTTAACAGAAAAATTAACGGGAAAACTGACGGAGGTATGACATTGTCACAAATTCGTAAGATGAAGTATGACATTGTCATTTTAAAAAGATGAGGTATGAAAGTGTCATTCGACCCATAGTTGAGGCAGTTTTGTATAATTTATCCTATAATTTTTGAACTCTTGTCGTACCTACCTCGAACAGTGATTACCCACTCCAACCCGTGGTTCTTGTACCTATTTACCTACCCCTAAAGAGGATGAGTGAGACTAAGAAGAAGCAGCAGCACTAGCAGCTAATTAATAAAGATTTTATTGACTTTTTGATATGTAACCTATCAAAGAAAATACTAGCATAGTTTATAGCCTACGATTCAAGATTTTTTATTTTTTTATTTTTTTATCAAACAATAAATTTATTAGATTATATATTAAATTAGAGGGCTGACGAAATTTAAACCCACATGGTGATGCAAATATAATATTTCGCTTCGTTAATGTGGTAGGGCCACTTGTGCCTACAATTCAAGACTTGTTCCACCCTTATTTTTTTCTTGGAACCCCATATGGACCAAATCCAGATGGATAAGTGAGTGGTCCCCGTCTCTAGCCATGTCAGCACTTAACAGAAAAATTAACAGGAAATTGACGGAGGTATGACATTGTCACAAATTCGTAAAATGAGGTATGACATTGTCATTTTAAAAAGATGAGGTATGAAAGTGTCGTTCGACCCATAGTTGAGGTAGTTTTGTGTAATTTATCCTATAATTTTTAAACTTGTCTTGTACCTGCCTCGAACAGTGATTACCTGCTCCGACTTGTGATTCTTGTACCTGTTTACCTACCCTTAAAAAGGATGAGGGAGACCAAGAAGAACCAGCAGCACCAGCAGCTAATTAATAAAGATTTTATTGACTTTTTGATATGTAACCTATCAAAGAAAATACTAGCATAGTTTATAGCCTACGATTCAAGATTTTTTATTTTTTTATTTTTTTATCAAACAATAAATTTATTATGTTATATATTAAATTAGAGGGCTTACGAAATTTAAACCCACGTGGTGATGCAAATATAATATTTCGCTTCGTTAATGTGGTAGGGCCACTTGCGCCTACAATTCAAGACTTGTTCCACCCTTATTTTTTTCTTGGAACCCCATATGGACCAAATCCAGATGGATAAGTGAGTGGTCCCCGTCTCTAGCCACGTTAGCACTTAACAGAAAAATTAACAGGAAAATTGACGGAGGTATGACATTGTCACAAATTCGTAAAATGAGGTATGACATTGTTATTTTAAACAAATGAGGTATGAAAGTGTCGTTCGACCCATAGTTGAGATAGTTTTGTGTAATTTATCCTATAATTTTTAAACTCGTCTCGTACCTGCCTCGAACAGTAATTACCTGCTCCGACCTGTGATTCTTGTACCTGTTTACCTACCCCTAAAAAGGATGAGGGAGACCAAGAAGAACCAGCAGCACCAGCAGCTAATTAATAAAGATTTTATTGACTTTTTGATATGTAACCTATCAAAGAAAATACTAGCATAATTTATAGCCTACGATTCAAGATTTTTATTTTTTTGTTTTTTGATCAAACAATAAATTTGTTAGATTAGATATTAAATTAGAGGGCTGATGAAATTTAAACCCACGTGGTGATGCAAATATAATATTTCGCTTCGTTAATGTGGTAGGGCCACTTGCGCCTACAATTCAAGACTTGTTCCACCCTTATTTTTTTCTTGGAACCCCATATGGACCAAATCCAGATGGATAAGTGAGTGGTCCCCGTCTCTAGCCACGTCAGCACTTAACAGAAACATTAACAGGAAAATTGACGGAGGTATGACATTGTCACAAATTCGTAAAATGAGGTATGACATTGTTATTTTTAAAAAAATGAGGTATGAAAGTGTCGTTCGACCCATAATTGAGGTAATTTTGTGTAATTTATCCTATAATTTTTAAACTCGTCTCGTACCTGCCTCGAACAGTGATTACCTGCTCCGACCTGTGATTCTTGTACCTGTTTACCTACCCCTAAAAAGGATGAGGGAGACCAAGAAGAACCAGCAGCACCAGCAGCTAATTAATAAAGATTTTATTGACTTTTTGATATGTAACCTATCAAAGAAAATACTAGCATAATTTATAGCCTATGGTTCAAGATTTTTATTTTTTTGTTTTTTGATCAAACAATAAATTTGTTAGATTAGATGTTAAATTAGAGAGCTGACGAAATTTAAACTCCCGTTGTGGTGCAAACATAATACTTTGCTTCGTTACTGTGGTAGGGCCACTTGCGCCTACAATTCAAGACTTGTTCCACCCTAATGAAAAAGGCTTGAAAACTTTGAGTTTTAACGATAAGGACAAAATAGAGGGTAAAGTGAATAGTACCAAGTTTGACTTTTTAGTGTAAAAATATGGTTTTTCGTTAAAGTGAACACTATCGTGAGCTTTTCGTTAAAACTCCCTATTTTTTTCTTGGAACCCCATATGGACCAACGGTCTGCTCTGCTGTACCCAATTTTCCAACGCCCACCCTCAGCCTGCATCCTCGTTTCGACACCTGTATTCTGATTTAACACCATGTTAACTCTGTTAACTTTGATAATTAAAAAAAAAAAAATTACTTGAAAGAAAAATCGAAACCCACGACCAGACATCACCAAAGCCTCCGTCTCTGCCCAACCCTCCTCTTCCTCGCCGTCGGCGTAATCCCGTCAACCACACCAGACCAGCGGCTGCATCCCTTCTCCTCGTCGCCGGAAAAATCTCATCTCTGTTTCTCCTATACCAAATCCAGATGCACAAATCAAGACCCACTCCCACGCATCAAACAATGAAGCCAATTCCTCTCAACAACATTCATGAAATTGGATAGAGAAGTGTGGGCAAGCAGGCCTCTCATAGTATCTCCCTTTCTCTCCCACATAAAACTTTCACGGTATGTGGATTATCGGTATTTGGGGAAAGTGCAAGAAAAAGGTGGAAAGAGAAATGGCGATTTTACCGGCACCGGAATGGATAGCCGGAATGCCGGATAGAGGTGTCAGGTGTGCCGTTGGGGTGGGATCGCTGACGAGATGGGGTGGGTCGGGAGGTAAAGGTGGCTGTTTGTTTGTTTTTTTCTCCTTTAAAGTTTTTATTTTTTTAAATATTTTTGAATAGATGACGCTGTTAGACTAAGGGATAGTGAAGGGACAGGTGTCAAAGACTTAGCAATGTGACAGGTTGGTCAGAGGAAAAATGAGCACAGCAGATCTGTACTCGCCATAGAACACAGAACTTTGACTGCATTCAGTGTTTCAACGTCTGCAAGTTTTCTTACATATTTTTATGTCTCCGAAACTTGTTTGTTGATCATTCTCTGCCGGTAATTCCACCGAGTTTTGCTTGGAGAATTCTGTATCAGAAACACCATAGCGGTACTGTCTCTAGACTCTTTAACTCCTCAGTTAACCCCACACATATGCATATATATATGTTTTGACTTGTGGGCTTGTACAGGTTATGGATATAGGTGTAGCTGGTGGTGCTGGTGGTGGTGCTGGTGGTGGACCTGGTGGTGGTGCTGCTGATATCCACCCTCCTCCAGAAAAGTACGATGTGTTTATTAGTTTCAGAGGTGAGGACACCCGCAATACTTTTACTAGCCATCTTCACGGTGCTTTACTCGAGAAGAAAATTGAAACCTACATAGATTACAGACTTGTGAGAGGGGGTGAAATTGCACCTGCTCTTCTAGAGGCAATTGACAAATCTACGCTTTCGTTGGTCATTTTCTCACAAAACTATGCATCCTCCACCTGGTGTTTGGACGAACTTGCACATATATTACACCGCAGGGAGACAACTGATCAGATGGTCATACCTATTTTTTACGACATCAGTCCATCCGATGTACGAAAACAACAGGGGGTTTATGAAGATGCATTTGCTCAACTTGAAAGCCGTTTCAAGGACAGTATCGACAAGGTGCGCAAGTGGAGGGCTGCTTTGCTGACTGTAGCTAATCTATCTGGCTTCGATTATTCAAACAAAACTGGGTAACTAATTCTATAACTTGTTGTGATTTCTACTTTTGAACATTTAATGCATACAGGAATAGTTAAGGAATACCTATTACTAACTATTAGTTGTACGTCATATAATTGCCAGGACGGAGGCCGATTTAGTTAAAAAAGTTGTCAACGAAATTTGGGGCAGAGTGAATAAAAAATCGTCAAACAATTTAAAGGGCCTGGTTGGAATGGAAAGACGCATCGACCAAGTTGAGTCAACATTATGCATTGATTCACTTGATGTATACACTCTAGGTATTTGGGGCATGGGTGGCATTGGCAAGACCACCCTTGCCGATGCTGTGTTTCACCGGCTCTCTTCTAAATTCGAAGCTTCTTGTTTTCTTAAAAATGTCAGGGAGAAATCAGAACAAACAGGTGGACTAGATCGCTTGCGAAACACACTTGTTAGTGAGATATTAAAAGAAAAAGATCTAAATATTGGCACTCTAACTATAGGATCATATCTTGTTAGAAAGAGAATGGGAGGTACGAAGGTCCTCATTGTTCTTGATGATGTAAATGATTCAAACCAATTAAATTTTCTAGCCGGAGATCCTGCTCTATTTGGCCCTGGAAGTAGAATCATTATAACGACTAGAGATAAGAGCCTACTTCAGAAAAGTGTTGAACATAATAAGATATGCAAGGTTCAGGAATTAAATTCTGATGAAGCTCTTCAACTCTTTCGTTTGAGTGCTTTTGGAAATAACATTTCTAGAGTCGATTGTACAGAGTTGTCAAAAATTGTGGCAGATTATTGTGGAGGCATTCCATTAGCTCTTCAAATTTTGGGTTCCTCATTCCTTCACTGTGAGAGCAAAGAAGATTGGATGGATGAATGGAAAGAATTTCCAAGAGAAAAGATCTGGAAAGTGTTCAGATCAAGTTATGATGGATTAAAAGAAATTGAGAAGGAGATATTTCTTGATATAGCATGTTTCTATCAAGGGAAAGATGTGTACGTTGTAGAAGAAATGCTAGATATATGTGGTTTTCGTGCAGCAGGAATCAAAGTTCTGAGTGATAAGTCTCTCATATCAATTTCAACAAATAACTGCTTGGAGATGCATAATTTGTTACAAGAAATGGGTAGGGCAATTGTTCACGAACAATGTATTGAAGAGCCCATAAAATGCAATAGATTATTCTTTGATGAGGATGTCAATCGGGATTTGAAAACTAACACGGTAAGATCTCCAAATGCATTCAATTTCATGTAAATTTTTTTTTGTATATTGTATTGTATTCACATTGATACTTTACTCTTGATTCTCAGGGAAGAGCAACGGTACAAGCCATATTCTTTAACAGGTCTGAGATTACAGGGATACTCTTGAATCATGCAGACTTCGAAAAGATGTATGATCTAAGATTGCTATACGTTTATAATTCTAGCTGTAACAAGTATTGCAAAGTAAAAGTTTCTCTTCCCCATTCTCTTACTTATCTTGGCTGGGAGGGTTACCCTTTCAAATCTTTGCCATCAAAACTTTGTCCGGAAAATCTTGTTGAGCTTCAAATGCGCAACAGTCAAGTTGTGCAACTTTGGAATGAGGGCCAGGTATGTATATGCTTATTTTATTAAATAAATGCGGTGTAGAGATCTATTCAATCAGTCTATGTTATTAATTCTTTCCAATTATCATTGATTTGTTACAGAATCTTAAGAACTTAAAAGTGATGGATCTCCGTTTGTCCGAGCATCTGATTAAAGTTCCAGATCTCTCTCAAAGTCCAAACATTGAGCACATAGATCTTTACGGGTGTAAAAGTCTGGTTGAAATTCCTTCATATTTTCCATGTCTCGACAAGCTTAGTTATCTTAACCTGACGGACTGCACAAAACTCAAATATCTTTCAGAGATGCCAAGCAGTATTGAATACTTATATTTGGATAGCACTGCAATAGAGGAATTGCCTTCATCAGTTTGGTCTCTTGAAAAAATTCGGTGCTTGGAGCTTCCCAAGAACATACCAATATTGAACTTGAGTGGGAATGCGACTAATTGCAAAATTCTTGTGAGTCTCCTCAAGAGCATTTGCAAATTAAAGTCTCTGAAGAGCCTTTATCTGAGTGGAACCACAATTAGAAGCCTACCTGCAAGCATTGGTAACTTAGAATCTCTTGAGAAACTTGATTTGAGTGGAACTGCAATTAGAAGCCTACCTGCAAGCATTGGTAATTTGGAATCTCTTGAGAAACTTGATCTTAGTGGAACCGCAGTTAAAAGCCTACCTGCAAGCGTTGGTAATTTGGAATCTCTTGAGAAACTTGATCTGAGTGGAACCACAATTAAAAGCCTACCTGCAAGCATTGGTAAATTGAAATCTCTTGTGAAACTTGATCTGAGTGGAACTGCAATTGAAGGGCTACCTGCAAGCATTGGTAATTTGAAATCTCTTAAGAAACTTGATCTGAGTGAAACCGCAATTGAAAGTCTACCTGCAAGCATTGGTAATTTGGAATCTCTTGAGAACCTTGATTTGAGTGGAACCGCAATTAAAAGCCTACATGCAAGCATTGGTAAATTGCAATATCTTGAGAAATTTTATCTGAGTGGAACCGCAATGGAAAGCCTACCTGCAAGCATGGGTAATTTGAAATCTCTGGATAAACTTGATCTGAGTAAAACCGCAATTAAAAGCCTACCTGCAAGCATTAGTAATTTGAAATCTCTTGAGAAACTTGATCTAAGTGGAACTGCAATTGAAAGCCTACCTGAGAGTATTGGTAGTTTGAAATCTCTTGAGAACCTTGATCTGAGTGGAACCGCAATTGAAAGCCTACCTGCAAGCTTTGACAATTTGAAATCTCTTGTGAAACTTGATCTGAGTGGAACCGCATTTAAAAGCTTACCTGCAAGCATTGGTAATTCGAAATCTCTTGAGAAACTTGATCTGAGTGGAACCGCAATTGAAAGCCTACCTGCAAGCATTGGTAATTTGAAATCTCTTGAGAAACTTGATCTGAGTGGAACCGCTGTTGAAAGCCTACCTGCAAGCATTGGTAATTTGGATTCTCTTGAGAAACTTGACCTAAGTGGAACAGCAATTAAAAGCCTACCTGCAAGCATTGGTAATTTGGAATCTCTTGAGAAACTTGATCTGAGTGGAACCACAATTGAAAGCCTACCTGCAAGCATTGGTAATTTGGAATCTCTTAAGAAACTTGATCTGAGTGGAACCGCAATTCAAAGCCTACCTGCAAGCATTGGTAATTTGAAATCTCTTGAGAAACTTGATCTGAGTGGAACCGCAATTAAAACCCTACCTGCACTCATTGGTAATTTGAAATCTCTTGAGAAACTTGATCTGAGTGGAACTGCAATCAAGTGCCTACCTGCAAGCATCAAGGAAGCTTCTCGGCTGATTTCGCTGTGGTTAACCAATTGCAGGAGCCTCGAATCTTTACCAGAGCTCCCAGGGGTACGTTGGCTTGAAGCACATGGATGCACATCACTCAACAAAGTGCTGAGCTCAAAGACTGCACTTTCACTGGGTTGGGATGAATATAAACATTCTCAAGGGCTTCAAGAGCAACTTACATTTTCAAATTGCATAGAAATGGGAGGGGATGCTTGGCGTGATATATTGACTGATTCACAGATAAGAATTATGCGAATGGCAACTGCGTTATCAAAGTATTTTACACAAGAAGAAATTGAAGTGGCATTTCATCTTGAATTTGAAGAAGAAAGTAATGTACGTCTCTCTGTCTCTGTCTCTCTCTTTCTGTGTTGTTAAATTGAATAACTCGGGTTCTCTGCTCTCTAACATATTTATTGATGAACAGGAATATGTTTTTAGATCTCCAGTTTGCATTGTATGTCCGGGAAGTACAATTCCAAGATGGTTCCCATACGAAGTTGATAATTCTGCACTAGCAATCAACCTTGGTTCAAACTTCTTTAACACTAGTTTTTTGGGTTTTGCTTATTCTGTTGTTGTTGCATTCGAGAATTATAATGTTGGAGGGAGTTTGAGGCTTGGGTGTAAAATCAGTTTCAAAGGCTGTGGTGATCCTTGTATCTATCATCGGAGTTGCATGGTTGCCGAATATGGAGAAATCAACGACTGCAAGTTTGAAACGCCTCATGTGTTCGTCTGGTTTAGTACCTTTGACCATGTAAAGCAAGGAAGCTACAATGGCGTCACCGAGGCCAAATTTGACTTCTACCCAATAATAGACGATCGTTCTGATGACGGAGCCGTTGATAGTTCCAAGATTAAGGTGACAAAGTGTGGGATTTTCCCAATGTATGCCCCAAATGATTCTGTATTGAAATAAAAATGAAACAGGTGAGGGAGCGAAACAGGTCAGACGTTGTTTCTTTATTTGTGCTTCTGAGATATATTATTCTGTTTATTATTGCAATTTTCAGGACTGAGGTTGATTTCATTGAGAACGTTGTTGAATCGCACGTCTTGCATCAAGTAATTTAGAAGGCCTTGTTTGATTTAATGAAAGCCATAGTGAGCAAATGTAGGCATTTTGGGGCAGGCAAGTCTGTTTTTTGTTGAATGTTGTTGCTAGAGAGTCTTTCTCTGGCGACCAAGAGAAATTTTTTGTTTTAATTATGCTTGCTTGTGTTTCATTTACATTCAACGTGAGGTTTATATACAAACCTCTAACGAATAACAACCACATATTCTTACCCACATTTCATCATTGCTTGGACCAATTTGCTGAAACTAAAAGTAGAAGAAGATACGACAACGAAGAGGCGCGGTGATGAGTCTGAAGCAAGTCTGAAGAACATATTCTTACCCTCGTGTTGTGGAATTTTTTCGCATCGGCTCTCGGAATGGAACCCTAGAAAATTGGTTACCGTAGAAGTAATTCCTAATTCTGCCATTCGATTTCATTATCCGAGTACATGGTTGTATTACTTAGATGGATTTTCTTAAAAAGAAATCTTGAAAGGGTAACAATTTAGCAATTACAAAGCAGAAAAGTCTGATAAGTTGATTGCGTTATACCAGTAATCCTAGCTAGTTTAATAGATGTTTAACTGGGGCTTAATAAATGTGAAATTATTAATAAGTTGAGTACTTGTTTGGAATGTTTAAAAAGATAGAGACCAATTTGGAATGACACTAAAAGATTGGAAAGTTGTAGGTACTTAATAATAATAATAATAACTGAAAATTAAACTTTCCCCCTCCAAACACTAATTTTTTCTAGCCTATAGCCCATCATATAATATTTATCCTAATAAAACCCAATGAATAAGATCCAACTAAACAACTTAACAAATTAAGTTTGTGTGTCAGTTTTTATATTTTTTTAGATCCCTAATGTACCCCCCCCCCCCCCCCCCCCCCATCTAAGCCAGTATGGAAAGTTCTTGTAGTTTTGTTTTAATTGATCACGTGCACTGAATTTGGTAAGGTCTTGTAGCTATGAAATATGGTTCTAGATGAAGGAATTAATTTGGATTTTTTTTTTAAATTTCGACAATAAAATTCAATTGGAATATACCTAACTCAGTGGTTTTTTTTTTATCGAGCCTAAATTAGTGTTTTAATACTAATTTCAATTGGAATGAATTTCAATTACACAGTCTGACCAAAACAAAAAAAAAATTCAATTACACAGAGTACACTTTTAATACTTAATTTTATATTGAGACAACACTTTTTAAACATTTCAAAGAGAGACAAAAGTTTAATACATGTGGAAGATGACATTATACTCTTTTTATTTTAATTTCAATTGGAATAAGGGTATTTCAATTACACATAGAGTACACTTTTAATACTTAATTTTATATCGAGAAACACTTTTTAAACATTTCAAAAAGAGACAAAAGTTTAATACATATAGAAGATGACATAATTCTCTTTTTTTTTCTCTGGAGTTTAAGTTACGAAAGTACCCTTATATCTAATAACACTTTTTATTCTATTATACAAAAACATAGACCGAAATCATTCGAAAATAAATCTAGTAATTAGATTTCTGGCATTTTAAGCATATATGCCTAACCTAGAGAGACTCGCACATTCTCAGTGCCATTATTCTTCTCAAAGTCCTATCTTTCTCTCTTTGCGTGTCTGGTTATCTTAAACCTCCAAAGCTAATATCAAAGAAAGGACTGAGGGGGGGACGACACACTACGGTTGGGATATGTTAGTTTATTTTGGATGATTGGCAACAAAAGCCTCATCCCAAATCTGAAATACAAAGACCCAGATTAATTTGCTTTATTTTTATTTTATAGTTATTATTTTATGAATCTTTAGAGTGAGCAAGAAATTATGTCGGCACTATTGCCTCCCAGTTTATAGCCTAACATCTTGCATAGATTAAAGAAAACTTAGGAAACGACCAAGAATTTGCTCTGCACTTTAGTCAAACTGCATACATTTTAGGGATTACTGTTAAAATTCTCGTTTTGGTAGTTAATGATGAGGAGGGCAAAGATGTGCTTGTGTTATTGTATATATCTTGAGAGTGTGCTTCAAAGGAGACGGATTTCAAGGGAGTAGCAAGTACTCGAAGAATCATTCCATATTTTATTTGGTTTTGAATTGATCGAATGATGCACAAGCAGACAGTTTTTTGGGACATTTTCATCCATACTTCTAAAGTGTTTTTTAAAGATAGTTTTCTATCTTCAAGATTTTTTTTTTTTTTTTTTTTTTTTGAGGTTGAATTGATTGAATTTTAAAATTTGATGTATAGGTTCTTCACATCTTCATTCCGTAATAGAGAAACCGTTATTCTTTATGTGGAAGGAATGATATATGCATACACAAGTTGAGGTCATTTCCCTCTTTATAAAGCCCCTAAGTGGTTAAAGAGCCTTAGTAGAAATTTTTTTAACCAAATGCTCTAATAACGGGTAAAATGGCACCATTCACGTGAGTTTATAGTTACTTTCAAGAAAAAATATCCATTGTACCTTAGGTTTGATAGAATCACAACGGGAAGCAATGAACCTTCCCCTTGACATTGTTCCCTCTTCAATCATGTCAGTATTATGTTGTTATAAACTGATTATATTAAAAAAGTATACAAACTTGCTTTTACATGTATTTGAAACTGATTCTGCAAAAATGATTGAATATGGGTTGAACTGATTTTGTAAAAATAGTCGAAATTGTTGCTGTTTTAGCCCAAAAGGCAAGAGGCCTACCACCTCTTATCACCCTCGGTCCAAATGGCCTTATGGCCTCTCTTCCGCATCTCTCAATGCTGTAAGGGCCAGAGCACAGCAGCCCAAGGACCAAGCTGAGCAACACACGGGCCTAAGCCTAGCACCAGGCGGTTGATCTGTCTGCAATTTTTATAGTGGTCTGGAGGTAATGCACCTTCTTTTTGGCTCTCATGCTCAGTTTTGATCCTTCATTAGGTTGTTTCACACAATATTTCTTCATTGGGCAATTGACCTCTTAACTTATTACCTTTCTTATGCATCTCTATTGTCCAAAGAATCCTCAATTTGTCAGATGTTTTGGTTCCTCATTTCTCATTCTCAATAAATACGGCCAATTTGGAAGCTGGTGTGATTTGTATGTTTTGACTTGTGGGTTTGCAGGTTTCAGATGTAAAAGCGTCTGTTCCGCACAACCGGAAACCGAATTGAAACGTCTTCTAATCAATCATATACTTTATCTTTTTCTCAAAAAACAACAAAATAAAATAAAATCATAGACTTCCAGTCTCTGCAGCTTCTTTTTGATCTGAAAGTCATCCCATAGACTTACCCTAGGCTAATTCTCTATCAAAAGAGCACATCAGTATATGTGTGTGTATACATATACATACACATACACATATATGTATATATATATGTATATATGTATGTCTTCCAGGTCATCATTTCTTGTTATTAGTGAAGACTGTAATTTGATGATGAATTTTTGGTCCATCATTTATCGTTCTCATTGAAAGATTGACTTGTGGGGTTTGCAGGTTCGAAAAAGGATATGGCCTCGTCTCCTTCACCTCCGCCTTTTTCTATACCCCCAGTTCATAGAGAAAAGCATGATGTATTTATTAGTTTCAGAGGAGAAGACACCCGCCTTACTTTTACCAGCCATCTTCATCATGCCTTACTTAGCAAGAATATCGAAACCTACATAGATTGCAGAATTCACAGAGGAGATGAAATTGCACCATCCCTTCTTGATGCTATCGAGAAATCAAAGCTTTCGGTGATCATTTTCTCACAGAACTTTGCGTATTCCTCATGGTGTTTAAATGAACTGGTGCATATAATGGAATGCAAGAAAAAAAATGGCCAATTTGTTGTACCCATTTTTTACGACATCAGTCCATCAGATTTAAGGAAAGAAAACGGGATTTATGCAAATGAAATTGCTGAACTCGAAAAATGCTCCAAGTGCAGTACGGACAAGGTGCACAAGTGGAGGGCTGCTTTGGCGGATGCAGCCAATCTATCTGGGCTTGATAATTCAAACAAAACGGGGTAACTAGTTCTATAATTCATTTGTTTTAACTCACGGCCCCTTTTTTTATTCATTTATTTATTATACAAGCTTATTTGTAATAGAAAACTAGATTTTAATCCTTAAATAAGATGAAGTTTAGAAAAATATCTTATACAAGATTAAAAATTAATTTTAGTCTCTAGACTCTATTTAATGTCAGCATATGTATTCAATGTCTCTTTTTTTATTTATAATTGTATGGTGTTCATAAATTAAATTTTATGAAAATATTATAAATTTTAGTTCTCATTATGGTAAATATCTTATATAAGATAATATTTTCGTGGAGATTTTTTGGTAACTTACATTTGTGCATATTTTCTTATGTGCCACTAATTCATTACAATATATTTAGGTAAGAACATTTCGGTACACTAAGTTTGTATAATATATTTAGGTACGGACATTTCGATGCACTAGTTTAGTATAATATACTTAGGTACCGACATTTCGGTACACTAGTTTGGTATCATATATTTAGGTACGGAATTTTCAGTACACTTATGTTTTTGCATATTTTCTTATGCGCCACTAATTCACTACAATATATTTAGGTATGGACATTTTGGTATACTAGTTTAATAAAATATATTATGACACGGACATTTAGGTACACTAATTAGATAAAGTTAAATAAAATTAATGATTAAAATGTGTATAATAATAAATTTAAAATTTAATGTAATAACATTAAATAAGATATCCATTAAATATTAAAACGAAAATATAATATGAATTTGAAACTAAAATCAATATTTTTTATTAAATTTTAATCTTCTTGAAGAATTAAAGTTCAAAAACCCCTATTTGTAATTGGTAAATAATATAATTAGGTAGCAAACTAACTATCCAAGTAATAATTGACCAAAAAAAAAACTATCCAAGTAATTTGTGAAGAAATATACTATTAAATGCATACAGGATTAATTAAGGCATACTTATTAGTACAGGATTAATTAAGGCATACTTATTATTACAGGATTAATCAAGTCATACTTAATAGTTACAACTAATTTTTGTCTTCATAATCATATATATTTGTCAGGACGGAGGCCGAATTAGTTGAGAAAGTTGTAGACGATATTCGGACCAAACTGAATGAAAAATCATCGACTGTTTTGAAGGGCCTGGTTGGAATGGAAAGACGCTTTGAACAAATTGAGTCGTCATTATGCCTTGATTCACTTGATGTTTACAGTATAGGTATCTGGGGCATGGGCGGCGTTGGCAAGACAACTCTTGCTGATGTTGTGTTTCACAGACTCTCTTCTAAATTCGAAGCTTCTTGTTTTCTTGGAAATGTTAGAGAGAAATCGGAACAAAAAGACGGACTAGTTCACTTGCGAAATACACTTCTTAGTGAGATATTAAAGGAAAAAGATGTAAATATCGGCACTCCAACAATAGGATCAGATCTTGTGAGAAAGAGGATGGGGCGTACGAAGGTCCTCATTGTTCTTGATGATGTAAATGATGCAAACCAATTAAGTTTTCTAGCCGGTGATCCTGTTCTATTTGGCCCCGGAAGTAGAATCATGATAACAACTATAGATAGGAGCCTACTCCAAACATACGTTGACCATAACAAAATATACGAGGTTGAGAGATTAAATTTTGATGAAGCTCTTCAACTCTTTCATTTGAGTGCTTTCAAAAATAATACGTTTTCACTGAACAGGAATATGTTTTCAGATCCTTAGTTTGCGTTGTATGTACCGGTGCTGAAATTCCAAGTTGGTTCCGTGACAGTTGTGATCAATCTTCTGTAGGGATCAAGCTTTCTCCAAAACATTTTGGTGGAGACTTCCTAGGTTTCGCTTATTCTACTGTTGTTGCATTCGACAACTATAATGTAGAAGGGAGTTTGAAGCTTGGATGTAAGATTTATTTCAAAGCCAATGGTGACGATCGTTTCTGTCATCGGAGTTACATGGTTGCCGACTATGGAGAAATCAGTGAATGCAACTTGAATACGTCTCACGTATTCATCTAGTTTAGTATTAGTACCCTTGATCGGGTAGAGAAAGGAAACTTGAATGGCGTCACGGATGCCATTTTTGAATTTTACCCAGTAATAGACCAGCGTCCTGATGGGAGAGCCGTTGATTGTTCCAACATTATTAAGGTGACAAAGTGTGGGATCTTGCCGATGTATTTGGGAGATGATTGGAAAATAAAAGGTTTCAAAACTTCGTATGCCGCAGTTGATTTGATATCAAAAATGGTGACAAGTCGATAGACACAACGCAGCTCATCGATCCGAAATGGGGTCTCTTTCTGATGATGTATAATGTACAAGTACAATGGTAATATGAAATGTATAAGCACAGTGGTTATACAAAGCTTCTGTGATAATGTGCTGGAAATGGTCGAAAGCTATTCTAGATGTACATGTAAGGTCCTCGTTTCCCCGATGTGGGATTCATGTATGCTCTCAACAAACTCAACCTCTGTCTATAAGACTTTTCTAAACCAATTTGAATCACAGTAATCGACTAAAACAATTAGTTTCATACTCACATTATATCGTAACGTTTTTTTTTTTTATTATTCGGTGAACCTTGCCGGTACTAGGGAATTTAATCATGTTACTTTCCATTGGTTGTCAGGGATATGAAATTCCAAATTGGTTCAACAATCAGAATGAGGGATCTTCCATAAATATCAAGCTTCCTGCAAATTGGTTTCGTAAAGGTTTCTTGGGTTTCGCTCTATCTGTTGTCGTTGCATTCGACAGTTATCTGGTTTAATGGGTTGTGCAGTTTTGGATGCAAGTACAATTCAAAACTAGCAATGGTGAAAAGCATTCAATTGCCCTTTCTAAGTTCCATGTTTGGTTGGAAAAGTTTATTCGTGCAGATTAGATTCAGGTCACGTCTTCGTGCTGTATGAAGTCTTTGAACTTTATAATAAGGATTCGAAGTACGAACAGAGTGCCGACTGTTGACTACCTGAAGCCTTTGAACTTGAAAAAATAAAAAAATAAAAATGCTCCGCTGACTTCTACCAGGTGGATACGTTCAGCAGACTTCATTGGAGTCCTTTGGTGGAAAAGTGTGGCATGTGCTTCTTGTATTGTTGTATGCCGGAGATGCTGAGAAGTTGAAATTTAATGTCATGTTGGGAGGACCACAAGCACAAGAAGATACGGGATGAAATGAAACTGAAGCAAATGGAAGTGACGAGTCGAAGCCGAGAAATGTTTTAGCTGTTATAATGGTTACAGAGAACATAATGTGGAAGTGGGTGTTGCAAGTCTTGTGGCGGAGGATGTTTTTGGGCTTGTTGCTTTGTACATCTCCGGTGTTCCTTTGTACATCTACCTACTACCGGACGCTCAAGACGGACCCTATGGTGATCACAATGTTCAGGTGAAAAGTGTGGGGTCTGCCTGATGTGTGCCCGAAAAGTTGAGAAATTTGGTATCAAAGTTGAAGAGATCTCCCACGAGACCACAGAGACGCCGTGAAGAATCTGAAGCAAGTGGAAATGAAACTTATAGACCTTCATCAGTGACATTACAAGGAACAAGAAGAAGAACAACTTTTTGCAGTGGCAAACACATTTTGGTTTCTTCATTTGCCTTCCTCAAATGGTTAGCGTTTTCGCACAAAAACAACTTCCAAAACTGAAAATTAAATTGAAAGACTTTGTAAAAACTCTTGACAGATGATCAGGCTCGTTGATTACGATTATGTGTCTGTAATTTGCAAGCTAGAGCAAATCTAAATAAAAGGAAAATACCTTGTCATTCTTTCCTTCAACAAATACACCAAACAAGAGAGTTGAATAATTCCATGCCCATAACAGAGGACGCATCGGAATAAAAAGAACAAAGAAACTGAAGAAAATTTAAGAGTAAAGCCTGAATTCCAAGCCTTACCATAACCACACCCTAAACCCTAAACCCTCATATCTCCGCCATATATACGTTCCTGCCTTACGGAAGGAATCATCAAAGAAAAGAAAATAATGACCTTAGCACGAATCCTGTACAAGGTTCAAAATCTGAGTAGTCCAGTATTGCCTGCCACCACTTACTGTTATTTCAAGCCGAAGCTGATGAATTGCTGAAGCCTGTATATACAATGTTTTTTTCTGTCACGGCCACTTCAATTGTACAAATCACTCTTGTCCATGTAAGTAAGTAACCTATCAAAACCAGTGACAGAAAGACCGAAAGAATTTGGTGAAGAGTTCGTTTAGACAAAACTGCTAACTTGCCAAAATTGGAAATCCCGTCTTCAACCTTCAGTCTGAAAAGAACTCTTCGAGTTCTGGTTGGTCGGATTTAAGTAGAACACTTGGACCTGAAACACTTCCACTAGGCACCACTTTGCCTAGAGACTGATTTGTAATTTCAGCATAATCCATCTCAGACCAATCTTGCTCGTCCTCGGTTACTTGCTCATCTGTCGCATAACCACTGTCCTTGTTCGTATAATCCTCCTTAGCCTTTGTGTCAGATGCGCTACAAATGCAGGCAGCGGGGTTTTCGTGGAACACACCCCTTCCTGGCTTTACCTCATTTGGCTCTCCCAAGAATCCAATTTGATTTGTTCGAATCCTCGATGCAAATTCTTCCCATGTCATGTTATTACGATTTATGAACAACTGAGACAGTTTCTTAGCATTTGGACGGATTGTTGGTTTGTGACCAAAGTATCTCCTGCATGAGTAGACAAACTTGTTACAGCTAAAACATGAATCAAATCAGAATCTTTTACCAGAGAAAAATAAATGTATTGTTAACTCGAGTTTTAGTACCTTCGACCAGCTAACATTTTAGCCATATTGCCATTGTTGTTGGTGACGAAAACATCACTTTCATCGCAAACAATAAAGTCCAGTGCAGCCATTCGAGAAGAGAAGGATGAAAACGGGGCCAACTCCTCCTTGCTTAACAGAGTCTCTTTTGTGTGGAAGTTTGGGAAAAGTGTTTTTAGGGGTGCCAATGTCTCTTCACCTCCATACACATCACCGGATGCCACATACAAGTGAACATCACGTCCGAAACCCAACGCTCTAAGCATGAGACCAACTTCCTCTGGAGTTAACGGGCATCTGCCATGTCTTCGTACCTTGTCAGGGTTGCTTGCCTGCACATAATGAACCCCATAAATAAATAAAATTAAAATAAAAAATTATGATCCAGAGGCAAATTATATGATACAGCAGGTAATCATAGAACGGCATTATTCAAGTCATTGCTCATTCGTGGAAGCCTTACATGTAAAGTTTTCCACCTTTTCCGAAGTTTGCCAAGCTCTTTCCTTTCTTTTTCTCCCCCACCATAATCGCATCCAGAAAATGCCAGCATATCCGGCTCAAACCTATAACATGACCAACCAATATCACAAACATTTTTCTACATACTCCAACAATTTTTCGGAAAACACTAAAAACCATCAACATAACCTAAACAGAGGTTTTTGTACAGTACCCAAGCATATTATTCTGAGAAAACAGAAAGTTCGACCATTTTACAGGAAGAAACAAACATTAGTACTCGATGTATCCATTGCAGTAAACTAGAAGAAAAAAACACAAATAACATCTGCACAATCAATTCTGTTGAAGGCACAGCTTACTCATAGTATGCTGGTATGTGTGCTAGGGAAAAATTACTCTAGCAGTTAAAAATAAATTGCAGTTTACCTCAAATGCAGGGCAATGAATTGCTTGCTTTTCATGCTCATTCTCTCAACCAACTTTTTACCCATTTCACTAATCGTGTCAGTAAATTTCAAGGCTTGATAATTGGCTCTACATCTCAGCTTCTGTAAATTTGAATCCAACTTATTTGAAAGTCTGTAATCAAATTTTGTGAGCTGGACAGCCTGCACATTAGAAAGCATAACCTACAACTGTCAATTCTATGTAACCTGAAAAGGCGCTCATTCAAGCAACAACAAATTTTTTTTTTTTTTTACATCGGTCCCAAAAGCATGTGATAATTCTTTAAAGAAAATGTGCTACATTCTTCGGCAAGACACTTACATGCTTTTTATTAAGAACGGGCACCAAGCGATTCTGATAACATTTTGCATTACACTTCCTCGGAACTCGCATGGTATATGGGCTCATTGGTTTCCCTCCCTTTGTTGGAAGCTGTTTTATGATTTTAACATCTTTGGAGAGAGATGATATAAACCAGTCTACGTCAAAGATTTCATCAAAGTTACTGCAACAAATACCCCCAAATCACATTATAATATGCTGACTATATCCCTTACATGGACAGTAGTTCTTCAACTGCAATATGCTGAAACTGACCTGGAATCCTTCCAATACGATTTCTGGTCCAGCTTGGGAACAACAAGAGTAGCATTCAAAATATAAGCTGCAACGACAGCATCTGTTATCTGCAACGGAACCAGTAAAGGAATCATCAGAAGCCGAATCAGCAGCAAAAACATGCATGATTACAAACTAGCCTTCACAATCATGGCATAAAAAGGTTTCGAATTCCCAAGAGAAATAACAATCATAATTAAAAAGCTCACCCCTGTTCTTTGTTGGTTCAAACCTCCACTTGTAGCAATCAACAAGTAGCGATTCGAATGAGTTTTCGCATCAGCAGCTGCAACAGTTAAAATATTGATTTGGTAAAGATAGATTAACCAGAGCTCCAATAATAAATAAAAAAACTCAAATTCTCCTATAAATTCATCATACGGCATAGAATCGATCCGATTACAACGCCATGAAATGAACAAAATAAGACTTCAATCAATGCTAGCAAGTTCCAGATTAACCATGAACATCAAATTAATATTGAATTTCAATTTGAATATCTCATCAACCCAATCTAACAAAAAAATAGAGAGCGAAAAAAAAAAGGCAGAAATGAGATTAGTAAATATCTAATATATTTTACTTGCAATATTATCGGCGGCATTGCTGCAACCGAAGAAAAGCTCCGAATTCCTTGTACTCCATAAATCTCGACCTGAACTTCCTCCACTCTCCTGAAAACAGATCAAAAATTCAATTAGAACCGAAAAATATTAAATTAAATTTGAATTCTGCAAAAAATCAACAACTTGTATCGGAGCTCCATTAAGTTAAATAGCGTACCGGCACACGAAACGTCGTCGTCTCATCCGAATTATCCCGGACCTCATCGCCGCCATTGTCAACCTGAACGCAAAAGACACAAGAATTTTTCAGATAAAATGAAGTCTAGCAAACGGAGAAAATCGGAGCTGAGAGGTGATTCGGTGTGTGCTTGAGTACCGAGGAGAGGTGACGCAAGAGCGAGAGGTGATTGTGAAAATGCAGAACCGGAGACGGAGCGAGGAGAGAGAAGGCAGCGAGGAAGATAAGCAGGCAACCGGATACGGCGCAGATTAGCGGGAACACGTGGTGGCGGAGACGGCGGAGGTGTCGCCGAAGAATAGAGGTTCTGAAAACGACGCCGCCTATGGCGGCGGCGGTGATAACGTCGCTAATGTAGATGCAGCGGTGGCCGTTGTTTGCGTCTCTCTTCTTCTTCTTCATCGCCGGTGACATTGTTGCAGAGCAGAAAGAGGAGGAAATGGAGTCGTTGTATTTGAAGCTGGAGAGAATCTACGGCGACGACTGCGACTACGAGAACGACGGCGTTTTCTGGTCTCTTCGGTTCCCCCGCAAGAAAACAAACAAGCTTCACCAAAACGGCCCTCCCAGAAACCCAGCGCGCGTAATTTTTAATGGGTTTGGTTCCGTTGTGATGCGCTCAGACGGTATTATTGTCGTGCTGAGAATGATGCGTTTCTGATCATCCGGTTGCTGTTTATGATGATTGTTGTTCTTTTGAGTGGGCCTCTTGCCTTGGGACCCATGAGGAAGAAATTGAAGAGCCAATGAATTTTTGCAAGTGAAATCACTTGCATAAAATTCTCATTGAACTCTTTGAATAAAAATGAAAATTGTAATTAGTCTTTAAATTTAAAAATTTAATTCACAAATTAGAAATATCTAAAAGTTGTTTGCGAAGGGGAATTTTGCAGCTAATTTAGGGACGAGGACGAGAAAAATCAGCTCCAATTGCATCCATTTTTCATCTACTAATTTTGGAGAAGTGGTATTTTTGCTTCCTAAATATGTGGGCAAAGAGTGGGTGATGAGAAGCCACTTTATCCCATTCTTTTAGATTTTTCTCAACCATGTTTAGCAAAAAAAAAACGATTAAGATGATGGACTTAATCCTAAAAAAAATTATTAAATTTTTTTTAAAATGGAGCTATTATTAGCACTTTAAATAAATTTTTGCGCCGCTAGGATAAAATATAAGGGAATGAGAAAGGCAAAATGATTGTTTTCAAAGTGCTGATGACAATTACCATCTTACACAATTCTATGAATCAATTTCTAAACTTTGAAACGAAAATGTTAATTGCATTCTTAAGAAAAATTACGAATAATGATTCAGTTGCTCCAATATGTGTTATAAAAAAAAAGAATAGTTTACGTTTGTCATTAGGTTGAATGACTAATAAGATAATTACAATAAATTTAGCTATATTATGGGGCGATCCATTTGAACTTGAGTGCAGACAATGAAGCATATTAGCACTACTCTAGCCAACTCGTCTAAACCCATATATGTGCACGATGATAACAGTTTCAATTTTATGAATTTAAAAAGGAAAATGAAACTAAGATTAGTTATTGAACTAAAAAAGTTTTTTAGTTTATGGAGGAATTATCTAATGATTAAGTGAAATATTAGTGGGGTTGGGATGAGTTAAAGATTTCCTATAACTTTCGTATGAGCGCTATACACACCTAAATTTCTACAATTTATTTATTTATTTCCGGCAAGATCTTTGTTTCGGCGTCACCAGTCACGTGCAACTCACATGTTCATAACCTTTCCTTATTTTCTTAATTCAATTTAATTTATCCAACGGCAGATGGCCACTACAAATCCGAACGAAAAGCGCGTGCCCGAGCGGATCAATCACTGAATGAAAGCCGCCCTTTCAGTCAGAGTGACAAGTCACACAAACAAGGACTGACGTTTCCCTCACGCGCATTGGGCGCGCGTGGTTCATGCTTTCTCCCTCGCGCTAACAGTCGTTTGGCCTGGCTAATAACGTTGTACGATGCGATATAAGTGCGTGCTTTCGTCGTTTTTGCGTTTCGACGTTACAAAAATCTGGTAGTTTCCGTTTGCCAAAAAAATCAAAGTACGAAACGGATCAACGTCATTGGTCAACCGTAATTACCTTAACAATATTTGACCATGTTGAGAGACTAAAGATAAAAGAAGTGGGTATAAAATTGGAGGAAAACCAAGTTTTGAACTCTGCGCTTGCAGGAAGATATTATTGCGCGATATTAATAACTTAATATCTTGTGAATATTTTTGCGCACTATTCTCAAGTTATGGTAATGTTCATTATTTTATTTATCATGGTTAAACGAGCTTAAATTTCTAAACAGGTCGTGAGCATTATCATTATTTGAGGTGGTGAGTTAAAATAAACTCTTAATATTGTCACAATAAACTCTTAATATTGTCACATAATGTTATTCATTCACGAATTACAATATTGGTTATAATGATATATGGATCATTCAGAACTACTTTTAAAATGGCTTGAGTGTTTTTGTGAAATTATTTTTAAACTAATTTTTAGTAAAAATGCAAGTGAATCTTGGAAAAACACTTGAAGTGCTTCCTACAAGAAACACCGATTATATGCTTCTTGCAGAAAGCACTTTAAGTATTTTTAGAACCCATAAACATTTTCTCTAAAAACTCTTTCAGTCGTTTAAAAAACACATTTCCAGACGAGTCTGTAGGTGATATTTCATATACAGATATTTATTAAAACAAGAATATTGATAACATTTGTGTAGTAGCTGTCATGCTGAAAAATATGTGATGTAAACACAATTTTTTTTCTTAGTTAGTTATAATTGGAGGTAATTGACTGATTAGTAGTTAATAGGTTAGTTGAGATATAATATTATAATAATTGGGAATGCTTGATCCACCTAACGCTTGGCTAAAATAATTATTGGAGTAGGTTGTACTTTATTAATTAAGGAGTTGAAGGAGGAACAGGAAGAAAATGAGAAAATGTCAAGAGGAAAGCAAGTTAATTACGGAACATTTTAAGAGGGAATCAATCACTGTAATGTTTAATGGTAGATATTTTGTTAAATATTAAAACATTACAATCTTTAAGTAAAGCATTACGGATAATATCCGGAGGTTAAGAAACGAGAAAGAGTTCAACATCGTAATAAAGAGCTAACTTGACCAATTTATAAGCTATGTGGAACGCCGAGCATGAATGATAAGTGAATAGGAGTCGGCTGAGAAGAAACTTGATGTCATTCAAGAGGGGCCTGAGGGGGGAAGCTTCAGCACAACAAAAGCTCTCTTGAATCTCTGCGGTTCAATTCAACTTTTGTGTGATGGGGAGTAATTGTCTCTAATTTATGAAGGTGGTGTTTCAAGAAAACTTAAGGTAAATGATAAACGTGCATTTATTTTTCTTTCCATGCACTTCTCTATTAATTTGGCCGTGATTTGTCCACTATGATGACTAGAAATAAAGAGAGATATGAGAAAAAGAAAAAAAAAAAAAAAAAAAGGATGTATGTGTATCATAGTCCAAAATTCATTAGATGAGATGGTGAGTGATTGGATGATCTATTTTCTGGTTCTTTCTTTGTACAAATTTAATGTAAAAAAGGATTGACACCTTCCTTTGCATTTATTTCTTTTGTAACTAACACGATTAAACCTTCATACACAAAAATATCAAAGCAAAAAGGAAAAGGGTTTTATTTGTATAAAATCATCATTGTCTTATGTTATTAAGAGAACCTTTATAATATGAGTAAATGAATAAGTTGATTAGTAAACGCGAATAAATTGTCTGTATTATTATTTGGAGAAATTGTCTATTACTAAACTCTAAACCCTAATATATATGCAAATAAATTAGGTTTTTTTTAGTCAAAATGGTCTTTGAGATTGACATAACTCCTTACTTTGGACATTATATAAGATTTAAAACTGATAGAAGTGATTTCTGAGATTGTCCATGGTCAATTTTTTTGTCATTCTATAAAAATCCTTCGTTAAATTGAAGAAACCACTAGTTTAAGTGGAGGGGTTGATTTGATAAAAATACTCTCAATTTAACAGAGATTTTTCACATAATGACCAAAATGATTCGCGGTGGACAATTTTAGGGACTACTTTTATCGATTTTAAATCTCAATGACCAAAATGAGGAGTTATGTCAATCTCACGGACCATTTTAGTAAAAAAATCAATCAATACACATGTTATAGCATAAGGGGTTGGTAACATGCAACTTATATTGAATACAAAACAAAAGCAAAACTATTTCGCCACATAAGACGGGATTTTTTTGTAGCTCTTTACATTAGGCTTTGCATTAGGCTTCCATCTCCAACGTACGATGCGCTCGTCATGTTTCCTCACGTATGGTGTCTTTCTGTGCCTAAAACATGGCCAGTTCTTAATGTTGTAGTGAGAGCAAGTGATCCTTGGCACTTCAAAATTTTATGCAAGCAAGAACACAAGTCGTTTGGTGTATCATTCCATACATTACAATAAAGAGTAGACGACAATGTCCACCGAAACTCCGCTCTCCATCTCCAACCTGTCAATTTATACCTTATACGGACATAGTCCCAAACTCAAACTCAAGCCAGATGAACACAAAACATTCTCTGGTTTTGACACAATTTCTTTTTCTGTTCTTTATTTTTACGTGTGTGTATTGCTTAGCTTGATAAGACTGTTAGCTCCCACACATTCTTTCGGGGACACATATGATTTAAGAAATTAAATTGCCATTCCCTTTGATTCTTAACGTTGTTTGGTTGGATTGTAAATACTTTTGGCTAATCTTTGCTTGCGTTTGAAAGTAATTTAGAATAAAAAGGTTGTTACAAATTTTGAGTAGAAATTTCGTTGTCCCACATTGGCCATTCCCAAAAGGTTTCATCACTTTATAAAGTTTTGTCCCTTATAGAAAGTGATTAGAGTGATGGACTTTGGAGAATAAAATTGGGTTCACTCTTGGGGTTGGGCTTTGAGGTGCGTTAATTAAATTATATATTAATTATCAAAAGATGGACCTTGGGTCTTGGCTCGGACTCTAATAATTAAATACTTTAATTTAATTAATTATTTTCAGATTTAATTAATTTCGAATTTAATTAATATCTATTTTTTACCAAAAGACTCATCCTTTCAGATGAAGTCTGAAGAGTTTAGAAAGAACGCAGAGCAAAGCACCCCTCTAGAGAAGATGTCTCCCAACAGTCACATCCCATTCTCATTCCTGTTGCGAACAGGCATAATCTCACTATATATACATCCATCTGCATGGCATTTAGAACACAGAAAATTACAAATCTTCTTGTATAATCCAAACATCCTTATTGAGAGAACCACAAAAAAAATTCGCCAGAAGTTAAGTTTTCCGGTGCTGGAATTCTAACTTGATCGTTGAATCCTGGTGAAGTAGACGTCCGTAGAACTACAAGCACTGAGTAAGGGCAAAATTTATGTTTCAATGACGTTGCGGTACGCAAGCCTTGATCTTTAATATTTATGTTTAATATTATTTCATTGTTCATACACTGTTTGCATTTATTATTTATTAGCATATATAAATTTATCACAGATTGTTGACATATATCCAACAAAGGTATCCTCGTGTATGCATGATATGTTGTTTTTGTCATACTCAATTGTTTTTGTATGCCAAAGAACCTCCATCATCTTATATTGTCAAGCAAGTTGCGCACTACCCATCTGAATTATTCAACGTTCAAATGCAATGGTTCACGTGATTGGTATATAGTTGGTATATGATATACCGTATATCTACATGCTCATGAAAAATGTAGAATGCTAGTTAAGCCCCTAATATTAATAGGTGTGGCCACCTCGTGGTTTTAAGTGTACCGGGATGAAGAAAATGAAGATAGGTCCGCCTACAATAGTACGTATCGTTGAGTAGTATAAGTTTTATGCAAAATTTGATTGTTTCAAAGATTCATTAGATTTCTATATGGAAGATTTAACTGTTACTTTTTCGGACTACTCAATTGTACGTAAAAATTATTAAATAAAGATATATGATTTTTATCTTTAAATCACATCCGTATATTTTACATTGCATTTGACACATTGCGATCCAAAATGTCTACTTGGACATCCGAATTGCGACGTGGTGGCGGACATCTGAAAGATAATGAAGCTATAAAGTGTGCGCAATAGTGAGATGAATCTTATTACATAGGTGACGTCAAAGCATAAGTAGTTAGGCAGTAAAGTAAAAATTATTCCCATCCTAGAAAGATGGACATTACTAAAGCAAAAGGAAATAACTTCATTATCGGAAGTAGTGATCAGAGATTGCAGTAATAAAGCAAAATTCATTAGATGAGATGGTGAGTGATAGAAGTTTACATACGATTCTCTGATTCTCTCTTTGTACAAATTTAATGTAAAAAAATGAATGAGACCTTCTTTTGCAGTTATGGTGAGCAAGGTCTAAAATATCGATGATATCGGAAATATCGGTAGTCTAAAAACAAGGAAATTTCGATGAAAATATCGGGATATTATTGATATCGATAAAAATTGAATAAAAACCACGGAAATTGTAAGAAAAACTTGGAAATTTTTATTGAAACTTTGCAGGATGTTTATTTAGTCAATTATCTATTAGTTTATCACAAAAAATTGGAAGGAAATGCATTGCATGATAGATTTAACTGATTATATAGCGAGCTGACAAACATTGTGAGTGTAGAAAATATGTAGTAATTAATGATAGAAGTTTAAACACACCATAATCATTTATATATAATGAATTAGTACAATATTTTACACTTTATACATTGCATGGTAAGATACATGAGTGACTTAGCAAGGTCTAAAATATCGATGATATAGGAAATATCGGTAGTCCAAAAACACGGAAATTTCGATGGAAATATCGGGATATTATGAATATTTTAGACCATGATGGTGAGCACCGTGATGCTTGAATGATTAGAATGGGCCATTTATTTCTTTCGTAATTAACACGATTAAACTTCCAAACACAAAATATCAAAGGAAAAAGAAAAAATGAAAACTAATGAAAAGGGCTTGAAAACTTTGAGTTTTAACGATGAGGACAAAATAAAGGGTAAAGTGAATATTACCAGGTTTGACTTTTCAATGTAAAAATGTGGTTTTTCGTTAAAACTCCCAAAGAAAAAAGGTTTTCATGAAACGGAGTCGAACCTGATGAGTTTTGTGGATGATGGATAATGCTAGAGAGACCAAATTTTTTAAACCAATTGATGTGGTTGTTGATGATTGGATTATTACTTAAGTTTTAATTAACGTGTTTTTTTCCTATTAGTGACACATAATTTGGTTGCAAACTTGATTTAAAATTTTGATCTCTCTAGCATTACCTGTGGATGATATATTCAAGAGGCATTACCAGTAGTAGCAGTATAATGTAGCACAATATGGAGAAGCACCCCCAGCAGAGTAGGGTTTTTTTTTTTTGGATGTGATGGACGAATAAATTAGTTTTATAATTATGTATTTGTGGACAATAGCATTAGATAATTATTTAATTTCTATTAGGAATAATAATTTAATATGGACTTTAAGTTTTTTTTTTTTTTTTTTGTCTCGAAAAGATTCTCAAAGTACTATTATTGATAGATTCTCACGGGTTTACAAAATTTGTGCTACTTGAAGAAGCTAGTTAACTCCAAAGTTTGATGACTTGTCAATAATAGTACTTTAAGAATCTGTTTTCGATACAAAAGAAAATAAATATTTAATGTTTCATCGCACAAGAATTCGCAAAAGCCTTCAAGTAAACATTGTTTGATGAATATTTCGTCGCGTAAAGAGACTCCGAAATGGTTGGTTCGCATTGAAATCATCATATTTACTACGTACTTTACGCGACAAAGGATTTGTCACACAAGGTTTTTGAGACTATGTTGCGTGACCAAATGTTCGTCAAGCAAGGTCTCACAAGTTCTTTAAAAGCACAGTTTCACTTTTAACTTTTTCTCACATTGGTTTTCCCACAACCCTAAATTTCCTCCCGTTTTCTTTATTCCCAAAACTCCCTCAAATCCCAAGCTCTTGTTTTAATTTTGGTGAGATGGATGATCGCTGCTCCTACAACTAAGCTATGCAAGGAATAAGGATCTAGGAAAGGTAATAATTAAGCTTCTGTGAATATAACATTTATATTTTTGGAAAAACAATTTTGGATGTATCGCTTAATTACTTTGATTTGAAGTTTATGTTTTGCTTCCGCAGATAAAAAAAAAACCAGGAGAACGACGGTGTAGGCTTGAATGGAGGAAAGTGTGCAACGTAAGAGAATCATTTCTGATGATATGAGGGGATTGGATACGACGATGATCGCGAAGCTTATGCACGATATAGGGAAACTTTTGGAGTTCTAATGAACAACTTTTGTCATCTTTTATCAATATAAATGATGTCATATCCTAGCCTCCTCTGTAACAAGATATTGTCCGCTTTGGGCCACGCCTTCACGGATTTGTTCTTGGGTTTCGGTACGAGAACTTCCTAGGGGGTCACCCATCCTAGGACTGCTCTCGCCCAAACTCACTTAACTTTGGAGTTCTTATGGGATATGGAGTCAGTGAGTTCCCAAAACACGTATTGCAATGGGAGGTAAGCATATACATATAAGGCATAGAGGATCCTCTCTCCTGGGCGATGTGGGACACTACAGTCCACCCCCCTTAGGGGCCCGACGTCCTCGTCGACACATTTACGGCCAGGGAGTGGCTCTGATACCAAATTGTCACATCCCAGCCTCCGCCGTAGCAAGATATTGTCCGCTTTGGGTCACGCCCTCGCGGATTTGTTCTTGGGTTTCGGCACAAGAACTTCCCAAGGGGTCACCCATCCTAGGACTGTTCTCGCCCAAACTCGCTTTACTTCGGAGTTCTTATGGGATCTGGAGCCAGTGAGTTCCCAAAACGCATCTTGCAAATGGGAGGTAAGCATGTACAGATAAGGCATAAAGGATCATTTCCCGTGGCATTCTCGTCAATCTCTGGTAAAAGTTCACGTGTCAGCTCCATGATTTTTTTGAATTATTTTTTGCTCCACAAATGCCCCCACACCTACTGTTTAGCGCGCATGAATGGGCAAGAGGTGTAGAAATCTCAAGCTAAGTGGAAAAGCCAAAAGTAGTTTCTTGATTCGCCTTAGATTCTAAGCTCTGACTTGAAGTAAAAGTCTTCTAGGAATAAGAAACGAACTGCTTCTAAAAATTATTTTACTCTACCTTAAATAGAGGATTAAACAAACCTAATGAACAATTATTTCCCCAAAAAGAAAGAAAGACAACCAGAGGAAATTGTACCCCTTCCCCCAATTTTCTTCTTTGCTTACCCCATGAAGAGTTAATTGTCGTTGTCTTCTTCATATAGCCGCACCAAAGGTAAGAAAAAGATTTTTTTTCTTTTTTTCCTGCGGTGGACTGGAGCCACAAATGGAGCTAGCGACGCAACTACATAGTGTGATTGGATAGTAAGGCAGGTCAACTCAGCGCAACAAGGGGCTGCGGCGTTGGATGACTTGGCTCGGAGTAGAGGATGGGAACTGGACGGCTGGAAGCTGCGGTGCAGTTAGGGGTGCAAAGTTTGAATTAAAAATACAAGAAAATACCAGAGCTTGTACTAAAAGATAAAAAAAAAAAAAAAAAAAAAGAGCAACACGTTATATCCAACTATAAACAAACACCGAACTCAAGTCTTGTTTTCCAAATTCAATTTGCATTTCTATTAAATAAGAAAAGTAGTTAATTGTATATCATATATTCACAATTATCATTATAATCCTTTAAAACAAAATACATGAGGACCTATAAATTACCAAATAGAATCAAGTATAGTGCTACATGAAACCCCAATGCCAAAAACTTCAACACTATCAACCATACCTATAAATGAAATTGTACCAAATATTATAAAGGTTGTTGGCTGTTAAACGTGGATGTAATATGTGCATTAGTTCATTTAGGTTATAATTGGGTTAGAGTGGGTTGATAAATTGGGTTGGCCATAGGCGGGCAAAAGATTAACCCAACCTAACCCAATAAATAACTGGGTTGAAGTTGGGTTAGGTTCGTGCGGGTTATAACTAAGAAAAAATCTACATATTTGGGTTTAAATTCGAGTTGTACTTAGGCAAGTTCAGGTTGCCCCAACCCAAGTTGCACCCCTAGGTGTAGTTGAAATGGCGTAGGCCTGGTCGAGCGCAGGAGTTTGAGCCGCAGGGCCAGTTGGGGCACGTCAGGCTGCACATGGGTTAAGTGTCTAGGCTCGGTTTGCTAATGTGAGAGAGGAAACCTGACACTGGGACGCTGGGCTTCTATTAGATTGGGCCTACAAGGCTGGTCGAGAGAAGGAGAAATGAGGCAAGGGCCTACCTAATTAGGTCGTGGGGTGGTGTGATGGGTTATGGCCTAGTGCGCTGCCCCATTTCCCTATTATTGGTTTATTTTTTTTATTTATACTTGAACAATCTTCTAAGTATCTCTCGGTATTTTTGTGCATGAATCTTTCAAAATGTCTTTCTTCGATTGCAAGAGTGATGAATATCTTCCGCCTAAGTATTGTCAAGGTGGGTCTTTTGGCAAAGTAGGGTATTTCAAGGCTACACAAGCCAAGATTGGCTCCAATGAATTGTTTTGGGTTTTTTTGAGGAATACAAGCATGCAATCCTATCAAGAGTTCGCATGAGCTGCTCAAGTAGGGCAAATAACTATTAAGTTTCATCCATACTATTTCGTTTTAGGATTCACCTTTCCCATGTTGCGCTTCTTCCAAGAGGTGATCTGCTCCATGAGATATGCTCTAGCGTTGTGCTCTCTAAATGTAGTTTATGCGATGAAGGGATTTTCTAACTTGAGCAAGTTTTTCGATCTGGGCTTAACGATCAACGAATTCTGGTCTTCTTTGAAATTGGTCACAAGGATAGTGTGAGGCAATTGAGGTCTACACGCCATAAGCTGTTTGATTCTTCAAGCAAGGGTAGCCACGAGTCAACCAAAGACACACTGAAAGTCAATGGTGAATGGGAATCTGACTCCTCACCTGAGTTGCGCAGTCCGATAAATTACATTGAAGGTAAGTGAACTTTTTCATCTTTTGTCTGCTTGAAATTCATGTGAGCTATTCTTAATTTAAGCTTATTGAACATTTTCTTTCCCATATAGATTCTGAGTTTGGCTCAACTCTGAAGACTAGGCCAGTCATGAAGAAAAGTGCATATCGCCATAGGCTTTCCAGTTGAGTATTGTGAGTGGCACTGCTTGCTTAGTCCTCTACATAGGCAGAAATATGGGTTGTAACCTCAGGAGAAGGTCAAGCTGATCAGGGATGAGACACTCAGTCGCCTAATTATTGTCTTCAAACAAGGGGTAGCCACGAGTCAACCAAAGACACACTGAAAGTCAGTGGTGAATGGGAATCCGACTCCTCGCCTGAGTTGCGCAGTCCGATAAAGTACATTGAAGGTAAGTGAACTTTTTCATCTTTTGTCTGCTTGAAATTCCTGTGAGCTATTCTTGATTTAAGCTTATTGAACATCTTCTTTCCCATGTAGATTCTGAGTTTGGCTCAACTCTGAAGACTAGGCCAGTCATGAAGAAAAGTGCATATCGCCATAGACTTTCCAGTTGAGTATCGTGAGTGGCACTGCTTGCTTAGTCCTCTACGTAGGGAGAAATATGGGTTGTAACCTCAGGAGAAGGTCAAGCTGATCAGGGAGGAGACACTCAGTCGCCTAATTATTGTTGAGAAATCTATTGAGTGGAAAAAATATAGCGTTGTCACCTGATCGTGAGCCGTCAATCGAGAAAAAACCAAGAGCTTAGCCCATTGCCCAAGGAAGTCTTGCTACTCCCGAAAATCTCATCATCAATCTGTCTTCCCCAAATGAAAAAGGAAGTGACATTGAATCCAAAACTGCGAAGTCTGCTGCTCCAAAGAAAGTTAAATCTCTTCATGAGAAGATTGTTTATTGCAAAAGTTATGTGCTACCTCCAACGTCTGGATCTAGTGTTTGAGTGAAACGTCATTCTAAGCTAAGTCTGAATCAGCTTCTGAGATACTCGTCACTACGGGGAGTGGGAAGGTTGATTCAACTGCTGAAAAAACATCAAAGTATGGTCATTCTTCCAATACCGTACATGTCTCATTTGCCAAAAAGGAGGAAATTGCTCCCCATTGCAGTTGTGGGGAGTCCAATGAGTCTATTCCGAAAGATTTTTCTAAGGTTCAAGTGCCGCTAAATGCTGACATGCTGACAGATCCAAATGCTTGCACCAAGTTCACTGAAAAAGTTGGGAAAGTAGTGGATCTAGGTTTTATGTCGAAGCATCCTGCTGATGAATGAAAAGTCTCTCTCCTTGCAACTATGCAAAAAACTCTAATCTTGACTGCTAAAACAATGCATTTGGATAATGATGCAATTCGTGATACGATGGAAACTAAAACTGCGTTGGCTATCAAAGTGGTTATGGACTTTATATCTAAGATCGCTCGAATCTGATGTGGATGCGCTTCGATTCCTCGCTAAGTAACGAGGTACCTTAAGAATTTACTTAAGGAGACTTTGAATGTGCATTTGGCGAGATTGAGCTTCATCTTGTACTCCCGTAAGATGTTGAATGTCTCCCACCAAGTTGCCAATGTATCTGACCGCTTCTTGCCTTTCACCATGATGTCGTCTACGTATACCTCCAAGGTTGCTCTATTTTACTTCTTGAACATTATGTTTACTAGTCGTCGGTAAGTTGTTGTTGCTCTTCTGTTCTTGAGGCCAAAGGGCATGACTCTGTAACAGTATGTGTATCGCTCAATCACGAACATGGTTTTCTCCTTGGCATTTAAGACGCCAAATGCACATCTCTCCTCTTTTTAGACGACATGTGGCGACGAGGTGTCCTTTATGCGAATCCACTTGGATCCTTTCTTGGGATGACATGGTCGAGCGCCACGCTTGACTCTATATTGGTGAGTTCGCATTCGAACGCCCTACCTGTCAATCTTTACGTTCTTTCATAGGTCCTTGTCCCTTTGCTTAATCGCCACATGGCTCATGGTCGACACTTGCATAGGCCTACCATCCCCTGCTATTGGTGCTTTGTGCCCAACAGTTGTCAGATGCCACCTTGTTCCTATGGTGCTCGGACAACACTCACTGGTATGGTGCTCGGCTGGCCGTCGACAAGTCACTAGGGAGCTCTGAGTTTCTCGTACCGCTCGGCTTTGCCTTTTCATATTCCTTTAGGGCCTTGGTCTTCCTATTAACCTGTGCTCCTCTAGGCCTACATCCTTTTGGACCTATGTTTCTTTGGGCCTGTCGGGACTGGGAAGGACCCTGTGTTAACAATTAGTTCACCCACAAAGCCAAAAGTTGCTCATCTCTCCAAGTAACGACAAATTTTCTAATGAAACATGGGGCCGTAAGCTATATGTTATTATAAAAGTAGAGGGACGTTTTTTTTTTTTTCAAGTATCCCTTCATGTATATAATGACATATGGTATATGGACACGCTAAAAATTCTCCCCCAAGTAACAAGTTGGTAAGCTTAAAACATAAGAGTACTGGCTTATTGGCCTAATATTTTGGTGTTTGGTTTGGTTATCGTTGTAACCAGCTTAAACCATTGCAATCCTAATCCAATAAACTTTTAGGTGGCCACACCAATCTCTTATCCAGGCACCTGGATAGGTGACTGGTCCATTGCTACCACATTACAAATCTCAGCGTTGAATTTGATAGTACTCCATTAATAATACAAATGAAAACTAATGAAAATATCTTGAAAACTTTGAGTTTAATCAAAAGGACAAAAATGTGTTGTTAGTGAATAATACCATGAGTGACTTTTTAGAGTAAAAATATCATTTTTTTCGTTAAAGTGAACAGTACCAGAAGTGTTTCGTTAAAACTCTCTTAATACAATGGGAGCTGCTGTATCTGTAGGAGAGGGGAAAAAAACGAAAAAGAATGTATGGAAACAAAATGCTAATAGTGAAATGCTCGTTTAATAACCATTTGATTTTTGGTTTCTAATTTTTATTTTTTGTGTTTAAGAAGTTTTGATTATCATATATATATATATATATATATATTATTATTATTATTATTATTATTATTATTATTATTTTGTGTTTTTCAAATTGACAAATTGATCCATCCCTTAAGGAGTAACTGAGCCTTTCGAGTCATCAATCTCTACTCGAGTAATGCTCAAAACCCCCCTCAAGATTTCCCGAGCTATGCCCGAACCCTCTCTATCAAAGCTCGAACCTCTTGTAGTGATTAAGGGGCTGCTTGGTATCCATTTTGTATCCAGTTTTTAGTACTCATTCAAAAACAAAAATAATGGACTCAAATTCTTCAAAATGTCTAAATTTTTTATTTTATAATTTTTCTCCTTATATAAGATTGTATTTAGAACATTGTTAGTAAATTGCAAAATGTCTAAATTGTTAGTAATTTCATAATTTTTCTCCTTACATAATTTTTCAAAAATATTTCCGTTTTCAATACACATCTTAATAATTTGATAAATTGCACAATTTTTAAAACTTCAACGTATGATACACACACTTATGTACTTTTTACGCTTAACACAAGTTATTTAGACCTATTTTTCCAATAATATACATAAAATTTGGATACTATTTTATCAAAACTTCAGAATTTTTCAGAAATTAAAACACCACAAGAAATTAATCTATATATATATATATATACACAGCTAGAACCTTAAAATGGTGAAGCTTTCAAATATGACCTTTCTAATTAGAATGTTAAAATAAAAATATCGAATTAAAATGTTAATTAAAAATTCTAAAAAAAAAAGTAAAAGATTTGCACATAGTGTGGGGCATATTTATTGTTTATTTCTTTAAATCTTTAAAATAACTATAAAAACAGTATTTTAAATAAACGATATTATTTACATTAAGAATTAAAAAAGTAGATTAAATCTCACAATAAACTAATATATCGTGATTCAAATTCACTTTTAGCAAAAATGAAATCTCTCACTTAAACTGGCGTGTGCCAACAGAAGAAATGCTGTTTGGGATTGCGTGAGGGTCAGGGAGGCTCCCTGCTACGCTTGTTTCATAACTACGTCAACAACCCAACAAAAAAATAAAATAAGAATAAAAATAGAAAACATCAGAAACACAAACTCAACGAATCCAATCCAATCTGAGAAGAAGAAGAGGAAGGAGAGAGTGAGGAGGAGCTGAGAAGCAGAGAAGCATGGGCGACCCCGGGAAGCTCAACTCCTCAAGCTCCGAATTGGACCTCGATCGCCCCAACCTCGAAGATTACCTTCCTTCCGGCACCTCCATCCAGCAAGAACCCCACGGCAAGCTTCGCCTGTATGTTTTATGCAGTCCCTCTCTCTCTCTTTCTTGTTATTCTCTGTTTGGTTCCCGTGAAACTCTGGGAAAATTGACAGAATTTTCTCATCTCATTTTGCTTCTCAGGCGTGATTTGCTTGACATATCTCCCACCTTAACCGAGGCTGCTGGTGCCATTATCGATGTAAGTCCTCGCTCTCCAGTTTCTTTCTCGTTTGATTGTGGATTGCATCATCTGATAAGGTTCAATTGTTTTGGGAGAAAGTGAACTATTTAAATTTTTAACTGGAAGCTGGCTAAAGATTGCAATTTTGTGGAATTTTACTCAATCTTTGTGTAAATTATTGGTTGACCCCCTTTTTTTTTTTTTTTTTTTTTTTTTTTTTATAACTGTAAGCTAGCCGGTTGAGTAATTAATTGGCTCTGGATTGCTTTATTTCCACCAATTTCTGTTGAGTTGAAAGCTTTGTGGTTTTTTTCGAATTCTAAGCAAGGACTGTATGAATTTGTATGATGATCATGAATTCGAATGAACAGGACTCGTTCACAAGGTGCTTTAAGTCCAATCCTCCGGAGCCGTGGAACTGGAATGTGTATTTGTTCCCTTTGTGGTGTTTTGGAGTCGTGGTTCGGTACTTCATTCTGTTTCCTGCGAGGTTAGAATTTTCTATCTTTGGTTGAAAAACTTGAATTGTTTCATGCATTCATTGCATCACGCAATAGCTTTACATGTTCTGGTTTGTGGGTATTGGAATTGCAATGCATAGTCTGACTGATTCTCGATGATTATGCTGTCCATGGACCATGGTTACAGGTTCTTATATCATTTCTACTTTAGTCTCTTAAAGCGGCTCAATTAATTCTACAGGGTTCTCGTTTTGACGATCGGATGGATAATTTTCCTTTCGTCTTTCATTCCAGTGCACTTCCTGCTGAAGGGCCATGATAAATTGAGAAAGAATTTAGAGGTGGACATTCTTATCTATGACTTCATTTCTTTTGACTGGTTTCTATCCAAAACATTTGGTTTCAGTTTTTATTAATCAGCATTGCATGTTTTCTATCTTCTGATAACGATATTGGACCCCTCTAGGCATCAGGTCAAATGACGTTTGTATTTGCATAATTTATTAACGACTGCTCTAGTCGTATAGTTGGCTTTATGCATATAGAATCTGTTTAAGCATGCTCAAACATAGTTGCAATGTGTCTTGGCAAAGAACGCTATTCTTCTTTCACACTGGTTAGAACAATGATGTATGGCGTGCCACCTACATTGACTGGAAAATTTATGAGTAATCCATCCAATTTCGAAAATGGAAGCAATGGCCTGCATTTCTTCTATGTATTATTACATATGTACGATGGCATAAGTTGTCCAGCTACCAACAAACCTTTGACTGGTAACCCAATCTTCTTACATCTACCCCAACTACCTCTCCTTATAAAATGAACCACAAACTATAAAATACAAAGATTATCCTCTGGCCAACGAGGGTTGGTTGAGTTGGTAAGGATTGTTTCTTCGCTAGACCAAGGCCTAGGTTTGAATCCCGCTGCCAGCAATCCCTCTTGGTGGGTGATCTGTAAAAACCAAAAAAGGGGCTGAGACCACCTGTGTAAGTCCTCAAAAAGGCTTGTGGTATGCCCTGGTGGTGGGATGGGGTAGCCTCCCCTCCACTAAACTTTTCTAAATCAGAAGATTATCATCTGGCACAATTAATACACCTTTTATCTATCTGAGAACTGTCCGCAAAAAATTTGGAGCAATAAGGTAATGAAAGGTGGTTATTGTACTCTTCATAGGATTTTCTGGCAATTACATATGCATAATCTCAGGGGTGGATATCTCTAGTTTAGTGTAACAGTTAACAAACTACATTTATGTTTCAATGCTCCTTCATTTCACTGTTTGCTTTCTGTAATGGCCTTCATGTAGTTATTAAGCTGTGATGTTTGTTTTCCCTTCAGAGGCTCTTGGTAGAGTTAATTTGTAGCTTCTTTGTTGCATCTTGGACTGGTGTTGTGAAATACCACGGACCACGGCCCAGCATGCGGCCTAAGCAGGTACATTTTTTAGTCTGATAATTCCTTTTTAAAACTTCATCCAGTATTTTTCCATCTTTTTGGGAGCTGTTATCGGCACTCTGAAATGTCATTCTGTACCGCTCCACTTATATTTTCTCGCCTATGTTTTTATAAATCAGGACTGCAAGATGATTTTTTTGAGGACCAATTAAAGCTCCCATCTTTTACATAATCAATTTTTATTCGTTTCTTAAATGTCTGTCTTGAGATATCTTTCATGGTTTGCGCAGGTCTTTGTGGCCAATCATACTTCCATGATTGATTTCATCATCTTAGAACAAATGACTGCATTTGCTGTAATTATGCAAAAGCATCCTGGATGGGTTGGTAAGTGTCAATGTAGCTTTTACATTTTTGTAATCAATTATCATAGTATAGGTTTACATGGATATTTAGAATTGAATTATTGCAACCTTATCATAAATTATTGTATATATCTTTATTGGAAGTGTGGCTGTCAAAAGTTCAAAACATTTCAAGCACACTTTTATGTGTTATCCATGAAAATGAACCATTAGCACGCATGTAGCATTTTTGATTTATCCAATTTGTGCAGTTCTTGTACAATAATGATCCATTATAGATGTGTAAGTTGTTAAGACCATGGAATAGAAGTTTTCTGACTTTGTGCAATTTTATCATTTTCTGAGGTTAGCATATCAATGTAATAGTGATACCATTTCGTTGACTGAAAATGCATACTCTCGATAAGTTTTCTTGTTGTGCATTGATCATTGATGACTCATGTTTTGAAGGAGGGGTGCTTGGTTCGTTTGAATGTCAGCACTTTTCTATTGTTGCTTTCCACACAGAGTGAAACTTTAATATAGTCAAGATTGACAAAAATCCGAATTTGTCTTTTCTTTAATAAGAAATAGAATCCAATGAGAACCCTCTTCGTTTATGCTTCTTGTGAAGGATTGTTGCAAAGCACTATTTTGGAGAGCATAGGGTGCATTTGGTTCAATCGTTCAGAGGCAAAGGATCGGGAAATTGTAACAAAGAAGTATAAACCAAAAGTCCATAGTAGTGTTTTTTTTTTTTTTAACACCATCGTCCATGTCATTGTTATATGAACTAGTACAGTTCCATTTTTTCAGATTAAGGGACCATGTGCTGGGGGCAGACAATAAACCTCTCCTTATATTTCCTGAAGGAACGTGTGTAAACAATCACTACACTGTTATGTTTAAGAAGGTAACAGTGTTCTAGTTTAAATTTTGCTCATTTAAGTTTGTTTGATATTCACGACTAGTTTATATTTATTGCTTGGAATTTGTTATTTACTCTAACTTTCAATTTATATTTTGCTTAGGGTGCATTTGAGCTTGGCTGCTCAGTTTGCCCTGTCGCAATCAAGTACAACAAAATTTTCGTCGATGCTTTTTGGAACAGCAAAAAGTAAGAAGTGGATTCAATCCTTCGACATTCTAAATATTTTCCTTATTTGACTTGTGTGTTTGCTTGAAAATGTTCTATGATGCTTAAACATAGTAATTATACTTAGATTCCATTCCATAGAACTTGGCCATTGGTTGTGCTTAGATCTGTAATTTAGGAAACATTTACCAAGGTGTTGGGGGCCGTTGGGCTGTTGTGATACTAGAAGGGTTATATGATATGATTGTGTTGCAGGCAGTCCTTCACTACGCATCTGCTACAACTTATGACGTCATGGGCTGTTGTTTGTGATGTGTGGTATTTGGAGCCCCAAAACATTAGGCCTGGGGAAACCGCCATTGAATTTGCAGAGAGGTAAATGGTCTTTTTTGGACTTGTAATCGGTGACAACATGCTTGCCCACCCTTGGTTGGTATGGTCTTGTTTATCTCCACTATTTTGGATGCTTTCTATGCAGGGTCAGGGACATAATTTCTGTTCGAGCAGGACTTAAGATGGTTCCGTGGGACGGGTATCTGAAATACTCTCAGCCCAGCCCAAAGCACAGAGAGCGAAAGTAAATCAAACTTCTATTACCTCTCTCTCTCTCTCTCTCTCTATGAACAAAAAAAAAAGATTATACACATGCAGTTCGCAATCCTGGTGCTTATTGGTTGTTCTGTGTGTGCAGGCAACAAAGCTTTGCTGAGACTATGCTACGACGCCTAGAGGAAAAGTAAAATATGTTTTTCTTTCTCTTAGTTGATTTACTTTAGCACGTAATGCATGTTCTGCACTCAATTTCCTCTTCATAAGAGTTACTGGTTATGATGCCCGATAAGAAGCTGCCTTTTCTATAAAAGAAGTAAATGAACTACTTTCTCGATGCCAAGTTGTTTCTTGAATACAAACCATGTATGAAGCTTGATTTCTGCGGGGTTTGCTCGAAATTTTGTAGAAACTTGTCATTAGTTGAAACATCTTGGTCTAGTGTTGTGTCGCTAATTGAGTACACATCTTAACATGAATGTACCTTTATGTGAAATTGATGATTAGATGCCTTGGTCTTTGATTTTAGATTAGCTTTTATGTTCTGGTCTTTCTTCTTTCTTATTGTGTTTTACCTTTTCGTCCCTTGATTCCTAAGTGTCGTAAAATAAAATCTCTGCTTCGGCAATGAACTGAAGGCGAAGGAGATTTTCTTTTGCATGAACTCTCCGCCACCTTATATTTTTTTTGGTACAATGCTTTATAATATTTGTACGGAAAATTATTTTCATTTTTCATGGAATGGGAGAGCGTTGACTTCTTGTACTTTTACTTGTTGACGAAAGGAAAATTAATTCCATTTTCCACGCAGAATTTTTTTTTTTTTTTTTTGTTTATGTACGAGCTAGCTACAAACCGGTCAACGAAATACAGGTCAAAATGTGAATTTTCTTTCTGGTTGATTCCGCAGGGAGCAAAATGCCGTTTCATATTTGATGCACAACTTTAGTCGCATCTTTGTTGGGTCGCATAAATAAAAAGGCGTTCAAGCTGACTTGGAGAAATTTTCAATTGTCCTAGTTGGCCTGCCCCTTTTTGGGCTTGCGTTTTGGTTTCAATTCTTAAAAAAAGTTAGGCGCTAGTTGAGCGGTAGATTGGACTAGAGCGTCTAAACGGTTAGGTGGAGTCTAGGTAGATTAGATGAATTTAAGTAAATTTATTATATACATATAGTATTTTGGTGAAATTAAGGTATAAGATAAAAGTTCAAATCATTACAAGTTCATTGTAATTTACATGATATTTTTAGAGATCATATTGGTTTCTATTAAATTTTAAGATAAATAAAAATGTCAAACATGTGGGTGTAAAAAGCAAAATGAGACACTGAACGTATAAAGAGGGGAGCCACACCAATTAGCAAAAGTAGACCTAGGGGCTGACATCCTACGTTTTTTATGAAGACAACAAAAAATAGTAACTTGATGCTAGGTATTGACAGCCCAGATGCTAGCTGTCCAAACGTGATTGGACGAAATTCCAAAACAACACCATCACATGAGATCAAATCATCTGCATTCAAAATGGATGTGGTCTCTCAGTGGTCCTAATAAATGCTCGACATATATTAAATTTATGATAATAAAATTAAAAAAAATTAAAATAATGAATACGTGTCAAACATTTACTGAGGCCACAGAAAGAGCTGAGTGCAGAAGATTTGATCTCCCATCGCATAATAAGATCTCTTCCCCAAAACAACACCATCAAATAAACCTCTCTTGCTACTATTCTTCCGTGTCTCTCTGTCTCTCTCAAGCAGTTCAGTCCACACCACCTCTTACCATTCTTCCCTCTCTTCTTTCTACGTAAACCCTCCTCTTAATCCTAAACCCACCATCACAGCCGAGTCAAAAACCCAAAACAATGTCTCTCTCCGCCCTCACACTCGCACTTCTCCTCACCCTCTCCCTCCTCTCATTTCTCCCCACACCTACCTCCTCCGCCACCTTCAACTGCTCCGCCTCCGCCTCCACCACCTGCCGCTCCCTCATCGCCTACATGCCCCCTAACTCCACCACCCTCAACTCCATCAAAACCCTCTTCAACGTCACCCACTTCCGCACCCTGCTCGGCGCCAACAACTTCCCCCTTGCCACCGACCCGGCCTTACCCGTCCCCGCCGGAAAAAAGGTCCTCGTCCCCTTCACCTGCCTCTGCCGCAACGGCACTGGCGTCTCCAACAAGCGGCCTCAGTACATAGTCAAGTCCGGCGACGACCTCGACCACATAGCCACCGTCCTATTCTCGAGGCTCGTGACGTACCAGGAAATCGCGGCGGTGAATAAGATATCCGACCCCAGTCTGATTCAGATCGGGCAGAAGCTGTGGATTCCGCTGCCGTGTAGCTGCGATGAGGTGGACGGTGAGAGGGTGGTCCATTACGGACACGTGGTGGAGGCTGGGAGTTCGGTGGAGGCGATTGCGACGGAGTACGGGACGACCCAGGAGACTCTGCTGAGGATCAATGGGATATCGGATCCGAAGACCCTTCAGGCCAATCAAGTCCTCGATGTTCCTCTCAAAGGTCCTCTTTGGCTTTTCACCTTCTTTTTACCTTTTATGTCTTAACTTAATCATTAACTTGCCTTTTTTTTGGTTTTAGATTAGTAAAAAAGCAGTCTAAAAAGCTACTGACCTTCGATTTATCGTTCATATTATTGGTGGCAGCGATACTTCATACTTCAATTACATAAAGGTTGATTGTGTGTTGGTATGTTTGTTGGTGACAATAATTAACGACGTGACATTATTTCATTAAGGAGTTGTATTATCCAGCTGATCAGATGGTCTAACCTTAGGTTTTGTCTAGATTTAGAGTAAGGATTAGGGAATCGTTTTAAAGATAAAAATGAACACCCATTTGGATTATTATAACTAGAATTGAGTTACATCATTATCATGATGACTTTGTTGAGAATTGGAAATTCGGATAGGCTTTCAATTTATTTTCTCAAGTTAGATGGACTTAAATTTGATTATTTTGGAAAAGAATAAAAAATAGATGCCAGTTGTTACTCGGGGGTGGATTTATTTAAAATGTTTATGTCTTCCTCATTAGTTGTGCTTTTAATTTAAAACTAAATAAACATCGAACATTTAACGTCGTGTTTTTAGGTTGGTATTTTAATTGCAATATTATAGTATTTATGTACGTGTTCAAGAATTTCAAAGAGATACTGGTTTCATGCTTCAGGCTGCTTGTAAGACCTCTGTCCGTTGATTAGGTGCTACCGTGCTAATAGTTAAACTTGAAGTCTGCTCACTGTGGCGATCGCTTAGTTCACCTGACGCTTCCTTGATCTATGATTTGAAATATTTGCAGAATATCAATGCTTTAGTTATAGATTTACTGATGTTGCAATTTTAATTGGCAGCTTGTTCGTCTTCCGTATCCAATGAATCATCTGACACCCCTTTACTGGTTTCTAATAACACCTACGTCTTTACTGCCAACGATTGCGTGAAGTGCCAATGCAGTTCTGCAAACAATTGGACGTAAGTGCATTGATTACTAGTTTGGTTTTGTTATACTCGGTTTTCTTTGACCATTGGTGTGATTCTAACAATCTATGTCAATTTTCATATCTGTACAGCTTACAATGCGAGCCATCCACCGTTAACTCAACTGTATGCCCTGCGATGCAATGCGAGGATTCAAGCCTGGCTAGTCAGCTATTACTTGGCAACAGCACATCCAGTTGCAATCAAACCACCTGCGCCTATGCTGGTTATACTAACCAGACCAAGATTCTTACAACCTTGGTAACACACTCCACTTGTCCAGGTAAGCTCCCTTTACTCTGTTTCGCGTGTAACAACTAAACATGCTATTAGTGGTAAAGAAATCTTTCATTTCTTTCTCTCGGAGTTGGGGACCAGATTCGATTTTGATATGAATTGACAGATACAAGATGACTAGAAGAAAAGAAACTAGTGATACACAGCACCGACATAAGCATTGTGTAAATTTTGTCAGCAATTCCGTGTTTAGCGGGTTGAAATTGCCTAGGATGATTTAGTTGGACATCTACGTAAACAGTTGTTATCATCAACTCGAACTGACATCTTTTCTTTGTTGGCGAACAGCTTCGGATAATAAAAATAACGCTTCAAAGATGAGTTTGCAAGGCTCGAGTTGGAACTTCCTTTTCGTGGCAATGCACTTGGTGCTTCTCTTTCTTCATGTTCTTCAATGAGATGTTGGTAAGTCTCTACAATGTCGTCCACTTTTTGCTTGTTCTAAGAGGATGAGGGAACCAAGTTATGATGAAATTCTTCTGTACATCGCCTAATGTGCGAGTAAATATCGAATGTATTGGCAAAGTCGTGCTCATGCCTTTCGTAGAGTAGATTTCTATGTTTTACGGTCGCTAGGAATCGAATCAAAGACGTTTAACTTCATGTAACTTATTTCCCTTCTATTTTGATCATTTCGGATAACATTGTTATGCTAAAAAATTGCTGGTTTGGAAGTTCGTTGTTCTTATTTTGTTTAATTCCTGCAATTATATGATGCATCCCACGGAAACCTTACATAACTAGTTTTATTGGACCAATCCCAACCATTATCCATTAACTATATGCATATATTTCACATAATGTTTAATCAATATAGCTAACTATTAATGTCATTGAGAACAAAACAACTTACATGAAACGGGTTCATCGCTACATGATATTCTAATTCAATAATACAATGTCATGTGTTGAAAAATTTACACATGTCATTGTTAGAATGGGATGCCACAGTGGCATTGAACGCGTTCGGTATAGGTCATTCTCTATTCAGAAACACTTCAAAAAATAAACTACAAAAAAAAAAAAAAAAAAAAAAAAAAAACTATCACTAATTCACTATCAAATGACAATGTCGAGTGCAATAACAGTTGAGTCTAGACTCTTTTTCTTCAAAATAGCGGTTTAAGTGCTTTCGAGTTTTGACGTGCTTACTTGTGAAGCCTCCTCCAACGATGGGCTAAATGCCAAATTACTCCATTTATTCCCCCCCCCCCCCCCCCCCCCCACAAACGCATGGACTTGCCTGCATTTGGGCCACTCTAGGCTCGCCGACGCACCCCACGAGGCCCGCATCAATTCAGCTCCCGACAACGGGGGGGCCCATTGTCAAGGCCCCTGTCGGCCACTTCCTCGAGCCCAACGGCTCTTTTTCGCATCGAATGACCACAATTTAAGGACCGTTGGTTGATCCAATGGTCCAGATTCAAATTTTATTTTTTAAAAATATGTTATTTTAAAATACATTGAATCCAACGGCTGGGATCGAATATAATCAAATCTAACGGTAAAAAAAAATCTAACGGCCCAAATTTAAATCCAACGACTAAAATACTTAAAAAAAAATTATTTAACTCAAAATTCACCCAAAAACTCTATAAATACTTATGTATTTGTTCAAACATCTACACAAAACTCAATTTTCTCCTACAATTCTTCCAATTTATCTTTCTACCATTTCCTTCCATTTCCAAATTGTTCAACATGGCAAGAGAGCATATTAGAGGTATAATTGGACCTGTTTTGTGGGATAAAATCATTGCAAAGTTTCAAGAAAACTGCAATGGCGGCGGGCGGAACTATGGTGGTGTTTATCATCGATGGAAGACTATTAACAAATCATGCACTTTATGGAAGGGAAGCTTGGAGAGAGCCGTGGGATCCCAAACGCTCTTTCCACATCCTTCCTGTAAGACTCTTGCCTCTGCGAAAATAATTTCTTCTTTGCACTATCGGGATGAGAAAAACTTTTAACAAAGGTAGACCAATTAGAATAAATATCATCAGTTAGGTAGTAACCTAGCTCATACCTATTACCATTTACCTTGCACCGAAATTCTGGTGCCCATCCATTGACAACATCATCGAACAGAGGAGAATACCAAAGAACGTTGATATTGTTGTTTGATTCGGGAGTGTCGAAGAAAGCATGCCAAATCCATATGTCGTAAGACGCCACAACCTTGAGCATGATGGTTGGCTTGTTATGACGGCCCTTGAATTGGCCAGCCCAAGCAGTAGGACAATTCTTCCACTCCCAATGCATACAATCGAGACTTCCTATTATGCCAGGTAAGCCTCTTTTGTCTGCCTTGCGTAGAAGCCTCTTCAAGTCTTCATGATTTGGCTTGCGGAGGTATGTGGCTCCATATATGGCTTGAATTGCTTGACAGAAGCGCTTCAGGTTCTCAATAGCAGTACTCTCCGCAAGTCGGCAATACTTGTCAGTTGAGTCTGCAAAGCACCCATTAGCTAGCATCTAAAATGCAGATGTGAGCTTCTGATGAGGTGATAGACTTTGTCGGCCTACGACATCTATCTTCCTTGCAAAGTAGTGGTCATGATTGACAACTGCGTTCAAGATGCTTTCAAAAAGCCTTCTCCTCATCCGAAACCGCCTCCGAAAATCATGAGCAGGAAATCTCGGACGCTTGATGAAATAATCTTTCATCATTCGATCATGACACTCTTCTCTATCACGTTGCACAAATGAACACCCCGTGACAGAACCACGATGACTAGATTCGCCATGGTGCTCATATTGCCTAAGCGAGTTTACAAGTTCAGCTTCGGCGTTGATCAATTATGCATCCTCAATGCCTGGTATTGTGTCATCTGCATTGCCCTTCTACGCCTTCTTCTATCACCCATTGATGAGATATTGAGGATTTTTTGGAAACAAAAACTCTTTCAAAGTTGAAAGATTGGTGAATATAGAGGATGATTAAAAGTTGAAAGATTGTGTGATCAACTAATATTGGATCTGTGTTTATACAGCCGATGATTGATGAAAGTTGAAAGTTTGGTGAAAGTTGAAAGATTGGTGAAAGTTGAAGGCTTGCTTTGTGGAAAATTTAGTGATTTTTCAATATTTATCGGAATTTAAATATTTTTAGATTAAAATGTTCATAAAATTAATTTACTATAGTTTACATAAAATTAATTTAATTTAAGAAAAAAAATTTGCCTAAGTTCATTCTTTAATAATTCCGGGCTAAAATTTTAGTCCAGAAAGGTTGGAGCAGAAAATCTGTTTTTGGACTACAAGCTAAATTCTCCGGGCTAAAAAATTTAGTTTTTAGCCCAAGGATTAGAGATAGTATGAAGAAGCCAAATAAAAATAAATGAGGCGTGTGAGAATGATCTTTTATCTTGGCTAAAAAGCCCACTTCACTTGTTTGAACTCTTTAAACTCAAATTTGAAAAATTCAAACAAAAAAAACTCAAACTTGCAAAAGAAAAACGACTCTCACAAAACATCATATGAGCAACAGAGATTTTCCATTAAACATCATGTAATCATAGGGTAGAAAACAAAATCCCGACAAGGACAATGGTGACCACAAGTGGCGGATTGCACCGTTGGTCCACATTAGTTCGGGACACCATACGTAAGATGCACTACTGCGCCGGGAACAAATCCAGCCGAGTAAAAATCCTGCGACATGTCTCTCATCACCTGCTTCGGCGGAGCAGTAAATAAGTAAAACGGTAACTCCGGCCGACCAACAACTTTCCTCAGGTAATCCAACAAGCTCTGGATTTTATCCGGCGGTGTGATCGACGGCGCCGATGAGCCGCCTTCGTTTGAAGGATCCCAAAAAGGAAACGTCAGCCGTCATCGTGAGAATTCACGGGTTCGCGACGGTGAACGAATTGGGGAACAAGTAGATGAAAAATTAACGGAGGGAATTTTGCGACCGTGTGATTGCATATACGCATGATTGATTTTGCTATCCATTTAAATTTAGGAATAGCTTTTTAAGTTTTACTTTCGTGTTCCCGTTTGGAATAGGATGACAAAATGTTTTATGAGATCAGCATAATTCCGTAATTTAGTTCCTAACAATAAAAATTGTTAGTATTATCGTTAAATTGTCACATGTACAATCAGTTAGCCTCAGAAACGTATTATCTGTGAGCAGGGAATTGATTTAAATGCTAGCCAACTTCCATCTGTTGTGGGAGGTTGGTTGTTCATCCATTGCATCAAATTCCGATCATGTTTTGAGCACTTATGAGTAGTGCTAGGTTTTCACAAGCACACTGAATGTACTTTCTCAATAACAGGATATGGATTTTACACACATACAACTCTTAACTGATTTGTATTTACAACATATTAATTCACTTTTTTCATAAACTAGTTGAGTCTAAGAAAGATTCTTACACACAGTTACTAAGCATGCTCTCCCATGTGATAATGGCGGAACACGCCAATGTTTCCATTTGAATATAATCAATCAAATCCCATCTTTTGGCAACAAAAAGGAAAAAGATTCCTGCACACATGTGAAGTGATAGTTACATGGTGGGACAAAACAAGAGAAATGATATCTACTTAAATTCCTTCATGAAACTTTTTTTTTAAGTCATCCAATGTAATAAATCAAATAAGAATCAATTTTTGACAAAGCATCTGGAAGAGTAAAATGGTGATTCACATAATTCTTTATTACTATAAAGGGCAAAAATAAATTAAGGGTAATGTTAAAGAGATTAAAATTGAAGATAAAATTTACAAACTAAATAATGTATTACGAATAATAATGAGCACGTTTATAAAGCCTAAGTAATAAATTAATCACGAACTTCCACATTCTTTAGTTTTCAAATTTTTTTCTACAAATTTAACCTCGTTAGAATTACTCAAATAAAAATGCGGGTCAGTGCACCCAAACAAAAGGACTAGGATTATCTCCCCTCCTCTTTTCATCCCCTCCTCTCACATTCTCTTATTTTATCATTCTCTTGCTATAAAAAATTAATATAAGATGCTGGCGTGACTTAACCGTGACCGTTCAATTAGGAGGAGAAAGAAGGGGAGGGAAAAAAAAGGGAGAGAATCCTACTCCCAAACAAAAAGGTGTCATTTCATGAGGTGGCACGTGCTTAATATCCTGAGAGCGATGATTGCACAAAGTGAAACGCAAACCTCGTGACCACCCCCCCTTCCCCTCCAGCAGCGTTCGCATCCGTGACCTGCTGCCCATCAGCCATGTAAATGTAAACCCAACCACTGACCACTCGTGGCCCCTCTCTCTTTCTCTCTCTCTCTCTCTCTCTCTCTCTCTCTCTCTCTCTCACTCACTCAATTCTCCCTCTCTCTTCTTCTTCCTCACTGCAAAACCCCAATAATCTCACTCTCTCTCTCTGCACAAAGGTAACTCCTCTATTTTCTATTTACTCTCTGTTTTCCCTTTTTTGTAAATTTTCATGGGAACCAAACAAATTGTTCGGCCGCCGCTTTATCCGGCATGGTTTGGTTGAGTGCACGCGTTTATACAAATGTTTCGCAGTTTTGTTTTCTTTTTTGTCAAATGTGCTGTAATTTCTTTTCATGAAACGGATAATGGCTTTCACAAATTTGAATTTTGTTTCGGAAAAGTGGGAACTGATTGTTTGATTGTGCAAATTTCGTTTCTTTTTGCATAATTGAGGTTTAATTATTGGTGGTAAGCCTTAGTGTTCGGAAATTCTGATAAATTTTGGATTTTCCTTTTGATTTTGAAGGAATTCCAAGAACTGGTGAAAATGGCGGCTACCCAGTTCAGAAGTGGCGCCCTTTCTAACGGATTAACCGCCGGAGCCAGTGACCGCAACCCAATAACTCGAAAGTCCAGGTTGTTTAATTCATCGCACAGAAGGGGAGATTGTAATATTGTAGCAAGAAGTGGTAGGAAGGATTTGAGCAATTCCAATGCTGTGGGGGGATGCAATCTGTATGCTACACGAAGAGCACTGTGCACGCCGCTAGTGACATGCCGCAGAAGACGTTGATATCGTTGTTTGATCTGGGAGCGCCGAAGAAAGTATGCCAAATACATGTTTCGTAAGATGCCACAACCTTGAGCACGATGGTTAGCTTGTTATGACGACCCTTGAATTGGCCAGCCCAAGCACTAGGACAATTCCTATTATGCCAGGGAAGCCTCTTTTGTCTGCCTTGTGTAGAAGCCTCTTCAAGTCTTCACGATTTGGCTTGCGGAGGTATATGGCTCCATATATGGCTTGAATTGCCTGACAGAAGCGTTTTAGGTTCTCAATAGCAGTACTCTCCGCAAGTCGGCAATACTTGTTAGTTGAGTCTGCAGAGCACCCATTAGCTAGCATCCGAAATGCAGATGTGAGCTTCTGATGAGGTGATAGACTTTGTCGGCCTATGACATCTATCTTCACTGCAAAGTAGTGGTCATGATTGACAACTGCATTCAAGATGCTTTCAAAAAGCTCTATCCTTATCCGAAACTGTCTCCGAAAATCATGAGCAGGAAATCTCAGACACTCGATGAAATTATCTTTCATCATTCGGTCATGACACTCTTTTCTATCACGCTGCACAAATGAACGCCCCGTGACAGAACCACGATGGCTAGATTCACCATGGTGCTCATATTGCATAAGTGAGTTGACAAGTTCAGCTTCGGTGTTGATCAATTATGCATCCTTAATGTTAAGCCTTGCTTGGTTTTGTGCCATCTGCATTATCCTGCTACGCCTTCTTCTATCACCCATTGATGAGATATTGAGGATTTTTAGGAAACAAAAACTCTTTCAAAGTTGAAAGATTGGTGAATATAGAGGATGATTGAAGGTTGAAAGATTGTGTGATCTAGGGGTGGGTTCAAAAAACCGAAAACCGAAAAAAACTGAAAACCAAACCGAACCGAGGCCGAAAAAAACCGAACCGAAAAAAAAACCGAACCGAAACTGCCAAACCGAACCGAACCGAATCTGGCTGGTTCGGTTTCAGTTTTTAAGGTCCGAAAACCGAACCGAACCGAAAAAAAAATCATATTTAAATACTAAAAAACATATACTCACGTCAGGGTTTGAACCCCTACCCCGCAGGTTATGGTTGGCGCATGGAAGCCAACTTAACCGTAGGCTTTTCATTGTTATGATTGTACCGGTAATCTATTTATAGGTTTCTTATGTTTAATGCTTTATAAACTTTCTTAACTTTACGAACCCTAGCCGTTCACACCCATTTCACATTTCAGATCTCAAATACTCTCAATTCGCTGCTTCCTCTCTCTCTCTCTCTCTCCCTCCCTCCTTCTCTCAGTCTACCTTTGCTTCCTCAATCTCTCTCTCTCTCTCCCTCCTTCCCTCCTTCCCTTTCCTTCCTTTCTTTCCTATTCTATTTTTCTTTCCCCTTTTCTCTTTCTCTCGTCCCTGCGCTGCGCCTCCAGACTCCTTCTCATCCATCTATGCCTCAATTTCTCCATTCTTCTCCATTCTTTTCTCTCTTCTTCTCGATCTTCTCACTCCAAGGTAAGATCTCCAATCACTCTTATTTATTTTGTCGATTTTTGGGTTTTTTTAGAGTAAATTCCATGGAGGAATCTGAAATTTTGGTGTATGGGTTGTTGTTTTGTTTCTTATTGCAGATTTGTTTATTTTTGTGTTGTGAGAGTCTCACCCATTTCTTTCCCTTTCTTTTTTTTTTCCCCTGATATCATTATTTGCTTCTCTTTCTTTGCCTCAGCTGGAACAAAGGCAGCGACAACACAACCACCACAACCAGTTGCAACAACTGCAACGGCACCACCTCCACCAGCTGTGGTGGTCTTGCCGCCCAACACAGCCAACAAGTATGCAACGACCACTTTCATCTCTGCTTGAGAGGGTTCTGGATCTGCGAAGTGTGGAGAGAAAGGGTAAATTTGCAGCTGAATGCGGGAAAGAAAAAAAAAGTGCTTCAATCTCCAAATATTAAAAAAAAAAAAATCATGAAAAAACCGAAAAAAAACCGAAACCGAACCGAAAAAAATCAAAACCGAAAAAAACCGAAAAAAAATTGGACCGAACCGAAATTTCGGTTCAGTTTCGGTTTTGACAAAAAACCGAACCGTTTAGAACCGAACCCAGCCCTAGTGTGATCAACTAATATTTAACTTGTGTTTATATAGAGGATGATTGATAAAAGTTGAACGGTTGGTGAAAGTTGAAAGTTTGGTGAAAGTTGAAGGCTTGCTTTGTGGAAAATTTAGTGATTTTTCAATATTTATCGGAATTTAAATATTTTAGATTAAAATGTTTATAAAATTAATTTACGATAGTCTACATATTTACTTTTTTTTTTAATTTAATTTAAGAAAAAAATTAGACTAAGTTCATTCTTTAATAATCCCGGACTAAAATTTTAGGTTAGAAGGGTTGGAGCAAAAAAATTATTTTTAGGCTAAAAGCTAAATTTTCCGGACTAAAAAATTTGGCTTTTAGCCCAAAGATTGGACATGGTCTGAGGAGGCCAAATAAAAATAAATGAGGCATGTGAGAATGATCTTTTATCTTGGCTAAAAAGCCCACTTCACTTGTTTGAACTCTTCAAACTCAAATTTGAAAAATTCAAACAAAAAAAACTCAAACTTGCAAAAGAAAAACGACTCTCACAAAACATCATATGAGCAACAGAGATTTTACACATATGGATTAGTTGATAAAACAAGAAGATATATTTCCATTAAACATCATGTAATCATAGGGTAGAAAACAAAATCCCGACAAGGACAATGGTGAGCACAAGTGGCGCATTGTACCGTTGGTCCACATTAGTTCGGGACACCATACGTAAGATGCACTACTGCGCCGGGAACAAATCCAGCCGAGTAAAAATCCTGCGACATGTCTCTCATCACCTGCTTCGGCGGAGCAGTAAATAAGTAAAACGGTAACTCCGGAGACCTTACCCTAATCATCGCCTTTTTGATCGTCGACCTGCGTTTTGCGTCCTCTGCCTCTCCAATCTTCTGCGTTTTGAGAAGCTTGTCTTCTTGCTGTCGCGGGCGTTGAATGCGGCAGTAATCCTCTGGGGTGAAGTCGTAGAATTCGTCTGCGTTCTCCTCGATATTGGCCGTGCGGTTGATGCTGGCGGTGTGATCGACGACGCCGATGAGCCGCCTTCGTTTGAAGGATCCCAAAGAGGAAACGTCAGCCGTCATCGTGAGAATTCACGGGTTCGCGACGGTGAACGAATTGGGGAACAAGAAGATGAAAAATTAACGGAGGGAATTTTGCGACCGTGTGATTGCATATACACACGATTGATTTTGCTATCCATTTAAATTTAGGAATAGCTTTTTAAGTTTTACTTTCGTGTTCCCGTTTGGAATAGGATACGCTAATTCGACAAAATGTTTTATGAGATTAGCATACTTCCGTAATTTAGTTCCTAACAGGAAAAGTCTATCAGTATTATCGTTAAATTGTCACGTGTTCAATCAATTAGCATCAGAACTTAAAATGTATTATCTATGAGCAGGGAATTGATTTAAATGCTAGCCAACTTCCATCTGTTGTGGGAGGTTGGTTGTTCATCCATTGCATCAAATTCCGATCATGTTTTGAGCACTTATGAGTAGTGCTAGGTTTTCACAAGCACACTGAATGTACTTTCTCAATGATAGGATATGGATTTTACACACATACAAACTCTAACTGATTTGTATTTACAACATATTAATTCACTTTTATCATAAACTAGTTGATTCCAAGTAAGATTCTTATACAGAGTTACTAGGCATGCTCTCCCATGTGATAATGGCGGAACACGCCAATGGTTCCATTTGAATATAATCAATCAAATCCCATCTTTTGGCAACAAAAAAGAAAAAGATTCCTGCACACATGTGAAGTGATGGTTACATGGTGGAACAAAACAAGAGAAATGATATCTTCTTAAATTCCTTCATGAAACTTTTTTTTTAAGCCATCGAATGTAATAAATCAAATAAGAATCAATTTTTGACGAAGCATCTGGAAGAGTAAAATGGTGATTCACATAATTCTTTATTACTATAAAGGGCAAAAATAAATTAAAGGTAATGCTAAAGAGATTAAAATTGAAGATAAAATTTACAAACAAAATGATGTATTACGAATAATAATAAGCACGTTTATAAAGCCTAAGTAATAAATTAGTCACGAACTTCCACATTCTTTAGTTTTCAAATTTTTTCTACAAATTTAACCTCGTTAGAATTACTCAAATAAAAATGCGGGTCAGTGCACCCAAACAAAAGGACTAGGATTATCTCCCCTCCTTTTTTCATCCCCTCCTCTCACATTCTCTTATTTTATCCTTTTCTTGCTATAAAAAATTAATATAAGATGCTAGCGCGGCTTAACCGTGACCGTTCAATTAGGAGGAGAAGGAAGGGAAGGGAAAAAAAGGGAGAGAATCCTACTCTCAAACAAAAAGGTGTCATTTCATGAGGTGGCACGTGCTTAATATCCTGAGAGCGATGATTGCACAAAGTGAAACGCAAACCTCGTGACCACCCCCCCTTCCCCTCCAGCAGCGTTCGCATCCGTGCCCTGGTGCCCATCAGCCATGTAAATGTAAACCCAACCACTGACCACTCGTGGCCCCTCTCTCTCTCTCTCTCTCTCTCACTCACTCACTCACTCACTCAATTCTCCCTCTCTCTTCTTCTTCCTCACTGCAAAACCCCAATAATCTCACTCTCTCTCTCTGCACAAAGGTAACTCCTCTATTTTCTATTTACTCTCTGTTTTCCCTTTTTTGTAAATTTTCATGGGAACCAAACAAATTGTTCGGCCGCCGCTTTATCCGGCATGGTTTGGTTGAGTGCACGCGTTTATACAAATGTTTCGCAGTTTTGTTTTCTTTTTTGTCAAATGTGCTGTAATTTCTTTTCATGAAACGGATAATGGCTTTCACAAATTTGAATTTTGTTTCGGAAAAGTGGGAACTGATTGTTTGATTGTGCAAATTTCGTTTCTTTTTGCATAATTGAGGTTTAATTATTGGTGGTAAGCCTTAGTGTTCGGAAATTCTGATAAATTTTGGATTTTCCTTTTGATTTTGAAGGAATTCCAAGAACTGGTGAAAATGGCGGCTACCCAGTTCAGAAGTGGCGCCCTTTCTAACGGATTAACCGCCGGAGCCAGTGACCGCAACCCGATAACTCGAAAGTCCAGGTTGTTTAATTCATCGCACAGAAGGGGAGATTGTAATATTGTAGCAAGAAGTGGTAGGAAGGATTTGAGTAATTCCAATGCTGTGGGGGGATGCAATCTGTATGCTACACGAAGAGCACTGTGCACGCCGCTAGTGACACGCCGCAGAAGACCCTGTTTCCCGGTGGTGGCTAATCAATTGAGTTCGGATTTGGGTGTGGGATCCTCTGAGGTGGAAGGAAAGTTGGGTTTGGAGGAAGAGGAAGCTCTCATAGGTGTAGGGAGTGGAGACCTGTAAGACATTATAGCCTACATTACCTTGTTATGTTTAAATTTTTGGTTGCTTTAGTTTCTTGAAATGCTGCTTTTATTGTTGTGTAACTTTTTTTTTTTCTTGATTGATGCTCTTACTTTTGTAGTCTTATATAATTCTTCTTAAAATTGAACATAAAATAGGTGCGTTAATGGAGTTGCATGTTGCTTTTCTCTAAAATGATTGGTAGTGATCTGTCTAAGTTGAACTGGGCCTTTTACTTGCAACAAGATTCATATGTTTCTTTTCAAATTTGTTAGAAACTTATAGTTTGAAAAAAAAAAAATTATGAGTTTGTAGAGTGGCTGGTAACTGAGCATGATAGCTTTAGATAAATTTCCTACTTTTGATGGAAGCCTCCCAATCCCTTCATCTTCTAGTCCCTCCCTTCCTATGTGGTTTGGTTTATAAGTGCAAGCAAGCTAATTTTGTTTTCATTCACTTAATTTTGATTATGAAGCTCATATGAGAAATATTACTGTCAATAGCTTTCGTGAATTGTCTATTTCAGCAAGTCTCTGAAATTGTTATTATTGCTCTTAGATTTTAGTTGATGGGGAGTATGAACTTCTCTACCTATGTTAAGCATTGTTTTTTGTTTGTTTTGGGTTAATGAGTTGAATAACATTTCTATCAGTGAAACATATTCTCCAGATGTCAAACGTGAGCTATTGATGCTTTCTTTACCTGCACTTCTGGGTCAGGCCATTGATCCATTAGCACAACTAATGGAGACTGCATACATTGGCAATTTGGGTTTGTTTCACTCCTTTAAATGTGTTCAATGACTGATAACTGTATAATTGATTTGAATTTGGAGCTCTTCACTTATTTTGCTTTTGTTTTTCCATAGGTTCCGTGGAATTGGCTTCAGCTGGTATTTCAATGAACATCTTTAATTATATCTCAAAGATATTTAATATCCCTCTCCTCAGTGTTGCTACATCTTTTGTTGCTGAAGACCTTGCTAAGAGTGAAAGTAAAGGTTCTACTTCAGGTGAAGTTCAACTTTTGTTTTACTTCCCTGTCATCTTTGTGGTACACATATTTGGTCAGTCCTTATGTCTAAATTAGAGCAGAGATTACTTAAACCTTTTTTTTTTTTTTTTTTTTGCTGCAATCTGATTTTGGCTAATTTTCGTACAGAAAATGGTTGTCTTAACGGCAGTACTAATGGTAAACTCAGACCTGTTGATGGAGTTGTTGAGAGAAAGCAGCTATCTTCAGTGTCTACAGCTTTATTGTTAGCAGTTGGGATTGGAATTTTTGAGGCCGTGGCCCTGTCTTTGGGATCTGGGTTGTTTCTAAATATGATGGGCATATCATCAGTAGGTCACCTGATCTAAAATTACATCTCATACTGATTTGTTTGTCTGCCTTGTCTTATATCTTTTTGCATAATTATACAAACTTTAGTTTTGTGTATACATAAAAGTGTGTGTGTGTGTGTATATATATATGTGAACAATTACTATACAAGTTTCGAGGTCTTGTGCATGTGCGATTACTTAATTTGATTTTTTATTTTTGGCTATGAGGGGAGCTCATACGTTTTCTGGTTTCCCCTCTCATCTTTGACTGTTTATTTTAAGGAAGATCTTTTTCCCCCCGAATATCACAGGACTCACCTATGCGCATTCAAGCACAACGATTTCTTCAACTAAGAGCATTTGGTGCTCCCGCAGTTGTAGCGTCTTTGGCTCTTCAAGGAGTTTTCCGTGGATTTAAGGATACAAAAACTCCAGTACTATGTCTAGGCAAGTTTTTGGTTATATATTGTTAAACGTTCAAGTGGCATCCTTTATAGATAGCAGTATGAATTTGTCATGTGTGACTGCTGAAATGCCCGGTTAATCTATTGTTATCCGCATCTTGCTTGGGGAGAGCACTGGGAAAGTGGTGTAACACTTTTTTATCCACTACAATGCTATGTATATGTGCTACGTGTCCAAATGGCCCCAAATGGCCTTTAGCATCTTTTGATTGAATATGAAATAATTTGAAGCTTTTGGGATGGAAACTCTAATTTTCTATGAGGTGTACATCCACACACACACAATATTGGTCTGTTATTCTTGCACAGTGTATTTATAGTCTTGTCTCCAACTTGTTGATTTCCATTTGTTTCTAGTCTAGCTTGAGTGCTCCTTCAAGTTAATTGATGTATTGTTATTCGTGCAGGTATTGGTAATTCGTTAGCTGTGTTTTTGTTGCCCCTCCTTATTTATTATTTTCGTTTGGGTGCAACTGGTGCAGCCATTTCCACTGTTATATCTCAGTATGTGATTTTCAATAGACTTTCTGTAAATATAACCCTTTTTTATTTGTAATTAGGAAATGAATTTTATGGAATTTCTGTTTTTCAGATACACTGTCACCTTTTTAATGATCTGGTTTCTAAATAAGAGGGCTATACTATTGCCTCCGAAGGTTGGATCACTACAATTTGGTGGATACCTTAAATCCGGTAAGTTTTATTTCCTTTTATTGAACGTTTTACTCTCTCATCCATCTGAGATTCTGAATATATACAGCTTTCTTCCAGCTCTCTGATTCATTGATTTTCTTGACTATCATAGTAATTCACTATATCTTCCGATTCAGTGCACATGTATCGGGGCAGTGTATATTAATGTTTCTTTTGTCTTTGTGTTGGTTGTTTAACTTCTTTCATTACCCCAGTGATAATTCTCTCGTCTTCACATTCAAAGTTTGTTACCTAATTGCTTTTGATAACAACTCTACGATGTTGTAGGTGGCTTTCTTCTTGGACGAACTCTTGCTTGTCTTACAACCTTGACATTGGGAACATCAATGGCGGCTCGTCAAGGTCCAGTAGCTATGGCTGCTCATCAGATATGTATTCAAGTATGGTTGGCTGTATCCCTTCTAACTGATGCAATGGCTGCATCTGGTCAGGTTGGACTCGCTCTTTTTATCATCGTAGTCTGTATCTACTTGTTTCCATTATTGAATCAGCATGTGAAGCCTATGTATAATTTCACTAAAATTCATTGATATTTGTCTTCTAGAATTGGAGTTTTTTGAAGAATTGTGTCTTTGTATATGGCATCAAAGTTATGAAGCTAAAATGTCTCTATTTGCAGGCCCTGATTGCAAGTTACTTATCAAAAGGTGAATACAAAATTGTGAAAGAAGTTGCTGACTCCGTGTTAAAGGTATTTGTTTTTTTTTTTTTTTTTTTTTTTTCACTTGTGTGGTGTAGTTTTGTTACGTTGCATATGATTATGTAGTTTCTTGATTTCAAATATGATATATTTACTTGAATGTTTTTTTCAGATAGGATTGTTCACAGGTATTTCCTTGTCTGTAATTTTGGGAGTATCTTTTGGTTCTCTAGCTACGTTGTTCACCAACGATCCTGAAGTATTAGCAATTGTTAGATCTGGGATATTGGTACGTATTCAAATTTATGTTTGGTGGTATATTAGTCTAGATTTATGCAACATGTCTTTAACATAGGTAATGATGTTTAATTTTCCACAGTTTGTCAGTGCTAGTCAGCCTTTAAATGCTCTAGCTTATGTTTTCGATGGCCTCCATTATGGTGTTTCAGATTTTGCATATGCCGCCCGCTCCATGGTAAGCTTGCTCCCTTAGAAAAGCCGAAGTTATTCAGTCATGTCTTCATTATTACTTTGACTATGAAAGTGTACGTATTTCTGTTTTTGTAGCTGACAAAATCTCTATTATTAATAGATGGTAGTGGGGGCATTATCTTCCGCATTTTTGCTATATGCTCCTTCCATCTTTGGCCTTCATGGAGTTTGGCTGGGTTTGACTCTCTTCATGGGCTTGCGCGCAGTCGCAGGCTATGCCAGGTAATAATATACCATGTCAAATTTTGATTATCAACATTAATCATGTATATAATACTCTTTTCGATAACCAATCCAACTTTAAGTGGCTGGTTTATGACTCCTGGTGATAATAAATCGAAGGCTTCTAATGCTAAAATATGAATACGTCATTTGCTTATTTTGCTAGTAGAAGAGGCATAATGATTATTCAGATCTGGATTTTACATTTATCAGCATCATCGCTATCTCTGTTGCTGCTTATTTGTATCTTTGAATTTCTTCTGTTCTCCTTTCAGATATCTGTCAAAATCAGGCCCGTGGTGGTTCGTGCACAGGGATATCCAGACAGCTCAGGTTAGTGGACATTCAAAATTCTTGTAATGCTGCATTTTTCCGTTTTCATTTTTCCGATGAAGCTGTTAAAAGTTAATGTTGTCACCGCCTCATCTATTTTTCCCTTTAAAATCTTATTTAAAATTTAGAGAGAGGATTTATATGAACTATGAACATGTTTCCAGGTTTTAGAATGTGCCTAAAACTGCATGATCCACTTCTTTTCCCAGCTAGCCACTTGAGATTGGCAAAATCAATTCGATTGAATGACATCATAGTCCGAGTATCTCCCACAATCCGAAGAGAGGTTTCAGCTGCTGCGAATTGCGCATTTGTTTCAATATTTGTATTATATGATTATACGTTTTTATATTCATTGATAATTTTTGCGTACGAAAAACATACCTGAATATTCCTTGGTATATATTCTTGTAAATTACAGTTTACCATACTTTTACTGCGATCCTCGTGGTGAAAAAGTTATAATAAACACATGTGGTGAGTCAAGTTAGCAAATACGGTCCAATTCCAAACTTTAGTTATAAGACCCCAGGGGTTAAAGTCTTCATGAGATTGTTTTCCTGGAAACAATGTGGCTTCTACTTCTTGGATACATCTCTCTTGGCCTTGACTTCACCAAATTCACTCCTTCCGTTGTCGATCCTCCCAAATCCCCAACGCTTGACAACGAGGCATGCCGTTGGGCGCTCCAGCCACTGGAAGCTGCGTTGGAAGCTGGTGCTAAAGTTTCTAGCTACACAAAAGGACTTCGAAAACCCCGTGACCATGGCATAACATACTTTCTTTTTGGTAACTAGAAAGCGAATTCAATTGAAATTTGCGCACTTATTTGTTGAAACAACATAAAATAAAACAAGTGAAAATGTCTTAGGTTCGATTATTGCCAAATGCGAGTTTGAACAAACGAGGTTTTAGATAATATCGTTTGTTCAAAAAATAAAACAAAAAGACTTCGGAATCCACTCAATACTACAACCCTTCTATTGAGTTGCTTCAAACTAAAGGGGACAGAATTTAACCCCATTTGCATGCTTTCGTTTCGGTTGGAAATATAAAACACAAATCAGGAACAAAACCGTCATCTTAGTTTAAAGATACATTGCCTGAATACAACGACGGGTTCAACATGAACTTTTATGCAACAAAATACAAGTGCCTGAATACAGCGACGGGTTCAAGCATGAGCTTTTATGCAGCAAAATACAAGGAAAACTAATCTTTTATTATGTTGCTGTTGACCATTTCAAGAGGAAGCATAATCCATGGGGCCATAAGGCTCAAACAATTCAGCAAAGAGTCCCTTCTTTCTTTTGGGGTTCCATCCCATGTCCTTGCACAACTGGTCATTGTACCACAGATGGAGGGCACCGATGCATGATCTCCGGTAGTATTGGCTGGACGCATATCGCTTCGCGTATGCGTCCCATTTTTCCACATCTTCCTCCATCTCTTTTATGCCTGGTAGCTTAAATGTGCCTCCGAGAAGCTCCGCTAGCCATCTGCATCTCATCTCGGAGGTGTATAAGTTCGAAATACTTTCGGAGAATCCAATTACTGCTAGCTGTGGAATTCTTCCATGTATGCATTCCCTGATTGAGATAAAATCGTACATGAGTTTCCTATTCAAATGCTGTATCTAATAAAAGTACCTAACAGAAACATTTGTGCCACATTTACAGATCGCACGTCATTCGAAATTTAGACCCAAATAGACAATTTGTTATCTAAGAGATGTGATCAGTAAATGTGGTACGGTCTATGAAATGAGCTTAACCTGTAAAGGGGTAATATGGACTTAGGCGAACCGAGGATGTAGTCCTGAAAAGTGGGAGACACAAACATGTCCTTGAGCTTTTTCTCGCCCCTAAACCCAGTAGCCAAGATGACCAAATCTGACTTCACAGGGGAGCTTTCACCGTTAACCAGAATCCCTTCTTGGCAAAAGCCAAAGCCGCCAGGAGACTTTTTCAGTATGATGCTTCCCTCTCGGACTCGATCAAAGAACTTTTCCGGTACTGTTGCTATCATACAAGAACTGATTTCTTGAAGGAAACTGTGCTTAGGTACCATTCCATACTTGGCTAAACTAAGCTTCTTATTTATATAGCTTTCCACAAATTTCGAAAACCCCCATCTCTGTTCAATCCTTAAAAGTTTTGTTAGTTTATCTATAAGCATCACAGTCAAAAGGCATAATTAGGGTTAGCAAAATGAAGTTTACCACAGGTGAAAGAATTGTTGCAAGGAGACTGAGCAGGATGCCTTCACCGGGCTTGTGTACCAAGAGCTCCGAGAAGCGATTGAAGTATAAGTATGCGATGGGAAAGCCCCATGGAAGATAGTCAGGAAGATTCCAGTGTTCTGTCTTGTACAACACTGTGCATGGATTTTCAACCCCTGAATATTACCAACTATTGAATTAAGGGAAAATGCAACACAAACAATCTATAAAAATGGTCAAATTATTGCTGAGCTACTTCTTGGACTTGTGTAATGTGGCATTTAAATTCTCAGTTTAGTATAATTACCATTTGCGTTTGAGCACTCCATCGCAATGTCCATTGCAAATTTCTGAAATCCCACAACAGTAACTTGCTTTCCTTCCACAAATTTAGCTGCGCTTTCGTAATCCATGTCGGCATAATTCATGGAGTGTACAACCTCTCCATGAAATGCTTCTGGTCCCTTGTTTGGAGGGAACTCGGGAATGTTTGGAACGTCGCTGAATCGCCCGATGCAAAGGATCACAAAGTCCACCACATGAATCTGCTCATTCATACCTAAATCAGTATGACTGAAATATTGACAGCCTGATAACATAATATAATTACACTCGAAAGCATACGTATATAAATATATGCACATAATATAAGTATGTACCTTAGTTGAAAGGCTTTGTTTGTCTTCTACAACAACCTTCCATTTCCCTCCGGAGCTGAACGGTTCTCCGGTGCCACCCCAGTGACTCCAAGCTTGCATCTCATCGCCGGATGGGCCTTCATACTCAATCCCGCTCACTTTGTTGTTGAATTTGATGTGCTTGAGCAAGTCAAAATGTTGAGTATATGATTGGATGTAATTCAAAACCTGATTCTGGTCTGGGTGGCCTTCTGTCACTGAAGATGGCCATGGAAAATCTGAGAACTGGTAAAATTCTTTAGGGGTTTGGATCTTGGTAGTCTCAACAGTTTTTGTCCACACTCCCCCAATGCAGCTTGAATTTTCAAAAACAATAGGATGAAAGCCCTTTGAAAGTGTGTACTTGCAGGCAAGGAGGCCGCTAATTCCAGCTCCTATAATAGCTACCTGCTTTCCCATTTAGATGCAAGTGTTTTGATCTTCTGTTTCTATGAATGAAGTCCTATCATGCGTGTATATATAAAAGGGAGGAAATAATTAAGTATTAATGTCTTTGCGCACATGAACTTTTGAGGCTATATACCTCATTATCTTTGGCCTTGATTAAGAGATACATTTAATTACGTAGTGGGGAATCAATTTTCTAGGAATCCATCCGATCTAACACCAACGATTTTAAAATTTCATCTTCACTGACAGGTCTTAGGTTCGGATTTCGCTAAATGCGAGTTTGAACCATATTATTGCTAGCTCAGTTCACCCCATTCTCTTAATGTAGATAATATCACTTGTTCAAAACACCAACGATTTTAAAATTCTCAACAAAACCACACTACTTATTTACTTATTATATTTACTTATTATTGTTCTTATGTGTTACGATTTCAGAAGAAATTTTAATAAATGGGTTAACATCTTTCACTCAATGATATCAATATATAAAACTTAGACGTGACTAGAAGTTGAACCAAGCAACATAAGTCATATTTAATTTGGTTATTTTTTTTTATATGATATTTTTGTGTTGTTTACACGCCCTTCATATGAGACCACTACATAATCGGCCAAATGTGCAACCAATTCCACATCAGTCAAACAAGAGCACACTCAAGGCAATGTGGTAAACTCGGTACTTTAGGCAAGACAAGATAAAGACCAATTCCAACTCAATCTCACAAAGCGATTATGATACCATGCTAAGTTTTTAGAAAGATGGGCCACTATCTCACAACTAACTACACTGATAATGTCCTTTAACTTGCATCTTACTACATGCACAACACATCATGTAGCTAATACCCTGGGCATAAAATAACATTTTCTACGGCATCCTTGTGTGAGTATTTTACACAAAAGTCCTTAGTATAACAAGAAGTAGAACCACATATTATAAGTTAGGGTGAACTGCTCATTTAGTCATTGAATTATTACCTCATAAAAAATTATGTCCCAACAATTTTTTATGTAAAATAAGTCCTTAAATTCATTAAAAATTGCTAATTTCATCCTTACTAGTATATTCAAAGCTATTATATCCAATTTTTCATCAACTTAAGTCACATGACACATTTTAGAGGGTAATACCGTCATTTTCTATATATAAACCCTTAACGTTCCATATAGATTGCGAATCTAACGTCTAATTGACCATCCAAAGTTAACTCCATACCCTACTTCTTAATAAAAAATAAGTCCTTAAATTTATGAACTACCAATTTACGCTCCAAAGTGTACTATATGCAAGTCATGTGACTTAAATTGACGAAAATTAAATAAAGTAGCTTCAAATCTAATATTAAGGATGTAATTAGCAGTTTTTTGTTTTTTTTTATTAATTTGAGGACTTATGTTAGTGAAAAATAATTTAGGTTTCTAATTTTTACTGAAGTGATAATTCAAAGATTAAATTGACAGTTAACCCTGTAAATTATATTTCATATTGTCATATTTTCAATATGAGTTTTTTGTATTGTTTAATTAGAGCAAGAAGCTACGTATTAGTGTGCAGCCCCATGAAACTCTATATGGATCTTTTGATATAGACCAGTTAACGGTGCAAAATAATATAAAAACCTAGTTTTTGAATTGTGATGTTTACAAAAAACTACCTTAACTATTGAGTTAACCACAGTTTCATACCTAATCTTTAAAATATTTCAGTGTCATACCTTATTTTACGAATTTTTTCAATATCATACCTTCCATCAGTTTGTTTGTCAATTCCTCCGTTAAATGCTGACGTGGCTTGAGACGGAACCTACTATCTATTAAAAAATTAATTAAATATTAAAAACTAAAAAAAATAAAATTATTTAATAATTTTTTAAGGGAACTTTAACGAAAAGCTTCCGGTATTGTTCACTTTAACGAAAAATCATATTTGGGTAAATTACACAGAACCACCTCAACTATTGAGTCATTAACAGTTTCATACCTCGTCTTTAAAAAATTTCAATGTTATACCTTATCTTCGAATTTGTTGCAATGTCATACCTTCCGTCAGTTGTCTGTCAATTATTCTGTTAAATGCTGACGTGACATGCCACGTGACATATTTTATATTAAAAAATTATTAAAAACTTAAAAATAAAAAAAAAAAATTATTTTTTTTCTCTCTCTTCTTCTTTTTTTTTTTTCTTCCTTCTCTTCTTTCTTTCTGGGTTCAGGGGGAGAAAGGTTTTTTTTTTTTTTCTTTTTCTTCTCATTCTTCTCCTTCTCATTCTTCTTCCTGGGTTGCTGCGGGGGGGACCTTTTTTTTTTTTCTTTTCTCTTCTTCCTTCTTTTTCTTCTGGGCACGGGTTGGATTTTTTCTTCTTTCTTCTTTCTTCTTCTTCTTCTTCTTCTTCTTCTGGGCACGGGTGGGTTCGGGTTTTCTTTTTTTTTTTTTTTTTTTTTTTTCCTCCTTCTTCCTCTTCCTCCTTCCTTCTTTCTGGGTTGCAGGCAGAGGGTTGGGTTTTTTCGGGCCGGGGGGGGAGGGGAGGGGACGGATGAACTGGTTTTTTTTTTTTTTTTTTTTTCTTCTTCTTCTTCTTCTTCTTCTTCCTCCTTCTTCTTCTTTCTGGGTTTGCAGGGGATTGGGATGGGGGGGGGACGGACGAAGAAGAAGAAGCAGAGAAAAAAGAGAGAGAAGGAAAAAAAAAATTAATTTTTTAATAATTCTTAATATTTAATTAATTTTTTTTTAGTTTTTAATAATTTTTTAATATAAAATGTGCCACGTGGCATGCAACGTCAGCAGTAACAGATGAATTGACGGAAGGCTGACGGAAGGTATGACATTGCAACACATTCAAGGATAAGGTATAACATTGAAATTTTTTAAAGACGAGATATGAAAATGTTCAGACCCAATAGTTGAGGTAATTTTTTGTAATTTACCCATCATATTTTTATATTAAAAAGTCAATCCTGATACTATTAACTTCAGCCTTTATTTTGTTCTTATCGTGCCTTTTTTATTAGTTTTCTTTTTGTTTTTTTTTTAAAATGGGGGACCCACCCCTACAATCCCTTCTCTGGTTCTTCCTGTGACCCCCCAACCATGGAGGCTTCTGGTGGTGCACTTTGCGGCGGGAGGAGTGGCGACACCGGCGGACGCGGCGCTGGGGTGCGACAGGGTGTTTGTCGGGTCGATTGATTCGTCCTCATATCATTCGACGATCTGAAACCGTCGTCGTCCCAACTATCCCACCCTCTATTATTCCCAGAACCACCTCCCTTGCCGTTTTCACCACCGCCGCCTTGGGCCAAAGGGGGCTTCTTTTTCTCAAACCCTAGGGCCTCTTTCATGACGGGTGGGTCCCTCTAGGGACGCCCCTCGGTTATGCTTGAATTCGATCCCGGTACACGCTGGCGGCGTTGGTGTTGTACTTGGTAACGATATCCGTCTCCTTAGGAATGCCGTAGTTGGCGAGGAAGGCGTTGAGCTGCTCGTTGCCGCTGGCCTCCATTTTCTTTATCTGGATCTAAGACCACAAGTCCATGGTCATGGATCTGACGAACGAGATGTGGACGCCGACCCCGCGGTGCTTGCCGGAGCACTATAAGCACATGAAGACGTCGTACGAAACTGAAGGCCACTGTAGGTTCTTTTGGGAGCAGTCCATGTAGATTTTGTTCCCCGGTTGCGATTGCAGGTCTCAAAGCTGTCGAGATGCTGCCATTTTTTTCTCTAAGTCCGATCTGGGTCCGATTTGAATCAGATTGTACGAAAAATGGGATCAAAATTTGGAAAAATTAAAATCGAAAATTAAAAAAATAAAAATAAAAGAAAATAATTAGGGAATGAATTGAAATGGGGAGGTGGCAGGAATATGGGGGTGGAATGAATTATGCAGGCGGTGATGCACTATCAGGACCTGGATGTGCTGGCGGAGGTGAGCTGCGGGTTGGGGGAGGCGATGGTGGGGTTGAATGTGAAGGATGAGAAGGTGGAGAGGTTTGCGAATCAGTCTGAGTGATGGAGTTAAGGGACTGTTTGGGTGGATTGGTGGGTTTAAGGGACTGTTTGGATGGGTTGTAGGCGTGGAGATGGAAGAAGAGAGGGCGGTGGTGGGGTGGTGAAGGAAGGTTAGGGGTGGGTTCCCCATTTAAAAAAATTATTAAATATTTTATTTTTTAATATTTAATTAATTTTTTAATAGAGAGTGGGCCCCGCCTCAAGCCACTCCAGCATTTAACAAAGGAATTGACAGACAAACTGACGGAATGTATGACATTGCAATAAATTTGTAATATAAGGTATGACATTGAAATGTTTTAAAGATGGGGTACGAAATTGTGGTTGACTCAATAGTTGAGATAGTTTTATGTAATTTATTCTTAAATTAAAAGAATAAAAACAATTTAAACAAATGATAGTATTTACATTAAGAGGATGGAAAAATAAAGGGAAAATTTGAAATAGGTCCAATTTTCTAACTCATCTTTTGAAATGGGTCCAATTTTTAGTGACTTTTGACTTTTGAAATATGTCTAATTTTTAGTTATTTTGGACCCATGTCAAAATACTCCAAAAATAAAATAAGCCTTACAATGAGCTTGTCCATAATAATGTGGTACAACTTTACCTTTGGTGAGAATTAAACCTAAAATATCTTATTTACAAGTGAAGCGAAATATCTTAAGACCATAATACTAGGTGAATTAAAAGATGAATGAATTAAATCCCTAGTTTATGCATTTTTTTTTTGTTTTAAATTGATTTTTGAATTTTAATCATTTCTTTGTAAACAACGATTTCAATCACCCCCAATGCACCTGTCAAAGGTACAATTGTCTACCTATAACGAGGAGATTAATTGTTATCAATCTATGACAGAGAAATAAAACATTATATATTTGTGACGGTGATATAAACTATTATTTACTTATGAAGAAAATTGATATCATTATCTACCTATAACAATTAATAACTAAATACATGTTAAATAGGCCATTTAGTATTCGGATCAATAATTTTTTTTTTATTTGTAAGTAAGAAATTTTAAGTTTGATTTTTTTAAAAGTGAATTTAAACCATATTATTGTGGCTCCTCTTTTGAGGTTTAACCCACTATCTCATTATTTTAATGTAAAAAAATATCGTTAGTGCTTAAAAAAAACCTGCTAATTGGATTGCAACAGGTAGAAAATATAAAAGGATGACTTTATATGTATTATGTACGTTGATTAGAGATAAGCCATGTCATCATTTGAATCAAGTTAGAGAAGAGGTAAATACAAAGAAGATGACCTTACATTCTATTTAGTGTGAAAATTGACCTTGCTAATTTACTCGGATTGCGTTTTTGTTTGATATTTACTATTTAGTATGAAAGTGGCCATAACTTACATTAAAAACAAATTAGGGTTAAATAAGAGTTAACCCACCAACTGAAGGGCATAATGAGAAGTTAATTGAGCGAAAAATATGATCAATGAGTTTATAGTAAAACTTGAGGATTTCTCCTAAAATGTGCTTGGGAATTGGGTTAATGTGCAGTCCATGTGAACTGGGCAACATTTTACCATTACTTAATTACTCATCAACCCTACACTCTGAACCCTATCAAACATATTCGACTTTTGGTGGTATGTACTCATCGATAATTTTTTAATTAGCACCCAACAAAATACTCTACTCATATATAAATATATTCATTGAGATTGATGAATTGATGATGATAATAATACGAAGACAATACAGCTCAGAGATAAGATTGTATTTTATGAGCCGCTTCATCGTCATCCCTCAGGCCACTTTTTCTGTCAGGCTTGTGGCATCTGCAACCTCAATGAAAGACAAAAACAGTGAGGCCACATCATTAATTTTCACCTGATAATACTTGCATTTTAAGCGCTCAGGCACTAAGTTTTTTTTTTTGGTTAACAGGCACTAAGTTAATACAGTATTAACTATTCGTTTTTACTCTACATTGTATCTTACGATTTACACGGTTCATTTTTATGTTTTCATTGAAAAACCATCCATACGCAAATTCATTTAAGCCAAAAGCATTTAATTATTTTAATATGGACTAAATAAATAAACAAATACAGTATTTTTGATAAACAATGAAATGTTCATGGTAATACTCAAACTGAAATGATTTTTTTTTTTTTTTGTAGAAATGATGCTTGAAGTAGAAACTAAATTAATGAATTACTAGAATCACAAGATTACATTGAAGAATAGGTCAACACAATTTATTTTAGTCTTGTATTGTAAGGAAAATTTTGGTTTTCCTTCAATGTTTTTGGTAACTTAAATATACTTGCTATGATTATGTTTTTTTTTGTGAGCCTTTAAATAAACTATTTATTTAAGGGTTTACTCCTGTGGTCAAATTGAGAGTTTTTCACTGTGTGTGTTGGGGCATCCTTTCTTCGGAGATTAGAGAATTTGAGGTTTGATTCTTTGTGAGTTTGTAAGCTTGAAAGGATTGGCTGTATGAGAGGAAGTGATTATTGAGAGATTTTTTTTTATGAGAAATGTTATTGGCACTCAAAAAATCTCATTCTACACTTTTCACAAATGTATTTTTCTTTCCTAATATAAAAAGTTTGGAATGTAGAATAAGATTTTTGAAATGCTAATAACAATTCTCTTTTTTATTTGTCTCACAAACGAGGGGATAATTACATAACGAAGATCTAATATTTTATATTTGTTTAGTGGAATGTCTATCAAATGCCTGGGGATGTAACTGTTACACCAAAGCACCAATGATATGCTGATGCTCAGTGAGCAACATACTTATGATCACGCAAGCCATGATGAGTCGGGAACTGTGAGTGGCAGCTGCGATCACCGACAACCAGCAACAAACGTGGCCAGAAGCAGAGAGCATCGACTGACCGATTGCAACAACATGCGGGGTACGTGGGATTGACACCTGATAAAATTGGCACCCTCGTGGCAGCGATGACAGACTGCAGCGGTAGCACATAAATAAATTCTGGGCCCGTGGAGTTAGCCATTTTGAATGACCACCGACTAGATTCACCAGCCATATCAGTCGGTGTGGTTCCACCATTTTTGAGGAAATCAAATAGTAGAATGATATAGACTTGTCTTATAAGGCAAATCCTTTAAAAAAGCTATTTCAAGTTAACTTTGAAAAGTGGATAAAAGCCATGCAATCTGAGCTAACTTCGATGAAGGAGAATAAAATATAGGAATTAGTAGAACAAAAGGAAGGAAAGAAACCAATAAGGTGTAAGTGGGTATTCAAGACGAAGGATTCGAATGGAAATGGTAATTACAAGGAAACATTTAGCCATGTGTCTACCAATGATGCATTTAGGGTGATCATGGCGATTGTTGCTCATTATAATTTAATTACATCAAATAGACGTTAAAACTGCGTTCTTAAATGATGATTTAGATGAGAATATATATATATATATATATATATATATATGAGATAGCTAGAAGAGTTTATAGAAGAAGGAAAGGAGAAACTTATTAACCGAGATCAATCTTATACAATCAAGAAGAAGAACACAGCAGACTGAGAGAAAGAGCTTAGAGAGAGAAGAATAATTTCCTTGATATATTTCTTAATCATCAAGTAATACAATGTTGAGATATTTATACTCTTACAACTACACAACTAACTTCCTTAACTAACACATCTTCTAATCTAATTACAAATGGCAAAATCTTATACATCAATTTCTAATCCCTCTGATGCTTGCATTTACATGAAGATTAGTGGGAGCAATTTTATTATATACTTGTTCTTTATGTGGACTACATTCTCCTTGCCACAAATGTTGCATGTTTGTTAGATGAAACTAAGTCATTCTTGCAAAAGAATTTTGAAATGAAGGACCTTGGGGAAGCAACATATGTCCTTGGAATTGAATTAAAGGAGATAGAAGGAGAGGATTACTAGGGTTGTCACAAAAAAGATATATGGAAAAGGTTCTTAAAACGTTCAACATATCTTCTTGTCGAACCACAGAAATGCCGATCTTGATAAACTAAGCAAGTCTCAGTGCCCTAAAATTGATTTAGAGAAGAAAAACATGGAGGAAAGACCATATGCTTCTCTTGTTGGAAGCTTGATGTATGCACAAGTGTGCACACGACTTGATCTTGCCTTCACGATAACTATACTCAGATTTCAATCTTGCGCGGGTGACGCTTACTGGAATGCAGCAAAAAAAGTTTAAAGATATCTTCAGAAGACCAAAGAACACGTATTGGTTTATAGAAGCACATATAATCTTATATTGGAGGGCTACAGTGACTCAGACTTCGTTGGGTGTCCAGATGATCTTAAGTCCACATTAGGGTTTGTTTTCACAATCGCAAGTGGTGCTATTTCATAGAGAAGTATAAAGCAAGCAACAATGGTAACTTCAACCATAGTCGCTGAGTATCTTTCTTGTTGTGAAGCCACTGATCAAGCTATTTGATTGAAAAATTTCATCTCAGGTCTAAAAGTGGTTGATTCAATTTCAAGACCAATTCATCTTTTTTGTGACAATAATGCAACCATATTCTTCACCAAGAATAACAAAAGAGACTGGGGCTATGTTTATTGAACCCTTGTACAGGACTATACCAGTTTTAGTTTTCAAGAAGCATGTCACAAAGATGAGAGTTTTGGCAAGTTTCGATGCAGCTGACTAGTGGAAGCTAAGCATTATTTAAAGAATTTTCTTGTTTTCTAGTTGCCAAGTTTGTTTATTTATCGTATTCAACGATTATTAAGGATTCTTGACTAACAAAGTTGAAACTGTTAGGTTGTCAAAGTTTTTCCTTAAATATGCAGTTTAGTTGAGAATGTTTGTATATATTTTATATGCATAATGGTATGACAATCTGTACAATTGTTATCAAGATTAACAACCATTAAGATGAATTATTTTTTCAATTCGAAAGAGGACCATGTATTGAGATGATGATGTATACATATGCAGACTTTTTCAATACAATAATTTTCATATCTTGTTGGGGTTTAATGAGTTGGCCAGCTTTGTAAATGTGACTATGGGGATATTATTCAAGTTAAATAATATGTTACCTTTTAATCCTTTACAGATGTTGATTTGGAATCATGATTTGTGTCAATATTGATCTCGTGGCCATTTATGAAGAATCTCGCATTAAGGTTAGCAATGGTTAACCAAGTGTAGTGAGAGAATGTAAGTTCTGAAGAGATCTATACACTTGGTTAGCACTTGTTATTCATGTGGGAATATTAGAGATCTACATTGACAATGTTTGTGAGCTGATAAGGAATATTTATATTAGGATTCATTTGCTTGAACACCCATGATATTTCTAGAAGTCTTTCTAGCTGATATGAATAAAGGAATTCACGGTGGTGAGGTTAAGATCAATCAGGATTACTCAATGGGAAGAGTCCTAGTTGATTACCACTGTGTATAGTATATATATTAGGGTCCCTGCACTTTCTCTAAACATGCAAGCTTACAGAAACTCAAACCCTATTCTTGAGGCTTCGTATACAGAATAAGAGAGCTGCAGAAGAACTCTAATCTTAGTAACATGTCATCATCTTCAGGGTTAGTGGTTATATTTGGTCTCATGAATTTGTTTCAGCATATATTGATGTTACATTGAGTTTATTCTTTCCTCTTTATTTATCAATGTGCTTCCTAGCTACAACATTTATTTATTATTGTATGTCAAAGATATTTTGATTACTATAAGTCTCCGGAGCTTCTCACTCAGTTCACAGCTCTTTTTGGATAGTAGTTTGACATCAAAGATTTGGGTCCTCTCACTTATATTTTAGGCCTTCTTTTCATTAGTGATTCCACTGGTCCTCACATCTATCAACTAAAGTATGCTCATGATCTTTCTCAGATATTTGTCATGGTTTCCTTGAAACCCGCTTCCAAGCCTCTTTCTGCTAAGGTATCTCCCACGGCGTCTAATGGGTCTCTCCCATTATTCTAAAAATCTCCGCCCAACACCTCCTAGGCCTCACCTAGCGCCGCCTAGATGCTAGACGGCTGGTCACCTTCCCAATTAGTCTCTAGGCATTTAAAAATTAAGAAGGTGCGCCTAGACCTACTTGGGCATCCGCCTAACCCGCCTAAACCCGTTTAGGCACTCGTCTAGGTAGCCACTCTCACTTATATAAAAAATATGTAATTTTCATTTTGCATTTTTTTTTCCAATAAAATGTCAGGGATTTGTTGAACACTTGGATTAACACTCATTATATGCTTGTTCCCCATAGTTTTAATATTTCTGATACTTTATAATCTATATGTCATTTTATTTTGCAATTTATATATACAATTATGTGTTTATTAAGTATAAATAAGCACTTATTTATACAATATATAATAAATTCACTTAAATCCGCCTAGGCGCTAGACCCCAGGGGAATAAAAAGTTAATTAAATATATGTAAGATGGAAAAAAGCTCCCTCCCATGGGAATAAAAACCCTTAGGCCTCGTTTGGCAGCTCGGACTGTACTGACTATTTCTATCGGATAGGATAAATAGTCACTTGATAGTACTGACTAAATTAGTCAGGCGTTTGGTGCAGTATCAGATTAATGACCGTATTATTTATATTGTGTTTGGTACTATACCGGTTAGGAGGAATTTAAAGTATTATTATTTTAAGATAAGCTGCTTTCTCTGCTTCTATGTTAGCAACGATGGCATCAATTTCAGCTTCTTCAAGTTGCTTCAGACCATGATCCTTTGTCATCACTGCAACTTCTATGTTTTTTCCTCCACTCTCGACAACCTCAAGCAAAGCCCAAATTGCAAGCTTTACAGTTTCTTGCCCAGATCTCTCTGCCGCACCCCCAAACTCCCTCCCTCTCTCTCCCTTCTTCTTCTTCCCCGACTGGTTTCCGACTCTGAAGCTCTGCAATTAACACCCACAGACTCAGTTTTCCTTCACTGCAATTTCAGTCAAGAACCTCTCTGCAAATACACCATGTTTCTTTGCAAGACCCAGTTGCAGAATAAGCCCAGAAGAAGCCCAGAGCCTTCGATGCGCGACGGCCAGGCCTCAGGGCTCTTGTAGCAGAGGAAGACGCGGCGGCTGTAGGCGTTGATGGTGCCGGCATGAACGACGACGGGGAGAATGACGTCGACGAGAGGGACGACGGCGAGAGGAGGTGTCAAGTGCGAGAGAGAGGGAAAGGAGCTGGACTAATAATCCACTCCTTTTGGAAGGGTTTATTATGCAGGTGTATACCCGACTAAATAGGCAGACTGACTAAATTAATCCGGCGACTATTTAATACGGGAGGGCACCAAACAACCGGCTCTGTTTAATTAGTCCTATCCGATGCTCTATACAGTGTGCCAAACAAGGCCTTAAAGTAGAAAATCCTAGCCGCCGACTCTTGTCTCAGATTGGGGTCGGCGCCAAACCTTATTGTGTTGGAATTAAATCACAAACTGCTTGTTAAGTTAATTGTATTTTGTTTGGCTTAAGTGTGTTTAAGTTAGTTTGTTAAAAAAATGAGGATATCTACTTAGTATTATGATATAATGATATTTTTTTTATTTGTAAATAAAAGGTCTTAGTTAAGTTCGATTCTCGTCAAAGGCGAATGTGAACCAAATTATTATGGCTAGCACATTATGATGCTTAATTTACTGCCATATCGGTAAATGTCGATAATATCGTGTATATTAAGAAAGAACAAGAATAATACCTTAGATACTCACTAGTAAGCAAGGTTCTAAAAGACGCTAGGCGCTAGTCGGGCGGCAAATTGGGGCCTAGCGCCTAGGCGGCTAGGCGGGTTATAGGCGGGCGGCTAGGTAGGGTCTAGGCGAGCGCCTAGGCGAACTAGGCGGATTTAATTAAATCTATTATATTTCGTGTAAATAAGTGTCTATTTATACTTAAAATATATATGATTTTATCATAAACTACAAAATGGAATGACATATATACTATGAGCTATTGGAACATAATGTAAATATGGAGAAAAAGTATATAATGTGTGTTCCTTTAAGTTTTTAACAAGTATCTTACAATTTATTGAAAAAATAAAATGCAAAATGAAAGTTATCTATTTTCTGTCTAAGTGATTCGCAAAGTAGGCGGGTCTAGGCGGGCTAGGCGGGTGCCTCAGTAGGTTTAGGCGCCCCTTCTTAATTTTCAAACGCTTAGGCACTAATCGGGGTGGTGGCCAACCGCCTAACGCCTAGGCGGGGCCTAGGCGACGCTAGGCGGGGCCTAGACGACGCTAGGCGGAGATTTTTAGAACAATGCTAGCAAGTACTCTATGTACACACTTTCTAATTTTGCCAAATCAAAAAATGCTACTTGTTTCTTATTTTTTTAAAGTCCAAAATAATTAGATAGCATGTTCATTATTTTTTGGACAATATTTGGGTACACACACGTCCTATAAAAAACGACACATCATTTTGAAACTGCACGCATCTAAAATTCACGTCGGCAAGAAATTATTTTTAAGGGTTTTTATCACAAATGGTCCCTGACATTGATCAAACACATCATTTTGGTCCCTGACATTGAAAATCAATTGAAATGGTCCCTGAGATTGATCAAACACATCACAAATGGTCATTCCGTTAAAAACTCTTTGGGCAATTTTCAAAGCTTCGTAACTCAATCGTTTCTTAACCAAATTCGACCCAGAATATATCAAAATGAAGATAGGAAAGTGTAGAACAAGATTATACCTATTTAGAAGCCCAATGGTTTCTGGAGATGGCCGGAAAATAGCTCAAATGTGACTGGTCGCTGAAAAATTGGAAAACTCGCCGGAAACTGGGTAAACTTTAAACGTTCATAACTTCTTCAATACTCACCGAAATCAAGTGATTCAAAAATAAAAATCATACTTCTCGACGAGACAAAGAGAATGGTACCTTTATTGACTGCTAATTCACCGTGGTTTGGCTGAAAAATGACTCGAAATTGGATAACCATTTTCGAGTTAGCCAATTTCGAGCCGTTTTCCGGCCAAACTACGACGAGTTAGCCATCAAGAAAGATACCATTCTCTTCGTCTCATCGAGAAGTATGATTTTCGTTCTTGAATCACTTGATTTCGTTGATTATTGAAGAAGTAATGAACGTTTAACGTTTACCCAATTTCCGGCGAGTTTTTCAGTTTTTCTGCGGACCAGTCACATTTGAGGCTATTTTCCGGCCATCTCCGGCAACCATTGGGCTTCAAAATAGGTATAATCTTGATCTACACTTTCCTATCTTTATTTTGATATATTATTAGTCGAATTTGGTTAAGAAACAATTGAGTTACAGAGCTTTGAAAATTGCCCAATGAGTTTGTAACGGAATGTCCATTTGTGATGTGTTTGATCAATCTCAATGACCATTTCTATTGATTTTCAATGTCAAGGACCAAAATGATGTGTTTGATTAATGTCAGAGACCATTTGTGATAAAAACCCTATTTTTAATGATCCTCCCATTTATTAATGAATACGGGATAAAATCAAAAGCATACGGTGGCTGATATCCAACACTTTCAGAAATGGGAAAGCAGGTGGCCATTGTAGGAGCTGGGATTAGTGGCCTCCTTGCCTGCAAGTACACACTTTCAAAGGGATTTCAACCTATTGTGTTTGAATCTACGAGCAGCATTGGAGGAGTGTGGACCAAAACTGTTGAGTCTACCAAGCTCCAAACTCCTAAACCGCTTTACCAATTCTCAGATTTTCCATGGCCATCTTCAGTGGAAGAGTACTTTCCTAGCCACCATCAAGTTTTGGATTACATCCAATCATATGCTCAACATTTTGACTTGCTTAAGCACATCAAATTCGACACCAAAGTGTGTGGGATTGATTATGAAGGTGCATCTGAGGATGAGATGCAAGCTTGGAGTCACTGGGGTGGAACTGGAGAGCCTTTCAGCTCCAAAGGGAAATGGAAAGTTGCAGTAAAAGACAAACATAGCCGTTCAACGGAGGTGCCTTCTTATTTTTACATGCATAGATATATGTATACATCCTTTCGAGTTTAATTATGTTATGCTTTCATACTGTCAATTTTTAAGTCATACTGATCTGATTATGCATAAGCAGGTTTACCTTGTGGACTTTGTGATCCTCTGCATCGGACGGTTTAGTGATGTTCCAAACATTCCTGAATTCCCTTTCAACAAGGGGCCAGAAGCATTTCATGGGGAGGTTATACACTCAAAGGATTACGCCGCAATGGATTACGAAAGAGCGCGTAACTTCGTGAAAGGAAAGCGTGCAACAGTTGTTGGATTTCAGAAATCTGCACTGGACATTGCAATGGAGTGTTCGAACACAAATGGTAGCTAGTTGCATGAAAATTAATTGATTGTCACATGGCATGTGCCCAGAATTTGTGATCATTTTGTTCATAGTTTGTATTCCTATTCTTCTTGATTAATTAGTTGGTTTGCAGGGATTGAACATCCATGCACAGTAATTTGCAAGACAGAGCATTGGACTCTTCCTGACTATCTTCCATGGGGTGTGCCCCTGACATACCTATACCTTAATCGCTTCTCGGAGCTGTTGATTCATAAGCCTGGTGAAGGCATCCTACTTGGTCTCCTTGCAACAATTCTTTCACCTCTGGTAAACTTTTTTATATTTATTTTTCATGAATTTTTTTTTATAAGCAATAATTTTGTAGGTTAAATAATTAGTTGTTAGGGAAGGGGAATAAGTGAGGTTCAAACCCTCATCGTGGTGCATGAATTGCTTACTTTCCACTACTGCGGTAAAGCGTCATCAACTTATCTTCTCTGAACTTAGTATTAATCAATTTGTACATAAGGAGTTTATTAAGAATATATTTTGTGAATTATAACAGAGATGGGGATTTTCAAAATTTGTTGAAAGCTACGTAACTAAGAAGCTTGGGTTGGCCAAGTACGGAATGGTACCTAAGCATAGTTTTCTTCAAGAAATCAGTTCTTGTCTGATCTCAACAATGCCGGAAAAGTTCTACGATCGAGTCCAAGAGGGAAGCATCATACTGAAAAAATCCCCCAGCAGCTTCAGCTTTTGCCAGGAAGGCGTTTTGGTTGAAGGGGAAGTATCCGCAGTGAAGACAGATTTGGTGATACTCGCTACTGGGTTTAGAGGTGATAAAAAGCTCAATGACATCTTTGTGTCTCCTACCTATCAGGATTATATAGCTGGTTCGCCGGAGGCCATATTACCCCTCTACAGGTTAGCTCCTCTGAAAGCACATTGCGGCAAGTTTATGCTAAATATACCACATTTGCTGATCATATCTCTCACATAACTCTAGTCCAAGTCTCATCTATATCTAGCTAGGTCTTAATTTTGTGACAAGTGACCAGTAAATGCGGCGTGCACATGTAGATTTAAATCTGATGGCTCATTATGCTTCTATTTCAATCAGGGAATGCATACATGGACGAATTCCACAACTAGCCGTAATTGGATTTTCCGAGAGTGTTTCAAACTTACACACCTCCGAGATGAGATGCAGGTGGGTAGCTGAGCTTCTTGGAGGCACATTTACGTTACCAAGCATAAAAGAGATGGAGAAAGATGTGAACGAATGGGACGGATTCGCAAAGCGATACGCAGGCAAATACTATCGGAGATCATGCAAACGGTACCCTTCATATATGGTACAATGACCAGTTGTGCAAGGACATGGGATGGAACCCTAAAAGAAAGAAGGGAGGGACTATTTGCTGAATTATTTGAGCCTTATGGACCATTGGATTATGCTCCATCGTAAAATGTTCATAGTGCGTTGACTTAAAAAATAATTCTACATTTCCTTTCTTTTCAAATATGTGTAACTTAAAAGGTTACACCAGTTGTGTGCTACTATGTAATAATATTCAAGAAGAAGAATTTTTGATATATTTTCTTGAGAAATGATAATCACACTTTTTTTTTTGTTTTGCATATATTCATTATTCACGTTTTTAGATTTTTGTGGCAGAATCTGCCATGACTATTTCTCTCATAGATGAATATGAGAAATTAAGATGATGAAATACACACCATCAATGAGAAATTAGGAATTCAGAGATGAATTCCAGCAAGAATTCGATGAACAGCAAAGCGGAAAAGGATTGAGATGTCAACAAGCTGTGAGGCGGTTGGCAAGTGATACCATATAGAAAGCTTATAGCTTATAAGAAAACTGCAATTGCAAGAAAATATCTTGATTTCATTTCATAAATAATTTCAGTGTACGTTTTGGTATGTATAGAGATGCAAATCTGATGAACTTGCGCGTTTACGTATCTGTAATCGGAATGAGAATGTGAAATTGAATTTTGATTACGAAGTACTCCGGTGTTTACTAAACATGGAGGAACCAAAAAAGCAGAGGGGCCCACACAAATTTTGGAATTCAATTCCTTGTATTGGTGGAATTGGATTCTCTAGATATACGTGGTAATCCAATTCCTGATTGTTTGGGCAATCGGAATGACACTTTTGTTCCCTTTATGCCCTCACTTACTTTTTTTATTTCCAAGACTATCCTTTATAAACCCATTAAAGTATAAAATATTAATATTTGATTTGGGACAAGGGCATTTTAGTACTCATACTGGTTTATATTCCGATTTTGCTGAATTAGTAAACAGCTTTATGGAATTCTATTCTGATTCCATAACATTTAAGTAAACAGCTTCAATAGGAATCTAATTCTATCTTATCCTCATTCCAACTCCTTCTCAATTCAATTCTTCCTCAATTCAATTCCTCATATTTTCATTACCGTTACGTAAACGTGTCATTAGTTAACCTAGCTAATTACAGACAAGTCCCTAACTAACACAAGTAGTTTGTTACAACTGTAACAAACTATTTTATAGCAGTACAAGTAATATTTGACTCATTACCACCTACTCATACCTATTTCAATTTCTACATATAACAACATGCATTGAAATAATCTGCTCATTCTGCGAAATGCACTTGAACTGTGCTGCCCCTTTTTATTTGATTTATATTTTATTATAACTTTTTATTCTACATAAATAATTTGTAGTTCAGGATTTATTTAGGAATATTTTAAATTTTAGTTGGATGTCGGAAGAAAGTTAAAAATTCAAGTGAGGATGTATAAAGAAAAAGGTGTATAAAAATTAAGTGTGTTGTAGGCCTATTTGACTAAACTGTATAAAGGATAGAGAGAGAGAGAGGAGCCGGCGGCAACAGAGAGAGAAGAGAGAGATTTAATTCTGAGGTGTGTGTTGTATCACCCCCTTATACCTTTATTTATAATAGTATGATAGGTAGAATCTTTACCCTAATAGGATTACATCTTTAATAGGAATTAAATTACTAAAGGGAAAAAAACAAGGTACTCCTAGATACCCTAAGATTTACACAATCACATTCCTAATTCGATAGGACTGCAACACTCCCCCTTGAGTGTGTAAATACTCAAACAAAACATCGCATCAAATCTTCAACATATAAGGTAGAACAGTTGATGAAGTCGTCGGCACAACGGGGTGAATGCGAGTCTCATATATAAGAAAGTAATTATGCATTGGCAGTAAAACTCACAAAACCTCGCTATGGTAAAACCCAAGGCATGGGGAAAACCCATAGACTAAGGAAAAAAGTGAGAAGTATGCATAATGTCTAAAACAAACGTCAAACAAGACGAAAATAGTGAATTCAACATAGTATAATCATCCCAGGATGGGTGCGTCATTAAAACCTTGTTAGTAGCAAAAACGCAGTGGGAAAAATGCTCCTAATTGTAGGAAAAAGAGTACATTAAGATCAAGTAAGTAGGTTTCAGGATACTCCCCATGAGTTAGACATAACTTCCAAATAAGATAACTACAAGCAATTCAACTCAGATAATTTACCCATACCGATTCCTTGGACGAGTTTATGAAAAGTAGACTTGAGTAATAACTTCGTGAAGAGATCGGCCAGGTTGTCCTGGGAACGGATTTGCTTGACTTCAATGTTCTTATGCTATTGTTGCTGGTGAGAATAAAAGAACTTCTGCACAATGTGCTTGGTGTTGTCTCCCTTGATGTATCCATTCTTCAACTGCTCGATACATGCTGCATTGTCTTCCACCATCGTCGTAGGAAGGTCAAAGATGGGAGAAAGACCATTAGTGCTTTGAATATGTTCCATGACTGCTCTCAACCAAAAGCACTCTCGCGAGGCTTCATGCAGGGCGAGAATCTCAACATGGTTCAAAGAAGTCGTAACTAGCGTTTGCTTGGTAGACCTCCAAGATATAGTGGTCTTTCCAACGGTAAAGACATAATCCGTTTGAGAACGTACCCTATGTGGGTCAGACATATGGCTAGCATCTGCGTAACCAGTGAGATGTGAATCAACTCGAGGATCGAAGGGGCAACGACTCTTCTCAAGGATTCGTAGGTGTAGAACAAGCCCAAATTTGCCATACCTTTGAGGTAGCGAAAAATTTCTTTAACACCATTCCAGTGTCTGCGTGTAGGGGCGTTGCTGTATCTAGCTAAAAGATTAACAGCGAAGGAGATGTTGGGTCTAGTGCATTGAACCAAGTACAATAAAGCACCAATTGCACTTAGGTATGGAACTTCATGCTCCAAAATCTCATCTTCATCCTCATTCGGACGGAAGGGATCTCGTTTAGCATCTGGAGTCTGAACGACCATAGGAGTACTCGAAGGCTTCGCTTTATCCTCATTAAAACGTCGTAACACCTTTTGGGTGTAGTTCGATTTATGTACTAGGATTCCATCCAAACAATGCTCAATCTCCAGGCCGAGGCAATATCAAGTTTTTCCAAGATCTTTCATCTTAAATTTCGATTTCAAGTGCGAGGCTATTTCATCAAGCTTTGCAGGAGTTCCGATGAGGTTCATGTCGTCGACATAAACTGCAACGATCGCAAATCTGGAATGTGACTTCTTAATGAACATGCATGGGCATAGTTCGTTGTTCACATAACCCTGACTTGTCAAATATTCACTCACACGGTTATACCACATCCGCCTGGATTGTTTCAATCCGTAGAGTGATCTCCTCAATCTAATCAAGAGAGCGTTTTGTGGTCTACAACTAATTGAACCAATCAATAGAAGTCATTCTTGAACTTTCATGTACATTTTCGTATCTAGATCCTTATAGAGATACGCGGTTACCAAGTCCATAAGCTGCATATTCAGTTTTTCGAAACCTACCAAACTGACTAGGTAGCAGAACGTAATGACGTCCATTACGGGGGAATACGTCTCCTCGTAATTAATCACAGGGCGTTGAGAAAAACCTTGCACTACGAGGAGTGCTTTGTACCGCACTATTTCATTCTTCTCATTACGCTTCCTCACAAAAACCCACTTGTAGCCCACAGGCTTCACATGTGGTGGAGTAGGAGCTACAGGCCTAAACACCTTCCATTTTGCGAGCGAATTGAGTTCGACCTGGATTGTTTGTTTCCAGTTTGACCAATTTGTTCTACGTCAACATTCATCAACATAAAGTGGTTGAATATCATCGCTAAGCATGATGTCAGAAGCAACGGTATACGTGAATGCATCATCGACAGTCATCTTATTCCGATTCCAAACCTCATCAAATACTGCGTAATAGACCGAAATCTCACGATTCTTGGGAGGCCGGGTTGTCTTATCTAAGACAACACCGTAATTTAGAATAACCTCATGCGTTGGAACAGATGAGTAAGTAATGGTCGGATTTAAACTAGGGTCACTAATTTGTGCTGTTTTCCTCTTCTTGGGTTGTGAATCCTTTGAACCAGGAGGCCTGCCACTCTTCAGGGTAGAAGCAGGTGATTGGCTAGCAGCCATTGTACCTTGTCCTGTGGGAGGTGCGGCCGTCTCACTCTTGTGGACGATCCGGCCTTCCACGACGGTCGTATGACGTACGTTAAGTACGTCCATCCTTGTAGGTATATTTGTAGCAGGTATATTTGATCTCATCACCTTTGCTAGATCAGTAAAAGCATCCGGCATGCTTTGAGCAATGCTTTGAAGATCTAGAATAGGTCACACTTTAGTTGCAGACTGAGGGGTGTGGGGATCTAAATGAGACATAGTGGGAGTAATCCACAACAATTCGCGGCATTCTATAGTAATGTTAGTGATCTTATCTCCCCCTAACTACGGGAAGACTGTTTCATCGAAGTGACAATTTGCAAAATGTGCGGTAAGGAGATCTCCAGTCAAGGGCTCTAAGTAGCGAATAATGGATGGCGAATCATAACCGACATATATTCCCATTTTTCTCTGCGCACCCAAACACACGTAAATGCGAGATGTCAGGCTCGTATCCAATAACCAACTGCAACGGTGAATGAGGTTGGGTAGCGGTGGGCCTTAGGCATACCAACATAGCTGCGTGCAAGATTGTATGGCCCCAGGCAGATACCAGCATATTGGTTCGCATAACCAAAGTCCGAGCTATCATTTGAAGGCGCTTTATGAAAGCTTCTGCTAGGCCGTTCTAGGTGTGAACATGGGGTACATGATGTTCAACTTCAATCCCAACAAACATGCTAGGAGTTTCGCAAACTCTCAAGCATTATCCAGTCGAATCGACTTAATCGGATAATCAGGGTGGTGAGCCCTAAGCTTAATAATTTGTGATAGGAGTTTCACAAATACAGCATATGTGTGGACAATAAGCAGACATGTGACCATCGCGTCGATGCATCAACCAACACCATGAAGTATCTAAATAATCTCAACAGTTTTGGTCCACACTCCCCCAATGCTGCTTGAATTTTCAAAAACAATAGGATGAAAGCCCTTTGAAAGTGTGTACTTGCAGGCAAGGAGGCCGCTAATTCCAGCTCCTATAATAGCTACCTGCTTTCCCATTTAGATAAAAGTGTTTTGATCTTCTGTTTCTATGAATGGAGTCCTATTATGCGTGTATATATATATATATAAGTATTAATGTCTTGCCCACATGAACTTTTGAGGCTATATACCTAATTATCTTTGGCCTTAATTACGTAGGGGGAATCAATTTTCTAGGAATCCATCCAATCTAACACCAACGATTTTAAAATTCTCAACAAAAACGCACTACTTATTTACTTATTATTGATCTTATGTGTTAAGATTTTAGAGAAAATTATAACGTAAATGGGTTAAAGTCTTTCACTCAATCATATCGATATATAAAACTTTGGCGTGACTAGAAGTTGAACCAAGCAACATAAGTCATATTTAATTTGGTTATTTTTTTTATATGAGATTTTTGTGTTGTTTACACGCCCTTCATATGGGACCACTACATAATCGGCCAAATGTGCAACCAATTCTACATCAGTCAAACAAGAGCACACTTAAGGCAATGTAGTAAACTTGGTACTTTAGGCAAGACAAGATAAAGACCAATTCCAACCCAATCTCACAAATCGATTATGATACCATGCTAAGATTTTAGAAAGATGGGTCACTATCCCACAACTAACCATACCGATATTGTCCTCTAAGTTCCATCTTACTACATGCATAACACATCATGTGGCTAATACCCTATGCATAAAATAAACATTTTCTACGGGATCCTTGTGTGAGTATTTTACACAAAAGTCCTTAGTATAACAAGAAGTAGAACCACATATTATAAGTTAGGGTGAGCTGCTCATTTAGTCATTGAATTATTACCTCATACAAATTTAGGTTATAACAATTTTTTTGTGTAAAATAAGTCGTCCCTAAATTCATTAAAAATTGCTAATTTCATCCCTACTAGTATATTCAAAGCTATATTATCCAATTTTTCGTCAACTTAAGTCACATTACACATTTTAAAGGGTAATACCGTCATTTTTCATATAAGCCTTTAACATTCCATATAGATTGCGAATCTAACATCTAATTGACCCTTCAAAGTTAACTTCATACACTACTTCTTAAAAAAAAAAAAAAAAGTCCTTAAATTTATGAACTACCAATTTACGCTCCAAAATGTATTACATGCAAGTAATGTGACTTAAATTGACGAAAATTGAATAAAATAGCCTCAAATCTAATATTAAGGGATGTAATTAGTAGATTTTTATTAGTTTAGGATTTATGTTACCGAAAAATAATTTAGGCTTCTAATTTTTATTAAAGTGATAATTCAGAGACTGAATTGATAGTTGACCCTGTAAATTATATTTCATATTGTCAAATTTTTATTATGAGTTTTTTGTATTGTTTAATTAGAGCAAGAAGCTATGTATTAGTTTGCAGCCCCATGAAACTCTAGATGGATCTTTTGATATAGACCAGCTAACGTGCAAAATAAAATAAAAACCTAGTTTTTGAATTGTGATGTTTATGCGCATTCTGCCCCTAAATTAAATTAAAAGAAAAAAAAATTAAACAAACGATAGTATTTACACTAAGAGGGTGATAAAATGAACTAAACTTTACAATGAGCTTGCCCATAATAATGTGGTTCAATTTCGTCTTTAACGAGAATCGAACCTAAAACCACTCACTTATAAGTGAATAGAAATATTAATAGACCAAAATACTACGTGTCAAAATAAAAGAAGAATTGAATCCTTAGTTTATGCATTTTTTTTTTGGTTTTAATTTTATTTTTGAATTTTTAATCATTTCTTTGTAAACAAAACTTTCAATCACCCCAACGCACCTGTCAAAGGTACAAGCGTTGATATATATAATACAATTGTCAGCCTATAACGAGGAGATTAATCGTTATCAATTATGACAAAGAAATAAAACATTATATATTTATGACGGTGATATAAACTATTATTTACCTATGAAAAAGATTGACATCATTATCTACCTATACCAATTATATATAGGGCTCTTTTGATATATGCGCTTCATTTTTGAATTTTTTAGATTAAAAATTCATGCTTTTTGTAATTTGATTAAACTTTTTTTATTATAATTTTGGTGCTACATGCACATTATATTGTAACAAATTTCCTATAATCTAGCCTTTTAATTACACTCTCATCCATTAGTGATAATTGTAAAAAAAAAAAAAGTTGGTTAGATTCAATTTATTTTCATAATAATGCTACAATTTAGCAATAATTATATACAATTTAAGATATTTTCTTTCCAAAATAGTTTAAAATATTTTTAAATCCCACAAAATCAAACGTACCGAAATAAGTTTTTCTTTTAGTACGTTAAGAGAAAAAAAAGATTGAGAATAATATAAACGTACCAATACACAATGTGTACAAAATAAAACGTACCAAAATAAAAATAATGTACCAATATTAACAATATGTATCAAATCAAACGTACCAATATTAACAATATATATCAAATCAAACGTACCAAAATTGCAAACGTACCAATTAATAATTTTTGTAACTTCAAACGTACCCGCAGATAATATATACGTAATGTATTGTACCTAATAATAATTCGTCAAACAACTATACTTTAAAAAAAACAACAAAAAAAATTGAAAAAATTACACGGGGCTTTTATGTTAATCACCAACTATTTGATTAAAAAAAACATTTGAAAAAAGAAATAATATTAAATGTTTGCATAACAAAAAAAGAAATTGTGATCGAAAAAAAACATATCTGGAAGAAGAAAAAATATAGTTTAATTATTAATATCTCCACTAAATAAGGAAAAGTGCATCATGCAGATAAAATGATAAATTCAAAAATTATTTTAATTTGAAAAGATATAATAATGACATGTAATTTAGCTTGAGGTGGTTATTGGTCAAAGCACTTTAATCAAATTTTAAAAAGACACAGATGTTTAATCTAAATGATATATAAAAACTGTAGGGGATTCTAATTTTCCCTTATATATAAACACAATTTGTACGTATTGTAATGAAAGAAAATCGAGAATAACTAAATACAAGTTAAATATGTCACTTAGTATTACGGTTTAGTGATATTTTTTTTTACTTATAAGTAAGAGATCTTATATTCGATTCTTCCTAAAAGCAAATTTGAACCACATTATTATGGCTCGCCTTGTGAGGTTTAACACTCTTCTACTCCTTTAGTGTAAATAATATCGTTAGTGCTAAAAAAAAATATTGCTAAATGAATTGCAACAGTTAGAAAATATAAAAGGAAGACTTTATATGTACGTTGATAAAAGATAAAACATGTCATCATTTGAATCAAGTTAGAGAAGAGGTAAATACAAAGAAGATGACCCTTACATTCTATTTAGTGTGAAAATTGACCTTGCTAATTTACTCGGATTACGTTTTTGTTTGATATTTACTATTTAGTATGAAAGTGGCCATAAATTACATTAAAAACAAATTAGGGTTAAATATGAGTTAACCCATCAACTGAAGGGCATAATGAGAAGTTAATTGAGCGAAAAATATGATCAATGAGTTTATAGTAAAACATGAGGACTTCTCTTAAAATGTGCTTGGGGATTGGGTTAATATGCAGCCCACGTGAACTGGGCAACATTTTACCATTACGTAATTACTCATCAACCCTAAACTCTAAACCCTATCAAACATATTCGACTTTTGGTGGTATGTACTCATCAACAATTTTTTAATTAGCACCAAACAAAATACACTACTCAGATATAAATATATTCATTGAGACTGATGAATTGATGATGATAATAATACAAAGACAGTAATGTCTCCGGTCAAATTTGTACAGCACGGAGATAAGATTGTTTTTTAGGAAAACTAATGAAAAGAATTTAAAAATTTTGAGTTTTAACGATAAGGACAAAATAAAGGGTAAAGTGAATAGTACCAGATTTGACTTTTTAGTGTAAAAATATGATTTTTCGTTAAAGTGAACAGTACCACGGACTTTTTGTTAAAACTCCCTTATTTTTTATGAGTCGCTTCATCGTCATCCCTCAGGCCACTTCATCATCATTCCTCAGCACTCTGTTTTATCTGTCAGGCTTGTGACATCTGTAACCTCAACATATGGCAACTCTGAAAACTTATCAACAGTGAAAGCGCCTTGGTAAGTGGAAATCCTGCTTTCGGATCCTGTTTTCGGAACGAAAGACAGACACAGTGAGGCTATAGCCCATTCAGTCCGTTGTCTTGAGACTCTGTCAGGCTTGTGACATCTGTAACCTCAACATATGGCAACTCTGAAAACTTATCAACAGCGAAAGCGCATTGGTAAGTGGAAATCCTGTTTTCGGATCGATAGACGGACACAGTGAGGCTATAGCCCATTCAGTACGTTGTCTTGAGGCAAAAGCATAATTAATTTTCACCTTAGAGCAACTCCACCGTGGTGGATTGCTCGGGGGACAGGCTAGGAAAAAGGGCCGGAGACCCTGGGCTTCAGTCTCCAGCGTGGGCAGCCCGAGGGACAGGCCTGTGAGGAATTGCCAGCCCACGAGCCCGAATGGGATCTGATGCAGGGCTGACGTCAGCCCAATTTTAAATTTTTTTCTGTCAGGCGCGTGCGCCCCACCCGCGCGTGGGGGCGCGTCACCCGACCGTATTCATACCCTAGGCCCGCGTCGCAGCGACAGTAGAGGTTACCGTTGGGAAGCCATGTGGCTTCCCACGGTCCGTTAGATCTCAACGGCTCTTTAACTTGGACCGTTCGATCTCAACGGTAAAAAAAATAAAAAAAATCTTATTTAATATCAATTGTTCGATCTGAGATCAACGGTTGATATTAATCTGCTTTATAAATAAAGAAAAAATAGTTTTAAAATTAAGAAAAGTTACCGTTGTGACACGTGCCACAATCTGAAGTGTTGGAATTCAATTTTTTTTTTAAATCCAACGGCAGAGATTAATTAGTTGAATAAAAAAAATTTAAAAATTGTAAAAAAAATCTGAAAAATTTTAAAAAAAATTGTTTTTACTTTTCTATAAATACCTTCTCATTATCATCTACCTTACACCACAATTTCATATTTTCTCAACTACGTTCAATCAAATTCCTATCTTTCTCTCAAAGTTTCAATCCAATTTTTTTTTCCACAAAATGACTACTGATGCAGGTACGAATTGGTCGCTTCTTGAAGATGTTGCGTTGTGCACTAGCTGGGTTGAAGTTACTCATAGTTCACTTACGGGTAATGAGATGCAGTTGTGAGAAATGTAGAGTCTTATTCATACCAATTTTCTTGAGAAAATGGGTGGGAAAAGAACCAAAGAATCGATGTCCAGTCGTTGGAAATTACTTAGTGTGACAGCCTGTGACAGCCCGTCCCGATTTATGTACACTTGTTATCCTCGAAACGTGAAAATACGATTTTACCCTTGAGTGTTGGGTTGAATTCTCAATTTGGGCTAAGTTTAGAAGCCCAAAAGTATGGTTTTGGACCAATTAAAAAGATTCCAAGTTTGTGGGAACCAATGAAGTTAGTATAGAGTTAGGGTTAGGGTTTGTAGTAAGTTGGTTGAGGACCAATTAGCAACTAAGTTTTAGTTTTTTTTTTTAGTGTGTTGGTTGGCTGTGTGAGGACCACACACACACACCAATTGAAAACCCTTCTCTCTCTCATTCTCGGACTCACTCTCTCCCTCTTTTACAACTCATACGGACGAGACCCAAAACCACCCAAATCTTCACAGATCGAACAAACTAAGATCACCATTGTGTGGTCGTACGTAAAACCCTAGAAAACCCCGAGAACCCGAGGGCTCCGTCGAGGACACAGTACCACTGAGTCGATCGTCAAAGTTTCACGCCATTTCAAGGCTTAGAAAGGTATCTCATCTTCCTTCTAAGTGTTTTAGAACGTTTTGGTTAAGGTTTAACGTAAAGAAACCCCGAAAAATCGAAGCTCCGAGTTGGGCACTATTCACCAACTTTTAAATGTGTAGGTTTCTTTGAATTTCAAGCTCACATGGAGCTTTAGGAGGTCCTCACGAAGCTCGGAGTGCTTCGTTGGAAAAATTTGGACGTCGGATTAGCAAGAACGAGGAGTTTCAATTTTGGCTGGACTTTCGAGGCTTTTTCCGACGTGATCCCGTGGAATTTAAGGCTTAAAACAATTATATCTTCATCCTACTCGTTGTAAGCTTTCATTTGGTCCAAGTTTCATGAAGTTTGGTTGAGAAATGGAAGAGTTATAAAGATTTTGAGATTTCCCAGTTTCTGGCGACGGCGACGGTCGCCGGAGTTCAGAGGTAGGAGACGATTTAGACGGAATATTCCAAACGGCGTTAGTTAATCTTGACGGAATATGCTTGGTTTTAACAGAATATTCCTGACGGCGTTAACTGTTGCCGTCAGTGTGCCAGGCACGTGCCCGCACGTGGAGGCGCGTGAGGGGTCAAAAATTAATTCTAAAAATATGGGGATGTTCCTGAGGTTGTGTAGATCACTTTGGTATATTGAAACACCCCAATTGAGCAATGTATGAGAAGTTATTACCTAGTTTCGTTTATGTGCTTTAAAATAACGTTATTATAGTTGTTTCTCACATAGGCGAGACATATCCGGAGGACGAGCGTAGCCAGGCTAGGCACTGAGGTTACGACCCGTCTACTTACCAGTGAGTGGGCTTTTGGTTTTCCGTATATACCTATATGCTAAGTATTTTTCCCAGAAATGCATTTTAAATGACTTAATCAATGAATTGCCATGCCAATATATTATACTATTGAATATGCATTATGAATTGTATATGCAGGGTTGTCGACGCTGCGGGCGCTCAGGTAAGTTCCAGGTAAGTTTATGTGTTGTTGTTGAGGAGTTGTATTATGATGATTACGATGAGATGCATCGAGATCTCATTAACCTGCACCCCGGTGTTAGTGCTCCTGCCCATGGTTAGGGGCATAGTCTTTCACGTGATGTTCACCTCCCGCACCACACGCTCATCTTGGATCCAAGTTAGGTGCACAGTCCTGTCATATAGACCACTTTCAGTGGGTTCGACTTGTAGGTGACCCGCGATCATTCGCACAGTCTTCACGTGATTGTAGCACTGGAGCGTATTGTTTTACACCTAGTCCTGTAGTATAGACCATTATAAGTGGGTTCGACTCGTGTGCATGCATGATTTATGAGTTAGAGTTCAGATGATGAGATATTGCAATTATTATTGCATTTGGATTACTTACCTGATGATTTGATTTATGTGGCATGGCATATTCATGATTTGTTTACATATTTTGACGATGATGATTTTAGTTAAGATTTAGTATATGTATATACTATTTTCTGGGAAAATATACAGGTTTTACGGCGAGGGGTTATAACTGTTGTTCATAAAATGATTTTCGAAAAGATTCGTTTTTTGCCCACTCACGCTTTCTGTTTTGCGCCCCTCCATGTTTTAGGTAGCGTTTGTTGGTGACTCACGAGGCTACAGCGGAGGTTCTGACAGGCCATCACATATGTAGGACCACCTTTGGGTGTTATTTAAATTAGTACTTCTTATGCTGACTGCACTTAGGCTAATTATGCTCTGATTGTGTATTCACACTTATTTCTGTTCTTGCACCTTAGCTTTTCTGGCACTCTTTGAAATTTGGTTTTTATTCATTCGTAATTCTTGCTATATTATTGCTTCCACACTGTGCACATGGCTACGTCACCATCACGTGACGGCCAGCATGCCTCGATCTCGGTCAGGGTGTGTCACAGCCTGTCCCGAAGGTTTGTATATTTTTGTCCTCGATGTTGTGAATTGATGAAATTACCCTTGAACGTTGGTTTGTGTTTGCATTTTGGGCTACGGTTAAAAACCCAAAATAATTATTTTGGACCAATTATTCTAGTTCCCATTTGTTGGGAACCAATTAGAACTAGGTTTGGTTGGTTGGTTTTGTTAGTTCTAGCCCAATTAGGAACTTAGAGTTTAGGGGACCCTAAAAACACACACACTCACACGGGTACACACATGCACCCACAGAAACCAGCCTTCTTCTCTCTCTTCTCTTTCGAACTCTCTCTCTTATGTACAAGTAGTACGGACTTGAACATTGACCTCTAAAACTCGGCAGATCGAAGGTTGTGAGACCATATTCACAATCCTTGCAAACCCCTGAGCATAACCATACCCTTGGTTTCTTGTAGAACCTTCGAAAACCCTGAGAACCAGGAACTCCGACTAGGGTACAGTGACCCCGTGGTGATCGTGCGTTATTCACGAGTTTTAAAGCTCAAAAAGGTATTCTTTCGTCTTCGCTAGTGTCTTAGAGTAGTTTTGGTTAGTTTTTAACGTACATTTAGATGTTTGTGCGAAGTTGCAGAGGTGACCGGAGTATCAAGGTTTCACGACGAGTTTCTGTCATTTTTAGGCCTTCTTTTTGGTAAGGTTCTGTTCTACTCATCTCTAACATCATTCTAGTTCAAGTTTCATGGAAAATGGTGAAGAAACAAGCGAGAAATTAGGGTTAGAACATTTTCCAGTTTTCGGCATTCGCAATGGTCACCGGCGCCGGAAGTCGGTGACTTGACGAAGAAGAAGGAGAATATTCCGTCAAGTTTGACGGAATATTCCTAACGGTAGTGAACAGTGTCAGTTAAAAGTAACAGAATATTCCATATTTTAACGGAATATTCCCTAACGCCGTTAGGGTTTCTGTCACATATGCCAGGCACGTGCCTGCGCGTGTGGGCTCCAGAAATTTTTCTAAAAATATGGGGATGTTCGTGGGGTTGAGTAGGTCACGTTGGTATGTTCAAACACCCCAATTGAGCAATGTATGAGAAGTTATTACCTATTGTTGGTTGTGTGCTTATAAATAATGTTTATATAGTTGTTTCGCATATAGGTGAGACCTACGCGGAGGACGAGCGTAGTCAGGCAAGGCTCGGGGGTTACGACCCTTCCACATACCAGTGAATGGGCATTTATTTTTATATATGTGTATATGTGCATTGCGTTTTTCCCAGAAAACGTATTTAAATAGTTTTATTCATTAAATTGCCATGATGCATTATTATTATTTTAGAAAGTGCATTTCATATTCAATTATGTTATTGTCGGTGCTGTGGACGCTCAGGTAAGTTTCAGGTAAGGTTATATGTGGTTAATGGTAAGATGTACGGTTGTGGTAATACCTAAAGACATAATATTATCGTACAGACCACTATAGGTGGTTCCGACACAGTCTTGTCGTACATACCATTATTGATGGTTCCGACATAATATAGTCGTACAGACCACTATAAGTCGTTCCGACATAGTCTAGTCATACAAACCACTATCGGTGGTTCCGACTCGTGTGCAGGCATATTAGATGAGCTATAGATTCAGCCGTACATGCCACTTTAGGTGGATCCAGCTGATATATCTTCATTCATCGTTGATGCATTCTTTCCTATATTGCTTATTATACTTGGTTGACTTGATTATTCTGATGATGCATCAAATGGAATATTGTTGTGGTATTAAGTTTGATGATGATTTTGAGATACATATATATTTATATGTAGGGTTTATATCACAAATGGTCTCTGAAATTGACCCCATCAATCATGATGGTCACTGAAATTGAAAATCGATCAATGCAGTCCCTGAATTTTAACTCGCGAATCAATGTGATCCTTCTGTTAGTGTTCCGTCCAAATTAACTTTAAAAAAAGGTTAGAGAACCAATTTTTCATGGTAAAATGATAAAAAAATAACCCTGTTACTTATAATTTTACTTACTACCTCTCTTTTCTTTTTTCCATCTTCACTTTTCTCTCCATTTTTTCATGGATTTGGTGCTAAAACTAAAATAAAAACAAAAAAAAAGTGGTTCTCTAACCTTTTTTTGGTCATTTTACCATGAAAAATTGGTTCTCTAACCTTTTTTTAGTGTTAATTTGGACGGAACACTAACAGAAGGACCACATTGATTCGCGAGTTAAAATTCAGGGACTACATTGATCGATTTTCAATTTCAGGGACAATCATGATTGATGGGGTCAATTTCAGGGACCATTTGTGATATAAACCCTTATACGTATGTTCTACTTTCTGGGAAAAACTATACAGGTTTTACGGCGAGAGGTTAGAACTTTTGAGAAAGGAAATGATTTCGAAAACCTTTGTTTTTGCCCATTCACACTTTCTGTTTTGTGCCCCTCCAGGTACTAGGTAGAAGTGCTTGCTGGTGGTTCACGAGGAGTACGACGGTTTTGACAAACTTTAGTTGTTGTAGGTCTACTTCTGTGGTTCTGTATAACTAGTATTCGTCCTGCTGGACTGCACTTAGGCTACTTACGCTCTGATTATGTGTTGTTACACTTAATTCTCAACACTTGCACTTTTATGTTTTACTTTGTAAGTTTCTAGATTGGTTTTTATTTACTCACATTCTTATCTTCTTATCACTTTCGCATTACTCACATGGCTACGTCACCCTCACGTGACAGTCATCATGCCTTGATTTAGGTCGGGGTGTGTCAGTTTGGTATCAGAGCCTAGGTTTAGCAGTCCTATATATTTTGTGAGTATTCTAATGATTTTGTGTATTCTATCAGAACTATGCCGCCTCGTAGAGAACCTCGTACTCCAGCTGAGTCTAGTTTCCCCGATATAGCTCAGTTAGTGGAAGCTATTGCTAATGCTATTCAGACTTCATTTCGCCCTCCTCAGTGGACTCCTCTAGAGATTGTTTATAATTTGAAGTTGAATATTTTTGTGGGTAATGAAGGACATGAGGGAGTTGAACGTTGGCTCAATCACCTCGAGAAGACTTATAGATTAATGCAGAGTCAGGGAAATCTCCCTGAAGATAAGTGGGTGGAGACTACCACTTGGTTTCTAGGTGAGGAGCCTGCGTCTTGGTGGAGACAAGAGACCTATGAGTTGTCACCAGAGGAAGCGGCCGACTGGGAGGCGTTTAAGCGACTATTTCAGAAAAGATGCTGGCCCACTCCCCACTACCACGGTGGTCCTCATAACTACCATCGTGGTGGTGCTCCGTGGTGGCAAAGTTACTCATCTTGTCGTCGCGTTAAGCCTCGTGGATCGTCGTGGTGGGGCTACGTCTCATCCTCCATCATTTGATCCAGATCTTTGAACGTAGGAAGTTTCATTCATCATGGTTTCTGAATTTCCCGTCATTGTATTTTTCCCTTACCTCTATTCAAAGAATTAAAAATTCTAGGAATAAGAAAGTACGAAAAATTTCCAAACAAACGAGAAATAAGAAACTTTGAACGCAAGAATCTTCTTTGAGCGTGTCAATCAAATTCTCAATGAAAGCAACAATTTGTGGATGCAAATTTCCGCCATCTTCTCCTTTGACGAAAATGCACCTGCAAAATAATAACACCTAAGATTAAGGCCAAAAGCCTCACGTGCCCACGATGAATGGCGGGAGCTTTGGTCGAAGAATTTTCGATGCCAAAGTTAGAATTATGAAAAGAATGTTGTAAACACGGAAGTTCTTGGGACGAACGAGACAAGAACACGTGTACAAAATAATATTTTGTATTAATTTTGGGTTACAATCTCTTTTACAATTTGATCCTCTGATTCTATCTCACTAAAGTGTAGATTTGTGGAATGTGTTGTTGATCCAAAGGCTTTTGAGGCTTGTTCTTGGATGAATGGTTGAAAGTTTCTTCAAGGGGGGCATTTGGGGCTTTATCTTGAAGGTTGAGGGAAGTTTCTTCAAGGGCCTTCGGGGCTTGATCTTGAAGGTTGATGGATGAACGGATTTTCAAGGGGCCTTCGGGGCTTGATCTTGAAGGAAGTTTCTTTAAGAACCGTCTGGGCTTGATCTTGATGAACGGTTGGTGGATTTCTTCAAGGATTTGACGAAGAACGAAGAGAGCTTTCTTGATCCTTTGGGATTCTTAGAAATTTGTGAGGTTGGATGCTTGAAAGCTTTAGAGTTTCAGATAGGGGTGGGCACGGGCCGGGCTGGGCCCAAATTTAGAGGGACCAGACCGTACCCGCTTAAAAAGAAAACGGGACAGCCCAAACCGGGTGTTGCAAATTTGATCACTGGAACCGTACCTAACCCGACCCGTTTGAAACGGGCCAGTTCGGGACGAGTCCACGGGTCCTTTTTTTTTTCTTTTCTTTTTTTTTTTTCCGGTTTTGATCGTCCCCCACACAGACTCAAATCGCTTTTGGTTGTAATCGAAAAAAAAATCGCAGAGCAGTATGTATCAGCCTTTGGTAATATCGCTAACAGGTGAAAACCAAACACCAAACCTTCTAACAGGACCTCGTCACCTTCCTCAACATCCTCAAATCGCTCCAGATCTCGGCGAAGCCCGACCCGACCCAGACCCACTCTCAAAATTGGCCTGCCCAGATCGTTAGCTAGCTCCATCGCGTCCGAAACCTCTGGATCGAGCTCCCGTCGGGCGATCTCCGGTTCGGGAGGGAACTGGGTTTTTGGCGGGTGAGCTGGGTATATGCCTGGTTATGCTTTGTGAAGGTTGGAGAAGACGAAAGGAAGAAAAGGGTTAAGCTGCGTTTAGGGTGGGTGAGATGGGAGAGAGAGAGACTGTGGGAGAGAGAGATCGAGAGAGAGGAGATCGGGGCTTCAAGATCGAGGTGAGATGGGAGAGAGAGAGAACTGTGGGAGAGAAAGATCAAGAGAGAGGAGATCGAGCCTTCGAGATCGAGAGAGATCGAGAAAGATGAGAGATCGAGGGAGGACCGGAGGAGAAGACTCGGAGTGTGAGTCTGAGAATAAGAAAGAGAGTGAGGGTTGCGCAAATTACGTCTGACTCTGAGAATAAGAGAAAGATAAGGTAATCAGTAGGAATGAACGGTAGAGATTTAATCAGTTTGAATGAACGGTCCGGGCCGGGGGCCCTTTTTCTCTCATTTTTAGAACCGGCCCGCCCCGTTATTTACCAAGAACCGGCCTGGCCCGCCCCGTTTTGTGTTTATAATTTTTGGACCTGCCCCGTACCCGCCTCGAATGGCAAGGACCCGCCCCAACCCTCGGGTCTAGGACCCGTTTGCCCACCCCTAGTTTCAGAGCTTCAAGGATTTGGGGAATTCTCTTCCAATTTGGGAGTAGAGAAATGTATATGTGAATTGGTCCCTAAAATGGATGAAATGACCTTGTATTTATAGAATTTTCCAAAGCCTAATTTTGAATATAATATTCAGATGAAATAAATTATTTCTGCCAGTTGTTGACATGTGTCTTATTTGGTGACTTTTCTGATTTCTTTCGATTTTTCATTAAGTCACACGCTACATGTAAAATTTATGTGACATGTGAATATTGAAATTTTAATGCATTGGTCAACATTTATTTCAAAGAAATTTCGATGTCTACAAATGTGTTTAGGAGTTTATGGATAACAAATGACTTAACATTTTAGTGAGATAAGAGCGGTATTTATAAGCGGGTGGCCAACCTTTCAGGTGGAGAATAGCTGGCCATATATGGTGATATTTGGAGAATAATTGCAAGATATTATATGAAATAATATCTTGCAATTAAGATGGCAATTATTTCTAAATTAAATAGGAAGTTTTGGGAGTTACCTTTTGAATAAAATCAATATGGGATTGATGAGGTGTGATGAGAGGAATTTGAATAAATATCATATTGATCACCTTTGACTCTTCCTTGATTGAGCCGTTATTGTCTGTTGCATGCGCGTGGGAATCCCGGTGTGCCTCAAGGGTAATCTTGTCTTTTTCACCCAAAGGTCCACATGTCACCTTCATGACTTTTTGGATTATTTTTGCTCCACAATGATGATGGCAGAGATTGTCGACGCAAATTTTCGCCTTCCTTTGATTGACGAAATTGCATTTGCAAAACAATCAACACCTTTAGTCAAATACCAAAAACCTCATGCGTCCACGATGAGTGGAGGGGAGAGAGGTTGGTCAAAGGACATCCGATGTTTTTTTTCTTTTTTTCTTTTTGAACAAGCGATATTATCTACACTAAGAACAAGTAATGGGATTAGCCTCACAATGGGCTAGCAATAATGTGGTTCAAATTTGCCTTTGGCGAGAATCAAACTTAAACCTCTCACTTACAAGTCAAAATTTTTGAGAGAATGAGTGTTTGGCTTTTTTGTTTAGCGAAAGGCTTCTTGAAATTTGGAGATAAAGTGGATATTTATAGGAGAGAAGAGGAGAGGGGGCGACCCTCTACGGTTTAGGGGTGGCCGGCCCTTTAGGTTTGTATTTAAGTGGGAATATTCCAAGATATTTGTGTAAATAATATCTTGGAGTAATTAGGTAAATATCCTAAATAAATGAAATTATGATTACTTACTTGAAAGAGGTCTTCTCTGATTAGTAATGTATTTATGATAGGAGTAAGTAATTATTATATCATAAATATTAAATATATTTGACTTTTCCTACGGGCAGAGGTGCCTTGAGTAGTCGTGGTTCTCTGTCTGCTCTACCTCAGCTGCGCATAGTGAATGAGAATGTTCCCTGCTCATTCAACATGAAGTGATTATTGGACTCCAATGCATTTGAATTTCGTGCATATATGTAGGCAATATTCATAAATAAGATTAAGTTCATTAAAATGATGTCCTTTTTCTTCGCCCCCTAATTTCGTCATGGGCCTGGCGTGCATGCTGATAATTTACTCGAACAAGAGACTGGTGATTGCGAGCGTGACACTACTTGTTGCCACTAGTAGATAGGATTTGAATGATTGAGATCGCGCCTGAATTCGACTTCTAACCAAGAGATTGCGCCATTGAGTGAGAGTGACTCAAATCAAAGTTCTTTCTTTGCCTTAATGATAAGGACTTTACTTACTTAGAGAAATATAACAATATGTAAATGACAAGTTTGCTAGAAGTGTGGCTGGTAGAGGAAAGTAAAGAAAGTAAATGCGAGTGCACTGGAGACGTAAATATTGTAAGTGAAATGAGTAAATACAATGGCAACAGAAATGTAAATGAGAATACAAGGAAATCGATACTACTCAGAAGAATAGTAGAGCTTTAAAAGGAAATACAAGGCTTTTGCATAATTGAAGTATTAAAAAGGGTGCATAGCTTGAACTGAGTTGATTGTTTGATTGATTGGTTGAGTGTCCATAATCCTTTTGCCTCTGCTTCTTTGTATAGAGAATTGAGAGAGCCAATTTGCTGATGACATTGAACCTGTGCAGAGAAGCTCCACTGCCAACTTGCATATGAAATAATATTAAAAGAAGCAAGTTGGTTTTTCACCATCTGTCCATTAATCTCACTTGCAATGAATTAATATTTAAAAGAAGCAAGTTGGCTTCTTTCCTCCACATGTCCATCTCCCAAGTCTGCCAACATCTTTACTTGCAATAAAGCCACTGCTTCAAACCATGTGGAGAAACATTTCCACATGCAACTTTTAGTCTATTTGCACATTAATCCCCCAAAATGTCATATTTTGGCTTTAAACCAAATAAGTAAAATTGTGCATATTTTAGGCGCAAACACTTCTTAGAGAGGCGTGCGTCCAGGGACGGAGCTAGAAAATTCTTTTAGTGGGGGCAACTCGAAAATCAATTAAGAAAACCTTATTATAGTATGGTTTATAACCAATATGAAAATAAGGATGATTTCAAATGATAATGTATCACAATTCCAATGTTACAAAAATTTCAGTGTAGTAGTGGAAAGTGGCTAAATGATAAGAAAAATATTAATACATAATTACGCAAGAGTGAGGTTTTTCGATTTGAATGACAGAACAAGAACATTTTTGCTCATATAATATTTGATATGAAGTATAAGCAGTACGAAAGTATGTTGAATACTAGGTACATATATTTTCTTCAAAAATAACACGTGTATATTATATAATTATAGTCTGCAACTTAACAAATAAATCACTTGAGTGGGGGCATATGCCCCCAGTGAGCCTTCATTGGCTCCGTCATTGCGTGCGTCAAATGAAAATGTATCTTTTAATTATTCAAGAAGTTTGAACAAATTTATGCCTATTTGAATGCTCCTTGAACAATGCAGGCCTATTTGAATGGTTGTTTAACCAATTTAGATAGTCACCTTAACCTCTATATAAGGAAGATTTTTGTAAAAATGAAGAACCATAGTATAATTTTTCTTCCTCCATCTTTGAACAAAAGTACTAATGTTAGAAACTTATTTCTGGAGTTCAGTTTCTAGACAATCTGGAGCATTATTGTTATCTCTTGTGTGCTTAAGGTTTGTCTCATAAGTGTGCAAAATTTTTATAAACAACAAGCGTTAGGTTATGTTTCGTTGTATTCACAAAGCTGATTCATATATCTTCTTTGCACGAGATCGATGTCTGTGCAAATAACGTTTAAAAGATAATATAGTTATTTACGTGGTTGAAGCAATCTTTAATTGCTCATCATAATCAAACTCACATGATACCAAATAATGTTTGAAATTAGACCTATTTCAAAAGTAAAAAATCACTAAAAATTGAACCTATTTCAAAAAATAAACTAAAAAATTGAACCTACATCAAATTTTTCCAAAACAAAAACTCTGACAAGAAAGCCACTTTTCGTATCAGTTAGTTAGAAATACACTGAGACTGGCGCATTGATTCAATGTCTTTAGGTCTACACAAATTAACTTTCCCAATAGCTCTCCATTGCTAACTATTAAAAAATTAGAAAAAAGTTTGACCACACTTAACTTTTATCTATGCAACCCTTTTTCTTTGTACTTTTCTTTGTACGCCATCACTCGAATTTCTGACTTTCTTCCGACATCCATCAAAATTTTAAAATGTTCTTAAATAAATCGTAAATTACAAATTAAAGAAATTTAACGAAAAATTTTCGGCACTATTCATTTTAAAGAAAAATCATATTTTTATATTAAAAAGTCAATCCTGATACTATTTACTCTACATTTTATTTTATCTTCATCGTTAAAATTCAAAATTTTCAAACATTTTTCATTAGTTTTCCTTACAAATTATTTATATATAATAAAAAGGGGCAGCACAGTTCCAGTGCATTTCACAGAATGGGCGGATTATTTAATGAAAAGGGCTTGAAAACTTTGAGTTTTAACGATAAGGACAAAATAAAGAGTAAAATGAATAGTACCAGGTTTGACTTTTTAGTGTAAAAATGTGGTTTTTCGTTAAAGTGAACAGTACCGTGGGCTTTTCGTTAAAACTCCCTTATTTCAATGCATGTTGTTTTTTGTCGAGATTGAAATAGGGATGAGTTGGTGGGGACAAAATAATCATAGCAGATATAAAAAGATTCTGCCACAAAAATCTAAAAACATGAATAGCATCGTAGACATAATTTACTGAACAATTATGAAGGTCATAGAGAGAGATGTGGCAAGAGTAGAGAAGAAAGAGAGATGTGTAATTGTGGGTGTGTTATTTCATCCCATTGTGCCTTTATTTATAGTAGTAAGGAAAGTTAATTTTTTACCCTTTAGAATTACAACATTTAATAGGTAATCTAATCCTAATAGGAATATGAGAGATATTCTAAGATATACTAGGATTTACACAATCACGTGCCTATTCCAATAGGACTGCAACAAATAGTTAATATCAGCAAAATAAAAAAGAGTGATTACCAAATATATCAAAAATTCTTCTCCTCGAATATTATTACATAGTAGCTCACAACTGATGTAACCTTTTAAGTTACACTTATTTGAAAGGAAAGGAAAGGTAGAATTATTTTTTAACTCAACGCACTATGAACATTTTAAGATGGAGCATAATCCAATGGTCCATAAGGCTCAAATAATTCAGCAAATAGTCCCTCCTTTCTTTTAGGGTTCCATCCCATGTCCTTGCACAACTGATCATTGTACCATATATGAAGGGTACCGTTGCATGATCTCCGATAGTATTTGCCGGCGTATCGCTTTGCGAATCCGTCCCATTCGTTCACATCTTTCTCCATCTCTTTTATGCTTGGTAACTTAAATGTGCCTGCAAGAAGCTCAGCTACCCACCTGCATCTCATCTCGGATGTGTACAAGTTTGAAACACTCTCAGAAAATCCAATTACGGCTAGTTGTGGAATTCGTCCATGTATGCATTCCCTGATTGAAAATGAGCCATCATATTTAAATGTTGCAGCAGTTAATAAAAGGACATCTACATGTGCACACCGCATTTACTGATCACATGTCTCACAAAATTAAGACCTAGCGAGATAGATGGGACTCGGACTAGAGTTATGTGAGAGATGTGATCAGCAAATGTGGTATATTTAGCATAAACTTTCCCCAATGTGCTTTCAAAGGAGCTAACCTGTAGAGGGGTAATATGGCCTCCGGCGAACCAGCTATATAATCCTGAAAGGTAGGAGACACAAAGATGTCTTTGAGCTTTTTATCACCTCTAAACCCAGTAGCGAGTATCACCAAATCTGTCTTCACAGGGGATGCTTCCCCTTCAACCAAAACGCCTTCCTGGCCAAAGCTGAAGCTGCTGGGGGATTTTTTCAGGATGATGCTTCCCTCTTGTACTCGATCGTAGAACTTTTCTGGTATTGTTGAGATCAGACAAGAACTGATTTCTTGAAGAAAACTATGCTTAGGTACCATTCCGTACTTGGCCAACCCAAGCTTCTTAGTTATGTAGCTTTCAACAAATTTTGAAAATCCCCATCTCTATTATAATTCACAAAATATATTCTTAATAGACTCCTCTTTTTACAAATTGATTAATACTAAGTATAGAAAACTACCATATAGAAAACTAAGAACACAATATTTCTGAATATTTCTCTTTCATTGAATGAATAAATAATTACATCACATGAGATATATATAGCCAAAGCTATTTACAATATTCTTTCTAACAGTCTAAACAAACTTTGTACACATGACATATTATGATTGGCTATCTAAGAGACATATGTCATGATTTGGCATCCTCATCTTTACTAAGTTCATAAAAAATTAGTTGATGATGCTTTACCAGAGTGGTGGAAAGTAAGCATGTCATGCACCACGGTGAGGGCTTGATCCTCACTGATTTCCTTCCCCTAACTATTTAACCTACTAACATTATTGCTTATAAAAAAAATTCATATAAAATAAATATAACAAAGTTTACCAGAGGTGAAAGAATTGTTGCAAGGAGACCAAGTAGAATGCCTTCACCAGGCTTATGAATCAACAGCTCCGAGAAGCGATTAAGGTATAGGTATGCCAGGGGCACACCCCATGGAAGATAGTCAGGAACAGTCCAATGCTCTGTCTTGTAAATTACTGTACATGGATGTTCAATCCCTGCAAACCAACTGATTAATTAAGAGGTATAGGTACAAACTATGAACAAAATGATCACAATATTCTGGGTACATGCCATGTGACAATCAATTAATTTTCACGAAACTAGTTACCATTTGTGTTCGAACACTCCATTGCAATGTCCAGTGCAGATTTCTGAAATCCAACAACTGTTACACGCTTTCCTTTCACGAAGTTACGCGCTCTTTCGTAATCCATTGCGGCATAATCCTTCGAGTGTATAACCTCCCCATGAAATGCTTCTGGGCCCTTGTTGAAAGGGAATTCAGGAATGTTTGGAACATCACTAAACCGCCCGATGCAGAGGATCACAAAGTCCACAAGGTAAACCTGCTTATGCATGATCAGATCAGTATGACTTAAAAATTGACAATATGACAGCATAACATAATTAAACTCGAAAGATGTATACATAGATCTATGCATGTAAAAACAAGAAGGCACCTCCGTTGAACGGCTATGTTTGTCTTCTACTGCAACTTTCCACTTCCCTTTGGAGCTGAAAGGCTCTCCAGTTCCACCCCAGTGACTCCAAGCTTGCATCTCATCCTCAGGTGCACCTTCATACTCAATCCCACACACTTTGGTGTCGAATTTGATGTGCTTAAGCAAGTCAAAATGTTGAGCATATGATTGGATGTAATCCAAAACTTGATGCTGGCTAGGAAAGTCCTCTTCCACTGAAGATGGCCATGGAAAATCTGAGAATTGGTAGATCGGTTTAGGAGTTTGGAGCTTGGTAGACTCAACAGTTTTGATCCACACTCCTCCAACGGTGCTCGTAGATTCGAACACAATAGGTTGAAATCCCTTTGAAAGTGTGTACTTGCAGGCAAGGAGGCCACTAGTCCCAGCTCCCACAATGGCCACCTGCTTTCCCATTTCTGAACGTGTTGGATATCAGTCACCGTATGCTTCTGATTTTATACCGTATTCATTGGTAAATGGGAGGATGTAATTAAAAATAATTTCCTGCCGACGTGAATTTTAGATGTGTGCACTTTCAAAATGACACGTGTCGTTTTGTGATAGGATAGTCAGTATATTAGGTACTTCTAGAATGTACCCAAGTATTGTTCCTATTTAAATTGTTTGTTGATGTGATTGGGCCTGCATCGTCTCAATTTCCACGCACTAGTATTTAAATTGTTTGTTGACGGGTTTGGGCCATAAATAAAAGAGCAAATAGAATTTATAATTATTTTGAGATATGATATTCGTCTGGATTCTCTTTGTGAGAATTTCGGGAATTCTTTAATTATGTTCGTTCATTTTATATTTTACAATCAATTTTCATCACCTATTATTTGTGTTCAATTTTAAATAATATAATTTAAAATGATTTCTGACCGCACAATGTACAATGAAAGGATATGATTAAAAGGATCCCTGAGATCCTCACAAAGAGGATCCGGTGATAGGGGTGGGTTTGTTTCATTCGGTTCGGTTTTTTGTCAAAATCAAAATCGAATTGAAACTTTGGTTCGGTTTGGTTCAGTTTTTTTCGCTTCGGTTTTCTTTTTTTGGTTTGGTTTTGTTCAATTACAGTTTCGATACGGTTTCCGTTATTTTATTTTATTTTATTAATTTTTTTTTAAGTATGGAATTTAGAAAAGAGGCTTGCATTGGTAGACTAATAATAAGAAAGTGGGAAGGTGGAAGGTAGTTGTACATATACAAGATCATATAAACCAATCATATTCTATCAACAACCTCAATTGCAAAGAAAAATGATCACCGTATCCATTGAAAAAGCAAACAAATAAAGAAACTCATCCAAGTTCTAAAGCCTTCAAAAACTTTCCTTTATAACCCATGGAATGTCCTCCATATTTGAACAAAGTATGCTCCTATGAAAAAGTCATGGGCTTAGTTTCAAACTTGGCAACAAAGTTTCACAAAAAAAAAAAAAAAACATCATCATGTACATACATTCATAAAATATCAAGGGATTCGGTTCGGTTTCTAAACCTCCAAAACCGAAACCGAACCAATAAGGTTCAATTTGGTTCCCTTTTTCTTTTTCGATTCGGTTTCTTTTCAGTTTTTGGTTTTTCGGTTTCGTTTCGGTGTTCGGTCCCCTTTTTCTTCGATTTTTGATTTTTTGAACCCACCCCTATCCGGCGAGTATCCTATCTCGTTTGTTTTTTAGCTTGTTTAGATTAAACATTCTTTTTTTTTTTTACAAAATTCGATTAAGTTGCTTTGATCAATTGCCAATTTAGCAATTTTCTATTTATTTAATATATATCTGCTTAAGCTAGCTAACAATTAATTTCTTACAATTTAAGGATTTTAAATTCGTAACTTTATTAAATATATTAATTTAACTAATTCTTCATTATCACTAATAAAAATATAACTTTTTTTTTATTATTATATTTAATTTGTCTCTTCCTTCATAAAAAGATGTCATTAAAACTTTCATAAGTAAACTTCATTAATTTGTTAAAATTTTACGTATAGTTATACAAAAAACGTATTTAAAATCTATGGTATATTTGAAAATAAACTTACCGACTTTTGGTACGTTTAGATTGTAAGTGTGACAAGAAATCCAAATGTACCATAAAATCAAACGTATCCATATTATAGGTAATCAAACGAACCAAAATAATCAAATGATCATACAATCAAAGGTTGTCACATCCAGGCCCGGGGTCCACCACATCCCGGGCCTGCTTCACCACCGTAGCACGATATTGTCCGCTTTGGGCCCCGACTACGCCCTCACGGTTTTGTTTCTGGGAACTCACACGAGAACTTCCCAGTGGGTCACCCATTATGGGAGTGCTCTCGCGCGCTACTCGCTTAACTTCGGAGTTCCCATGGAACCCGAAGCCAGTGAGCTCCCAAAAGGCCTCGCGCTAGGTAGGGATGAGAATATACATATAAGGATCACTCCCCTAGGCGATATGGGATCTCACAATCCACCCCCCTTAGGGGCCCGACGTCCTCGTCGGCACACCATGGCCAGGGTTAGGCTCTGATACCAAATTGTCACATCCCGGCCCGGGGTCCACCACATCCCGGGCCCGCTCCACCACCGTAGCACGATATTGTCCGCTTTGGGCCCCGACTACGCCCTCACCGTTTTGTTTCTGGGAACTCACACGAGAACTTCCCAGTGGGTCACCCATCATGGGAGTGCTCTCGCGCGCTACTCGCTTAACTTCGGAGTTCCCATGGAACCCGAAGCCAGTGAGCTCCCAAAAGGCCTCGCGCTAGGTAGGGATGGGAATATACATATAAGGATCACTCCCCTGGGCGATGTGGGATCTCACAAAGGTACCCTCTAATAAAATTGAAGAAAAAATGTTTAATCAAATTCTTAAAAGGATTTACTTAACGAAATTGAAAAATGAGGCACCTATATCAAAACACCCCCAAATAAAAACAAGGCTTGTTGTGGGCCTATCCATTTTTATTTACGCAAAAGTCGCACGACTTCGGCCCACCAACTTCGAAGCCCAAATTAGGGCTTAGATGGCCATCTCATTTCCTTCCAACATGTCTAAGGTCTCGAACATGGTTTTCATTGGGGCCTAAAAATATCTTGCCCCGTTAAATGTATACGTATGCGTCATTCGACACACTGAGGTCACTATTGCGATTGTGCAAACTATCTCAAAACACAGCTAGAGGCCTTATATCAGTAATTACAATCGATGTCAATGCCAAATGACCAATCAACCCATGTCCCACTCAACAATATGATTGAGGTTGTTCCTTCTCCCTTACCTATAAATAAAACCAGAGGCTTTCAAGCTCAGGACCTTCGTTAACCTCTACAATTAAACAAAAACCTTGCGTGGTTCTTCAATCAACCCAACAGTTTTTTAGAAACAAACCCAATTACCTTTCCACAAAAAACCTCTTAACTCTTCAGCTACAATCTCAAAAGCCTTCAGTCGAATCAAACACTAACTTCGATCTCTGAGATCTAAAACCTTACAACTCTGTGACGATGACTTCCTCTATGAGAAACATATTTTGTACCGAGTCTAATTCGTCACTATATCTTGGTGGACTCCTCTATCATTATCTTGCCCTTCATGACTTGAATCTTGCTAAATTTTTACTGATTTCTTTACACTTTAGTCAACTTACATTTCAAGTTATATAGCTCAGTCCATCGACCTAACTTTTACTTATGTGAGTGTTTGTAATCTTGATTCCATCATGAAATGGTTACATTCTATTTCTTGCTTTAGTTTCTATTCACTTTTTTTATTTTTTAGGCAAGCATACACGAAGTTACATTGAATTTTAAGTCCTAGTTCTCTCGAGGCTCAAAAAAGAACTTAACCGAATCATCGTCCCACTTGGTGCACAATTATTTAGTTAAGAAGTCAAATTTATGCACAACTTTCACACACATTGAAACAAAAATACTGTCCATTAGCAACCTCCAACAATGGCACGCCTATTATCTCTTTCTCGAGCCATTTTGTGGCACTGAAACCAAAAGCGCACTAGAGACAAATACATGTTGAACCTTTTGTCCAAACTACGTTTGAGTTTTGACACAACACATATATAGTGACATAATACACACATCAAGTGCAACAAAATAGGGCCGGCCCAGCCCTAGTACGGGCTGGGCGATTGTCCGGGGCCTAAAAAAATTAGGGGTACCAAAATTATTAGGGTGGTATGTTCATATATGTTTTCATAAGAGTATAAATTTTTAAAATTTAGTTAAATGACAAAGAAATTTAACTAGAACTGGTGGTTTTTGTCATTTGACATTAATAAGGAGGTCTTGCTTTCAAAACACCATGTGTATTTATTTACTTTCTAATTTTTACAATTTCTTTTCGTAGGAGTATAAATTTATAAATTTTGGCCAAATGAACAAAAAGTTTGACCATAAATGGTGATTTATATTGTTTTAAAATTACTAAGGATGTCCTCGGTTCTGAACACTAGATTTGTTTTTTTTTTTTTTTTACTTTCCAACTTTCACGAATTCTCTTTTTATAAGAGTTTAGATTAATAACATTTGGCTAAATGATCAAGAACTTTAATCAGAAGCAAGGATTTTTGTTGTTTAAAATTAACAAGAGGTCATTGAGTTCGAAATGCTATGTGCACGTTTATTCTCTTCAAATTTTACAAATTTCTATTCGGTTGTTAATTTCTTTTTAATTACTAGCTAGGAGCTATGTGGATTGCAATTTTTAAACATTCGTCCCAATTCAAGTCTAACCTTCAACAAAGAGTAATGCGTAGACTAAATTTGCAAATCATATGATATGTCAACGATAGGTTTAATTTAGTGTTCATTCACTGCTTCTACATATCAATTAAAGACTCGAAAACATCGTTGTAGTTCATATTGACAAGGTTAGTGAATAAAAAAAAACATATCACGATTTATATAAAAACACTGTAAAGTTTAGATTGAATGAAAACAAAACTCATCATCTATCTACTTGTTAGCCCATAGTTTTTAGTTCCCTTCTCTCGAACAAAATAAATAACATTTTATGCATTTCTTAATTATTGAGTTTGAAGTGTTTTTTAAGTATAATTTTATTAAAATCTTACGTGTGAAGTAAGGGCACATTTTTGAACGTCACTTAGGCCTAAAATATCTTTAGACCTGCCCTGCAACAAAATAATAGTCATATCACGTCATTTGACTTTTCATATGTATACAATTCCTTTTAATAGGAATAGGATCTCTTTCAGATTCTTCTTGTGGGAATATAAGAGATCAATCAATCGTGTTCGTTCATCGTATATCGTGCAGGTAGAAATTATTTTAAATTTTAAATTTAAAATTAAATATAAATATTACCTAATGAATATTGACTGTACAATGTACAATAAACAAATACAATTGATTGATCCTCTAAATAAAGAACAAGAGAAGGTGCTTGTCCCTTTTAATAATGGCATCACATTGTTGTCCCCAAATTGAAAATACGTGGCACATAACTTGATTGACATGATGGATTTGCTATAAAGAAGATTCAAATACATGGAGATAAACATTTTTCAAAAAGGTTGTCATTTTTATAACAAGTTAAAAAAAAGTTTGTTTTCATAATGATAAAGAGATTAAAAATTTAAATTAAATTTATAAATTAATATCCATGTATAGGTTCTGCAAAAAGAACTTAATAATAATATTAATAATAATAATAATATGATGAAGGTAACGTGGTTGAAATTTCGACTCTTACGAAGGAAAAAAATGCACATAAAGAATTTCAAATATCAAGAAAGAGTAATGTTAGAAAGATTAAATTTTTTTAAATCAAATTTACGAACTAAATATTATGGTTAGAGATGATTAGATTATTAATTAAACATTGATTAACGTGTTTGTTTCTTATTTGATGACACATTATTTGACTTGTAATTTGGTTAAATTTTTTTAATCTCGTAGGTATTTGTCATCAAGAAATGATCTAATGATGATCCTGAGAAACACATGTTCACCGGATTTGACGTGATAGCCAAGGGTTGACGATGATAATAATACAAATATAAATATAGTAAACGGCTTTAGTCAAATTTGGATATAAGAATAATATTAAGCCGCTATCGTTTCATCTCAAATTTTAAAGTGGCCACTTCATCTTCTTCATGCCCTTTGCAACCATTTGTGATTTAGAAAAAAAAAAAAAAAAACCACACATCATAATCTACTTTTTTGAGTTTCTTGTCCGTCCCTCCCATTCAAGGTAAAATCAACTTTTCCTCCTTCCACACTGTAAAGAGCAACATGAACTGGGCGGTGTTGGATGGTCTTAAATAGTAGACACGGGCAATAAATAAGAGAATCTAGTAAAGATTTGAGGTATAGAATTTTTCAATTCTAACAAAAGCTACTTATTAGATCTAATAAGTACATTAGATCTAATAGAATTATTTTGATGTATTCAGCTTAATACCAACCCAACTCATTCCATTAATAAAATGTGACCAATTAACCAACCAACAAAACTACTTGTTACAAATAACATCTTGTTGTTGCATCGAAACATATAAATGTTGGCTAATCTGAATAACATTGAACTTGGTAAAATGAAGTGGTTGAATAATTGAAAAATGAGATTATTCCAGAAGATCCATAATCAAAAAAATGTTTGTGATTGTTCCAGAAGAAATGAAACAAAAGATACTGTAAAGATAGGACATTTATTGTATGAGGTCTACCCAATGCTAGATGCAGAGGCACATAATAGATCAATATGAACATCATGAGTTGTCCTGTAATAAAATCCGTTGTTGTTGATACTTTGACCATTCGGACCTTTCAATTCATAGATGTGGATATCGGACCTATGAATGGGGATCATTCGATTTTAGTCACACTTTACCTTCTAAAATTTAAAAGTCGCTACTTTACTCAATTGAACTCAATTTTGATCACATTTTGCCCTTGAAACTCAAAAGTCGACACTTTACTCCTTGAATTCTATTTTGATATCATATTCCCCTAAAACTCAAAAGTTATCACCTTACTATCTGAAACTCAATATTCACTACACTTTAGCTTGTTTCTATGTATTTCGTTAAAATAACCATTAAGTTTATTTTTGTGGAATAATTAAGATCACTTATGGCTGACACATGACACAAGTATAAAGCTCACGTATCCAAATGGTGCCACATAGATTTTTTTTTAAATAAATAAATTCAAGCATTGCATAACATATTAAAAAAAAAAAAAAAGTAAGAACAGCAAAACAATTCCTCAATTTCATCTCTACGACACCCCCCCCCCCCCCCCCCTCCCCCCGGGGCGCCGCCCGCCCAGCCCTTTTTCCCTTCTCTATACTCGTTGCCTATACAGTAATCCTTTCTCCCTCCATCTCCAGCCACCCTAGCTACCATCAGTTTCATTGATTTCATTATATCTTATGTTCTTATGTTTTTATGAAAGTGGCTGGTAAAAAGAGAAGAAGATTCTTTTTGTTCTTTTTTATAATTTATTTATTTCAAAATCAGTATTTTGAGCAATGTGTTCTCCTTTGATTGTGTTGTCACCTACGAAAAGATTCAAAAGATGATTAAGCTACATGAAAAACCTTGATTGATATGATGGATTTGCTATAAAGAAATTAAGAAGATTCAAATACATGCGTGGAGATAAACATTTTCAAAAGGCTGTCTTTTTTATAGCAAGTAAAAAAAAAAGGTTGTCTTTTTCAATAGGGTAACGATAGAGAAATTAAATTTTTATATTGAATTTGCAAACTAAATGATATCTCACAATAATAAATAAGTATATTAACATTTAATTAATAATCTAATAATCAACAACAACATTATTTATTTTACAAAATTTAGTTCATAAATTTAGTCTCCCTCATATTATCTTTTCGCTTATATAGAAATTTGTAATACGGTGATCATCCATACCGATCATGGCCTCAACTTCGATGGATGGAAAATACTTGGCTCGCTGTATGTAGAAAATCATAATTTGATGGGTGTGGAAATCTTTTGGTTTTTGTAATGTGTTACTTTTGCACGTCCTATATGCAATTTTATTGCTCAAGAAGAATTTCACTAAAAATGCTGTAGAAAATGCTAGAAATAATGTTATATTTGCGTACAACATTATTTGGTTGTATGCTTCCAGAAACTCGATTTCGATCACACTTTACTTCTTGAAATTCAAAAGTCTCAACTTTACTCCATGGAACTCAATTTGATCATTTGCCCCCAGAAACTCAAAAGTCGTCACTTTATTCCCTTGAACTTGATTTTGATATCATTTTGCCCCTAAAACTCAAAAGTTGCTACTTTACTCCCTAAAACTCAATATTCACTACAATTTTGGCTTGTTTCTATGTATCCGTTATATAACCATTAAGTTTACTTATGTGGCATAATTGAGGATCTTGGGGATCCTCTAATCACATCCGTTCATCTTACATCATATGGCCAGTTTTCGTCAGGTATTGTTTATATTCAAATTTTACATAAAAAAAAAGTTACATTGATTTCTGACCGCACAATGTACGATGAACATATGTGATTTGAGGATCATCGAGATCCTCACAAAGAGGATCCGGCGAGGATCCTCACTAACATGATACAAGTATAAAGCTCACATGTCCAATCACATAGTACAACATAGAGTAAAACAAAAAATAGTTTTCAAACATTGTATAACATACTACAAAAAGTAAGAATAGAAAAACAATTCCTGGATTTCATCTCTCCGACAACCGCCCCCCTCTCTATACGTGTTGCCTATGCAACAATCCTTTCTCCCTCCCTCTCCAGCCACCTTATCATTAGTACCATTGATTTCATTATTTCTTATGTTCTTAATGGAGGTGGTGGTGAAGAGAGAAGATGGTTCTTTTGTTATTTTTTACTATTCATTTATTTCAGTTGGAAATATGGCATATCACCAATTATAAATTTTGTATGGATGAACTTATTTTAAAAAATGGAAACAAGGCAATGTAACGCGAATTTGAGTTTTAAGGAGTAAAGTAACGAGTTTTGAGTTTAAATGAGCAAAGTGGAATTAAAATCGAGTTCTGGAGAGTAAAGTGATGATTTTTGAGTTTCAGAGGGCATAATGAAATCAAAATCGAGTTTCATGTAAAGTGATGATTTTTGAATTTCATGGGACAAACTAATATCAAAATCGAGTTTCAAGCATTGTAGCTAAAAAAAAGCCAATAACTAATGTAAGATTGGGCCCTAACAAAAATAAATGATCGAAATGAAAATAGAGAACTGGGTCGGGTACTCTTGTTTGATCTATGTGCATAATATGGTTCTCTGTATGGGTTTCAAACTTAATGAAACTATTAACTATGGTATAAAAAACACAAGAACCTTACGGACATTGTCTAGGAGCTGGTTGATGATTGTGGCATCCTTCACCGATTAAGTGTCAAAAGAATAGAATGTGAATGCATTGTTTTGAGTATATATCTGATTGCAATTGGTGAATTCGAACTGAGTCTGATGTGTCGATCGCTCAAAGCGAATCACTTTGTATCTTTGATTTGATTTCCAAGAGATTAACTCATTGTCTTAGGCATCCTAATTACTTAGAAATTTATTGAGCTAAGTTCTTTTTAGCAGAAAATTATGGTTGCTGATGTTAGCAATGGATTTAGTCTTTTCATTTGATATGATTTTATCTCTAAACAAGCATGATTTTAAATTAGGTGCAAATGACAAATTTTGTTTACAAGAGAAAATGGATAGGTGTATGGTTATTAATCTTTGTTTTTCTTCCATTACATTATTTGATTTTTTGGCTGTTACTGCTGTGAAGTCAAATCCGCTCGATGCACTGCGCTACCAGCAGAAGAGCGACGTTCATGAACTATTTTCTCTCAATTGCTCCTTAAACATAAGAGGGCATACTAGCAAAAGTTGTTTGGCACAAGATTATTTAAAACTGATGTAATCGACTCATTTTCATGTCATGTCATGTTGGTTGGGTGAAGTTTATAATTCTGTTACCCGAACTGCAATATATAAACTTGGTTATTTACTTCTCATGCCATTGAGAACAAATGGAGTTCCTGCATTAAGTAATTTTCTTTATAACAAAATCGAATAAATTTAATTTTCCTTCATATCTAAATGTATTAAAGTAATTGTGAGTTGTATGACATGATGTTCAATTATGGCCTTGGCCGAGGCCCCTTACAGTTTACTGAACATTTCACCTAGGCCTTAAGCTTTCATGTTTTTTGTTAGACCAAATTAGTTGTATTGGATTCAACGATATTTCTAAAATCTCTTTTTTTTTTTTTTTTGGTGTGGCTTTGGTTATTTAACTAAAATTCCATTAGATTTGGTCATCAATTATGAAAGTCTCTAACTTACTAATGGATTTTTTTTGGAAATTTCAGAAATTTGGATTGTTGAAGGAAGAAGTTGGTTCCTTGCCATTTTGAGGTATATAATTATACACCCTTATTTTTATTCAAAGCGTAATTAGTTATTTCCATTTTTTAATTTATCTTTGTAAACCTTTCATGCTTGGATTTTAAATTATATAATTCAATTTTGTTCGTTTGAACTTGGAATTGAAACTGGGCCTCTTTCTATTTTGTGTGTCTGTATGTATCTGTCCATTTATGTAAAACTTGAGATAACTAAGCATGTATTTGTTATAATATTTTGTGCGTGTGTATGTATCTGTCCATTTATGTAAAACTTGAGATAACTAAGCATGTATTTGTTATAAACCCCAATCAAATTGAATGGTTGGTGTATTTGTTCCAAACGGCATTTGAATTGGATGATTGGTGTATTTGTTCCAAACCCCATTAGAATTGTATTTGTATTTTTGCCTATTTATGGATGATTGGTGTAGCTGATATGATTGTCGTATTATGTATGTTGGTTATTGCTTAACTGAGCAAATAAAGTGAGCAAAAAAGTAGATTCTATGTCAGTGTATATCAAGGGGGAGTGTAGCTGTTAAATATATGATTATATTGATCAGGGATGATGAGAATAGCATAGTCCTAACTGAGCCATGTATGTTAGTAACTCAGTGTAGATGCTATGCTTTGAATTTAGTAAGTTTTTTTGGGCAAGGGTTTTCGATTTTTTGGTGAATTTCTCTTTCTTCATTTTATTGTTTAGTACAAGAATAGAAACCTTCGGTATAGAAGCTTCACATCCTCCGTCTTTTTGTCGAAATTATTCATGCATGTCTTGCATTACGGTTTCAAAACCCGAGCAACGTGCGGACAATTTTCTAGTACATTCTATAACTAGAAGGCGGCACCTTAGTATGCGAGCGCATGGCATCCACCTGCTTAGGGCCAGCCCTCAATTATTCCAACTACATTTTTCATATTTTCCATACAGAATCAGAATAACATCTCAGTTGTTTTTCTTCTCAGAGAACTTAATGTGAGCGCCATCCCCGAATGCCAACATAGGACTTCGAGAAATCCGTGCGCCTTTTACAGTTGTCCATCTATGAACGTCCATCTATGAACACCAGAAATCGAAAAAATGATTTAAGCTCTGTCAAAAACCATGTAGGCACAGACTGGATTTGCTACTTCTGGTGAGATACTGAGATCAAAATAAGAGGGGAGTGGTGAAATATACCTATATTTGGTGACCAAAACATGAAGAAAGGTGGACAAGAACTCTCCGGTGCACTCAGCCCCAGCACATTGCCTTAATCCGCCACCAAACGGCATGAAGTTCTTAGATATAACAGGGGAATCAAGGTCCTAATTACATACAAAACATAAATACGCAAACAAAGTTAGCGCTGTGAGATGGGTAACAAGCAAAATGGTCCACCCAGCTGGTATTGTGTATCCTTGAAAGCATTTACAAACATTTTATCGACTAACTAAACTAGTATTTTTAAGTAGGAACTAACAAAGGGCCTAACCAATTTTAATTGAGGACTTACCATTTACCGGGATATCTTTCAATGCTTTACGAAACAAGCCTGGGCTAGCACTACTCAGCCTAAGAGTTTCACTGATAACCTATATTTTCCCAAAGTCCAGCAAGTTATAACACTTATTCTAGACGAATGTTCAAGGTAGAAAAAAACACGAGTTAAGAGAACTAACTTGGTGGGTAAAAGTCATCGATTTATATTCGTCCCACGTAAGTGCAGAATTTGGATTTTCTCTACTTTTTGAGCAGTGCCTCATGCTCAGCCTGATGATAATTAATTATAATGACAGAGAGGAGTTAGGAAGATTAATTAAATTGATGCACAAGATGAGAACTTACCGTCAACTCTTGTAAAACCGCAGGATACTGTGCAAGTAAACTGAAAAATAAAGTCAATGCTGCTGAAATAGTCTAAAGGTAACGAATAAGCCCTCAAATAACAACTGTACACACAAGTTCTCCGAGAAGTTTTAAATGTAAGTGTATCCCTGCAACGTGTCTAAATCACATTTGTTTCATGAATATCTGTTATCGTTGTATTAATGTGCTAGTTGAGACATATGACTAAATGCATGTTAAAAGGTATCTTGCACAATCAATGGATATATCGTATTCAACTCATAAGTTATATATGAAATAAGACATGTATCAGGTTTTTAATCTGCTACCCAGATTTTTGTTTGCTATTTGTTTTATAAAATGACATACTACTGCACACACAATCTATATTAGGACTGGTTAACAGTTTCAATTTAATATATATGATGAAACCGAAAAAAATTGATATAAATAACTAAAACTGGAAAAACTATTCTTATATATCAATATTTTTGTTGCCTAACATTTTGCATAAATCATGCTAGAATTGCTTTCAGTTTTTCAATTCTATAGCAGCTATTTTTCGTATCATGCATATATAGAACTAATGCATGGTTAAGATCCTGGATGAAATTAGCTTCACATGTTTTAAAACATGGCGTCTAATTAAAACGGAAAATTGTATGTTTTCTCTAACTTTACTAGATAAGTATGCTCTTCGATAAAATTTTATTATTAAGACATGCAAAAAATTAAGATAAGATCAATGTTTTTGAGATGTTCTTGGGTGAATGGGACACAACAAATCCGTTCTATTGATTTAAGGGCTGCTAAAAATTCATAGTATAGTTGATTGAATTGCATTAGAAGTCATAACAAAATGAAAACAACAATGCGACTAGTCTTACTGGTTCGATTACTAGTGGCTTAGTGTAAAGTATGGATTATGTGAAGCATGTGACAACTGATTGCCAAACGAAGGTTGTGATACCCCATCCTAAATTTGTCGTATTTTATTTTATCGAATGTATGAAATTACCAAATTACCCTTGAGGCATGAACATTGACTTTCGTTGACCATATCATCGAGACGTGTATTACTAATTTTCTTAGTCTATTCTTACTGTACTCATTGCCATGAACGCGTGGGCGTGAACGGATTTGAATTTAGAGTTATAACGAAGATTTTACGTTACGAAACGTCGAATGTTTTTCGGATATTTCATGTTTCGTCTTTAGTGACCTTAATGTGTGAGCCACTGGGGCACAATAGATTCTTGTGCCCCAATCCCCTCCCTTTTCCCCGTGACCCTCCCTTCCTTCTTCCCTCTATTATTTTCTGAAAATATCCCTCTCTCTCTAAGTTCACTCTCGGCCCTCTCATTTCTCTCTTAAACCAGCCCTCCCCGAGGGCACCAGAAGCACACAACAACACACAACAATAACCATGACTACACCACCACTCTCCCTTGTAGTCCCTACTAGTTTTTGAACCAGAAAAGAGAAGAAAAACCATTTGAAAACTCTCCCCGCGTTGCATAGTGCATTTACTGTGCAAGGAACTTCTCCGGTGATTTCTCGCCATCTCCGATGAAGGTAAGCCTCAAAAGTAGTCCCTATTATTGTAGACCATGTCTAGGTTCATGATTAGTAAGTTTTTGGGTGGTGTAGGAACATAGAAAAGCTCAAAGAAAGTCACTGCGCAAATCTGGAATTTTCCAAACCTTGGTCATTTGGCAATCTTCTAGCCATTTTTCCAGCAAAATCCGGCCACCACTTTGTCCCAACTTGGTAAGAATCTCTTCTCCACATTCCTAACTAATTTTTTGTTTTGAATCACTCGATTTGGACTTGTATCGAGTTCAAAATGGGCTCTTGAAGTTGGGAGAAAAATCTGAGAAATTCCCAGAATTTCGAAGGTGGCGCGTGGGTATGCGTAGAGGGTTGCCATGGCCAGCGCGTGGAGTGCACGCGCTTCTGGCGGAGGTACTATGCTCTGTCATCGTCAACGGCAGCGACCGGCACCAGCGAATTTTCCGACAATTTTTCTGGCAACCCATCTCGTCGCGTGGCCTCCCGAGATGCCGCTCCGTGGCGGCGCATGGCCTTCCAAGACGCCGCTCCGTGGCGGCGCCGTGGGGAAAACTGAGGTTTCCTCTTAGGCTTTTTGACGTCTTGAATCCGATTACAACGTCTATTTTCCCAAATTCAATCGTGTTAGTAGAGTTTTATTAATTGGTCCCTTTATGTGCTTAGGTGCGTTTGTTAGTGGCGTTTTCGTCCTCCCTAGTTCGAACGACTCTTCGGCGACGAAGTATCTATGAGTGGACCCTTTCCAAAATGCATGATTTCATTACTAGAAATGCATACATGAAAAGTGTGATTTTATGACTACGTTTATTGAGTTATCGGTTTTACACTTAATGAAATATCATGCTTTATCGAATTTACATTACTGAGATATTTAAGATTATGATTTATGGTATGATGTTTGAGCTATTGAGCTCTGATGAGACATATTTTGGAAATATTATGTTCTTAATTTTCTATGCTTACTTAGTGGATATTCAAATATATATACCTTCAGGAAGGTGACGTAGGGCCTTCGGGTGGGCGATGTAGAGCTTTCGGGCGAAAGATTTATATATGCTTTTGGGCTGGCGATGTAGGGCCTTCGGGCGATTGTGATACCACTACGAAACACACTATATACGATATATGTTTTATGAAGGTTTTATGGCATGCTAGGTTTTTCGAAAAAACCTATTACTTATTAGCTATATGAGTTTTTCTAAAACTTGGGGTTAGCACATTTGAAGAGTAATTGTTTCAGTATTACTTATATATAAACTTGGTCCACTCATGCTTTGTTTTGCACCCCCTCAGGACCTAGGAACGAGGCATACGTCTCGAGCTACGAGGCATTCCCATATCAATGAATTTGTGTATTCCTCTCTGCATAGAACATCTCTTGTAATCGTACTTTCTAATATTCTTTCCGCTTGTATTTCGAATTAGTAGTATGCTTTTGACATGTCATGCATTATCACTTTTAAATTATTGGAAGTTGAATATTATATTTTATTAAGGTTTGTACTTGAATATTATATTGCGCAGTTACGCGCGAAATTATTATGCATGTTTCGCATGTTTTCGGCATATGCATTCATAAAATGGCTTGCGTCACCCTCAAGTGTCGACCAACACGTGGCCATCCCGTTGTCCTTCAGACACTGGGATCAGGACGTGTTAGATTGGTATCAGAACATACTTAGGACTTAATTCTTTCCACATGGTAGTCATAATCCTTCACGCAGCCACAATCTTTCGTCTTTCTAAATCTTTTTTGCCTCTTATCAGAATCATGGATACTCGTGGTGGGACTGTGCCTTGTTGGCCTCGTTTTGGTTTGATGGGTGGAATTCAGCAATTGACCTCCATTATGTGACATGATTTCCCTAGGAATAGCGGGCAGAGTCATACTTACATGGAAATTGCCCGGAGTCACGGTGTTACTGAGCTAAATGTAGTTAGTGTTTGTGAGGTGGCCAAGGATTGGCTCGAGAAAATGGAGGACATTCTAGAGGGTACGTCCTGCCCAATGGTTGAGTGGGTGAAGACGACAAGTTACTTTCTCCATGGTAATGCGAGATTTTGGTGGAAATCAGTGCAGGACTCTCGGCCACCTAACTCGATGATGACTTGGGCTACTTTCAAGAGACTTTTTAGAAAACACTTTTTAAGCGCCAAATACTAGTTGAGAAAGAGAGAATTCTTAAGTTTTCGCCAAGGTAACTTAACGATTACGGAGCTGGATAGTACTTTTTGACGATTGGCGAGACACCACCTTCCGGTTTATGGGAACCCTCGGCAGATTATGGTACAACTAGAAATTGCTCTGAATGATGACATATGCGAACTCTTGGCACCACAAACTTATGCATCTTATGAAGAGATGATTCAGGCAACTTTGAGGATTGAATAGTCGCGTTGGAACAGAGTTACCTAGAATTAGCCTCGAAATCAGAATCAGTGGGGTCGAGGTTTCAGGTCTCAGAGAATGAGGGAGCCTTTCAATTTTTCTTCTTTTTCAGCCCTAAACACTCATTTTCATTCAAACGCCGTGGTCAGGGTTCGGGATCTTCCAGTAAAGGATCTGGCAATGAGATGACAAAACAGTCTTTCAGTGCTATCATGGTTTATGCGTGTTGTGGTAGGCGTCATCAGGGAGAATGTATTACAGATGCAGGCACGTGTTTCAGGTATGGTGGCATTAGACACATTGCTCACAATTGTGCTACTACGCGCCCACCTGAGAATCTTACTTCTGGTTCAGGTTATGGTGGAAGTAGTAGTTCGAGAACTCAGGATCCTGTTCAGAGATAATCGTAGTATTCTGGTGCAGCTTCTGGCAGTCGTGCTTAGGGTACCGAGCAGGCCGCAATAATTAGGGTGTTAAGACTCGTGGAGGTCGTAGTGGTGGTTCAGGACGACAGGCCCACAGATGTATCAATGCCATGACTCAGCGGGAGGCAGAGCAGGATCCCAAAGTTATCATGGGTACGTTACTTGTTTTTGGTCATTGGGCTCATGTTCTGATTGATCCAGGTGCTACATATTCTTTCATATCTCCAAAATTTGCACGAGTTGTGAACCCGCAACCTACATCGCTTGGGTTTGATATGTTTATAAAATTTCCCTTGGAGATTTATTTTGTGCATAATGGGAATTTAAGGATTGCCCAATTATTGTCGAATGAGAGCTTATGGATGCCAATTTGATTCCTTTTAAACTAGTGGAGTTCGATATCATTTTGGGAATGGATTGGCTATCCAAGCACAATGCGAATGCCGGTTATAGAGATAAATTGGTGACATTTGATTGGCCTAGACGACCAGCAATCACATTTCAAGGTGAGCAAATGATTCTTCAAAATAGTATTATTTCTGCCATCAGGACGACAAAGTTATTACTGAAGGATTCTTGGCTCACGTGGTCACCCAGGGTGAACCTTCCCCGTGTGCTGAGGATGTGCCAGTGGTGAAAGAATTCACCAATGTCTTTCCTGAAGATTTTCCAGGGTTACCTCCTGCAAGGGAAGTTGAATTCACCATAGACTTACTTCCAGGTAGTAACCCTATTTCTTTAGCACCACATCAAATGACACCAACCGAATCGAGGAAGTTGAAGATTCAACTTCAGGAGCTTGTGGATAAAGGCTATGTCAAACCCAATATGTCTCCCTGGAGCACTCCTGTACTATTTATGAGGAAGAATGATAGGTCGATGAGACTCTGAATCGTCTATAAACATAATCAAGTGACAGTGAATAACCGTTATCCCCTACCTCGTATTGATGACTTGTTTGATCAATTGAGGTGTGCTCGGGTATTCTCTAAGACCATCTCCAACCCTTGACCTAAAACCTAAAATTTTTAGCCTTGAAAATTTAGGTTTTAACCCAGAAACAACTTTTCTGCTTCAACCCTTCTAGCCTAAAATTTTAGCCCTAGATTATTAAAGAACAAATTTAGGCTAATTTTTTTTAATTAACTTTAAAAAAAATTATGTAGACTATCCTAAATTAATTTTATGAACATTTTTACCTAAAATATTTAAATTCTGATAAATATTGAAAAATAACTAAATCGACACATGAAACTCATGAAACACTATAGAAGAATATGAAACACATGATAGAGATGTATATACACAAGACACATGAGCAAACACATGGTTTTGGAAGATGGTAGAAAGAAAAATTGGAAGAATTGTAGGAGAAAAGTGAGTTTTGTGTGAATGTTTCAACAAATATATAGGTATTTACAGAGCTTTAGGTGAATTTTGAGTTAAATAATTTTTTATAATTATTTTAACCGTTAAATTTAAATTTGGACCGTTAGATCTTTTTTTTTACCGTTAGATTTGATCATCGATCTCAGTCGTTGGATTCAATAAATTTATAAATATAAAACAAAAATATTAACTAAATTAAATGTGGACCGTTGGATAACCAACATCTCATTTGAATGTGAGCCGTTGGGCTCACTTTTATTGGCAGTCAAGTGGGAGACACACCCATGTGGGTAAGGGCCCCACTACTAATCTTAGCCTAAGTCCTGGTCTAAATCTGGTTTTTTTTAGGTTTTAGGTTTTAGGTCCAAATTAGAACTTCGGTTGGCATGGATTTGTTGGGGGGGGGGGGGGGAGAAGAATAGAAGGAGAATTATAGGTTTTAGGTCATAGGTTGGAGTTGGCCTAAGATCAATCTTCGTTCGGTTTACCATCAGCTGTTGATCCGAGATTAAGATGTACTGAAGATAGCTTTTCGCACTCGGTATGGACACTATGAATTTTGTGTCATGCCTTTTGGTTTAACGAATGCACCTACAGCTTTCATGGATTTGATAAATAGAGTTTTCAGACTGCATCTTGATTGGTTTGTGATTGTATTTATTGATAACATCTTGATTTACTCCAAGGGCATTGCCAAGCATATGAAACATTTGAAGTCAGTGTTGGAGAAATTGAGGAAGCGTTAGCTGTATGTGAAGTTTAGTAAGTGTCAATTTTGGCTGGACCAGATCAGTTTCCTCGGGCATGTGGTTTCCGCTGAGGAATTTGTGTGGACACTCAGAAGATTTCTGCAGTGTCTATGTGGAAATAATCAAGGAATGTCACAGAAATGAGGAGTTTTCTTGGGCTAGCCGGTTATTACCGACGCTTTGTGCAGGATTTATCAACGATTGCCTTGCCTCTTACTAAATTAAAACGGACAGGAATCAAATTCGAATGGGATGAAAATTCTAGGAGCTTAAACATCGTCTGACTCATGCCCCCATCTTTGCTCTTCCATATGATGGTTGTGAGTTTGAAATCTATAAGGATGCATCTTTGTCAAGCTTGGGTTGTGTTGTGATGCAGCATGGGAAAGTCATCGCTTATGCTTCCAAACAACTCAAACCTCACGAGAAAAATTACCCCACTCATGATCTGGAACTTTGAGCAGTAGTCTTTGCTTTGAAAATCTGGCAACACTACCTATACGGTGAGAAGTGCCGCATCTTTCGGATCACAAGAGCTTGAAGTACGTCTTCACCCAGAAGGAGTTAAACTTGAGACAAAGAAGGTGGATGAAACTCATTAGTGACTATGATTGCACTATTGAGTATCATCCTGGTGAATCAAATGTCATAGTGGACGCTCTTAGCCGGAAATCCTATAGACAGCTTGCCTCTATGCGAAATATCCATGTTGGGCTATTGTTTTCTCTTAGAGGAATTGGCGTTGTAGTGACGCCAGATACATAGGGAGCATTGTTGGCCCACTTCCAAATTAGGCTTGTTTTGGTGGATCTGGTTAGGGAAGCTGAAAAGCACAATCAACAGTGTGCAAACCTGAAAGAACATGTGCATAATGGTTTGAGGTGAGATTTGAGGATCTGGAGAGGTGGAGCCTTGATGATGGGAAATAGATTATTCGTGCCTAAAAACAATGTAGTCGTGAAAAAAAGAAATTCTTGATGAAGCTCACATTTCGGTGTATGCCATACACCCAAGAAGTACTAAGTTGTATCACACTATTCGCCCGTTCTACTATTGGTATGGGATGAAACGGGATGTTGAGGAGTCTGTGAAGAGATGTATAATTTGCTAGCAAGTGAATATAGTCTGCATACTATATTCATGATATTAAGTTAATAATATAGTCTGCATACTATTGTTACAATAGTTAATTAATCTCATAATACCAAAGCATGGGCCATAACATAAGCAATATATATATTCAAGGTCATAAAGTATCATCAGTTAAAGCTGAAAACTAAGCCATACATAGCTATGACCTTTAAATTAAAATCCATTGAAATAGACATGGATTAAACATATGCATACCTCACCAAATGCATTCCAGACTTATCATGCCTGAAAAATAATGTATATCACTAAAGACAAACATGAGATTTACATATGTGCATATGAATTGCAAGACTACAAGTACCACTGATAGCATATAACATAAACTTAAATGAATAAGGGGTAATCAAAATCACTTAAATTACCACTTTGATGCTATCAAAATTTTCATATATTTATACACATATCAAGACTTACAATGTATGTGAATTAACCAATAACCTGAAACACAATACAATAGTAGTACCGAGAATCTCTAAAAAATAATTTATCAAAAAACTTGATCAAGGAACTCAAGTCAAATTGAACCATATGTTAAAATAAACTATATATTGAGTTGCGACACACACACACACACATACATCCATACATATATATATGCCTATTTACATTCCTGAAATTTTCTATGTCAACAAAATAAAAATAAAAAAGGAAACTTAATAGGTTTAAGAACCTTACCCCTTTTGCCAAAATATATATGTATGTGGCAAAAAAGGTTTGTCATCAGGCTATTTAATATATATACATATGCCAACAGTTCTAGATCATGACGAATATACTTAATGTCTTTTTCATAACTTTTTATTTTAACATCTCAAATTATATGTCCACAACCACATAGGAGACTCAATTAAGGTAGTTGTGATAAAGCTAATAAGCATGTATAAATCCAATAGGACAATGAAATCGAAATAGGATGCAATATCAATTAATAGGTTGTAATATTCCTTCAAGTCAAAGGACAAGTTTTAATACATAGCTATCTCAGATTTCAGTATGAATTAGGTTAAAACACAATTCATATTGAAAACCAATTTCTTTTGCCGTTAAACATGAGTATGAAAATTGAGCAAAACTTAAAACATGTCATCGACTAAAAACATAAACTTTAGGGTCTACCGAGTAGATCTTTAGTAGTATTAAGACATGCTCTGATACCAACTGTTAGACTTTATGTATTTTATAAACAACTAAAAACACTAACCTAGAAGAATCCATAGATGATACACGATTAATAGAGTACTTGAAGTCAACATGGCATGTAGTAAAGATGAACCATCTTTGACAGAGCCGTGCGGAATAGAATGAACCATATGCAAACTTCTTCGTATAACGGATAACGTATTGTAATCCTGAAAATAATATGTTAGTTAACCAAAATCTTCTGCACACTTAACACTCCTTTAAACTCGAACTAATGGTGCGTTCATCTGAGTTTCTGTGTGTTGTGAGCAGGGACCTTAGCCTTGTATTTAAATGACTTAACCCTAATGAATCTTCCCATAATAATGTCATTAGGATTCTTTGCAGTCCAAGGATAATTGATACACCAAATCTCATTCCATATAGGATAGAATTAGGAGCCCTTATTTCCCAAGAAAATTTGGAATATATTAACTTTACTTGTGGTACAAGCTATAGCTAGTAACTAAATCATAATCTTATTTATATTCCGGGAAAATTAGAATGCCCTACATCTTTTCTATAATTGTTAGATTAAACATTCATTCCTTTTTAAGATTTGATTAAGGTGCTTTGATCAATTGCCACCTCAATAACTTTCTATTTATTTAATTTTCATGTCCTTAATTTAAATGCATTTATATAGAGGCATAAGGTAGCTTAGCAACTAATTACCTATAATATAGGAATTTAATTTCGTCAATCCCCTTCTACGCATTAAATGACATTTTTTAATAAAAAAAAAAAAAATTAATTAACTAATTCCTCATTTCCTTTATATCAGTATTTCAAAAAAAAAAGGTTTCTTTCTATTAAAAATGTCTCAATAAAAAGTCTTTAATACATATTTTTTTCAAGTATAGATATATAAAAAATATACTTAAAACTTATGGTACATTCGAGAACAAAAGTATTGACTTTTGGTACGTTTATATTTCAAATGTACCTATAAACCAAATGTACCAAAAATTCAAATGTACCATAAAACCTAATGTACCCATTGTTATGTAACCCTTTTGGTACGTTTAGATTTCAAATGTACTGAGAAACCAAATGTACCAAAATTTCAAATGTACCATAAAACCAAATATGCCCATTGTCAGGTAACCCTTTTGGTATGTTTAGATTTCAAATGTACCAAAAGACCAAATGAACAAAAAAATCTCAAATGTACCACAAAACCAAATGTCTCTATCAGATAACCCTTTTGGTACATTTACATTCCAAATGTACCGAGAAATACAAAAAAATCAAATCCACTATAAAACTAAATGTGTCCATATTATAGGTAACTAGACGTAGCTATATAATCAAACTAGAAAGTCTGCATTGTCTAGTGACTATGTGACTTGTCTTAATGAGATTGAGTATGATTTTGGAGATGCGGATGATCCAACTAGCTATAAGGAGGCTATGGAAAGTGCACAAGCTTCTTATGAATTGTGCTCTATGGAAAAGAATGGATTTTGGACTCTAGTTGAGGGATGCACTGATATGAAGCCTATAGGTAATAAGTGGGTTTTCAAGACCAAACGATATTCTAATGGTAATGTTGAAAGACTTAAAGCCAGATTAGTGGCAAAAGGTTTCACACAAAAAGAGGGTTTAGACTACACAGAAACATTTTCTCCAGTATCTACAAAAGACCCATTTTGAATCATCATTGCCCTTGCAGCTCATTTTGATCTTCACTTACATCAAATGGATGTGAAGACTGCTTTCTTAAATGGTAGTCTTGATGAAACCATTTACATGCAACAGCCCCAAGGATTCGTTGAAAGGGGGAAGGAAGGTTTTGTATTAAAGCTTAATAAGTCTATATATGGACTTAAACAAGCTTCAAGATAGTGGTATAAGAAATTCGATGAGGTAGTGGCTTTATTCGGCTTCACTAAGAACAAAATCGACAATTGCATCTATTTGAAGGTGGTGAAATCAGGTTTCATTTTTATGGTACTATATATTGATGACATACTTTTGGCTTGTTCAAATGTGCAATTATTTAATGAAACCAAAAACATGTTGTCTAGCAGCTTTGACATGAAGGATTTGGGTGAAGCACACTTTGTCTTAGGCATTGAAATTGTGAGAAATAGGTCAAAAGGAACTATTGGTCTTTCACAAAAGAATTATATTGATAAAGTGCTTAAGTGGTTCAACATGTCAGGTTGCAGCAGTGGCGATGTTCCTATTTCAAAGGGTGACAAGCTTTCTTTAGCTCAGTGTCTTGTTACAGATTTGGACTTTGAAGCTATGAAGAGTAAACCTTATGCCTCACTTGTGGGAAGTGTGATGTATGCACAATTGTGCACTAGACCAGACTTGGCTTTTGCATTAAGAGTTCTTGGAAGATTTCGATCGAATCTTGGTGTGGCACACTTGAATGCAGGCAAGAAAGTTTTGAGATACCTCAAGAAGACCAGAGATTATGTTTTGGGGTTTCATCGAGTAGAAAATCTGGAAGTTGTGTGCTATACTGATGCTGATTTAGGTGGCTGTGTGGATGATAGAATGTCAACAAGTGGCTATGTTTTCATTATGTGTGGAGGAGCAATCTCATGGAGAAGCAAGAAACAAACAACAAGCGTTGTATCCACAATGGAATCAGAATACATTGGCTGCTTTGAGGCAATGAAACAAAACAATTGGCTAAGGAACTTGATCCAAGAAATGCAGGTGGTAAAAAGCATAGAAAGGCATTTAAAGATTTATTGTGGCAATGCAGCAGTTGTTTTCTTTGCCAAAAACAACAGAAGCATCTAGACTAATGGACATTAAATATTTGAAAGTTCAAGACAAAGTTCAAGACAAAGTCATTGAGATAGAACATCTTGGTACTTCAACATGGTGGCAGACCGTTTGACAAAAGCAATACATGTTACAGCCTTCCAAAGACATGTTGCGAGCATGGGTTTGCGAACATGCCTTGATCATGTTTGAATGTGGGAGTAAGGTACGATATCCTTACTCACATCAATGAATTTATATTTATGCAGTAATGTTGTTTGGTGTAGTTTTAAACTTTATAACTGATGTGTACTGCATGCATTATGTTATTTCAAGTTTTTCATGAAAAGTTTTGATGATGCAGAAAACATAACGGATACAGAAATGTATTAAAGGAGACCAATCTTATGTGGGAGGATTACTGGTACCATTGAAGCTCCCTACTGAAGTTTCCTAAGTTACAATGTCATCACCTACCTTAATCAGTTTGTGATTCTAGAGTACTTATACAATATTTTTATGTATAATGTTTTCTTGAGTTCAATTGATAAGTCAATGTTTGATTGTAAAAGTCATTATGATTAACATAAGTCAGTGATCACCTTGGTTGTCTTAACATATATTTTGCATATGGTTTAATTATACTCATGTGGGAGAATGTAAGGTTTTCAAAGGAATGTGAGCTATAATAAAACCATGATACCGAATATGTTATGATGACTAATTGGACTTATATTATTAATGGACTTACAAATATTTCAATCATGATAAAATACATAAGAGGGAAATTATTGGAACTAAAGATAATGGAATAAGAGTTCGTTACAAACTCTTAAAACTGCAAACACAACTGCTACCATGATAGAAGGAGCAGTTGTGATCTCACGTGAATAAGAACTGCAGTATAGTCTTTCTTCTCAGACATGAAGTTTATATACACCAGCCCTATCGAAAGTGAAACCATTCTGAGTTCTAGAGAAGAGAAGATCACTGCAAGAGGGTTTTGTCACAGCAATTTTACAATCTGTTCATTAGAGTTTGTGTTGGTTGCCTGGATCAAATGGCTAGTTCTGCAAGTAAGTTTTGTATCCTTTATTTGCATATTAAAAACCACATGTTGACAACGATATTATATATATAAATGTAGTCTAGTGATCTGGTTGACCAAGTTCTTAAGTATCAAAAAGCCAACAACTTATACTTTACAACACATAGATTTCGTACTTTATGTCACACCACACACTATTCTAAGATATTTCTTATTTGGTTGTCACTTCACGTCTTGTCGGTGTCACATGTCGGTGATTTAGAACAATCTAGTTCCCTTGCACCTGACCGTGGGCTGGGTTTAATGGGCTGGTGTTGATCTTTAACAAGAAATGGTAACGTGTATAGTTTTGGATGCATAAGCCGGTGCAGGTTTGCCGGTGCCTTTGCCTAAGAATGCGTTTGTTTTGGTGTATCAAAAGAGATTGCAGAGGAAAAGAAGCATGGTTACGTCTAACCGAAGAAAGGACATCCTTGTTTGAAAACAATGTGGAACTACTTGCATATGCTTCTCTGAATCCAAGCGCCGCCTAGTCATTGAAAAGAACTAAGAGAGCTTCTCGTCATTCTATTAGTTTCTTTGGTATCATTTTCAGATGGCTTCCAATAATTCAAGTGAACCTACTCTATCTCCCGAAAGGCTGTCCGCCTTCGAAGGCGCCTTCCATCGTTTACAATACAATTTGAGGCATTAGCCTTAACAGTAGAATTCTGTATGATGTTAATGATACCGTCCCCAGGTTAATGATAGCTGTACTATGCTTAACCCAATCACAGTCCACATGACAAAAGTTAGACAAATTTGAAATTCCAGGAAGAAAAAGCGAAGCGAGGTTTCATCAAATCGAAAACTTTAAACAGTGGGACTCTTACACATTCTTTATTACTGAATGGCTATTAGGATCAATTCCGATTATTCCCGAAAAGGGAAAAAATAATATTGCATTTCGACAGATGTAGGATAACCTACCAACAGTGTAGAAGAAACCATTATAAACCAGACCATGTGAAAACGCTGGGTAATCAATAGTATGAAGTATAGCCCAGGTAAATGCAATTGACATGTTCCCTGTCAATCAGTCCAGTTTACCAATTACGGCATCAACAACCTCTTGGGCAGTGCTGACTACTCCAAGATCTTTGGTCCGGTACTTGCCTTCTAATATTACTCGCTTCACCGCTGTTTCAAGTCGATCAGCGAATGAAGGAAACTAGAGATGCCTCAACATCATTGCGGATGATAGAATTAAAGCAACTGGATTGGCCTTCTTTTGCTCCCACAACTTTTCATTTCCGACATTTCCTGCTGAAGCACCTTGCGCAAAAACGGCGTGATCAGCACCCACATTTCCTGTAGTGTTGAGAGTTGTCCCACATCAGTAAGGGATAAGGTTTGGTATGCGCTTATATGGTTTTGGGCTACTCCCCATATTGCCAATTGGTTTTATGGTAGAATCCTAATTTCATCATGGTATCCACTTCACCCGGTTGTTGTCTACGTGTAGGATTGAATCTAGGAATTCACATGAACACAGTCTTACCATCTTGTGGAAAGGATTTTTCAAGGACTTGGTATTTACCCTTGGGAGCTGGTGGGGAGGGTAAATTGAATCTAGGACTTGGTATTTACCCTTGTAATCTGGGTTCCAAATGGGAAGTATCATTTCCACAAGATGGTAAGACTGTGTTCATGTGGCACTTCCCAGACCCCACACAAGAAGAAGAAGATTTTGTTCCAAGTTAAAACAACAGAACTAGGAATTCACATTAGGAATTCATATTATCTTGCCTTTCATGACTTGAATCTTGCAAAATTTTTATTGATTTCTTTACACTTTAATCAACTTACATTTCAAGTTATATAGCTCGGTCCATCGGCCTAACTTTTACTTATGTGAGTGTTTGTAATCTTGATTCCATCATGAAATGGTTACATTTGATTTCTTGCTTTAGTTTCTATTCACTTTTATTTATTTTTCAAGCAAGCATACATGAAGTTACAGTGAATTTTAAGTCCTCGTTCTCTCGAGACTCAAAAAAGAACTTAACCTAAAGCACACTCAAGACAAATACACGTTGAACCTTATGTCTAGGCTACGTTTGAGTTTTGACAACACATATATAGTGACATAATATACACATGAAGTGCAACAAAACATGTCTTGGGTTCTAAACACTGGTTTGTTTTTTTACTTTCCAACTTTTACGAATTTTATTTTTATAAGATTTTAGATTAATAACATTTGGCTAAATGATCAAGAAGTTTAATCAGAAGCAATGGTTTTTGTTGTTTAAAATTAGGGGAACTTTAATGAAAAGCTCCCGGTATTGTTCAATTTAACGCAAAACCACATTTTTACACTAAAAAGTCAATCTTGGTACTATTCACTTTACCATTTATTTTGTCCTTATCATTAAAACTCAAAGTTTTCAAGCTCTTTTCATTAGTTTTTCTTAAAATCAATGAGATGTCCTTCAGTTCGAAATGGTATGTGCATGTTTATTCTCTTCAAATTTTACAAATTTATATTTGATTGTTAATTTCTTTTTAATTACTAGTTAGTAGTTATGTGGGTTACAATTTTTAAACATTCGTTCCAATTCAAGTCTAACATTCAACAAAGAGTAATGCATAGACCAAATTTGTAAATCATATGACATGTCATCGACAGGTTTAATTTAGTGTTCATTCACTGTTTATACATATCAATTAAAGACTCGAAAACATCATTGTAGTTTCATATTGACAAGGTTAGTAAATAAGAAAAAACACATCACGATTTATATAAAAACACTGTAAAGTTTAGATAGAAGGAAAACAAAACTCATCATCTATCTACTTGTAAGCCCAAAGTTTTTGATTCCTTCATCAGAACCTCCGTTAACTAATAACGTGGCGCCCTTATGAACAATAACTTGGCGCTACGTGTCAATTTGGACCCACTTAAATATTAAAAAAAATAAAAATTCAAAAAATTAAAGAATTCAAAAAACTTAAAAAATTAAAAGTTAAAAATCACGGATTTACAGTCAGAGAGATCGGAGTCCAAAAGGTTGAGTTGGAAGAGAGATGAAGAAGTGCAGTGGGAATGGGAATGGGAAACGGAGGATGATTTTCTACCCTCCTATTCCCATCCTCTTTCATCTCCTCCTCTCACACATTACTTTTTGTCTTATTATCTCTATTAAAAATCAATATAAAATGTTGACGTGGCTTAACCGTGACCGTTCAAATGGGAGGGGATGGAAGGGTAGAGAGATTAGGAGGGTAGAGAATCCTACCCCATGGGAAACAGGGGCAGAAAAGGATGGGAAACCTGGGGAGGCGAAGAAAGACAGAAAGTCGGGGACTGGAATGAATGGATCACCAAAGAAGGGAGGGCGTGGAGGTAAGTTCACTTGGACTGGAGATCATGCCTACTATCCGGTCGAGATGGGGTTGTAGAAGGAGGTTTTCGATGCGAAAGATCCTAACTTCGAAGACCCAGAAGAGATCACAACCGTCTAATCATCGTCATTGATGATATTGATTATGATCTTCGAAGTTGATGTAGAAAAGTTAAAAAAATTAATTTTTATTCCTTCCTCTTCATTTCTTCCTCTATCTCTCTCCCTCTTATGTGAGAAAACCCAGTTTGGCTCATGATTTTCCCAGCAACCAAACACCAACCCAGCCTTCCTCCTCTTCAAGCAAATAACCCCTCTCCTAGCAGTCCTCCTCTGTACCACAGATCTCTCAGCCTTAGCATCAACATCTTTCTTCTGCTGCAACCAGGTCATCTTCATCAACGGGGACTGGTTACCACTCACTCCGACCCGACATCGCCTCGCTCGAAAACCTAAAAATCGTCTCTTCTCGCTGCTTCTCGAAACCGCTGATCTCCCACGAAAGCAGGTGAGACATAAGTGCTAGGGTAGTTGGGAACTGGGCGAGAAGGCTCCACATTGTGGTCGGCGGCTGGATCGGGATCGGCGAGGCTCTCATTTTTCTCTCTCGACTTCCGATTGCGAACCCAGTTTCGGCGGCTCACGGGATTGGGTTGTGGGTAAAGGTTGGTGGTTGCTGGGTTTTCTCACAGAAGAGAGAGAGAGATAGAGGAAGAAATGAAGATGAAGGAAAAAAAAATTAGGGTTAATCTCAGTTTACCCTGAAATTTATTGGTTTTCAATATTTGATACATCAAGAATTTTTTCATCATAGTTTGGTACTTAAAGTCATAATTCTGTGATACTTTCATACATCTATTAAGTTTTTTGTAAAAAACTCTATTCTGATTACATGGCGTTGATGTGGACAATAATTGATCGTCACGTGTCAATATGGACCAACATAAATATTTAAAAAAAAATAAAAAAAAATAATAATAATTCCATCGTCTTCCTCGCACGGTCTGCCCAGGCCGTCCAAGATGCTGCCAAAAATCCTATATAATTTCGGCTTCCTCTCCTATAGCGCCAAAATCCCTCGTCCGAGTGTTAAGATAAGGTGGAGATTCTTTCATCTTCTTTCGACCCGCCATCTGCAACTGTGAATCGCGACCCACCCGTTCCCCCTCGTCACATCACCACCGCGAGCGTCCAATCAGCCGAACCCACCTTTCCTCATCAACTCCCTTCCCCACCCTTCCCTCTTCTCCTCCATTCATCTGCACCTAACATAAACATTCTCCCAATATATTTGTTAGGTGTAATTCTCCAAAACCCTAAATCAAAATCAAAATCCAAAATTTTCGAACTTGATTCATACAATTAGGTCCATCTGCATAGAGAAGAAAAAAAAGGGTGAGAAGTGTGTGGATAGAGGCAGAGACTTGAAATTGGGGAATGACTTGAAAAAAGCTCGAGGTTTTCGTCGGAGACGACCATCCTCTTGAGGTGGAGCTTTTTGATCTTTTCTGGGGCTTCGACATTGGCAAAGGGGTGTTTGTGGGTGGCGCGAGTGAGATGGGAAGGAGGAGGTGGACGTGTGGCTGGGGAGGAGCGAGTATGGAGATGAAATTATCTTTTTTTTTCCAATTTTTTTATTTTTTTTATTTTTTTAAGGGTAAATTACACAAAACTATCTCAACTATGAGTCGAACGACACTTTCATTCCTCATCTTTTTAAAATGACAATGTCATACCTCATCTTACGAATTTGTGACAATGTCATACCTCCGTCAGTTTTTCTGTTAAGTACTGACGTGGCTAAAGACGGGGACCACTCACTTATCCAGCTGGATTAAAAAATAATTAAATATATTTTTAATAATTAAATATTAAAAAATTAAAAAATTAAGAATGAAAAAACAAAAAACAAAAAAATGGCCTAAGGGTGGAATTTTTTCCGAAAATCCCAAACCGTCCCGAAATTTGACCGAAAAATGCCCGAACCGAATTTCCCGAAAAATTATGTACCCGAAACCGATCCCATCCCGAAAGTTTCGGTTTGGGATTTGACCATAGCTTTGAAAGCGTTCGGTAATCCCGAACCGAACCGAATATTATATATATATATATTTATATTTATGTTTAATTTTTACTTAGAAAATTACTTGAACCGTTGGAATTGTTAAGATCTAATCCAACCGTCCATTGAGTTAGGTCATTTGATAGGTCTCTCTCTAACTCTCTCAGTCTCTCTCACAATCTCACAAACTCACACTCTCACTCACAGTCCCGCCGCTCTGCTCTTCCGTCGAATCCACGCCGCTCCTCGTCCTCCATTGACTCACGCCGCTCCTCCATCGACTCACGCAAACGCAGGAAGGAAGGAAGACTCGAATCCGACACCAATCGAGTCCCAAAATCCAGGTAAGGGTTTCTGATTTTCACTGGGGTTTTGTTCTTTAGTGTTTAGGGTCAAATTTCATGTTGATTAACTTGATTTCTGAGTATTTTGTCGAATGTGTGAGGGTTTGACCGTTTGAGGACTGTGGGTTTCGAATTAGGGTGGGTAAGTGCAAGACCTGCATGCAGGATATCTAAGGGAACCCTTGGGCTTTGCCATAAAAGCTGCATCATAGATTCATATATTGTTTTAACTTTTATGTACTCGCTGTTTTCAAGTTGTTGTGTTTAGTGGTGAGTTAGTGATTGTAGTGGTTCTCTTGTCTGAAAAAAAAGAAGTTTTCTTTTTGGGTTTTTGCTGGGTTTGCTGTTTCTTCTTTGATTGCATAAACTTGATGAATTGCTTCTTGTATGTTGCCTGTGTGATTAGATTTTTGGTATCCGTTGAACATTAATTCGAAACAAGTTTTTCTAACCCCTGTGTAAAATTGGAACATTTTGGTCATGAAGCAGCAGTCTTTAAGCAAGGTTCTGCTAGTTTGAAAGCTTTTATATTTCATATTCTTTTGAGTTAAACAGCGAATGTCAAAGTGGATCTTAGTTTGATATGTTTTTTTTGGAGCTAGGAAGCAGAAGATACATCAATTTTCTCTTCATTTCTTCCACTTACTAGGAAACAAGACATGGTTGGCAATGATTATCATTTCTTTGTTAAATCTCATCACTTGATTTTTAGGAGTTTTTTTTGTATTAATCTCCGCATTGGGTGGTGTTCAAAAGTCGGATGATGGTTTTAAAGTTGTTTCGGGGCTTATAGCATGCTTTTCTTGCACGCGTTGTGGAAAACATCATAAGTATATCTGTATATGTAATGTTGAAACTTAACCCTGCTGTAACTGTATGAGGATGTTTAATAATCCGTTTGTCTTTTGGGGCATGTTATGGATCAGAGATAAATATGTGTTTGACTTTGATATATATGTGTTTATGGATCAGTTTATGGAATGTGTTCACTCTGTAAGTTTATGGTTGTGATATATCATATATATGTGTTTGATCAGTATATGAATATTATATATATGCGGAATTGTGTTGTGATATATTATTGTGCATTGTCAGGATGGACGGGTCTAGTAGTGGTAGTGGTAGCCAATCACAATCTACTAGTACACCTAGGACCCCGGATTCGAAACAACCATTGTTGTCACAATGGGTGATGGGGGGGGTCAAGTTGTCGCTCACACTTTCAATAAAAAAAAGACTTGATATGAAATGTGTGAAGTGGATAATAAAAGCGAAGATGCCTTTTAGGGTGGTTGATCAAGAGGACTTTAGAGATTTGATCCATGACTTGAATCCAAAGTACAAGCTTCCAAATAGGCACAAGGTGGCGGCGGCGGTTTTAGAATTGTATTTTACAGAGAAGGGAAAAATCAAGAGTGTGGTTGATTCATCAACAAGGGGAATGGGCCGAAGGGGCAAAAGGGAATGAACTTTAACTTAATTTAAATTCATTCGGAAGTTTGGTTTGTAAAACATAACTTATTTCATTTTGGTTGCATGCTCTTTTAATTAACTAGTTTGGTAGACAATTGTGAACTTAAGCTTGACTTGTTAGTTGTTACTTCCTTGGTATGAAAATTGAAACAGGTGGTATTGTGAAACTGAAACAGGTGGGCTGCAAGGGCAGTGGGCTGCAAGCCTGCAATTGTTAACTTTTTTTTTTCTTTTTCTTTTTTCTGAAAAATGGGTGGGTTTACTTGTTAAAGAGCTTAAAAATGTAAAAAGTTTTAAAAGCCCAACATTTTGGGCTTCAAGGCCCAATCCCGAAGTGATCCGAAAATCCCGAAACACCTTCGGGAATCCCGAATTTTGGGAAATTAATAGTTTCGGTTCGGTTTCGGGATATAAAATCCCATCCCGAAATGTTTTGGTTTGGGATTCGGGTTAGGGGTTTCGGTTCGGGATCCCAACCCGAACCAGCCCTAGTGCGGCCTCCCCTTTCCTCCACCCGCACCAACCTTCTTCTTCTCTTCGACAGCCACCAAACCCTTCCCCGTCCCCCCAACCTTCCCGACCCACCCTCTCCCCGCGAAACCCCATCCACTTTTTTCCTCTCTTCTTCTTCTTTTGGGTTGCAGGCCGAACTGGGGTTTTTTTTTTTTCCTTCTCTCTCTCCTCCTCCTCTGCTTCTTCTGCTTCTAGGTTGCAGGTTGGGGAGGGGACGGATGGGTAAGATGATGAAGGGGATGTGGTTTCAGGGGGAGGGGGTTAAGGGATATGGGTTTGTTTTGATTTTTTTTTTCCTCTCTTCTTCTTCTGGCCGAAACTGGGTTTGCAACTTTTTTTTTTTTTTTTTTTTGTTCTTCTTCTCTCTTCTTTCTTCTTCTTCTTCTTCTTCTTCTTCTTCTTCTTCTTCTTGCCGAAATTGGGTTTGTATTTTTTTTTTCTTCTTCTTCTCTCTCCTCCTCCTCCTCCTGCTTCTTCTTCTTCTGGGCAGCTCATCATCCTCCTCCTCTTCTCCTTCTTCTTCTTCTTCTTCTTCTTCTTCTTAGTTTTTTTATTTTATGATATTTAATTATTAAAAATATATTTAATTATTTTTTAATCTAGCTGGATTAGTTAGTGGCCCCCGTATCTAGCCACGTCAGCACTTAACAGAAAAATTAACAGAAAAACTGACGGAGGTCGAACATTGTCACAAATTCGTAAGATGAGGTATGACATTGTCATTTTAAAAAGATGAGGTATGAAAGTGTCGTTCAACCCATAGTTGAGGTAGTTTTGTGTAATTTACCCAATTTTTTAATATGTATGTGGGCTTACATTGACACATGGCGTCCAGTCATTGTTCACTTGGACGCCACATCATCAGTCAACAAAATTTTTAACGAAAAACTTACCGGATGTATGAAAATGTCCTAAAATTACGACTTTAGGCACCAAACTGGGACGAAAAAACTTGATGTATCAAATGTTGAAAATCAATAAACTTTAGGGTAATAAATTGAGATTAACCCAAAAAATTAATTTTCTACCTTTTAATTTTTTAAGTTTTTAATTTTTTAATTTTTTAATTTTTTAATTTTTTAATTTTTTAATTTTTTAATTTTTTAATTTTTTAATTCTTTTAGTTTTTTAATATTTAAGTGGGTCCAAATTGACATGTGGCGCCAAGTTATTGTCCATAAGGGCGCCACATCATCAGTTAACGAAGGTTCTAACGGAAAACTTAACGGATGTATAAAAGTGTCCCAAAATTTCAACTTTAGGTACTAGACTGAGACGAAAGAAACTTGATGTATGAAATGTTGAAAACCAAAAAACTTCAGGATAATAAACTGAGATTAACCCTATATACTATATACAATTCCTTTTGATAATGACATCACATTATTGTCCCCAAATTGAAAATACGTGGCACATAACTTGATTGACATGATGGATTTGCTATAAAGAAATTAAGAAGATTCAAATACATGCATGGATATAAACATTTGGGTAAATTACAAAAAACTCCCTCAGCTATTGGGTCATTAACAGTTTCATACCTCGTGTTTAAAAAGTTTCAATATCATACCTTCCGTCAATTGACTGTCAGTTCCCTGTTAAATGCTGACGTGGCATGTCACACCCCAAAACTAGGGATGTGAGGTTATGAGAAATAATTAGAACAAGTGGTTGTTCAAGGTGTAAAACAAAAATCATTTTTAGATACTGTCACCGAAAATTTCCATTTCACAACTCCATTTAAATCAAACTACAAAAAATTAATTTAAAGGAATAAGGTTAAAGACCCCACAGTAATACAAACTAAAAAAAAAACGACCTGTACCGTAAAATTCACTGAAAATCACTCGCTCAACCGAAGAATGTGAAAATTTCCAGATCCAAAGTAGACACATGAAACTAAGTTGTGTCAAAATTTCATAAATTTTCGAGTTCGGGAAGTATAGGAAAATTTAAAACTAAAACAGGCATACTGCTGTTTTTCTGTAACCGCAGCTTCAGCAGCACCAAATTCCTTCGTAAAATTAAGGCTCATATTTATTCCAAAGAACAAAAATCTGAAAGTTTACAAAATACCACTTAGGTAACAGATAAACCCTCACAGTTTTTAAACATAATCAAGTTCATAGCCACTCATAAAACCTTACATAAATAAGTGAGTTCACAAAGGTCTTCTAGGCTACTTACAAAGAAACAAAATCAAGCCATTTGATGAAAATATATAACAGCAAAACGAACTGTACAAGCCAAAAGACAAGTTGTTATATACATAATTTTCATAGCCCAGGTAAGCAGAGAAACCAACCCATTTTGGCCTACCCCTTCTTAAAATCTACTACACAACCAAAAGATCATTTACAGTCTAAAACCTACTAAACAACACCTTGACAGCTCACCCAAAAGATATGCACGTCTGGACTTTCTTCTACTAGTCCACACTAGAGCTGCAACTTGAAATTTAGCTAATCAATCCTACACCACCTGAAAACACATTTTAAGATAAACGGGTGAGCATAAAATGCTCAGTAGGGGTTTTCAGCACGTCTGTAATCCTTAAAAATTCCAGTGCATGCCAAAGAAAAATGATAAAATGATTCGAAACAATTTATGTCTACTACTACGTAGCCTAACAACAAAAATTTTGCTCTAAAACTGCTTGGAAAAACAAGGTTGCAGAGTATTCACAGATTTAATAACAGCCTGAAACCATGCCCAGTTTCAAAAACACTTCCTTTGTCAAAAGAACAATAGAGCCAATCTCAATTAAGGAAACAATAGCACAACCAATCACAACGATTTTCTTTTATCCCAAACAAGTGTCTAGCAAAATGGAAAGGACCGTAATATACCTGGCCAATATACATATCACACATATTTATCACTTTCGTAACTCACTATCACAGCCCTCACACATGGGGCTTTCCCCGGGGAACCTTGGGTCATTGTGCCCATCACCAACAACTTCATGGGTCATTATACCCATTCACAAATTTCTCTACATTCTCAAAAGCACAGGTATTATACTACTTTCCATTTACTTCCAAAAACAAACATTCGAATCAATATGCTTCAAAATCTCAAAATGAATAACACATAAGGCATGCACATTAAAAACGAAATCTCAACAGCCTTTGCAATTATTTTAAACTTCTCGAAAGTTGTAAGAATAAGACTAAAATCATTAGAAATCCAACCATAGGGAAAACGTTTGTTTCACATCTTTCACAAAATCTAAAATGGAAAACATGTAAAGTACGGTTGAAATGATGTTCGAATGTCAATTTCTCAATCAATTAAAAATGGAGAAATCTGAATATCTTTAGGGTTGAAAAATTCCCCTACCTCAACACAATTCTTGATATTCAACTCCCATGGTTTTCATCAACTTGATCAGCAGTCACCCTCTTCTTCTCTTCCTTATCTATAGGTAAGAAAGTCATCACACACTGCTCAATAACAAAAAAATTCGAACAACACCCTAATCTTAGGTTAATTGAGGACTTTAAACAAACACTTGGTGCTCAACTCTACAACCCTAACATGCAATAAGATACTCCCATGTTTCCTGCTCCCACCCAAACTAATTCATGGGTTTTCAGACCAACTATCAATTAGATCTCAAAATAAGAATAATTACCTCAAACTGGGACAAAGAAAAGAACCTCACTTGTCCTAATCTTCACAAGCAAAATAGCTGCACAATTACTTCTTCTTCCTTGAGAAAATTTGGCATCCCAAAAGAACTAAGAAATTCTCTCACTCTCGGCTGGAGAGGAGAGCACCCAGAAAGAGTCTCTCTTGCACTTTCCAGAAGAAAGAGCTTTCTAAAAATCTGGGTATATTAAAACCCATCTAACCGACAACAAAGCATAAGCCTAAAAATAAATTATTATTATTATTTTTTTTTTTACCTTGGATTTCTGCGGCTTCCCTTTGTGTTGCCGCTGGAAGGAAAACAATCCCCCTTTTTGAGGGGTTTTCTAGAACTCCCCTTTTTTTTTTTTTTTTAAACGTCAACTTTCTTTCTTCTTTTTTTTTTTTTTTTTAACTTGGTCTCCAAAAATAAGTGAACTTTTAATGGTTACAAGTAAACTACATCTTAATCACCACTTAAAATTTTTGGGGATATTACATGGCATGAGGCATGGTCCACTTTTTATTTAAAAATTATTAAAAACTTAAAAAAAATATTTAAAATATTAACTAAATATTAATAAAAAAATATTTAAAATATAAAAAAATAAAAAAAAGCAAACCCAGATCCCATCACCCCAAAACCCCATCCCCTTCATCATCTTCCCCATCCCCCCTTGGGTCATCTTCCCCATCCATCGTCCCTCCATGCACCCATCCTCCACTTCTTTTTCTTCTTCTGGGTGTTGGGGGAGGGGGAACGAACTGGGTTTGGTTTTTTTTTCCTTCTCTTTCTCTCTCTCTCTCTCTTCTTCTTCTTCTTCTTCTTCTTCTTCTTCTTCTTCTTCTTTTCCTTCTTCTTCTAGGTTGCAGGTTAGGTTTCTGTGGGGAGGGGGGACGAACTGGGTTTGGTTTTTTGGTTTTTTTTTTCTTTCTCTCTTCTTCTTCTTCTTCTGGGTTGCAGGTTGGGTTTGTTGGGGGGGGTACGAACTGGGTTTGAGATTTAATTTTTTTTTTTCTCTCCTCTTCTTTTTCTGGGTTGCAAGTTGGGTTTGTGGTAGGGGTGGGCAAACGGGTAGAGGAACCGCGGGTCGGGGCGGGTAATGTAGGTTCGGGGCGGGTACGTGCCGGTTCCTAATATTTTAGAGAACAAACGGGGCGGGCCGGGCCGGGCCCTTTTAATTTACGGGGCGGGCCGAGTCCAGATACTTAGAAAAACGGGTACCCGGACCGACCCGTTTCTAATTATAATGAACGACTGAGATTGAATGATAATCTATCATCCAATCTCAACCGTTGGTTTCAACCCTAGTGAATTCGTCCCTAGTTCCAGAATCAGACTCTTAGATCCTTTCCCTCAGTCCTCGAGTCCTTCGCCTTCAACTCTTAAATTCTCAATCGTCTTCTTCTCCTCCTCACAGTGCTCACCAGCCTCACCTCACTGTCACTGATATTATCGCTCAGCCCCGCCGCCACGTCTCCGAAGCCTTTGTACTCTTCGACCACTCTCAGATCTGTAGTGCCAGTAAAGCGTTTCGTTCGATACCACGTCTTAGAGGCCGAGTCGAAGATCTAGAGGAAGATCGATGAGGGTCTTGATGTCGGAGACCCAGTCGAAGATCTGGAGGAAGACCGACTCCCTTCTTTCGGCGACCTTGGCGCCGTGGCCAGGCCTCGCGCTCCTAGCATATAACGATGTTGTTTTCATGGAGGAAGACTTTGTAATATTTCGAGGATCGACGGGAGTAGCAAGCATCTGCATGGCTAGGCCTCAAAAACCAGTCGATTCGGGTAATTCCTTTTCCATTTTCTTTAATTTCTGTGTAATGCTTGCTGTTGCCGTGAAATTGAGACTTAGGGTTCTGATTTTCTTTAATTTCTGTGTAATTTTCAGGGTTGGGTTCAACTCAGTGTACCATTTAACTGATTCGATTTGCCGATTTGAACAATTTGGTTATTTGTGAGATTAATTTTTTTTTTTGGGTCAAAATTTGTGAGATTAATTTGATGTAGTTTTGTGTGTAAGAGTAATACTAATGGGTTCTGTTAGAACTATGGATCTGAGATTTCATGGTTTGCTTATTTCGGGACATGCATGGAAGAATCGTTAAGATGTGCGTAGTGTATACATTGATTTGTTTGTGTTTAAACACATGCAGTGCAGAAATGTTTGTAGGATTTGTTTTTCTGTGTTCTGAGTAGTGCAACTGAGTGTCTAAAATGGTTGGTTTTGTTTTTGCTTCTGCTTCTGCTCAGCAGATCGACGCGGTTCCAAAACATAAGGAAAAAAAAAAGTATTTGGACCCGTGGACCCGTCCCGAACCGGCCCGTTTCAAACGGGCCGGATTAGATCCGGTTCCCAAACTTAAAATCCTTCTACCCGGCCCGGTCCGGCCCGTTACATTTTAAAACGGGTAGGGCCAGGTTCCTCCAAATTTAGGCCAGGCCCGGCCCGTGCCCAGCCCTAGTTTGTGGGACGGGGGGGAACTGGGTTTTGGTTTTTTTTTTAATTTTTTAATATTTTGTTAATATTTAATTAATATTTTTTTTATTTTTTTAATAATATTTTTTTTATTTTTTAATAATAAATTGGACCACGCCTCATGCCACGTCAGCATTTAACAGAGGAACTGTCAGTCAACTGACAGAATGTATGACATTGCAACAAATTCGAAGATAAGGTATGACATTGAAACTTTTTAAAGACGAGGTATGAAACTGTTAATGACCCAATAGTTGAGGTAGTTTTTTGTAATTTACCCTAAACATTTTTCAAAAAGGTTGTCTTTTATATAACAAGTAAAAAAAAAGTATGTCATGTTTGAAAGGATAATGATATAGAGCTTAAAATTTTAATTAAATTTATAAATTAAATGATATGTCATTAATAAGAAATAAGTACGTTAATTAATATTTAATTAATAATTCAACAATTAACAACCACATCATTTATTTTATAAATTTAGTTTAGAAATATAGTCTCCCTAGCATTATCATTTTTTAAATTTTGTAAACTAAATGATGTGGTTGTTAATAATTGAATTATTAATTAAATATTAATTATGTGTTACTTCTTAGTGATATATTATTTAGTTTGCAAATTTAATTTGAAAATCTAGTCTCCATAATATTACCCTTTTCAAAAAGATTGTCTAAAGTTGCTAGAGTTCCAAATTATACAAAGTGAAAGTAAAGTTGGGGAGATGATTGTCTAATTAAATTTTGTTTGCTCGATTTTTCAAAATGCCAACAGTATATTAGACTGCGGAAAAATATATTAAATATGTTAAATAATATGATTACAAATGATTGAATTATTAATTAAATATTAATTAACATGCTTATTTCTTATTCATAACACATTATTTGATTTTAAATAACTTTTTTAAATTTAAGTTCTCGAACATTATTATTGTTTAAATAAATACTATTATCCTGTCGCTTGAAAGGATTGGAAAATGGAGCTGTTTCTTCGTAGATCCGTAGCGCATGGTATGGGAGTGCGCATTTTAATGCCCATGGATAGGCTCAGCAAAAAGAATAATAATATGAAGAAAAAAAAATGCAAATAAAGAATTCCAAATATCAAGAAATGATGGAATGATGATCCTTAGCAACACATGTTCACCGGATTTGACGTGATAGTAAAGGTTTGAAGATGATTATAATACAAATATAAATATAGTAAACAGCTTCTGTCAAATTTGGATATTAGAATAATATAATGCCGCTATCGTTTTATCTCAAATTTTAAAGTGGCCACTTCATCTTTTTCATGCCCTTTGCAACGTGGTGATCAGCCATACCTTACCCATCGTGGCCTCAACATTGCTGGATGGAAAATAATTGGCTCCCTGTATATAGAAAATCATAATTTGATAGGTGCGGAAGTCTTTTGGTTTTTGTAATGTGTTACTTTCACGTCTTATATGCAATTTTATTGCTCAAGAAGAATTGCACAAAAAATGCAATAGAAAATGTTAGTAATTCTACATTTTATTATTATATTTGCATACCACATAATGTGGTTATACGCTTCTTAAATTCGGATTTGATATCATATTGCCTTTAAAACTCAAAAGTTGTTATTTTACTCTCTGAAACTCAATATTTACTACACTTTGGCATGTTTCTATGTATTTCTTTAAATAACCATTAAGTTTACTTTTGTGGAACAATTAAGATCACTTATGGCTGCCACATGACACAAGTATAGAGCTCACGTATCCAAATGGTGCCACATAGATTAAAAAAAATAAAAATTTCAAACAATGCATAACATATTAAAAAAATGTAAGAACAACAAAACAATTCCTGTGTTTCATCTCTACGACCCCACCCCCTTCTCGATACTCGTTTTGCCTATACAGTAATCCTTTCTCCCTCCATCTCCAGCCACCCTAGCTATCATTAGTTCCATTGATTTCATTGTATCTTATGTTCTTAATGAAGGTGTCTGGTGAAAAGAGAAGATGATTATTTTTGTTTTTTGTTTTACTATTTATTTATTTCAGAATCAGTATTTTGAGAAATGTGTACTCCTTTGATTGTTGTCACCTACGAAAAGATTCAAAAGATGATTAAGCTACATGAACAACCTTGATTTTTTTTTTTTGAAGGGAGAACAACCTTGATTGATATGATGGATTTGCTATAAAGAAATTAAGAAGATTCAAATACATGCATGGAGATAAATATTTTTCAAAAGGCTGTCTTTTTTATAGCAAGTAAAAAAAAAGTTGTCTTTTTCAAAAGGGTAACCATAGAGATATTAAATTTTTATATTAAATTTATATACTAAATGATATGTCATAATAAGAAATAAGTACATTAACATTTACTTAATAATCTAATAATCTAATAATCAACAATCACATTATTTATTTTACAAAATTTAGTCTCCCAAACATTAGTTTTTTGCTTATATAGAAATTTGCAACGTAGTGATCAGCCATATTGATCATGGCCTCAACTTCGATGGATGGAAAATACTTGGCTCGTTGTATGTAGAAAATCATAATTTAATGGGTGTGGAAATCTTTTGGTTTTTGTAATGTGTTACTTTTGCACGTCCTATATGCAATTTTATTGCTCAAGAAGAATTGCACTAAAAATGCAACACAAAATGCTAGGAATACCACTTTTATTATTATATTTGCATACCACATTATGTGGTTGTACGCTTCCTGAAACTCGATTTCGATCACACTTTACCTCTTCAAATTCAAAAATTGATACTTTACTCTATGAAACTCGATTTTGATGTCATTTTGCCCCCATAAACTCAAAATTCGCCACTTTACTCCCTGGAACTTGATTTTGATATCATTTTGCCCCTTAAAACTCAAAAGTTGCTACTTTACTCCCTAAAACTCAATATTCACTACACTTTGGCTTGTTTCTATGTATCCGTAATATAACCATTAAGTTTACTTATGTGGCATAATTATGACCCATTTATGGCTGATACATGACACGCGAGAGGATCCTCGCTGGATCCTCTTTGTGAGGATCCCGGGGATCTTTCAATCACATTTGTTCATCGTACATCGTATAGCCAGTTTTCGTCAGGTACTGTTTATATTCAATTTTAAATAAAAAAAAATTTATAATGATTTCTAACTGTACGATCTATGATGAACGGATTTGATTTGAGGATCCCCGAGATCCTCACTAACATGACATAAATATACGCTCACATGTCCAATCAAATGATGCCACATAGAGTAAAACAAAAAATAGTTTTCAAACAGTATAACTTACTAAAAAAAGTAAGGAAAACTAATGAAAAGGGCTTGAAAACTTTGAGTTTTAACGATAAGGACAAAATAAAGGATAAAGTGAATAGTATCATGTTTGACTTTTTAGTGTAAAAATGTGGTTTTTCGTTAAAGTGAACAGTACTGCGGGCTTTTCGTTAAAACTCCCAAAAAAGTAAGAATAGCAAAACAATTCCTGGATTTCATCTCTTCGACCACCGCCCCCCTCACTATACTCGTTGCCTATGCATCAATCCTTTCTCCCTCCATCTCCAGCCACCTTATCATTAGTACCACTGATTTCAATATTTCTTATGTTGTTAATGAAGGTGGTTGGTGAAGAGAGAATATGGTTTTTTTTGGTTCTTTTTTACTATTCATTTATTTGAGTTGGAAATTTGGCATATCACAAATTATAAATTTTGTATGGATGAATTTATTTTAAAAATGGAAACAAGGCAATGTAACGCGAATTTTGAGTTTTAAGGAGTAAAGTATCAAGTTTTGAGTTTCAAGGAGCAAAGTGGAATCAAAATCGAGTTATGAGGAGTAAAGTGACGACTTTGGAGTTTTCAGAGGGTAAAGTGAGATTAAAATCGAGTTTCATGTAAAGTGGTGATTTTTGAATTTCAAGAAACAAACTGAGATCAAAATCGAGTTTCAAGCGTTGTAGCTCAAAATAAACCAATAACTAATGTAAGAATTGGGCCCTAACAAAAATAAATGATCGAAATGAAAATAGAGAAATGGGTAGGGTACTCTTGTTTGATCTATATGCGCATAACATGGTTCTTTGTATGGGTTTCAAATTTAATGGAACTATTAACCATATGGTATAAAAAACACATGAACCTTACGGACATTGCCTAGGAGCTGGTTGAGTGCTTTTGGCATCCTTCGCTGATTAAGTGTCAAAATAAGAGAATGTGCATGCATTGTTTTGAGTGTATATCTGAAAGCGACTGGTGAACTCGAACTGAGTCTAATATGTCGATCGCTCAAAGCACATCGCTTTGTAGCTTTGATTTGATTTCCAAGAGATTAAATCATTGTCTTAGGCATCCTAATTACTAAGAAATTTATTGAGCTAAGTTCTTTTTAGTAGGAAATTATGGTTGCTGATGTTAGCAATGGATTGAGTCTTTCTATTTGATATGATTATATCTCTAAACAAGCATGATTTTAAATTAGGTGCAAATGACAAATTTTGTTTACAAGAGAAAATGGATAGGTGTATGGTTATTAATCTTTGTTTTTCTTCCATTACATTATTTGATTTTTTGGTTGTTACTGCTGTGAAGTCAAATCCGCTGGATGCACTGCGCTACCAGCAGAAATGCGACGTTCATGAGCTAGTTTCTCTCAATTGCTCCTTAAACATAAGAGGCATACTAACTAGCCTAAGCTATTTGGCACAAGATTATTTAAAACTGATGTAATTGACTCATTTTTCATGTCATGTCATGTTGGTTAGGTGAAGTTTATAATTCTATTATCCGAACTGCAATATATAAACTTGATTATTTGCTTCTCACGCCATTGAGACACAAATGGAGTTCCTGAATTAAGTAATTTTCTTTATAACGAAATCGAATAAATTTAATTTTCCTTTATATCCAAATGTATTAAAGTAATTGTGAGTTGTATGACATGATGTTCAATTATGGCCTTGGCTGAGGCCCTTTGCAGTTAATTGAACATTTCACCTAGGCCTTAAGCTTTCATGTTTGATTACATTGACCAGGGATGATGAGTATAACAGAGTCCTAACTAAGCACCGTATGTTAGTGACTCAATGTAAGATGCTATGCTTTGAATTTAGTGAGTTTTTTTGGGCAAAGGGTTTTCGAGTTTTTTGGTGAATTTCTCTTTCTTCATTTTATTTTTTAGAAGTACAAGAGAAGAAACCTTCGGTATACAAGAGTAGAAGCTTCACATCCTCTGTCTTTCTGTCGAAATTATTCATGCATGTCCTGCATTACGGTTTCAAAACCCGAGCAATGTGCGGACAATTTTCTAGTACATTCTATAACTGGAGGGCGGCCCCTTTGTACTGAAGCGCATAGCATCCACCTGCTTAGGGCCAGCCCTAAATTATTCCAACCACATTTTTCATATTTTCCATACGGAATCAGAATAACATCTCAGTTGTTTTTCTTCTCAGAGAACTTAATGCGAGGGCCATCCCCGAATGCCAACATAGGACTTCGAGAAATCCGTGCGCCTTTTACAGTTGTCCACCTATGAACACCAGAAATCGAAAAAATGATTTAAGCTCTGTCAAAAACCGTGTAGGCAGAGACTGGATTAGCTACTTCTGGTGAGATGCTGAGATCAAAATAAGAGAAGAGTGGTGAAATATACTTATATTTGGTGACCAAAACATGAAGAAAGGTGGACAAGAACGCTCTGGTGTACTCAGCCCCAGCACATTGCCTTGATCCGCCACCAAACGGCATGAAGTTCTTAGATATAACAAGGGAATCAAGGTCCTAATTACATACACAACATAAATACACAAACAAAGTTAGCGCTGTGAGATAGTTTTGTGATTGTGATTAGATACTCAAGTTTCAAAGACAGACGCGTACCTTCCAACGCCATGGATTGAACTCCAAGTGATCCTTGAACGTGTCGGAAGTTAAATGAAGAGCAGGGGTAACAAGCAAAATCGTCCACCCAGCTGGTATTGTGTATCCTTGAAAGCATTTACAAACATTTTATTGACTAACTAAACTAGTATTTTTAAGTAGGAATTAACAAAGTGCCTAACCAATTTTAATTGAGGACTTACCATTTACCGGGATATCTTTCAATGCTTTACGAAACAAGCCTGGGATATCATTACTCAGCCTCAGAGTTTCATTGATAACCTATATTTTCCCAAAGTCCAGCAAGTCATAACACTTTTTTCTATACTACTGTTCAAGGTAAAAAAAAAATATGTTGAGTTCAAAGAACTAACTTGAAGGGTAAAAGTCATCGATTTATATTCGTCCCATGTAAATGCAGAATTTGGGTTTTCTCTATTTTTGAGCAGTGCCTCATGCTCAGCCTGATGATAATTAAATATAGTGACACAGAGGAGTTGGGAAGATTAATTAAATTGATGCACAAGATTAGTCTACTTACCGTCAGCTCTTGTAAAACCGCAGGATGGTCTGCAAGTAAACTGAAAAATAATGTCAATACTGTTGAAATAGTCCCAAAGGTGGCAAATAAACCCCCAAATATCATGTTTACACAGAAGTCCTCCGACAAGAACTTCTCTTGATCTATGTCGATGATGACTTGGTCAAGGAAATCTCCTCGGCGCTTCTCAGGTGACTTGCGTCTCTCCCTTATCATATTCCTCAACATGGTTGTCAGCTTCTCATGGACCTGAATAATTACCTAAGTTTTACCATTTTGTGATATCTTATTGAATGAAAATGTAAAAAATAATATGCCTTCTCTAGTACCTTTAAACAATTATTGTAAGCTGTGCCAGGAACATTCAAGGGGAAGGACATAAAACCTTGGGTGACTCTATGATATCTCTCACCCAGGTTTTCGGGAGCTGTTTTGGCATCATAATCGATCATATGTTGTGCACTAAAGTTTAAAACCATCTACAACACCCAAGGCAAAAGTAATCGTGTCAGTCAATTAACAAGAAGAGCAGCAGAGTAACAAGCATTAATAAACAAGAGACTAAGATGGTTTGAAATTTACAACTGAGCTTGCATTTTTCACATCAACAGATTCCTGGCTTGACCAGGCACATAAATGTTTGTTGATAGTTTCTTCTATTTGAGGGAGCAACTTTTCCTTAATGCATTTGGTGCCAAAGTGATTCAGGAAAATGCTCCTTGAGTACTTGTGAATCACACCAATTTTATTTGACCGAGACTCTCCTTCCATCACAAAAATCTTGGAAAATGTGTCCAAGTACCATAGTTCAACCATCCTCCCTTCTTGCTGAATTGCATATTTGTTAAATTCGGGATCAGCTGATACTAGAACTGGTTTGCCCACCAAACTAGTCCGAAAAATGGGTCCGTATCTGGAAGGCAAAGAAAGTGTTATACAGAAATAGAGTGAACATGATGTCAATTATGTAGGCAAACTTTATCTACCTTTGGAGTCTCTTCTTAAGGAATGGATGAAGATCAAGGGAGTAGCTGGGAGTAAGCAAACTAAGAGTCTCTCCAATGAGAGGCAATCCCATAGAACCCGGAGGGAGAACCCCATTGCATTTTGGATTCCTCCATTGGTTAATCCAGTAACTTAAGTATATTACTAGCAAAGCTACTGAACTTAATCCTACCACATCCCACATTGTTATTACTACTTCTCTGTGTTTTTAAATGTATGTGTGAAATATAAAATGGTTAATTTCAGATCGCAGAAAGATACTGGTGACATTGGTTGTTCACCTCCTTTCTCTTTATGTAGTATTTGTCTGACTGCAAAACAAGTGGCTATGTATTAAGAGGCCAATAGTGGGTACACACCTGGGTGATGGCATAGGCTGTTGAAATTTTAGTTTTATTAGTTAAAGAGGAAATTGTAACTATGGTCCATCAACCTTAATCTAATTGGAGCAATGGTCCCTCAACTAAAAATCCATGATTATTGATTCCTTAACTCCTCAAAATGTGCAACTATAGACATTTTCATCAACTCCGTCAAAACGAGTTATGTTAGAAGAATCACTGTTACAATTGGGGTTAAAGTTGAGGGACTATTACTCCAATTGGGTTAAAATTGAATGACCATTTCTCAAATTGAGTTAAAGTTGAGGGACCATTTCTACAATTTTCCTATTTAGTTTTCCATATTTGTCTCTTGATTCAGCCTCACTTGCGTGGCATGTGACTCATTTTGACGGAAGTTTTAACTGAGTTGACGGAAATGACCATAAATGCACATTTTGATGAGTTAAGGGATCAATGGTCATGGACTTTTAGTAGAGAGATCATTGCTCCAATTAGGTTCAAATTGAGAGACATTGCTACAATTTTCTGTTTGTTAAATTTTGCAAAAAAAGAAAAAAATAGAGAAGATGATTTGAAATGCTCCAATCTTGCCTAATCCTCTTTTTCTTAAAATCACTTTACTTACCTAACTGGTTAATTACACTAACACCCCTGAGGTTTATTGAGTTTTCACAAAACCTCCTCATGTTTAAGACATTACACTAACACCTCTTGAGGTTTTAATTCACTTGCACATAACCCCTTTTATTCAAATTCCATCTAAATTTTTTCTTAAAGACAAATTTACACTTTTTTTTTATAGTTTTAAGATTAAACATTTATTCATTTTAAAGATTTGATTAAGGTGCTTTAACCAATTATTACCTCAATAATGTTCTATTTATTTAATTTTCATGTCTTTAACTCCCTTAATTTAAATGCATTTATATAGAGGCGTAAGGTAGCTTAGCAACTAACTGCCTATAATATAGAAATTTAATTTCATCAATTCGCATTAAATGACTTTTTTCAACAAATAAGATAGAAAAATTAATTCAACTAATTCCTCATTATGAGTAATTAAAAAAAGAACTTTCTATTAAAAACGTCTCAATGCAAAATGTCATATACATATTTTTCTTAAGAAAACTTCATTAACTTATTAAAATTTTACGTATATATACATAAAAACTATACTTAAACTTATGGTACATTTGAGAACAAAAGTAGCGACTTTTGGTACGTTTATATTCTAAATGTACCGAGGAATTATACTAAAAATCCAAATGTGTCATTAGTACAATATAGAATCTAATGGTACATTGGTACCATAAAATCATACCAATGACACATCAGGTTTTATGGTACATTTGGTTTTTCGGTATGATTTCTTGGTACATTTATAATCTAAACGTACCAAAAGTCGGTACTTTTGTTCTCAAATGTACCATAAGTTTAAGTATAGTTTTTATGTATATATACGTAAAATTTTAATAAGTCAATGAAGTTTTCTTACGGAAAATATGTATATGACTTTTCGCATTTAGACGTTATTAATAGAAAGTTCTTTTTTTAATTACTCATAATGAGGAATTAGTTGAATTAATTTTTCTATTTTATTTGTTGAAAAAAGTCATTTAATACGTATTGATGAAATTAAATTTCTATATTATAGGCAGTTAGTTGCTAAGCTACCTTACGCCTCTATATAAATGCATTTAAATTAAGAGAGTTAATGACATGGAAATTAAATAAATAGAACATTATTGATGTAATAAATTGTTAAAGCACCTTAATCAAATCTTTAAAATGAATTAATGTTTAATCTTTTTATTTTATTTTATACATACTCTACTCAATTCACAAAAATAAAAATTATAATAAACAATAAAATAAAATCTGGCAGCACCATGATAAGAGATGAATAATAAATGCATAGACATAGGATAATAGGAAACTAAAAAGAAAAAAAAAACAAAATGCCTAGTGAAGAAGTTGTGAAATACTAAACTTCTAAAAAAACTAAAATTGATCACCAAAATTTTAAGAAAATGCTTAATCTGTTGCAGTCCTATTAGATTAGTAATGTGATTGGGTAAATCCTGGGGCTGGGTTCGGTAAAAAAAGGTTCGATTTTTTACCAAAACCGAAACCGAACCGAAATTTCGATTCGGTTCACTTTTTTTCGGTTTTTTTTGTTTTGGTTTTTTTTTCGGTTCGATTTTTCCATGAAAATTGTTTTGTTTTGTTTTTTTTTTTTTTTAACTGGGCAGTCAAGAGCAAATGGAAGCTATACACCTAATGAGGGTTTTGATTCTATGACTGATGATCGGTAGTGGGGTTTTGATTCTATGAATGATGATCCGAAGTTGGACGATCAGCCATAGATCTGACATTATTGGGTGTCGGTGCGTCTTTCTTGTTGTGGATCTGAGAGCTCTCACAGAGAAAACTAGGGGTGGGTTCGGTTCTAATCGGTTCGGTTTTTTGCCAAAACCGAAACCGAACCGAAATTTCGGTTCGGTTCATTTTTTTTTCGGTTTTTTTCGGTTCGGTTTTTTCCGGTTCGGTTTCGGTTTTTTTTTCAAAAAATGAAAAAAATTGAAATCTTAAATTTTAACATCTCCAACACAATCATAACAGAAATATTCCAACTAGAATCAAAGACAATGAAAGTAAACATTTAAAGTTCAACTAGAATTATAACATAAAGGTTTTTTTTTTTTTATAATATTTTGGGTTTAAAATTTAACTGTAAATAGATTTTTTTTTAGAAAAGTAAAATTTTCTACCATTTTCTTCACACCTCAACTCTTAACTCTGAATAATACAAAGAGCTAGTATAGATTGGTGGACGTGAGATGAATTATTTTATCATGATAGTATGTACAATGAGAGCATTAGGCTTACAAATTGGGTTTAAAAAATAATACCCAAAACAAATAATTAAATAAATAAAATTAAAAGATATTAATTTAATTAATTCGGTTCGGTTCGGTTCGGTTCGGTTTCTAGACCACTAAAACCAAACCGAACCAAAAGAATTCGGTTCGGTTCGGTTTTTCAATTCGGTTCGGTTCGGTTTTTTCGGTTTCGGTTCGGTTCGGTTTTCGGTTTTTTTCGGTTTTCGGTTTTTTGAACCCACCCCTAGAGAAAACACATGCATGTGTTAGTTCTTTGATTCTTCCATGAAAATAAACCTAATAGAACTAAATAGCAGCCATGAGAGATTTTTACCTTGAGGGTTTGTTTTTGGGACTGATCTTCGGACGAGGTCTGATATTTCGCTTGCAGAATTTTGCACCCTTGGAGGCTCTGTGATTTTGGTTGCATCGATGAGATTTGTGCATAGAGGAGAAATAAAGGCATGGGTTGTTTTGAGAGATAGAGGACTGATGGAAATGTGGAAGAGAGCCGTTCGGCTCTGGGCTCGAAATGGCACTTGCTAGTCTCATAAATGGGTAGTAGAGAGAGAAATAAGAGAGAGAGAGAGAAAGAGAGAGAGAGAGAGAAATTTCTGTGTTTAGAAAGCAAGCCCATGTGCTTGATTAAACTTTTGTCAGCCAACTTTAATTGTTTTAATAATATAATAATTACTTATTACACATTCCAACACATATAATAAGAGAAAGAGAGAGATTTATGTGTTTAAAAAGCAAGCCCACATACTTCATAGTTGATGCAACTTTTGTCAGCAACTTTAGTTATTTTAATAATATAATAATTACCCATTACACATTCCAACACACACATATATATATCCAAAACAGATAATTAAATAAAAAAAATTAATTTAATTAATTCGGTTCGGTTCGGTTTCTAAACCATAGAAACCAAACCGAACCAACCAGATTCGGTTCGGTTCAGTTTTTTTAATTCGGTTCTGTTTTTTTGTACAGTTCGACTTTTTCGGTTTCGGTTCAGTTTGGTTTTCGATTTTTTTTTGTTTTCGGTTTTTTGAACCCACCCCTAGTAAATCCTAGTATATCTTGGAATATCTCTCATATTCCTATTAGAAGTAGATTACCTATTAAATGTTGTAATCCTGAAGGGTAAGGAATTAACCTTCTCTACTACTACAAATAAAGGCACAATGGGGTGGAATAACACACACCCACAATTACACATCTCTCTCTTCTTCTCTCTATGCCGCACCCCCTCTCTCTATATGGCCTTCATAATTGTTCAGTAAATTATGCCTACAACACGTTATCAGCACGTTCTTGACGCTATGCTAAAGAGAGTTTGATCTCCAATCAAGGGAGTATTACGTTTTAATCATTCTTTTTTATGATTAATTCTTATTTTATTGAATTGATCTACATGCTATTGATTCAATTTAATTTTTTTTGTGTTGAACGTGATACAACGCATTACAGATGTAATTCCTGCTTTCTGCGAAGGATCTTCTACAAATTCAAAGGCTTTTATTGTTTTCTGCAAATCAAGTATGCTTAAAATAAAGTAAGATATTTGAAACGACCTTGAAGCATGAAAACATTCCCCATGATGCATGAACCCCCCCTATGTTTTTATTTTCCTTCCGATATATATATTGTATATGTTCGTATATTTGCCAATATATATATATATATATGTTTGTTTCATGCATTACGCATATATGCTATGTGGAATTTGTGAGTCAAAGCATCGAAATAAAATAGAAGCAATTTTGGGTTTTTTTCCAAACCCTAACCGAAACAAGGGGAACCAATCATGATTTTTTTTTGGTTCTGAAAACCCTAGAAATCTAAAAGAAAAAAAAATAAAAAGGGGGAAGTCATTGAGCTGCGCCTAGCTGGCTTGAAGCCAAGCCAAGCAGCGCACCCAACAAACCCACAAGCTGGGCTTCTGCATCTGACAGACCAACAGGTCTCGACCACATCCCATCAGCCAACAGCTGACTGGGCTAAGACTATGAACTCAGCCTGCTTTGCTGATTGCAACACGCTGGGCTCCATCGCACGTCGGTCCAAAGCCAGCAGCAAAATGTTGCTGGGCTCTACCCCCTTCCCTTGGCCCACTTTTTGTTGCAACTTGCAGTCATCTGGGCTGCTTTGCAACAATGATCCGAGCCCAACTAGGCTCCTCTTTTCCTGGACAGCAGCCAATAATAATTTTTTTTTGCTGGGCTGCTATGATCTTCACGGCCATAATTATTTTGTTGGCCCGTTCTGCCTTTAACACGCACCTAACTAAGTTGGGTACCTACGGCTAAGCCTCATGTAGGCTATATTCTCTTAATTAATTGGCCCGCAACCATCTAAAGTTAATATGACCCGAATGTCATTATTATTTTGCTTATACAATCGACCTTGTATGGCCCAATTTATTGAATTAATTAAAAGTGACCAGCAGCCCATTAATCTGATAATAAATCCAAAATTATTGACCTGAAGATCACTTTTAGACATTAACGATTCAATATTTTATTTCTTTTCTTTGAACCGTTGACTCACTTTCATAGTCCTGAAGCACTCACACTTGAGTTCCTGAAGCAATCCAAATCCACTACACTTAGTTGTATATTGCATTCTGTGTTCTTGCAGGAACCTCTCTTTTATGAACTAAATGTTCATAAACTAAATTGAACATGTAGTTTCAAATTTAGTGCCTCTAAAACTCGAAGTTTTCATAAAACAATACACCCATAAAAACCCGACGTTTTTCATGAAAACCATGTCTTATAACTCGAATGTTTTAACTAAGATGCATATGGATGTTTCATTCCCATAGCACCAATCACAATCTTGTTCCCTCCAATTCAGTGGATTGTCGAACCGTCACAAGTTCGATTTTCCTGATTTGGATGTTTCTAATAGAAACCACTTTATGTGGTGTACAAGACGTGAATCTCCACTTGACTATCAAGAAGCTGAGAAACCATTGAAGCCAACAATTGCATGGAATAGTTGAATCAGTCTCCGTCATGATCTTCACTCGAAGACTTATGCCCAAAGCATTACAAACGGAAATACCTCCCGAACGAGGATTCCATGGCTCTTTGGCTCTCTCATACGGACTGTCTAATCATGAAAGAAATTGCCCGAAGCACACCATGATTACGTCCATGAATGAGTACAATTCTGAAGTTTATAAATCCGATTGAATTCTGACTGAAGAATACTTTTCTCGTCCTTCCATGTTTCTAACTCGCTTCTGAAGCAACAAGTGTAGAAAGCGGAAGTTTACCAAATTCTCGAATTTGATTACTACCAAAAACATATGGTAGAATCAGGGCCTGCCAAGGTGTGGCATTACGCCCGAAGTGTGATCCTTGGCACCTAAGACCTAAAACTTCAAGAATAAGGGATAATATTCCCGAACCTTAACCCTACAAAATCTACTTCTGTCTCGATGGAATAGATCATTGGTTATGCACCTGTTCGTGCCCCTACCAATGTTGTTAAGGAGTACCATTCTAGTAGTCAATATGTGAGACTAATTTTGCTTCACCGAACATTGTTGGAAGAGTAGAATTTTGACATGGATGGCCTTGTTGGCCGAATCCCCTTAGTAAACCATTTACTTTGTGAACATTTTTCCATGTTCTTGGATTCAAGTTTGGTGTATGTATTACTTATGGATAATCTTATTGATATTGTCCTTGAATATGACTTAATTGAATCATGTTTTTCAGTACATATGACCGATTCAATTAAACACGTGATTAGGTAGGAATGTGGGAAAGTTAGTTGTCTGGTTGAATGCGTACTACGCACACTAACTTTACACCTAAATCACATCTCTAACAACGACTTCAGGACTATCCAACCTGATTAAGAGCAATGGCACGCTCCTTGTTGTATGAATGGTACTGCATCACCATTTAAGGGACCTTAAATTCTCCCTGACATTGAGTTTTTAAGGATATTCGAGATGACAATGTTCATAAATGAAACCACTGAAGAAAATAGAATGAAATATCTTTGCACCACCTCCAAAAATGAGCCTAAAGCTTTGACTTAGGGCCAATGGGTTGTCTCCTAACTGAGGATACACCACATGTGGCCGTCCTGGAGCTAGGTGATTGAGTAGTTTACTTGCTTTGGCACGACCTTTTGAGACACTTAGGTCGACCAACGATGCTATGACGTATCTTCTTACCCGAAGTAAGGATCTTGTGCCTACAAGCACACTTGCCAAAGTTTGCTCGTTTGTGAAATTTAATTTTCTAAATAATCCCTTGCAAAGATACGAAACGACTCTCTTTTCACAATGGATTCAAGGGAATATACGTGGACTAATCCAACCAAAATGCGGACCATATAAAGACTTATGGCTTTGGTTGATGAATCGACAAACTGGTCACATGTTTGTCCATACACATTGTTGCTAAACCTTCTGGTCGATTAAGGGCTCACCACCCTACTTATCCATTAAGGTCTGCGAGACTGGATAATGCCAGGGAGTTTATATCGACGATTTTTGATAAAGTATTGCATGTCGTTTTGGGTTTCTACTTGAACATTGAATTCCCATGTTCACCCCAAATAGCCTCGCCTAGTGATCATAAAGCGCAATTTAAATGATCGCTTGAATTTTGGTAAACGTACCAAGTTTTCGGTTTCTGCCTAGGACTATGCAATCCTTGTACGCAGTTATGTTGGTCCGCCTTGAGGCTCACTGCCACCCAACCTATATGACGTTACAGTTGGTTACTGGGTACGAACCTAACGATTTTCGTATTTATGCATTTGGATGTGCATTCCATGTGCCAAGTTACGCTGCTGCAACATACCACCATGGGTCCTCAAAGAATGATGCGTATCTTTTGTCGATCATGATTCTCCTTCACACTAGCTCTCTTCGAGCCCTTGCATGAGATCTCTTTACCGCTCATTTATGGGTTTTCACTTTAATGAGACAGTTTTCCCACCGTTAGGGGGAGATAAGAAAGTCAACATTCCTGTAGAACGGTGCGAATTTACGTGGACGTTGCCCACTATGTCTCATCTCGATCCCCATACCGCACAAGTGTGATAAGCAAGTGCGATGAATTCTAGATTTCAGAGTGTTGCTCCAGACATATTCCTCTGATCTAGCTAAAGTGACGAGATCATATACCAGCTGCAAACATGCATGCAAGGATAGACGTACTTAACGGACGTCGAGTCAACATCCCTGGAGGGTGTGCCGCCCCTGTTGGACGATCCGGTACACCGGCGGATAGCCAATCAATCTGTCTTGGCCTGGAGCACGACAGATCATTCAGTTCATAGGATTCACTTTCCTAGAAGAGGAAAACATGGCACAACAATGAATCTAAACTCGATCGCTGTCTCAAATCATTTCCATCGCATGAGATTAATCCGGATTACTCCCGAGACTTGAAGTTCTTGGTCCAGTATACTAGTTTGGATGAGCTAAATGGAACTGAAATGAGATTATCATCGATGATTTTTTCACTTATATGGTAGCTACTGACATAAATGAAAAGAGACGATATCGAACCGTGTTCTGTTGATTAAGTGACAATGTAGAACTGATTGGACAACCGAAATTACAATCCAGGTCAAATTCCTTACCAAAGTGTGTATTGGACCTGTCGTCCCTATATTGCCCAAGGTAACCCTGTTATGTTACAAGTGTACTTACTTACTTCATCAACTGTACTTACTTCATCACTGAAGACCTGATGAGCCATTTAGTTGAGTATTTACACACTCAAAGAGGAGTGTTGTAGTCCTATTAGATTAGGAATGTGATTGTGTAAATCCTAGTATATCTTGGAATATCTATCATATTCCTATTAGGAGTAGATTACCTATTAAATGTTGTAATCCTAAAGGGTAAGGAATTGACCTTCCTTACTACTATAAATAAAGGCACACTGAGGTGGAATAACACACACCCACAATTACACATCTCTCTCTTCTTCTCTCTATGCCGCACCCCCTCTCTCTATATGGCCTTCATAATTGTTCAGTAAATTATGCCTACAACATAATCAAATTTATAAAAAGAGCCTATGTTAAGTCTAAGAAATTCAAAGATGAGACACACCTATATCAAAACTTACATAAGAAAATTAAACTTTATAAAAAAAATAGAAAAATCAAAACAATAATAAAATGTAAAAATCCCTAGCAGCCAACCATTTCTTTCTCGATAAAGCACCCGTCTCCCCACCTTGCCACGGCTTCCGGCAAACCTCCCTTTATTTCTCGATAAGGCACTAGCAACAAATATAAAAAGAAAATCACAATATATAATTGATCAGATCATCCAAAAGATAGCTTGCTCATATCCAATTTGAGGGAATTGATCCCCAAGGCCGGAAAAGGGGCTGCAAAACTAAGACATATGCCATATCATAGGTCAGTAGATCAGCCCAAGAGTTGCAGCAAAGCACCTTGGAGTTTAGCTTGGTATGAGGTTGGTAAAGTCGCGGCGGCTGGGCTTGGAGGAGTTGCTCCTGTTGCTGCCACAGTTCGAAGGCCTTGTACGACTGATTTGCCACGCCTCATTCTTGTAGCAGAACAACGTCTCTGGAGCAATGTGATGGTAGTGAGGTGATCAGCGGTTGTGGGTTGTTGCTGTTATATTGGTCATCACTGCCGCCTCTGCCTATTGAGAAAAAACCAGCCATCGTTGATGCTTCCTTAACCCAGACCCAAATTGTGACTGAGAATCCATATCAAATTCAAACTCCGACTCAATTCTCTAATGGCTATTTACTACTCACCTTAAAGTTTTAATCTTTTTGTAAATGTTTGAAGAGATTGTGATGAAAAATAAAAATTTGCAGAGAGACACAGATAGCTAGGACTTGGTCATCTCTTCGGCTGAGGTTTTGATTTTATTTATTTTTTAATTTGATATTTTTTTCTTTGTATTTCTAGAAACTTTTTTATTCAATAAAGATAGAGTATTTTTAATTATAAGGGTAAACTAGTAAGTTTATATGCAGGTTTTTCACTCAAGGGGTTATATGAAAGGAAATTAAAACCTCAAGGAGTGTTAGTGTAAAATCTCAACGTGAGGGAGTTTTGTGAAAACTCGACAAATCTCAAGGGTGTTAGTGTAATTAACTCCTTACCTAACTCTAGTAAGACTTTACTTGATTCGTTAAACTCTATTGGTCAAGTTTCTGCTTTGGTAGGACATTAAAACTTAGTTAGGTGCATTAAAATAAAAGTCAGGTATCTTCAGCAAGGTTCTAAAAAACGCTAGGCGCTAGTCGGGCGGAAAGCTGGCGCCTAGCGCCTAGGAGGCTAGGCGGGGTCTAGGCGGGCGCCTAGGCGGCTTTAGGTAAATTTCTTGTATATCTTGTAAATAAATGCATATTGATAATAAAAGAATGATAAAATGCAAAAAGAGTATCCCACAAGTCCAAAATTTAAAAACACATTAAGCATATATGTCATATAACCACGGTGATGAGTATTGTAGGATGACACATATACAACAAGTTCACAATTTTAAACCACTTAGACTTAGATAGGAATTTTTTTTTAATGTCAATAAAAAAAATTAAAAAAAAGGCCTAGCACCGCCTAGGTCCGCCTAGCACCGCCTAGCCCCGCCTAGCCCGCCTCACCCGCCTAGCCGCCTAGCCCGCCTAGACCGCCTAGGCGCCGCCTAGCCCGCCTAGGCGGCCGCCTAGAGCCCATCCGATTTTTTCAACCGATTTGCACAAAAACGCCTCGGACCACCACCGCTTAGGCCGTTTTTTAGAACATTGATATTCAGTAAGTCAGGAATTCAATTTTTCTAGGGTTTCCTCTCGTTAATTTTTTTTTTTTTTTTTTTTTTGAATCTGGCACATCAATCCATGTCTTTACATTTCTATCAGCCTTTGTTTGGATAAAAAAATTTAAATTGAAATTTGAACAAAATAGGAATTTGTAAATTAATAATCGTTTGAATTCATAAGCATAGAAACTTATTTCCAAATTAAAAGAGAGGAATATAAGATCTACAATTTCCCAATTTATTTTAGTAAATAATTGTCATTTCCAAATTTTCCATGAGTAAGAGTCTAAAAAATAAAGATAAACTTAAAAATGAGCAACGGGTCATCCAGAGTTTTATCTATGTGGGCATAAAATAACATTCCATCAATATGTAATAAATTACAAAATTTCAATATTTGAAAATTATTTCTTATTACAAACGATATTACTACTCTAAACTATATTGAAAGCAAGTGGCCCTTTACCACAGTGGTGGAAAGGTGTTGTGCCCTTGCAAAACGGCGTGGGTTTGAACCCCGTCGGTAGCTAATCTAACATTTAACTTACTAACGCTATCGTTTCTCTCAAAAAAAAAAAGAGAAGATTGATAGTTTCAAATCGATACATGATAGGCTTTTTACCACACGCACAAAAGGGTTAAAAACACCTATAATACTTGCAAGAATGACGAGGATATTGTAGTATAAATGGTTCTGGTAAGGTCATTCTTCACAAAGATTATTAAATAATTCGTATCAAATCAAATTTCAGTTATTATTGTAAAGCAAAGATTTGGGATGATGGATTTTATGACCTAATTTAATAAAAACAAATTTAATTAAAGAGAGTAGACAAATCTGCAATATTAAAAATGAGGAAAATGAAACAGTTTTGTAAAAATCAAATTAATAAAGCACTAGGGATATTCCGTCACCTTTACAATCTTATATAGTTTTTCCAATTGATTATGAATTACACATGCATATTTGAAGGTTAGGTTTTCCGAATATATATCCTACTTGGAACCTCCAATATAGAACGTATACCTAACATGCAACCCGTCTGTGGCGTCCATATCGAATGTGAACATGCAGGACTCGTTAAGTTTTGTGAAAAACTTTTGAAAAACCATATAACTATTAAGACGTGTCGTCCATCCTAAGAAGTTACACATATTAACCACAAGAAGCCTTAGTCAATTCCATGGACAGCCCTTCGCTAATATTGCGTCAAATTAATTACTTTTCTAATGATCCTAATGGTGGCCAATCATTAAGACAATTAGATAGTTTAAACAGGTGATTAATAATTCAAAACTTGCATGCAAAATATCTTAAGTAAATTGAAAATAAATTGCATATTCTTGCTAAGGCTCGTGGTCTCGCCCTAGTAAAAAGGGAATTAGTTACGCATATTCATAACTAAAATCACCATAAATTGTATTGAAATAATAAAAGATCAAAAACACCTTGAATGTAAAAGTCTGAAAATCTTTACGTTTGACCAATTTCCTCTCTCAATATCGTACGGAGAAGAAGAAATAAAAGTTAGGGCCGACCAAGCTTATTTAACCTACTAAATTAAATCCTCCTAATAAAAGGTCTTCCAATTGATCTAGGAAACCAAATAAATAAAATAAAAGATAAATTAGGTTGCCATTCCTCATTTCTCCTTCTCATTAATTGAAACCTTATTTCTTTTTCATTTTCGATCAAGGTCCCTTGACTTTTCTTGATGTCATTATTTAAATATTAAATTATTTACAAGTCATTATATGTCAATTCAAAATTGAAAAATTATTAATCATTTTTAAATATAATCTTTTTAGTTTTCTTCATATATTTCTATTTATAATTTGTATCCGTTTTTTTATTTATTCCAATATTCTTTTTAGTTCTAACTTGTACCCATAATTTTGAATTTTAATATGTACCCATATTTTCAATTTAATTTATACTCATAGTTTTGAATTTTAATATGTACCGTTATTTTCAATTTAATTTGTACCAATATTTTTTATGAACGTACCCATGCTAGTTATATGTGTTTATTTTATATTTTAAAATATATCAATAGTTATTAGTTGCACTATATATAATTACGTGGGCACATTTTTTATTTTTTTTTTTGCTAGAACTATGTAAAGAACAAATTACTCTATTATTGATTTTTAAGTAATTGTTATATTTGTAACAATATTATTTCGATTTGTTTAAATTTCATAATTTGTGGGATATTGAATGCATAAATGTATGAGTTAAATCTTTTAAATGATGTTAGGGACTTTGATCAAACTATTTAAACAAATAAGGTTTCATTCTAACAACTAGGTTAATTAGGGACTTGAACCAAAATGACCCTAAAATAAAGTAGGAAACATAACCCTAAATTAAATAGCAAAATTCGCCTAAAACCTGCACAGCCACATTTTGAACCTATATATGCTCCAAAACCGACCTAAAATAGCTAGATTTAAAGCTTGGAATATTTTGAACACTTCTCCAGGAGGCCACAAACCTATCAGAGGTCATCTTGGGCTCCAAAAATCGCAATTAAGCTCAGAAATGTCACTTTCTAGCATCACGCACTGCTTCTTTATTCTATCGCCAGAAAATAACCGTTTGGTAGAAAAATCTCAAATTTTGACATGAACACTCTAAGAGACACACGAATCCTCTTATTTCAATCACTCCAAAATTTCATATTTAATTAATAAATAATTTTATTTTGAATTCTCTTCTAATTCTAAATTAATGGAATGGTTAGTTATATGTTTGGTCACGTTTTGCTCCAAAGGAAGTTGAATGTCCTATATTGAAAATATAAAGCAAAGTATCAAAATTCTACCAATAATTACCAAAACATACTAAAAATAAGATAAAATATATAATATGAAATTGATACTCATCAATACACACTAAGTTATTGAGTGTTTACAATGTTATATCTATATAAGTTATTTTATTTCCGATAAAAATAAAGTAATTTTATTAATATTGAGTTTTGAGCTCAGTGGTGGTCTTCTTTTTAATTTAGTGGGCCAATTATATGTGCCTAATAAATTTTTTTTTTTCAAAAACAACTAATGAATTTTCTTTAATTTAAGCATAAGAGGCGATAGTAGTATCCTAAATGAGTTGAAATTTGGGTACGGTGACAGTATTGTAATCAAGTAGAAATATAGTGACACCGATAACTATTTCTTCATAAAAAATGACAACTATTTTTCGTAATCATAAAACCAATAACAATGAAAGTATCATGATTAATTATGAAAAACAATTACCGATTCTATGAGGAAACAATTGTTTGTTCTACGAAACTTCAACTTAATCGTTTGTGATGCGAAACTCTTTTTAATAAACCTCCCCTAAGTGTGGGCAGTGGCCTACACTATGACCTGCACATTGTTGGGTTTTTGAGCATATAATTGAGAAATAATTCATTATATAGGGAAAAATAAATAATAAACATCATTTGTGATTCTAACTACATAACTGGTTGGCTGTAGATCGATAATATAACAAATAAAGAAGAGGAAATCATTACTTCCATGAATCCTTAGTCGTGTGCGCATCATTTTGTAGGATCTTCTTTGTGCTTGTGTTCTTCTTCTTCATGAAGATTCACGAGAAATCTCCCCAAATGTTAAGCCTCTAGGAGTATTCACATTGATACACTAACGACAGATAATGGAGTGAGGCATTTGTTGTGCTAGCAAGATCTCTCACTTAGAACAATAGGGATGGCGACAGACTAGGGAAATTCTGATGGGGTTTTCTCTCTATTGCATACCATTCCTATATATTTTACTTATGCCACTCATGCCGGTCCTTACGAGAGTTGAACTCAACTAGACAAAAGATAGTTTTATTTCCATAACCCAATTTTTAATATATTTACTAAGAAAATCCATCCACCTTAATAGGCAATGATATAAGCATCTCAATTATACTAACCATTATTATCATCATAATCCATTTATCAATTTATCAATTAAAGTGGATGGACAAATAAAATCTCATACAAGAGATTGTATTAATTATACAATTATACAAAGTGCAAAAAATTTAACCACAGCTAATATTCAAATGGTGATTAAGTTCCCACGAAACCCTCTACCTAAATTCAAAAGGTACAACCTAATACTTTATATTCCAGCCTAAATGCCAAACTCCTCGAACTTGAGCAAGTTTCTTGATCATTCCTAACGCAATGTATTACTTAAAGAACTTAAACTAGTGTTAGAAAAACTGATTGCATAAGGTCAACTCAGTTAATGATGAGGGAGGCTTCGACTTCGTTATATAGGGATTACAATGGATGTGTTTGTTACAGATTGCTTATCTTTACAAGTATTCAAAGTACAATCTCAACTCACAGATTACAAAGAAATTTAGATATGCTAGGGTTTATCCGATTGTGCTATCCTTTGACTGGCTTTCAAACTGTTCAATTTGTTTGGAATGGCAGGAGAGTGAAATTCAAAGTGAGATTAGGCGGATTGCAGACATGGCGTCAGGGCAGGTCCTAAGATTATTGAGGTTCGGGGCGACGCCAAAAGATGTGCCCTTTCATATAATAAATATTATTTGTTTTTATACGTAAGATTTCGATAAAATTATACTTAGAAAAACACTTCAAATTCATAATTTATTTTCTATTGAGAAAAGGGAACCAAACACCCCAGACTTACAAGTAGATAGATGATGAATTTTGTTTCCCTTCTATATGAACTTTTAAAGTGCTTTTATAGAAATAGTGAGGTGTTTTTTTCTTATTTACTAACCTTGTCAATGTGGGAGTAAAAAAATAATCATATTTTCGAGTCTTTAATTGATAAGTGTAAGCAATGAATGAGCACTAAATTAAACCAATTGGTGACACGTCATATGATTGACAAAATTGGTCTACGCATTATTCTTTGTTGAATGTTAGATTGATTTGGAATGAATGTTTAAAAACTACAACTAGTTAGTAATTGAAAAGAAATTAACAACCTAATAGAAATTCGCAAAAATTGAAAAGAATAAAAATGCACATGGCATTTCGAACGCAGGATCTCTCATTAATTTTAAACAATAAAAACCATTGCTTCTAATTAAACTTCTTGATTATTTAATAAAATGTTATAAAATTTATACTCTTACAAATTGATAAATTGGAAACTGAATAAACAAAAATAAAGTTTCAAACCCGAGATCTCTTCATTAATTTTAAACAATAGAAACCACCAATACTAGTTAAACTTCTTGATTATTTAACCAAATTTAATAAATTTATACTCTTGTGAAAATATATATAAATATACTACTCTAATAATTTTGGTGCCCCCAATTTTTTTGGGCCCCAAATGGTCGCCCAGCCCGCACCGGCCCCAGGCAAGTCCTGCATTGTGTCATCTGTGACTTGGATTGCTAACATGGTTTATCACTCCTCCACAAACTCAACAGGCGTTGACGAATGGGGAACTTGGAGCGAAGAAATGAAAAATAAGATGGTGACAGTCGTTTGGTCAGTAGGTCCGCAAGTTGATCAACAATGGCAACATACCCAACTTCAATTTCTTTACGAATCACTTCTTTCTCGAATGAAATTATAATTTACTTCAATATGTCTTATGTGAGCTTAATACATTGGGTTGGAAGCAAAAGCTAGGGCACTAATGTTATCGCACCATAGACGTGGGGGAGCAATGCGTAAGTGAAGATCATGAAACAGATGCTTGAACCTTGACGAAGTGGTTGAATTGTATGCCAATTGTTGATATTCCGTCTTTTTATTAGACCAAGAAACTTCATGTTGTTTCTTTGAGCTCCAGAAAATGAGGTTATCACCAAGAAATATACAATAGCCACCAGTGTTATCAGGATCATCTGCATAATCAACATTAGCAAATGTAGTGAGAGTCAGAGAACTAGGTTTGTATACAAGGCCGTGGTCGGAAGTTCCTTTTAAGTATCGAAGTGTTCTCTTCACTGCTGCCCAGTGAGCTGTGGTGGGAGAATATGTGTACTGGCATACTTGATTGACTGCAAAGGCTATGTCTGGGCATGTGAATAGTAAGTATTGTAGTGCACCTACAACACTTTGAAAAGTGGTGCCATCATAGAGAAGTTCACCTTCATATATATATATATATATATACACTTAATTTACGGCCAATAGCTGCTAGAGTAGTAAGAGGCTTGGCATCAGCCATGTTGGTCTTCTTGAGAAGGTCGAGAATAAATTTGGACTGAGATAGATATATAGCCTGGGATGTACGATGGATTTCCATACCTATAAAGTAATTTAATGGACCCAGATCCTTCATGGAGAATAGTTTTCAAAGTTGAGCAACGAGATTAGAGATTTGAGGACCATTGCTCCTTGTGATGAGAATATCATCAACAAAAATTAATAAGTAAACCATTGTTTTACCATTGGAGAAGGTAAACAGTGAAGAGTCGGCAACAAAAGAAACAAAGTCCAGGTCTTCAAGATGATGTCAAAAACATTGAAACTAGGCACGAGGTGCCTGTTTCAATCTATGTAGTGACTTATGAAGACAATAAACATGGGAAGGGAACTAGGGATCAACAAATCTTGAAGGTTGACGTATGTAAACTTCCACAGTTAATGTCAAAATGAAGGAAGGCGTTTGGTACATCTAGTTGTCAAATTGGCCACTTGAAATAGAGAGTAATAGAAAAAAAAATAGACGAATAGTTGCATGAGTGACTACTGAACTGAATGTTTCACTGTAATCAAGGCCTTCTTGCTGATGAAATCCATCTACAACAAGACGAGCTTTGATTCTCTCAATTAAACCATCAACTTTCGTTTAATACAATAGCCTATTTGTTTGGCAGCACATTCTGGAATAGTGAAATGGAACAAGAGTCCATGTCCCAGAACGTCGTAATACACTAAATTCCTCTGCCATGGCTGATAATATTACACAAGGATGAAGTTCTTATGATATTTTGTAAACTGAGAATGAAGATAATGACACAGAAATGTAGGCGGAAAGTTTTGGGGATCAACAATCTCAAATCTCAGCTGCCCTTTACATTTCATTTATATACTATATCATTAGGGTTAAAGTTGCTAGCTGACAAAAGGCATAGCAATCTGATAATTACAGAACTAATCTAAGCCCTTCATTTGGAGCTTTTAATCTAAGCCATACACTTAACAAAAACTACAACCCTTCTTGATCGAACCAGAAGTGTTTAGTATCCAACACTCCCCTCTAAACTCTTCCTGGTGATGACTCCAAGCAGGTTTCTGAGACAAGTGAATCTTTCTTTAGGTAGTGCCTTTGTAAAGATGTCTGCCACCTGATCTTCAGATCTACAATACATTAGTTCAATGACATTTTCTTGCAATGCATCTCTGATAAAGTGATACTTTCTCTTGATGTGTCTCGTTTTCTGATGAAAAACCGGATTCCTTGTCATTGCTATTGCTGAGGTATTATCACACATTAGCTTAGTTGGTTCAACCTGCAATTCCCCAAAGTCTTTGAGAACAAATCTTAGCCAGATTGCTTGAGATGTTGCCTCTGCAGCACTCACATACTCAGCTTCGGCTGTTGATAGTGCAACACTCTGTTGTTTGACCGAGGCCCACGAGAACACACCAGAACCAAATGTAAATGCATATCCAGATGTGCTCCTCATGTCTTCCTCACTACCTCCCCAGTCACTGTCACAGAAACCAACTAATATAGTTGTCTGTCCTTTCTCATACTTGATTCCAAAATCAACCGTTCCTTGCACATATCTGAGGACCCTTTTAGCAGTTCCCAAATGTATTTTGGTAGGATTGTGCATGAATCTAGATAACAGACAGGCAGCATACATGATATCTGGTCTTGTTGCTGTGAGATATAGCAGACTGCCAACCATTCTCCTGTAGAGATTTGCATCCACTGGTTCACTTCCATCTTCACTTTTGAGTTTCTCATTTGCAATTAAAGGAGTGCTTACTGATTTGCATCCTTTAAGACCAAATCTGTCCAGGAGTGTCTGTGCATACTTCATTTGATGAATGAAGATGCAGTCTGCCTTTTGGATCACCCCCATTCCAAGGAAATGGTGAAGTAACCCCAGGTCTGTCATTTCATATCTTCTCATCATTTCATTTCTGAATTCATCCACCATTTTCTTGCTGTTTCCAGTAAAGACCACATCATCTACATAGATAGATACAATGAGAATCTCTGACTTGTTCTCCACTTTAGTGTAGAGTGTTGCTTCACTGAGGCTTTTCTTAAATCCACATTTAGTGAAATGTGCATCAATCTCACTGTACCAGGCTCTTGGTGCCTGTTTCAGTCCATAGAGTGCTTTCTTTAGCCTATATACCTTGCTCTCGGACCCTTTGACTTCAAAACCTTGTGGCTGGTCCACATAGACCTCTTCTTCTAACACACCATTCAAGAAGGCAGACTTGACATCTAACTGATATAGCTGCCAACCCTTCTGTGCAGCTAATGCAATTAGAGTCCTAATTGTATCTAGTCTAGCCACAGGTGCAAATGTCTCATTAAAGTCAATTCCAGGCTTTTGTGAGTAGCCTTTAGCCACCAGTCTAGCCTTGTTCTTTTGCACAGATCCATCCAAGTTTAACTTTGTTTTATAGACCCACTTCACACCTATCACAGGTTTATCACTTGGTCTGTCAACTAAGGTCCAGGTTTCATTCTTCTCTATCATTGAGATTTCATCTCTCATTGCTATCTGCCATGACTTATCATTTTCAGCTTCTTCAAATGTTTCTGGTTCAATAACACAGAAGTTGCAAGCTGCATAGACTTCATCCAGACTTCTCATTTTAACTGGTGTTAATCCTGTGCTTGAGTTTGAACTTTGTTGCTCTCCCTGACAGGATTCTGAACCTGCACTTGAATTCTGTGAACTCTGAGGAGTTTGAAATGGTGAGTCTTGAGGAATCTGCAACCCTCCTTCTTCAGATTCATGTTTTTCACCAATTCCACTTTGTGCAGTTCTCTGCTCATTGACACCAATCTGTAGTGATACTTTGTCTTGTTCCACTGAATTTGTTTCCCAATTCCACACTGTTTCTTCATCAAAAATCACATCTCTTGAAAGATTGATTTTCTGAGTTCTCAAGTTGTACAGTCTATACCCTTTCTCATTAGTACCATATCCAACAAAGATGCACTTATTGCTGGATTCTTGTAACTTATGTCTGAGCTGTGATGGCACAAGTGCATAACATACAGACCCAAAGACTTTCAGATGCCTAACCCCAGGCTTTCTTCCACTGAACACTTCAAATGGAGTTTGTTTCTCTAGAGCCTTGGTGGGACACCTATTCAAGAGATATACAGCAGTATTCACAGCTTCTTCCCAAAATGAATAAGGCATTTTCTTTTCATGCAACATAGATTTTGCCATTTCCACTATAGTTCTGTTCTTTCTCTCTGCAGTACCATTTTGTTGAGGAGTGTATGCTACTGTGAGTTGCCTTTCTAGACCCAATTCTTCACAGAAAGTTTTGAATTCCAGTGAGGTATACTCACCTCCCCTATCACTCCTTATCTTCTTGATTTGCTGTCCACTTTGTAACTCCACCATAGCTTTAAACTTTCTGAAAATATTAGAGACTTCAGATTTGAACCTCATAAAATATACCCAACACATCCTTGAGTAATCATCTATGAAAGTCAAGAAATACTTATTTTCACTGATGGATGCATTCTTCATTGGGCCACACACATCAGTGTGAATTAGTTCCAGTGGTTTTACAGCTCTCCAGGCCTTTCCAGTTTCAAAATTGTCCCTATGTTGTTTTCCTAATGCACAACCTTCACATACTTCATTCATTTCATCCAATTGAGGCAAACCTTGCACCATTTCATGTTTCTGCAGTTTTTTTAGACTCTGCACATTCAAGTGCCCAAACCTTTTGTGCCAAAGTCTCTGTGAATCAATCGTGTTTGCCTTCCTAGCCACTTCTTCCAAACACTTCAGCAATAAAGGAAAACTTCTGTTCTTCATTTCAACTTTCACAACCAGATTTGACAGAGTCCTATCATCATATATTTCAACAGTAGTATCTCCAAACAACAAAAAGTAACCATGCTCCATCATCTGTCCAACACTAAGAAGGTTTTCCTCCAGACTAGGTACCAACATGACTTCCTTAATGTGCCTTCTTCCCCTCTTGGTTTCTATAATGAGAGTACCCCTGCCACTTGCTTTCACAATATTACCATTTCCCATCTTTACTTTTCCAGTGTATGTAGTGTCAATGTCTGTCAATAGAGCTTCATGGGCAGTCATATGATTGCTGCACCCACTGTCTATATACCAGATTTCATTGTCTTTCACAACATTGGCACTAAAAGCACAGAAAACATTTGCTTCCTCTTTCACTTGGCTTGCAAGGTTCACTTGTTGAGTAGTATTCGATCTGCAATCCTTCTGCAGATGGCCAAATCTGTTGCATTTGTGACATCTTGGTCTCCCCTTGAACCAACATTCACCAAAGTGTGCTTTATCACAGTGTCTACACACAGGTTTGATTTTACCACCACCACTATAGTTTCCACTGTTGTATTTGCGCTCCCCATTTGGTTTTCCTTCCCACCTTTTGTTTTTTTCTTTCCAATCTTTCCTTGGCCTGTTTTGATGTTGATTAGTATGACTAGAGGACCCTATGTTTAGTGACTGAAAAGCTTTCTCAGTGGCACCATCAGCATGCCTCTCGAGTCTTTGATCAAAAGCTCTCAATGAAGCCATCACATCTTGCACACTGAGTGTATCAGTATCTTTGGTTTCTTCTATCACACTCACAATAGAATCATAAGGCTTAGTCAAGCTAATCAGAAGTTTTTGCACAATTCTTTCATTTAGCAGTTCTTCTCCATAAGTTTTCATTTGGGTCACAACATCAAATAGCCTAGAAAAGTAGTCTTTAAGTGGTTCATCTTCTCTCATGCGTGTATATTCAAAGTCACGTCTAAGAGACTGGAGTTTTACTTTCCTTACCTTCACATCTCCTCTGTATTCTTGTTGCAGAGTGTCCCAAGCAGCCTTGGCAGTTTCTTCATTTGCTATCCTGGGAAATATGAGATCAGAGACAGCCCCTTGAATGATTCCCAACGCTCTAGCATCATTCATCCTATTCTCCTTTAGTGTAGCCATCTGTTTCTCTGAGAGATCCTCTTCTAGAGCATCAATCTCCGTCTCTGGTAGCTCATATCCATGTTGAACCATTTCCCAGAGATCATATGACTTGAAAATGGTTGTCATCCGGATTCTCCAGTAATCATAGTTTTCTCCATCAAAGATTGGAGCCTTGAGGTCGCCACCCCCAGATCCTTTCATCTTCACCTTTTATCAACACTTAGGGTTTCAGCCTCTACCTGAACAACCCCGAAAAAAAGGATTCCACAACGCCCAGATTTTAGTAATCAGAACCAGGCTCTGAGGCCATGATAATATTACACAAGGATGAAGTTCTTATGATATTTTGTAAACTGAGAATGAAGATAATGACACAGAAATGTAGGCGGAAAGTTTTGGGGATCAACAATCTCAAATCTCAGCTGCCCTTTACATTTCATTTATATACTATATCATTAGGGTTAAAGTTGCTAGCTGACAAAAGGCATAGCAATCTGATAATTACAGAACTAATCTAAGCCCTTCATTTGGAGCTTTTAATCTAAGCCATACACTTAACAAAAACTACAACCCTTCTTGATCGAACCAGAAGTGTTTAGTATCCAACAATGGCTATTGTCCATTCTGGAAATTTATTGGTCGGAGAAAAATAAGTAGGCTCAACAATGTCAATAGATAATGCAGTGTGAAAAACATATTTGGGATTAGGTTTTCTAATGCCATCCTATGCTTGAGTGATCATGGCATGTCCACGATTAGTGAACCCTAGAGAAGAAGAAGCACTGGGTAAACTTGCATTCACGGGTGAGTTTCCTATAGAGATAGGTTATAGGTTAGGGTTTGTGGGAGGGATGGTAGAAGGTGAGGTAGGTATGGTGTGGTTTGAAGGTGAGTTTTGATGAAGGTTGAAGTTTGAGGAGGTGGTGTAGATTGAGAATTGGGATTAGGGTTTTGCAGGTTTGTATGGTTGGCGTAGGATAAGATGGTTGATAAGGTGGTGTTGGGCCAATGTCTAGGATATGAGAAGACGTTGGGGAGGCCACAACCATAGTACGAGCGGATTCTTTAAATTGGAAGCATTTCTCATAAAAAATAACATTGCGGGATAAAAAAAATGTACTTGTGGACATATCTAAACATCGGTATCCTTGTTGATTCAAAGAATACCCTAAGAAGACACACCGTTTGGATCAAAATTGTAGTTTATTTGTGTTGTAAGGTCGAAATATGGGAAATAAATACATCCAAAAACCTTTAAAATCGAGGAGGTTTTGAAAACAATTTTTGAACAAAAGAAGTCTCGTCACCTAAAACTTTTGTTGGTTGTCTATTAATCAAGTAATTTGCAGTATGAAAGGCTTCATACCAAAACTACGTAGGTATTGAAGCAACCTTGGTGTACAGTCAAGACACACATGGTAGATATGTAGCTTCTCTTGGAAATATGGACACCCGAGGCCCAAAGAAAAAATTTAAGGAAAACTAATGAAAAGTCCAAAAAAACTTCTCTTTTGACGAAAAGTCATTTTTAAAGGTATAGTGAATAGTGTCAGTTAAAGGTAAAATGTGGTTTTTCGTTAAAAGTGAACAGTACCGGGAGTGTTTCGTTAAAACTCCCAAAAATTTAATACAAACAGTCCTTTCCGGTTATAAGAATAAAGAACTTTACTATTTCATATTTAATAAACCTTTAAAAAATTTGACATCGAACATATTCGATAACTGGATGGCTGGCCCTTTAACTATTCTAGTGCATAGCACCCACCTGTTTAGGGTCAGCCCTAAGGCCATCTCCAACCGATGGCTGGCCAGATGGCTCGTTTGAACCTCTGGCCCTCCAAGATACTTCAAGATCTTAATATTTTAATAAACAGTACAGGGCCATATTTGCCTCCGTCTCCAACTGATGGCCAAAGGGCCATAGGGCCAAACATAATTTATTATTTAAATTTAAAAACTACAACAACTTAAATTTAAAAACTACAACTTATATTTAAAAACTACAACTTATATTTAAAAATGACAAATTAAATTTAAAAATTACAAATTAAATTTAAAAACAACCTTAACTTAAATTTAAAAACTACAACAACTTAAATTTAATATCCATAATCAACATCATCTTCATCATCCGCCATTGTAGGGGTATAATCAGAGGTAAACAACTGCCGCCAAGACATAATTTCCTTTTTTTCCCCTACCAAAATAGGCCTTACTCATTGGAGTGTAATTCGAAGTGTTCCTTTCCATATTTTTATCATTCATCTCTTCTTGTATTTGTTTGGCCCGTTTTTCATGCCTACGCTTCCTTTCTTCCGCCTCAAGGGCATTTTGCGCCGCCATTAATCGCAATGAGGCCGCCACTTCATGTTGAGCGGCGTAATCATCATTTGCCTTGCCTTTTTCCCTCAACCTTCGGGCCTTGTTTCATCCCATAGCCCTAGGTAAAGAACCTTTGGACGGAGTCGGATTTTCTGCCCTTGTTTGTTGAATGGTAGGAGATCCATCTTCATTCATATCTACAGATGGGGATGCAGCTCCCATCACTCCCAAAGGATCTACTCTATGTTGAGGTGGATTTTCAAATAACACTCACCCTTTACAAATTTCCCAACAACCGTAAAACTGAAAGAGTTTTGAGCTGCCCTCCATATACAATTCCTCCGCTTGGCGTACCTAGAAAATATAATTACAAAAATTTTAGGAAATTAATTCATGAAATTAAATGTAATATAATTAAATATAATTACAAAAATTAAATGTAATATAATTAAACATTTAAAATAAACTGTGAAAACACTAACTTCGTCATAGTAATTGGCGCCGCTTTCATGTCTACTTGCGGCTGCTAATAGTGCTTGATGCCATTTATTCAAACTTGGATGAAGATGTTTCTTCCATCTTGAAGAACAACGAATGCCTAACTTTCCCGGGGGACTTGGATGGTCTGATCAACCCTAATTGCAACAGGGAGTTGATCTCTTCCTTGCATAGCTCTTCGTCATTAGGCATTTCTGGATGTGATGCAGTCTAGTGAGGCATTTTCCATCCTTGCTTGTATGGCAGCTTTGCGAAATGATGTTCTCATTCCCATAACTTATTTGGAACATCAGCACAACATTCAAGCAGAAGTTTTCTTTCTTCTTCATCAGAGTCATCTGATGGCAGACTTCGGTCATCAGATGACTGATGAAGAAGCAGTCTTTCCCATCCAGGCAACTTACAATCCGGGAGATTCATTCAGGCCACGCATTTGCCTGATAATAACTCCACCAAATGAAGGCCCTGTTGTAATCACTGCGTTAGTAGATAGATACTGGTGCCTCCATATCTACTACACACAGCATATGCCTTCTTAGAAGCTGTTGTATTCCCACACAAGCCTCATTCATGCAGCATCAGGAACTTTTCAATCACAAGCTTATTAAGCCTCTTCTATGTTCGCTCATACACTCCCTTACCCATAGACATTCTTTCTACCAGTATGACCATTATACAACAGGATCGCTACTCTCTACGATGACTCAAGCTAGAATAAATACTTAGACAAGGAAGGTTATACAAACAAGCTCTCTTTATTGATATCAAATATCTTACAATGCTTGGTGAACCAAGTATGAAAGCTCTCTAAAATACTTTTTGTTTGGTTGTCACTTCACGTCTTGTCGGTGCCATGTGTCGGTGATTACTTGCTAGAATCTTCTAGAATAATCTCATGCATGTTTGAACTAGAACAATCTAATTCCCTTGCACTTGACCTTGGGCTGGATTTAATGGGCTGGTGTTGATCTTTTACAAGAAATGGTAACGTGTACAGTTTTGGATGCACAAGCCGGTGCAGGTTTCCCGGTGCCTTTGCCTAAGAATGAGTTTGTTTTGGTGTATCAAAAGAGATTGCAGAGGAATAGAAGCACGGTTGCGTCTAACCGAAGAAAGGACATCCTTGTTTGAAAACAATGTGGATCTACTTGCATATGCTTCTCTGAATCCAAGCGCCCCCTAGTCGCTGAAAAGAACTGAGAGGGCTTCTCGTCATTCTGTTAGTTTCTTTGGTTTCATTTTCAGATGGGTTCCAATAATTCAAGGGAACCTACTTTATCTCCCGGAAGGTTGTCCGCCTTCGCCAACGAAGGCGCCTTCCATCGTTTACAATACAATTTGAGGCATTAGCCTTAACAGTAGAATTCTTTACGATGTTAATGATACCGTTCCCGGGTTAATGATAGCTGTACTATGCTTAACCCAATCTCAGGCCACAAAACAAAAGCTAGACAAATTTGAAATTCTGGGAAGAAAAAGCGAAGCGAAGTTTCATCGAATCGAAAACTTTAAACAGTGGGACTCTTGCACATTCTTTATTACTGAATCGCTATTAGGATCAATTCCGATTATTCCTGAATAGGGAAAAAAATAATATTGCATATCGACAGATGTAGGATAACCTACCAACAGTGTAGAAGAAACCATTATAAACCAGACCATGTGAGAACGCTGGGTAATCAACGGTATGAAGTATAGCCCAGGTAAACGCAATTGACATGTTCCCCGTCAATCAGTCCAGTTTACCAATTACAGCATCAACGACCTCTTGGGTAGTGCTGACTCCTCCGAGATCTTTTGTCCGGTACTTGCCTTCTAATATTACTCGCTTCACCGCTGTTTCAAGTCGATCAGCGAATGAAGGAAACTGGAGATGCCTCAACATCATTGCTGATGATAGAAGCAAAGCCACTGGATTGGCCTTCTTTTGCTCCCACAACTTTTCATTTCCGACATTTCCTGCTGAAGCACCTTGCTCAAAAACAGCGTGATCAGCACCCACATTTCCTGTAGTCACCAAAGAGATAATGAGGCACAGTTTAGAAGAAACATACTACAAGAACAAGATATAAGTGGTGACCAGCGCTTAAAGCAAATAATCTTCTATGGAGGGGGTGAAGTAGATATATCATGATGGTGTTAACAAACACACTACTCAAACAATCGGTTTAAAATTCGCAAGGACGGGCAGCATAATTTAATCAATTAAATTTATTAAATAATAATTTTTACCTCCTGGCATGACACCAGTGCCTCCAGCAATACCAGCTGCCGTATTTGCCACTAGATTTCCATAAAGATTGGGAGTGACCTGCAAGACATTGAAACAACCTCTGTAAATGGGACAGGAAAAAAAGTAGCACATATAACCAACTGTGAAGTTCGAAACCCGGCAAACATCTACTTTAAATTTCAATAGACAACTCATTTTTAGCTCAACGACATAGACAGGTCTTTTGGCTAAAATGAAGAGCAAGCATGAAACATCCGAAGCTGAGGGTTGGACCCAGATCAATACGTTTTCTCAAATGCAAGATGATCTAATAAACAGAGCCTTTTGCCAGTGTGGGGTCTGGCAAGTGCCACATGAAGAGTTTTTACCATTTTGTGGAAAAAATACTTCCCATTTGGAACCCAGATTACAAGGGTAAATACCAAGTCCTAGATTCAATTTACACTTCCCACCAGCCCCCAAGGAACAGAAAAAACCAAGTTCATGATCAACATATGAGACAAGAAGCAAACTCATTAGAAACACAAGAAGAACAAGATTTTGATCTAAGTTAAAACAGCAGAACTAGGAATTCACATTAGGAAACAAGGTATGAACAGACTATCGGACTATTCGTGTTTTATTACTATATGAATCCAGGCTGATATTTCACTTGAGCGCATCCAGATTGTTCTTCTTTTCCCTGCTTTAAATAGAGCATTACTATCTTTCTATGCTTAATTCTAGACCTACCACATCAACTCCACATAGACATCAGACTCGAAAAACTCAGTCAATGTTTTGATGTGACTCACAGGTTTTAAACTCTCAAACTCTTTTCCATTTAATCTTTTACTTCTTCATAGGTCATCACAATAGCAAAATACCTACAAGAGCTACTAGCCCAAAGTGTAGCTCAATGCTGGCCAGTCTTGACTTTTCAGGCGCCAATATGGTTGATAAGCCCAAGCTGTGAAGTAATTCTCCACTTAAAATACATAATTTCTTCAAACCAAAACTAATAGTAAAAGAGAATGTCTAATTTGCATCATCAGTTGGCGTAATTGCATTTGCAAGATTCTCAACAGACGATTCTGACATGTCACAAGCACCTAATATTTCATCTTATATCCAGCGTTTGTATTTCTTGACTAAACATTAGAAATGATTTTAACAATTCAAATCATAGATACATCTCACAAATTCACAATTCAGATCACAGAATCTCCAAAGCTCGAAACTTTTCACATTGGCATCATTTCAGCAGCCAAAGAATATTTAAAGGCGAATACCAGTAATGTTCAAAGATAAAGTATTTCCGTAACATTAGTTGCAAATTCATCACAATCCAGTCAACTGCAGTCAACCAAGTATTTCCAATAATTCCTAGTCGCAGATCATCATTCCAAGAAACCTGAACTTTGCTTAAAATCGAATCAACCCAAGTTCAAGATGTCTTTGCTAAAGCCTAAAGGGAAAATAGAACAGGGTGAGATGAAAATTAAATTACTTGGCAGCCGCCCCATCTAGGCAGCAAGTCTATTCCAATGCATTTTTTTTACTAACGTCTTATTAGTTATTCCAAGCTCTTAAATACAAGAGAGAAGGACAGAATTTGTTGCTAAACAAACTCCTAATCACTAGGCAAACACATCTGCCAAACAAAATCCTAGTAACCGATGTCAGACCAAGTCCAAAACTAAACCAAATTATCCACACTTAGACAAAAGAAGAAGCAAAAAAATTAAACTTTAATCATGCCACGAACACATCCACACTCCACATATAAAAACCATATTTACAAAACAGAATTCTGAGCTGAAGTCGAATTACCATCACATCAAATTGCTCGGGTTTCGAAACGAGTTGCATACAGCAATTGTCCACAATGATTTCATTGTAATTAATACTTGGGTACTTTGTAGCAACCTCTCTGCAGGACTCCAGGAACAACCCATCAGCCAGCTTCATAATGTTGGCTTTGTGCACAGCAGTCACCTTCTTCCTGTTGTTCAAATAGGCATACTCGAAAGCGTACTTGGCGATTCGCTCCGAGCAGAACTTGGTGATCACCTAACACATTCACAATCAATTCCCAATTTTCACAAAACTGCAGAGCTAAAGATTGAATTTTGGGTTTCTGATTACCTTGAGGCTCTCAACGACGCCAGGGACGACCTCGTGCTCGAGCCCGGCGTATTCGCCCTCGGTGTTCTCTCTAATTACGACAATGTCCACGTTCTCGTGGCGGGTGGGGAGGCCGGGGAGGTTGAAGCAGTTTACTAGCGAAGCGTACAGGTCGAGCTCTTTTCTCAGCTGCACGTTGAGCGAGCTCACCCCGCCGCCGACCGGAGTCTTCAGCCCGCCCTTCAAGCACACCTTGTTTTTCCGGATCGACTCGATCACCTCCAGCGGGACCCGCTTCATGTCGCCGTGGACGTCATAGCGCTCGAAGTACACGGGGGCGTGCATCGCTTCCATGACTTGCTCGACGGCGTTGGTGACGAGCGGGCCGATTCCATCGCCGGGGATCAGGGTTACGGGCCGCGGGGCACCGTCGCCGGGTCGGGGCATGTAGGTGACGGATCGGGTGTTCGGGTCGGGTTTGGGAAGGAATGGTGCCGGCGTGGGGCGCTTTGTGAGGTTTTTAAAGATCGGGAGGGTCCGGCGGGCCATGGCTGAGGGTTAGGGTTTAGGGTTTTTCTGGACGGAGTAGGTTGTCGGATTTGCGAAGGGTCGACTTTAGCTGCAGAGGAGTTGAAGTTGAGCGGGTGAATGACTAGGGAGGGAAATCGGAAAATATGAGGAAGTTGGAGGACTTTTTTGCAATAATGCCACGTTCTTATTCGCATGTCTGGGTGGACTAGGTCTGACTTGTCATGTTGTCCTAATAATTTCAGTGCTCCTTTTTTTAAGGGTACATGCCTAAATTTGTAGGAGGCCCTCCTAATCTTTTTTTTTCTTTTCTTTCCCTCTTATTTGAACGGTTACGATTAAATCACGTCAAAATTTTATATTAATTTTTTTTTATAGAAATAATAAGATAAAAAAACAAATGTGAGAGAAAGATAGAGAAGAGAATGAAAATAAAAGGAGAGTGACTATAAGACATCTCACTTTTATGTGCATCATTCTCTTCACCCTCCTATATCCTTATTTAAGACTACAATCTTTATTGTATTTTCTATATAATTTTAACAAAAAGTAAACTAAAGGGAATGATAAACCCGTCATTATACTCTAACACTCAATTGTTTAATCATTTTCGTTGTTTTCATTTGATCTATTAACTCCAATTACTAGAAATAAAGAAGAGTAAGATCAGTAAAAATTCGTCCTTAGAGAGACACCAATAAAAATTAACATATCATTTTACAAAGTTCAGTTTTTAGAGAAACATCAACAAGATTTAAAAGGTAAGATCAGTAAACTAATCTTCCAACCATAGAACTTACACATCAATGAAATACAAAAGTATGTGATTCTGAAAACTTCTGGTTATAACAAAATATAAAACCGGTTTCTTCTTGAGCCCGATAGAAAGTTGACGAATCTCGTATGGAACCACCGTGCAGACCTGACAAATAAAACCACAGAGCATAGCAGTCCTTTGTAGACCAAAAACATGCAACAAATTTGTACAGATTCATCCACATGGTTTCTTAGCTTCTCACAATCATCTTCTTTCAGGTGTAAATAACAACTAAACTGCAGGATTTACGTATCAATGAGTTGAAGCGGGAGGAGGAGTAGGAGCGCCACCCAATCCCATTTTTTGCCCCAGTACTGCGAGCTGCTCCACAAACTCCTGACCTGTGAGTATTTCTGTTGTTCCGTATATAACATGCTTGACAGGTTGCTGACGCTGCGCAAGTTCTTGTAGGCTCCCGTACTCCACATAATTACCACCTCCAATCATGAAGACGATAGCTTCCTTGAAAGGTCCTTTTAAATGGCTGCTACCTATTCCTGAGCTTGACTTTGGAGCACGAGGATCAAACACAAGATAGGAATCAATTTCTGGATTCGGCCTCCCCTCCACCAAGGCCTCCACTGTTCTTGTTAGTACCAGCTGCCTATCATTGGATAAAAGATTTTTCACACCTGCTGTCACGGCGCTTATTGATTGCCCATAAAGTTTCTCTGCCCAATCAACTATGTTACTTCTGCTAGCAGAATTTGCTGATGCCAGTGAGACATTCAGCGCCTTGATCTTCTTCACATACTGAAATGCACTGGTATCAACCTCAGATTCCCTGAGGGCTGCTTCCACTGCTTCCACTTCTTGTTGATTAATGGTTTCAGAAGAAATAAGATACATGATAGAAAACCGCAGCTTATCCATCTTACTCCCTTTCCCTCTAAGCACACCCAAAAGTTCACTGCGATCAATGCCTCCTCTAACCATCATGTCATACTCCTTTTTAGCAAAAGAATCGAGCAGTCTCTCTTTGATCTCACTCAACAACACAGTTGCAATGTTGGTGTGCTTATCAATCACCTGCTTCCGCGCAGTCAACTCTGGCAATGAGTTCACTGCACTCATCAAATGTTTTGTGTTGCCAATCATGTCTGTCCCATCAAACTCAGCTCCATCATTCCCACCAGTTCGTCTATTGACCTCATCAACATCCCTCTTATACTTATTCAATTGGGTCTCAATCTCTACTGCTACTTCCGGAAATTCTAGAGACCCATTTGCTACCCAAAAGGGATCTGAGCTATCTAACTCATACGACTTCATCCCACCCTTTTCACCTTGAACATTCAACCTATTAAGCTTCAATCCAAGAATATCATGCACCAAGGGCCGGTACCTAAAATCATGCTGTATTCCCACAGATAACTCAAAATTACGGTCAAATATACACAATATGGGGCGCTGGAAAGAGCTCACAAAGTTTCCACCTTCAGTAAACAGATTGTTCTTCGACAACAAGTGGTCACGAAGTCTCTGATCCAATGCTGATGCTACCATCTCAGCTGGACCACCACGAGGGCACCTGATAATTGGCACAACAGCAAGAGTAGCCAAAACGCAGAACAAGCCACCAACTATCTTTTCAATAATCTCCTCAATCTCACGGTCCCCTGCCTTGGGATCATTTAACTGAACATAAGTGTTCTTCTGTGCCAACGAGAACAAATTATCTTCCAGTGTCACAAACTCCAAATACTGATCATGCACCTTTGAAATCCGATGAATCGAATCTGAATTCAAAGTCCCAGATGCCAGATCCTCGAGCAGTGGGCGGGGAATCAAGGACGAGAAGTTCAGATGGAAGCTATCATACAGCGAGTTCGAAGTGTCAGCAATGATCCTCTGAATGTTGGAATGGCTTGGTTGGACAAAGTAGACAGCAGGCACATCATGGACGGGTTTTCGGTCCTTGTCAATCAGGAAGTACAGGGTCACACCGTGCTTACGAAGATCCTTGACATGGATCAACGGAGAGAGTATGTTTTGGCAAAACTTATCATAGATCAATATCTTATAGACCTCTTCATTGGCCATACCGGTTGCATTAACGGGTTGGTTCAGATTCAGCATGCGGGTAATACATTCTGGATCCAGAAACCACAGATCAAATCAATAATTTACACAAAACCCGGAACAATCATGCAGAATTAAACAAACCCAATCGAGCAAATTAAATGAAATTTCGTCACAGCTCTTAAACCAATATCACAGATCAAACTCAACACACAAAACCCACAAAAAAAAAAATAAACACATTTCATCAATTATAATAGTAATTCCGGTAATAATTCATCTGGGTTTTCTCTATTAGCTAAATGGGTTATCGATTCAATCCAGGTATTTTTCAATTTTTGCTTCCTTGGTTTGATTGAAGCAGAGAGATCGGAGAGAGAAACTAAATGGGCAAAAGAGTAATTTTACCTGTTTGCCTCTGCCGCAGATTGAGCGCCATGGCCGTGAAATCGACTTCCTCCGGCGAAGCAAAGACTCACAGATTCACTCTCACTAGCAATTTTCTGTTCGCTTCAAATTTTGTGAATTTCCAAACAGCTCTGCAAATATGAGGGTCTCTGCGAATTAAAAAAGAACTGTTCGTATACAGCCGTTACCAGAGGAAGAATTATATTTAGCTAATAAGAGACCGCCACGTCACGTGTAATAAAATTATGATTATTTCATTGGTTGACCACGGGGTCTTGACCAATAAAACAACATACACGTAAGTGGAGGGAGTGACGAGGAGAAGGAGAGGAGTGCGGTGGCGGTGGGTGGGGAGATGGCGGAGACGACGCCGTTTCTGAGGAACAGATACTGGGTGCTGAGGCACGGCAAGAGCATTCCGAATGAGAGAGGCATCATTGTTTCTTCCATGGTTGTGTTTTCTCTTCCCCTCCCCCCTCAATTTTCCTTAATTACTTGTTTGGCCCTGCAGTTTTTGAGTATTTAGAATTTGACGCAGGAAAATGGTACCCTACCAGAATATCAATTGGCGCCAGAAGGTGTAAGTCAGGCACAATCAGCTGGACAATCATTCCAAAAGGCAAAAGGTAATATTTTCTGCTTTAAGATTTTAATCATTTTGCAATTTATTTCACATTTCAACAAGTATGAATCTTTATGTCTGCAAAATTATAGAAACATCTTATTCTTATGGTTTACATTGCATACCATCAGGCACATTGGCATTGCAGAGACATGAAATCAAATGTGGAGTTGTGGCTGTGAAACTTCAAAAGCCCATTTCCGAATCATTTCTACTTAAAGAAAAAAGAAACATCCGTCGGCCTTAAGAATTTCAGAACTAAGGATGAAAGACTTGTAACTGTAATTACTCGGTTTGTTTTCAGTTCTTGATCGATGTTTATTCAATTCAGTTTCTCAGTTAAGAGTTTTCTTCTGTTGTACAAGACCGTCGGTTTATCCAGCTGTGCCACGGCTTTCCTCTTGTAACTGCCATTAGGTTAAATTAAGTCATACCTTTTCTTGCCTGTGTATTATCCAAGTGTGACTTTGTCTGTTACATATGTTTGTAAATCTACAGGTGCACGATCTTAGTTGTTAGTCACGGCGATGCCCTACAAATTTTGCTGACGATACTCAATGCTGCCAAGCTAAACGCGAGATCCAGTTACACAGACCTGTCATCAATAATTCAAGCAGTTCGAACCCCTCCCATCTTTTCACAGCTCCGGAAATTTTCCCCGCTTACTGCAGAGCTCCGGGCAGTGATACAAGTATCATATCTGAAGAAACTTTCATCTTTCGTTTGTAGTTTGTCAAAAACTAAGATTATGGATAGTGTTGTAATTGAAAAAGGATTAAATGAAGTATATACATGGCATGAGCTAATTAAGAGCATGTTTGCCATCACTTTGAAATTTTTAGTTGCTCGCCACATTTACGATCAGATTTGTCCAAACTTCAGTGATATGTACAACTCATCACGGTGGCTTTGCCTTGATAGACCATTTTTGGACAATGCTTGAGAATTGGGGGCCGGAGGTAGATGTCTACTCCGGGCCCCAGCTTCTCACGGGGCCGATTCTCATTAGGAGAAACTTTTCGGTGTGAAAATCAATTGAAGAGAATACAAATACAATTAGGACCTCTAATCCTACTTGGAGGCTAGTTTATTTACTTGACTAAGATAAACTTTTAGTCCTTGAGATTAAAATTGCAGCTCTTGCATATGACAGAGAACAAAAGGTAAGAGATTGAGTCTTCTCTAACAAAAAGATGAATTTTGATTTCAGCTGCTACAATTACTGTCCTCAACGTAAATGCGTAAATTACATACCCTTGTAAAATATTTCCTCTAACTTTGATACCATTTACATTTTTTACGCCCCTAACAAAAAAGTGGCTCCGAGGCGACAGTTCTCGCCATCCTCTATGAATCAAAAAGAACGAAAAATGGAAAAAAGGCAACAGCTTCAGATGAAAATATCGCTGAGCAAATAACAATGGACAAAACCCACAGGCCACAGCATCCCATGAGACAATAGCCATGACCTTTCTTCAGTCTTTGGTTACCCACCGACGACCTCTTACCTGAAACCCACCATAACTCTGATCACTACTGCTCTCTCCGCCGCTTTCTGCACTAGTATATCCAGATTTACGGCGATGAAGCTTCTTTAGCCTTGCAACCCCACTGTCACTCATGCTTCCATTCAAGAGAGGGTCGTCTATCCCACGAATCACCTTCCGTGTAGGTGATGCTGATATACAACTGTCATCCTTTGTCTTTCGTTTCTCCTTGTCATGTTTCTTAATGTTTTGGGAGATCTTGTGTAGCTTTTCGTTGAACCTGGTGAACCCCTTCTCTACCGGCTCCACTGCCTGTGTCACTGTGAACTTCACATCTTGCACAATCTGTATTCGAGTCAAAGAGCAGATTCAGAACCCAAACTAAAAAAGCCTACACCATGACCCACGATCAACTGGTTTCATGTAGATACCATCTTTCAGTTCAAAAGATGGTTGGACATATTGAAACATATTAGAGGAAAAAAAGAACAGTTTCAATCTGAAACATTTGCATCCGTTCTTTTCTGCAAACAGTTATCACCTAACCACAGACATCAATTAGCAGCCTTTGCAATTTACACATGTTTTCAGTGTCTTACAGTGCACATCCAATATCAACAGCAATCTACAAATCTTATTGGCTATACCAAGGTGTAACACTAGTTGTTTTAATATATATCAAAATAACCCTTTCAACAGAAGCTATGTTCCAATGTTTTTTGACATAATGTACAACTAAATAGATACTTACATATCCCCCGCCACCAATGAAAACGTCCCGAACACTCTCTCTGATGGTCATGCCGCTCTTGACATCAATGTTAGGAGTGGGGAGGCGTAGCTTTGTGGGGCGTTCACTGTCCCTAACCTCCTCCGGATCCAAAGGACAGTCAGCCGATACATAGTCTCCAAGAACAGAGACAGTTCCAGGGAAACGATCTCCCATCATCTCATAAGGTTTGGCAGGAAAAACATACAGGTGAACAACAGAAGCAATGCCCATCTGTGCAGGGTGAAAACGCAGAACTGTCAAACTAAAATATGTTGCATAAAGATGGTAAAATGAATAAATCTTTTGTCGCGTAACCTATGTAACATTATTGAGAAATGTAAGACAGTGTAATACAGAATACTAATAGCAGAATAAAATGAGAATTGAGAAGAAAAAAACTGTTAGTCATGATTTTGTCGACCAATTAACCCTTAATTTTATAGCAACACCTTCAGACGAGGAATAACAATCTCTGTAAAGTTTTAAGGAAGAATAAATTACCATTTAAAAGACTACGACAGTAAATATTTAGTGAAAAGACACAATTATGGCATGCAAACTGTGTTACCCAATGAAAGATTCTACCTCTATAGAAATGATGAAGTCTTGAACACTTGACTTAAACTGCAAGCCTTCAGCTATAGGACTGTTGAACAAACCCAAGGCATAGAGAAGAGCAATTGCCACACCTTGCCACCATGTCAAAAACACAATTGATTTAAATGTCAAAAACTTGGCTAACGGTTTTATGCGAGCTAGTTCATCTTTTGTAACAGTGTAAAACTGAACGAGACAGTACAAAGCCCATGACTGACTAAAATTCAGAACCACCGCAATATAAAGATACCTGCAAGCACAAGAAAATTATGACGTTGAGATTCCTTTATGAGTTAAACTTCATTAAGTAATATTTATCCAATTCTTTTGTAGAAGAACGAGATATGTAGGGCATCAACAAAACAGTAAGAAGGAAAATTGATAAGTCAAAATATCGCGAGCACTTAAAACAGAAGAAGTAATTGGCGAAATCCCACAAGCTCTGATACCATAACATAATAAGTCAAAGGTTCAAAGAAAGAGGCTATGGCTACGGAAACTGAGGTCTTGACAGGGCTCTCCTGCTTGTTTTTGAAATACATACTTTAAAAGAACTAAAGCAAGATCACGTGACCATTTTACGTCTCTATCAATTGACAAACCCACATTGCAACAGGCAAAAAATTGAGCTATCATATGTTTACCACCATCTACAGTGTGTTTAGCGAGATTTTAGAGGTTATTTCAACATGCAGAATTCCTGAAGATTCATTTCTAGGTATACAACATATAACCAAAACTTACAAGTCCCTAAGGAGCATCTACTTCACATGCGAATTGACACAATCAATCCATAATCAGTATGAGTAACATGCAAGAGTTCCATGAGAAATTCAATACTTAATAGTTCAAAGAGCTTCTTACGGGCCAAAAAAAGACTTATCCTATCAAATATATCACATGATAATTTCAAATTACAAATGCTTTTCCTATAATCATTTGAGATTCTCTTACCCACATCCCCATTTAAATTCACCTTCACAGTATACACCAAAAGCTTCAAGGATAACTGCTACAATAGCACTGAGAGACTTAATTAACATCTGTCCAAGAATAAAAATTGAATTTATGTTATATAAAGGAAATGGAATTAGAGAACAAGAAACAATGGCCAGTACAAAAAATAAAATAAAAAATCTCTAAGTGATGGTAAACATACATACTGAACAATTCCGAATTTGACAACTTGGTACAACCATTGGCCAAGTTTCCATGGTTTCAAGATATAATTCATTGGAAAAGGATGCTTAACAGTTCCCATTTCAGAACTGTGTTCTAATAGGGGAGTCTTAGAACTTGCACGTCCTTCCCTTTCCATGAATTCAACAGTCCTCTCTTCCCCACCTTAGCAGGAGAAAAATACATATATAAACGGACAATGTCAAAAGCACAATACATATAAACTATGGAAGTAAAGAAGTTTCTTTATCTATTAAAAACGAAAGGACTACAAACTGCAAATGAAAAATATCCTGGATAGATATGTACCCCATCAAACAAGGATTATTTGAAACTACCATACATACACTAAGTTAAAGATGGCAACTGTGAAAATTCTACATGATTGTCACATGATTGGCCCTGAACACTTAAAAACCTTAACACTGTGCAGAACAGGTATTTATTTGTTTGTGCATTGGACCTGGAAACTTCAAATTTTAACATTGGCCCTGATGTTAGATTCTCATATGCAGAATAGATTTATTTGTGCATCGAGAGAGAGAGAGAGAGAGAGCTGAATGTGTATGCAAGAACAGCCAAAGAACATTTATTATCACATTGCAGCCAACAGGCCAATCCTGCCATGAACAGTGCAATCTTGTCCACGATCAGAACAAGATTGTCAATGAATGCTCAATAACCATGTATCAGACATGAACATATACTTCCAAAGCTTTTGTCAAATTCAAGTTTGAGATCCAAATAACCATTAATGTATTATGACATTCCAGACCCATCAAAATTGAATTTTAATGAGCATGTTAGCTAAAGTGTCTATAGATAAACAATGGCGTCATAAAAGTTCTTGAAAGGGACATACCCAAGCATGCAACCAGGTACCTTCCAAAGCAATACATGGCAAAGGATTCATAGCAATCCCGTAGAATCTCGCAATAAACGCTTATTGAAGGGTTCAATAAAGATACTAACTGAAAAGAACACCAAATTAGAATCTGGAAAAAAAAAATTACCAAATATCAGAGGAACAGTACTTTTCTGTCTGTAACACAGGCATACCAGTACATCTAATTCAATAGTAAGAAACAATGATGACATTCAAATCTAATACAAGAATTTAATCTTCCCAAATTAACAGAAACTTAATGAATAGTACATGTATATTCAACTCATTATCTTCCCAATCTGTCCGAAAGAAACATGGATGTTTGTGAACCAAACAAAAACAAATCACAATTGAAAAATTCATCATCTTTCGTATGTTAAATTTCAATTCACCGTTTACCATGCACATCAAAGTTTAAACAACAAACTACACATAAGGTTCTCCTAGAAAACCACAGGCACGCATGTCATATGTGCAGACGCAAACACCAAAAGTCCCCCCACCCTCTCTTTTCCTGAACTACTTTTCCTACCCTTTCTCATCCCTCTGTCCATTTAACACTTACTGTTAATGATCAACACTAATAACCATTCTCTAAAACAAGTGTGGGTTAAAGAAACTATATTTAAAGGACATTTAAGATTAATATATGTTCTACCTATAATCCCAAAGAGAGGCTTGAATAAAAAAAATAAAAACAAAATTAAATTTCAAAAACAAAAATAAAAACTTACTGATTCTATTGCAAAGCACGGAACCATGAGGACAACACCAATTAAAAACTTTTGCTCCTGAAAGGGTCACACAAACCAAAATGTGAAAAATGCACCAGATAAACATTACAATAGAACCATGCATATTAAATACAATTTATGTCACTAGGGAATAAATACCTCAGGATTTTTGTATGCAGAAAGGTGCTCAAATACAAGATAAATTGAAAGGGTGAGAGTGATGAGTACAAATACACCACAAACTAGACTTGCCCACGTAGGAGGTGTGTAGGCCAACTGGGTAATGAATTCGAGAAATGGTGTTATCTTCATCAGCCGTATTTCCTTCTGACCAGCCTATATTCTCAAATATTGCCAGCATAATGGAATTATCAAATCACAAACATATGCATAAGGTCAATCACCACAGACAACAGAATATGGACCTGTTCACCCAGATGATGAATAATAAGCATAAATTGAGAGTACAAATTATATAGATACCTAGCACACAACTTAATATATGATTATTCTCGCGTGGTATAAAAAGACAGATTGACAGAGAAATAAAATCGGTAAAAGGGTGCATGGAAAACCGAAAACTAATGCCATAATTTGTTCGGAGATCAACATTCCCTAAGCTCTAAATGAGTTACCATTACACCAAACCATTAGCATGCAAGTATTTAACTACGATGTTCAGTGCTTTGCAACTGAGTCATGATGCTGAATCGAAAGAATAAAAAATCATATATTCTTGGACATTTTATCATGAGATCATACAACCACAATGCTCAAAATCCTAAATTAGTATACATTTGCATACGCAAAATCTATGCTCATCAATTGAGACCAACCCTCATACACCATACTCAGTCAAAACTTGAAGCTCAAATCAGCACAGGAAAAAATGCTAGGCATGTTCCCCCAAAAGTGAATTTATCGGTCTTTGAGATGAGCAATAAAAACCCATCAACATTGTGCATTCAAGAACCATTTTTCTTAAAAATAAATAAATAAATAAATCAGCTTTTTCGATAATCAATCCAATTAAACGTTCAGAAGTCAACAGTGAAAAAAACAAAAATCAAGTCACTTTTTATATACATTTTAAATCAATTAGATCAATCAGATAACAGAGAGAAGACGGAATTCCACAAAAACTGTAACAAAAGTCAGCTCATTTAGGTACGATTACTCCGAAGATTGAAGTGGAAAACATAAAAGGAAGTAAATTTAAATCATTTTTCCCTCACTTTCCCAGCAACCAAACAGAGAATTAAGAAATTGAAAGCAGATGAACTGACTGGCGCAATCAATTTAACCAAAGAAATCCGATTTTACTACGGCGGGAGTAAATATGGAAGAAAAGGATGAGAAGTTACTTACAGAGAGAGCTTCGTCGACTTGGCCCAGAAAGCCAGAGAGGAGATCCTTTCTTGTGACAGAATCAAATCAGCGTTATAAACCTCACAAAATTCGCATTACAGAAACCCCATCTGAAACTTAACACGGACGCGGCACGTGACACTTTGTTCCAACGGAATAAGCGGAAAGGTCTTTTTTTCTTTTTTTTTCTTTTTTTTTTTTGAACAATTTTTCTTTTCTTTTTTTGGGAACGGTTGAAAATTAAGGGAGTGTATTCAATTGGGATTTTGAGGGATTTTAATTCTTTTAATTAATCTAGGGGTATTCAATCAGGATTTTAAGTGATTCTCTGAAATTCAAGGTGTATTTAATCAGGATTTTAAGATAGTTTATTAAAATCCTTATAAATCCGGGTGTATTCAATTAGGATTTTAAAGAAGTTTATAACATTCTAGGTATATTCAATTAGAAATTGATTTTAAAGAATTTGAAAAAGTTTAGGAATTAGAGGGAATTTGAGAGATTTCGTAGTGTATTTTAAGCATCCACAAATCTCACATCTTCCCATGAGATTTCGAGGGAATTGAATCAAAATTTTGTATGAAATCTCTGTGAATCAATTAAACTCCATAAAAATTCATGGATTTATAATTCCATTAGAGTCTCTCAAATTCCCGATTGAATACACCCCCTAAAAATAACAAAGAAAAAGAAAACGGAGAACTCGACGACTCTGAGAGAGTGGTTCGCGCGAGTCGACTCGGCCCATACCGGAAACATCACGGCGCATCAGCTCAAGGTACTTCTCCGGCAATCCCTCCGCTCTAATCTTCCCGAAATCCCCAATTTTGGTTTTCCCTCTAACTTACGATGACGTTTCGATGGTAATCAGAGCGCCTTTGCTGTTAGTAGTTTATGTTTTCTTTATAATTCGTGCAGTTTAACGTGTATCATAGACATTAGGCTGTTAATTTTTTTCCCATGCAATCAAAGTCGTCACTTGATAATCTTTTACAAAATTTGAACTTTTTATGAAATTAGAGCGCTTTAAGAAGTTTACGTTTTTTCAGACTAATTTGTGAGCAATGCAATGCAATGCACTGGCCTTCGTGTGCCCATCATGCATAATATACATGCCTACAAGGCTACAAGGCTACCACCAAGGATATGTAACTTTGTCTATAAAGAAACAAGAAAGTGGATGTGGTGCTTCCTGTTTAGTTGATTGTAAGATATTTCTTTACATACGGATCTATTGTAATCCTTTCGCTTGTCCGGTGGTTTGCTATGATGAAAGCTTCATTTACTCAAATATTATACCCCCAAAAGAGAAATCTAAAGGCTTTATTCAAGGCTTGAGATGGTTTGATATCGCTTATTCATTATTGTCCAGAGCTTTGATTAAAAGAAGAAAGGAATGTTCAGACTAGATGACTTCATATATCTTTGATATTTTTGCAGTCTGCTTGGCAGGTTACGTTTCAATTCACAAAAGGTGTTATAAAGTTTTAATTCAGATTTAATGAGTCATCATATTTCCTAAGTTAGGTTAGACAAATTATCCTCACATGCACACCCACGCACATCTGTGCCATGTTCGGTTGTGAGATTTGACTATCAAAACTCGATGTTTTGCATCTAATTAAGTTAGACAAATACCAATCTTGAATATTTTTATATAATCTATCTACTATTCTGAAGACTAATGATGTTGTTTGCCATTCTTTGTTGCCCTAATTTGTTTAATTCCTTTGATACAACTAAGCAAGGCAAAGTGACTCTGGATCTCAACCAGTTTGTCTAGTGAGTGCCTTACTAAATATGACTTTGAACCCCATCAATGTTTTGATAATTAACTCTAAAAGGTTTAGGTTGGTTGATCGGGGAAAAATCAAAATAGAATGCCCAATCTGTCAGACTGTACCCCTGGTTTTACACTTCTTGGTTGCTTAACGAGTATCTTTTCTTCAGCCTGGAGGTCACTTTTCGAATTATGTTTAAAAGGATAGGACTTTGTGACTCCATATCTGCCTTTAAACACACGAAGATGGTTTTTTGTTTTTTTTTATTTTGTCTTTTTGTTTTTTATTTTTTTTTCTGTTTTTGAACGCACGATATTTCTATACTAGGGGGAGGCGTGGGTCTAAGGCTTCCAATGGGCTAGCAATGTGGTTCAAATTCGCTTTTGCCGATTGACGAGAATCAAATCTATGACCTGTCACTTACAAGTGAAGTGAAAAATGAATACCACTAAACCTTATTACTAAGTGGCAAATGATGATGGTTTTAAAAAGATGGTTATCATATGTTGGGCCTTTGTGCCACCATTTAACCTTAAAAACATAGTATAAAAGAAAAAGAATAACGTAGGCATGGTAAAATTGGGAAAGGGATCCTCTCCGGATCCCTTCCTCCTAATCCACCAAGCTCGAGGATCTGGACCGTTGAAATTTGATTCAACAGCTAAAGTAGTTTTAACTTTTAATGGTGAGCTCCTGTTTATAACCGTTAGAACAAATTTCAACGGCCCGGATCTCCGGACTTGATGGATTAGAAGGAAGGGATCCAGAGATGATCCCTTTCCGTAAAATTGAATTAGAATAGCTCACTTCTAAAAATTGCGCCGAATGGTCTTCTTGCAGGACGCGGAAAGGATCCTGGGTTCTCTTTGAATTAGGGTTGGCTCACTCTCTATCCTATATATTATTCCATAGTCCTTACCCTAGAACAGAAAATTGAACGCTCTCTATCTTTTGCAATATCAAGGTATTGCAAAATCAATTAAACAGACCGAGAGAGATGAATGAGACTATTTTTGGCGTATCAAAACCTAGGCGACTACCTCTCTGTAAGCAGATGTTTCAGGTTCAAGCAACTGCTGCTTCAAATGGTTAACAAACCAGACAAGAAGAGGAAGCAAAACGAACAAGGCAGCAGATGGCAGAGGCTACAAGAAGATATCATGGAGATGATTGTACCACGCTTGAACATAAGTGACCGTATACGTTTAGGCAGGGCCGGCCCTGAGAATTTGGGGACCCTAGGCGAGTCTACAAAGTGGGGGCCCTAAAGTTATCGGACCTTCGACTCTTTGTATATTGGTATGTAATAAAAAGAATTCGCTAACTACATAAAAAGTTTATTTCTTCATCGAATATCATTAAAAATTAATATCAAAAGAAAAAAGATATACTAACATTACTTAAATATTACATGTCTTTAGACGCAAATGCACAAAGTGTTTGCAGTCAAGAGTCTAAGATTGAGAGTGAAGAACAATAAAACTTGATGATCAAGAGAGTAAAAAACAATAAAACTTGATTGACGAATATAATAATTCAACAACGCCAAGTGGTTATCTTGTGTTCTTTCTAAAATCAACATCACACTAGCGAATCAAATTTTAGAATAACATAGTTTAACAATAAATTACTGAAAAAGAAAATTTAAATTCAAAGTTTCAGTTACCTCAAATTATAATCTTCAGACCAAGTGATAGTTGCTTAAACATTCAATAGAAATGGAAAGACGGGAAAGTTGAAAGAAAAAGAATTCCAAAGTTATGATTATTTTGGTTTTTGTTATTTTTTTAGGTTATTTTCAAAAGCAAAAGAAAAAAAAATGCATTTGGACAGATTGGGCCATTAATTTCACTATCCTCTTGTCAGACCTGTAGGTGTGTGACAATTGGCCTTTGCATGTTTTTTATTTAAGAAACTCAAGTTTCTTCTATTTATACAATTTTTATTTAAAATATTTTTGAAAATAAATAAGAAGTTAAACATAAACCACCCACTAACGTGAGGTTTTGTTATTTTTTTATTCTAATGTTGAAATTTTAAAATCATTCAAAATTAATATTTGTTCAATTATTTTAACTCCTTTTAATTCTTGTAATTTTAAAAAATTTAAGGGACAATTTATGGTATTTTAAATGTTTCATTATTTGGGGTGCTCCCTTTATATATATATATGGAGTAAATCTCACCCTTTCCATGATTTTTTTTTTTATTTTTTGGTTTGTTTTTGGAGGTTACTTTCAAAAGCAAAAAGAGAAAAAATGGATTTGGCCGATTGGGACCATTAATTTCATAGATTTGAAAAAATGCAAAAACTAATGCCTTCAAGGGATTTCGAAATGCTCACCCCAAGGAACGTTTCTTTGCATTTATATGTTATATGAAGGATGTATAAAAAAATTTGGGGCCCCCGGAGCTTGGGGCCCTAGGCGACCGCCTACCCCGACTACCCTCAGGGCCGGCCCTGCGTTTAGGTATTGCCTGCATGTCTTGGAACTCCGTTTGTATGCGAGGGGACATCGGTAGTGCTCAGCTAGGGGTGCCGTGGTTAGTACTCCCTCACGGTCCAGATGGCAAGTACTTGTGCTTTTCCAGCCTTGCCGAGGGCAAAGTTCATACAGTGAGGTTGCCTAAGCCAGTTCAAGGAGGGTGGTTTTATGGCTCTTCCAGAGGTTGGTTAATTATGATCAAAGAAAAAGGATTGAAGTCTCCAATGTATTTGGTCAACCCGATGCTAACTTCCATATTGGCAACAATTCCATCCTTCCAACAGTTTGTTGAAACACAAGGGAGTTTTTTTGGTACCTCAGCTTTCTTTCGTCACATTGTGATATCTACCTCGGATGTTAAAAATTCAGCATGTATGGTAGCGGCAGTTTTTAATATGCATAATTTGGTTATGTGCAGACCGGGAGACAAAACATGGACTGTCGTCCATGTATTAGATTCTGATGTATTCGAGCGTCATGAGCAATTATTGTTTTCTAGTACTGGTAAGTTGTACTCTTTGGTATTTAGTGTTGTAGGAATGGACTCATCCAACCTCGCACCATAAAAATTGGAGACAAGGAAGTGGAATTGATCTTGGTCTATCCTAACTTCGAACAGACTGAGAATTACGTTGCGTATCACAATAACTACTCAATCGATTACCTTGGGGATTGCAGCTTGTTCTTGTTGGAATCAACCCACAATGAAGTCTTGGTGATCCATCAACTATATGATGTTTTTCGAATTAGAAGAAACACCCATGATGAGAATGATCAAGAACTGGAAGGAGATCTTGATGGCGACGATGATGAGGAAGAAGCAGAGAACATGCAAGCAAGTGATCACGAGGATGAAAGCGAAGGTAGCGAGGGCTACTTTGATGATTATAACAATGATGACGACGACGATGATGAGGAAGCCCAGAACATGAAAGAAGCAAGTGATCATGATGATGGAGGAGAGGCCGACGAGGGCTATGATCGTTATGGTGACGAGGAACCCCAAAACATGCACGAAGCAATTGATCATGAGGAATGGGATGATGATAATGACTATTTAAGTACAAATGATTTTAGAGTTTACAAGATTGATGTTGAGACTGGTAACTTTCTCAAGTTACAAATTTTGGGGGACCCGATATTATTTTTGACCGATTATGGTTCAATGTCTCTTCAAGCGAGTGATTTCAAAGAATTGGAAAAGAATAGTATTTACTTCGCAACAAATGGAACCTCCGACACAATTGTTTCCCAACCATTTACATCCCGTGAGATCGGTGTCTTCAACCTCGGTAATGGAAGAATTAAGAGATCCTTTCCAAGCGTCAAAATTTCAACGCGATCTCGAATGAGTTGGTTCGCTCCAACGTTTTAAATAGATTAGGTTATATAGATAGATGATTGTTATATATGAACTTGTTTTGTGAAAAATAAAGGGAAAACACTGCAATTTCACTTTTCAATTGTCATAAAAGGATTGTGAGTTCTTAAGGAATATATCCTAGTTCGATTAATTCATACGTGATGTATAAATTGCGTGATAAATTTATGCACTATTTCTTTTTTTTTTTGAAGAAAAAAAAATAATAATAATAGTGCATAAATTTCTCATCCTATCAAATAGTGCATAAACATAAAATAAAATTTTAATTTATGCACTATTTGATAGGATGAGAAACTATATCGAACGAATTACATTTTTGCTGGTAATTTAGTTCGGACAGTTGAGCAACCAAAAGCTTCCAAAACCATAAGCAACACACATTATTAATCCTAATATATTACGGTTCATAAAGTTGTGTTCATTTTGGTCCTAAACAAATTTCAAATTCATGAGAACTTTAGAGAATTTAGCCATCTCATTCTCATAGAAGCGACCCACTTCTACTCTCACATAAGTGACCATTGATTAAGAATAGTCTGCTCTATTCCTCTTATTTAAGATATCACTACCATTAAGTATAATATACACCTTAAAACTTTTGCAGACAACTCACTTCTTCCATCATAGGAATGAGGTATACAGTGTGTTAACTTTTTTGAATCATGCCCAACTAGTTTGCCTATTAAACTTAGACCATGAGATCTCCAATCAACTAAGTTAGGTTTCCGTCCGGTTGATCCATTAGTATGTTGGCTTTAACCTCATTCCCCTCAATGATCAACTTATTCTCTAGTCAAATCTTTAATAAGTGGTACCACTAATGTTGACTACTCTTATGGTGTGCACTTCCATATTATGAAATTATATTTCATATGAGAGTAGTTTTCCAATGTCTTCCTAAATAATTTGCTAACACTTAAGAATGTTTCTCCACATTTTGGGTACTTGTAGAAAGGTCTCTAACCTTTCCATACCTTAAAATACTAGTCTCTTTTAAGATGCAAATTACTCTTTCCAATTGTCCTTTGCCCAATTCGACAACCCATCAGAATATATACATAGGATTTGTATATATACATAGGAATTGTACTCTAAAATCTTTTGAATCCAGTATGCTTTCAGGATTGTGCAATGTGCTTTTGTTTGAGATTTTTCTTAAGTCATTGCATGAATATCCCACCTATATACTTTGACTTCACATTGTAAGAAATTCAATTCGTTAACATCATTGAATTCATCTAATACATGAGGACGCTCTAAATTATGAATAACACAACCCAATAGCTATGTACATTCAATACTTAATGGTCATCATCTTGTCTAAATTCAATTGTGTATGCTTACTCAATAAGCATCATTTCCAGTGTCTAGTCATTCCTTTTACGAAAGACCCCACACTTTAACTCATTGGTTGCCATGACATTTCCCTCTCCTCTGGGTGTGCTCGCCGAGGAAGAAGATCGGCGCTGTTGCTGCAGGCGACCGTGTTTTGGTCGAAAAATCGCGGGGCGAGTTTGTGGTTCAATAATGATCAGGAATATGAACGGAAAAAGGTGAATCTTGACGTTCGAAAACCAAAACCCTTGATAAATTCAAATCGAATTTTTAAAAAATCCAATGATTCCCGGTCAAAAATTGGTTAGCGACGACCTTAGGTCATCAGGGACGGTGACCAAGTGGTGGGGGCGTGGCTGCAAGGCAAGCCAAACCCCTAAAAAAAATTACTTTTCAAATCAATTTATATATTTCAATATTAATTCACAATATTTCAACAATTATGAATATAATGCATAGACAATTTATGTAAAATCTAAAATTCGTAAAAAGTAAAGTTGGGTCATAACATCTGTATATCATATATGCTCATTATGCTGTGGTTTGCACTGGTGTCTATTATTTATTATACTGGTCCGGGCACATGACGAGCCCGCGTCTAGTTTTGATGGCACCGCTTACATTCGTTTTATATCTAGAGCTAGTGCCAGCTTGTTCTCCCTAAGGTAGTGGTAGATCCCTTAGGATGTTGATAGATATGTTGTGACGCACTTAGCGCAACTGCTAGTGGTGTAGTACTAGAATGTAGACCTTAACACCTAACCCGTTCATGTAGTTATTTTTTACATGAGTTATGTCCCACCATTACTTAATGAGCATTGATTTATTGTGACAAAGATTTGAGATTTGATGATGAGATATGTATTGTAGTAGTACCTTACATTCTTTTACTCACTTGTGCTATAGGGTACCCTAGTACATACCAGTATTATATTATTATTTCTAAGAAACTATATACTTGTTTGACAATGAGGAGTCACACGTTTTAATAAAGGTTTTCAAAATTTTACTTTTATAGGCCCACTGGCCCTTCTTTTTCCTCTAGGATTTAGTGGCAATGCTCTAGTGAGGACGGGGACTTCTAGCAAAAGCAGATATATACAAGGTTACTCCTTATTTACATATGCTCTGACATCACTTGTGTGATAACAGTTCAATCCGCTTACTTGCGCACTCTAAAATTAGTTACTTTAAATTTTAAATTAGTAACACTTTCCACATCTCTATTACTTTATGGCATCGTCACCTTGAAAATGTTGGCGAACACTAATCGATCCTGATGCCCAGATAGACATTATGGATCGGGACGTGTCAGCGTTGGAGACCCACGATTATGAGGCGAATAAGTTGATTGATCATGCTACCTTCAAGAAGATTAAGGCCAATGACCTTCGGGCAATCCTAACTATGGCCGGAGGGGAATTGGAGTCCAAGTGTAGGGCTAGAATCGAGTAGGAACTTGACTACCTGTAAAGCAACAAACAACCTTAAGTAACCTTAAACACCGGTAGGGTGCCGGCCAAAGACTCTTTGACGGTCTAAGTTAGTAAGCAATATTTGAGATTCAAGCAGTAGGCAAGAGAATATAGTATGTGATAATTGCACTACCAGAGATGGTACGCGAGAAGTATTTATACCAATCGAGAAAGAGTCATTTTAGGATACAGAATCCGTATTAAACTGGGAGAATCACAAATGATATCTAGGAGAAGATATTGCATCTTCTTAGGAGTGTGATTATTTGCGGTGCACGTCAAATTCCTAGTTTATAGGAATCTCCAATAATACAGGAAACTTGACCAATTCCATACCGGCTATTCTTTGGTGTCACACTATGATGTTGGGTGACGTATAAAATGCATTTTGGCACTATTTAATTTGATTGGATTAGGGGAGCACATTTTGCGCAGGGAGCTTGTCTACTCTCATTTTCCGTTTGGTTTGTTTGATTCCTGGATGCCCTCCTTCTTGGTTACGGCTTGTGGTCGTATTGTGACGGCCGTGCTAGCGGAGCTGTGGCGGTTGTCTTTCTTGTTGTAGATCTCTCGATATTCTTTCACTTCGAATGAATCTTACATTGACCAAAAAACATTAATTAGATGGAAGCTGAAAAGCTTCACTGTATGGGGTGTATAGGTTAAAGATTTGGATTCTGTTTATGACAAAATAAGATCCAGAAAGGTCGAAATTACCACTGCCCGAAAGTTTATACAATTGACCGATTATATTGTGAACTTCAAGTTTCTGTTTTAATTCAAACCTCATCCATCAAATTTCAAGACAAATCTTGATCTCTGTCAATCGACTCAATCCCTCCTTTCTGTTTAGTCTTTTGGCATGGAAAACGGAAGAGACAGACAAACTGGAAATCTAAGAGCATTCATGTTAAAGAAACCGTTGATTCCAGGAAACATGAGTCTCAACGAAAGACTACCCAAAAAAAAAACATTCACATTATCTGCAGAGAGCAGAATAGATAGATAGCTGTTGGAGTTGTCAACAAAAGAAACCCACCCTAATATGTTCAAAGATCCCCCAGGGCAACTTCTGTTGCTCAGTGACAAACTCAAGATAGAATCTTGGTCGCTTATATTTGATCAAAGTTGTCTGTCAGCGCGATCAGTGATCCAAGAGGAACTCAGCTGGTTGAGCTTTAGCTGCATAGCCAAACTTCCATGTGCTGTACTTCCTGTGCACTCCAGTGAGTTTTGCAGTTTCAGCCTTCTGATGAAACGTAACCATCATCCTCGAGCATTCTCTGTTGATACATAAATTACACATGAAACATTACTTTTCTGACAAGTAAACAAATTTCATGTAATTAGTCAAATGCTTGCTACATACATGATCACATCGTACTATGTGATCCAAATAGATTTATTACTATGTGTATACCATAAAATTGCAATGAATCATGACAATCAGTGCAAGAAGTACTCACAGGAGTTCATCTTCCGAGTAATTCGTATACCACTCGCTAGTCTTGCTCCACTGCTTGAACCGGGACAGACTACACTGAGCAGTATAAATTGCGGCAGCAGCTAGCATAGAAGGGGGGAACCTGAGCATTTCGTACTCCACCAGGCATAGCTCAATGAGGAAGAAGGACAGAAGCTCAAGCTGTTCATTCAATTCCATGAAAACCAAGTACATTAATACCGTTGGGTTTTATAAAAATAAGTGAAATATTACTGCTTCTTATACTGTATCGCATGACTGACCTTTTTCTCTGATTGAGCTGCCTTGAGGAATCGCCTCATGAACACATACACGGTAGGAACAGAGAAGTTGAATTGTAAGTTGTTCACCATTGATTTCTCCATATCAAGCACATCTTTCCGTGAATATGCCTTATCTGATATCAGAACAAAATCCTCCACAATTGGGACAGAAACCTCCTCATACTTGCAAGCTAGTAGCATGGCTGTCACACCAACCAACTGAAGCTTCTTTCTGATCACCATTTGGCGCTCTAAGAACCTGTCTATAAGATTTACAGTAAGGAAGAGTGTCTCATCCATAAGCTCAAACTTGTAGTGGACCTGTTAAAAGAATCAAAACCTGTTAACAATCTGTTCACATCACAGTACCAAACTCTTAATACTCAAACTTGGGCATCTTTAAAATGAATCCAACTAATGACACAATATGGTACCTCAATAAGCCAGTCAATGAGAATTGCCCTCATTTTCTCATTGATGTCAGGTTGGTGAGCCATGTAACTTGGGGAGACAGAGCTTGACTTCTGCATGATAAAGATTATCATTTTTCAGTAAACTGAACTTAGTCAGTAACCTCCCTCATTTATGCATCTACTTATCTAGTTAAAGGGTGTCTCACTAGACAATCTGGCCAACTAACCAATTTGATTGATACTTATGGCAGAGAAGAATGCATTTCTACCAAAAGAAAACCAATAAAACCAAAACCAAACAACGAAAACCCCAGAAAAGAAAAAGGCAGAAATTGATTGTCAACATATGCACCTCCAGAAATCAGACCAACCCTAAAATGAAAAGGTATGAGACCAAACAAAGGTAAAGATTCTCATTTAATCAAACAGGTCAGTTTTCGACAAACCAACATTTGCATATCTGACATCCTTGTAAAACTATTTCGGGTTAGCTACCCTAAGCCATACGACAACACAAACATGCAGTGCTTTTTAGTTTTGAAGCTCATCTGATACAACAGATAAATGAATTCAGAATTTTCAACAGTCACTCGAAATAGTTATACAAGGATGTCAGATATGCAAATGCTTTTAATTGGATGTCAGTTATACAAGGATGTCAGATATACAAGGATGTCCAATTACCCATATGAGAACAAAAAGTGCAGTGCTTTTAATTTTGAAGCTCATATGATCAAACAGATGCAAGAATTCTGTACTGTACATTGGTTAAATTCTACCCTAAGCCATATGAGAACACAAAAATGCAGTGGTATTTCTAAGCTCATCTGGTCAGTGATCACACAGACTTTCAACAAATCTTAACGTTAACATCTATGCCTTTCATTTCTAACCCTCAAGAGCAGAACTATGTTCTTACATTGGTTTCAGTGATCCATCTAGTTACCATAGTATATGCTTTAGTGAAAATATACCTCGGATTTCCTGTAGTGAGCATAGATGTCATCTATGTACTCAACAACATTAAGCGGATCCTTTGAGCTGCTTCTGTCAATATCCATAATGGGGTCCTCATCCTCCAGATTTTCATCCTCTTCCTGCAGTAATCAACAGAATGTACCCAGTTAGCCTTCTGATATATAAAGATGGGAACTTTTGAATAAGAAAACTACTAGTAGTACTAGACAGTAAGACACACATACCATCCTATCAATTTCATCTAGCATAGCTTCCGTGTGCTTAACAAACATTGGCACATGAGCATCACAAGTTTCATCCTCAATATTCTCCACATCTGTAATTTCGCAATCCACTAAACCACTAGAATTTGCAGTATACGAGCTCGGTTTCTTAGCTTCCTGATTAACGTCCTGCACAGCTTTCGGATTTGCAGCAAATGAACTCACAGTCACTTCCTTGGTTTCCTAATTACATATAACCAACACCAAAAATTTTAATTTGAATTAAAAGCGAAAAACCAAAATGTAAACAAAAGATCCTTGTCATCGGTCTAAAAGGTACTACCTTTGGCTGCTGCTGGAGCAATTGTGCAAATCTCCTATACAAACATCAAAATATAAGTATCAAATTCTTCTGATAGCCTATTACAACAAAAACAGGAAGGCAAATAGAATAAGAGTAGATTCAAACCTTGTGACTGGTCTATGTGGCAGATCTGGCACATTTTTCTTACATTCCGCACCATCTTTCCTGAATTACATCGTTTATAATGTCTCAAATTAGTTCATTAGTAAACTAAAGGCTACTAGAAAACGAATCAAACATATTAAAACATAAACATGGAAAAAGATTCATCAGATTGTAAGAAAATATCCCAAACCTAGAACATTCTTTTCTGGTGATGTTATGGACATCCCTTAGTGCTGGTCGATGATTCGGCCCAACCTCCTTCACAAACTTGGAACCCCCCATTCTTGGACCTTTTCCAAAATTTTAAAGAAAATAAAATACAAACAAAGAACATAAATTCAAATATTCAGAAACTGAAAATTACGTTAAATTTACATCATGGGTTTTGGCTGCCTCTTACCTTGGAAATTTGAGGGCCTAACGAGAGCTGGGTTGTTCTCCTTTGATCCCATTTCGATCACCTTCAATACGAAATCACCATCAAATAACAAAAAACAAAAACCCCAAATTAAAATTTGAATAAAATCAGAAAAACCCATGATCTAGAACACGAAGAACAAGAAGAAACGACCGAAAATCTGAAACAATCGAAACCCAGAACATTCGAAATTTAAAAAACAAAACGAAAGATCGAAAGAAACCCACAAACCTTGAAGAGAAATCAAGGGACTTGATCAAAGTAATGCAAATATCAAAGCTTTGAATCTTCAAAATCCCGAGAGAGAAATGAATGGCATATGAAGCCGCTTTCTCTCTCTTTCCCCCCTCTCTCTCGTCCTGTCTCTCTCTACTCTGTGCGTCTGTGTTCTTGTTGGGTTCTTTAAAACGGGTTTTTATTTATTAAGCAGATTCATAGTCGAAGAAAACAGGAGAAAGAATTTTAAAAAGCGGAATATGGGAGAGAAGGGCATGTGCTCGTCCGTTTTGAATACAACGGCTACTAATACCTGACCGTCCGATCTTAATACTGCCGAAAGGTCACGATGGTCTGTCTCCAACGGCTACCTGGCTTTTGTGCTTTGTGCCCTGTATATAATTTTCAAATGTTTTATGAAGGCATCCGGTCCCGGTTTTTTTTTGGTTGGGCTGGGCCTTTGACCTTTTTGTCTGTAATAATAAGCCCGTTTACTACGCTTTACGCTAATGATTTGGCTTTTTCCCAGGGTCGTTTTTGGAAATTTAGCTGATGCCCTCTACAGCACTGACTGTCCCTAATCTCATAGAAGCTCCCCGTGCCACGTGCCTCACAAAAAATTGATTTACTATAAATATATCCACGAATATATGAATTAATATTTTATTTTAAAATTATTATTGAAATTCCAAACAATGTATTGTTAAGGAAAAAATAAGCTTGTGGTTATAATTTCAGGACCTAATATCAATTCTTATCTTTTTAGCAAATCAATTATAAATCAATCAACACGTAACGTGATCAAGTAATGTATAATCGCATTAATTTTACACTATCATTTTCAGTTTGAACTTTCAAGCTTTAACTTTTTCTTTTTAACAAACGATATTATTTACATTAAAGGAGAGATGTAGGTTTAGCCTCACAATAGACTAACAATAATGTGGTTAAAATTCGCCTTTAGTGATAATCGAATTTAAGACTTTTCATTTACAAGTGAAGATGAATATTACTAGACGGTAGTACTGAGTGAGTAAGTTTTAACATTTATTATTGACTAAATAATATGAATTCACTTCATTTTTTGCTAGATAAGAAAAGGAAAGATCTAGAGATATTGAACAGCAAAGTTCTTATCAAATAGTATCGTGTCCACCTCTATTGCATATTCAGTTTCCCTTTTTACCTTTTTCTTGCCAAAGTAATTCAATTTTCTTTCCCATATTCCTCTGTAAACTCTACAGGTGAAATGGCCTATAAAGTGTTGTCAATTTGAAATACAAGCTTGTATCTTATTTTACTTTTTTAGGCTGGCAGTGGACCTTTTTTTCTTTTTTCTTCTTTTTTTTTTTTTTGAAATGTGTTGACATGTTTCTTTTGATACAAGTTGTGCGGGATGGATTGGCCACAAGACTTCAAATGCATAAATAACTTTTATCATTACATATGGTCTAAACCTTTTTCATGAAAGCCAAATATTATGGTTTATTTTCCTGAATACAAGATATTGGGAGGGTAAGTTCTTTATATGATGATATTGGGAGGGTCATCTTTATATGATGACATTGAAAGTGACGCCCTCCACACTAGCACTCCTGAAGACATAAGGATTGGTTTAACAACTTAGTTGCTCCCCGCGTTTGTCATATTCGTAGAAACGCCAATATAGTGGCATATAGATTGGCTAAGTTGGCCTATTTCTGATTTTGTATCTTGTTGGTTTGAGGAGCTTTCATATATTATCCAAAACGCTTTCTTGTACAATTGTATGCTTCCCTGATAATGTTAATAAATTTCACTATCGTTTCTCCTAAAAAAAATGTTTATATTCGTTATTAATGAAAAGAATAATGACTTGACCTAATAAGCTTGGGGGGTGCATGGATCACGCAACCACATGAAGAGAAGAAGACCTGTTGACTTGCCAAATGTGGAGGCTGGCAATCACTCACAAGTCGGAAATTTCTTCGGCATTCGACTTGTGGCCCTTGGGAAGACTTAATTACGAAGACCTCAAGCATGAAGTCCAGGTCGACGTGGAAGAGACTCAACCCAAATCAGACGCATAAATCTTCCACTTTGCAGATTAAACCCAATCCATAATTTAATATTTTGAATCCTTGTTAACGGGTCAAATTGAACATTTTGAATGTCTTCTGAAGTGACGCACAGGCTCGGCTTAAACCGTGGGCTAATCACTATCAAGACATTTTCGGGAATAATTGCAACAAGTTTTTGCACATAAGAAAATGGATACAACTTCGTTGCTGATCTTTCAGCAGTCAAGTTCAATTGTAAGAAAATACTTGCCTCATTTTCGATAACGGGGTAAATTCTAAGTTTTTACTACCGGCATTACACGCTTAAGTATTGAACGTGTTTAAAAATAGAGAAAATAATATTTAATGAACAACTGATTGAAATCACATTATTACTATCCTATTGTGAGGTACTAATAAAAAATAATTAAAAAAAACTGCACAAAAAAATGAATTATTAACAAAACACTGTTAAATGACAAAAATACCCAGCCACATTTGACGCATTATTTTAGGCTGCTTTTGAAGTTTTTTGTTTGAGGGGCATTTCTGTCCAATTTGTTTTGGTGAAGCATGTGACACCAAAAATTATTGTTCCAAAGCCTGCCAACTTTATATATAAGATTAATTAATGTATGTTTCATACAAAGAATCTTTAAATGATGGTAGAACAATTAACTTTTGATTCTAACACGTATAGTGAAATGATGTCACATTAGAAGATAATTAGATTCTTCGTCCTTACTGGAAATTAAAAAAACATTATACTTGCAGATATTAAAACTGGTTGTATATCGCATGTGGCCGGATTCTAGTACTTTCAACTTTTTTTTTAAGGCAAAGTAGTACTTCAACTTGAGTTCTTTTACCACTTAAGCCTTGAATTAAGTTTATTTGAACTAAAGTGGTAAAAGATTGAACTAAGAATTTAGAATCCCAGTGCAAATTGACTTTATTAAGATTAAGTTAAGATTATATACCTTATTCGATATACATGATTTGATTGGAATGAATAAAACATTATTTTCAAGGTAGGTTCAAACAAATGAAAATTTAAACATTACAATCCTCCTCAAAATGGGAGGATTAGAAGGGAGAAGTTTAATTCATGTCTAACTGTCTTCTAATCCCCTCAAAATTAAAACTCATTCGCATCAACCTTCCAAATGCCTTAAATTTAGAGTGTTATCCCTTTCAATCCAATCCTTTATTCCAAACTAACCAACAGACTCCCAATGCCTCATTAGACATTCCACTAGTGCTCGGATTGGCCTCGCTTTCTTTCCACTTGGACTGGCTGTTGATCGTATCGACTCGACTTTGGCCTAGAAGCTACTGCTTCATCCTCCTAAACTTTTTTCTCTCTCGTATATCACTTGTGTTATATCAGCTGGCTATAGAGTGAAAGTTTCATTTTTTAAATTTTCCATCGATTTTAGCATGCCGTTGGTTATGTGAAAGATAGACATTTAACCCTTAACGGCATCCTAATTTGGGCATCTAGTGTGTAGATAAGGTGTGATAAATTCTTAGATAAAACTTGATTCTAATTAGGGTTTACCAGTTCAACTTCTAACTAACCATACATAGCCTAAGTCCTTAAGTCTGCTGGGTGCATGCGTTTACATGCATCAGTACCGTATGTCATCCTGATTTCAAGAGGTAGAACATGTCAAACGTACATTCATTTGTGTGCATACATGTAATTGCATGTCGGTCGTTGATGCAAACGAATTTCATAATACATCTTGTTTCTTATAATCAGTGAGTCATAAAGTTTGTTTTGATATAAGTTGCTTTTTAGCATTAATACATTGTATTTTTTTTTGTTTTTTGAAAAAACTAACTTAAGCAGGAATCATTTTATAAATTTCACACAAGGCCGGTGAAATCTCAGAAACGACCCTTCATCTTAGTTAAAATGCAATAGAGGAGCTCCTAGCGACCGTCACATTCACAGATTATTATCCCAGGTTTAACTTGGAAGCAAAACCTATGGGATTGTAAACCCTAAACCCTAATTTGTCTGATGCAGTCTCATTCCTGCATAGTCAACATAAGATACTGTAACTGTATACACAGACAGTGCTGACATTACAGCTAATATAATCATTAAGAGCGTAATCAGGACGGCTAATACATGATAAAACAAGGGTCCCACTCCTACACTCCAAGTCACCACTCACCGTTCAGATTTTCCTTGCCCTAAAATCCCACCACAAAAAGTGGAAGAAGATGAGAGCTCCGCGGGACCCCATCCACCCATGGACTCCCCAAAGTCCTTCAAAAACAAAAGAGTGCAGAATGGGACACGTCACGACAGCACAACATGCAGCCCCAATCCAAAATGATTGCACGTGAATACGCGTCACATTGTCAATAAACCGCGTGAACCGACCCAGACCCGGCCCCACAATCCCAATCCAAATCCCCATCCCCATGCATGTATGAGCAAAACATATGCAACTGCTTTTCAAATCTTTCTGCTTCTTTTCTTGGCAAAGTCATAAAAACCCGCCAAAAAATGTAGCAAGCACGCACCAAAAACCAATTCTAGACTTCCGGATCATGATCAACTTTGGTTTTCCTTTTTTGACAAGTAGACAATAAAATCTAAGTGGGTTCGAGCATTGATTATACAGTTTAGCATGTGATGTTAATATACTCTCGTAACTAAGTCGGATCAAAGTGATCGGTGTGACAATGTATGGCGTTATAATTTGTACACAGTCTTGAATAAGGTACATGAAGTCATCATTATATTTAACAACAGTAAAACTGCTCAACTGGGTTTTAGTATATATAGAAATTGAATCAAAATTTATATTGATTTTGTTTTTTTGGTACATTACATATTAAAATGTTATATACTTGTTAAATATAACATTTGAGTCTAAATGCATTAAAGATGAAAGTTTTTGTGTCGCTTTGTGGAACATGACCAACCGTGTTTTATCAAAATTTTAAACATAAAAATCTAAGCAATATTTGTTACACAAGCAAGGTAATTACTAATTATTGGGTCTTAATTACTTTCTCGGGAAAATCACCATTTGTCCGGGAAAGGTGGAAGATTGTAAGATTTAAAGAAATCCTTTAAGGGGTGTTCGTATTGCTTATAGCCACATATAGCTGGTGAAGTGGTACTAGTGGGAAATGGCAGAGAGGCAGATAATGATGGAGGTTGGGGAGAAGAAGAATGTTGGCAGTTCAACCGAGGGTGAGGATGGTAGCGATGGCGTCGTTGTGGAATTGATGGGAGTGATTGAGACCGTTGGATCGTACTCGGGGTTTCGGAAAACACACAGGAAAGAGTGCGTGAACTTGGTGAGAAGGCTGAAGCTTTTGGTACCACTTCTGGAAGAGATGAAAGAATTGGACATAGTCATAATCATTTCCACAACAAAGGCTTTGAATTCTCTGGTTAATCTGAAAAAAGCACTTTCTTCAGCCAAGAAGCTGCTGAAGAATTGCAGCTCTGGAAGCAAGATTTACTTGGTCAGTCTTCTCTCTCTCTCCTCTCTTTCTCTCTCCAGAATTGGCTTTTGGCTTTTTGAGTTCTCAGAATAATGGTTTTGCTGCATTTTTGTGTGGTTAAAACATGATTCTAGACACTGGAAAGTGAGGCAGTGATGGGAAGATTTCATGCAGTTTATGATAAATTAAGCCAGGCTTTGGATGATATGCCGTACAATGAGCTGGGGATCTCGATCGAAGTCAGAGAGCAAGTAATTTTGATTCCTTTTCCTATTAACTTTTCCTTGTTTTGCTTTAGCAATGTTCAAATTCTGTTGAAACAATCTCGCAAGCGATTTGTAGCGTAAGTGGTTAAGAGCGTTTATATTGTACTTGTATCAAATGTGGCAAATTTTTTTAAGAACAGAATGGGACAATAGTTACAATACATAAAATTCTGATATTGGGTTAATTAATTACCGATGTGCTTGTAAAATGGTCAATTTTCTTGTCGATTTTCAGGTCGAGCTAATGCGAATGCAGCTCAAACGGGCAAAGAAACGCGCTGACACACAGGACATAGAGCTGGCAATGGACATGATGGTTGTGTTCTCTAAGAAAAAGGAAGGCAGGAATGCAGACAGTGCAATTCTGGAGAGGCTTGCCAATAAGCTGGAACTTCATTCCATTGCAGACTTGGAGGAGGAAACCGTGGCGGTTAGAAAACTTGCTAAGAGGAGATCGGCAAAGCATAATGCTGAAAGCATTCAACAAATCACTGATCTTCTGGGAAAGTTCAAGGAAATTGCAGGGATTTATGAGGATTTCTTGCTCGATGGTCCTGTTTCGACTAGAAGTCTAAGGAGGTGCCAGTCTTCGATGATTCCTCATGAATTCCTCTGTCCAATTACTTTGGAGATCATGACTGATCCTGTCATTGTGGCAACTGGACAGGTAATCTCGAATACGAGGAGGACTCACCTGTCACGGGGTAAATCCCCAATGTCTCCAGCTCACTCCTCGCGTGAGTTACGTGAGGAGTGTGATAGATGCATTGGGATATTAACCCCGGGAGAGGTAAGTGTTTTCTGCTTAATTAGACCATCTAAACCCTTTCTGCAACTAGTTTTTACCATTTATGAAATGTTAGAGTCAATGCATCTTATTCAAAGTATTTTTACATTTTGGTTTATGGATCCTAAGTTAAAGTTTAAGCGTCGGATAGCCTTCTAAGTCCAACCATAGTTTAATTTTCTCAAGTGCATAACATGGAGTCTGAGATAAATTTTCTTGCCTTTTTTTTTCTGAAGACTTATGATAGAGCAAGCATACAAAAGTGGCTGGATTCGAATCATCGCACCTGCCCAAAGACTGGACAAAAGTTGGATCACTTATCCCTAGCGCCAAATTTCGCCCTCAACAACCTAATCCGTCAATGGTGTGAGAAGAATAATTATGAACTTCCCAAGAAGGATCCCTGCGCAGGTTCGGATGGCTCTTCTGCTGAAATCATAGAGGAAGTATCTCGCTTAGTCCAAGATCTATCTTCGTGTCAGCTGGATGTTTTGAAAGAAGCCATTTATAAAATCCGAATGCTCTCTAAGGAGAATCCGGAGAACAGAATTTTGATTGCTAACAGTGGAGGAATCCCGCAGTTGATTGAGCTTCTTTCATATCCGGATTCAAAGATTCAAGAACACACAGTGACAGCGCTTTTAAATTTGTCGATTGATGAGGCGAACAAAAGGCTCATTGCCAGAGAAGGGTCTATTCCTGGTATAATTGAAATCCTGCAGCATGGAACAGATGAAGCTAGAGAGAATTCTGCAGCTGCATTGTTTAGTTTATCGATGCTTGACGAAAACAAAGTACTGGTGGGGGCTTTGAATGGAATTCCTCCCTTGGTAGATCTTCTGCAAAATGGAACTGTCCGTGGAAAAAAGGATGCTGCCACTGCACTATTCAACTTGTCCTTAAACCAAGCCAACAAGTCTAGAGCCATCAACGCCGGCCTAATACCGCCACTGCTTCATTTGCTTGAGGATAAGAACTTGGGCATGACGGATGAAGCCCTCTCGATTTTGTTACTCCTTGCATCACACCCCGGGGGTCGAAATGAGATAGGCCGGCTGTCTTTCATTGAAACCCTGGTCAAGATTATCAAGAACGGGACACCGAAGAACAAGGAATGCGCTGCATCAGTTCTTCTGGTGCTGGGATTGAACAATTCGTCTTTCATTTTGGCTGCACTTCAGTATGGTGTTTATGAGCATCTGGTGGAGCTGGCTAAAAGTGGAACCAACAGAGGTCAAAGGAAAGCAAATTCCCTTTTGCAACACATGAGTAAATGTGAGCACATTCTCTAACTGAGTTGTTGATTATTCTACATGTAGAATAGATTGTATCCTGCTAAAGAGTTGTCGATTTTATTGAGTGAGACATATATTTACGTACAGACTCTTGGACTGTTTGGTATACGTTGAAAACAGAGGTATTTCCTCACTCATTTTTTTTTTTTTCGTTCCGTCGTCGTCCCTTTTATTTAACTTCGGACTGAACAAATAAAAAGATATTGAAAGGGATATATACAAGGAGAGGAGTGCAGCTGCGTAAGTCGAAAATGAGTGTAAATCAATATCTTAATGAAACTTGCGCAATCATCAACTATCACGGGATGGCCCAATGTTTAGATAGATTTTAGGCTCGTATTCTACTAGGCACATCTTGGGGTCAGCTCCTGGCGCTGGTGAATACGAGAGTGTCCAGAAATGAGAAAATGTTTCTGTGAGTCTTTCCAAACCTGTTATGCTATGAATGTGGAAGGATCAACTCCCTTCCTATGGGCTTTCGAGGAGCATGAGAAATTGTTGGAATTTTATGAAAGAGTCTCCAAAGTCGGGATGCATGCTAGGTTCATATGACAAGGTGAAGTGGCACAAGATTTGCCTCTTGGCTTATGTATTGATTCCTCCATGCAACGATTTGCTTCTCGTATCGACAAATTATTAGAGATGTCAACCAACAACTGTATCTGGAAACAACGATTAGTGGATATTGGTGCTGTCATTGCCCAGCAAGTAAAAGATTGAGAATTCAATCGTGTAATGTTAAGAGGTCGTGCAAGGTAAACTATCGTGGCGAAGCTACCAATTTGTCCCTTTAAAAAAATGATGAAACTTGCCCAATCATCGTACGGATTATTTTTCAGTGCCTCATCTGAATGGCTGCTTAATAAGATGAAAATATATTAAAGAGTGGGAATATATTAGTAAACTCAGATTCAGGTGGGCTCGTTGTGATCTTCTTATTTAATTAGTGTCATGTGGAAGTGTTAACTCTGCTGCAATGCTGCTTGCAGGACATCAAGCCGCCGACGAAGACCACATCACATTTAATTTTTTGAAAGTCCAGAGAAATTCTAACAGAAATCCAACCAAAAATATACAAAATTTAATAATAATAATTACAAGAGAAAAATAATAATTTTGCAACTAGCAACGTGTATAAAGTATAAACATAAAGAAACTCTAAGATCCTTTTCATTTAGAACATAAAAGCATCTTCTCAAATTCTTTTGAACAAGTTGATGAGTAGAGCATATGACAACTTTGGATTTATTTTTTAAAACAACTATAATAGTTATGGTGTGCTTATGGAGCATTGGCATTGAAATTATTATTTTACTTTAGGTTGCGCTTATTAAAATATGGGCATTGAAATTATTTTAGTTTTTTAACATTTTTAATGCTTACCGGCACATGTAGAATCAGAAAAATAAATGTGAGTTTCTCCTAAATTCAGAGTCCAAACCAAAAATTAGAAATCAAGTCAACCAGAGGAAAGTCATTGGTGTATATACTTTTTATAAGAAAACTGATACTATATTTGATGAACTTTTTGGCCATATCACTGATAACATATTTAACTTAATCACTTATTATAAGTGGAGTTTTTTTTTTTCTTCATAAAAGCCCTCAGTCATACAGTAAATCATGGCTACATTCTTCTTTCACTGTTTGCAAATCATGTTCTCCCCCCCCCCCCCCCCCCCCCCCCCCCCAAAACCTTATTCATATATGTTTCCAGCTAGTGACGAATCACAGTTTTCCGTCCCTTTCGATCTCGGAGGATGCTAGTTAGGAATTTCATCCTACCGGTGGCCACAATCAAGTAGATTCACAACTTACAAAGTATCAAGCCCAAGACCTCCCGGTTTTTTCTTTAGGGAACTGCTGTTCGCACTTTTACACTAGACCACTTAGTGTGATTAATTCAAATTATGTTTTCAATTGTATTCTTCAAATGGGATAATATATTGAACACTCATCTTTGCTTCATATCGTTGTTGTACCTTCCTAAGACCATCTCCAATCGAAGGGTCTATAGGGCTAGAGGGCTGAAAATAGCCCTAAAATCGTCTTCAACCAAGGGTCTGGCCAAAGGGCTCATGGGCCCCACTGGACAAAAAAGGGCCAACTGCCTGCCCCGAGCTAGGCTGAAATTCAAATTTGCAACGGCTAGCTGCTGACGTCAGCTTTTTATTTTTTATTTTCTTTTCAAAATTTGTTTTAAAAATTGTAAAAAATCTTTTCTTTTTTTTTGTATAACTTCCTAAACCATTAAACATTATATAACATTAAGTAACATGAAACAACATTAAATAATATTAAACAACATTAAATAACATTAAACAACATAAAAATAAAACATTTAACATTTTTAAAAACATTTAACAACATAAAACTTAAACACTTACTCCATGCTTCTTTTGGCTCAAAGATGTGCAACAAGATCCTGTTGTAGATACTTGTTTGTTGTGGCACGGGAACGTATCATTCTATAGTGTCTTATGTACTCATTTAAAGAGATACTACCAATTCGTGGATTGAAAGGCAAATTATGCCCATCATATATTTTTGCACAAGCTCTTCTTGACCTATTTGGATCTTCTTGGTCGTCATCGAACTCTCCATCAATATACCCATCTCGCTCATCTTCCACAATCATGTTGTGTAATATGATGCAAGACATCATGATGGAGTCCAAATTTTCTCGAATCCACCCTCTTGTCAGTTCACTAATGATCTTCCACCGTGCTTGTAGAATACCAAAAGCTCTCTCAACATCTTTCCGGTATGCCTCTTAGTGTATGATAAACAACTTTTCGGCGTCATTCACAAGGTTTGGAATTGCTTGGACAAGTGTCGCTCACTTTGGGTAGATGTCATCTGCCAAGTAATATCCCATATTGTACTAATGGTCGTTGATATAGTAGTCAAGTTGAGGTGCCCTACCTTCCGTCAAGGTATTGAAGAGAGGTGAACGCCCAAGAACTGTAACGTCATTTTGGGATCCAGAGACTCCAAAGAAAGCATGTCAGATCCATGTGTCATACGAGGCAACCGCCTCTAACACAACATTTGGCTTTCTTGACCTTCGGTAGAAGCCTCATTTCCATCCGGTGGGACAGTTCTTCCAATCCCAATGCATGCAGTCTAATGACCCTATCATGCTTGGAAACCCACGGTCTTCAGCTTTGCAAAAGAGCTTTTCTAGATCTTCTTGATTTGGCACGGAGGTACTCGTCTTTGTAAAGCTAAACAAGAAAGAGTATCAAGGCATGTAGACTAAGACATACCATGTGTTTCATCCATCGAATCAGCTGGAGAGCCATAGGCCATCATTCAGAGTGAACAGTAACCTTCTAATGAGGTGAGAAACCAAAGTGGCCTGTTCTATCCCGCTTCTGTCGAAAGTATGGATTAACCTACTGGACATCACAAAGTAAATGCTCGAATACATGACGCCTCATCCAGAAGCTACGTCTGAAATCCTCTTCTATGTACACTGAGTTGGGGTTGAAGTAGTTGTTCATCAGATTGGCATGTGTCATCGCTCTGTTTCGTGGTTTGTAAGAGCGACCATCAACAGAGCTACCCCATTGAGGTTGTTCCTGAGTTGGCTAACACACCATGGTCGTAGCCATGGCTGCTGCTCTGTTTTGTGTGTTGCGCCATGCTTCATCTTCTTCCAATTTGGAATTAGATGATGACCCCCAGTTGGAATCTGAAGAGGATCCAAAGTTGGAATTCATTGCAAACTTAAATTGAAAGAGATTGAATTTAAATACATTGAATTCAAAGGTGTGTGAATTATAACCCAATATCCACCCTATTTCTAGCCAAAAAAATTTTCAAATCCAACTGCTAGCTGACGTCACTTAGTCGTTGGATTTGAATTTAAGTTGAAATTTTTAAATAATAAATTATGTTTGGCCTTATGACCCTTGGTTGGAGATGGTAAGAAATATGGTCATGCACTGTTCATTAAAATATTAATTTCTTGGAGGTAACCCTCTGGTCAGCCTTCGGTTGGAGATGGCCTAAAAAGCTTGAAAGGCCACAAAAAGGAAAAAGAGGTTCTTGAGATTATTATAACATAATTACACGCAACGAAGGAGCTTAATAACAACTACTCGTCTTATCATGTTCCATTAAAAAAATGCAATTGTCCTTTGTAAAGCTTATATATCGCGTTCTTACTTCCACAATAAGAGTTCGACTTTTGTAGCAATTATTATTTTTTAAAAGGAGTACAAAATGGATTATTTATTGAAAAATGTTCAGTAGCTCAACCTCTTTTCGTTTACATTATAATTACAATGATTAAGAATATTAAACCATGAAATTTATACGTATTATTATGTTAGCTATTTTCCTATATACATGGTGTAGAATTATCAGAGAGACGGGTCAAATACCCACCGATATTGTCCACAACTTGGTAATTACCACCTGCACAATTTGTCAGATGTGGGGTTTTATCACAAAAGGCCTCGGTATTAGTTGGAGTGGGGTTAGGATATTTAAACTCTTCTTTTCTCATTGATAAGGTCGATGTGGGACATTTCAACACGCTCCCTCACGTGAGACCCAATTAGTGGGTAACACATGGGAGATTCACACATCGACAACCACGTGGAGTCAAGGGAACTCACCCTACATGCAGGGCCAAGAGATCCACCATCATCACGCGGGGCCAAGGGATGCACCTATCACGTGGCAGTATAGTACAGTACGTGGCATAGAGATGGGTCAAAGGCCCACTTCCAACAACACTAATATTGTCCCCAAATTGATAATTACCACATACACAATCCGCATCAGTAAATCCCTCAATCCTCATATGTCCATGATGCTTATACAAAATCCCCCTTCCTGGGGCCAACTTTAAATATGCCAAAATTTTCATCACTGCTGCCATATGATCCACACTCGATGAGTGCATAAACTGACTCACCACACTCACTACATAGGCAGTATCCGGACGAGTGTGAGACAAATAAATTAGTCACCCTATCAGTCTCTGATATCTACCTTTGTCAACCGATTTCTGATCGGGATAAATCTCTAAATAATGCTTTTCTATAATAGGAGTGTCTACAGGTTTACATCTGATAGGATTTTTACCACCTGCAAAAGTAGGGATAGAAACACACAAAATACTTGTAAGAGAACAAGGTAGTTGTAGTATAAACAACTCATGCAAGGTCGTTTTCCGCAAGGATTATTTAAAACAGTTTATGCAAAGTCAAAATCTTAGTTAATTATTTGAAACAAAGATTGGAAAAGGTTGATTTTGAATTTAAAAATAATAAAAACGAAATTTAATAAATGTAATTTAGGAAAAACAACTAATAACCAATTAAGAAGGAAACAAATCAAAGAGAAAAAGCTTTTAGAAATAAATTGGAAAAACACTAAGATTCCGCCATCCCCTTAACAATATTATGTAGATTTACTAATTATTTATGAATTATCCATACAACTTTGAAGGTTAGGTTTTCCAAAAATATATTATACTTGTGGCATTCAAGCTAGAACGTATATCAAACATCCAATCCGTCTGTGGCATTCAGATCAAATATAAACATGCATGACTCATTATGCTTTGTGAAAACCCCTTGAAAAACCATGCAACCCCTAAGACGTGGCATTCGCTAGGTGAAATTACAACTATCAATCACAAGAAGTAATACTCAATTCCCCGGTGGCATTCTGACCGAATTGCATCTAATTATTTATCTAAACATCCTAATGGTCGCAAATCATTAAAACACAAAGACAATTTAAAGCATAGTGATTAATAATTCAAATCATGCATGAATAATATCATAAGCAATTAAATAAAAACTACATATTCATGCTAAGGCTCAAGACATCGCCCTAGCACAAAAAAAAAAAGCTATGCATATTCATAATTAAAATCAATATAATTGTATTAAACTAGAAAAAGAATGAAAACACCTTTAAAGTATTAAGTCTTGAAATCTCTAAGCTTTGCCTAACATCTTCTTCTCAAATCTTGCGTACGTTTCCCAACCCTAGGGCTGCCAAAAGGCTTATTTATACTACTCTAAGCCCTGGTTTGGTACTGAGGTGATTCTGAAAAAAGCTGGTGTCAAAAAAAGCTACAAGCTTTTTTGTGTATGGTAAACATTCAGCTTCAGCTTTTTTTCACAGTTTTGGGTGAAAAAAAGCAAAAAATAAGAAGCTACAAAACCCAGCTTTGAAAAACTGGCTTTTTTCACATCCGTTTTACATAAAAGTTTACCAAACACTATAATATTGGTTTTTTTTTTCAAAAGCACTTTTATAAAAAAATTTACCAAACACCATGCTGCTTTATTTCACAGCTGCTTATTCTCACAGCACAGCAGAAGCAGCTTTTTTCAAAGCACAGCAATACCAAACCAGCCCTAAATAAAATTCTCTTAGTAAAAGGTCTTATAATCAAACTAGGTAGCCAAATAAATTGAAATAAAATAGGAAACATAATTCTAAATTGACTTGGTAAATTCGCATAGAAATCTGCACAGTCACATTTTGGACCCAAATCAGCTTCAAAACTGGCCCAAAATAGCTAGATTTAAAGCTTGAACTGTTCTGAACACTTCTCCAGAAGGCTACGAACCCATCTGATGTCATCTTGGGCTCCAAAAACGTTGTTTAAGCCCAAAACGTCACTTTTCAGCAACGCGCACTACTCCGTTATTTAATCGCCAGAAAATAATCGCTTGGTAGAAATTACTGAAATTTTGGCATGAACAAGTTAAGGAACACATGAACGTCCTCCAATTTGAATCACTCCAAAATTCATCCGTTTGTTCATGTTTTGCTCTAAGGGAAATTGAATGTCCTACATAGAAAATATAAAGCAAAGTATCAAAATTCTACCAAAATAATTACCAAATTATACAAAGAATAGGGTAAAATATATAATATAATATTGAAGGAAATATTTTAAATCTCCCAAATTCTTCATCTCAAATTTGGCGGTAAGGCTCTGTTCTAGTTTCATCATCTCTTCAGAATCATTAATTGTTATTATCATGTCATCCACATAAATAATTAAGGCTGTCACTTTCCCACTTCTCCGTTTTACAAACAATGTATGGTCATAATGACTTTGATAATATCCAATCCTCCTCGTAACTTAAGTAAATCTACCAAACCACGCACACGATGATTGCTTAAGTCCATAAAGTGACTTTCGCAACCTACATACTCTGGTTTCCGCTCCGGCATTATACCCCGGAGGAAAATCCATATACACTTCTTCTTCCAAATGCCCATGAAGAAAAGCATTTTTTACATCAAATTGTTTCAATGGCCAATTCAAATTTGCAGCTAAAGAAATAAGAACACGTACTGTATTCATCTTGGCTACTAGAGAAAAAGTTTTCTCGTAATCAACATCATACGTTTGAGTATAACCATTTGCTACTAACTTTGCTTTATACTTGTTTATTGATCCATCAGCCTTGTATTTAATTGTAAAAACTCATTTACCCCCAATTGATTTTTTTTTTCCTTTTGGTAGTTCTATTACCTCCCACATATCATTTTTATGTAGTGCCATCATTTCTTCATCCATTGCAGCAACCCATTTAGGATCCTTCAAGGCCTCCTCAAATTGGGGTTGGTGCTTGGATTGTTTCCACATTATTCACCCATGCTTGACGTTCCGGTGCAAGATTCTTGCATGACACATAATTTGCTATTGGATACTTCACTTTTCCTTCGAGAGGAAACCTGTCAGAATGAACACCACGATTTTGCCTTGGCGGCAATTTATATGTACTCATAACATTATCTGGATTAGTTACATGAGCATCAATGATACTTACCTCAGGGATATTCATAGAAATCACATTGAGTGGCACTATTGAGCTCGAGAGATAGGGGATGCAGGTTCGGCAGTAGCTAGCGGTTGGGCTGCATCCGTTTCCTTGGCATATCCTTTCCAATTTGTTGTGTATGTCTAAGCAGGGAGCAGATGCTTTATCACATACTCGGCAGTTTCTTGCCGAGACCCATTTAACTCATTTTCGACAATTCTGTCGATACCTATTTATCTCATTCTCGACAGTTTCTTGCTGAAACCCATTGTTTGATATTTCCAACCACCCAAGGTCACCCTGATCCCCATTAGTGTTCTTTCCCTAGGGATCTGAAGGTGATGGGATCGAAGAAAAAAAATAGACGGATTCAGAAAATGTGACATCCATAGTCACATGCATATGGCGAGTGTTAGGATGGTAACACTTATACCCTTTCTGTTGGGATGCAAACCCAACAAAGACACACCGAAGAGCACACAGATCCAATTTGCTACGATGAACCTTGTGAATATGAACATACATTACACACCCAAACACATGGGGAATAGGGTGTTGGTGGATACTACAGGAACATGTTCTGTCAATACTTGAAGAGGTGTACGTAAGTCCGCAACCTGAGATGGCATACGGTTAATCACATACACGGCATAGGTAACGGCTTCCGGCCAAAACTGTTTAGGCACAGACGCACCAAAAAGCAAGGCAGGAGCAGTTTCCAGGATATGACGATTCTTCCTTTCAGCCACCCCATTTTGTTGCGAAGTATATGGACAAGTAGTTTCATGGAGAATTCCTTGATCCCGAAGAAAACTAGACAATTCGGAACCAACATATTCACCTCCATTATTAGAGCGGAGAACATTAATAACAAAGGAATATTGTGTTGTAACCATCTGAGAGAAAGACCGAAACACCATATTAACGTCACTTTTATTCTTCATCACATATATCCAAGTTATACGGGTACAATCATCAATGAAAGTAACAAACCATTTAATTTCAGAAATAGTGCTAACAGGAGAATGACCCCAAACATCAAAGTGCACAAGATCAAACGGAAACAATCTTTTATTCATACTAGGAGGAAACGAAGTGCGATGACTCTTCACGAGAATACATACTTCACAATGTAAGTCTAATTCTTTTATTTCATGAAATAAACTAGGCAACATACGCCTTAAATAACCAAACGAAGCATGTCTTAACCGACGATGCAATAAACAAACTTCTTGAAATTATTGGTATGGGATGCTCGAACTACATTAGCTCTGCCGGGAATGACATCATCCACATAATATAACCCCTCTCTCTTAGTTCCACTCCCAATTATCTCCTTGGTCTAAATATCCCGAAGTAAACAAAACAGTGGATACATAAGTACAACACAATATAATTGCTCAGTAAGTTTAGGAATATATAACAAATTATGAGACAATGACGGAACTAGCAAGCAATGATGGAGAGAGAGGGCCGATGTAAGGTCCACGGTGTTGGCCCCAAGAACCGGTGCAGTGGTGCAATTTCCTGTTGCTAAACACTTTCGAGGAGTCGTGGCCATACAAGTAAATAATTTTTTATCAAAGGTTATATGATATGTTGCACCAGAATCCAGAATCCAACTTGTATGATGTTTCATGTCAGAGGCTTAAAGAACATGCCCCATACTACCTGTATTGGAAGGTGATTCACTAGGAGTGGTCCTAGTCAACAAACATTGACTTGGGTTTCCAAAGGGCACGACTTCTTTGGTACTAGGTGCGGCAGTGGCAACGGATGCACGACTTCCACTTGCTCCATTAGCAGCTCACTCCTTGGCACGTAATTTTTTTCTTCAATTATAGGAACCACTTAGGGGCTCAATGCTTCTGGAAATAAGTATCCTCAGTATGATGGGTTTGACTGCAGAAAGTACACTTCAAATCATCTTTATTCATCCCGAGTAAAGGGACGAGGATTTATCGATGAAGGTGACACATATGGCCTGTCAACAGAGAGTGCCTGAGACACCATGGCCACTATCGGTGTCAAGGCTCCTCCTTGACTGCCAACAATACTTTCTCCCATCATGGCAGCATGACGTTGGGCTTCACGCCTAACAATAGAAACACCTCCTCGACAGATGGTAGAGGTTGAGTTCTCAAAATATCACTGCGTACCTTATCAAATACATCATCAAGTCCCGCCAGGAAGGCATAAACTCAGTCCACTTGGATCTCTTCTCGAAGTGTCTTCAAGTCAAGAGCACACTCCATATTAATCGGTCTTATTTGATCCAATTCTTGCCACACTGCTTTGAGATCTGCATAGTACACACCAATAGGACGCCATTCCTGACAGAGTCGAAACAACTTTACTTTTAACTCATAAATCTAAGAGATATTAGAGCCATCATATTATGCCCGAGCGACTTCTTCCCATACTTCTTTAGCAGTACGAAGATGGATGAAAAAACCCATGATAGTAGGATCCATGGAATTAATCAACCACCCTTTCACAATTGCATTCCCAGTTTCCCAAGTTTCATACTCAACACTTTCTTCCTTGGGTTTCTTGATACTTCCTGTCACGAACCTTTCTTACCACGCCCAGAGATATGCATCTCCAATACTTTGGACCAAAGAGGATAATTTGATCCATTAAGTTTTATGGTGTTTGGCATGTTTGAAGCATCATTATATATCACCACAGGGCTCACAACTGAATTGTCGGTGGTCGAACATGAACCCCCTCCAATTTCAACAGTGAGTCTTCATCAAAATTGGCCATTGATAGCGCAGCAAGTCACACGCAACATGCGACAGTATAGTACGGGCCCGCTCCTTGGCTCTGATACCATGTAGAATTATCAGAGAGACAGGGTAAAGACCCAATTCCAACAACATCGATATTGTCCCCAACTTGGTAATTAACACCTGCACAATCCGTCAGGTGTGGGGTTTTATCACAAAAGGCCTCGGCATTAGTTGAAGTGAGGTTAGGATATTTAAACTCTTCTTTTCTCATTGATACGGTCGATGTGGGACATTTCAACACATGGCACAATAAGAGCTCATACATTGGAGTTAATTAATGTCAAATTAAGCAAAAAGGATTAAAGAGAAAAATTAAAGACATAAAACACAATGATAAACTCCTCAAACTAAAAAGACGGATACCAAATAAAAATGGAAAATTTTATTTGGACCCACTTATCTTATCTCTATACCTAACTAACAAGTTTTATCTACCAAACTTCCAAGTTTACCCTTAAATAAATAAGAACAAGAAAATAAAATAAAATAAACATTGGTGTTTTTATCTCTACACCCCATAACTACAAAACTGGCACACCAGTGCACTCCTCCATTATTTCCGACAAAACCCACCCAAATAACAGCAAAATATTCTCTTGAGTTCATCAACGAGTCAACTTGCTAGAAACCCTTATTAGCCGTCATTTATAATTTCAGCGTAGGTTTTCGATTGATATGTTTGCTTGTTTGAACCATTATCTGGGAGTTGGCTACTTGCAATATTATTAAAACTAACAAGTCAACTTGCATAAATTATTAAAGCTTCCATGTCAATCAGTGTCTATTTAGAAGAGATGGCAACAAGGGTTTTGTTTACGAAACTTGAAAGTTTAGTAGATAAATTTTTTTTAGTTAAGTGTAGAGGATAGCTAGGTCCAAATAAAATTTCTCAATAAAAATTTGAGCAAAATACAGGACCAAAATGGTATTTCAAAAATACTTTTCCTCTTCAATTTTAAATGCAAGAGAATTGTGTAGGTTCATCTTATATAATATGACTTATAAAGGAAACTAAAATTAATTTATTATAAGTCATAAATAAAAATTGTGTTGTTATTTCCACCCAGTATTTTATTTCTTCATCCACTTTTTTTTTAAAGAAATTTTTATTATAACTTTGTCTATTTCTAAAATGATTTTGTCTATTTGTAAAATGATTGATAAAGACCTTAAAAATAATAATAAGATGAGCGCAAAAACGTAACAGGAGCTCTAGACTTACATTAAGTTGTGAAATGAAAGGACAATATGTGGGTCGAATTCGCAAAAGATACATAAAGGATGAGGGTAGAGGAAATTCTGGAATGAAAAATTGTGGATGTCCCTTCCAACTAAAGAGGAAGAAGCTAGCAACTTATGTTAATTGGATATCGATGGCAATATTATTAGATTGCATAATCACACAGCAATAGAGCATTTGAATGATCATTCATTTACTAGTAGATCATGGTCGGAGGAGACTTCGTTGTTGAGCAAATAACATTCCAAATTTTTTTAGGAATAACAGTGGATGAGGAAATAGCATTTGTAATTTTTAACTTTATATGATGGTTGAGATTATTATGTAGTTGGAGAAATAGGACAATAAGGTGGGTCTAACCGCTATTATAACTAATAAGGTGATGAGTTGTTGTGAACCAATATTTTAGTAAATACGGTGTTAAATTTATATCCATGCGTTTCAAGTTTAGGACTTTCTCTTTTTTATATTATTGAATAGTTTCACACTCGGTGATGAGCAAAAATGAGGTTGACCACTTATTCTTCATAAACTCCAATTGGACGAGAATATGCGAACCTAACTGTAGAGACTCTCGCCTCTCTTTAATTGTTCTCTTACAAGTAGGTTTCCCCTTGGGCACACAAACCCACCTGTACACTCCTTTTACCTGTTCGATTCCAAATCCTCATCAATTTCCTTCGTTTTCATTACAATTTTAATTTTTTATTCCCAAAATTTTTAATTCCTATACCTATATATATAACGTAAACATTTAATCTGTAGCACAATTTTTCTGGGCTAACAACCCTTCTCTTCAGCGGCATCGATTTCAATTTCGTAATTTCTAGGGTTAGGGTTTTCGATTCATTCGTCCCTGCGATCGATCGATTGGGTGGGAGACAATTATGGGTGGGGAGGGCGATTCCAGCGAGCCTAAAGTCAGTGGCGAAGGAGGAGGAGGAGAGCAGATTAACATTCGATGCTCTAATGGTTCCAAGTTTTCGGTGAGGGCGAGCCTGGACTCGACTGTTGGGGCATTCAAGGAAGTTTTGTCTCAGAATTGCGATATTCCAGCTGAGCAGCAGAGGTTGATTTACAAAGGACGTATTTTGAAGGACGACCAGACCCTCACTAGTTATGGTACGCTCTATTTCACTCTGTGCTCGTTACGATTTTTTAATATTAATTTTGTATTTTGTATCGAATCTGGGTTTGATTGTGATGTGGGTTTGTGTAAATTTGTCGAAATTTGCTTATAATTTTGTTATATTTGTCTCGGAAAATTGATTTGGGGAAATTTTGTGGTTTATCGATGAATGTTTCGGGGTGAGATTGTTGGATTTGGATGCTGTGGTTGTGAAAGTGCCCATATGTCATGTTTTGGGTGATTTACTGTAATCTAATCCATGGTTGGTTTCTTGTGTTGAAGGTCTGCAGGCAGATCATACCGTTCACATGGTCCGTGCCTTTGCTGCACCTGCATCAACCCCCGCTCCTCCTGATGCTAATGCTACTTCTGCTAGTCCTACAACTACTCCAGGTGTTACACGCGGTGTTGGTTCCACTGAGCGTGAGGGGCATCAGACTCCCGACCTTGGGGCATCTTTGTTGTTTGGGCAGGGTTTAAACCCACTCGGTGGTGGTGGAGGACATGGGTTATTTGGAGCTGGTCTTCCGGAATTTGAACAAGTGCAGCAGCAACTGACTCAGAACCCGAACATGATGAGCGACATAATGAACATGCCTGCCATTCAGAGTTTGATGAATAACCCTGATTTGATGCGTGGCTTGATTATGAACAATCCACAAATGCGTGATATCATTGACCGGAACCCAGAGCTTGCACATGTACTTAATGATCCTGGCATTCTTCGACAGACATTGGAAGCTGCAAGGAACCCTGAACTCATGCGCGAGATGATGCGAAACACTGACAGGGCAATGAGTAACATTGAATCTTCCCCCGAGGGATTCAACATGCTGAGGCGGATGTATGAAAACGTTCAGGAGCCATTTTTGAATGCTACAACCGGGAATGCTGGAAATGATTTGGGTTCAAATCCGTTTTCTGCTCTTTTGGGCAACCAGGGTGGGGCACAGGCCCGGGATGGGTCTAACAACCCTTCAACTACTGGCTCAGAAACACCTGCAGGTTCTGTTGCTCCTAATACAAACCCACTTCCTAACCCTTGGGGTGCTGCTGGTGGTGAGCTTCTCCCTCGTTGTTCTCTATTTTCCAAATATTAGTTTTGTTGAGAGTGTTTTATTTATTTATTATTCTTGACGAATTATGGGTATTAAATGGAAGAGACTTCACATGAAAGTATATATTTTTCTTGGCATTAAATTCGTTCCTGAAAGTAGGACTGATATTGCCGTTGGAGATAGTCTTGGTTATGCAAACTTGTTGCTGGGTCTTGAATCTTAGCACCAATATGCTTAGTTGTCAATTCCTACATTTGTTAACATTTGTTGTGGAAATTTTAGCATGATATGGCCCTCTCATTTTTAAAGGGGTATATAGATGCTCTCAGTTTGTGCACCCTTCTGGAAGTTTACGTTCAAGTCTGCCTAATATTATTTAAACAGTTGCATAAGAGTCTTTAGTAAATTCAGTTGCTTGTTTGACGTGGATTCAGTTACCGTTGGCCTTCAAATTGATTATTAGGTTAACTTAGGCCTTTTACTGTTCTATTTTTGAGCTTTTTTGTTTTTTGTTTTGTATCTTTTTTTTATTTTTATAGATTTTGTGTTTTAAAATAAAAGGTGCTTTGAATACATTATGAAAACCATATTCATATATCATGATCTGAATTGTTAGGAGGAAATCAGCCAAATACTACCAGGACAAATCCTGTTGGGGATGGAAGGACAGCCGGTATTGCTGGCCTGGGAGGTCTTGGTCTCCCCGGAATGGAACAGATGCTTGGTGGCATGCCAGATGCTAATGCAATGAATCAGCTTTTGCAGAATCCAGCAATATCACAAATGATGCAAAGCATGCTTTCCAATCCCCAGTACATGAATCAGGTACTATCAGTTGACAAAGTTTCCCCCACCCAAGATGCGAGTATTTTCAATAAGAGATGTTTCTTAATGTTTCCAATATGTTTAACTTTAGATTATGAGCCTCAATCCACAACTACGCGGAATGGTTGATTTAAATCCTCAACTTAGAGAAATGATGCAAAATCCAGAGCTACTGCGGCAGTTAACAAACCCTGAAACAATGCAGGTATTTTCCCTTTCAAAAGTCTGCTAATTTCCCCATTTCCTGCATGGATCTGTATTTCTTTGTTAATCTAGACATGTTGTCCCTAAGAACACTGAAATTGATTGGCTTGTGAACCACCATTCTTTAACTTTAATCTTTTTCTTACTCTTGACTTTTCATCTGACAGCAAATGCTCGCGTTACAGCAGTCGCTATTTTCAGGCAATCGACAGCAACCAACTCAGTGAGTCTAATAGACCTTACCACGCCTGCTTGGCTTCCACATTCAAATTTTATAGTTACTTTTTGTCGTTATCTGATTGGTTTGCTTCATACTTCTGTCTAAATACAGCATCATTCTAAGGTGTCAATGATTTCATAATATACTTGCGTCTAAATGAATATACATCATTTACCCATAAATTATTTCTATGTCCATGGAGGTGTGTCAACTCATCTCAACTGAGGAGTTTTGGCCACTGAAAAAGAAACAGAACAATACTTGTCTTGATGTTAGCCTTATTACTAATCATTTGTTGCGTTCTTGCCAGGGATCCAACTCTCACCGGTGGTGCTACAGGTACATTGATAATAAAGAAGTTCAAATATAATTACGGGTTCTTGCAATTTTCTCCTTTTGGGGGTTCACTTTTGTTAATTTCTATGTATAATCAGGTGCCCCTAATAATGCTGGGTTGGAGATGCTGATGAACATGTTTGGAGGTCTTGGAGCCGGCAGCTTGGCCACTGCAAACACTAATGGTTGGGCTCCCTATTCATTCTCAATACATCTTACCCTTTATGAATTCAACTGTATGTTGTCTCTGAACATTTGTCTTTGCGGTTGCAGTACCACCAGAAGAGCTGTATGAAAATCAGCTGAGGCAGCTTCAAGAAATGGGTTTCTTCGATACCCAAGAGAATATCAGGGCATTGCAAGCCACTTCTGGGAACGTCCACGCTGCGGTGGAGCGACTTTTAGGGAATCCCGGGGCGTAACCTTACTCAGCTTCATGTTTTTATATTATTCAATTGGGATTTTTTCTTGTGGACGTGTAAAATTAGTAAAACTTGCTAGTGAAGTCTTCTCAAGACACAAGACATACAGGCACTTGTAGATTACATTTTGGGGTTGTGGATAAGCAAGAACACACGATGATGATAGAGCTGTGAACTGGCTAAGCTTATGCATTGCCCCAACTATTTACCTGCTTATCTTACTCTCATTCATGTTTGCTTGAAGAGTGCTTTGGTATACAAAAGTGCTTTCTGGTTCATGTATATGTGCACATTTTAATTAAATAAATGGTTTCAAATTTCAATGCCTTGATAAGCAAGAATGCATCTTTAAGATTTTGCTGCCAGTTGATTTATTGAATCGATTATCAGTCAATGCAACCATACAAGGCCCAAAACGACTTACTTAACACGAGTATATTGCCATTATGGGCCCCATGTCAATGGTATCCTTACACGAGTATCCTTGCGTAGGGGAACATGGGGATGAGATTCTTTATCATTTCTCTTTATTGTTATAATTTGGATGTTTATCTATGTTAATACGAGTGATATTGAGCGCGGGGATCAAACTTGAGACTTTAGGTCCATGAAGAAGGCTCTTAAGTCTTAACCAATTGAGCTACAACCCCATAGCATGATTCTTTTCATTTCTCTTTATTGTAGTCTTGTGCTAATTTTTCAATATTGATCAGTCCTAACAAAGATAAGGATTTGGGTCCCATCCATATCCAAGTTGTGGGGATTCTAAGGATCCTTACATACTAGCTGTTTATCGTACATCGTGCAGTCAAAAATCATTTTGAATTTATTTATTTAAAATAAACACAAAATAGTACCTAACGAAAATTGACCGCACGATGTTCAATGAACGACCATGATGTGAGGATCCTTAAGATCCCCACACAAAGACGATTCGAAGAGGATCCTCATCCCAAAGATAAAGATCATTTCCCTAATATAATATCATTTGATGATGATTTCTTTTAGATTTTAACCCAATTTAGAAGATAAATGCGAAAAAGGAAAGGTCAATAGTGAACAAAGAATTTGCTGAGCTTATATTTTAATTTCATTGACAAACTTACCGAAGTAGTATATCAGTATTTCTCTTTCAGACATTTGGAAGTGATCATAAGCTCGTACCTCCGAAGGGATCGAACTTTTCACTTAACCTAATTCTAATTTCTAATATATTGAAAAGTGAATTCTGGTGTTCATTTTTCTCACTATACACACCCTTTTTAATATCTCTGAATTAAATAAAAAGAGCTTTAATGAAAATGGTTTGAATTAAGACTATTTTAATAATAAAAACCAGTCTATAATTTTATTTAACCAAAAACACCCCAAAATTAACTATAAGAACAGTTCCAAATTCTACACGGGCTGCATTACAAAACCTATAATGTTCCAAAATTACCCCTAACAGAAAGAATATGCGGACCGTTCAAGGAACAAAATGCCGATAATATCGTCGATATTTCGCCGATATTATCGGTTTTTCACGGTACCGATATTTTAATTACTATCCAAGCAGTTTTCGACAAAATATCGCGATATTTTCGATAATATCGAAAATATCGCGATATTATCGAAAATATCACGATATTTTGGATACGTGCGAATCGGAGAAGAACGCCGGAAATGGGTGTGCCGATTCCCGAGCCGATTTCGTCCCAAAAACCTTGCAAAAACACGATTATGATCAAGATCTAAGCTACAGAGCGATTGAAAACACAACCACAATTCATATGCATGAATCAATCGAAGAGGTAAGAAGGTGACTTGAACACATAACTGAAAAATCGCACCTGGAACTGAAAAATCGCACCCGGACGTACCAATACTTTCTGAAGAACAGAGGTGACTTGCTCACCCCCCTCGAGAAGAGCATCATAGGTTCCTATTCGTCTGTGTTTGTCGGTGAAGGAGAAAAATGAGAGGTCGGGGAAGGAGAAGAAAGGGGAAAGAGAGGAGGGAGGGAGGGACAGAGAAGAAACTGGAATCGGGAAGAAATATAAAAGGGAAAGAAAGGAAACGTCTGGAAGTGGTCTGGAAGTGAAGTAATTATTTGTTTAATGTTTTCCGATCTATTCATCTTCCCAATGAAAGATTCACGTGAAAGGAAAAGGAATGGTGGGGTAGTAAATAGTTATTTGTTCAATGAATATCTAATAAAATGATGATTAAATAATTATTTTTATAAGTAATATTATAAAATATAATTAAATGTATTATTATCAATATTTTTATATACAAACTAATTTACATTTTTTAACGAATTTAAAACGAATCGAACTGAAACCGTATTGTCTATGCCTACTCTCTGGCGAATGATACTTTATGTTACTACCGAATCCCGTATCCGAACCGAACTGCGAACTCGAATTGTACCTGTATCTGGCAACTATGCACATGCGTGTATGATGTGTGTTGGCGACGTGGTCGTCGTTGCCGCGGCTCTCCTCCTGCTCGATGGAGGAGATGATGCGCCAGGAGGCACGGCGGGCGCCGATGACCTTCTCGACGAACTCGACCATCTCCTCGTACCGCTCGGCTTGCTCGGCCAGCTTGGCCATGTAGACGTTCTCTTCACGGGGGGAGGGGGTGGTTGCCGCCATTGCTGTTGGGGTTCGGAGGTCGATTGAGGGGTTGGATCTGGAGATCTGAAAGGGATTGTGTGATTTTTGGGGGTAGTGAAGCGATAATTGCATTGGGAGGAGGGGAGATGTGGACCGTTGGATTTGTACCGGCCTTGTTCCCCAATTGGACGGTGTGGAAGCAGCAGCTGGCAACACACTTTTTTTTTGTTAAATTTTATTTTTTTATTTTATTTTATAAATCCTTGTGGTAATAATAATAAGAAAGGATTAAAATATCAATATTATTGGCGATTCGTTTTTGTGAAATATTGTACTAATTCATTATATATAAATGATTATGGTATGTTTAAACTTCTTTCATTAATTACTCCATATTTTCTACACTCACAATGTTTGCCAGCTCGCTATATAATCAACTTAAATCAGTTAAATCCATCATGCAATGCATTTTCTTCCAATTTTTTGTGATAAACTAATAGATAATTGACTAAATAAACATCCTGCAAAGTTTCAATAAAAATTTCCAAGTTTTTCTTACAATTTCCGTGGTTTCCATGGAAATTTTATCGATATCGATATTATCCTGATATTTCCATTGATATTTCCGTGTTTTCGGACTACCGATATTTCCGATATTACCGATATTTAATACCTTGGGACCGTTAAAAACTTCAATATAATTACAACTCTACCCCCCACGTTGGCACGATCTCACCGACTGAGATTACATAACTTTTGGCGGTGAATCAATGATACGGATTTCAATTAATTTTGATCAATGATTATTTCCCCACCGTTTCCCTATCTTCTGCATAAATTGGTTTAGTATATAATATATAAATATATATATATATATATATATATATATATATGTATGTGTGTATGTATGTATGTGTGTATGTATGTATGTGTGTATGTATATCAGGGCCGGTCCTGAGTTTTTGGGTGCCGGGTGTGAAAGCTCAAAATGTGCCATTTTCTATTACGGAAACATATGTTTAAAAAAATAATATTTAACGAGGGCTAGAACCCAGTCGAAGCTGGGGGGGCTAGGCCCTCACGCCCAAATTATATTACTTGAGAAAATATACAACAGGGGGACATAGTACCTAAACTTTATCATTCTAACACATTATATATTATAAAAACACTAACACATAGTCTAACATATTATAAAAATTGGGTTTGAAATGAAATCAAATAATTCAATTAGTCAAGAATTCAATTCATCAACAACAACAATTCTATACATCAATTATCATATAATTCTATGTCACTTGCCAAATTTTATATTAAATTATGAATTGATAATTCAAATTTTAAAAATTATTTTACCTCAAAACTCAAAATGATTGGCGGAGGAGAGTGAGTGCTGCAGCCAATGTGATATTAATAGAGGAAGCTGAGCTGAGGAGGAGAGGAGGGACAGCAGCCGACAGGGAGGGACCTCCTGTGCTGCAGCAACTTGCAGAGGAAAAGGGACAGGATCAGGGACGGCAGGGGAAAGTGAGGAACAAAGGGGGGGTGGGGTTGGGATATCGGGAAAGGGGTAATTAGGATTTAGGGTTTGTGGGGACCGAGTGGTCCCTTTCATGTTGTTTTGTTTTTTTTTTTTTTTTGGACCTGGGCCCTAAAAGATGGACTCGGTCCCTCTCTTTTTAATTTTTTTTTGTTTTAATACCTGGGCCATTTTTCATCTTTCCTGGGCTCTCCAACCCACATTGGACTTTTTTTTTCTTTTTTTAATACCTAGTTGTTTGGGTTATTTTTATTTGGGTGCCCCCTTGAGTTTTGGGCCCTGGACAGTTTCCCCTGTGGCACTGGGCCTGGGCCGGGCCTGATGTATATGTATGTATGTATGTCGTAATGCTGCCGGCTGCCTGGTGCAGGCATATTGTACATAAGTCGTTTAAGCTAAAAAACAGAGGAAGTGATTTTTCTTTTTTTCTTTTTTTAAAAGGAAAAAAATACCAGCTGATGGCTTCGTCACGACAATCTAACATTGTGGGGTGAAAAAAACTAACTGAGGCATTTCAATTTCCTTTACCCATGGCCGTCTCTGACATTTTATAGGCCCTGTGCGAATTTAATATAAAATAATAATAATAATAAAAAAAAAAAACCCTCCTTATAAAAAAAAAATTGAACTATATTCATAAAGCTTAATAATCAATAATAAAAAATAATTGAAATCCGTATCAAGGCAAAAAATCGTAAATTATGCATATCGTGTATGGTGTGATGAATGTCGGCCGATGGATGATTTATTATTTACAACTGGCCCCTCATTTTTGTTTATTCGACCCTAATATATCAATTATGATTTTGACCACCGCAATTTGCAAATGGGAACTGGGAAGGCATCTGTATATAAGTTACAAGTAAAGTTATCAAGGTTCTAAAAAACGTTAGGCGCTAGTCGATCTGCAGGCTGGTGCTTAACGCCAAGGCGGCTAGGCGGGGTCTAGGCAGACGGCTAGGCGGATTTAGGTAAATTTCTTGTAAATAAGTGCATATTGACACTTACAAAAAATTATACTTGTATGAAATACATAAATAAGATAATAAAAGAATGATAAAATGCAAAAAGAGTATCCAACAAGTCCAAAATTTTAAAACACATTAAGCATATATGCCATATAATCATAGTGAGGAGTATTGTAGGATGACACATGTACAATAAGTTCACAATTTAAAACCACATAAAATGCAAAATAAGACGAAAATAAGGAAATATAGTAATGTAGATAGGATTTTATTTTATTTTTTAATTTCAAAAAAAAAAAAAAAAAAAAAAAAAACTGCCTAGCCTCCTAGCACCGCCTAACCCCGCCTAGGCGTAGCCTAGAGCCCAGCCGATTTGCAAGAAAACGCCTCGGATCACCACCGCTAAGGGTGAGCACGGTTTGGTTTGGTGCGGTTTTGAGTGAAACCAAAACCAAAACCGAAATTTTTTGCGGTTCGGTTTTGAAGCCAAAACCGAAATGAAACCAAACCATTTGGTTCGGTTCGGTGTGGTTTCAAACAGTTCCGGTTTGGTTTTTAAGAAAAAAATGTACAATTTGCAATTTAACATATTAATAAGCATTTCCCAATAGCAATAGAAAAAAGACATTTGTTATGTAAACAATTAGTTTGTTGCATGTAGTTATGATGGTAAAACATGTTTGTGCAACAAAGGGGTGTCTCGTACAAGGTATAACATAAAACAAGTTGAACAATTTTGAATTCATTAAACGTGAGCGAAACTTTCATACTAGAATATATGATATCATGCTTCAAATGAGTGGACTTCATTAGATCATTGTTCGACTATTGATAACAAGATTAGTCCACCCTTGTACATATACGTGTGTGTGTGTGTGTGTGATGGTATAAAATAACAAAGGTTCTTCAAGTTAATGAACGAAAGAAAGTGATGAATAATGATATTCTAGTGTAGTTGAGTCCATACTAAGTGTATGGATTCTAACAAACAACCAATTAAAACATGAAATCTAATATGGACATTTAATTAAATGTTTATTAATATTTGCGGTGCGGTTCGGTTTCGGTGCGGTTTTCAAAAGCCAAAACCAAAACCAAACCGTTTTCTATGTTACGGTTCGGTTTCAAAATCGAAACCGTTTCAAAACCACAAAACCAAACCGTTCGGTGCGGTTCAATTTGGTTCGTGTTTCGGTTTCGATTTCGGTTTCGGTTTCGGTTTTCGATTCTAAGTGCCCACCCCTAACCCCCGCCTAGGCTTTTTTTTAGAACATTCATCTTTATAGCATCATCCTCGTACTCGTACAATTATTTTTGAATTTATTACATATTGTTGTTTCTTTTGGACGTTGCTTCATAAGATTCAAAGACCTACAGGGACTGAGCTGAGATTTTATATAAAATCATATATTTTTTGCGATTATTTCATAAAGGGTTTATATCACAAATGGTCCCTGAAATTGACCCCATCAATCATGATGGTCCATGAAATTGAAAATCGATCAATGTAGTCCCTGAATTTTAACTTGCGAATCAATGTGGTCATTCTGTTAGTGTTCTGTCCAAATTAATACTAAAAAAAGGTTAGAGAACCAATTTTTCATGGTAAAATGACCAAAAAAAGGTTAGAGAACCACTTTTTTTTGTTTTTATTTTAGTTTTAGCACCAAATCCATGAAAAAATGGAGAGAAAAGTGAAGATGGAAAAAAGAAAAGAGAGGTAGTAAGTAAAATTATAAGTAACAGGGTTATTTTTGATCATTTTACCATGAAAAATTGGTTCTCTAACCTTTTTTTAAAGTTAATTTGAACGGAACACTAACAGAAGGATCACATTGATTCGCGAGTTAAAATTGAGGGACTACATTGATCGATTTTCAATTTCAGGGACCATCATGATTGATGGGGTCAATTTCAGGGACCATTTGTGATATAAACCCTTTCATAAATAGTATGTTATTTTATAGTAGTTCTAAAAATATAATTCATTATTTTAGTTCAATTTCAGAAATAATGTAAGTTATTTTGTTATATTTCTAGAAATAGTATTTATTTTGTTCCATTCCAAAGATAGTGTGGTTATTTTGGTTTAGTTTTAGAAATAGTGTTAGTTTTCTTGCTCTAGTTCTAGAAATAGTGTGGGTTATTTTGGTTCGTTTTAGAAATAGTGTTAGTCATCGTTTTTAGTGCAATGAGTGCTTTTATAGGACCAAACGTGGTCTAAGTTTCAAACTTTATGAAACTAAACTATGAATTAGACACTATTTATAAAATTTGGCAAATAAGTAGACACTGTTTATGAAACTGGATCAATAAGTAGACACTATTTCTGAAACAAAACTAAGAATTAGACATTATTTCTAAAACTAAACCAATAAGTGGAAATTACTTATGAAAACTGGACTATACACTCTTTATGAAACTAGACCAAGAACTATACATTGTTTATGAAACATGACCAAGAACTAAGCACCATTTATGAAAGTGGACCAATAACTAGGCACTATTTATGAAACTGGGCTAAGAAGAAGACATTATTTATGAAAACTGTACCAATTAATATACACTATTTATGAAACTGGATTCAATAACTATGCACTATTTATGAAACATGACTAAGAACTAGGCATTATATATGAAATTGGACCAAGAACTAGGCACTATTTATAAAACTGGACCAACAAATAGTATAGTACCGTTCAGTTTCATAATTAGTGTTTAGTTTCATAAACAGTGTATGTGATGGACGTACGTGTTGTTCCGCACATCAGGTCTTATATATATATATATATATATTAAAATTGTTTCCTTTTCATTAACACTACCAACATTCTCAATGAAAACTGTGAATCCCACTCTTACCCTACACATTGCACACTCTCCGACATCGTATAATTTTACTTCTACATTTTTACATTTTAACCAACTGAGTTACAAGTCTTTATTATTTTAGCCATATTTAAAAGGATAAATTTAGTAAAATTCGGGATATATGTATACTAATAAGATGTCTAGATGCTTATGTTGTCAAATTGTCAAAGGGTGTCATTATTGATTGTATATATATATATATATTTTTTTTTTTTTTTTTGTTTATCAAAGAATGTCATTCTAATCCTCCTTAAAATAAGGAGACAATATTTATGAAACTGGACCCATAATTAGACAATATTTATGAAACCAAATCAACAATGAGACACTATTTCTAAAACTAAACCAATAGGTGAAAACTATTTCGAAAACTGGAGCAAGAAAGAAACATTATTTATGAAACTAGACCAATAAAGAGACACTGTTTATGAAACTGTATCAATTGCTATACACTATTTATTAAATTGGACAAAAAATTAGGCACTATTTATGAAACTGGACCAAGAACAAGGCCACTATTTATGAAAGTAGACCAAGAACTAGACAATATTTATGAAACTGAATCAAGAACTAGGCCACTATTTATGGAAGTGGAACAAGATCTAGGCACTATTTATGAAACTAGACCAATAAGGAGACACTATTTATGAAACTGGACTAATAAGTAGACATTATTTATGAAACCCAATTAAGAATGAGATACTATTTCTAAAACTAAACCAATAGGTAGAAACTATTTATGAAACTAGACCAAGAAAGAAACACTACTTATGAAATTGAACCAAAAACTATTACCACATTCAACTCTCATACTTGCAATTAATTAAACTTTCATTAGATTCACTCGTTCATACAATCTATTACCACATTCAACTCTCATACTTACAATTAATTGAAGTTTTAGATTCACAATTTTTTTTTAAAGTTGTATGGAAATAGAACAACGGAAACTAAGAAAACTAGTAATTGAGCTTCAAATTCTAAAAAATGGCCACATTCAAACGAAAAATAGTGGGTATGTATAAACAAATCCAGAGCCATCAAACACAAAAGTATGACAGTCCATAGCCACTAAACCCTTCCATTCGCTCCAAAAGCCCTTGCTCCCTACTGCTCTAGAGTCCACCCAAAATGTAAAAAAATCAATTCAATACACAAAACAAGAGAAAAAATTTGCCAAAAAAAAAACGCAATGAAAGTGAGGGAATTTAATTTGAAGTAGTAACTCTAATTGTTGCTGATCATTTGGGGGGAAATTATCAGCTGCTGCTGCCGCTGCTTCAGCTATGGAACACTTGAGTGGAGCTGGGAGACTGAGTTTTGGGGAAAAATGATGGGTGTGCAAGTGCCGCTGCTTAGAAGATGCAGGTCAGCGTCTGAATGTCGTTGCTGTCAAATCCGACTCCTCCTCCGGCAAAATCACCTCCGGGAGCTACGAGTTCATCGACTTCGTTATCGTCCAATCTGGCTCCTCCTCGTGGCTGAGCGGGTACTTCGTGGACCTGCACTTTGCCACCGAGTTTGAAATCGCTCGGCCATCGAGCCACTACTCACGGCTGCTGCAGTTTCTGTTGAGGAACTTCGTTGGCAGCTCGGAGGATGTGAAGCATATTGTTCGGATCACGTGCAACGCGACAAAGAGATCGTTGAGGTGCACTGATATCGAAGTAAAATGGGAGCTATTGATATGAAAAAGAAGAAGGTCAGATGATGGGTGAGAAATGATCAGAGATCTACAGACCTTCCCCTCTCCATCTAAAGCGAAACGGACCCTATAAACGGCAAGACTTGACGTCTTGATTTTTTGTTAAAATTCAAAATTTTAAAGTCTTTTTTATTTTCAGTGTTTTAGACGTTTGGGCCAACTGAAGGTCTTACAATCAAGTTTCACTTTTGAAGTCAAGCCCAAGAATAAAGTTGAGGCCCAACAGGCTTCTGTATAAAATGACAATCAAGTCCTTCTGGGGTGAAAATTAAATATCCAAAGACCGTAGGACCAAGTCGAAACTTTCTAAAAGTAGTAAACATAACGGAGGGACCAAACTACAAAATCGTCGCGTTGTTAGAGAGCCAAAGCTTCCTGGCTTTTGAAACCCCTGCTTCCTTTATTTCGAGCGGTTCCAATGAGCTAAGGTAAATGCTCTTCCCATTCACCTTCCATTGCTTTTTCTCGATCAAGATCTTCCTTTTCTTCTTCGAATCATTCGCTGTTCTGGTCTTTTTTTTCTTGTTTCCGTGTATGTGCATTTACTTCAACGGTATGATTAGGTGTTGTGGTGATAGAACATAAACAAAATCTCAATTGCATGTGATTTTTATCGTATGGATTTTGATTTTAAAGTGAAATTGATCAAATGGGTGTTGCTTAATTTTCGATTTTAGTAGAACCCATGTCTCGAAATCGATAAATTCATGCATAAATGCAGTGATTTGGGTAAGGGTGATGCTTTGATGCATGGTTGTCTTGAAGTTTCCAGAATTAGATAGAGGTATCGAAATGTGCGAATAGATCAAGTTATTTGATCATTCATTAGGGTTTGAGCTGCTTTTGGTGTGAAAAAAAGTATGCATTGTTGGGAATTTGGAGGCAAAAATTGTGTTCCTATGGGATTTGAGTTTGGGTCTTCTGTGTAAGTTGTTAAAGTTCAAAAGAAACTTGCAATGCAATTTTAGGTCATAATACCGAACTTAGAGTTTTCCTGCCAAGAAAGAACGAGAAAGAAATTTTTTTGATCATACAACATTTAATGTTTTTGCCGATTTGGATAAGGGTAGTTTCTTTGATGGACAATTGTCTCAAAGTTTCCGGAATTAGATAGAGGAATCAAAACGCATCCATAGAGCAAATTATTTGATCATTCATTTGCCTTTAAGTTGCTTTTGGTGTGAAAAAAAGTATGCATTGTTAGGTATTTGGAAGCAAAATTGGTGTTTTTATGAGACTTGAGTTTGGGTCTTCTATGTAAATAAGTTTAAAGTAAACTTGCAATGCAATTTTAGGTTATAATACCAAAATTGAGTTTTTCCCGCCAAGAAAGAACGAGGGAGATAAAATGTTGAGCATACAACATTTATTGTTTTTGCCGACTTATTTCTTTATTTATAATGCACTTATCAGCACCTTCTTGTTTTAGAAATAGTAGTTTTCTACTCTTGTGTAGATAATTACAGAGGATGAACACTTGGTCAAACTACCTCTTGTAAGATATTACTTTTGTGGTATTGTGTTTAGATGATTTAGATGAACTCTCACAACGGTTTTAGCTATGTGCACTGCTTTGCAACCTATGTCAAGGATAATCTAGTCTCTTATGCACACCATTAGGGTCTGTAGGAGAGAATTTCCGATCAAGAACATTCTTCGTTTGTCGTGCTCTGGCGATCTCATGCAAATAAGCTTGTCTGTTTTAGTTTCCTGTTATAAGTTGGATTTAGTAAATCATCGGGTTACTATTTTGTTTCTAAGTTTTACTGGTTTTTCTGTCACAAGGTCAATTACTTCAGATGGTTCAGCAAACCGTAGATTCTATAGTCAGTGAATATGGGATGGGAACTACAGAATCTGAGTCGTCTATTCATGATAAACAACAGCCAGTTCCTGTAAAGAAGACAGTGTTAAGAGATCTGCAAAATGTGCCCAAGGATACTAGTAATGCCCCTAGAGTTTTGGGCACCAAGAGACCTTTACCTGAGCCGCCAATGAGCCCTCCTCAACACCAATCCCCCAGTAGCAGTGCTGCAAATGCGCAGCTTGTCTATGTTCGTAGAAAATCTGAAGCAGATGCAGTCAGAAATAGTACATGTGATAATGCAAGCATTAATGCTGAGTGTCAGGTGTCAAGGAAACTTAGTCACCATGAGGCAAGCACCCGACCCATACCCCAAACAAAGGAAACAAAAGTTTATTGTGTGCCGGCTTTTGCACCTTTTCCAGTGGCAGCTTCAACCATTCCGCCTGGAAAACCTTCAGTTCCGGTCCCGCCTAGTAAGTCTGGTACTGGACTACCACCAGCAGGAGCCAATGGTCATCCCCATACTTCTTCTACAGTGCCTTGTTCAATGGGTCTAAAAAATCTGCACTGGGAAGAGCGATTCCATCAATTGCAGTTGCTATTGAGGAACTTGGACCAATCAGAACATGAGGATTATATCCAGAGTACGCACTTGAATTGAGAAAATCTACCTTAATATGTTTTGTTTGGATTTCCTTAAATTGTAACTGTACTGACTTACCCTTTGGATTTTGATTATCTGTTAGTGCTGCGGTCTCTCTCCTCGGTTGAACTGAGCAGACTTGCAGTTGAGTTGGAAAAGAGATCAATTCAGCTTTCACTGGAGGAAGGTAATATGATTCTCTTCTTTTTATGTTTTTTAAATATCTATAGTAGTTAAAAGGATGTTAAAATGGAAATTCTTGTTTTATTGTCTTACTACAAATATAATTATCATGGTCTTTGTGTAACCCCACATTGGGAAAGTTGGCTATAATATAGATTTAGAAATCTATGACCTGCTTTCAAGATTTTTACCTTGCAAATGTTTGCCAAATCTGCAAAATATCTGTCTACTTAATCTGTGAAGATTCACAGGTTATTTTGGTTGAAATGATCTTGTACCGTGGTCCTACCTGTTTTAGCAACATTGTGAATAAATAGTCAATTGACTTTCTTTTATAACCCTTGACACCTTCAGTGTCTGCTATTTGGTTTCTCAAAATTCTCAAAGTTTTTCACATGTTTGGTAGCTAATATGTTTTCCTATAGTTGTTGTTTGTGTAATAGGATAAAAGAGAATGTTTATATGAAGATGATTTAAACAATAATAATCAGTAAGTTTCTAAATTTCTTCTTCTTTTAAGGTAATAAGTAGAGATGTTTATGTCCACATGGCTCCTGGCATACATATTTGTCCAGGTTCTGTAAGTAAGATGATATTTTTTTTTCCTATCCTCATGCATAGAAAAATTAAGTCATCCATTGAGTTGGCCATCGTAGCACCCACATGATACGGGTGAGTTGGTGATGACAAACCTTGCAAGGCACCTTATTCATTCTTGTCAATGAGTTAGGTTACAAATGTATGTGATCTGTGAATTGCTATCACTTTTAGATCCACTAAACTGATAGATGATATTTTTATTGACCTCTTTTGGGTGGATTTGTGTTTTCGGTACTTCAATGTAAGTGCAGTCGTCCAAATACATGGCATTTATCTTTTTTTCAAAATAATCCGTTACTCTTTGTCATTAAAAAACTCTATGATTCGTTTGAAAGCATAATGTTTCATGTCATATCTGGTAATCATAACTCTTCCTTTTGTCGCCATAAGTGTTGTAGCGAGATGGTGGTTATGTATCAACTTTTCAAGCTTTCTATTTATTTTTCCTTTTATACCGCCCTGAATGTCTGGACGCAGCACAATACCTCTCTCTTACATTCCTCTTTACATCTCCCATTATTGCAGCAAAAGAGTTGCAGCACGTTGGGCGATGGAATGTTCTGGGGAAGTCTGTGAAGCAGTTTAAAGTGCCCTCAACTCAGGAAGACTGATCGGAGGATTGAAATGACACCAAGGAAGAAGGAGCAAATTGTGCTAATCAGTAAATTGCAGCTGGATAAAAGTGTGCCTGCTAGTTTATTTTCCACCGGTTCCGACCTTTTCTGCAGTTGGTTCTCCTGCTTGTATTCACCGCAAGTTGTCTGTAAAATTTGGGTTGTCGTATGTGCAGTATTCTCACATCAGCTGTAGCCAAAGCTGCTGAAAGTATTGAATTGTAACCGTTGAAAAATATAATTAAAAGGGTAAATTTGTCAACTGCCATCTCAATGCTTTGTTCTTGCGGTGCATCTTCTAATTTTATACTTGTTTGTTTGTGTATTGGGCTCTGTCCTGAGGTGTATTGGGCCCAAAATGTGGTGGGCCTATCCCTATTTTAAACCCAAGGTTTATGTGAACGTTCGGTCTTACAACTTAAGCCCAATTGTATGATTTGTGACAAATCAATGTGGAACAAACATACTCACTGGTTTCAATCGAAAATATCGTGATATTTTCGATAATATCGCGATATTATCGATATTATCGAAAATATCGCGATATTTTGTCGAAAACTGCTTGGATAGTAATTAAAATATCGGTACCGTGAAAAACCGATAATATCGGCGAAATATCGACGATATTATCGGCATTTTGTTCCTTGCTATCCAAGCAGTTTTCGACAAAATATCGCGATATTTTGGATACGTGCGAATCGGAGAAGAACGCCGGAAATGGGTGTGCCGATTCCCGAGCCGATTTCGTCCCAAAAACCTTGCAAAAACACGATTATGATCAAGATCTAAGCTACAGAGCGATTGAAAACACAACCACAATTCATATGCATGAATCAATCGAAGAGGTAAGAAGGTGACTTGAACACATAACTGAAAAATCGCACCTGGAACTGAAAAATCGCACCCGGACGTACCAATACTTTCTGAAGAACAGAGGTGACTTGCTCACCCCCCTCGAGAAGAGCATCATAGGTTCCTATTCGTCTGTGTTTGTCGGTGAAGGAGAAAAATGAGAGGTCGGGGAAGGAGAAGAAAGGGGAAAGAGAGGAGGGAGGGAGGGACAGAGAAGAAACTGGAATCGGGAAGAAATATAAAAGGGAAAGAAAGGAAACGTCTGGAAGTGGTCTGGAAGTGAAGTAATTATTTGTTTAATGTTTTCCGATCTATTCATCTTCCCAATGAAAGATTCACGTGAAAGGAAAAGGAATGGTGGGGTAGTAAATAGTTATTTGTTCAATGAATATCTAATAAAATGATGATTAAATAATTATTTTTATAAGTAATATTATAAAATATAATTAAATGTATTATTATCAATATTTTTATATACAAACTAATTTACATTTTTTAACGAATTTAAAACGAATCGAACTGAAACCGTATTGTCTATGCCTACTCTCTGGCGAATGATACTTTATGTTACTACCGAATCCCGTATCCGAACCGAACTGCGAACTCGAATTGTACCTGTATCTGGCAACTATGCACATGCGTGTATGATGTGTGTTGGCGACGTGGTCGTCGTTGCCGCGGCTCTCCTCCTGCTCGATGGAGGAGATGATGCGCCAGGAGGCACGGCGGGCGCCGATGACCTTCTCGACGAACTCGACCATCTCCTCGTACCGCTCGGCTTGCTCGGCCAGCTTGGCCATGTAGACGTTCTCTTCACGGGGGGAGGGGGTGGTTGCCGCCATTGCTGTTGGGGTTCGGAGGTCGATTGAGGGGTTGGATCTGGAGATCTGAAAGGGATTGTGTGATTTTTGGGGGTAGTGAAGCGATAATTGCATTGGGAGGAGGGGAGATGTGGACCGTTGGATTTGTACCGGCCTTGTTCCCCAATTGGACGGTGTGGAAGCAGCAGCTGGCAACACACTTTTTTTTTGTTAAATTTTATTTTTTTATTTTATTTTATAAATCCTTGTGGTAATAATAATAAGAAAGGATTAAAATATCAATATTATTGGCGATTCGTTTTTGTGAAATATTGTACTAATTCATTATATATAAATGATTATGGTATGTTTAAACTTCTTTCATTAATTACTCCATATTTTCTACACTCACAATGTTTGCCAGCTCGCTATATAATCAACTTAAATCAGTTAAATCCATCATGCAATGCATTTTCTTCCAATTTTTTGTGATAAACTAATAGATAATTGACTAAATAAACATCCTGCAAAGTTTCAATAAAAATTTCCAAGTTTTTCTTACAATTTCCGTGGTTTCCATGGAAATTTTATCGATATCGATATTATCCCGATATTTCCGTGTTTTCGGACTACCGATATTTCCGATATTACCGATATTTAATACCTTGTTGGATAGTAATTAAAATATCGGTACCGTGAAAAACCGATAATATCGGCGAAATATCGACGATATTATCGGCATTTTGTTCCTTGGTTTCAACAAAAAATTAATAAAAATTCGAATTTGTGTGGTTCAATGCATGTAGAATTATAATCATCTTTTTAAGCTTCTGATAATCCCTTAATAATTAAAAACTTCGTCATTTGCTCCTATCCGTGAAAAAACTTTCTCAGTTGATGGGTCGTTTAAAAAGGTAAATATTTTGGCACCTTATTTGTCGTTACATGCCACGATGGACAAAATCAAATATATCCTTTGACATTTGGCGTGGATGACTAAAAAAATGATGCTTCATGGACATGGTTAATTACAAAATTGAGAGGGTGTCATTGGAGATGTAACACACTTGGTGTTTGTATCTAATCGGCATGGAAGCATTAGTAAAGCAGTGCAAACCTTGTTTCCAGAGGCACATCATGGTGCATGTGTATATCATATAGATGGCAACATGAGGAAATTTTTAGTCATTAAGGGCATATTGGTACTTTTCATATCAATTTTTTGTTATAGCTATCATAAACTTAAAAATGTGACTATAATTTTATATAGATTCAAATTTAGGTTATTTTTCAAATTTCCCATACATCTTTAGAAGTCTCCTTTTTATCAATTTGATGTCCGCATTTTATAACATAGTTGTATGATTAAATCATACATTTGAGTGTCATTAAAAATATAATTATTATTCACCTTTGCAAGAGAATCTTGGGTCATGCAGTATAATTGCGTCGCATTTTTTATGTTATTGATTATCGATATGTGGTCGATATTATTGATGCTATTGATACTTTGACCTCATAGCTAAATATATATTTATTAGTGTCAGTCTAGGTGGAATTTTCACTATGGAAAGTACATGACGATGTGGCACCATTTGCATTATTGAAAAAGAAGCATGGTTAGGAACCGACTTAATTGTCTCTCATTTGACATGTTTACTTACCAAGAATATGGGGAAAATAAAAATTAGGAAATTTGGGTAATAAGTGAAGTAAAAAATTGGGCAACTTGGGAATAAGGGAAGTGAATAAAACAAATAAAAAAATAAAAAAACATTTGGTCTAAATACCCTAATCTGGATCCATTAGTTTAAGTTAATGGTTTAATCAGTTTGCTGCATATTCCAGTGTCCAAAGAAGACCTAACTCAAAAACACCAATTTAATAATTGCTTCCAAACCAACTTAGCTATGGGAATGGAACACAATTGCCAATTTGATTCAATAGCCCTAACGTCTGAACGTCTAATATTCAGACTAGATTTCCTTGTATTAGACAGCTTGTAGAGGAAGACTTACATATGCTCCAGTTAGAAGATGTGATTATGAGACAGATACTCATGGCAAAAAGGGATAGGAAGACCTAGGAAGACTTTGAAAGAGACTAATAAAAGATATGGAATACTTGGAGTTAACGGAAGACTTGGTGCAAAACTGAGCGCAGTGATGTTCCAAGATTCATAGGATGACCCCACTTAAAGGGATAATGCTTGGTTGTTTTTGTCTTAGACAGCTTGTAGCTACAAATCGATCCGGTTGCCGCTCAGACATTATACACAAGATGGCTTGTAACTCAATCCCAGAGTTGAATCAGTAGTTCAGTGGACAACGCAAAGCAAATGACAAACCAAACTAGCAAGAAGGTGCAAAGTTGAAGTTGAAAGTTGAACAGAATAACAAGCATTTATACAAACCAAACTCAGATAACTTGTAATTTATGCGTATAAATATAAAGCTGTCTTTTCAGGTATTCTGTAAACCACAATATTAACTTATATATAATCTCCCAATCGAGGAGCCAATAACAAGTACTTTAACTACAATACACATATATCTTCCAAGTCAAATATCAATTGTTACAAAATAAATCACCTACTTATGTTCCAAGACACACATATACATATACACTAATTCAGATTCATTCAAAGACCCAACCTTAAATCCAAAGTGAGTCCAGAAGAAGAGTAAGAAGAGGAGCAGTACTGATCATCTGCAGTGTGAGAAGTAGCAGCAGCAGCAGGCAAATTCAAGTCCAGCCCACCACCACCACCACCAGAATTTTGACCTAATAATAATTCCTTTGAAGTTCCACAAGGCTGCTGCAGGTTGAACCCTAACCCTAACTCTAATTGGGTCTCCTCCCCTTTTTCCCAGTGACACCTCATGTGCCCTCCCAATGCCTGACCACTTGAAAATACCCTCCAACAAACACTGCACTTGTGCCCTGCTGATGATCCCACCAACTCCATGTGATCCTCATCCATCACATCACCATCACCATCTTCATTGTGGTGATGATGATCCTGATCAATCTCTCCATCACTCCTTGTAATTGCAAAACAACCCTTCACATTCTTGTGGCTTGCCCTGTGGCCCCCCAACGCCTGGTGGGACGCAAACACTTTCTTACAACTCGAGCACTCAAACCTACCACTATTGTTACTATTACCACCATCTAACACCTCCTGTATACCTTGGAGATTACTAGTATTGCTCACACTCTGAGTAGCGGCGGTAGTAACGATGATCTCATTACTTGTCCCAGAAGTAATCCCACTGGAAAGCATTAGCAAACTCGAGGCGGCCTCGTGGTCCTCTTCACCCATGGCCAATCCCAACTCGCTCAACGTGATGTTGGGTGAAGCGGGCAGCCGCAGATTTGGCGGTGGGTCAATGCCCCTCCACTGGCGCTCGGGGTGGCACCGCATGTGCCCAAACAAAGCCTTCCATGACCAGAACGTCTTACCGCACTCAGTGCAGGGTTTCGTGATCTTTGGGGCAGATGGGTCGGGTTTTTTCGCATACTTGGGCCTCAAAACCTTGTTCGGAGCAGCCTGGTTGTCGGGCCTGATCAGCTTGGAGCGTTTCTTCCTGGGATTGTGGTGGGTTTTATCGTCTGCAGTGAAACAAGTGGAAGAAGAAGAAGCCGCGTAGGCAGTGGTGGTGGCGGGGGCGGCGGGAACGACGGCGTCTTGGTGGGTTGGAGGGGATATGGGGAATCGGAAATCGATGTCGGGAGAGTTGTTCATTGAGGGATGTGCTGTTTTCTTGTAAAAGATGAGTGGATCTGGTGGAAGAAGAGACAAGAAACTGGGGGAAGAGGAAAAAAGTTCAACAGTCGGAGTGGGTTCAGAATTTGTAGGGCAACAAAGGGCGGTTATTTTGGACTCATCTCTGAATTGGCAGTTATAGACAGTTATTCTAGTTCCTATCCGCACAGTTCAAACCCCACTAGCCCACAATATTTACCCTTTTTTTTTTAAATTTCCTTTCCCTGCCTGGAGATTTTGTGCAGGAAGGAGTAACCGAACAATGTTTACTTATTTCAAGTGGCTTGTAGCTCCCTTGTTTAAATGATTTTTCTTTGCACTTAAGTTTTCATGTTTAAATTCCTTTCTTTGTAATTTAAATAATTATGATAAATTATCCTATCGCTTGTCAAGAATTTTTTATTTACTTACTAAAAATGGATAGGAGAATAAAAAGAATAATTTTTTAATTCGTGACTTTTTCATCTTTACCAACACATAAAGAATAAAAAAGAATGTGAGCTCAACTTCAAATCATTATTTCCATACCATCAAATACTAGAGTGAGGCTCCATGCTATGCTTGTGAGATAGTTTCTACAGGGGAGTAGAGATAAAAGGACAGAAAAATTAGGGTGTGAAAGAAGAGAAGGACTTGCATGGTAACGGTTCACCACCACGTAGCGTTTCGTGTCAATAATGCAAGGACATATAAGTTTTTTTTCACATGTCCTTGTCTTATTGGCATGAGATGCAACATTATAGTAATGAATTCGTGTCATACAAATTGTTCTCATAAAAGAGGAGAAGGTCTTAGGTACGGCACAAACCAGAATTTATAGTGACAGAGAGGGAGTGGGTAAACTAGAATTATAATACCGCCTTTAGTTATTAAAGTTATATTTAAACCTTTTAAAGTATTAAGAACATTGTAGTTATTTTATCCTCTATGTAGTATAGTTGACAAATAAAATTTTCATAATATATCGTTGACCCCCAAGACAAGTTACATAATGCCACATGGATTATTTAAGAATCCAAAACCTAAATGACCAAACTGTTGAGTTAGCAAAACATAAAGAGATAATTTGTGAAAAAAATCCGTCTTATTTTTCTCATCACAAATAAGTTGCTCAAAACTCTCACAATAAAAATTAAAACACCGTTGCTGAACCCAGTTAACAGCCGAGTGATTTTGTATTATACATTGATTTTTGAAGTGTTTTTCACTACTATTTTATATTTATACAATGCTAGAAATATGGATCATCACAGATACAGGCAGAGTGGAGTATCCAAGAACAAAAGTATCGAATATGAAGCACGTAAGGGAAAACGGAGGCGTAATAATCGAGTAGATGCCGATCTGAGGCATTCAATGGACTGATGGAGGTCTCACAATTGAGTAGAGGCCAGTTTATGACTTGGGGCAGCATGCACCAATGACGAAAATCACACACTTCTTTTCTCATGCATCCTCTGGAGGTAACAACTGAGGTTCTAGGTTCCTCTAACTTTGCCATGTCGCCAACGCTATCTGATGCAGTTCACGTAGAAGCTGCAGAGAATAGGAAGGGAAATCACAATACGCAAGCTAAATAAAAGAGAAGCTATAAGAAGCTAACTCAATAGAGATAAAATTATATTCCAACCATCCTCCCCCACATCCAAATCACAACCTATTTAAATAATAAAAGGAACTTAATTAGACTAGTACATGAAATAAATAAGGAAGCTCAATAGGTACTGCTGTTCCCAACGTTATTAATCTCCTTGGTCATGGAATCTGATGGGTTTAGTGATCATTCCCCTAGGACATTCCTTGGAAATAGAATATCGCACCTCGGACTTTAATTCTCTCAGCGACTCTTCAGATGGTCCCCCATCACTATCGGTATGTCATCAAATCATTGGAACAAAAGCCGAATCTAGTTAACTTGATGCACATCAGGAAGAAACTCCTGAAGAAGAAAGATTGGGTGAGCTTTTGTGACAGAAATTAAGGAATTATAGCAGGTAGCGGAAAGGTTAGAATAAAAGACAACAAAGGTTGGATCTTCACAAGGAGAAGATAAGAATTCACCTAGTCAGTTAAATTTTATTCAGAGACAATGTGGAACTATGTACATCAACCATGTTGGGGTGAAGAGAACTGTATAGAAAATAAGAACTCAAGCGAGCAGCCTAATACTAAGTGAGTTGCATAGCCGTAGATACCATAAACTTTTCCTTTTGCGAATTTTAGCAACTAAAAACAAAGGAAGAAGCATCAACACCATAGTAATAGATGCCTCCCATATCCACAATGAATAATGGCGTTCTAATTATGGACAGGACGCTAATCAATTTCTAGTTAGTCCATTCAATATCCTAGGAAGGATTCCGGTATGTGTGTGTCGTGAGATATCTGAAATCAGTTAAATGTAATTCTGTTTAATCATTGAGCTGAGCAAGCATTAAAATCCAGCGAACTTGGCTGCAAATCTTAAATGCGAAGTTAACAGCATTTACTTCTGGGCTGTCATTGATTTCACATTGCCCGACACTAGTGAGAAATTGTATAAAAATATAAAGTAGAAGAAAATTGAAGGAAAAAGTCAAAACCAGAAAACCAATTGTACCTGAGATCCTAAAGGTTGATATCTTTCTTGGCTTTGTTTTGGGGTTCCATTATCTCCCCAACCAACTAAAAGAAATTGACGGATCATTTCCTCTCAGTAATCGATAAATTCATTTGTCTGGGGCTGAAAACTCGTTAGACTCTCTCGACCCCAGCCTTTCTGTACCCGCTTAAGGGTTTTCAATGCAATTCCACTGCCATCATCTCTGTGAAAGAAACAAGGTAAGTTACCAAACATCATAACAAAATTAAGACTACATTGCACAAATAAAAGCGTAAAGAGCTTCAAGCATCAAGGCCGCACTACTGCAAGGGTGAGATAAAAAAACCTAGTGAAATTAATATGGGCAGGCCTGCCTCAGCCATCAACTATTGATTTGATGATCAAGGCATTTATGAAGTACCTCAAAGAGTCATTTAATAAGTTGTAAAGTGGGGAGCGGGAGAATAAAAAAGAGTACAACTCATGAAACATCAATTCAAAAATATTAAGAAACCGACATGGTCCATGTATAATGGCAAAGCAATGCCAGAAGTTGTTTGAACCAAAACGGAAAAGAATCATGTATGTATGTCAACCATACCTGTGCACTATGGTCTGCCAATCACTTCCGCAGGTGTTATTTGGTTTCCAACCAATCATTTCCCTCTCATTTCGGTAAACCTTATCTGCTACCCTACCTTTGGTCTCCATTTCCATCATTATCTCTGAAAGTTCATCAGCCTCCTGCTTATTTCCCCTTTTACCTAATCCATCAATTACTGGCAGGAATGATGCTGGATCAAATCCGTATCCTTTATTCTTCATTGCGTGAAGGATGCTAGCAGCATCCTCTAACATTTCATCCTTGCAAAGTCTGTCAATGAGATCATTGTAGTTAAAATTCCCCAGATAATGCAATTTCTAATAGCTCTTTAGCACTCCATATTTCCCCTCCAGCAAGCAACTCATTAAACATCAAACTATACAAGGCTTCCTTGTGGCCACATACACTTAAAGCAATGTTGAATACCTCATGTGCGGCTCCAAAATCACATCCCTTGGCGAAAGCTTCAATCAATATTACGAAGGTAGATATATTCGGTGATATGCCTTTCTGCAGCATTTCATCTAAAAGAGAAGTGGCATCTCTGACTCTCTCTCTCCTTCACAGAGACTTTTCATCATGTTATTATAAGTGCATACATCACGAGGTACTCCTCTTTCTCTCATCTCATCCATCAATCCGTATATTTCAAAATTTTGCTTTTTCCTCCCTAATCCCAGGATTAATGAATTATAAGTTTGAATACTGTTGTTGCAACCATTTTTCTCCATGTCCTTCAACACCCGAAATGCAGATGATATCTTTCCTTGTTCACAAAAACTTTGTATAAACATCTCATAAATCACTGAATCCGGGTGCAAGTTTTTCCCCAACATCTCTATGAACTTCTTCTTCACTTCATCAAGCCTCCCAGCCTTGCATAACCCACCAATTATGATTGAATACGTTATCAAATCAGGGATACATTTCTTCCCATTATTACTATCGTCAACCAGGCCAATAAATGAGTTCCCTATGTTTCCAAGAGCCGCACTTCCATGAGTCCACATCCCACTCACAATTTCAATTGCTTTGTCCAATTTCCCATCATTGCATAGACCATCAATCACAATATTGCAGGTCACAGCATCTAAGCCATAACCTCTCTCATTCATCTTTTTCAGAAGCTCCTCTGCTTCTGATGTCCTTCCCTCCTTCCAAAGGCTATGCAGCAAAGTGTTGCAAGTATGAGTATTTGGGAAGCAATTATTCATCATCATCTCGTGCAGAATATTGTTGGCCTCAAATACCTTACCTTTACTGCAGAAACCGTGAAGTAAAGTACTGTACGGCACCGTATCTGGGGAAATATTATTTCTTTCCATTAGACTCATCACCGTTCTTGCATCACGGAGCATCCCACTTTTGCATAACCCATTTATCACAATGTTGTATGAGTAAATACTGGGTTCTATGCCTTCATCTACCATCTCTTGAAGAGCCGATTGTGCCTCTAAGAGCTTCTCGTTCCTGACCAGACCCAACAACCACATGTTATAACTCCCTAAATTAATAAAATCATCAGCCTTTTCCATAGATTTGATCAAAGCCTCAGCTTCCCCTAACATCCCTTGCAAAATCCTTGCAACATCAAATTATATGTTACAACATTAGGTTGAGGCAGCCCCAACTCTTGATCATCTATATGCATATCTCTAAATATTCTAGAAGCTTCAAGGATTTTCCCGGCACTACAGAGAGCCGAAATGCTAAAATTGAAAGTAACGGCATCCGGAAACAATCCATCCTCTCTCATCCTCTCTACCAACTTCTCGGCCTCATCAGTCCTGCCTTGTTTACAGAAGCTAGAAATCAAAGTATTATACACAACCTTATTCGGAAAAACGTCAGAACTCCTCACCTCATCCAAAACTTCCAAACATCTGCCAGAAAGCCCAGCTCTACAATACCCACGAACCACAATTCCGACACTGTACTCATTCAGTAGACAACCCTTGTCACGCATTTTATCAAACATGTCGCGGGCATCATCCAAACAATCCGATTCACACAAGGCCCATATCAAAAGATTAAAGGTATATGTTTCCGGCTTAACCCCGGAGACGATCATGTCCTTATACAGCCACAACACGAAATCTACATGGTTCTCCCTTAGAGAAGACTCGAGGAGCAAATAATACAAATACATAGAGGGGGGCTCATCAGGGAACCGGCTGCGGAGGGATTTAAAATGGGCAACGGCCTTATCGGGGAGGTTCGACTTGGCCAGGGTTTGCACGAGCGAAAGGAGGCAAGGGCGAAGGGTTTCGAGGGGCTGCGAGTGGAGGAGGAGCTGGTGAAGGCTGTCGATTTCGCGGTGCATTTTGGAGTCGATGAGGATACGGTCAATGACGGGGAGGGAGCAGAGGCGGAGATCGGAGGAGGGCGAGGAGGATGAAGAGGTGCCATGCTAACTTGGGATTGTTGGCGTTGTTGAACAAAGCCTTGGTGAGTGAGTGACGTTGTTGGGTCCATGTTTTGGCGGGAGACGAATGAAGAGAGGAGCTGCTAACTCGAGTAACTAACTTTTAAATATTTTTTCTTCCTTTTTATTTTATTTAATTTATTATTTAACAAGTGTCGTTTTTAAGAAATGAGATCATAATCTCCTCTACCAAAATAAAGACACGAGGTAATACGTGACATGACATGGCTGCTGATGTGTATACGATTAAGGAAAAGGATTCTCGTTGGATTCTTTTTCTGGGGATCGGGGATCTCGTGATCGTGTTTGTTCATCGTATATCATGGATCAGAAATTATTTAAAATTTAAAATTAAATATAAATAGTACTTAACGAAACTGATCGCACGATGTACGATGAACAAACACAAACACGGAATCCGTGTCGGATCCTTTTCCTACGATTAACATTGTCAACTTAATATATTAGTGTTAACCCTAAAAACTACCAAGCTTACGTGGCGCGCATGCTGAGTAACTAATGAGCTAACTACGTCCTTCAATTGTGTGCAGGGCGTGCTAACTCGACGGTCGAGCTCGACCGGTGAGTAAAATATGTGAATATGGCGTTGAGCGCGCTGCTGACTTCTGAATCTTGCGACTGCGGCCGAGGAAGGAACACGCCTCGGCCTGGGGTTCTAGAGCCTGAAGACAAGGCTGCTAGTTCTGCGAAGTTCAATATCAAATTCGGCTTTCAATGTGCCAAATGTAGTAACCTGTAACACCTCACTTCGGCGAGAAGGTTGATGAGATGACCTCTACCAATAAGGATTCGAAAATCCTTCTCGACCGAGACTTGGATAGATAACCAGTCGGCCTCGACGCAGTGCTGTTTATCCAAACTGAAGGTGATCCGCGATTGGCTGATTCTACGGCAACAGTGCTGTTTATCCAAACTGAAGATGTTTACCGGTTGCCTCCACAGTGTTGTTTATCCAAACTGAAGATGTGTTGGCGAAAAATAAAATAAAATCTCAAGGTTGTTGAGAGGTTTCGCGTAGAGCGAGGGTTTGCGCAGGGCAGTTTGCGAGTTGAGTTGAAGAGGTCCCTGAATGTTGCATGCGACCCTCTATTTATAATTCACTAGTAACCCTAAAGCTGTCGTCGCAAGTTGAAAAATGATAGGAATATTCTCTTTCAAATATGCACGATCCTGCTTGGCGCGGCCTTGATGACTTCGCAGAGACTAATTGGAACTCAAACTAATCCATGGCATAGGCTTAAAGCCTATCTTCAAATGGCTGATTTTTCAAAGCTAATAAACACCTAACCCATCACCCATCCAAAAGCTTATCCCTCTGACAACATCCACCAAACAACCTAACTTACTTAGGTCTTCTATTCACTATTATCCAAAACTCGCAGATCCATGTTATGCCACGTGAAGAGTCCAAGCCAAGCTACTCTAATTTACACAGTACACTGCTAACAAGTTCAACTTAACTCGGACTGTTCTGCTTGCCTCTACGTTGAGGTAATGATTTGCATCCCATTCATTTTGCACAAGAAAATTGAGATAATTTAAAAGATAATTATTATGATTGAAAAACCATTATATTATCTCTTAGCAAATTATCTTATCTGACGGTTAAGAACCATGCTCACTCAACGGCCTCGATCGCTTGGGCCGATGGTGTAAAATCGAGTCTAAACATTGCCCCCCAATTTCCTTGAACTTCGACTCGCAAGCCGAATGGTTAAGGAAATTAAGTGTTCGTAACCAATAAAATTCCATCGTATCGCCGAAAAAGAAACTTTGTTCTTCGACAATAACATGTGTGTTCTGCCAACGATGCGGCCTTCCTCTGCAATAACTGTCGAGGAGGATTTGGGAAGAAGTAGAGAAAAAATTGGGGTCGAGGGTAAAGCGGGCCGAGGCCGAGAAAAACTACATCGAGGTCGAGAAGAATTTTCCTTGGCAGTTCGGCCTGCCTATATACATATATATACAGAGCCGAGGTCGAGAAGCTCAGAACGAAGGCAAGCAGAAACAAAGTGTCACCACGGCGCTGGTTGACCACTAAAAAGTGGCCTCCTATTTAGGATCTTATACATACACACACGACATCAGGCCACCATTTAGGATATATATACAGCTCGACCTGAAGCAATGGGAGCCGAGACACCGCAGAAAAATGATCATAACAGCCGATTATACCAAAGTTGTCCCCTTATTTCCTTATGCATCGGCCTAAAAAGCCGAATGGTTAAGATTTTTTTTTTTTTTTTTTTTTTTTTTTTTTTTTTTTTTTTAAAGCAAACAAGAAGGAAAGTGGCCGAACCATAATCAGGAGGAGGCCAACGATGCTTTATTCTGAGCCGAATGAAAAATGATCAAATCTTTTTGACTTGGCGAAATATTTTTCATTTTTGACTGCCAAATGCATTGAACAAGTATTATGCCCCCCAGGCATAATTACTTCGTTAATTTCGGCTTTTAATTCAAACAACTTAGCCGAATGAGATTTCTCCATATCGACTTTATCACCAATAATCATATCGATTGGTGTGGTTTATTCATCTGAAACCGTGAATTGGTCTTGTTCGTCATTGGAACACTCCTCTGACGAATCATTTCTGAGTCAATTTCTGGCTCAGAAACTTGAACATTTTCTTCTAGGCCTACCACACTTTTAGTCTCGACCGAACAAACAAGTGACCTAGGTTCTTCTTCGGCCGTCTCGACAATCTTCTTAGGCCTAATTTTAATTGTGGTCAGAGAGAAAAATTGCCCCCCAATCTTTTGAGCCAACCATTCTTCAAATGGAATTGATTTGAACCCATGACAAAAAGGCATTTTCTCATCGAGCCACTCATAATATCGAGCTCTATCTTCATTTAACCACTGATCTTGTAAGCTGTGATGAACCTTCACCTGTCTCATTTGAGAGAAAGATTTTTGCCTTTCTTCATGTGCTTCAAGGATCCGGTCGAGGAACTTTTGCTGCTTCTCGACATTTTCTTTTAATAAGTGCCAAAGCTCACCCACTGAAGCCTGATTGAGATCTTGATCTATCATGTGAACTTCGTAGTTTTAGCACTGTGTCCCATTGGGCGTGCCAAAATGTTGACCCTAAAAACTACCAAGCCTATGTGGCGCGCAGGCCGAGTAACTAATGAGCTAACTACGTCCTTCAATTATGTGCGGGGCGTGCCAACTCGACGGCCGAGCTCAGCCGGTGAGTAAAATATGTGAATGTGGCGTTGAGCACGCTACTAACTTCTGAATCTTGCGACTGCGGCCAAGGAAGGAACATGCATCGGCCTTTGGGTTCTAGAGTCTGAAGACAAGGCTGCTAGTTCTGCGAAGTTCAATATCAAATTCGGCTTTCAATGTGCCGAATGTAGTAACCTGTAACACCTCACTTCGCCGAGAAGGCTGATGAGATGACCTCTGCCAATAAGGATTCGAAAATCCTTCTCGACCGAGACTTGGATAGATAACCAGTCGGCCTCGACGCAGTGCTGTTTATCCAAACTGAAGGTGGTCCGCGGTCGGCTGATTCTACGGCAACAGTGCTGTTTATCCAAACTGAAGATGTTTACCGATTACCTCCACAGTGCTGTTTATCCAAACTGAAGATGTGTTGGGGAAAAAGAAAATAAAATCTCAAGGTTGTTGAGAGGTTTCGCGTAGAGCGAGAGTTTGCGCAGGGTAGTTTGTGTGTCGAGTTGAAGAGGTCCCTGAATGTCCTCTATTTATAATTCACTAGTAACCCTAAGAATGCCGTCGCAAGTTGAAAAATGATAGGAATATTCTCTTTCAAATATGCACGATCCTGCTTGGCGCGGCCTTGATGACTTCGCAGAGACTAATTGGAACTCAAACTGATCCGTGGCATAGGCTTAAAGCCTATCTTCAAATGGCTGATTTTTCAAAGCTAATAAACACCTAACCCATCACCCATCCAAAAGCTTATCCCTCTGACAACATCCACCAAACAACCTAACTTACTTAGGTCTTCTATTCACTATTATCCAAAACTCGCAGATCCATGTTATGCCACGTGAAGAGTCCAAGCCAAGCTGTTCTAATTTACACAGTACACTGCTAACAAGTCCAAATTAACTCGGACTATTCTGCTTGCCTCTACTTTGAGGTTATGATTTGCATCCCATTCATTTTGCACAAGAAAATTGAGATAATTTAAAAGATAATTATGATTGAAAAACCATAATATTATCGCTTAGCAAATTATCTTATCTGACGGTTAAGAACCATACTCACTCAATGGCCTCGATCGTTTGGGCCGATGGTGTAAAATCGGGTCCAAACAATTAGTAAAATGATAATTTTTTTTCTTCATTTTTCTAATAAATGGTATGAGTTATGGTGTATCGATCAATTAGTGAGTTGACATGAATGCGACGGCATATTTAAAATGGGTCAACCAAACGGTCATGTATGCGACTTCAGACCTACTTTTATTTACCACTTGAAATGGTGTCCGTTGTGCTCACAACTTTGGACCTGCTTCACTTCCTCTTATTGTCAACTCTAATCTGTTAAATTACGTCTCACTTGGGTCCTGCCCACATGGTGCAGCAACTTAGCCTTGCTTGAGGGACGACGGTACGACGTCGACAATGCTCTAATTGCTACAACATTGCGTTTTAAGGTAATTACCACATCATTGAGGATTCGAAGGTTTTGCTGCCAGGGGTCACTTGAGCTTCTCTTCCCATGCGCGTCGCCAAGCCAATGAAGCTGCTCATCGCCTTGCTCGTTTTCCCCTGTCCTCCCCAAGCGACTGCACTTGGTTCGAGGAACCACTGGATATTATTATTGATGTATTGTTGTTGGATAGTAGTTCTTTGATGTAGTAGGAGCTTCTCCTGTTTCTTTGCAATTGCTGCTGTTCTCTGAACACTTAATCAATGAAATACCATATCGTTGCTATAAAAAAAAGGGTAATTACTTAAATCTGTAAACAAACTACCATTAAAAGATGGAAGGTATACACGCAAGAGACTGTGCGACCTTTGACACACCCACACAAGACGCCTGCAACGTTGCATGTTTTTGCTACGTCATGTGCCACGAACGTGATACACCGGTTACATATGGGTTTATATCACAAATGGTCCTTGAAATTGACCCCATCAATCATGTTAGTCCCTGAAATTGAAAATCAATCAATGTAGTCCCTGAATTTTAACTCGCGAATCAATATGGTTCTTCTGTTAGTGTTCCGTCCAAATTAACACTAAAAAAAAAATTAGAGAACCAATTTTTCATGGTAAAATGACCAAAAAAAGGTTAGAGAACCACTTTTTTTTGTTTTTATTTTAGTTTTAGCACCAAATCCATGAAAAAATGGAGAGAAAAGTGAAGATGGAAAAAAGAAAACTTATTTTTGATCATTTTACCAAGAAAAATTGGTTCTCTAACCTTTTTTTAAAGTTAATTTGGACGGAACACTAACAGAAGGACCACATTGATTCGCAAGTTAAAATTCAGGGACTACATTGATCGATTTTCAATTTCAGGGACCATCATGATTGATGGGGTCAATTTCAGGGACCATTTGTGATATAAACCCGTTACATATTGACAAAGTTTATTTCCATCCGTACAAATCGCAGCCCATATTAAGGGAACTGGATCTCCTCTGGATCCAACAAAACTGAGCTTGCTGAGCAGGTGAACCGGGCTGTTGAAATTTGATCCAACGGCTACAAACAGGGGGTTTTCTAAAAGTTATAATAATTATAGTCGTTGAATCAAATTTCAACGACTCGGATCGCCTGTTCAGCAAGCTCAGTATATATGGATCTGGAGGGGATCCGATTCCCATATTAGGCATAAACGTGGTTCAGGTAACATTCCTCTTACTTAATACACAATGTATGGATGAATATTACTGATGAGGACACTACGATTTCTTTACAAGATTTTTGTTGTGAGGAGACTTTCAATGGCATTTGAATGCCCCTTATACGCACAACTAAGTGATTTGTGTACAAAAAACTGTATTTCATTCCCAAAAAATCATCATGCATCGTCCACATTTTCGCATTTGAGGTCATACGAAAACAAGTCGTATACCGTCCTAAGTCTTTCGTTTCCCGGAAACCATTGGTAGAAATGTAAAGATGTAGTGTAGCGTATGTCATAGGGTTCTTCCTGAAGTTTTTTTTCAATTTTCGACACTGAACCTACACCATCAATCCCAGTCACCATGAACAACTGAGGAACGAACTTTGTTCGATTAAGTCGAAATCTTAGAAAACATCCTGTTTTCGGTCTTGATCATGCAGGTATGCAGCATCTCGAACATCGAATGCGTATTTCCATGAGAGGGTGAAATGGATTTGGAGTGGGAATTATCATCACCAGCAACAAATCTACATGCCTTGTTACCAACATGCACTAAGCTATCACCAGCCACAACACTCACCCTTCTTTCCTTCACCAGCCTTCTCAGACTCGCTGCATGCATCAATCCACAGCCCGTTCGCTGCATAAATACTCGAAGCCAGTAAGTACCCGGCTGAGTTTTCAGGCTCCAACTCAGGGACACGAGAGGCAGCTTCTAAACCAAGTAACTTCTACAAGCACTCAATAATGCACCCCAAGCATTACTTGTTCCGGAGGCCATCAAACTTTCCGGGACTTTTCTTATAAATTCCATTGCTGTTACAAGCTTTCCTGCTCGACTCAACATGTCAACTACACAAGTGCAATGTTCCAATCTTCGTTCAACTCCGTGATTTTGAACCATTGAAGCGAACAAGGAAAGGCCCTCTTCGATTAAACCTCCATGGCTACACGCAGATAGCAGAGAAAGAATGGTCACTGCATTTGGTTTCAAACCATACAGCTTCATTTCTGCAAGCAAATATAGCGCTTCATGGCCAAGACCATTCATTCCATACGCAGCTACCATGGCACTCAACGACACAATGTTTTTTTTTCTCCACAAATTTGTCCAAATGCCTTTCTTGATTCTCCTATTGCCCCACATTTCGAGTACATGTCAACAATTGCAGTTCCGATGGCTACTTGTGCTGCCAAACCCCTTCTAATAGCAATCCCATGAGCCCAATTCGACCTCTTCAATTCAACTGAAGCTGAACAAGCGTCAAAAACATATATGACGGCAATCTATTGGGCTTCTGATCTTGTCCCTGCAGCCTCATCATCTAATTGAAGACCGCAATTGCTTCATCAGGTCTGCCACAACTGGCAAAACCTCCAATCATATTGCTCCACGAAACCACCTCTCTTTTCTTCATCCCTCTGAAAAGTTTCCACGCAAGTTCAACATCGTTGCACTTCGAATAAGAATCCATGAGAGAATTTAGGAGCAATTCGTTTGATTCGTATCCCTATCTGATTGTTATGCAGTGCACCGACTTGCAATGAATCAAGCCCAAATGTCAGATGTTTGAAGAACATTCACAAGAGTCACTTCGTCCGCGTCAATTCCTTCCTTCCCCATAGAGAAAAAACAGAGACGGCCTCCAAATGCTTCTCGTTAAACACAAATCCAGATAAAATAGAATTCCACGAGACCTTATTCCTTCGTGGCATTGCCTCGAAAACTTTAAGTGCAGAATCTGCATCACTGCACTTGGCATACATATTGATCAAAGAGTTTCCAACAAACATATCACAATCTAGACCTCTACAGATTACTAACCCATGGACGGCCGTTCCCATGGTCAAACCCTTCAAATTAGTGCATGCTTTAAGAACACTGACCATAGTAACACCATCGGGTCCAATGCCAAGCTCAGATACCATCTTTCGGAACATCTGCATCCCAATTCGAGCTTCCTCACAACACTCAAAGCCACCAATCATCACACTCCAAGAGACAACATCTCACTCCTGCATTTCATCAAACAAGTTCCGCACGCTGTCCATGTCACCTTCTTCTGCATACAGACTCAACAAAGAGTTCTGAACCAAAGATACAAAGCAAAACCCGCCTCGAATCACGTAACCATGCACCGCCAGCCCCTTGCACTTAGCTCCGAGGCAGCGACAAGCTTGGATTACAAGCACCAAAGTAGAGTTATTAGGTTGAAATTGAAACCCATCAGCAGAAGCCCCAGCATTGTTCAACCACTACAACCCTTGTGCCAAATCACCCTTATCAAGGCACCCACAAACCACAATATTCCAAGAAACTTCATCTCTGCTCCTCAATGCCGTTGAAAAAAGACATACAGCCTTGGCAAGAACGATGTTCTGCGGAATATATGACTCAGGCTCATAAACACACAATGCAGAACCCAAATCCCCTGCTTTGACGTAAATATCCATGGTGGAGTTCGCCACGGAAGTGCAGGATTCGAAACCGGTCTTGAGCAAGCTTCTATGCACCGCCTTTCAATGAGCGTAGCGGTCATCATCACATGATGTTATGATATGATTAATATTTTATGGACGTAAAGTATTAAATATTAATAATATATATATATATGTTCTATAATATTGGTGAATTAGTAACAGCGATGCTGTGTGTGATTTTCCGGAAATGGATCATCTCCTAATCACTTTCCACCTAATTCTCTTAATCCGGGATCCACGTCGTTCAAATTTTCATCCAACGGCTACAATTATTATCACTTTAAAAGAGGCTCCCTGTTTGTAGCCGTTGGATGAAATTTGAACAGCCCGGATCCCGAATTAGAAGGATTAAGTGGAAAAAGATTAGGAGATTATCCATTTCCCGATTTCCCCTCCACCAATCTCATTTGTAGCAGCAGCAAAATGTGAAAAAAAATGACTTTACATTCAGCAGCCAGCATAGAAACAACAGACAGGAGAACTACCGTAACTATCAACGAGCATATGATAAAAAGTGTACTTCTTAATATGATTTTCGGCAATTTTTCACACTCAGAGACTATGGATTAGTTTTTGGAAGCTGTTAGTAGCACTCCAAAATAACAAGTACAGTTTCCAATCTGCAAAAACATCTTACTTCTCTTCCTAGACTACAATGGCAACGTCTCTGAACGAAATAAAGAATTTCGAATTTCCATTCTTCTTCCGACGACGACGAATATTACAAGAGCGTGTGTGTGTGTGTGTGTGTGTGTGGTGAGGGGAGGGTAGGTTTTTATTCACTGATTCTACAAAGTCGAAGGTAAGGGTTATCAAACATTACATATTTTGACCAGTATGCCTTGTATTTTGAAATAGCCAGATCCAACCATGGCTTGTAGTTTCCATTGTAATGGATCACAGCTGCATTCTTTATCGCTGTTTGGTTGAGGGCCGGGTCATAGCCGAGTCCCAACGCATGCCAACCCCGATCCAGCGGATAGGTCAGGTTGTAAAAAGTTATAAGTCCTGGTGGCAATGTCCCAAGTTTCCAAAGAGTTCTATCCTCATTCTGCAAAACAGTTCTTCCATCAGTTACAGTTTCTTAATTGGGATTATCTTAAGAACTTGAGAATGAAAAATGGAAAATAATGGGAAGAACAGAAAAGGTGATGAATTTTACCATGTCTTGCCAACGATGATATATTCCAGTGATGTTTCGCTTCCTCCACTCCTTCAAGTCGAAGATATTCATGCCGTATGCCCAGCCACAAGCATGGGGATCGAAGTTCGTAGAGATTAATGGATTTGAGAAGTTGAGATATTTATCATACCGATGGAAGCTCTCTTTACAGGTCTCTACTGCACCATTTACATTCCCTTGAAGATCAACAGACCAAAGAGGTGTCAAATCCTTCTGAATGACAATATCATCATCCAGAAATAGGATCTTATCCAGCTTCGGGTAAACATCAGGAAGATAGAATCTCAGATGATTCAGCAGGGACAAATATTTTGGATTCCGATATTTGAGATGGTCAGAACCAATAGAGAGGGAAGAAGGATCATTTGCCTTGAAATAATATTCTTGAAGTCTGGCAGATTCAAGTTGACGGAGAACAGAACACGAAGAAGAATTCAGCCACTTGAAATCATCAATGTTTTCAACCTGGACTGTTGCTCCTCCTGCAGGAGGGTTGACAATAAACCACATTCTCATAGCAGCATAATTTAGTTTGTCAGTGACTACATGAAAAACATGCTTGTTGGGTTCCTTCGCATGCACTACGGTAGAATTAACAACCACTGATGTTGCTAAAACATTATCAGAAAATATGGCATAGTGGTAGAGAGAAGGATCCTCAAGCTTTTCTTTGTTCGCATCCTCTCTATTATGATAACCCAACAAGAAATAGTCAGATGCAAGTTGTAGAGGAAGGCAATGTAACGGTTTAGGGACTACTTTTGCAGCAAGCTGAATCAAGAATGCACTCTTTTTCTTCAAATCATTTACTTTCTCTTCAGTTGACTGAAGCATGGCTCTTAACTTCCTTTCCACAGTGAGGCAGTCATATAGTTTGTCCTTCGCCGAGGAGAGAACACGGCCCATTGCTTTTGCTCGATTAAATGCACTGGTAAAACAAAAAAAAAACGAAATAAAAACTCTGCATGAAAAATCAAAACTGACCCTGGTAAGCTTGCAAGCAGATAGGGAATAGAAAAACCTTGAATGAAGCTCAAGGTCTGAACTTGCTTCTCCAATAGCATGCTGACTGAGTTTAAAGTGTTTCATGAGAGAATTAAAAAGATCGGTTTCATTCTTAGACTTGGCAATGTTTGCGTAAGCTTTGGCCATTATGATCTGGTCCTGCATAAGTTTCAAGGTTGAATCAGAATTTGGGCTTTCATAATCACTCCTCCATATGCTGTACTTTCCCTTGACTAGGGGGTCAAAGTCATTTGATCGTTCAATTGCTGCTGCAGCCATCTGGTTATTAGCTTCTGTATCTTTTCCTATCAACTCTGCGGTCCGAAGATTCCTCCTTTCTTGCCGCATTACCTAATGGGCCAGGAAAACGTTCAGAATTCAAACCCAACTGGACAAAATGAATAGAGTGAAGTAAAACAAGAAGCATTTGACAATTCACCCGACGCTTGAGCTTCACTGGGCTCATTGATGATAGACGAGGATATGGGAGTTCACCTTCTCCAGACTGATGATCATCTGTAGGATGCTGAGTCTTTTCTTCAAATATCATTCCAGATTGAGATGAATCCTCCACCATCTGGAAAGTAGCATTAACTAAGTTAATTTCCTATCATGTTTCTATCTAGAACATACAACTCCAATCCAGTTCAACTAAGAGCCTGTGACAAATAGATACGTAGAAGTTGTGAAATTTGAATCTATGTGACCTTCATTTCCTTCAGCTATGATTAGAAACTGAATATTCAATACCTGAAAACTCTTTGGCTGTTCCTGCTTTCCATCAATAGGATTTTCCAAGACCCAGGAAGCAGATAGGTCCCCCATTCTAACCCTACTACTTTGCACAGCTCCAAGATTGTTGCTGTATGTTGCAATTATGTCAATATTCTGTTCAGGATAGGATAAAAGACATGAGTATCAATGGCATATACTCCAAACATAAAGAAAAAGTACCCGTTATCAATTACCTTTTCATCTGGAAGAGTGCTGGCTCCAATAACAGAAGATGCAACCTCTCCCTGCTCAGCCAGCATATAGTAAAGATTTGGCAATATGAGATGTTTACATAGCCACTTCAATTGACGATAAAGATACATATTACTTCAGCGATCAATCTACTCTACTCTACCAATCATATGAATTCTAACAGTCATTCTATATCACTTCAGCGATCAATCTATCTCTCATATAGCAACCCAGTAAGGTAACTTAAACGATTGCAGATCAAATACAATTCCTTTGGAAATATCCTTCCGTGTACTGTATTTTCCTAGATCATCAAGAAAATGACAAAGGATAACTTTTCTCATAAAATAAATATTTAGTAATCTATATAACTAACTCCGAGAACAGCTATGCAGAAACTATAATTCCCAACTTAGGTTCCATTTTGTTGTCCTTTTCTAAATGGCCCCAAATGTTTCCAAACTAAGAACTCTCTCAACAAATAAAAAATATAACACAACTGGATGCAAGGCCATGAAAGCAAAACGAACATAGGCGACTAAACATGTGTGTTTCCTTCAGGCTGGTACAACTAAACTAGCATCACCACAAATGCACAGTTACTAAATTAACATTAAATGAGGAAAGACGGGATACAAACCTTGCCATCTCGACATTGCTCGCAATCACAGAGCGATCGGTATTTACTGATATCTCTTTGTCTGAATTAAAATCACCAACAATAATTAAAACAATAAGAGTACAACAAATTGGAACAAAAACAACAGAAGCAATTCTGTAAAACCAAGAACAAAGCGGGACATACCGCGTTGTAGCATCAGATACATCTGCTCCAACTAGGTCACAGTGGAAGGCAACCTGAATTAATTGATTCATCAAAAGCAGAACTTAATACCGAATCTGAAATTAATTGATGCATAACCAGAAACTGCTCAAACAAGTGAATGATCTAATGGTATAACACTAATCACTAAACCGAGATTAGCATTAATCAGTCAATCAGAGAATGCAGCGAATCTGAGCTATCGGTCTCGACTAATACAATTAGATGAATAATTAGCGGATTATATGCATAATAAAGAGGGATCTACGACTGTAAGTTATGGAAATCGATCCACCATAGAAACAAAAAACCCTAGAAAATCACAGAGAGAGTAAACTTGTTACCAATGAGATGCAGAGGACAAGCAGAGAAGCGAAGCTAGCCGACGTTCTCGGAAGAACTTCCATTGCCGATGTACTGACAGAGAGAGAGAGAGAGAGAGAGAGAGAGAGATAGTCGCCTCTATTTCTGAATTCCCATTCACTCGACGACATGCCGTCCTGCTTCTTTTTTAATTTCATGTTTTCGCCGATTTACCCTTTTATTTTTTAAATATTTTTTAGGCAATTATACCTCTTAATTTTAAATTTTCTATTCGTCACGTGTATAGTTCGTGAGCTATAATTTGAGTAAGATATTTAACATATAGGCATAAACAAACTTAGTAGTCCAAAAGGAAAGTCTAACAACATAACATTTGAAAGTATTTGGTAAAAAGGCATTTCTTATTTATATTTCAAGTTGTACAAGGATCGCACCAACACGAATCCAGCACGATTACGACTCGTTTAAAGCACAGCACCAAATGATTAAAAATGGGACGGCTTCTAGCCTTAAAGATGAGCCGTATGATGAGTAGAACGAGAACCGAAGTTAAAAAGTTGAACCTTATCAACAATTGGTGTAATTAGGAGTCCTGAAATTCCATAAGCTACATACAATTACATGTGAGAACATACTCGAAAGCAATATAACCATATATACCGCATTATCACATGTGATTGAATGATTCATCTTGGCCAAGCCAAAGTTAGATATCTTGACAGTATGCAACTGCACTACAAGATATGAAGGAATTGAAGGATTGTGCGTGTCATTGGACTAATAAATTGAATCCAATTTTAAAAAAAAAACGTATAATTGATTGGGCACTAAATGCACGGGCACTAAATGAACATCATATGTGTACTAATGGGATACAAAACTTAATCGCGTGATAATGTTTCAGATAATTAACCAATATCTAATCTAAATCATAAAGTGGGAGAATCTATTTAAGTAGCAAATACCACTTGTGTGTCACGCACTTAAAACGGGTTGTACTCGTGTTATATTTGTGTTGACTTCACCCATTGTACACCTCTAATTATGAGCTAGTCCTTACGTTTACGCTTATTTTAAATTTATAACTCAAGGTAACATTCTGATAACAACTAGTGTAAACATCACTATTATAAAATTAATGTAACGTCTCTATATTTTACATGATTTGCACTGAAGTTGCTGTAATACCAACATTTCATATTTAAACTACAAAAGGTAAACTGACAGTAAAATATTTTGTCCTTGAATCTTTAAAACTTGACAACAAAATGGAAGGGTAAATTTCTCTTCCAGAAAATCACAACTAATTACTCTGCTTACAAGTTTTGAAGCTTAATCACCGAAGCCAAACAATAATTACAGTGTCACTGCTAACAGAACACATCCAGTTTAACACAACAACTCCCAGGAGATACATAAATGAACAAATCGAAACTTTTTGACACAATATTTCCTGACAGCAGTCGTGCTAGAGTTGCTTCATTCGAACCTGGTGTGACTGTTGGTAGCTTTGAAATCCGTCTTGCCTGGGGTGAAGTGGAGAGCGATGATGCAACGGCTTCTGGCCTTGTCGATGAGTCATAGGATGAGTAGAACGAGGCCTTGGTTCCCTTGTAAGTTCATTAGCAGATTCTATCCGTTCCAATGTCTCCACGACATCTTTCATTGATGGCCGGTTTCTGTGTTCAGATTCGATGCATTTTAGAGCAAGAAGAGAAATTCGAAAGGCAGCTTTGGAAGGATATCTTCCCTGCAGCTGGGGATCCATAATGCTTTTCAGTTTTCTTTTGTCTGAAAGATATGGTTTTATCCAGTCTACTAAATTCTGTTTTCCACTTGGACGTTGTGTATCAAGGGCCCTCAAGCTGGTCAATATCTCGATCAAAACAACACCAAAACCATACACGTCGCTCTTCACATACAGATGCCCTGTAAAATTAAACATGGCACTAGGAATGTCATGGCTTGAACTTGAATTTTGTAATTGGCCTAAATCTTTGCCAATCCAGCATAAAAAAGTTGACCCTTTCCACCAATTGGTGTTAGGATCCCACAAATTCCATAAGTTATGTAGAATTACCTGTGGCAACATACTCGGGAGCAGCATAACCATATGTACCCATAACCCGTGTTGTCACGTGCGATTGACTCGCTGAAGGACCCATTTTTGCCAAGCCAAAGTCGGATATCTTGGCATTATATAACTGCAGTACAACAAAAAGTAAAAAATAAGTCTAATTTGTCTCTTTCTTCTTCTTTTTTTTCAATCAACAACTTTTGAATTAGAAATGATTTCAACAATATGGTGGATAAAAAAGAGTATGTGGCATGGGTAAGGTTTGAACATATGAGAAAAGATCTCTTGAGCAATCGGAGAAGCACTTTGATGGTAAGAAAATGAAACGTATAAGCGTTTCTTAGCTTAATTCTTGATAACTGTTCATAAATCAAATAGAATTTTACCCCGTCAAGAAGTATATTTGAAGCTTTGAAATCTCTATAGATAACTTGCTTCTCTGATGTATGCAAGAATTCCAGGCCTCGAGCAGCTCCTATTGCAACTTTAATCCGTATATCCCACGGAAGTGGCTGAACAGCCGATCCCCCTGCAAAAGTAGAAAACATGAAGTGTAAGGTGAAGAACGAACTTGCTATATTTGTAAACACCATATGCCTGCACACAGGAAGATGCGCATGTATAACTTGTAATGTTTGAAACTTAATTATGCTTCTTTACTTACTTCCAAATAGATGGTTTTCCAAGCTACCCTTTGACATGAACTCATAAACAAGAAGCAGCTCTTTATCCTCCCAACAGTATCCAAATAGCTTTACAAGATTAGGATGAGATAGTCGCCCTAAGAAATTCACCTCCGACTGCACCAGCAAAGAACACTCAGATAAGGATACAATGCGTTAACTAAATTGACTTGACAGTTGACACACTGCTTTATACTCCCAGAAGACTGATAAAACAGGCCAGAAGTCCGCCAAATGCTAATATTTATGTGTGTGTGCAATGCATGCCAAGAATGCAGGAGAGAGATTATGGCTTGAGTTGAGGGGTGTTTGGCAAAATGAACTCGCTCGACTTAGCCTTTTTTTATTCAAACTAGAATCCACAATATCACCTAACAAATTTGAAGAAACTGCATATCATGGCATTGCTTTATCTATAGAACTCCATATCTCCCTTAAATTGTTGTGGACTCAGGGCACCAGCTGCATTAACCAATCGGCACTCTACCCTCCTAAAGGTCAGTGGATACCACAGTGATTGTAGCTACAAAAATTGTTATTTACAGTTTAATTTTGGTAAAGGATCAGTATTTTACTTTCCACTTTCGATTAACATATCTAATCAGAACTGCAACTCTTAAGATCTCATTTCCTTGAACAAGTGCTAATACAAAACAATTAAGCATCACCAATTATATTCATTCCCTCAAGTGCAGCTAATTTACCTGCCATTCCTCAAATCCTTGCAAGCTCTCAGAACTCAATTTTTTCACCGCGATAACTGTTGATTTTCCTGACTTGGCCGGTGCCTTGTCCTCGAGCCAGCCTTTGAAGACCATCCCAAAACCTCCTTCCCCAAGCACTGTATCTGATCTGAAGTTTCTGGTTGCAACCTTCAACTCCAAATAACTGAAGATCCTCAAGTTTGGGGTTGGTAAGATCTGCCCATGTGCACTGGCCTCATCGCCGCTTGCAGCGGAGAACTGGCTATTCCGGGATACAGAACACTCCCCTGAAGATGTGTTATTACTGGTTGTCTGAGATAAGTTGCTGATGTTATTACTGGTTGTCTGAGATAAGTTGGCGACCACTGAAGAAGTATCACAAAGTCAGAAAATACCATTCAAATTAAAACCCATGGATTTTTCATTTTTCCCATTTGACATGCAGCAAGAACATCAACTTTTCCTAGAAATCCAACAAATTCCAGCAGAAACAAATTATAGTAACTTGAAATCCAATAGCCACAATAGTCATGATTTAGTAATTACTGGTCAATGGCACAGGTCAGAAACATAATTTGCAGCTCAATTAATGATGGCCATTGCTCAAAATCTAGTCCCACAAAATCAAATACAACAAAAACCCAAATCAAAAGTTGAAAATTTTATGAAATCTAGTGAAAGAAAACAACAAAATATAAAAAATAAAAAATAAAGTAATTGTGGATTTTACCTGTACTGAGATCACCAGTAGTTACTGGTGTTGGGTTTTCAACTGGAGAACCCCAACAATTCCCCATCTTCTTCTTCCTCCTTTCTACCTCCTCCAAGCTTCAACCACTAAAATGATATCTCTCTCCCTCTATCTCTCTCTCTCTCTCTCCAGTTTCCCAGAAGAAGAAAAAAAAGGCTACTCTTGGATTTTACCTCCTGAAAGCTTCAACCACTAAAATGATATTTCTCTCTCCTCCCTCTCTCTCTCTCTCTCTCTCTCTCTCCAGTTTCCCAGAAGAAGAAAAAAAAAAGCTACTCTTGGATTCTACCTCCTGAAAGCTTCAACCGCTAAAATGGTATTTCTCTCTCCTCTCTCTCTCTCTCCACTTACCCAGAGAAGGAAGAAAAAAAAGGCTATGACTTTGTTATGGCTGTGGTTTTTGTGAGCCAATTGAGCATAAAAGAAAAAGCGAGTAAAGACCGAGTCTTTACAAAGGAAGAAGGTGAAGAGCTTGGTGGCCGGTAATGCAGAATTTCCAGACTCTCTTATTCCTAGTCAAGTCAACTGCCGGAACTATTTGTAACTCAGTTTGGTGAGCACACAGAATTTCAATTCAATGAAAGCAACTAGAGCGCGCAATAAACTAATAAATTTAAGAGCCAGGCTGTTATTGTTTTTTTTTTTAATAAAAAAGGGTTTAGCTTAAGCTTCGTCACGGTAGTTCATTATTTCGAAAGTCGAGAAAACTCATAAAAATATTATAACCTCCTTTGAACATCATCGTATGATTCATCAGTACCAAAAAACGAACTTAAGATGTGTCATATGGAATGCAAACCTAAAATTCGTTCCTAACTATTGAATCTCTTTGTGATGGTTACGTTGTTATTGTTAGAAAGTAAGTTGTCCTGAGCAAAAAAAGGTCATTCTCTTCTACCTTCAAATTATTATTTAATTAGAGTGGGAACTAGACAAGTTTTGTCATTTGTTTCCAATTTGCCACTCTAAAATGAAATTTGTAACCCCAATTTAATCAAAGTTTTGTTTAAAATTTATAATTGTGCTCCTTGACGTTGACTTCCTGTTTGTAAAGAATTGGGGGAATGACTAAAGCGTTTTTTCTTTTTTTTGAAGAATTATAATACATTTGACAGAAAAATTTATATATATTTTTCGAGTTTTAAAGTGTTTTTTAGATAAACACATAATATTTTATTTTTTATGAAACATTTGGACTTCAATAAGAGTTTCCCAAGTGAGTTGTGTTTATCATTATGCTTAGAAATTTAGTGTATAATCTACACCAGATTCTTAAAAAAAAAAGTGTGTATCTATATTTTCGCTATTAGAGTACCCTTCAAAGGGGTCATCAACAGAACACCCTAATTTTTGGAACAAAAAAAGGTAAATGGAGTTAGAGTAGATGACACATTGACAATGTCTTTGGGAGGTGACTCCCAGGTGGTATAGTGTTGGTCCTGAAAACTAAAGTTTGTGTTGTTGTTTCATTGGAGCAAAACAATTCCAGGCAAATTTAAAGGTGATAAGGGTTTGCAAAATGTAATTTGGGTCAATACATTAGCTTATGAAGTATTTGACTGGTCATTGAATATTTGAATTGATCCAAATAGAAGCCAAATCTTGTTAGCCATTTAACTTGGACAAGAAAGAAAGAATTACTCACCTCTTGATTTTAGTCTAAAGAGATTGAAAAATCAACCAATTTTTTATATTATTAATAAATGTTTAATCGTTTACGCGTTTAAAAATTACATGATGTTGATACGTATAAAGATTCGCAACATATTAAAAACTCGCAATCATTCATATGTGTGTTAAGGGACTCGACATGGCCTCCAAGGTGCCAGCTGCTTGTCATCCATTTCTAAGAGTCACCCATTAATTGTTATGCTTAGATTGAGCAATTGAGTTAGAAACATCGTGCCATTGTTGACCAAGTCCCTTCCAAGAGCATAAAGACAACACTACCTCTCTCTCTCTCTCTCTCTCTCCTGGGTCATCCACTGCCTCAGGTCAAGACATTTTGTTCCCAAAGTCAAACCTGTGACCGACTTTTAAATAACAAGACAATTTCACAAGGGTACGAGTCACGACCAAAACTGAAGACAATTCCACAAGAAGAAAATGTGTACCCACAATCTCCAGATCGTACACATGTCTACTAAAAAGTAAGGGTTTAAGGATAATGTTATTTACGTATCCGTCTTTATTTTTTATACATTTTTGTTAATTTAATTCATTAAATTTTTTAAATTCATTTGATTCAACGAACGAAATTAAAAAAATGTGCGTAAGGTAAAAATTGGTGTTTGGATAACACCACCCAAAGTCACAAAAGGATAACAATGAAACAAAAGCTCGAACCTCTACTTGTAATTTTACATTAACACCATAAGACAAAGAGTTTGTAATTAACTTAGTTAAAAGTTTTTTTTTTTTTTTTTTTGAGCGAAAGGCATAATATATTGCCAACAAAAAAACCAAAGTTATAAACCACAACTTACACAGCCAAGACCCTAAACAAATAAACAACAAAAAGGTGGGCCAACCAGACAAAGCAAAGTGAGCCTAACCAAAAGATTAGGCCCAAAAACATAAACAGACTAAAAGAAACAGAAAACCCTAATCTGCTGCACCTCCCGCCGCCGCAGCACCTCTCGATTAGGGGTGGGTTCAAAAAACCGAAAACCGAAAAAAATCGAAAACCAAACCGAACCGAAACCGAAAAAACCGAATCGAACGAAAAAACCGAACCGAATTGAAAAAACCGAACCGAACCGAATTCTTTTGGTTCGGTTTGGTTTCGGTGGTCTAGAACCGAACCGAACCAAACCGAACCGAATTAATTAAATTAATATTTTTTAATTTTATTTATTTAATTATTTGTGCATCAATGGGATCAATCAAGAGATTAAGAAGAGACATGATGCAGTAAGACAGAAGAAAGAAAAGTTCATATTCCCATTAGATGGCAAATGCCATGATATGTATTTTACCTTCTTTGAGGAGTTTAAATTTGCATTTCAATTTATTCATAACAAAGGATTACTAGAACAGCAAAAAAAATCACACCCTCGGTTTGAACCATATTATTAGGCAACTGACTAACTTAATCCATATCGGTTCAATGGTATAATTTTATAAACTATATAAACTTCCAGATATATCAATGCATGCAAAAGATTTCATGTATAGACGACTAAGGACATTGAATCAATAAACTAAAGGTCATTCTATTTTGATACTAAGCCAAATTACTGACAAACTCATATCACTAAGAAAAAAATGTTTAAAACAATGATCATAGCAAATAGATAAAAAAGATACCAAACTATGATAATACGATACCCCCGCAAGGGGCTTGTAGCCATTTAGCCCTACACCCGAGGTCCTGTTTTTGAATCCCCCCTCCTCCGTTATTGTTTATAAAAAAATGAAAACTAAAATTATACCCCCTACCATTGCAGAATTCAAAAATATAAAAATAGAAATACGCTTTGGAAAATTGACACCCCGACCGAAATCGAGGCATGCTGGGCATCACGTGAGGTGACGTAACCATGTGCACAGTGCGGAAGCATTCAAGTAGTAAGAAATACGAATAAACAAAAACCGAATTCAAGAGTGTTAACACACATTCAGAGCGTAAAGTCTAGGTGCAGTCGAACATAAAGAGTATTTATACATAACATCCCCGAAGGGTCCTACATGAGTGAAGGTCCGTCAGAATTACCGCTGCTGTCTCAGATGCCACTGACAACGCTAGCTAATACCTGGAGGGGCGAAAAACAAAAGCGTGAGTGGGCAAAAACAAATCTTTCAAAAACCTTTCCAAAACTAACTTTCTAACCCCTCGCCGTAAAACCTGTATACTTTCCCAGAAAAAATAATAGTATATACATATACTCAACTCATCTGAAAATCATCATGCCAATATGATTCGAAACATAAAAATGCTAACAAGTCAATAATATGCCATCGAATCCAAATGTATGCCAAACCATACCAACGAATCAAGCACATGCCAAACTATGCCAACGAATCAAACATATGCCATATCACACCATCAATTCATGAGTATGCCAACCAATCCAACATATGCCAAACTAAGCCAACGAATCAAGCATATGTCTTATCATAACATCAAATGAAGTAAACTCATCATCGATAATATCATGTCCACCATGTGATCAGCACGACTGGAAATATAGCTCATAATCAATCTCATCATCTCAACCTATCCTGCACACATGTCGAACCCACTCAAGGTGGTCTATACGACAAGACTGGGTGTAATCTACTACGCTCTAGTGCTACAATCACGTGAAGATTGTGCGAATAAGTCGCGGGTCACCTACGAGTCGAACCCACTCAAGGTGGTCTATACGACAGGACTGTGCACCTAACTTGGATCCAAGGCGAGCGTGCGGTGCGGAGAGGTGAACAACACGTGAAAGACTGTGCCCTGGCCCTGGGCGGGAGCACTAACACCGGGGGTGCAGGTTTATGAGCTATCGATGCATCTCAACATCTCGTCAATCTCGTTATCTCAACATTTATTTAAACACTCAGAGGCTTACCTGAACTTACCTTAGCGTCCACAGCACCAACAATCATGCGCATACAATTTCATGATGCATAGGCACTCCATAATGCATAATACTATCGTGATGCACACTCAATTCATCATGCATACTCAAGAAATATAACAAAGGTATGATGGCATGGCATTTCATTTCATAAACCATTTCACATGTTTTCTGGGAAAACTCAATGCATAAGGTATATACGGAAAACAAAAGCCCACTCACTGATAAGTAGATGGATCGTAGCCTCCTTGTCTAGCCTGGCTACGCTCGTCGTCCGGATAGGTTTCGCCTATGTGAGAAACAACTATAAGAACGTTATTTTAAAGCACATAAACGAAACTAGCTAATAACTTCTCATACAATACTCAAATGTGGTGTGTGAATATACTAAACTGATCTACACCACCTAAGGATCACTCTGAAAATTTTAGAAAAAATTTCCCGTGTCTCACGCACCGAGGAGGCCACGGCCTCACGCGCCCCCACGCGCATCATCTTCAACCTCCAGACGCCGGAACAGCTCCACCGGCGCCGGATTCTGGGCAGACCTGCAACTGCCCTTTTCTTACTCGTTTCTACACCATTTTCCATGAAATTTTCACCAAAATGCTACAAATCTTAAGGGGAAGAAGTTTATACCTCTTTGGAGCTTCAAATCTCTCTAAAACTCGTCGGGAAAAATTCAACCAAAACCGGCCACCTTCGAACCCCTTGATCCCAACGTCCAAACGCTTCAAACAAGGCACTCCGAGCCTCCTTGGGACCTCACTAAGCTCACTGTGAGCCTAAAAATCGAAAAGAAAGCTTATGTAAAAATTTGATGAACAGTACCCAAGTCGGAGATTTGAGTTTCTAGGGTTCCTTACGTTTAAACTCTTCGATCTTTCTTCTCCGAGCCTCGTATGGAAGTTCTAAAGCTTCCCATGATCTTCAAATCCCCTGAAACACAACATTTCACGTGTGCATGAACAGTGGCAAAACGGAGGTTCTTAGTTTCACGGGGTCCCGAGAGTTTCCTTACCTGATTTTGGTGTCTTTGAACTTATTTCACCACGAGGAATGCAACGGCAGCCTCAAAACCTTCGATCTGTGTCTGGATGTTTGAGTGTGGGTGCGTCCGTACAAGAAGAAGAGAGAGGAAGGGTGAGTTCGAGAGAGAGTGCGGGAGAGAGAGTGCGGGAGAGAGAGTGAATCCAAGAAAGCTGGAGAGAGAGAGAGCTTACGGGAGTGAAGAGAGAGAGTGTTTGACTTGTGTTTGTGTGGTCCAAAACTCAAACCAATAATACACCAAGCCCTCACCCTTTCCCAAACTTAGGAAAAATAAGAATTTAATCCAAAATATAACACAAGCTTACCTTAACCGTCCAGGGGTATTTTCGTCTTTTCACAACACGTCTCGGAACGGCTGTGACAAAAATAACATTAACTCTATATGCATTCATTTTTTATATGGTAGTTGTTTAATTCAACTAGCAAGCAATTTCCAGAAACTAAATCCCATGTTCTCAATTTCAAAAACAAAAACAAGAACAGTAAATTACTTGTTATGTATAGAAAAATAATATAATACTAATTACTTGTTATATTGAGCAAAATAACATATTTATTATTCTTCTTCTAAGAACAAAAAAAATACGCAATATCACCTCACCCCACAAAGAAGGAAATTAGGATAACAATTTTGCAACTTCATGTGTTAGTTCAAATAAACATATGATTCTACAAAAGCAACAGAATCGGCTATCGAAAATACTCCAGTTGTCTTCAAAATATGTGTTTGCAGCAGAAGCATATTCTAGAGGTACAGAGAACAACTTTCACATATCCAATTATTCAATAAAATGAAGTTGTAAAAAATAAAAACTAAATCTTTGGCATTAAATACACATAAACCCTTCTACTTCTACAAATATACACAGTAAAATGTACTAAAGAAATGGTAATCCATATAATATACCCAAAAGGCAATGCAACGGTGCTCCTCAAGTGAGAAACCATGTGACATCAAACCAAACAGTCAATGATTTAGTTATGATTGTGTTGGATATGTTAAAATTTAAGATTTCAATTTTTTCATTTTTTGATAAAAATAAATAAATAAAAAAACGGAAACCGAACCGAAAAAAAAATGAACCGAACTGAAATTTCGGTTCGATTTCGGTTTTGGCAAAAAACCGAATCGATTTGAACCAAACCCAGCCCTACTCTCGATCATCATGTTCCATGAAGCCGCCCAATGGATGTCATAGATTCGACCAACCAATGTCTCAAAGTTGGAAGGAAGGTAGATGCCATCATCCATCAAAGAAGACCTCTCCGATTGCAGCCACCCAGTAGATAAAACAACGAAGGAAGCTAGTGGGATCCCCACTTGCGACACTGCCAACAATGGCAGACCAAGAGAAGGAGGTGGTGCATTGCTTGCAATAATAATACTTTGTTGTTATGATCCTCTTGAACCAATGTGTGCATTGCTTGCAGGGGTGAAAGTGTCTTTTCAAGCCTAAACTACGGTTAAGTTTACTTTAATGGCAGGTATATTCACAATTATAAATGGGGCGCACCTAGGGGTTCTACTTCGGTGCTACGTAGCATTAAATATTACAAGTATTGAATAACTTGAATTCAAAGGATCATATTAATGCAATAATTCAGACCAATTTAGATCATCCAATGCTACTCTCGTAGCATAAACTTTTCCGCACGTTGATCAAAATTCCACAAACTTCAGATGAAATATTCAATTTCAAACCAATAAGAAGAACATCCATGTATGATAAAGAATTTTGGGGCTTTTAGATTTTAGGACTTCAATAAGATTGTGTTTAACCCTAAAAACTACCAAGCCTACGTGGCACACAGGCTGAGTAATTAATAAGCTAACTACGTCTTTCGGTTATGTGCAGGGCATGCCAACTCGTCGGCCGAGGAGTAAAGTATGTTAATGTGGCGTTGGGCGCACTGCTAACTTCTTGATCTTACGACTGTGGCCGAGGAAGGAACACGTCTCAGCCTTCGAGTTCTAGAGCTTGAAGGCAAAGCTGCTAGTTTCTTCGAAGTTCACAAATCGTCAGCACCGGGTTCGGTCTCGGTAATTAAATTTGTGAGAGTATAAGTACACCGAACTGGTACCAGACTGTACATACACAAATACTCGAAAGAAATAAATGTCTTAATTATAAATGTGGTTCGGTCGTCAGAATGCCGAGCTCTAAAATGTACTTGCGAATATCCAATCATAAAACAAAACTCGGCTTTCAATGTGCCGAGCCTAGTAATCTGGTAACACATCACTTCTCCAAGAAAGCTGATGAGATGACATCTACCAGCAAGGACTCGGAAATCCTTGTTTACGGATAAATAACCAGTCGATCTGGAAGCAGTGTTGTTTATCCAAACTGAAGGTGCTCTTTGGTCAGCTAATTCTACGGCTCCCAATGCTTCCTTGGTCGGCTTATTCTACGGCTCCAGTGCTGTCTATCCAAACTGAAGATGTCGTCGGTTGCCTTCACAGTGTTGTCTATCCAAATTGAAGAAAATTGAAGATGTGTTGGCAAGAAGAAAGGGAAAGAGGAAAAAATCTCAAGGTTGTTGAAAAGCTTTGTGTAGGCAATTTGTATGTTGATTTGAAGAGGCCCTGAATGTTGTCCACGGCACTGTATTTATAGAAGCAAATGTTGTGTAGCGCGGCTTCACACTAGTGTAGAATTTGATTTCAATTCAAACTCGTGAATTGATCTGCGCAGATAACTAAGATATTATGCCGCCTTATCCGTCAGCTAGAGCTTCAATCAAAGACTTCTCAAGATAAGCGAGAGCCTATCTTTTAGCATATTACAGAATGCCATCATCATCTGACTCTGCTTCAATATCATCACCATTATTCAAAAAGCCCATGTTTTTCTTCCTTATCTTTTGCATGCCTCAAAAGAAATCGTGCCCTCAGACTGTGTTTCCTAGTCCAACTAGAGCTTCTTTATTTCCACCATGTTGTTCCAAGTGCAGCCGTGCATACATAATAAAATGGAATATAATCCCATTGTTTATGTTTTATCCATAGCACATTCATCAAATCCATCCAATATAATCTCTGACTGATGCATTTCACGTGGCCAAAACCAAAACAACATCAAAAGGCATATGCCATTTGTACTTATATGACAATCATCCCATCCTCCTGCATGCTTCATTATATGATGTTGTGCTTTAATGCATATCCCCATATTCCATCATCATGCAAATCAATTGGGATATAGACAAATATTAGGTTTAAATAATTTAATATATTACTAAGAGATAATATCATGATTAAAATCACAATATTATTTCTCAATAATAATTGAAAATCATTTCAACCACTTTGTCATTCAACGGTCTAAAATTCTACTCATCCAATGACCTCAATTGCTCGAGCCGATAATGTAATTTTGGGTCCAAACAGATTGTTTTTAGATTTTAACATGAATAGTTTTCAGAATCTAATATAAGTTCTTATTTTTAAACTTACCATATTTAAGTAATTACAACACATTCTTACTATTTATAAACTTATCATTACAAATTCATTAAAAAAATTCAACAACAAAACAAAAACAATTTATGCATAACTTTTGGTACCTTATTTTATTCATAGGTACGAAAGTATTGGTACATAAGTTTCGGTACGAATACATCGCTACATAACTTTCGGTACATTATTTTACTCATAGGTACATAAGTATTAGTACGTAATTTTCGGTACGAATATATCTGTTCAAATGTGTCAGTACATAATTATAATATCAATATGCACCTAATATGCATATACATATACATTGAGAAATTCATGCACAATGAAAAATATATGATAATATATGACTTTTCTTATTGTGGGAACAATGATAAATAACATTTTTATTATTTATGAGAATCAATATATAACCTACAAATAAAAAATTCAATAATTATTACAACCTATTTAATATTCAGAAATTACAATTAAATGCCAAGGATTAAAATTAGTTTTTAATCTTAGATAAGGTTTTATTCAAAAAGTAATCTTAAACAAGGATTAAAATAGAATTTTCTAAAGAATTTTTTCATCCCAAAAGTAACTGTGTAATACATTAAAAAAATAAAGTTGTGCCCAATGCCCACTTTAAGAGAAATTGTCCATCATCAATGTCCCATTTAAAAGAAATTGTCCCATCATCCCATTTTTCATAACTGGATTTTTTTTAATTAAAAACTAATTATACTCCTTAATAAAAAAAATAAAAAATAAAATGAAAAGTAATGCTTCACCAACTTTGATAAACTAAATTGCAAATCATACGACGTGCCACTAATTACATATAATAAGACATCAATTAAAACAAAAACCAATCCTGTCTTCCAAATCTTATAAACACATTATTGAATAATCTCAATCAAACTTTTTTTTATACAAACTATATTCTATTGTAATTTACATAAACCCGTGAAACAATGAGTTAAAGCAAAAAACCCCTAACCACCAGGTTAATTTCACCGCTTACAATCTCAAGCAAACTTTATTTGTCCAGGCTAATAACAAAGATTCCAAACGTGTGAAATAACAATATTATCATCAGAGATTACACTCCTTGCACGACTACACAAGGATTTTCTAAGTTTAAGAATAGACTGTTGTACATCTTCAGACAAACATCCTAAACCCGGCCTACATCATGGTTTCTAACCTCACAAATCAAACTTTTTCTTTTACTTTTGCCCCCGAACAATTAGCAGTAGGATACATTAATAATCTGTACAAGAACAATCTACTCCTTTACGTTTCAGTCGAGTGGGGATGCGCTCGACGACGCAGAGAGACCGCCTATGGTCTCGTCGCTAGGAGGAGCAACTTGAATCACTCACCATTCTATTGGTTAACTAAATCGAAGGAGAATCGTAATGGGGGAGGAAAAAAATGGATTAATCTCAGAGCTGCAATGCTAAATCCGGCTGCGCTGAATCAGCCCGGCTAGAACTAGGCGACCCTGGGGACTGGAACCTGACATTCAGGTCTGGTGGAACTGAGTCGGGCTTTTGTTGTGGCGACAATGCTGAATTGGGTTTCTGCTGTTGTGACAACCCTTGCCAAGATGCCCGAGGAAGAGTCCCCATTGTCCGCGCTGCCGTTGCCTCGTTCACTGAATTTGGAAATGAACTGGAAGAGCTTATTGTACCCGGAGTTTTGGAGAGTTTAGTTTCTTCTGAGGTTAAGCTGTTTGAAGTAGCTGGATGGAAGTTAGCGTTAGTCCTAGAGACTGTGTCGGGCATTTGAGACGGCTGGAAGTTAAAACCACCGGGCCTGGCCACTCCAACTGACTTTCCCATCTGAGCAGGAATGTTTAATCCGTATGTGCCGTTAAATCCGTTGATCCCAGGTCGGAATACGGAATTCTGATGGATCTGAAATGGAGGCCTCGGCCTCATTACACCAAGATTGCTGCTCGGCATATTAAACCCAGTATGAGTGTTTGATCCTTCAGCAGATTCTACTTTTCCAGGGAGGGGTTCAGGAGATTTATTAGCAACAATGGGGGGTGATGAGGCAGCAGCAGACAGAGGAAGAGGACTGCTTGTATTTGCTGAAGGAATAGAAGGCACATGCTTCTCTGATGAGTTATGTCCCGATGGCTTCTCTGATGAGTTACGCCCCGACAACTTCTCTGACAATTTATCTCCGTTAGACTCAACAGAGCAAGATGTTGCAGCAGAAGATGCATTTGGGTGAATGGGAAAGGGCTCTGATGAAGATGGCTGACCTAGTGAGGCTGAGGCTAATTGCAGTGGCCTATTTGGCGCAACATCATTTTCTCCAATCCACCCTGGGCCGAACTTAACACCAGGGGGCAAAGACCTTTCGATCTTCTTTGCAGCAACGTTCCATGCAACAGGTCCAAGATTGGCAGCAAATCGAGCCAGGCTCCTTGCATAACTATAATCCGAGTGAAGCCCTACCTGATTCACATAAAAGACAAGTCAGCTAACCACACAAAGGACAAGTCAGCAGACCACACAAATCAAAATCCACACAACAGACAAGTCAGCAGACCACATAATATCATCCACCAAAAGGCAGGAAGCAGGACGTGCCGGGGTATGTGAAACCACCGAATTAAAATCTCTCACAGGGCAGCAAAAAATCCAAACCTACTGCGTGGTTTAATCGCATATAGAGTTAAATATCCTTTTTCCTTTAGTATGGGTTTTCCACTTAAATTAACACCCCAGAAGGGTCATGACCATCCACTAGCAAACAAGTAACCCCTAAATATATCTAAGACACCAATATACACAGTTCTTATACAAAGTTGTGGCAAAATTCAGGCACCAACTAAAGTATGAACTCAGAGAAATGCATAAAGTTATATACGTACAGCCATTAGCTGTTTCCTTTCTCCGTCAAATGTAGTCAATACAGATGACTCTTGTCCACTGGCTGAAGGATGAGATTGATTATATGTATTGCGCCTGTTCTCATCAAACACAAAATGTTTTTTCCCTAGCTTCGAATTAGCCTTCGTGGAACCTGAAATAATTGCAGATGTAAGATCAATACTAATCAAAGATCCACCAAGCCTATTAAATGGACAAGTAATACCAGAATTGATGCACATAAAAGCATATCAAACCTGTGATGTCATCATTCCTCTCAAACTTGTTATCCGTCAACCAATTAGTATAAACATCATTATTCCGTGAACCTGTCAAACCAGACTTGTCTGAAAGATGAGATCCTTTTTTATGATCCAATGTAGCGTTTTCAGCCCCAGTAGCAAGAGTGGCATGCGAGAACTCTGAACCAGCATGGTCCAAGGAAGGCCTGCCCAGTTTTTTATGCAAATTTTTTGTTGGTGGTCTACCTCTTCTTACGACCTTTGGTCCTGATTCATTATCATCACTGTCTTGCCTCAAACTTTCAAAATTCTTTTTCGCAAGCTCTTGTATTGAGCGTGCCTGGAAAGAAGTCATCAAAGTTTAGACAACAAACAAATAACCTCAAACAAAGTACGAAAGGAGCTGGATCTAACTGTACCTGTCGAAAATATATGGTATCTGGAGCATTGTACTGCATTGCATTGGAGCAGATTAAGAAAATATCATCCTGCAAGATCATAAAATCGATTTTTAATTCTGATATGCCAATGTTCCAGCAAAAATGGAAAATTTTGATAATCATCCCTTCGTCAATGGCACCACCAAATTCTATTGCTAATTTTCAGCAGTCCAAGACAGAATTTGCTACATATTAGTCCATGAAGATACTACAAACTAGAATTTCAACAGTCTGGACCAAAAGAAAGTCAAAAAGTTTTTAAAGAAAATGATTTTAAAGCAAAAATAGACAAGGTCAACATGAAGCAAACATTGCATGACAATCAAACATGGTAAACTGTTATTGCTTAAACTAAATAAGGAGGGAATTATGCAGTTAATAACTACAAAAGTAACATGTCGGTGGCCCAAATTTCAAGGTGTGAACATTTGATAGTGTCCTAGCTAAGCATCTCCACATAAACTCCTAGCTGAGCATCAGAACAAAGCGTTTTCGACAAATGCATCGGAAGATTGATCTTTTGATTCAGGGAAAGCAATACAGTGGAATCTTTCTTATTAGGTACAATCATGTTAAGAAGTGAAGATTGAGCCGTCCAATTATGCTTCACTTCTGAATAGAATCTTCAGTAATTAACTCTCCATACTGAAAAGGTTCTAAGCTGGAAAAATATAAACTGTTGAAGTTAATGCTCTAAAATTCCCAATGCGCATTTAATATTGACCTACTCGAATGGCATTAAACAAAGTGCAAATTTTGTGAAAGTTAAAGAAAGGTACGTACTAACTCCGACTGTGTAAGTTTATCTTACATTGCCGGTCCCAAGCCTGGATAAAGGAGGAGTGAGAGGGTGTCAGGTAGTTGACAGCCGGCACTCCTATCTTACATCGAATCCTTATGATAATGAATCCTGAACGAAATTACGCTAAAGCTAGGTCGTCACCCATAAGTGGCGCGCTGTGTGGGACACAGAACCGAGCGCAATGGCGTTCTAGGATTCATATAGCCGATCCCACTTAGTGGGAAAAGGCTTTGTTGTTGTAGAGAAAGGTACGTACTGGACTAAGTACGCAGCTCAAAATAAAACCAAACTGAAACGAGAACATACATAGACTAGAGCTTATAGTGTTTATTGTTTAACTAACAACTGATCAAAAGTACTTTGTAACGCCACGATGAAAATGGATACTAGAAGAAAAACTAATCCAATGGTCACTTAAACAATTTAATTTAAATGACCACTAGAAGACATGGAGGATGGATTTTCAGCCAACAAACTCTGATAAGGTGGGTAACATGCTATTAAAATAACTGCAAGGAAACCTCATTCCAAATCAGGACTTCTCATAATCAACATATTCAAATGGCATACCAAAACATATCACACCAGTACCGGATAAAATAATCGGAGATCTCAAACAGATGATGCAAGAAGGACTAAAAGAAGATGATATAGGTGTCAGCTGACCTCAAACTGTTCCAAACTGGAGTATACTCCACTCGTAAGTTTCTTCTTCACCGTCCCGAAATCCATAGGGTGCTCTATTACTTCATGGTAGTCCGGGAGCTGCAAACATAGAATAAAAGTTAACAAAAAAGAAATCTTTACACAAATCCTGGAGGTTAATGTGTCACCACAAGATAAACCAACCTCTTTGGGGTCCACTGGGTCAGAAAACACTCCGTACGTGTCCTTCCTGAAAAAAAATTGAAAAAACACAATCAAACATCATCCAACTCTGATGTTCTAGAAGCTACTGCAGCAAAGCAAGCATAGCAAAAATCCAGAAAACCCCAAAAACACACACTTTTGGAGCCTGTCGAGAACGAACAGCAGCAACTTTTTATCAGGCAAAGGGGTAGAGGGTCCAGGGTCCAACGTTGTAGCCTCTCCTGCACATGATTAAAACCCCCATTGTATAAAAAACACAGCTTCCAAAATCCAAATCCCGATCCAAAAAAATCAAAATTGTTTCCAGTAAAAGCACACCTTGGAGGCTGCTTGGTGGGTTTGCAGCAGGAATTGATTTCTCACCCTGCAAAAGTGAAAAATTAAATTTAGCAACCCAAAAACAGCAAATTTATATTTTCCTTTGATGGCTGTGAAAAGGGATTCAAAGTACCCCAAAAGGGGCAAATAATACAGTTTGCGAAAACTGTGAAATAAAAATTATAAAATTGGAAAAAAAGGACAAAAGACAAATTTAAACTTTAGCAGATAGATCTGACAGTCAAATCATCATTAAGGGTTAGTAATTAAAACATGAATCTAATCAACAAAATCTAAGAAAAACACTGGCAATTATGATCAAAGTTAAAAACTTTTTGGGAAATTTATGCAGCTCTGCAGAAATTCAATAAAGACCCACCAGGTCAACCTATTTACTAAAGATTCTAGAAAAAAAAACACCTGAAAAAAAACATAGTTCAAAGGTGCGAAATTCAAGGAATTTTGAAATAATAATGTCAACGTATAGTTTTCCAGACCCACAGAAAAATACCGGGAGGTATATTTTTTGGCGCTTCGAACCCGCGAAAATTAAAAAGACAATTGAAAATCTGGGCATCTCGCCCAAAGCCCCAAAATTGAAATACCTTTTGAGGGTGAGCGAGACCAGATCCATCGCCGATCGCATTGATCTTGCGCTTCCGGTCGGTTCTGTAGTCGCCGTCATCGTCGTCATTGGACTCGGAGCCGCCGCCGTGGGAGTTCCGAGTGGCGGAATCGGCCGACGATTTCTGATTGTTGGGGGGCAATTTGAGGACAAGCTTGAGTTTTTTCTCGCGGCGCTTCCCGGCCGAAGCGTATTCGTCTTCGTCATCATCCTCCTCCTCGTCGTTTGAATTACCGTCGGGGTCAGGGTTGCGTCGGGTGGATCGACGGAGGGAAGCGCGGGCGGAGTCGGCAGGGGAAGTCCTGTAATTAGGGTTGGAATGAGGGGCCGAGTTGGGCTTTCGCTTCTGCTGCTGTTGCAATTGCTCCTGCTGCTCTCTGAGAGTCCGTTTTTGAAGATCCAAAAGAGAGGGCCGTCCTTTCTTCTTCTTCCTCTCCACTACCTTACCCATTTTTGGTGCCCTCTCTCTCTATCTCTCTCTCTCTCTCTCTCTCCTCCTCCTCTCTCTCTCTCTCTCTAGGCAGACAACAAACAGGGTCTTATTTTTAAAAAATTTATTATATTTATCTTTTTTTACATTTTTATGTGGGAAATTATGACTTTTGGCGACGGAAGGCGCATGCGAATCACGTGATTCACACTGCCTTCGCGTGGTGAATCGACACGTGGTGCGGGAGATGCCTGGAATGGGAGCCGTGTCAGAGGGGAACCTCCCGGTTCTGAGAACTGACTCGGTTTTTTGTCTTTTTGTGTACCTACGACTGTCGACGTGGCGGAATTGCAGACGAAAGAGACAGGAGCTTTGTGAGGCGAGGTTCACAACGTGTTTTAATGTCGACTGATCTGACAAAACAGTTGAGTGGATTATAAAACATAAATAGGTTGTTTTACAAGTACTAGTAGTTTTGGATGCTGTTATTTTCGTTCCAAAAATATTTATATTGCACCCTTGTGGAAGATTATAAAGATAAAAGTTTTTACTTATTTGACTCAAAGTAATTAAATTTTGCGTAAATTAAGCAAAGAAACCTGAAATGAGTTTTAAGATTGTAATTGGGAGACGATAGGGGATTCAAATGAGCTTACCAATCTTCATTATTTCCAGAGATTCAAGTGATCGGCTATTTTTAAAGACTTAAGTGAGCGTGACAATTGTTATATCAAAAAGCATCTAAATTGCATGTTGATTATGTTTTCGGTTGTCATTTAATGTCGAACTAGAATCTCACATTTTTCATTAGTTATGATATTTATCTCCCCTTCTTGTTCTACATGTTCTGCTTCTGTTCTCAACATTTATTCTCGTTTAACATCATGATCTTGAATTAATGTGTACTAAAAACATAAATAGAGGATCCAAAATGCATGTAAATTTCATCTGATCATTGTAAAATGAAGCATTGCTTCTTTGGGTCTTGTTAGAACATGAATCAGACAGATATTAAAAGTACGCTTCATGTGATGTTGTGACACAAGCGATAAAAGTTTCCTCTTTTGGAATCAAAACCTTACCCGCCAATCCCACGTAAAATCCTGAAAAAGTGCAAAGCTTTTACCCCCAAGGAGGCAGCTATTGACCCACGTTTCAGTGGGCCCGACTCACGACGTGGAGAGAGAAAGCGAGAGATCACGATGGAGCGACCTTCAACGCAGAATCGTTGTAGATTGTAAGCGTTGAGGAACCAAAACTCTGCAAAAACGAAGTAAAAATTGTGGGGAAAAAAAAAAAAAAAAAAGGCTACAAAATGTGTATAGCTGCGTTCGTGTGGCAAAATCACCCAGTTTACCCGTTCCTTCTGCTGCTCAACAGGGACGAGTTTCACAGCAGGTACGTGTGGCAATTCTGGGTTGTTCTTATCTTTCTATTTTCTGATTGAAATTTGATGATAGATCTGATTCAATCGGGAGACTAATCCAAAAGTAAAAGTGGTTTTTTTTTGGTTAATTGGTTTGGTTTTTTGGATGGCTCTTCTGGGTTGCTGTTAATTTTATGTTTCTGATTGAATTTGAAATCAATTTATCCAATGGATTAGTGAGCTAAAACTGCAAGTGGGGTTGTTTTGGGTTTTGGGCTGTTCTTAATTTTCTGTTTTCTGATTGAATTTGATTTTATTCAATGGGGTTAGTGAGCTAAAACTGCAAGTGGGGGTTTGGTTTGGTTTTTGGTGGCTCTTCTGGGTTGTTGTGAATTTTACTTTTCTGCTTGAATTTCATTTGATTTTATGGGTTGTTGTTAATTTGATATTTCCTGATTGAATTTGATTTGGTTCGGTTCGATGGAGTTGATGAGCTAAAATTTAAAGTGGGTGTTGCTTTGGTTTTGGTTTTTGGAGGCCAACAGAGCCTCTGGCATGGTGGGAAGGAGGGGAGATCTTAGGGGGAAGAGATGGATTGGCAGGTGGGACATGGCTGGCTTGCACCAGAGATGGTAAGGTGGCTTTTATCACGAATGTTAGAGAAGTTCAGAAGCTTGCTCAAGCTAAGAGCAGAGGGGACCTTCCGGTTCGCTTCTTGGAGGTGATTATCCTCTTTGATTTCATATGTTTTGCTTCACCCACTCTATCTGCTTGTTTAATTTTCTCTACCATCTGCTGGCAAGAAGTTTTGTTTGCATATATTGATGGGATTTTGGGTACTTTAGTTAGTGTAATGGATTGCAAGCTGAATTCCCATGTGCAGGGGGATAATAGATGGGAAATTTGGTGGAACATTGAAGTATAGGGGTCCATTGAGCTTGTGATACACCAGTTATTCTCCCGGCAGGATTTAAAGAACGCACGCCATTTAGAGCTTAAACTTAGGATTCTAGTCTCGGATTGGTTAAAAATCGATTCGTTTTCAGATTTAAGTATCATATTTTCGGCAAACCAGAAAACAAACTATAAAGGTTCAAGATTTAAGGTGTAGGTGAAAACTTAATTAACTTATATGAAGTTATGGAGCAGGTTCCATTCCCCCAACCTTCTAAGATTGGTAGTGAAGAAAGTTACTTCTCTCTACCAGTTTGTGTTTCCGTGGTTAATTAAGTTTTAGGTTCTTATTGATGTTATTGTTTGGGTAGGGTGAATGATTTTACTGCAATGTACTATAGAGAGCTTCAACTCTGACATGTGACTCAATTGCCAGCCAATTCTTCAGATAATATTGAAAAGGAAATTTCGTTGGTAATAATGTTCTCTTCTTATTTTTATCTTGGTTCTCTGTATGGAAGTAACGGAAGACTCGGTGCAAAACTGAGAGCAATAAGATTCGTATAGCCGACCCCACTTAGTGGGATAAGGCTTTGTTGTTGTTGTTGATTCCATGTCTGATTTTCTCTAGTGAATTCAACAATCATTCAATATTTCTTGGTTTATTGCAATTCCTTTTTCTTCTAAGCATGGTGATTTCCATTCTAAACTCTAAACCTTAATGTTTCATCAAACTAATTCCTTTTATTAGAGACAAGCTGAGAATTTCCTCGGATAATTATCGCAGCTTTTTGTGATTGCAGAGCAGAAAGAGTCCCATGGAGTTCGCCGATGAAGTTGTGGAGGAGGCGGATCAATACAACGGGTTTAACCTGATATTGGCCGATCTTTGTTCTAGGACCATGGTTTATGTAACCAACAGACCGAAGGAGGACAGGAATTTTGTCACTGAGGTCTCTCCCGGGATTCATGTCTTGTCAAATGCACAACTAGATTCTCCTTGGCCTAAGGTAAGAAAGCTTCTTCTTCCACCTTGTTTGCTTTGAAATAGTAAAATATCGGTCCTGGGATCGGAACCTGGAACCCTACTCCGCTACCATATTAGAACGAGAGCATCCAACCCAACGGACCCGGAGAGGTCCTGCATCGTTTAAACTACTCCCAATTGTGTTTCCATCTCTATATTTTTGTTTAACTTTCGATCCCGGGGCTACAGATTTCCGAGTTATCTCGCATGTCTTTTGATTCAGCTTCCTCTTTTGCAGGCTCAACTACTAGGCGATAGATTCAGAGAGATACTTATGGAATCCAGCGGCGACGATCTTCCGATAAAATTAATGGTTGAGGAACTAATGACGAACACGGTTAAAGTCGAGGACGAAAGCCACCTGCCTCACATATATCCTCCGGAACTGGAGTACCATCTCAGCTCCATATTTGTGGAGAAAGCCCCTCCGTTGGTAAATCCATTTATCTATCTCCCCATGCAGCTTTTGTCTGTTTCAACAGAATCTCTCAAATGCTTTGTTTTGCATGTATAGGGACACTATGGCACTCGAAGCACCTCGGCATTGTATGTGAAGACAAATGGGGAAGTTAGCTATTACGAGAGATATCTGGAAAATCAAGTGTGGAAAGAAGGAACAGTAACTTATCAGATTGGAGATGGCTGTAACTTGTAACTCTTTTCAGCATTGTAAGATTAAATTCTTGTGCTAAATTTTTACTGACTATTCAGTTTGGACCAATTGAAAGGAAAACAAATCCTTTATCGCCTTATAAATACTTCCTTTTGTTTATTTCTGTCTCTTGATTCTCCGAGTTATTGTAATCTTCCAAAGGAGATTGAACCCCATTGCTTTGGTGGGATTTCACATCAATAAAATCGATAACTGTCATTGTTAGGAGGAATAATCATCTAAGGAGGTACAAAGAGGGGAAACATAACACACTTAAAAACACACTTTATTTAAGTATTCTACCATTCCAAAGCTCCATAGAGCCACTAGGGTTTATAACGAGTTGATTACACGACACTATCAGCCACTAGGGTTTATAACGAGTTGATTACACGACACTATCCATCAACCGCGATGGAACTTAACTTAAGCTGTGTCAAGCTAATTACACATTCATCTTAGATACTTGGGTATTACACATTCGTCTTAGATACTTGGGGGTTCACGAGTCTGAACCATTAGGCTGCGCAAGAGACGCATGCGCAGCCCGCGCCACACGTGCATTTGGCCTTGCCCGCCGTGACGACGCTCTTGGCGCAAGTGCATGGGTTGCAGCTGCAGTGCTCGCCGCAGGAGCATGTCATGTGGTCGCCCCCACTTGTGGGGTCGGAGGTGGTTGTGCACCTGGAAATACAGAGAGTTAGATGCGTCAAATTGTGAATCAGAATCATTAGATCGATGAAATTATTTCAAAAAATATGGCAAAACATTCTGTAGTTAGATGCATCAAATTGTGAATCAAAATCATTAGATCAATTAAATTATTTCGAAACTTTGGCAGAACATTCTGTTTAATTCCAAATGGAATCTAAAAACATAGTATCTCAATTGATGTGGAATCTGATAACCAAATACGATATTTTCATAACTAAATATAATATCCAAAAGTCTGGTAATTTAACATACCAACTATCTGAAGGTCTTGCAACATAACATATCAGATATGCGATTTCTTAAGCAGTTACTTACTTGCAAGAGGCGCCACCAGGGCACGGATTAGGGCAGCCGCACCTGTCGTTGCAGCTAGCCTTGAGACCTCCCGCTGTGGTTGTATCTGCCATTGTTTCTTCTTGCTGTGAGATGTACTGAGAGAGCTAGCAGCCGCTAGAACTAACTGCTTCCTTTTATACTGCTTGGAAGAAGGGACATGTGTGATGCATGCCGTATTCGTTCGCACAGAAGACCAACAAGTGGTAGATAATAGATATCGTGGTGATTCGAGATTTTAGGAGCAGTGGAGGTGGCAATATTTTTCCATGCATGTATCGTAGTTGCACCACGTACACAAAACATTCAACATCCTTCTAGAGATTGGGATTTTATTGAAAAAGTGAAGAGATAATTATCATTTAAATTCAGGGGAAAATATTGTTCCCGAAAATTCCAGGCTCGAATGCTTTCTTATCTCATCCTCTCTCGAAAGTCAAAAGTGTTTAACTCCAACTTTCTTTTCTTTAATTTGATAAATCTTTGGTATTTTTCATATTTATTTATTTTACAGTAATCTTCTACCGTCTGAGTTTTTGCTCTACGTAATGAAAGGAGTTATATATTTCTGTGCACTCGATAATCAATTGATAAAATTGATGGGTTAATTAACAATTATGAAAAATAAAAAAATAAAATGCATGTATGGTGCAACAACTTGATGATCATAATTCATTAGGGAAATAATTCACCCTTTCCTTTTACTATTCTTGGAAAATTTTGTAAAATTTTGTTATATCTCACAAATTTGTTGGAGAAATAGATTTTACATTCAAAATATAGATGAGATATTTACTTTTAATATCACCGAAATTTTTTTTGTTAAAATCTTACACCTAATTATTGATGGTTAAGTTGACTATAATATCTATAATGTTGTTGATGAACCATATTTAGCTTAAAAAGTTTATCAAAACTTAAGCATACCTTGTCTAAAAAATAACTTGCATGCAATATTCTTAGATTAATATGTTTATTTCTCTTATCGTATAATCGTCAGAAGATTTAGCGTTTGAAAAGGCCATATAAAATTGAGCAAAGAAAAGAATACAGGGTCCCATAGAGGTGCCGCTTAAGTATGTTTTTATGTGAATTTCATTGATTACACCAGCAGACAGCAGAAATTAAGCTCCACCATCTTTTTAGCTAGATTGAATTAAGCATCATTGACAAAACAGCAAGAAAAGAAAAAAAATCATTACATAATCGATAATTGAGGTAGTTCACATGCACAACATCGAACTATTTACTGCGACAAAAGTTGGACCCAACTTTTAAGTGACAATCATTCAAGGGGTTGTAAAGTATGAACAAATTTAAGTATAAATTATCATAAACTAAAAAATTTGATATCGTTAGTTGTTTATGTGTTTGTTCACAAGATCTGTCGTTTCATATATTACGAGCTAATATGTAAGATGAATAGGAAATTTTCATGCACGCATGGGCAATGAGAAGACAAAAACACATAAATTTTAACTCGCTTTCTAGCCAAAATGATCTCTTAGACAAAAACATTCTGTTGAGATATTACAAACTTCTACCCTTTGAGAATCATGTCCCAAATGTATTTGAACCATGATCTGAGTGACTATATTTGATCCCCAAGGGAAATTCATGATCCCCATACCATAATTATCATTCAAAAATGATGATGCTATCCACACATCAACTTTTACCCCTTACACACCTCTTTTAATTTTCGACTGTCGGATCGAAAGAATTGAATAAGATCAATTGATAAAAATTAACAAAGATACGTTAAAAGTAAAAATAATGTGTAAATAACACTCCCCTTAGAAAATTGGACCTCGAATGAACAAATCAAAACGTTTCTAGGAATATTCATAAATTTCAGCATGAAATCAGAATAACAGGTTGCCCATACGTCATCAAATGGAGCAAATAATTAAGCAGCAACTCTGACATGTCAAATATAATAAGATAACACAAGTCAGATTTATCTTATCATATGTATCAGCTTGCAACTCTAGGAAAACAAAGTTTTAAAGGAGTGCATTTAACCCAATCTTTTTATCTCTTACCCGTCTTTATTAATTTTCGTTTATCGATCATTTTTAATTAATTTAATTCAACGATCAAAATTAAAAAAAATGTAAAAAGTAAAAATTAAAGTGTAGATTGTATTAGCATCGCCAAATTTTATTGTCAATGGAAAGGGGAAAAGAGTCAATGGTTTACCACCGCCATCTGCAGCAGAGTTTGGTTTTGGACTTTTTGGACCCACCGTAGTCATATTTTGGTATAATTAAATCTAAATCCTTCTTTATTTTTTATTTTGCAAGCAGCCACTCCAAAGAGACTTAGCAAAATTGCAAAGGCCCAAGGCCCTCTTTTGTATATAATAATATATGTGTACTTTTGTGGTCCCCAGTATTAGCTGTAGATCACAAATGTGCCAGTAAAGTCGGGACCTTTGGGTCTTGGGTGTGGCCTATTGTCCAAGTTTCTACCAAGTACCACATAATTTGACTACAAAAAGCTTAAATATGCCAATATCCGTTCATACAAAAATACTACAAGATAAGTAAGAACGTTCAAAATTCTTAGTGTTTGAATTATAGAATTTTGTCCTTATAATTAGAAAAATTCATATTATGAATCATTCTGTAATATCATATCTACTAAAAATAAATTAAAACTAAGGTGGTTTAGTTAATTTATTGAAACAAATACATAGATGGTTAATAATGTTATTCCCATTTCCGTTTATTTGTTTTTATATAGTTAGATGACCAAACGGCCTTAGTTTAATGAGGATATACAGAAGTGATCTTTATAGCATGATTTATAATATGAACGGTTTTAATCATAAACACGAAGTTCTATGACGGTCTTATTTTCAAAATCTTAAAAAAAAAAAATTTGGTTAAAATAAAGTTTTGGGCTCTAGGACGACGTACTTCTCTTAACCTGCAAATTACGGTTGGAAATGCATACATGTTAAATTATAATAAATAAATTAACAATAATAAATAGGCCCAAGAGATTCAAGATCTTTTAAGTGATTAGGACCGTTGGACATGCCACATGGATAATATGCTACGATTGAGAATTTCATTTAAAACTAATTGCATATTGTTGTTGAATGTAAAGTTGTATGTTGGAAGTCTGACGTAACTAGTATATTCAGCGATTTTACTTCTGATTGTACCAAGACCTCTTGTGGCATGTGATGAAGCTAACGTTTGATGGACCAGACTCTGAATTTCTCCTCCCGCACCTTAGATAAAGGGCATGTTTACTTAACAGAATTGGGGAAATGAAGGCATTAGAGAGCTAAAGATACGAGAAGTAAGAAAAAAGAATCAGATCAATTAATCTTCCTTGATCGATATGGTTTTTGATTTTTAGGTATTTAATTATGGATTTCAAGGGAACTTTTCCACTTTTTTATGTGCAAGTAAATAGTGGAAAGTTAAGGAGTGAAATGATTCCCTTACGTATATTTTAGTGAATGCAAAGAACTCAAGAATCAAAATAATTTATATTTCTATTTCGTGGAAGTAAACATGCCCAATTTAAGCTTAACAAAGATCCATTTTCAATATGAAAGTCGAGATACAGTCAACATAAATGACTCCTTTCATGCATGAAGCGAAGCATTTTTTGCGCGTTTACGTAACCGTAATGAAAATAAAAGGAATTGAATTGAGGAGGAGTTGGAATGAGAAGAAGTCAGAACCGGATTCTTATTGAAGCTGTTTACTTAAATATTCTGGAATCAAAATAGAAATTACACTAATTCCATAAAGTTGTTTACTAATTCAGCATAATCGAAATATAAACTAGTACGATTACTAAAATGCCCTTGTCCCAAACCAAATATTTTATGTACTTTTTTAATAAAATTTGATATAATATAATAGTAAGAAAAAAATTAAATTGCTTTTTTATTTCATAGACACACTAAAATGCTTTTGTTTATTTATTTATTTTTTATAAATTTAAGTATTTACTTTAATATTTAAATTTTCTCACACAAATTGTAGTTTCTTCTCTTCGGCATATGCATTGAGTTGTGCATAATGTGAATGAGATCATAATAGGAAGAAAAAATGCATTCCTGATTCCCTCACCCTCTTGAAATTCAAATACCTCATCTATTCAGGGAATTCCACTCCTCCAATTTTAGGAATTGCATTCCTTGTTTCAGATGGGGTCCACCACACTATTGATTCACCAATATTTAGTAATCACCGGAGTAATCCGTAATCGGAATTCAATTCCCTTTTTTTATTTCCATTACCCTTACGTAAACGCACTCTTTGTTTAGTGAGGGAAGGGAAACAGCATCAAATCACATGACTAAAATGCTTGGAAGGTAGGCGGCGATGGTGATTAGCTGCATAATACAAGATTACGTCCACTAAATGACAAACAATTAAGATTATGTAATCAAACTTTTGGACTTATACTCAACAAATATTTTATAATTATTTAATCTTAATTTTTTTTTAAATTTTTCTTTATTTTTTTTTTTTTTTTGGAGAACAATTTTTCTTTAATTTTGTATTGAGTAAAGACACGAGAACGCCACTTGAAGTCTTGAAATGGTGATTTGAAATTCCAATAGTAGTGCCTTTGACAGCATGGCAATGACGACGATCGTGAAATATAACATTTTTAGCTCTCCAGCTTCTGTTCAAAGCATGACGATGACAACTGTGGAGCCAAAAATAATCACAAGGCGACACGTGAATTTTCGGATTAAGGAGACAAAAATGCCCTTGAGGTGCATCAGAATTCCTACGCGCGAGCAGCCGGTAATTATCGTCGGTCAAGTCAAAGGTGCCCATAAAAGGTAAACAAATCCGAATTATTTCACCCATCCACATTTTAGGTAGTTATCTCATAAATCTACCAATTATCCCACATAAATGGAGATAATTGGCAAATTAATGGGATTATTCCTCATTAATTTGTCAATTAAATTAGCCTTGAAGCCAAAAAATACCCTAAAGGGCCGGTCCTCTCTCTCCAAAGAGGGGCCGGCCACTTCCCCATTATTTCCTATATTTCCTTCCCTTTTTTCCTTCCTTTCTTAAGCCAATCATCCAATTACTCATTATAACCCTTTTTCATAAATACAAATACATTCTCTTTTGGTTTAATTAGCCAATAAATGGGCTAATTAAACCTAAATTAAACACAAAAAACCCTAGCAAGGGTCGGCCACCTTTTCTCCAAAGGGGACCGGCCATCTCCTATAAATACTACCCTATTTCTCACAAAACCTAATTCCATTCCTTTGGCAAAAATACTCTAAACACTTTTTCTCTCTAAAATTCTAACTTTGGCATCGGAGGTTCTTCGGCCAAAGCCCCCCATTCATCGTGGGCGCGTGAGGTTTTTGGCCTTGACCTAAGGTGTTAATTGTTTTGTAGGTGCAAAATCGTCCAAGACCGAAGAGGAGAAAATTTGCATCCACAACAACGACCGTGAAATATGACATTTTTGGCTCTCCAGCTTCTGTGTATAGAAATCTAAAATGCTTGTTTACCAAAAAAAAAAATCCAAGTAAAATGCTTAAGTAAATGCTACACTTTATTCACTTTGCACAAGCTTCTAAATTCTACTATTTATAGTGAATTCCACAGTTTAAAATACCTAATTCTTTTTTTTTTTTGGTAAACTAAAATACCTAATTCTTTGTCCAAGTTGTTAGTGCCGATAATGACATTGGCATCCTTTTATCCATTTTCATAAAACCCAATTTCCCAATTCGTATCAGCATCTATACTATATATTAAGAAAACCCTCTTGTCAATTTTTTCCTTTTTTTCAATTTTGCCCTCATTTTTAATACTCTTGACAAAAAGGAGGACAAAATAACAATCATATCCCTATTTTTCCTATTTTACCCTCACTTTTGATACACAATATTTACATAAAGATGACAAAAGGGTAATTATGTAATATTAAGAAAAATATGCTCTTATTAAGAGATCTCATCATCATTGTCTCATACTCTTGTTAAAAAAATTAAAAATTAATCACTCCTTAAATCAAAAATAAAAAAGAAAATGAAATTGTTCACACACAAAATGTGTGCTCAACTTCTAGTATTTTAATATATGAATTTGTAACTTGGCGTGAAAGTACAAGTTACTTGCATTCTTATCAACTTAAAAATCACAGTTTAATGATATTCAAATAAATGAGAAATCTTATGTTCGATTTTTGCCGACAGTAAATTTAAACTATATTATTGTTAATATATTATGCGACTAAAACCCACCCATTTTCTTGGTGTTGATAATATTGTTTATCAAAAAAAAGAAGTGAACAAAACTGCCGATGCATACTTTACCAAAGAATTGCCAATGCAAATTTCCTTCAAATGGAGAAAAAGGAAATAAACATATGAACATATAGTATAAAAATTGATATCTAAATAACCTAACTAAACCCACCAAAATAAAAAAGAAAAATCAAGAAAATTACTATAAGCTCAAGCAGAGCTTACTTTATCCCCCACCTCCTCCTCCACCGGCGCCGCCGCAGCAACCACCACCCAGATACTCTCTGCCTCCAACTATCCCTCCTATAACAAAATAATACAAATTTATATCATTTTTCTTTCAAATTTAATCTAGTCCAAAGCATTAGGCCCAGCGCAGGCCTTCAAAACAGGGCTCCAAATCCACTGCAACAAAAACTTCCTCCCTTTGCTTCCGTTCACATTGAACGTCCTCCCTTCCCTATCCCTCATCACCTGCCCAATGTACCCGCCGCCGCCGCCGCTCCCGTACAACCCTTCGCACAAGTCCCCGATCTCCGTCGGCGCCGTCGGGTCCTCCCCGGCGTACCACGCATTCACCAGCGGGTTGGACGCAAGCTCAGCGAGCTCGTGCCCGATCACGCTGATCATCCCGTCCACGCCCACGTCCCTGTTGGGCGGGGACAGCGCCCCGGGCCCGCCGCCACCCATGTACCCGGGGATAGCGAACGGGTAGGCGCAGACTTCCGGGCACTGCTTGCCAGAGTTTCCGATCCAGGCGTATGGCAGAGTGTGGCCGACCATGGAGGGGAAGGTGAAGTAATGGAACCCACAAACGGCTCGACAGAAGTCCTGAACGGTGACATCCTCAGAAGTGAGGATTAGGTAGACCCCGTGCTTGTGATCGACGGGGAAGGGGGCGGATCGGACAGCTGAGGCTATGACCTGCTGGACGGAGAGGCGGGTGAGATGATTCCCGTGGGAGTACTTCATGTCGGAGTACTGGCCGGCGACGACGATGGAGCGTGAGACGTTGGCGCCGGTCTGGTCGGTGTACAGGGAGACAGTGCGCCACCACTCGGCGACGGAGGGGGATGCGGAGGGAGAGGCAGAGATGGAGTGGATGAAGTCGGTGATGAGGAGCTTTTGGGGCGGGGCCCACTTGCCGTACCAGATGAGGTAGGTGTTGATGGGGGAGGAGGAGAGGACGGGGCCCATGTGGTAGCGGAGGTCGACGAGGTTGGAGGAGCCCTCGAATTTCTTATTGGAGGAGAGGGTACGGGGAGGGAGCTTGGGGTTGAAGAGCTCGTGGGTGTTTAGGGTTTGGACGGAGGGAGTGGCGGCGGCATTGGCACGGGAGAAGATTGTGGTGGTGGTGGTGAGGAGGAGTAGGAGGCGGAGGAGGGAGGCTAGACTGGAGAGCGGCATTGTTGGGGGTGGAGGAGAATTGGAGAGAGGAGGAGGGAGGATGGGGTATATAAAGGTGGGAGTGGGAATTGGGAGGGAAATAGGCTGGAGACAGCTGCAATGTGGGGGCACAGAAGACAGAGTGAGAGTGTGATATTTACTGTGAGTGAGTGAGTGAGAGTGGATGTGTCACTGTCTCTCTCTTCTGTTTGTTCTGGAAACCGGGAATCGGCTTTTTGAGCGATGAGTTCATTTTTAGCTTTTTAACCAAAATGGTTTGAGATTTACATAATTCATAACTCATTATTTTGGTTCTTAAGATTTGAAATTAATAAAAGTAATACATGAGTTTGTTCATCATCAATTATTTTGATTCTTTCATGAGAAATTATATTAAATGAATACCAAAATAACAATAGTATCCTCAATCTAATAAATAATGGACCAAATGTTTTGACAAAAATTGATGGTATTTTTGTCATTTTAACCTTATTTAATGTAGATTTTTCATGAAATTACTAAAATGATTGATGGTGGACAAATTCAGAGACCGCTTATATTAATTCAAATCTCAGGAACCAAAGTAAGGAGTTATGCAAATCTCATAGATCATTTTGATTAAAAAGTCTTAATTTTTTTTCCTTCTATTTTGAAATTTTTGTACACTAAAAATGTGAGTTTAACTGGCAAAAATAGTGTGTAATTTACTGCACTCAAGTTTGAATTTTTGTGTTAAATGCTCAACTCTTCATCTTCGGTAGGAGTCATTGCAAATTAGAATAATTAAAGATATTATTGACAAAAAAACAAAAAAAAAAAGTGATTTAAGATATTATCATGTTGAATTTTTTTAAAAAAACTACAAAAATTTCCCTTGATTTTAGACCATATAGCAAAATTGTCAAATTTACATCACAAGTTTAGCATTTACTTTGAACATTCAACTTGGTTGTAAATCCTCTAATCTATTAAAAAGTATCAATTTAATTAGTCAGCTCGCAAGGATTCAAGAGCTTCTATTTCAATAATTGTTAAAAATAGGAATCATTTTATTGACCTTGCTTTTTCACTGGATCGTGATAAGGCTTGTCGTTAGGTCTGTGCCAAGATTTAAGGACGAAAAGCAGGAATGGAGAACCGGGAGCGGTGAATTTGGCAATTCGTCAAAACTCAAAGAACTCTAGTCTGGGAGCAACATGAAATCGTCAATTAAAAACATCAGTAATTTTAATAATAGTAAGTGTTCGAAATTGTTCTATTACTATTAGGAGTCTTATTATTTAGTATTTTTTATTAATAATTTTATTTATTATTTCGATAGATAAGAGAAAAAAATAGAAACGATTTTATTTTTTGACAAGCAACAATATTTGGTATTTCATTAATCAACCGAGAGCAATACATAGGTGCCAATTGGGTGCAATCCTTCAGTGACCAAGAAAATGATCTGGAGGTGAATTTGCGCAAATGAGACAATAATAGTAAATTCCTAAAAAATTACCACATGTGCGAGAACCTCCCACTACATCCATACAAACCTGTCACAGAAACGATATATAATAGATTTGTATAGGTGATTGCAAACAGTCGCCGCCAAATGGCTCGGCCACATAAAGTCATTGCATGAACGAGGCCACATAAGGTCATCGTTAGTAGACAAGACCACATAATATAATGCTCAAAGCAAAAACCAAATATAGCCATCGTTGTGGTGCGGCCATAACACTCACTAGGCGAGACAATATAGCTAGACTAAACTAGCTTAAACTAACTACTAAATTAAACTAAACTAGGCCAAAATAAATTAATATGAGAACAAAATCACAAAACGACACCATCCGATGGAAGGATAGAACCCACAGGCAAGGACCACAGCCATGCCACAACACAAGATGGGTCCGCCACATGCACATGTCCAGTGGAGCATCAAAGATGAACCGTATGAGGCAAAGGTTCCAGATGCAACCACCATCAAGAGCGGTCCAGACAAAGCCACGACTAGATTTGCAAGCCCAAAACAAAGTAGCAACACCAAGGAGGCGCTTGCTCTATTCTGAGCGTAGATATAGGCAAATCCACAACACCAAAACAAAGTGACGAACCGTGGCTCCAACCCACTAGTAGCCCCAATCCAAGCCCAAATCACAAGTCATACCCCGAAACAAGGAAGAGACCTTGAGCAAGGCATACGTGAAATCCCATTCCCGAAATTTCACCATTCATTACGTATCTCGTATTTTAAATTCGTATTTCGTGATTACGTTATCTTTATTAGTTAATTTAATTCCTTTAATTTTAAGTTTATTAATTGATTGGTTATCGAGTTGGAAGTTTCATAATCAATCTTTATCTTTCGTTAACCTTTCGGAGTTATGACTAGTGTTTTTAAATAGATCTCGAACCCACGAACGCATGGGCGAAAGCTGTTTGCGAGTCCGAATTATAACGGTATAGTTACAGATGTTTGAAGTTGTGAAACTTTAGGTTGTGGAAATTATTTATTTACCACTTGAGAGTAAAAGGCCCAAATATATATTTGGGTTAAGGGAACTAGCTATTAGGAGCAAAAAGGGGGCCAATCAAATTTTCAGAGGATTAGAAAGGACCAATAGGGAGGAGAGAAGTTGACTGTTTTCTCTTTTTTTTTCCCCATTTCGTGAACTGTGTGCTCCACCAACCTATTTCTCAAACCGGCCAATTTCAGGCCAATTCCTACCAATTCTCACCTGATTTTCCTATCTCTTTCACCTGCAACCTGCTCAACTATCTTCCTCCTTCCATCTCCACCAAAAATCAAGGGTTTTTAAGGTCTAATTCGGGTAGAACTCCACCGGAGAACCCGGGGGTTCTCGACGGCGTTTCGTCGTTCCGGCGAGTATCACCATTCACCATCACCCTTAATCAACTTCCCTTGGACCCATGAATAAGACCCAACTAGTGGTTGGGGCGTTGGAACATCAAGGAAGTCGAATTGAAGAACACCCACCTTAGGGTTTCCGACGGGTGCGAGCCAATTTGGGGGTATTCCCGGACAAATTGGACTTGGCCACATGTATAAAGTTTACTCTACTTGTTGAGATCTTCATTCCTGTAAAATTTGAGAATTTTTGGAAAAAGTAGAATTTTCCGATGTGTGACATTCGATTTATGAAATGTTGTTGGTTGAGTATATTTTCGATAAGGTTCGCCACTTGAATATTCTAGCAATCGACGAGCTTACCATTGAATCTTCACCAAAATTTAGTATGCTATTGTAGATATTGTTTAAGGACCATAGGGACTTTCTAGTTGAAAATCTAGTGGTTGGATCTTACGGAGCAAGTGGTGTAAGATCATGGACCCTACCTTTGATCGACGATTTGATTCTCATTAAATGTCGTGGTGGGAGACTTATGATAGTTTTGGGTATGTGAATTTATCGAGGGAAATCTAAATGTGGACTTGTGCTTTGTTTTAGGCGGTGATAAAGCTTGACGCCTTGAATTCCATGCTAGAGTGCGTTAGTGTGGACTCAGGTAAGTGATTATAATCTATGTGATATGATTATTACTCTGAAATCTTCCGTGCTAGTATACTTTGTGGTTACACCATGGATTCTTAAAATATATCTTATGCTAAATAATTGTTGTTACAAAGTGTGCCATCGATCTACTTATGAAACATTATATGACTTGGATATTTGAATTGTTGATGGATTGTGTTTTGAAATATATATTTGATTGTCTGATAAACATGAAGGATTGTAAAGGACCGTTACCCTAGTGTTATGGGGTTAGGCGACATTAAGTCTGCACCATGTAGCAGTGGTACATGGATGGTCTTGCTTGATTAATCCGCTTTGGGGGACCATACTATTTGTGGATTGCGCTTGGTTAATCCGCATTGGGCAATTCTTATATCCTAGGTATGACCATACACATTTAGGGGTGATCATGCTTGGTTAATCCGCATTGGGTGATCACTTCCCAATAGTTGTAGAAGTGACTTTGCTTGGTTAATCCACGTTGGGGGGGGTCACTACCTACTTGATTACTTTCTCAGGGGTGGCTCTGCTTGGTTAATCCTTTTTGGTGACCCACTTCCTATTTGGTTAGTTATGTAGGCTTCGGCCGAACGACGTCTCTTTAGCCCTAATTTTTAGTGTATCTGTGAATTTTAGCTTCGAGGACTTTTAGTTTTGATTTAGAAAAGCTGTTGGATGTCTGGATGACTCCTTCGGAGTTTGCAAAGGTTTGGTATTGATTTCTTATGAATGATATATATTCAAGGTTTATAAATTGTGATTGATGTTTGGTTTTATCATTATTATCACATACTTTGTATTATTGTCACTCACACGAGTTCGTAGCTTATCCAAGTTGTTGTTTGCCCGGTGCACCATTTCGATGGTGCAGGCACTGATCTTACAGGTAACAAGTCTGAGTAGCTTTCGAGAGGTTCGTAGGTGGGGTAGCAATGCAGTTGTCAAAGATTTGGAGTGTTAGGTTACCCCTATATCCTATCTTGTACTTTATCTTTTGGGACTTTCTTTTGAGCACCTCAAACTTGTTCTTAGTAAAGCAAAGATTATGCTTCTTTTTTTGGGATGTACATATTTGTAAATATCTTGTGGAGAACTTAGCCACCTTCATTTTATTTGGGGTTTCAGTTAAAGTATTTCATTCCGTATATTATGTCTTATTCAAGGAACGTTGTTTTTTTTTTTCCATTGTCACGTACCGATTTTCGACGTATGTCGGGATCGGGGCGTGACAACATAACCCAGATATGGGAAGGAGACGTGAAGCTAAGAATCAAAATGGTGGGAGAGAATACCACATGCGTCTGCAAACCCACCCATACACCCTGAGCACAGGCTCCATAACAAGAGGAACCTTAAAAAGAGAAGGTTCATATCTGAAGGCTGGGGGAGAGACATGAGAGGGGAGAAGAGGGTGGAAGGTTAAGAAGGCTATGATGGGGAATATGGCGTAAGAAAACTGAGGGGGGAGGTGGATAGCGAGGCGAGAGAAATAGATGACAAGAAGAAGAGAAGGAGGTAGGAGGAGAAGATGGGAAAAAGATGATGGGAAATAGGAGGGGGAATAGAGAGAAAATGGATGACACAAAGAAGGGAGGGATGTAGGAGGAGAAAGAGAAGTTGCCACCAGCCGCCGACCTTAGCCAAAGGCCGGCGACCATGAAGGAAGCTAGGGTTTGGAGCTGGTTCAAAAGAATTTCTAGAGAGAGTCGGTACGGTGTTATTTTTTGTTCTTTCGTATAAATGATATTAAATAAAACGATACGGTGTCAATTTTATCTTCTTCCTCGCTATAAGCTTTGAACAAGAAAACGACTTCTCCTTTTCAAAATTGCAGTCACTCCGAGTCGTTTTCAAGATGAATTTCTTGCAAACCCAAAAGAATTTGGCCACTCCCGCTCTAGGAGCACAATTCGTCACCAACTCGAAAATTTGACACGCAAAGTTCGAAAAATGTCATAAATTCATGGAATTAAATTAAATTAAATTTTGATTTATGATAATATAATAAAAAAATTAACTTTTTAGTCTTTTAAATATAAATTATATATTGGTGAGGAAAACATCATGCATGTGCACCATGGTATGAATTTGATTCTCACTGATTTCATTTTTCTTAACAACTAATTATATAACTGACTAACGTTATCGCTTTACTAATATGTATAAACTACATTAATATAATTCTATCATAATCCTAATATTTTTATTCAATTCCATTATATAGGGATTAGGGACCAAAAATATAATTTTGGCAAAGAAATTGTAAACCCCGAAAAGATTTTTGAATAAAATAATTAGCACTCGTTTGTCTCTTATCATTGTCTTCGCACATTTTCAAAACTTTGTCTATTATTTAGGAGAAAGAAGCACATGGTTTAGGCATGGTGCTCCCAAACATTCGTTATCAAAGGGGATGTGAGGTGATAAAAAAGGTAAGATGATTTCCTTTTTCCTTTTTGGCAGTGAAGAAAATTTTCTTAAGATTTATTTCAAAAATTAAAATGTTCACTGATAAATACAAATATATATTGAAATAAATGACAACCAAGGAATATTGTAGGTTGCCCAAATGATTGGAGTAGTGTGTTATCTATCTTCGACCTATGTTTGATTTCTCTTTTTTTTTTGTGAATTATAGTAATTAGAATATCGAACTGTAAAAGAAAAAAAAATAACGCTTTTATAGCGGAGGAGGCTACACGAGCATCTTGATTTTACTCCAGAACCCAAAAAAAATCTCCTAAAAGTTTGGGGCAATATTTATTATTGTCAATATTTTTTTAATAAATTATATTATGTACATTAAGGGAGATGGATGATCTTAACGTCATAATAGGCCAGTAATAATGTGGTTTAAATTTATCTTTGGCAAGAATTGAATATAAACCTCTCACAAGTAAAAAGAAATATCACTAAATCGTAATGCTAAGCGACTATTATTTAAAAATATTTGTAACACTTATTTAATTAGACAAAATAACAGTGAATATTGAGCTGCTAATTACAACACACAAAACATTTCAGTAAATTTTCCAAAAAGTATGAAAATTACATCCCAAGTTGACCCAAAATTATGTTCCTTGTGATCAAAACCCAAGTTATGTCATTGAATTGGTGTCAGATCAGCTTAAAATTTATTAATTTTTGACCTCTGTTTTCTGAAAATAATTGAGAGGGCAAAAGGGCCTACAAAGTGACGTTGACAAGAAAATGCAAAGATCTACCTTTTAAATTGTTGAGTTTCTAAAAATATCTACAAAACCTCTGAAAATATCCAGTGGAAAACTTCAAGTTTTCTGTCACTACTAACTACTGCAGTTGCATTTAATCGGAGCGATCAACTATTTGTCCCAGTCCTTTATTATTTCCTTGATTATTATAAACTCAATATTAATAGCAGAAGAGAAAGAGGAGTCGTGTTATTTTATGTTTATATGAAACATACGTTAAGCTAGTAATATCCTAAACCAATTATACGACGTTAAATTTGGCCATGATATGTTTGAGCACCATCAACTTAGCCGTCCCGCTTTTTGACCTTTGGAAATAAAATTTATGACCTTATATATGAAAAAGAGTTCAACGTTCACCATTTTTCCTCTAACCTTTTAAATCCTTTTATTATCGTGTATAATCTTCAATTTAACCTAGGAGTTGTATTAATCTTTAACCTTGTATTTATGATTGATTCGATTGACAATTCTTTGACACAAGCTCGTTCCATTACCCTATCTGTTAATACGAATAATCAACAAGTTGTGAAGAATTACTAATTTTATAACTTATTATTTTTACGATGATAATATTGGGATGAATTATCATAGATTGTCCATAATTAGAAAATTCTTTTTTATAAATTCGTGTCAACTTCGAATTGTGTTGTGTCAAAAATTTATTCTTCTCCAACACCAACCGTCCAACATTATGGTGTTGTGTCTCATCGTGATGAGGATTGAGGATGATGAAAATTGAACGAGCACAGGCACCCATTTATAAAATTTCACTTTTATCATAATGTTCTGGTTGCTTTCTGCATGACTGGCCACATACTCAACTTTAAGAATAATGTTATGCACATTAATTTTTTAAATCAAATTTACAAATCATCTGATATGTCACTAATAAAATAAATACGTTCAATATTTAAGTAATATTTTAATTATCAACAACCACGCTATATCATTTAAATTCACAAAATATGATTAAAAAAATAGTCTCCATAGCATTACCCCAACTCTATATGGCATGAAATGGAAATTTGGTGTTGTCTTTGTCTTTTGATGCTCTCAAGAGAATTGCAGCCATGTGGCACACCAAAATGGACAACGTGATGCTTAGGTGTCATGCTGTGATTTGTGCAGCCAAAAACAAAGGAATAACGACAACGACAGGCGTGTGAGACGTCTAAGTGTCGTTTGGTTGTAAAAGGAAAAGTATATGTCTTTTGTGTCGTTTTTGTTGTGACATGACAAGATATGTGCCATAAGAAAAGGATTTGGATCCTCGCCGGATCCCTTCCATGGGGATCCTAGGGATTAACACATCTGGACCGTTGATCGAAAATTGTGCGGTCACAGTTTTTTCTTTTTTTATATTTTTCACGCAAAACGAGGCTATTTTACTTTTAAAAATATAAAAAGCATTTAATTAGGACCGCACAATTTTTGATTAACGGTCCACATACATTGATCCCTAGGATCCCCATGAAGGGGATCCGGCGAGGATCCAAATCCATAAGAAAATAGATGGACGCTGTCACGTTGTCGTCTGCTTCTAATTCTGATTTCAAAATGATTTGAGAGGCCTAGGAAATTGGGCTTTTATTAGCTAAAAGTAAGGCCCATTTTGAAAGATAAAAACCCATGTGGCCCATTGTTTGATGGCTGATTAATTATTGACCGCTTGATAGCTAGTTTGGTACTGCTAGCTTCGAAAAAAAAAAACTGTTTTTGTTATGCTATGAGAATAAGTAGATGTGAAATAAAACACAGTAAAGTGTTTGATTAACTATAGTTGTTAAAGTGCTTTTAGCAAAAAAAAATAAAAAATATAAAAACGAAAAAACCTATGTTAGTGTTTGGTAAATTTTATGTAAAATAGACGCGACAGTTTAAAATGAACAAAAAAAGATATAATATTAGATGTGCTATTGATTTATAGTGTTTGGTAAATCTCCTAAGTAAACATTTTGTATTAGCTTACATATGTGATATATCAAAGGGAACTTGATGTATCAGAAATGTTTGGTTCTTTCTAATTACTCCAAGTAGGAAATTTTAATAGTTCGATGAACGTATATATTGGATCTTTTCATTCGTGCTTAACGATGGGAGAGTAAGCCTACAAAGTAGTCCAATAACCAAGTCTTTATATATATAGTAGGGAACTTCAATCCGTAAATGAAAAAAAGTTGCGAAAACTTCCTTCTATTGAAGATGAAGAGATTTAGGGAGAGATACGCCGAAATGGGAACGAGATTTTTAGTTTTTGGTACTAAATGGTTGATATCAATGTGTGGAATGAAATTTTTTATTGAAAATGATAACATTAAAAAAAAAAAAAAAAACCTGAATTAGACTAATTGCGAGTTAGTTCAGCTTAGTCCAAAATTGTAGTATTTTAGTATATAAAACCTAAAGCAAACAACTCAAACTGGTGTAATTTAACATATTTCAATGGTTCGTGCAACTTTTGTTTTGTTTTACCCTTTACTCTCACTAATGTATGTGGGAAATGATCTCCGCATTTCATTTTACACCCTTAAGCTCCTTTTCTTTTTTATATTTAAAATGAGAAAATGAGAGTGAAAACGTTGATCTCGTGTCTTCGATGTTGTTGATGACTAGGCAATATGGTAGCTACACAGATGATGAGAAAGCCAATTTGCTTTGGATTGTTGACCCAAGAAAATATGTCACATGGAACATGAAAATGACGAACCCTCCAAGATAAGAAGCAACTTGGAAAATGGTCTTTCCAACAAGGCCATCATGAGATCTAGCCATCAACCTTTTTATTGTTTGAGGTCAATTTTCATTGGTTATACTTAACGGGCCGGGCTCATTAGAACTAGTGGCAGTTTTGAAATATCAAAACAAATACAGTACCATTTTTGTCACAAAAAATCAAAAGGAAAAATCGATGAACGACGACCGTCTTCTTACCTCAAACTATTGGCATCTCTCAGTGTCTCCGTCGTCGTCTTATTTTCCTCCTAATCGGAGAAGAAAGGCAACCAAATCCCCGCTGTACGTCGTTGTTTTCTAAGGCTTCGAAATCTTGGTCCTCCGAATTCGCGGTTTTCTGATTCTTCCCGGCGCTTCTCACGATTGATTCCATGGTCTGATCTTCCGCGAATCGCAATCCGGCGGTGGCGATGGCGTCGGCGCAGAACCAATCGGCGAATGTCGATCTCTTCGATGCGTATTTCCGACGAGCAGATTTGGACCGCGATGGCCGGATTAGTGGCAATGAAGCCGTCGCTTTCTTCCAGGGCTCCGGTCTCCCCAAACAGGTCCTTGCGCAGGTACTCTCTCTCTCTCTATCTATATATATATATATATTTGTATATGCTTGTATAATTGGATGTGTATTGTAGTGTATAATTGGATGTGTATGATTATATTTGTGTAATTATAGTGGTTGATCGGGATTTGATGCTGGTGGAAATGTGTCCCAAATCAGATTGATTTTGAATTTTTATTCTGAGCTCGGGATGTCGTAATTCTCTGATCTAAGCTGAGATTTTATGCCGTGTTAGTATAAATGCGGAATTGAAGTCCAAATGGTAGAACATAAGTAGATGAAGGATTTATACTACAGTAGTGAGGTAGAGAGTTTTTAGAAATGTGTTATATGACCCAGGGATTGACCAAGGATTGTTTATTACATTACAATAATGTAGTGGTGAAAACCTGCAGCATAAGATGACTACGGAACAGTTAGGATTGTAGCATACAAGGGAAATGTTCTTAGGTCATGATCATATCGACAACTAGGTTCTTGAAGCTGTATATTTGTTTTGCTGAAGGAATTTCCTTATAAAATGATAACGGGGGGCATAATATGTTAAATATTGATTATATGAATGCACTTTCTCATTATCTTTTTGTAACAGAAGTTTGGATCTGTTCTAATTTATATTGGTTGCTTATGTTTATTGGCAGATATGGGCACATGCGGACCAGAGGCAGACTGGATTCCTTGGTCGAGCAGAGTTTTACAATGCCCTTAGACTTGTCACTGTGGCACAAAGTAAGAGAGAACTTACGCCAGAAATGGTGAAGGCAGCATTATATGGCCCGGCTGCAGCTAAAATACCTGCACCCAAGATAAATCTTGCAGCGACTCCTGCCCCTCAGTTGAATTCTGCTGCAGCGACACCAGCCACTCAGGGTGGTGCTGTCACTCCCACGTCCTTGCAAAATCTTGGGTTCAGGGGACCGCAAGCGCCACCTCAGTATGGTTCTTTTGGAGCAGCACCTGCCACTCAGGGTGGTGCTGTCACTCCGACATCCTCCCAAAATTTTGAGTTCACGGGACCACAAATACGATCTCAGTTTAATTCTTCTCCAACAGCGACTCAGGGCAGTGCTGTTACTCCAACACCCTCCCAGAATCTTGGGTTCAGGGGATTACCTCCAAGTGTGAATGTGAACCAGCAAAATTTCATTTCTCAAGATGGCAAGTCAATTAGGCCTCCAGTGCCTCCATCTAGTTCTGATTCCCAGCCCACACAGGGTGTTGCTGCCCAAGGCTTTCCCAGTGGAGGTTCAGTGGGTGGTCCTCAACCACAAAATTCAAGCATGTCGAATGATTGGGTCGGTGGAAGAGAAAGTGGAACAACGACCGGGATACCCTCGCAGGTTGTAAACAAAGGGATCACTCCTGCAACACAAGATGTATTTGGGCAGGCAACATCAGGACCAACAGCTTCCCTACCACCTAGCCCACTGGCAGGTTCTGGGATCAGACCACCAGGACCACCTACTAAGGATTCCAAACCATCAAATATATCTGGGAATGGCTTTGCTCCCGACTCATCAATTGGAGTCGATGTGTTTTCTGCAACCCCATCTCAACCAAAGCAGAATTTTCCTCTTGGTAGTGTAGCCGTCTCATCAACCATTGTGCCAGTATCTGCCGGGACCCAGTCTTCAGCTAGTCCAAGTACACAGGTTGGTGGGCAGCCTCAGCCGGCCCAATCATTTGCAAAAGCAAACAACCAGGTCTCAGCTCAGACTAGTGCTACTGGAGTTTCACCTGGAGCTGGGAATTCTGCTTCTAGTCAGTCCCGTATGTCATGGCCTAGTATGACTCAAACTGATGTTCAAAAGTACACCAATATTTTTGTGAAAGTTGACACAGATAGAGATGGGAAAATCACTGGTGAACAAGCCCACGACCTATTTCTGAAATGGGGACTACCAAGAGGTAGTATTATTTTCTTTGAATTCATCTTTTAGCTTGCGTTTTACAGGCACAGGTGCCGTGTGGTTATTGAAGCTCTTTTCTTTCGTTTGTTTCTCTTCTATGTTAGCTTGTAATTAAACTGATGCATCTTTGCAAAACATGTACTATCCCTGTCCGTAGTTAAAGTTGTTTATGTTTTCTCTTCCGGGTGGTGGATTGGCAATGTTTAGTTGGTGACATTTAGCTTGAATTCCTGAACATAACAGGCTAGATCAAGCATCTTTTGGCTTGCGTCTCATCAACCGTTGTGATGTGTTTGTATTTTGATGTAAAACTTACTTGATGCCATAGATATTTTGGTAGATATAAAATTATATTTGGAAATCGGAGTAATTTTTTTCTGGACAATTGACGCACAAACATCCATAAATACTACCCATCATGCCACATTATCTTGAAAGAGAACGTCATTATTGCATGTGAAATTTCAGGGTGTGTTAAAAAGCTCATATAGTGCACTTCTTCGAGCTGATAGTGCAGGCATGGACATTGTCCATAGTTACAGTTATGCACCTATATAGTATGACCACAAACATAACTTTTGGAAGCTATAAGTTCCCCCACTCTTAACTTTATTCTCTGTTTACATCTGTCAGAGGTATTAAAGCAGGTGTGGGATTTATCCGATCAGGATAATGATAGCATGCTTTCTGTCAGGGAGTTTTGTGTTGCGCTATATTTGATGGAGCGGTTTAGGGAGGGACGCCCTCTTCCAGCAGCGCTACCAAGCAATGTTATGTTTGATTTATCCAATATTTTTCAACCCGCAAATAATTACTCCAATGCTGGCAATGTAGCCTGGAGACCTGCATCTGGTATTCATCCATAAAACAAATCATTTTATTTTTTATTTTTTTTTAAACCATACGTTTTTCTTTGATGGAGAATAGTTTCTTATTTTTCACTTTCAAAGGCTTTCAACAACAGCAACCGATGCCTGGTCCTGGTGCTCGGCACATGGCAAACCCAGCTGGAGGAAGGCCACCGAAGCCAGTTGCTCCTTCTCATGCTGTGGAAAGGCAGCAGGCCAATCAGCAGAAACCCAGAGTACCAGAATTGGAGAAACATCTTGTAAATCAACTGAGTACAGAGGAGGTTAACTCGCTGAATTCAAAGTTCAAAGAAGCAACCGAAGCTGATAAAAAGGTACTTAGAACTTTAATGTTTCCCCAATTTTTTCAGCTTCAACAGCAGTGATGTGTGCATGTTAGATTCTGATAAATGACAAATCATAACAAATATCCCAAAGACTTGGAATTCTTGTGATTGCGAGTTTTACTTTGCTCTTAATATCGCTCATTTCCGTGGGAAAGATTTTGATCAAGTTTAAGTAGGGAGGCTGTGAGGGTTTTGAAGTTCATGATCAGTTCTTTGATATTAGTAATTTTAATGATTGGCATTCCACATGTTTTTAGTTCATGGAATTCAATATACTTTATTTTTGATGCAGCAGTTATTATACTTTATTGCTGTTTTGTTCCATTTTCAGCTTTTTTTTCCTCAACTGTTTGATGCGATTCCATTTGATCTTTGCAGGTAGAAGAACTGGAGAAAGAAATTTTGGATGCTAGAGAGAAAATTGAATACTTCCGGGTCAAAATGCAGGAACTTGTGAGTATCTCGTGTTCTTTTCTGCCCTTTCTTTCTTGTATGCCATTGGTTGTGCATTTTGAACATTCTACAGTAGTTTTAATTTTTGCGTTTGAATATAGTTGTTCTTGATTGATAGATTTTTGGACGTCCTAATCCTTTGTTGCTTTTAAATAATCTGCAGACTTCTTAGTATTTGATCTTTGCAGTGGTTTAAGATGCTTTTTTGAACAATTGGATGTTTGTGGTCTGAATTAGTATTGATTCTTGAATTGACAAGTACTCTTGAGAGAAAGTGCAGATCACGTGTTTTATCATTGTCCTCTAGCTTTATATGTGTGGCTGAGATTGTGTAGGGAAGGAAATGTAAGCTGGGTAATTCCTGCAGGGTACATATGTAGTTTGGTGGTGATATGAAGGCTTTTGTGAGGGTGCAGTATGCCAGCAATTTATTTGGGTTTCTTGGTTTGAGAGAAACATGAGGGTTTTTGAAAACTATATATTTGGGCGAGGAGTAGTTGTGGAATAAAGTTAGATTTTGTTCACCACATTGGCTCAGTATTTTCTCAATTTCATAATCTATATTTCTTAGCCATGTTCTTTGATTGGAAAGATGCTGTTTTTGGATATTCTATGTTGAAGGTCCTGTATGTAGGAAGGAATTGTATTGTTCATGTAGTCTAGTTTTCATTGTTGTCCATTTTAAGGTGGGGACAACTTAGCCGAAGAGATTGCACTGTTTGAATAAAATTGTGTTGAGGAGCTTTGGTAGGCAATTAAAGCATTCCTTTGTATGCACCATAATGGTGATGAAATAAAGATCCAAATTTGGTTGAACGGGGAACTGGGGGATGGGAATATTTTATCATGTGTGTAAATTAAGACCACATTCTTACAAGATAATTTTATCTTCCTATAGGCTCAGAATATTTTAGAAGGCATTCGACTCAAAAATGTAATAATTTTTATCTAGCTAGTAGCATAAGGAAATGATGTTTTTAACTTTCAGTTTTTGAATGCTGATTCTGCATAATTGTGAATGCTGGTGCTTTATTTTAAGCCTCACATATATAGAGTGTGGTGTCGAAGCTATGATGTATACCTTGTTATAGTTGCTGTAATATATTTTCTTATTGGTATAAGGTTTTGTACAAGAGCAGATGTGACAATCGCCTCAATGAGATCACAGAAAGGGCATCTGCTGATAGACGTGAGGTATGCTGTTGGATAATTGAGACTAAGCACATATTTGCATTAATCTTTACCCACTGTCTTGGCTTAATGAATACTACATGAATCTAGGCTGAGTCCCTGGCTAAGAAATATGAAGAGAAATACAAACAAGCTGGAGATGTAGCTTCCAAGTTAACTACCGAAGAAGCCACGTTTCGTGATTTACAGGTACCTTTCACCACATATATATTTGTGGACAATTAGTGACCCCATGTTGTGTATTTGCTTTTGCTCATTCGAAGATCAAGGTGTCAAATGCTTACTGTTTGTTTTGTTAGATCTGGGTCATAATTGCCTGTACATGTGATGTGAGATGGTGTGCTTTTATTTTTTATGAGAAGTGCCAATCAAAATTCAAAAACGAGTACGAGTAGGATGTTTCACTTTTTGAAGAAACAAAGAGAATTGTTTTATAGTTTTTAGGCCTGTTGGGATAGAAATGTATTAAAAGCGTAAGGCGTGGGCGAGGCGTCCGAGGCGAAGCCCGGCCTAGGCGTAAGGCGTGAGGTGTGAGGCGAAGCCTTACGGAATTAATTTTTTTTTTATATATATGTTTTATATATTACACATATAATTGTATAAAAAATAATACTATGTAAAATAAACATCCATTCTCAATTTTTCATTCAAATCCATAGTCATTCAAAAGATAGTATCATCTAAATTCATCATTCAAAAGGTAATACAAACAAAAATACAATCTTTCCTAACTGCATGCTATTAAAGAAACAAAGTAAGAAAAAAAACAAAGAAACACAGCCCAAACAAAAAAATCCAGCCCAAACTAAAAAACCCAGCCCAAATAAAAAAAACCCAGCCCTACCCTTAAATCCCCAATTGAACCCTAACCTTAAAAAAACCCAGAACAGAAATTGGGGAGATTTCTGGGCAGCTGAAGGGGCAGTGGCGATCACTGCATGGCGACGGCGGCGTGGCGACTGGGAGAGGACGATCGCCTGGGGTGTGTGACAGCGGCAGAGCGGCTGTGTTTCTGGGCCTCTGGCGCGCGGGAGAAGAAGGTGAAGAAACAGAGGATCGAAGCCTTCGAAGGTATGGGGGAATCTGTATCTAAGTCTAAAAACCCTTACCCAATTCGAAGGTATGGGGAATCTGTATCTAAGTCTAAAAACCCGTACCCAATTCGAAAAAAAAAAAAAAAAGGCAGAAAGGCGCTGGACGCTGCGCCTTGAGGCGCGCCTCCGCCGCCTCGGCGTCTCCGGCGAAGCATTTCGCCTACTCCAGCAAAACAGAGGCGTTTGCCTCACCGCCCAGCCTCAAGGGCGCCCTAGGCGCGCCCCGAGGCGAGTTCTTTAAAACATTAGATAGCTGATGAGAGAAAGTAATGTGGGAAAATAGAATCAGTGAATGGTCATACCCCTAGTGGTGTATTCTTTTTATTATCACTGGACTGATTATCTTATGTGATTTATATGCAGGAGAAGAAAATGGAGCTATACAGGGCAATTGTCAAGATGGAGCAAGAAGGTGATGGTGATGGCATGCTTCAGGTACCTTTGCGCAACCTTGCTGTTTAAAAAAAATCTTTGCTTTTCGTTTCAAAAAAAAAAAAAAAAAAAAAAAAAAAAAATCTTTGCTCAACTTGTCTAAGATAATTTCCAACTGAAATTTTCAGGATCATGTTGATCGCATCCAATTAGATCTTGATGGGCTAGTGAAAACTCTCAATGAGCGCTGCAAGAAGTATGGATTACGCGGAAAGCCTACAACATTAACTGAGCTTCCCTTTTGTAAGTTGTTCTCTTAGCTAATTTCTTGGGAATCTAAGAATATTATATATAATGATAAGAGTACTGACATTAGCTTATTCTTTATCAAACTATCTGATGAATTGCACATAGAACACTTTGTTTTTGGATATGCTTTTGCTTTGGGTAGTCAAATTATTTCAATTTATTAATAGCATTGCCTTTCTAGAAGCTGAAAGTCATTCTGTTGCTAAATTATCAATATCCTACACAGAAACCCTTATTTTCACTATTGTAATCATTTGCTAATCACTCTGGTTTGTTTGATTATCAATATTCGTGTTCTACGTAGCTTTCATGAATTTGTCATTTTCTTTTTTGTTATTGTTCACTGCTGCGGTATTTGTACTACGTTGCATTTTGTAATCTGAAATTTTATTTTATTTTCATATAGGCTGGCAACCTGGCATCCAAGAAGGAGCTGCTGACTGGGATGAGGATTGGGATAAATTTGAAGACGAAGGTATGCCAAAAATGAGTTATTATAGGTCCAGTACTCTCTGTGGTGATACATTTCTTGTAGCACTTAGATTCCTTTTACCTTTTCACCTTGTGGTAAATGGATCATATTGCCTGCATTTTGTAGTTTTTGGAGTCTGGTTGTGGTTTGCCAACCTGTCTAGGAGTTTTAACTATTCGAGGTGATTGATTCAGAAGTTTAATTGTCAGGATTCACGTGTGTCAAGGAGCTCACTCTTGATGTGTCAAATGTCTTGGCACCTCCAAAACAGAAATCATCATCAGTTCAGAAAGAAAAAGCTCCCCAAGTTGCGAGTCCAACAACTGCTGCTTCACCTAAAGTTGATGTTAAGTCAGAAAAGACTCAAAGTACAGATGCCGAGGTTGTTGAAAATGGAGCAGCATATGATAAAAATGAGGATGAGTTAGCAAAAAGTGCTCCGAACAGTCCATTTGCCAGCAGTACTGTTGGAAGCCCATCTAGAGAATTTTCAGATTCTAATTATGGAAAGACAACACCCCGTAATAAGGAATCTCAAAGGTATAGTTCTAGATCTGTAGTTTTCTACATATTTAAGTTACCCTGATACATGCAAAATTGTTGATATTCTAAACTTTCTTGCGCAGTGATGATCATGCGGGTGCTGGGTCTATGTTTTCTGGTGACAACGTTTCCGACGAACCAGCATGGGGGACATTTGACACTAATGATGACGTTGACTCAGTTTGGGGTTTCAATGCAGTTAGTACCACCAAGGTAAGCCGATATTGTACATTCAGTATTTTGTTTTTTTTTTTTTTTTGTTTTTTGGTATTGTAGAGATCAGTGTTTATTTATTAGAACCCAATTCTTTGACCTTGTGTTTATGCTGACTGGATCTTGCTCCATGATTGCTGTTAATACCACCTAGTTGTTTGTGGTGGTGACCACTTATCCTTGTTTTAAGAGTTTGCCTCAAGTGTCCTAATGCTTGCTGAGTTGTTTAGTTATTAAAGATGGTTCTGGGAATTTTAACATTATTTGAATAGTTTCTATCTTCACCATTCTGATGGTTTCATCATGCAAATCAGTTAGTAGTACGGGTCTTTCAACCAAGTAAGAAGGGGTTGCGGGATTGTTCTTGGTGCAATTATTTGCTCATTGAAGGGGACTCTGATTTAAGCCTTAGGTCTTGATTAATCTTAGTCAAAATCTTGTGTGTTGACAACTTGACATTGACAAGAGATGGTGCCATATTGCGCACACTTGTCGAATATTGACGGTTTCCAGGTTAACAATGTATTAATCATTGTTAAAAATAGTGACTGGAAAAAGGAAAGTTAAATTTCAAGTTAAAAAACTAGCATTCATTGTCATGTCAGAAATACTTCTTGTTAACATTTTGTAGCCGATGGAAAGTTTCCATTATTTTGCACCTTCCAAGTAGGCATGGATTCTAGGTTCCAGTGAATCCGCTTTCTTTTCTAATAGCATGTCGGTTACGTAGCACTTTCAAGCTTTTTGTTTTTGTGGTTTTATATTTGTTGTTATTGCTGGCATGCTGGATTGTGCTGTAACTGCTCTTAATCGTGTCTGATGTAGGATATGGATCAGGAGAGCAATAAGGATCACTACTTTTCTGGCCCTGGGGAGTTCGGCCTCAACCCTATCAGGACTGGGTCATCACAAGGAGGTGGCTTTTCCCAAAAGAGCCGCCCTTTTACTTTCGATGATTCTGTTCCTAGCACACCACTCTCAGCCTTCAATTCAGGGTATTCACCTCCAAGGTACAAGGATAGCTCAGAACCTTCATTTGACACCTTCTCTAGGTTTGATTCGTTCAGAAGCACACAAGATACTGGATTTTTTCCTCAACCAGAAACACTCGGAAGATTTGATTCTATGCGCAGCAGTAGAGATTTTGATCAGGGTAATGGTTTTCCAACATTTGATGACATCCCAGATCCTTTTGGCTCTTCGGCACCATTTAGGTCATCGCTGGACGGTCAAACTCCAAGAAGAGACTTAGACCCCTTCGGATCTTCAGGTCCATTTCGGACGTCACTGGACAGTCAAACTCCAAGAAGAGAATCAGATTTTTTTGGGTCTTCAGGGGCGCCGTTTAGGACATCATTTGATGGTCAAACTCCGAGAGGAGACCCGGAGACATTTGGGTTCTCTCCATTTAGGACATCATTCGACGGTCAAACTCCAAGAAGAGACTCGGACCCATTTGGGTCTTCAGGGCCTTTCCGGACGTCATTGGAGACTCCGAGAAAAGACTCTGATCATTGGAGTGCATTTTAGTCAGGTAGTTGCTCTGCTTCGTTTGTGTCTGCTATTTGCCGTTCCAAGCCTTTCTAACGTGAGTGTTACGGGCCTTGGCCATGTTTTATGCTTGAAATCTCTGTGCTTGTAATGTGTCTTTTGTATTTCATTTCTTTGTGTATGCATCTCGTGTTGTCTTCATTCTTTTTTCCTTTAGCTTATAATTTTCTCCGTAGTTTTCTCCGTAATTTTGGAATGTTCCTTGTCCTATTGAAGCAAAGACCCCTATAGTTTTATCGTTGTTACAAATTTGATGATTGTATTATTAAACTGGGGTTATGCCTTTCTTTTTTCGACCTTAATTTGCTGTAATATTTTACCCCCTTAATAAAATTTGTTCTGCTGATCTTTTATTTGTTCAAACAAGAACAGTGTGTTTTGCCGGTGTGAGTTCAATTGGGCTATTCGTATTTTTCGCTCATTGCAGTTCAGCCATCGAACCATTGCAAATTTTTGTAGTGTCGAATGTTTAAACTATTGCACTTGGTCGTGAAATATTTACTTTGCCCTGAGCATGTCGTATTAATTAATGTCTTAAGTTTATGTTACAAAGGTGAATGTCAAGATGCCGCTGGACTTTATCAAAGATAACAAACATGATATTACACACACTTGTCTATAACATTGCGCTTTATAATTTATAAACAATACTAAAATAATAAGAGCCTTGCCTGTTTGTCAGTCTTATATCTTGGACGGGCAAGTGAGTGCTGTCCTTGACCTTGCCTCTGTCTTCAGCGCCGTGCAGCCTTGAGCTTCAACATTATATTGCGCTGGGAGCTCTGGCAAAGATTGAGGCTGCTTGCAGCCGACTAAGTTGAGTTCAGACGACCTAGAAGCTCGTTTGATGCTTGCAGGTATGCTCCTAATCGTGGTTCCAGACCGACATATGCGTTTCAATGAGGTTGAGCAAACGAGACCATCAGGGATTTCCAATATACCGATGTTGCTGAGATCTAATTCTTCTAAAGAGAGAGAACCGGTAGAGGTGAAAGGCAATTTTTCAAGTTCCCGACAGGCATTAAAGCTCAGACGTATAAGATTGGTTAAACGGTAGATACTTTTTGGGACAACCTTAAGGTGCTTGCAGCCACTAAGGTCTAAAGTTTGAAGCCCAATTAGATTTCCAAATGACGAAGGAAGCTTTTGTACAGCTGTCCCTATCAAACTAAGAGACACCAAATGTTCCATTGGCTCCAAGATCTTTGGTAAATGTTTAAGTTTGGAGCACCCATCGAGATTCAGTTCCTTGAGATATTTCAAATTCCAAATGTTGATTGGTAGACTCACAAGACTTCTGCAATGAACCAATGATAATGTAGTTATATCCCTAGGAAGCTCAGAAAACTTGCGGAGAGACATGCAGCCATATAGATCAAAACTACCAGAGACTTTCAGCTTACAATTGTTGCTTGGAAGCTTCTCAAGGTCTCTACAATGACTTATATTCAAGTAAGAAATATTTTCGTTAGACCAAACTGATTCAGGCAACTTATTTATACCATTGTGTTCTAAATTTAAGTATTGAATATTTCCTGGCATCTCTGGAAGATACTTGAGTCTGGTGCAGTATCGAAGATGAAGATGAGTAAGCTTGTCAAGATGTTGAAAACACCCTGGAATTTCAACCAAACTTTCACAACCATGAAGATTAATGTTTACAATTTTTAGACTCCCAGAGAGATTTGGAACTTCAGTTAGATTTCCAGAGTAATATAGATCGATCACTTGTAAGTTCACAAGTCTCTGTATCAAGAGTAAATAGAAATATAAGAAATTAATATAATTTCTACACTTGATTTTATACAAGAATTAAAATAGGAATATAATATAGTATACCTTGTCTTTTTTCCAAAGCTTCTTAACTTTGCTATATGGCATATGAAGCTCAACTAGATTTTCCGGTGAAAATTTTGATGGCAAAAATTCCAGTGGATAATCATGCCACTCAAGATAACGAACAGAATCGGGAAGGTCTAGAGAAGCGTTGAATGTGGAGCCACCACCCACAATTAGCAATCTTAGGTTAGACATCACTTCGAAGTCTGCACGTTTCAATGGTCGCTCTTGAAGATTATACCAATTAACCTGTATGGCTTCAACATTTGAAGTTTCTTAACAATAAGAAGAAAGTTTAGATGTGAATATATGTATATGTTTTCAACATGTTAAAATGTAATGCACACTTGGAAAAAGAATTCTACAACGTTATATAATAATTTAGAGTATTTGCGATGGTAATGATGTACAAGTGTCTAGTAAAATATCCAACATAATTGTATCCTCCTCTACTTGTCTTAATAAACAAACATTTGTTCATATTCCAAAGACTTCCTAACACAATAAAAATTCAATCAAATTAATTTTTTTTTTAAGAATCGACTTTTTTTATTATAAATGAAAAATCGACTCATATGTGTTTTTTTCTACAAAAAGAAAAGAAAAAAAAATTGAGTGCATTTGACACTTACCGTGTTACTTTTCAATACATGATAAACATTCTCATCATTGAACAACCTACTCCACTTACCGGGATCTTCAATACATTGTTCCTGAACAATTGTCCTTCCCATTTCTTCAAGCAGATCATGCATCTCGATGGTTTCCCGTCCCCATCTTGAATCAATTGATATGAAAGACATATCAATGAGAATTCTAATTCCAATTGTCGCACAGAATCCACGAACATCTAACAATTGTTTTACCTTCTTCACATTCTCCCCATTATGAAAGCATGCTATATCAAAAAATATCTCCTTCTCATTTCTTCCCAATCCATCATAACTTAGTCTCAACACTCTCTGGATATTTTCATTACGAAATTGTTTCAACTTGTCCAATTCATCTTCCAAGTCTTCTTTGCTCTTGCAATTTAGGAATGAGGACCCTAGAAGTATAAGAGCTAAAGGAACGCTTCCGGCAGAAGCCACCGCCTTTTCTGCCAACTCCTCATAATCTATTCTAGGAGTGCTATTATTCTTGAAAGCACGCGAACAGAAGAGCTGAAGAGCGTCATCCCATTTTAATCCCCCAACCTCGTAGATCTTATCCTCTTCAACAGTTTGCCTAAGTGTGCCCCTATTTCTACTTGTGATAATGATTCTACTTCCAGTCCCAAACCGAAGACAATTGCCAACTAAACATTCCGTTTGCATTGAATCACTCACATCATCAAGAACAATGAGGAGGCTAAGCCTATCTCGAACAAAAGTTGATCCTATGTATAGACCTTCTTCCTTTAATATCTGACTAAGAAGTGTATTCTGCAAGTGTTCTAGCCCATGTTTTTGTTCTCTCTCCCTAACATTTCTAAGAAAACAACAGGCTTCGAATTTAGAAGAGAGTTTGTTAAATACGGCTTCAGCAAGGGTGGTCTTGCCAATACCACCCATTCCCCAAATACCAACATTGATGCAAGCGTCCTGTGACTGAATGCCTAACAGCGATTCAATTTGCTCGATGCGGCTTTCAATTCCAACCAGGCCCTCTAAATCGCATGATGATTCATGACACAATTTGGTCAAAACATCCTCTACAACTTTCTTAACCAAATCAGCATCCGTCCTGGCATATATAATATATGTATAATTATGTAGGAAAGTAATAGTTAGTCTTAAATCTATATACCTTACAAATCTTAGCACAAATAAAATCGACACAAGTTTAAAGAAAATTTAAAATTTTATACAAGTTAAAAGAATTAGTTAGTTACCCATAATTTTTTGAATCAAAGACAGATATATTTGCTGCATTTGTCAAAGCATCCCTCCACTTGAGCACCTTGTCGATACTGTTCTCGAAACGTTGTTCAAGTGCATAACACCCCCGTTGTTTTCGTACATCGGATGGAAGGGTGTCGTAAAAAATGGGTATAACCAACTGGCCATGTTTTTCCTTGCATTCTAGGATATTGTTGACCCTAAAAACTACCAAGCTTACGTGGCGCGCAGGCCGAGTAACTAATGAGCTAACTACGTCCTTCGGTTGATTGCGGGGCGTGCCAACTCGACGGCCGAGCTCGGCCGGTGAGTAAAATGTTGATGCTGCGTTGTGTGCGCGGATGACTTCTGAATCTTGCGACTGCGGCCGAGGAAGGAACACCACTCGGCCTTTCAGTTCTAGAGTCTGAAGACAAGGCTGCTAGTCTTGCGAAGTTCACGAATCGCTGGCACCGGATTCGGTGACGGTGATTATATTTGTGAAAGTATAAGCACGCCGAATCGACACCAAAGTGTAGGGGAACAGATACTCGAAGCAGATATAGGTCTTGACAGTGAAAGTAGTTCGGCCGTCTGAATGCTGAACTCTAAAACCAACCTGTGAGTATCCAATCATAAAACAACTCGGCGTTCAATGTGCCGAGCCTGGTAATTCGTAACACCTCACTTCGCCGAGAAGGCTGATGAGATGACCTCTGCCGAAGAGAACTCGAAAGTCCTTCTCGACCGAGACTTGGATAGGTAACCAGACGACCTCGACGCAATGCTGTTTATCCAAACTGAAGATGCTCTGCGATCGACTGGTTCTACGGCAACAGTGCTGTTTATCCAAATTGAAGATGTTTACCGGTTGCCTCCACAGTGCTGTTTATCCAAACTGAAGATGTGTCGGAAGAAAAAGAAAATAAAAATCTCAAGAGGTTGAGAGAGTTTGCGCAGGGCAGTTTTGTGTGTTGAGTTGAAGGTCCTGAACGTTGTGCTTTCCCCTCTATTTATAGTTCTATGAATACTCCGATTCATCTTCGGATTGAGCTTCCTCTTCCTAGTCTAACTCTACCTTGGCCGATGCTAATCCAGTACCATCTCGGCCGATCCCAATCCAACTAGGACTCTGAACCTACCCCCAATTGCAAGCTCGGTTCACTTTTACTGCGACCTCCTTAGGACTCATTCTCCTAGTAGGTCTCGGCCTCTGTCTTGTTCCTATACTTATCTGTTTTCTCCTTCTTTTCCTAGATAGGACTCCTAATCCGTGGCCCGTAGCGCCGATCCACTACCTTCGCGCAGGTCCTGGGTCGAGGACAGTCCGAGCTCGGCCCAACGTCATTTTGGGCCCAAACAGTGCCCCCTCGCTTCTGAGGTCGGCGACCTGTCGCCTATGGTCAAGCCTAGACCTTGAAGAAGCGAAAAAGACATTACTCCTCTTGCGACGATCGATGAGCTGGGCCCATTTATGAGTAATGATTTTTCCCTCGAACGCTTCCCGAACTCACCACGCGTCAGTCCCGATCGCCCCAACAGTCTGCAATTATCCCTCTGGACGCATGCAAACGTCGAAACATCTCGTTGCATTAATTTTCACCACCACACGCAATCATGCGTCCTCAAACCACGCGACAAGCCGTCAGTCCCCCTTTGGATGCACGCAAACGTCGAAAAGTCTTGTTGCATTAATTTTCGCCGCCACACGCAATCATGCATCCTCAAACCACACGATACGCCGTCAGTCTGCGAGATTCTCGGTCCTTTCACCTGGATTTTCTGAAACAAATCATGGCGTGCAGTCTTTCTGATTGGGCGATTTCAAATTTCAAAATATGATCGATTGACCTTCCTTCTAAACGCCTATAAATACCCTATTTTTATTCATTTCAATTTTACGCGTCCAGATTTCTCAAACCACCTTGCCTTCTCTCTCGAATCTCCAGAAACTCAAAACTCCCTTGCCTTCTCAGCATCTTCAACCTAGCACTTTCATTTTCCGGTCTTTTTCCAGCAATGGCCTCTGTTATCTCCCAGATCTCCAAGGAGTGCGATAAGTACAAAGACATCATCGACGATTACGCCATAAAAAATTTGTGTTTTGAGAGTGACTCGAGCGCTCCGCATCAAATCCTTGGGCCTCTGTTCAAGAAACCAGTGCCCACACCCATTACCACTCTCCTGAAGGATCACTGCCTGACATCCTTGCGTCAAGGATTTGAATGGTCGAAGTGGGACGTGTCGAAGCCTCAAGGAGCCTGGCCTTCGACTACTGCCGCCTGGGCAGCTTAGGTCGAGCGTATGGAAAAATTCTACGGCCAAGAATGGAAGGCCCTTGGAATTTACGATGTCATCAAGCTCTCGACCGTGGAGATAATCATGGACCGAGAGCTTCTCATGGCGGCCCTGAGCTTCTGGTGTTCGGCCACCAACACTATGGTTCTCCCTCTTGGGCCTATCGGTCCTACCATTCTTGACGTCTCCGCTATCCTTGGGACGTTCCCCTCTGGTTTCCCAATCGACGCTTCCCTTTTCGGATGCTCGTCGAATTGCGACCTCAAAGCGCTGTTCGAGGCCCGAGCCGTCGAAACATTAAGCCGAGGCGGTCAAAAACCCTCGAAGGAAGAAGTCCAGAAGTTGCATAAAAACTTCTTTAACTATAGCACCCTGATTGCTCATTTTGCTGGTCGAGAAGAGGCGAATCTTCGCAAAGGGGAGCATGAAGCTTTCCTGTTTTATTGGTACAACAAGTTTATTTGTTGTACCAAATCAAACAAATGCCTGGTCGAGAATATGCCAATGGCCGAAGCCCTAGTGAGTGGTCTTCCCTTAGCGCTTAGTCCGACCATCCTTGCCAACCTGCTGCGATGTTTGGCCGACGTGACTATCCACAAAATCGATCCCCATTAGAATGGGCCTCTCTGGGTTTTCCAACTTTGGTTGCAGACCTATTTCACTACATTTCAGCCGGAAGTTCTCGACTTTTCTCCTACCGAAGCGATCGGCCTGCAGCTGGCCCCTCATCCATTACCCTTTCACCAGGCTGACAAAATCTTTAAATACCTCTTCGGCCTTGAGGATTTCTCTGACGACGAGTTTCTAGTGTGTCGTCGCCGGGAGCATCCTCCATCCATCAAGCTTCCAAGCTCGGCCTGGGATGTCAGCGAGGATGCTACCCTACGTCAGAATTGGAGGTCGTTCGTGCTGGCGCGTGACCTTTCCCTTGGCTGTGACGCCTGCCGGGCGAGTTGGGAAGTCTACCAACCGCAGTTCCTGGCCAGACAACTTGGGTACCTTCAAGGCTGCCCAGTACCCTCATTCACTTCTCGTTCTCTTCTTAGTCGAGGGCGCTTCTCTGGTTCTTCGGAGAAGGAATGCCGAGACACCGAGAATGAGTTTCAGGAGTGATGCAAGACGTTGCGCCTTCGACTAGCTATTCCTGAAACCTTCAGTACTGACATCTTTGGTGACTGGTGGGAGGAGTACACCCGATACTTCTTCGGTGTTGCGATCGAAGACGTTATTGGCGCACTCTTTGGGGATCGACCCAAGAAGGTTCCTGCTCCCCTAGTCAAAGAGAAAATTCAAGGTATTCAGCTATCTTTTTCTATTATTCAACCGTTCATTCGACCTTATTAACTGTGCTTGGTCTTCTTAGATGCTCGACTGCCGAAGAAGGTGGCCGTGATTGATGCGGCCGCAATCAAGAGAAAATCAGCCTTCCCCAAGAAAGTCGATGCTGTAGTGCATACTCCGCCGAGCAAGCGGCAGGGCCCAGAGGTCGAGGCGGCACATGAAGCTTCCCGCCCTTCGAAACCCGTTAAGACGTTGGCGCAAAAATGACAACGGGAAGTTCATCCTATCTTTAGCCGAACAACGGAAGCGACTGTCTCCAGTACCTCTCCTGCTCCCATCGTCCGGGATCTTACGGAGGAGGGGATAGTTTTGCCCGGCCGTGTTTTCGACGTTTGACCCGCTCATGAAGCGGACGAGACCGAAGCTGTCGCTGCGCCATCAGTTATCGAGACAGCCACACTGGTTGTTGCTCATCCCTATGATGCTGTGGCCGTCCCAGCTACCACTCCGCCGGTCGAGGATCCTGTACCCGCGGTGCTAGTCGTTGCCCCTATTTTGGAGGAAGTTACCTCAGTCGTCGAGAAACGGACCTCCAAACCATCGAAGCGAATAACAGTTTCTTTGGGGGAGGTATGTCCAATTCTTGGGTGAATGCGAACATGTTTAGCACATTTTGATTAGTTTTGATATACTCCATTCTTTCAGGATGACACGAGCGAAGATATCCCGCTATCGCAACGCCCTCGCCGTGCTCGACCTACTAAGCCCTCGGTCCCCTCTCCCCAACCACAGAGCAAGATCGCCCAACAGTTTGGCCCTGCTGTGGTTGAGGAGGTCGCGCCTACCCAAGCTCATGTCGATGTTGTCCCAGCTGTTACTCCGGTCGGGGCGCAAAATGCTGCTCCGACCGAGGCAAATGCCTCTGTTCCAGCTGAGGCGGGGATCGCTGTCTCGGATATGGTTCCTCCTGCCTAGCCGGAGGCGACCGCGGAGACACCGGTGCACCCGTACGACGTCGACCTCGGCATTCCCCCTCAGGAAGCTTTGTTTGTTTACGTAAGGATTCCTACTTTCTTTAATTCTTAGCCATGCTTTCCTTTTAGAGCTCTAAATCCAGGATGTACCAACTACTAGATGCCCCCCACTTCTTTTCACAGAAAGTTCTACGCGCAGATGGGCATTGTTTATATTTCTTGGCCGCCCTAGTGGCCATCGAATGTAGACAACCTTCATCGGCCGCGTGAATTGAGAAGCTGTCTCAAACATTGGGCTCGGCCTCTAAGCTCATTGGGTTCGAGCAATGACCTAGGGGATATGGCCGATGTCTCATCGCGTCAGGTTTATCATCTCTCCCTTCTTCATCCTTTTTGGTTTAACTCGTGTTAACACTTGCCCTTTCATGTAGCCTTCCTGGGAGGCCGAGTTCGACGCTCTTGTTGCTAGGACGACTAAGAAAACGGTCGATTTTTCGACTGGTGCGACGCACGACTCGGCCGATCCAGACGCGCTCGTCAAGCTGCAAGAACTGCTACCGCTGTCGGCCTCTCAAATCCTGGAACGTAAAGGCCTTAACTCTGTCGGGGCATGTCTGAACAATCTTGCGGTCGATAGTCGTTTAGACAATGCTACCGTCACTCGAGCGTCTACCCTTCTAGATCGAGCCCGGGAGCACTTCAGAATTTTTGCACAAGCCATTCGGGCCGAGAGCGAATGGAAGGCCGTCTCGACCGTACAAGAAACCCTCTATCCGAAAGTCGAGACGCTGGTGGCCAAGAAGGAGCAGCTGGCCAAACTTGACTGCCAAATCGCCGAACTTCAAGATCGACGGTCGGTATTTGCCTCAAAACTCGCGAAGGAATTTGAGTCGAACAAATCTTGTTTGACCGAAATGCCGCCAACGGGAAGCGAGTCGACCAGTTGAAGATGGATAAGGGGATTCAACACGCGGAGGTTATCATGGGCGAAGTAAGGTGGCTGGAGCTGAAAGCTTTTCTCGAGACTGTCCTCCCTTCTTCGCCTTAGGGCTTTAATTGTAACCTTGTACTCTTTTGCAATTATTAACGAAAACTTTATCAAATTTTGCATCTGTTGGATCTTGGAGATTGTTGTCTTTGATACGACCCGCCTCTTTGCCGAAAATATACTTATTATTCTTGCATTTCCCAAGTAACCGGATAATATTTCTTTAAAAACTTCCCATTAATTGGTAGCTTATGAATTAAACCCGTTCGGTCCTTGAGACGATATGCCCCCTTGCCGAGAACTTTGTGAACAATGAATGGTCCTTCCCAATTTGGCGACCATTTGTCGAACCTAGGATCTTTCATACCAACCGGTAGCACGGTCTGCCAAACCAAATCTCCTTCGCCGAATGTTTTCTATTTAACCCTCTGATTGTAAGCTCGTTCGGCGATCTTCTTTTGAGTCGATAATAGGTTGCAGGCATCGAGTCGAGCTTCCTCCAAATCTTCTAGCTCTTGCCTCATGGCTTGGCTGTATTCGGCGCTGAACAGACTACTCTGCTCGATTATTCGTAGTGAATTTACACTCAACTCGACTGGCAGCATCGCGTCATGCCCATAAGTCAAGGCATACGGCGTTGTTCCGGTTGCCGATCGTGGTGACGTTCGATAAGCCCACAAAGCTTCATGTAGCTTTAGATGCCACATCCTGGGTTTTTCCTTCACCGTTTTTTCGAGAATGCCGATCAAAACCTTATTACTTGCCTCGGCTTGTCCGTTCGCATGTGGGTAGTACGGCGTAGACTGTTCGAGTCGGATATTCAATCCACTTGTGTATTCCTTAAACCTGTCAGATGTGAAAATTGTGCCATTGTCTGTTATGATCGTTTCTGGCACGCCGAATCTTGTCACGATGTTTTGTTCCACGAAATCACAAACCTCTCTGGATGTTAATTCGACGTATGATTTTGCCTCGACCCATTTAGTGAAGTAGTCCATTGCCACCAATATCCATGCGTGTCTTGCTGCCCCGGAGGATGGTGTAATTTTGCCAATTACATCCATAGCCCATCCTCTAAACGGCCAAGGTTTAGTCACCGAATGTAATTCCTCGGCTGGTACCCTTTGTATAGGGCCGTGGATTTGGCATTGTACACATCCTCGGGCGAACTTGATGCAATCTTTTAGCATGCTCGGCCAAAAATACCCGTGGCGGCGCATCAGCCATCGCATCTTTCGGCCTGATTGATGGGCTCCACAGATCCCTTCGTGTACTTCCGTGATTGCTCGGGCAGCTTCTCGTGGCCCGAGGCACAAAAGTAATAGGCCATCCTCACCTTTGTGGTATAGTTCGTTCTGATACATGACGTAGTTTGTGGCATGCACCTTCGTCTTACGATCGTGCTTGCCACTTGGGTTATCAAGGTATTGCATAAATGGTCTTCTCCAATCGTTTGGCAAAACCTCGACCGGGCAAACAGGCATCGATTACTCACGTTCTTACAACGATGGTAAAGACATCACGCGCGTCCAAATTGCTTGGTCGTGGTGAAGGACTTGTAGATTAACCAGGGCCGGATATGGCTGGTGCACTATAGGTGTTATCCGGCCTACCTCGCCCCCTAAGAGTTATGCTTCGGAGGCCAGCTGGGCGAGCTCATCGGCGACGGTGTTTCGATCTCGAGAGACGTGAGTGAATGTAATGCCGTCGAATGACTCGGCCAGGTAGCTGGCAACCATGTGGTAGGGTGTGTTGGAAATGTGCCCTAAAACCAATCATATGATGATACTTTATGGACATTTCACATGTTAAACTAATATAGTTTAATATAAAGGGCAAATATTATTGTTTCAAGCTGTCTCATATAAATGTTATATGCTTAAACGATAAGTCCAAGGAATATGATATTAGGAGAATGTAATCTAAAGAAGTTAGATTCATGAGACCATTCTCTTTTGTATACATATCCTAAACGTTCCTGATCATAGGATTGCTAATTGGGCATTGACATTCCGTTAAGATCAGTACGTGCTATGTCTTCTCTTAGGGAGAGTGACAAGTCTCGAGTCATTGGTGTGAATGACACCAAGACAAGCATGTAGGTGCTCGATAGAGATTGAGTCCACTGAACGCGATCAACGAGGAGTTCTCATATTCATGTCATATGAGAACTCATGGTTGGGATAATGCAAAGTAGTCAATTGACCTGAGGCATCACAGTTGTCTTGTGATTAGGTCCTTGATCTTTGACTATGTCAAAGTCACTCCGTCAGAGGGTGTCCACGGCATAGTTGGGGTTAAGCCACTTAGCCATGGAGGCAAGTGAATGCGCAACAAGGGATCTCTAACCTTCAAACTGTTTGAGGGAGAATACTCTATGATATGATTAAGAATCTCTGGCCAGAGTATGAATGAGATTGAGGAAGTCGTTCCAAATCACATTCAAGGTAATCATATAAGTAAATGAATCACGTTGGATAGTAGACATGAATAAACTATCAAACCAAACAATGTGGTCAAGAGTATTGTATTAGAGAATGACCGTATTGCATTGTAATCCTAAACTGAATAGGTTCTCCACCTCTTCTGATTAGCTTGGGTAGCCATGACATACTGCTAGGTGTCACTCATGGTTTGTGGAAGCCCTAAAGATGTATAATCATTTAAGGGAGAATTGAAAGTATGTTTCAATTCATAATCGATTGTTAAGAGTAACAATCGCCCACTGCCTCGCTAAGAGGAACCTAAAGGATCGCACACCGTGTAAGGTAATGATTGAAGGATATAATGAAGATGAGTAAGGACAATTAAATAGTTTAATTGTATGTGGCAAGGATTAATGAAAAGTTAATTAATCTAGAACGAAAGGTTCGTTTTAGGCCTTAAGTTAGTTTTGGGTTTCGGGACACAAAATGGTTTTGGTCCACAAGGCACATAAGGTTTAAGTTGTGTGACAACTAAAACAAAATGGGCAATTAACCCACTAATGATAGGGAGGCCGGCCATACTAGAGAGGGAGTGGGTTTTGGACTTATTACAAGTTTGCCACTCCAAAGAAGGGAGGTATAAATATGACTTTATAGCTTTTTCTTCATTAGGGTTTTCTTGGAGGAAAGATGAGAGTTTTTGGCTCTCTCTTTCTCTCTAGGGAGGCCGGCCACCATGGAGGGATTTACTAGCATCTAACTCCTCCATGGTCACTCATCTTCTTCCTCAACCATCCTTGGTGTCGAAACTTAGAGGTCTCCAACTTTGGTGACTCTTGGAGAATCCTTTCAACCACCATCCTCCAAGAAATCCATGGAGCTAAGAAGCAAGGAATGAAGGCCCTCTCCTTGGGTGATTAGCCTTTGCTTATGCAAAGAGGAATCAACAAAGGTATAAGATTTCTCAACTCACTTTGTTCTTGAGTTGAGTCTTGATTTACCATTTCTACTAGGCTTTGAATTTCATGGGTAATGTTTTGTTTTTGAGTGCATACAAGCATGATTCCGCCTTTAAATGTTAATTGCATGCCATAGATGTTGCTCAAATGAACATGTTTTTCACAAATTTTCCTTCAAGTGGTATCAGAGCCTAGGTCTAGTAGTTGGTGAATCCTTTTGGGTTTTGTAGTTCATAGTCTTTGATTTAATTGTTGTAATTGTTACAAGCTTTATTCTCGCTTCTTTGAATGTAAATTTTGCTAGAAAATTTGCCATCTCAAATGTTGTAGATGTAGTTCATATGAGCATGAATTTTGGAGCTAAAATTTGGTGCCATGTTTTTTGAGAAATTCGGCCAAATCCAAAGGGTGGATTTTTGGGTTCATGTTTGTCTTGTTAAAAATGTTTTAAAGTGACATTAGGAACCCCTAAGTACCCTAGTATGGTAATATGTTATTTCCATTAAGTTTGAGAGTTTTGGGATGTCTTTGGATGAAAAATGTTCATGGAACTCTTATGGGTTTTCATGGATGTTCTTCATTGTTCTTGTTATGTTCTTAGCAAGAACAAAAAGGTTGGGAATTTTGATTCAAAAAGGTGTTTGATTGTTTACTTGTTTTTGTTTGTGATGGATGATATGTTTTTTCAATCATCACTTTTCTTACATCACCATACTTTCCATGTTTCATGGAACCATGTTTTAAGGAATTCACTATTCACACCATACCAATCACTTACACCTTTCCATCACCTTTCAATCTAAAATCAACTCACACACACATCACTCTCTCACTTGTCCTTGGCCGGCCACCCTATTAAAGTAGGGTACTTTTGGGGCTTTTATGCAATTACATAAAGTTTTGATACTTTTGTGTATTTGTACTTTGACCCAAAAGTTTACGTTTTTACGTAAAGGCCCAAAATCACGAAAGGACAAATTGTTTTGCTCCTTTAATGAAGTTTTTGTATTTGTTGAAATTTTTGGGTTCTAGTTGTAATTACATGAAGTAGTGGACTTTTGTGTTTTTACAAAGTGACCTCAAAAGTTTGTGTTTTTTGCAATATAGCCCAATGGTTGAGGTTATTGCATTTGGCCCAAATTAGGTTGAGAACAAAATGGTTTTGTCTCTTTAAATGAGAATTGGATTTTCATTTCATTTAGCTCCTATTAAATCAATTCTATGGATACAAAAACCAAATGACAATGTTGCATTCAAGTTTAATTAGTTAAAGCGTTAATTAATTAAAGAAAAGGTGATTGTGAACCTAAGCCTACGATAATTGAGCTATGTGAAAGGCCGTATCAAATTTGTTTGAACCATGGGAATGTGTAGATTAGATTTTTGGTTGTAATTTGATATGATCAAATGTTGTAAAAGAGCATAAGCTCTTCTTTACTTTAAAGTAATTTGTTTTGATCAAATGTTGTAAAAGAGCATAAGCTTTTCTTTACTTTGAAGTACTCCTTTCTTGTTTTATTTGATATGCATGAAATTGGAGTAGAGGGTCCAACGCCCAATAAGAAAACACGCCTTAATGTGATTAAACGCGTAACTAAAATCAATCACCATCCCTAGACCGAGATCCGACACTAGGCTCGTGTTGGATCAAATCAAAGGTTCATAGTCATCCTAAGGCCCTAAGGCAACTATATAGTCCATCAATGAATGCAAAGCTTATGTTAGTAGTACCATATATTCTTGCTTTAAAAACCGTTTTACAAACATAGTGGGAGTATCATATACTACTAAATCAATCACATGGACCAATAGTTGTAATAGGACCAAATTGTTTTAATGTGATTAAAATGCATGCTTATATATATGATGAGACCTAAAGCCCTCAACAAACCATTATTAAGTTGACAAGCGTGAGAGTGCTTTGAACACTCTTTCGTGGCCTTCCACCGTGGTAGGCTCCAATCGTTTGTGACTCGTACACCGACTTCACCCTATCATGGGGGAGTACAAAGTGCGTGCTTACACTTTAGAGGAGTTCTATATGCATACATGATGTTGTGAAGGTAGGCAACGAGAATGATCAACATCATATCATTGTGAGGTTGTTCTTGAACCCCTACCCGAACTTGCATGGTGGGAATGACTTAACTAAGTGCAATGGAGCCAACATCATATCATTGTGAGGTTTCATTCTCTAGAGGCCAAATAAGATGGGTACTTGCAAGAGATGCAAATGAGTAAGCGTACTCTCTCATTATTATTGATGCTAGCCAACATCATATCATTGTGAGTTGGGCTTGGTAATAATGAGCCTCCCATACCCTACTAAGAGTTTCCTCCAAAACTCTCGAATTCCGATGAGGGATATGGAATTTGCCAAAATAGTGGGTGGTGCTATTTGATTTAAAGACCCGGATCAAATAGCTTAAAATCAATCAAATTATATTAGTTACGTATTTGTTTACCGATATATTTGCAAACGCTATCCAAAACTTGACAAAGAAAAGCCGAAGGCTTTAGTTTCCGGACTTGGTACTACAATCCCATAGATTGTCTATAATGGCTTGTTAATGTACCTAAGTAGTCTCATCCTCACAATCTTCCTAGTGATAATGTATCATTGGAAGAACATGTTAGATAAGTCTATCATAAAGAGGACAACACTTTTTAATGTCATAATTCTTCAATTACAAATTGTTGTATAAAGAAATAAGAGTTGCTTTGAACAACCCTTAGCTAACGCAAACACTAGTGCTTGTTTCTTTGTTACATGAACAAGGAACTTGAGAGGTAAGCACAAAGGCATGGACACTTTATGTGCCATGCTTCTTCACTTACAAATTGTTGTATGAAGAAATGAGAGTTGCCTTGAACAACTCTTAATAGTTTGTATTTATGTTTAGAACATAATGGTTGCTTGACAAAAATAGTCCATCAACATGGACTTATGATGATTTCGAATCATTGAGTGTTGAAGTGTTAAACCACTTCTAGAGACGGAAACTAGGCAAGGACTTCACTTTTGAGTCCCTATCCAAATGGTTCACTAAGTTTATTGTAAACTATATAGTGAACAATAACCACACGCTCTCCAAATCGTTTGATGTGTATAACACAATTGAAATAAGTTTCAAGAGAGATAGTGGGAGTTTAGGGACCATGACTATTGTAGTCAATTGAGAAGTCAAATGAAGAAAGCTAAAAACTCCAAGGGAACAAACTTTCTTTTTGAAAGGATGGACATTGGAAGGGGTATTTGCAAGATATGTCTTGCAAGTGTCAAGAACACACCTTTCAAAGGTGTTGAAAAATGTTCTTGAATAAGTTCAAAACAGTTGGTTCTTCTACTTGAATGTATGATTCTGTATTAGTAACTATGTTTTACAATCGTTGTAAAAGTGTTGCTAACAAGAAGTAGAAGATTAATGAGAGAAGAGAAAGTACTTCACATTCGGAACGTGAATCAAATAATGATCTCTGCGAAAGCAGATAGTACTTACTTCCTCATATGAACTACCAAAGAAATTGGAAAAACAAAGATTGTCTTTACATTCCAATTTGAATAAGGAACATGATTCCGTCACTAAAATGTTAGGAGATGGATGAATGTTTTGTTTGACAAAACAATTGTTCTTTATAAATGATTGGATTATTGTAATCTGACTGATCGTCTCCATAGTAGAGATAATGTGGTAGTGTTAACTGTTTAGAACATAACGATGCTTAAAACCCAAAAGGTTGCAAGGTAGTGACTAATCTCACTGAATTGTGACACCTCTAAAACATAAATTACGAGTTGGTCATAAATGGATGCTTTGGATCATTAGATCCGGATCCGATGCCTTCTTGTTAAAGTTGTATAGAGGCGAAATGTTCGAATCTTTATTCTTTTGGAAAGAAGAAAGAATCACAAAGTTATTGAGGTTAATTCACTTACATGTTAGTGGCACATGTCCACGACATAATACTACTTATGTTGTTTGACATTCACCGAAGATCACTCTCGGTTGGACTATAGTTTATTTTGAATAAACACAAGTCCGAATACTTTGTAAAAGGTTTCAAAGAATTCAAGAATGTAAGTTGATGAGTAAGATGTGTAAAGTATTTATCTCCTTAGATTTGATCCAAGGAAAGATAACACTTTAGAAAAGTTTCATTGATAGATATCAAGGAAATAAGCATCATAAGATAACGAATTTCTCCATTGGGAGAAGAACGAACTCGAATAAGATTTAGTTCGTTAGATGTTATCAATTACCCATATATAGGATATATATATATTTCTAAGTCAATATGATTGTCAATTAGAAAATCTTCCAAAATGTTTCATGACTCCATATGATGTAGTTGGAAAGAAAGACAAGTCTTAATCGTGTTAAGACTTGAGGTTATGTGCTAATAAGCAATATTTGTTAATAGAACAATCTTGTAGGATATCCTTAAATTAACTTTTGGATATCACTTCTATGAACCAACTAACAAATGTTGTTTGTTGGGTAGTTCATTGTATTCCTACACTAGGATTTGCCTAAAATAGAGCAAATGAACAAGAGATAGAATTCAAAGAATGGGTTCTTTGAGAGACAAGTTGATAATCAACAAATATAAAAACCTAGTTCCCACACCACTAGCTCCAAGGTAGTCGAGAAGGATTTATAAACCGTCTTAGTTGAATGGTTTGAACTTTATGACTATGTCATGGAGTTACACCTCTTAATTCGAAAGAAATAAGAATGAAAATCCTTATGACTACATTGAGTGTATATGTGACATATACTCAAGGAAATGGTATAATACCATTTGACCCGAAATAATGAAACCCTCATGGCTAATTGGTAGCTTAAGGTGACTACAATCAACAAGATTGGTTGACTTGGAAGAAATCATCCTTGATGTAGTCTTGGTTTCTATTAATTCGAAGATTGCTAGGTACAACTAAATAGTGATTCAATGTTTAGACGTAATATGGGTTTCCGAAACCATTATCAAGATAGTCTTGATAATATATGTCTAAAACAAGGAATCATAATACTTGTAAGTTGTAGAGATCCATCCATCATGAATCTTAGCAAGCTAGTGGGAGCTATAAGCATCTTATGAGAGAAAGATCAAATCGTTTGATTTCTCATAAAGATGTAAATGAATCTTTTGTTTACTAGGTTTACAAAAGATTAGTGGGAGTTAATCATATTCCTAAATTAGAACATATATTTGATATATTAATTTTGGAAATGAAAGGAATTCTTCTTCGTTAAAGTTATGACTTTAAACGTTCTATAATGATAGAATGTATATGGGAGACATAGTCTACATACATAGGATGGAAATCTATAATGATCGATTTCAAGATATAATTGGATTATATCGAGACCTAATGGTAGACAAAAGATGCTAGGAAGTTTCTTATATGATGATAAACTTCAATCAAAAGGACAACTCTAGTAAGACTAGGAAGTTGCTCTTCTCAAAAGGAACATACCCTTTGACTCCCAAAGAAACATAATGCGTAACTAGAATCCTTTATGCATACGCATAAAGGCGATTTACGTATTTCATATTGTATGAAAAACACTGATATGAGCTGTACCTAGAACGGTACAAGATGATATCAGTACAAGCCCAGGATCAGAACCATGGCAACTGTCAAGTTGGTCCTTAAGTATTTAAGAAATACTAAAGGAGATATTCCTCAAGAATGAGGAAGAATTAAAGTGACGCAATGGAAGCGTAAATGTATTAGATTATGAATCTAATATAGTATCCATCATTGGATGTCTCTTCATTGTGAATGAAGAGATAATAGGATATCTCTTTATTATGACTAAAGAGATATTTGGGTGGAAACATTACAAGTAATGACTTTAGTGTGTTCTACCATGAATGCAAAATATATATCGCCATATAGAAGTTTACAACAATGTTGTTTGGATGGGAAAGTTCATTTATGAACTCTCTATTCGGTTCCAACCAGAAAGTGTCTCTAGTGTACAGACACTACGACACTAATGGGGCGATAGCTCAAGCCAGGGAATCAAGGTCTCATCAAGATCCGAACTCAAGTGAGAGACTAAACCACATGATTGAGAATCATGTATAATGGTGACGTCGTTATTCTCAAGGTTGCTTCTATGGATAACATATAGATATCCATTGTCTAGGCCTACCACTCAGCCATTTTTGAAATGAATTCAGAAGAGGTATCATCACTGATAACCAAGCTGATTGGCTCTAGTGCAAGTGGGAGATTGTTGGAAATGTGCCCTAAAACCAATCATATGATAATACTTTACGGACATTTCACATGTTAAACTAATATAGTTTAATATAAAGGGCAAAGATTATTGTTTCAAGCTGTCTCATATAAATGTTATATGCTTAAACGATAAGTCCAAGGAATATGATATTAGGAGAATGTAATCTAAAGAAGTTAGATTCATGAGACCATTCTCTTTTGTATACATATCCTAAACGTTCCTGATCATAGGATTGCTAATTGGGCATTGACATTCCGTTAAGATCAGTACGTGCTATGTCTTCTCTTAGGGAGAGTGACAAGTCTCGAGTCATTGGTGTGAATGACACCAAGACAAGCATGTAGGTGCTCGATAGAGATTGAGTCCACTGAACGCGATCAACGAGGAGTTCTCATATTCATGTCATATGAGAACTCATGGTTGGGATAATGCAAAGTAGTCAATTGACCTGAGGCATCACAGTTGTCTTGTGATTAGGTCCTTGATCTTTGACTATGTCAAAGTCACTCCGTCAGAGGGTGTCCACGGCATAGTTGGGGTTAAGCCACTTAGCCATGGAGGCAAGTGAATGCGCAACAAGGGATCTCTAACCTTCAAACTGTTTGAGGGAGAATACTCTATGATATGATTAAGAATCTCTGGCCAGAGTATGAATGAGATTGAGGAAGTCGTTCCAAATCACATTCAAGGTAATCATATAAGTAAATGAATCACGTTGGATAGTAGACATGAATAAACTATCAAACCAAACAATGTGGTCAAGAGTATTGTATTAGAGAATGACCGTATTGCATTGTAATCCTAAACTGAATAGGTTCTCCACCTCTTCTGATTAGCTTGGGTAGCCATGACATACTGCTAGGTGTCACTCATGGTTTGTGGAAGCCCTAAAGATGTATAATCATTTAAGGGAGAATTGAAAGTATGTTTCAATTCATAATCGATTGTTAAGAGTAACAATCGCCCACTGCCTCGCTAAGAGGAACCTAAAGGATCGCACACCGTGTAAGGTAATGATTGAAGGATATAATGAAGATGAGTAAGGACAATTAAATAGTTTAATTGTATGTGGCAAGGATTAATGAAAAGTTAATTAATCTAGAACGAAAGGTTCGTTTTAGGCCTTAAGTTAGTTTTGGGTTTCGGGACACAAAATGGTTTTGGTCCACAAGGCACATAAGGTTTAAGTTGTGTGACAACTAAAACAAAATGGGCAATTAACCCACTAATGATAGGGAGGCCGGCCATACTAGAGAGGGAGTGGGTTTTGGACTTATTACAAGTTTGCCACTCCAAAGAAGGGAGGTATAAATATGACTTTATAGCTTTTTCTTCATTAGGGTTTTCTTGGAGGAAAGATGAGAGTTTTTGGCTCTCTCTTTCTCTCTAGGGAGGCCGGCCACCATGGAGGGATTTACTAGCATCTAACTCCTCCATGGTCACTCATCTTCTTCCTCAACCATCCTTGGTGTCGAAACTTAGAGGTCTCCAACTTTGGTGACTCTTGGAGAATCCTTTCAACCACCATCCTCCAAGAAATCCATGGAGCTAAGAAGCAAGGAATGAAGGCCCTCTCCTTGGGTGATTAGCCTTTGCTTATGCAAAGAGGAATCAACAAAGGTATAAGATTTCTCAACTCACTTTGTTCTTGAGTTGAGTCTTGATTTACCATTTCTACTAGGCTTTGAATTTCATGGGTAATGTTTTGTTTTTGAGTGCATACAAGCATGATTCCGCCTTTAAATGTTAATTGCATGCCATAGATGTTGCTCAAATGAACATGTTTTTCCACAAATTTTCCTTCAGGGTGCTAGAGTGTAACTCATACAACGGAAAGTGTCGTTGAGTTGGTTAATGACAAGCTCGGAGTCGCCAAGGACGAGTACGTGAAGTGCTCGTAATTCATGGAGGACGCCAAGGCCGATGACGAGGGCTTCGTATTCGGCCTGATTGTTGGTGCATTCAAAGTCAAGGTGGAGAGAAAAATACCAACAGCGATGCTGTGGAGACTGGACGACGAGGCCCATTCCGGCTGAGGTAGAGGTACTAGAACCATCAAAGTAAAACGTCCAAAAATTGTCACGGGCGTCCACCATGCCGATCTCGACGTTAGTTTCCCCGAACTCACAAGGGGATGGGTGCTGGGCAAGAAAATCAGCTAGAGCTTGACCTTTGACTGCCTTCTGGGGGACATATTGTAAACTAAACTCAGATAATGCCATTGTCCACTTTCCGATTCGGCCTTTGACTATCGGTCGAGTGACCATGTATCGTATGACATTGGTTTGGGCAATGACATGAGTAACCGACGGTAGCATGTAGTGCCGGAGCTTGGATGCAGCGAAGAACAAAGTCAAGCAAAGCTTCTCGACAGGTGAATAATTGATTTCTGGTGCGCTGAGCCGTCGGCTGAGGTAGAAAACGGCCTGTTCGCTTCCGGCGTCATTATCTTGAGCGAGGAGGCAACCAATCGATTCCTCAGCCTTTAAGATGTAAAGTTTTAAGGGTTTATCGCGCCGAGGGGGAACGAGCATAGGTGGTTTTGTTAAGGACACTTTAATTTGTGTGAAAGCTACCTGGTGTTCTTCGCGCCATTCGAACTTATCAGAATCTTTTAGCTTAAGAAGTGTAGAGAAAGCCTTCATCTTGCCTGCCGAATTTGCTATGAATCGACGAAGAAAATTGATTTGGCCGAGCAAAAACTGCAGTTGCTTTTTGGTTGTTGGAGGTGGCGCGGCCATGATCGCACGAGCCTTGTTCGCGTCTATCTCAATACCACGATGATGGACAAGAAAACCCAAGAAATTGCTAGCGGACACACCGAAAGCGCATTTAGCAGGATTCATCTTGAGGTTATGTCGGTGCATACGAAGGAAAGTCTGCCGAAGATCATCAAGATGCGTTCGGCGGTCTTTCGATTTTACTACCACGTCGTCGATGTATACTTTAACGATCGTGCCAATTAGGTCGTGAAAGATGGCGTTCATGGCGCGTTGATATGTGGCACCAGCGTTTTTAAGGCCGAAAGGCATAACCACCCACTCATAAGTGCCGAGTGCCCTTGGGCAAAGAAAGGCAGTTTTATGGACATCAGCCTCGGCGATAAAGATCTGGTTATAATCGGCGTGGCCGTCCATGAAAGATAACATGGCATGGTTGGCCGCGACGTCAATTAACAAATCCGAGATTGGCATGGGATATTCGTCTTTAGGGGTTGCCAAATTCAGATTACGGAATTCAATGCATATGCGGAGTGCGCCGTTCTTCTTGAGGACCGGCACGATATTCGCTAGCCACTCGACGTATCGAGCAGTCCGAATGAACCCGACATTTAAAAGACGAACGAGTTTATCTTTTATACCGAGCTGGACTTCGGTTGAGAATCGTCGGGGTGATTGACGATAGGGCTTACATCCAGGTTTGATACGCAGCTCATGTTCGATGAGATTCCTATCGAGGCCTGGCATCTCATGATAACTCCAAGCAAAACAGTCTTTAAACTCACGAAGGAGTTCGTCAAGCTCCAATTTCACAGATGAGGGTAGCAAAGCACTAATAAATAACGGCCGAGGGTCTTCGGCCGTCCCAACATTGATTTCCTCCAAAAGGTCTTTAACCTGAGGATGAGTATCTTCGAGGTCGATCGGAGCAGCTTGGATGTTATCAAAGGAGAGCACAGGTCCGTTATCATCCTCGGCCAGGAACTCTACGAGATGAACGCCCGAGTGTGACTGTTTGGAAATAGCGTACCAATGAGCCAGCAGTCGTTCCATAACTGATGAAACCGTGGCTCGGCGTCTGTCTTGTTGGGTGTCAGACATCAGGATCGTTGGTGAAGTTAGCCAGCCCGAGTCTCGCCGAATCCTGATGAACAGTTTCGGCGCCAACCTCGACGGCTTTCTGAACTGAAATACGAGTCGGTCGTCCCTCATCATTGAGCCCTTGCAGAGTGATATAGTCGACATGGTTGTCGTAGTATCGTGCTTGGATCATGTTGGCTTCAAAAGGCTGATGGTCGGCGGGATGTATGACGATCGACTTCCCATCCCAAAAGACGAGAACTTGGTATAACGAGACGGGATGCAACTTGTTTGGTGAATCCAATCTCGACCGAGCAACGCATTGTACTCAGTCTTGGAGTCGACAATGAAGAAGGCCGTCATGTGATTGCGGCCAGCGATGCTTACTTCTAATGGTAACACTCATTTGGTCTGAGATTTATCCCCGACAAAGCTGCTCATGGTTATGCCTGATGGGATGAGTTCGTCGTTCGAAAGGTGTAAGGCTTTCATGACAGATACAGGCATTATATTGACCGTGGCCCCACAATTGACGAAGATTTTAAAGACTGGGTATTCTTCGATGTGAGCCGTAATGTATAGAGGTTTGAGGTGACGAAGGTTGGCGGTCGAAGAGCGAGGACACAATTCGGCCAGAGCTGCCTTGAGATTATCGTCCTTGGTCGCTGGCTCGAGGTCGGTGAAGGAGACAAAATCAACCTGTGTGGCTTCTTCGGCCACTACATCGCCGTCTAGGAATCTCGGCTGGGGCGCGGTTGACTGAAAATTGGCAGACAAGACATGGACCATGCTGATTTCCATGTTATTGAGGATTGAAAGGCCCATCGAATTGGGATCTTCCTCCCTCATTGGTTTCTCTTCCTCTAGAATCTCGTCCTCCGGAATTTCTTCCTCGTCCCCAAAGTTCTCATCCTCAAGATTCTGTTCCTCATCCTCAAGGTTCTCCTCTTCATCCCCAAGGTTCTCTTGATCCCCAAGATGCGCCTCTGCACCTCCAAGGTTCTTCTCTTGGCTAACTTCTTTGTCCTTTAGGTTCGATGATGCTGGCGTCGGATCTGGAATTTGTGCCATGACCTGGGTTTGTTCTTAGTATGCTATTCGGGCATTTCTGACGTCCAGGTAGGCGTCTAAACGTTCGACACGACGCATTTCGTTGACCGTAAGGCCGAAAAGAGATACGGCCGAAAATACCTCAAAATGGTATCGCAAGTACTGGAGATCCTCTAGGGAAAAGGGAAGTTCGTTTGCGTTGATGTCCATATATGGGTCGACACTGAAGCCGAGAACTCGGGCCTCACGTATGTGCTGGAAACTAGCTTTCAACCCGAGATCGAAATTCTTTTGGATGATTCGTTCGGCATCTGGGCAGGTTAGAACGAGGTCGATCGTGTCTTGACATGCTTTCGGCAAACCATATAAATCATTGGCCGAATGAGTTTTGTGAAACTCCCGCATGTACTTTAAGGCGTCGCCGAAGAACGGTGGATGTAGATTTCGCCGAACTTTGATTAACTGGTCTTCTACAGGCAATGGAGGCAATGTGTCTTCAGCCTATTTCTTAAAATGCTCTAGTCGGGCTTTCATTTCTCCAGGCCGAATAAGAAGTTTGATTCGCTTTTCGGCCTCCTCAAATGTGGTTACCACGACATGATCAACCGACTGTTTACCTTGTACCAATTCTCTCATAATCGTAGGGGTTTGCCGGTTATCGTTATCACCGACTGTCTCATTCGGCTGCCATTTTTGGCTCGATGCGGCCGAAGTCTCTTGTGCCGTTTGCCGACGGGCCAGGCAATCGATTCTTTGGTGTCAGCGCTTCTGTGATTTGGATAACGCGGTGTACACACCCTTAGACGAGGGATAAGTATACCACCGTTGATCTTGAGGTTCATGAGGCTTAAAGGTTCTTCGACTTGCGGAAGAACTCGAGCTGCTAGAATTGCAGGAATAATACTCTTCATTGTAGAATGGGGTATCAAAGTCGAGTCGTCTCCTGGCCGAGGATGATTTGACCTCCTGTGGGCCGAGCCTGTTAAAAACGGTATTGCGCGGATTTGAGCTGGGCGTTTTTTGAGGCGTTGGTGGGCCTGAGCGCAAACGCGGCGTTTCTGTGTGTCGTGGCTGTGTTTAACTCGAACATCGACTTTGGATTTTGTGCGCGAATTTGCCGATTCATTGGCTTCTTCAGCGCTGGAACTTGACATGAGCTTGACGATGGCTGGTTCGGTCGAATCTCGAGGTGGGGAATTCGAGAATAGATCGATCTTGAGTCGTGGTTGGCCACCTTTGGTTAAGTAGTGCCGAGCTGGGACGATCTCGATTTTTGAACTTGCCATGGGTTCAACGATGGCTGGTCTGATCGAATCGCGAGGTGGGGAATTCGAGAACAAATCGATCTGAAGCCGCGACTTGGTCCCCTTTCTTGGGATATGACGTGCTGAGACGATTTCGGCCTTCCCTTTTCCTTTGTCTCGCGGTAAATGAGCATTGACCATACCCACCGTTGTTGTAGGGAAGGGATCTGCATTAACTCCCATTTTCTTCTCTGGGAACTTAAGTTTGCCATCGTCGATCCACCTCTGAATGGTATCTCGAAACACGACACAATTGTTCGTTGTGTGTTTGCTCGAGTTATGATATTTGCAATATATCCGCCCCTTCAGCTCTTCGGCCTTGGGAATGTTATGCCCCGACCGAAGTTTTATAATCTTGGCGAGTAGTAATTGGTCGAAAATGACGTCGGCTTTAGTAATATCAAACGTATATACTTTTGTCGTTTTCACGGTACTATCTTCCGATATTGGCCGAGCTTTAACATCCTTAGGATTGATGTGGGCCAACGCCTTGCATATATAGGGTTTGTCAATCACTATCTCGGCTGCATCTATGCTGGCGTATTCTTTAGAATCTACCGAGGCATAACTGACCATGGGATTTTTATAGATGGTCCCTCGGGATGGGGGTTTCAAGGCTTTCTCTTTGCGGAGCAGATAGTCGTATTGCTCGACATGCTGAGCTAACTCATACATGTCGCGGAAGTTCGCCCCCAGGAATTTCTTCTTATACTCCATATCTAAACCGTTCAACGCCAATCGAACAAACTCGACTTCTGGTAAGGGTACGCGGCACCAGTTCCTGGCCGATTTAAATCACGTGAGATAATCCATCGGCGATTCATCGGAGTCTTGCGCCATTCTGGCCAACGACGAGACTGACATTTCCATCCCCGGCCGATAGAACTGCTCGTGAAACTTCTCGACCAATTCTTCCCAACCTTGAATGGAGTTGGGTGGGAGGTTAATGTACCACGCGAATGCCGAACCCATGAGTGAGAAGTTAAACAGCCGCAACTTATAGAGGTCGTTATTTACATCTCCACATTGTGCGGTGAAACAGGCGACGTGCTCTAAGGAGGACAAAGATGATTCTTCAGCAAAAAGGCTAAAATCTGGGATTTTAAAGCCTTTAGGATATTCAAATTTCTCTACATAAGCTGGATATGGATGGATAAATTTAGGGAAATTCGGCCCTTTCTTCAGAGCCGAATCAATCATTCTCTGAACCTCGACCACATCTACAGATGGTTCCATTCCTGAAGCAAACTCATCTGTTCGATTGGTTGATGCACCCCTTTTGTCTAGCTCGGCCATCTTGAACCGAGCAGGTTCTACCTCGGCCGGCAATACTGGCGTGCAATTACTTTTTGGCGTAGGCTGTTTGAAACGATCAGAGTAGCCCATATACTGTGTATTGTTAACCACGGCCTCGAGCAATCTCGTGTGCATGGCGTTTTGACTATGTATTTCTTCAAGTATCCCTCTTATTCCTTGACTGAACGTGTGCTCGAATTGCTGAGACTGTTCCTCGAGCTTTCGTAAAAAAAAAACGATCTGGTTGGTGGATCGGATCCTTCACCACCGTCTTCATCACAGTCTTCTACTAAGCCTTCAATTACGGCTTCCTTTGTTATCTTTGTGAGGGGATCTTGAGGCAGTTCGCCTGAGCACGTTTCTCTTTCTGGTCATGTCGCTTTTGATGCCTCAAGTGTTCCGGCAGCAGAGGGCTGTGCCCATAACGAACCTTCGGCTCCAGGATTATGACTCGAGTAGGTAGCGACCGATTTTCCCATTGTTAATTTCTTTGTTACTGACCGTGTTTCAATGGTCATGAACTTCGAAGGTTTAGCACTTGGTCCCACTGGGCGTGCCAAAATGTTGACCCTAAAAACTACCAAGCCTACGTGGCGTGCAGGCCGAGTAACTAATGAGCTAACCACGTCCTTCGGTTGAATGCAGGGCGTGCCAACTCGACGGTCGAGCTCGGCCGGTGAGTAAAATGTTGACGCTGCATTGTGTACGCGGATGACTTTTGAATCTTGCTACTGCGGCCGAGGAAGGAACACCACTCGGCCTTTCGGTTCTAGAGCCTGAAGACAAGGCTGCTAGTCCTGCGAAGTTCACGAATCGCTGGCACCGGATTCGGTGACGGTGATTATATTTGTGAAAGTATAATCACGCCGAATCGACACCAAAGTGTAGGGGCACAGATACTCGAAGCAGATATAGGTCTTGACAGTGAAAGTAGTTTGGCCGTCTGAATGCCGAACTCTAAAACCAACCCATGAGTATCCAATCATAAAACAACTCGGTGTTCAATGTGCCGAGCCTGGTAATTCGTAACACCTCACTTCGCCGAGAAGGCTGATGAGATGACCTTTGTCGAAGAGAACTCGAAAGTCCTTCTCGACCGAGACTTGGATAGGTAACCAGACGGCCTCGACGCAGTGCTGTTTATCCAAACTGAAGATGCTCCGCGATTGACTGGTTCTACGGCAACAGTGCTATTTATCCAAACTGAAGATGTTTACCGGTTGCCTCCACAGTCCTGTTTATCCAAACTGAAGATGTGTCGGTGGAAAAAGAAAATAAAAATCTCAAAAGGTTGAGAGAGTTTGCGCAGGGTAGTTTTGTGTGTTGAGTTGAAGGTCCTGAACGTTGTGCTTTCCCCTTTATTTATAGTTCTGTGAATACTCCGATTCATCTTCGGATTGAGCTTCCTCTTCCTAGTCTAACTCTACCTTGGCCGATGCTAATCCAATACCATCTCGGCCGATCCCAATCCAACTAGGACTCTGAACCTACCCCCAATTGCAAGCTCAGTTCACTTTTACTGCAACCTCCTTAGGACTCCTTCTCCTAGTAGGTCTCGGCCTCTGTCTTGTTCCTATACTTATCTGTTTTCTCCTTCTTTTCCCAGATAGGACTCCTAATCCGTGGCCCATAGCGCCGATCCACTACCTTCACGCAGGTCCTGGGCCGAGGACAGTCCGAGCTCGGCCCAACGTCATTTTGGGCCCAAACAGATATGCACAAGCTCATCCAAACACCACGTGGAAGAAGCGTAGTCTTTTGAAAAAATGATTACCGAAAGCTGTGATTTTTCGATTGCTTTGAGAAGGGCAGGTGCGATTTCATCTCCTCTCTCAAGCTTGTCATCAATGTAGGTTGTGATTTTTTTCTCAAGTAAGGCAGCGTGAAGATGGCTAGTAAAAGTACAGCGGGTGTCCTCACCTCTGAAACTAATAAACACATGGTACTGTTTTGTAACAGCAGCATCATCAGGAGCAGCAGCGGATGAAGAAGAAGAAGAAACCATATCCATATCCATAACCTCTATTTTTCAGATCCAGGGAGTTGTTGCAGAAAGATTATTTGTTAATTAGAGAGAGAGAGAGAGAGAGCGAGAGACTAGTTTAGAAATAAGGAGGATCCATCCAATGAAGAGAGAGAGAGACTAGTTCAAACTTCAGAAGGAAGGAGGATTCAATGAAGCAAGAGAAAGAGAGTAAAGAGAGACTTGTTCAGAATTTATTATAAGAGAGACTATTTTATTTCAATATAATATCTCTGTTACATTTTTCATCCATTCATCCGTTAAGAGCTAACTTGACTGCCAAATTTGTGTTACGTAGCAAAAAATAAATTTTTATTCATTTAAAATATTATAATATTTACCCTATTAAAAAAAAAACCCTAACCCAAAAATCGTCTTCCCCACCCAGAATCCCATGTCTTCCCTTTCCCCATCCCTAGCCGCATTCACCCAAATTCCTTTCTTTTCTCCATTGTACTTCGTCGCCTTTCTCCATTGCCAAATTCCTCTCCTCTTTAATCTCATCATCCCCATCATCAAAATCCAAAATAAATTGGCTCTGATTATCAAACAATTCAATAGGAACATCGACGAAAATGTGGTCGCACCGTTCCTACCTACCATACCTGCACCGTGACCATGACCCACATCCATGTGACTACTCTGCCCAAATCAGTTCTTGATCTGTTGAAGGCTTGAAGCCAAGAAACCCGCCTCTGGAGCCTAAAATTCGACGACAAAAGAAAAACAACGTAGAAAATAGGGAAAAAAAGAGAGGAAAAGGATACAAAGAGAGACAGAAGAGAGAGAAACTGTGAGACTGTGAAACATTTTAGAGAGCGAAAGTAGAGAAGAACGAAGAAGGAATGAGATCTGATCGTAGAGAAAAGCAAACGAAGCTCGAAGCTCTACCCCCTTGTGGTTGTCGATGTTGTAAGCCTAACTCTCTCTAGCTGATTTGCTGTGAGGAAGCCCTAATTGGAGTTTTGTGTTTTGTGTGTGAGATTTGGGGGGGGGGGGGGGGGGGAAATTAGGGTTTTGTTAATTTCTGTTTTATTTTGTCGGATAGGGGAATAAACCCTAGGATTTTGTGACTTTTGTGTGAGATTTGGGGAAAAATTAGGGTTTTGTTAGGCTTTTAGATGAAGGAAGGGAGAAGAAATTGTGGGTGAATGCGGTTGAGGATGGGGAAGGGGAAGACATGAGATTATGGGTGAGGAAGACGATTTCTGGGTTTGGTAAGGAATTGAAAATCGACCACAAACCTAAGGGGTAAAATGTAATTTACCTTTTAAAGTTAGATTTTTTTGTAGATTTTTTGTCATTTTATATTTTTGGCACATTTCTGCCAATATTATAAAATAGAGTAATAGTACATATATTTAAATTTGTTAGTTAAATTTACAGATTAAATAATGTATCACCAATAAAAAATAAGCACGTTAATCAACATTTAAGTTATAATTCAATTATTAGCTTTCATGTTATTTAGTTTATAAATTTAGTCTTCCTAACATCATTTTATAAAATTTCATGATAAAAATATAAAATAACAGAGAGTCAATAAAGAATGTCAGGAGAGTTTCTTGAGGATTTCTTTTACTTGAATTGGCTTTTGAGTGCATGCACAAAGCTCCAAACGCTCGAATGAGGATCCTCTTTGTAAGGATTCCAGGTCCGTTCATTGTACATCATGTGATCAGTTTTTGTTAGGTACTATTCATATTTAATTTTAAATAAAAATATTTAAAATAATTTCTGGCCGCATGATATATGATAAACAAACACGATTTGAGGATCATTAGAATCTCACAAAGAAGATCCAGAGAGAATCATCATTCCAAACGCTCCTTCATAAAAGTAAAAAAATGGGGAGAAGGATTCTCACCTCTCTTTTTTTCCCTCTCTTTCACTCCTATCCTATTTAAACGGTTATGGTTAAGTCATGTTAATATTTTATATTATTTTTTTATAAAAATGGAAAGATAAAATAAAAGTATAAGAGATGGGGATGAAAAAGAATGAAAATAGGAGTAAAAAGAATATTAGTCCAGAAAATGGGGGCACATGGAGAATCTTCGTCAGAACAGAAAAAGATGGTTGAGAGACGAACAGTCACAAAAGTAAAAAATGGTGCACATGGGAATCATGGGATGACGGCTCCTTTACGCGTTTTACGTACAAAGTTACGAATATTTTAAGTTAGTTGACAACAATTTCTTTCAATAAAGTCGACAAAGTGACACATGGGATGGGGCCTCCCTTCAAGTGCTTTACCTTAACATACAAAATTGCAAATTTTTTCAGTCAGTTGAACAATTTGTTTCGAGAAATTTCCGAACACTTTCTATTGAGAGATGTCGATTGAGAATCCTCATATTTATTATTTAGGATTATGGCTTGCATTCTATTGCGCTCAATGCCATTAATTTTGATTGTATTAGATGTTTTTATTTTTAACAAATATTTTTTTTTCATAAAAAAAAATAAAATTATGGAGGGTTAATATTAGTTTTTCACTATTAAAGATTACCTAAAATTTGGAATTATCATTTCGACCATATGTAACAAATCAACCAATTGAGTTAATAATAAGTAACTATCAATTGAGTTAATAATAAGTAACTATTAAGGGTCCAAAATTCATTTAGTTTGATTTTTCCGTTACACAATCATTACCACTAGCATGCAATTTAATCTCAACAAGGACTAACCTACACCAACAATTCACCGTAGCATCTAGGTGGCGCATTTATTAGTGCATCAATTGTTTATAATGTCAAGGTGGCATAAGTAAGATAAAACCAATCCGAAGCCTATGAATTTTTAAATCAACAAGCGTGCAACCTACGAATAGAAGGATTCGGCTAAAACATTATGAATCATCAATTTATTTGTTATAGTTGATTAACTAAGTTATCTTAGTCTTAATTGAATTTTTTTTAAGAAACGATATTTTCAGAGTGATTTATAATTGAACGGCTTCAACTATAAACACAAAGTTTTGTGAATCGAACACGAAACATCATCCTCAACCTTGAGGAGCCAAGCATTATCCTACTTTGACATGGCCAAATAAAAGACAAGAAATTTACACACAACAAAAAAGTCACTACAACAGTTACTGTAAATCAATCACACACTATTAGTTAGGTCATTGGTAATTATGTCATAGACCCTTGCACAACTAACAGCTTCATAAGCCATTGACTATAATTAAAACCCCTTTTTTTCTTTCTTTTTTTTTTTTTTTCCTAAAATATAAAGGTTTAGATTTTGGAGATATTTTTTTGGTTAAAAGCTAGGAGAGTTCACTTGAAAGTGAGAGGTCTTAAGTTCGATTCTCGTCAAAGTCGAATTTGAATCACATTCAGGGACGAAGCAACTATAGGCCTAGAGGGGGCGGATGCCCCCACTCAAAAAATTGTACATTTTTGCATCTCAATGACCAACCCTAATTAAAATAAAAATTAAACCCTATATGTTAATTGGTATCAAGGGAAATGCTAAGGTGACTCTTCCAAAAGTGGACCTCTCCATAGACTTTCCGTCACCTCATGTTTTTAGCATAATCCCCGTACCAACATTATTAAACATTGTGCCAAAAACATGAGGTGTGAAGAGTCCCACTTTGAGAGAGTATCCTTAGCCTTTCTCTTAGTATCAATATGACTGACTTCGCCAACAATGATTCTAAGTGTTTTGTATGAAATACTTTATAAGATTAATATATAAGTGTTTGTTTAGTAAATTTTTTAACTTTTTAATTGTAACTTTGTTGTTTGAAGATGCCCCCATTCATACAAATATCTGGCTTCGCCCTGATCACATTATTGCTAGCATATTGTGAGGCTTAGCACAACCCCCCTCATTTTAGTGTAGATAATCTCAATTGTGAAAACAAAAAGGGGATAGTGGCTAATCACTCGATCATAGGCTTGATTTCTGGTGACAGAAGGCACGGCTACACCTCCTTGAGTCTCTGTAGCCTTGTCGGTGCTTCTCAGCAAGCCAAAAACATAATAAATTTCAAAGTACAACGTGTCAAGCAAGCCACGGTTCAATCATTATCTATGCATCATGCCAAGCCAAAGACAACATAAAATCACAAAATGTCAAGCAAGCTCCTCGATGGTTCAAGCAAAACCCATAAAACATGCCAAGCTAAGAATGAAGCATAATAAATTACAACACACCGTGCAAACCATTGAAGCCGAAAATCAACCCAACCAAATAGATTGTGCCATCCTTTCCTATCCAAGCAAATCACCAAGTACAAGAACACTCCTAACCTACCACAACTATCACTCTTATTAACCACCATTTTCCAATTCAGACGACGACTAAAATAAGAGCCACAAATACAAGTTCGTGATGCAGTAAATGTTTAGTCAGTGCACATGCTTAAATGTTAAGTTTCCAACTACGAAAATCATGAACGAAAGTAGAAAATGGGGCACATGGGATGGGGCCTCCCTTTAATTACGCGCTTTTCGTACATGTGAATTTTCTCAGTTAGTCAATCACCAATTTCTTTTCAGAAATTTCAAAGTGCTTTCAATTGAATACCTTCTATAATTTCTGAAAATAAATAAATAAATACAAGTAAATTTCACATTACAAAATCAGGGAGGACTAAAAATATAGTCGTTCACTATTAAAGATTACCTAAGATTTGGAATCTATCTTTTCGAGGCTATTGGGAGGTCATAAGCGAGCGCATAACTTACCTAAAAGTAAGCGACAAAAATTAGTGGTGGATTGCCCTTATGATTAGTGCATTTCTCTTCAACTCACTGTATCTCGGGTTCAAATCCTCCTGTCTCCATTAATGTACATAGTGTAGAATATCATTTGTAATTAAAAAAAAAGAAGAAGCCCTTTCTCATTCAATTGACTTGTTTTATGTACAAAGTTTTGAACATTTCCAGTTACTAACCAGTTTCTTTTAAGAAATTTCCAAGCACTTTCGGTTGAGTAATTTTTTATAATTCCTTAAAAAAAATAAAAACAAGTCAATTTCACACTACGAAATCATAGAGGGCGAAGAATATATTCCTTCACTATTGGAGATTGCCTAAGATTTGGAATTTGTCTTTCCGATTCTATCGGGAGGTCATAAGATAGCCAAGAACTTAGTCTAAAAGTAAGCGAGAAAAACTTATATGAAGGTGGCTAATCATGTTATTCGTACGAGAGTAACTTCCATGCCAATGTGGCGTCCTTATGATACACGTATTTTGAAAATTTATATTTACTATAATTCTTAAAAAGATTTGGAGTGCATTTTAATTTCTTGTTATTACTTTCAAACTTCAAGTTAAAAGACTCAGATCATTGGAGTGCATTTTAGCCGGGTAGTTGTGCTTTGGTTTTGTGTCTGCTATTCGCGGTTCCAAGCCTTTCTATCGTGGGTGGGACGGTTCTTGTGTTTTATGCCTTGAAATCACTGAGCTTGTAATGCATCTTTTGTGTTTCATTTCTCTGTGTATGCATCTTTCTTTTTCTTCATTCTATTTTCCTTGAGCTTGTTTTTCTCCTTAATTTTGGATGTTTCTAATCCTGTTGAAGCGAAGACCCCCATAGTTTTATCCTTGTTATAAATTTGATGATTGTATTATTAAAATGGGGCTGTGCCTTTCTTTTTTCGTACATGTTGTCAATTTTCTCATTTAGTCGGTCACCAATATCTCTCAAGAAATTTCGAAACGCTTTTGATTGAATACCTTTCTATAATTTCTGAAGAAAAAAAAAGTGAATTTCACATTACAAAATCATAGAGGGCTAAGAATATAGTCGTTCACTACTAGAGATTGCCTAAGATTTAGATTTGTCTTTTCCAGGCTATTGGAGGGTTAGAAGTGAGCGCATAACTTAGCCTGAAAGTAAGCGAGAAAAATAAGTAGTGGATTGCCCTTAGGATTAGAACATTTCTCTTCAACTCATTGTATCTCGGGTTCAAATCCTTCTTGTCACATCCCAGCCCGGGCCCCCACCACATCCCGGGCTCGACTCCGCCGTAGCACGATATTGTCTGCTTTGGGCCCGACCACGCCCTCACGGTTTTGTTTCTGGGAAGTTACGCAAGCACTTCCCAGTGGGTCACCCATCATGGGATTGCTCTCGCGCGAACTCGCTTAACTTCGAAGTTCCAATGGAATCTGAAGCCAGTGAGCTCCCAAAAGACCTCGTGCTAGGTAGAGATGGGAATATACATTTAAGGCTTACAGGATCCACACCCCTGGGCGATGTGGGATCTTACACTTCTGCCTCCCCTTAATATAGATAGTGTAAAATACCGCTTGTAATTTAAAAAATAAAATAAAACCCTTTACCATTCAATTGATGTGTTTTACGTACAAAGTTTTGAACATTCCCAGTTAGTGACTAGTTTCTTTCAAGAAATTTCTAAAAGCACTTTCTGTTGAGTACCTTTTTATAATTCCTAAAAAATATAAAAACACATCAATTACACTACAAAATCATGGAGGGCTAAGAATATAGTCCTTCACTATTGGAGATTGCTTAAGATTTGGAATCTGTCTTTCCGATGCTATTGGGAGGTCATTAGATAGCCCAGAACTTTGCCTGAAAGTAAGTGAGAAAAACTTGTATGGAGGTGGCTAAGTAACTTTCCATGCTAATGTATCATCCCTGTGATACCGGGATTTTGAAAATGTATATTTACTATAATTATTAAAAAGAATTTTTGCGTTTCAAACCCTAAAGTAGAAAAAGGGGCACATGAATGCGGCCTCCCTTTACTCGTTTTACGTACACAACTTTTGAATTTTCGCAGTTAGCTAGTTAGTGACCAATTTCTTTGAAGAAATTTTCGAGCAGTTTTAATTGAGTACATTTCTATAACTTCTCAACAAAAAAAAGAACAAGTGAATTTCACAGTACAAAATCATGAATGACTAAGAATATAGTTGTTCACCAATGCAAATAGCCTAAGATTTTGGAATTGTCTTTCTAAGCATAGGTTGTAAATCAACCTGGAATATTAATGGGTAATCATTAAGAGTCTTAGTTTAATTTTAAGATAAGGTAATACACAATCATTACCAGTACCAATTTCATCACCATAATATAATAAAATTAAACTAAACAGATCTTAATAATTATTAATTAATAATCCAACAAGGTGGTTTGCCACATCTATTACCAAAGCGAACTCCGCCTAAAATTATGTGATTGGCCCCCACCATCTCTCTCTATCTATTTATGCACTAAACTAAGCAAAAGACAGGTAGAAATTTGGAAGCAAGCAGGCTCAGAGACGATCAGTTTTAAGCCCAGCAATTGTACTAGTTGACTTGACTTGCACAAAATTACAAAAGTTCTAAAATGCTTTGGACAATCTGACGGAGATGTTGAATAAAAAAAAGAAAACTAATGAAAAGGGTTTGAAAACTTTGAGTTTTAACAATAAAGATAAAATAAAAGGTAAAATAAATAGTACCAGATTTGACTTTTTAGTGTAAAAATGTGGTTTTTTGTTAAAGTGAACAGTACCGTGAGTTTTTCTTTAAAACTTTCTAAAAAAAATAGGAGAAATGAAATTACCCAACTCTAGCACCTAGGGCTGGGCACGGGCCGGGCCAGGCCCAATTTTGGAGGAACCGGACCTACCCGTTTTAAAATGTAACGGGACGGGCCGGGTACAAGGATTTTGAGTTTGGGAACCGGACCTAACCCGGCCCGTTTCAAACGGGCCGGTCCGGGACGGGTCCACGGGTCCAATTACTTTTCATTTTTTTTTATTTTTATTTTTTTTTCACCCCCTCTATGAGATTTCTCAGTCCCCTCCCCAGTACCCAAACAAAAACCCACATCTTGGATCTTATCGCCCCTCCATATCCTACAAATTTCCCATTTCCCATTCCCTTGCCGCTTCAGATCGCACCTCTCCATTTCTCCATTCCCAATTCCCCCTTCAGCCACCTCTGCTTTTGTTTTCATACAAAGCTCTAAAACCGATTTCCCAAATCGACTGTCTTTCCAGATGCAGCAAGAAATATACATAATCCAGGGCGTCAGTTTCAAGAAGATAGTGTAGGGGTAAAAGTCTAAACTGTGACCCTAATACCAAGCATGTCCTAGAGGGAGACAAACTAACTAACAATGAGAAACAAGGGGCTTCATTTTTGAAATCAGAAACATCTACCTGTGAAGGATCAATTTCAAATGCATGAGTTTTTTTTTCTTCAGCCGCAGCTGCTAGTTCTGCTTCATTTAGCAAATCACTGGGACCAGCTCCAATTTCACCCATTGTTTTGCTAATGGTAAAATCATCAACAGTTCTTGAAACCCACCTTTTGCATAAAGAACTCCATCAACAACTAATATAGTGACAACAGTTGTAGCAACAGCAACCATACCTGCACCAGCAGCTGAACCACCGGTGGTGAATCGGTGAAGGTCTGGGGTGACGAAGGTAAATCGGTGATAGTTTGATCGGAATCAGTTCGTGTGCCAGTGATGTCGGCGTTCGGTGATGTTGACGATGAGAGATAGGAGTGGGAAAATTTGAGTTGAGTGGGAAAATAGGCTAGGTCACTCGGGGAAACAAATCCCATCCATTCATTCCACTTTGGAAACAGGCCAGCCGGGGCCCCGTGCTTTTACAGATTTAGATTCGCCCCGCCCTGTGAATACCACTGTCCGGCCCCGTTTCTTCTTTAGAAAAATTGGACCCGGCTCGTACCCGCCCTGATCTGCAGTTCCTAGACCCGTTTGCCCACCCCTACTAGCACCTGATCTTCCGCGAACAAAAATTCAACGCATTCATACATATAAAGAAAGACAAATTAAGGGCACATCAACATCAATTCATAACTTTCATTAAAGTTGACAAGTAACAACTCACAAATTACCCCTCAAATTTCTTTTTTCCATCCACTGATTGCAGCTTTTGTCATCAAGCCGTCCAATAAAATTTAAGAAATTTTAATGAAAAATTCTGTTTATTTTAACGAAAAATCATATTTTTACACTAAAAAATCAATCTTGGTACTATTCACGTTACCTTTTATTTTGTCATTATCATTAAAACTCAAAGTTTTCAAGCCATTTTCATTATTTTTTCTTAAAATTCAATCTTAACAAAGACAGCTAACCTATACTCGGTGGGTCACTGTAGCACCTCGGTTATGTAGTTCATAATTAGTTTAAGATGTCACAATAGCGTACCAAATGTACGCGACTCTTCAATTAAAGATAAAAGCAAACTAAAACATTTTAAAATGAACTAGCGAACATTAGATAGAAAAAAAACACACACCTCCCAAATTGGCTTCGGTGACTAGAGTTTAGCCTGATTATGAGAAAAACAATTGGTGGATTGCCCTTATGGTTAATGTATTTCTCTTCAACTCACTATATTTTGAATTCATACTCTCCCGCATCCCCTTAGTATATAGATTAGTGTAAAATATCCTTGTACGTAAAAAAAAAAAAAGAAAAAAAAAGACAGAACTCTTTCTCATTCAGTTGACATTTATTACACGTTTTACATACATGTTTTGACCTTTCCTAATGACCAATTTCATTCAAAAAAAATTCAAACACTTTCATATGTTGTAAAATCGACGGTGTATGCAGTGGAATAAATAAGACAAGACACAAAATTTACGAGGTTCCTCTACAGTCAGTGTGACTGGAGTACGTTCTTGGAGCAGCAGTGGTGCTTTCATTTATAATCTGGAATAATAAGATTACAAAGATAGTTGTCTATGTTTTCTCTCTTCTCTCCTCTGTTTTCTTTCTTCCTCTTCCGTCATCTCTCTTTCCCGTGAGCCTTGTGGCTTCTGTGTATTTTGATAGCAGTCAGAGCGCTCTATTTATAGAGCAACTCCTTACGAACAGATTCTTACCTTTTGAAATTTACAACACATAACTTTGAAAATACGATCCTTTTGTTTCCAAAGTCTACATCACATTTGTAGTTAACTTTCCACAGGCTTGTTCTTGAATTGGGTTGGAGGCTATTCTGATTTCCTCCAAAAGTCTGAATTTACTTTATTTATCTGGAGCTAAATTTGATTCAAGGGTGGTGGACACTTGATCTTGAATCGGACTTATGATTCCTTCAAGGGCTTTGGGACTTGTTCTTGAATGAAATGGAACCACGAGCAACACCACGTGACAAGCGATCTTCGGCTCCGTCAGGGATGAATCGAAACGTGTATTGTTGTGCTTGTCTCCACATGCTTCAATGTATCATTTTCACTTGCCTTATCTGTTCCCTTTGCATAAGTGGTATTTTCCCTAGTTTTCCCCATGCAGGTGTGACATCTTCTCTTGCAGTATTTATCCCCTGATGCAGGAGTGGAATGTAACCCTTGCATTTGAATGGTCATTCAAAACATCATTTCTCTTCGACTAATCATACTTGGCAGCTTCAATGTAAATAGCCAACATCATATCAATAATTGAAGATGAGTACTTGAGAACATTGCAAGGTAAGCAACCATGGAAAGGTTCTGGGCAATCAGTTCTAGATCGAAAGCTTGATTCCATGTGGCGACTGATTGCTTTCTTTCTCCTTGTCTTGTAGGTAAGAACAAGGAAAAAGGAAAAGACAGGGAGATTGCATGATATGAGATATTCTTGCTCTCGTCCCTAATGATATGAGATACTTTTGCTCTGGTGTGACTTGTTTTGAAGAGGTATTCTCGGAGAGGAAGAAAACTGAGTATTTCGAGATGCTTTGTTGAAGATGCATTCTCAGAGATGAGGAAGAGTTAGGTATTTTTAGGGACTTGGTTGAAGAGGTATTCTTAGAGAGGAAGAAAACTGAGTATGTTGAGAGGTTTGGTTGTAGATGCATTCTCGGCAAAGAGAGAGAGAGTTAGGCGTTTTGGATGTGTGCCTTGCCATAGAGGATGAAGGTTGACACATATAGGAATTTTACGATAGCAGGTAGTGGTGCGGATGTGGCCTTATTACCCACGATTATCGGCAACTTCACGCGTTTTCAACCCTGTCAGATATCTTTGACAAAGTTACACGTGATATCTAAAAAAGATGAGATTGAGAAATGTTGACGAACTTTAATCCAGAAAATCCAGCTTTTGAAATTCGGAGAGCGGTGCCTCTTTGATCTTTGAACAAGTAGCTTCGTTGCCTCCTTATTTTATAGATGCATCAATTGTGCTTAAAATGTATGCTCGGAAAACTGCTGCATGTAGAATTTTCCCCTTCTTGCATTTTTGAGATTTTATCTGACCTCATTTTCCTTCATCATTTCTGAAAATGGCTTGCCCATCTAACCTTTGTTTAGATTTGAGTCTCGGGAGGGATACATAACAGCCGCGTCAGGATAATATATGGTGTCCGTCATTCTTATCTTCTAATGACCCTCTTACAGTTGGAAACTCTGTGATGAGGGATAATACAAGTGCTACAGTAGTAGCTAGGAATCTTCTTACTCCAGAGGATAACAGAATCCTTTCAGAACGGTTTGATGAGCTGGCCGTTCAAGACTCCTTGGCTTTTAGTGTTCAGTGTGCTAGCTCCGTTTCCAATATGGGTCAATGCCTACTTGCCCGAACTCGCCAAGTTGAATCATTAATGGCTGAAGTGACAAGTCTTAAACAAGAGATCAGAGGGCTCAAGCACGAGAATAGAGTGTTACACATGCTTACAAATAATTACTCAACGAGCATGAAAAGAAAGCTTGACCAGCTGTTGGAATTCGAAAGTTGGACTCAAAATGACAATTAGAGGTTCGATGCTTTATTCCAAAAACACCTATTGCCTTCGTCATTTCGGAGTTTTACCAAGTATTGGGGCTCCAAATAATCAATCTCTGGTGTTTCCCCTTCTGAGGTATTTCCGAGTACTGAGACTTCACATGAGCAACCTTTGTGAAGGTTCCCTCCTGTTTGTTCATTTTAATGTATGTACATGTATGTAATTTCTAGGAGATATTAATAGATAAGCTTTATTTCGTTCAGTGTATTGTGCTAAATACAATAAAGCATATACGTCACTAAGATGTGGTGCTTCTGGATCAAACATCAATTCATCTTTTTCCTCACAAGGATGAATGATTTTTCTTAGTGTCTACATTTGAGTATTCAACTCATAATCTTCAATCCATATGAACTTTGAATATCATATACATCATGGATAAGATTTGTGTTGGCAAATTGTTCGATCTGCAGTTCGAGACAATATTCCTCTCAACACTTTATAAATTTTCTAGACTCTTTAGGAGTTCCAATCTAATATCATCGACTCTTGCAAGAGATTTTAGTATGTTGCAACAATATCATAATGATAGTACTCACTAAGACAATTTATACCAGTCATTGGTATTGAATACATATTTTATGTTTTACCCTTTCAGGGCTTTCTTCAAGCAATTTGAATCATTTAGGGATTTTCTACTCTTCATGACACATTTTCTTTTGGAATATATACAGAGCAATTTGCTCCCATGTATACTTGAGGGATTTACTTATGGAGATATGATGTGGGCGACTTATAACCCTTCGTATATAATTCTCCATTCATATGAACTCCTTTACAAGAGTATAATTTCAGGTTTCAATTAGTAACCTTGTGTCATATCATGTGAGTGTATTTCACTGTATTACAAATGCCCAGTGTAACCTCCTTGGTTTAACATCTTTTGGCCATTTGTATTGTATTCAAGTATATAGGTCCATTTTCCACGTTCTTACAAAATTGTAATGGAATTGCCTTTCTCCATTTTGGCCAATAATTTTGTTGACGGAAAAAGAACGGCACTCAATATCAACACAGCTCATTGATGAATTTAGTAGCTACTTGTAAAAACCAAAATTACCATTGGTTATCATCAATTCGAGATCTCATATTCTCATGTGCATGAGCATGCATAAAAGCTTTTCATTTCTTTTGGATATCCATTGCCTCTTCAAGGGCATTACACTATCTCTTCCAGGATAGTCGTAATTTAGAGAATGTGGATCATAACCTCTTATTGAGCGTTATAGAGTTTGGATTTTAATCTCCACTTCTGGGAGTTAAGTCATTGGAACCTATACGTCTATCATGCTTCATGCATGAGACATCAAAATTTTCTTGTCTGCAGATTGTCCTTTCTGGGATGTGCATCCATGCGGCGACTGTCATGCTTCCGGCATGCAACAGTTATGCTTCGGGAATGCAATAGTTCAATAATGCTATATTCTTCATGACTAAACCTTTTGAGTCTGAAAGTTTGCCACGCTTCAGGCATGCAATAGATAAATCGTTTACTGCCTCATTATATTTTGTCCAACAAGGACATTAATTCTTGTAGGCACATTTGCAACAAGTATATGTGATTTCATCACTTTCGTTGCATCATCAAATGCATCTGGCATTTGATTTGCACATCATTGCATCATTTAATTATTCTCACTTTATTTTTATATTGATTGCTTCGTGAATTAAAATAAGCCAAATTCTCTTCATTATTCTGGAACGTCTTTTCTTGTCGTTCTTCTAGAACGATATTTTCTCCCCCTAATGGTGGGAAAATTGTCTTATCAAAATGACAGTCTGCAAACCACGCGGTAAACATATCCCCAGTCAAGGGTTCTAAATATTGAATAATAGATGGTGTTTAACATCAATGCCCAATCGACGATGATGCCTCATTTCAGTACATTGTGGCAGTGCAATAGGCACATAGATAACACAACCAAAAACTCGTATATGTATAATGTTTGGCTGGTTCCCAAACACAAGTTAACTGAGAAGTATTAATGATTGGTAACAAATTTCAACCGAACTAATATTGCATCGTGCAAAATAGCATGTACCCATGTAAAAACTGGCAATTTTGTTTTCATGAGCAGAGTGCGGATAATTAATTTCATCCGCTTAATAAATACTTCTGCTAAACCATTTTGAGTATGGACATAAGGAACTTCTGGTCCTTATTTAATAGTTTGTAGACTGAGACTCTTATGGCTTTAATTACAATTAAGTTGAGGCACTGCGACACTTCAAACTTAAGGTACTCATCAAGGAACTTCATGTTCAATCTTGAGGATCTAGGGACTTCATGCCTGATCTTTTTGCATGATGGAACTTCGGGTCCAATCATTTTATGTGATGAGGATCAAGAAGCTTCAGGTTCTGATCTGATTAAGGAACTTCAGGTCCTATATATACTCATCGTAACAAAAGATAAGTACAATAAATAAATTAAAGCAATATGTGGTAATTCCAGCCATGATAAATAAATTTCTTTTAAGTAAATAAAGCTTGTGACAAGGGCTTTGATTAAGCACCATTCACATAAATATCAAAACTTTAAAGCAGTAACCGTTCATGATAAATTTTGGGTTTCTTCCAGCTGCAGTTGAAATGACCAGGAGACGAAGCATGCTTGTCCTTTCTCTAGTTCTATTTTCGTCGGAGGGACTGGTGGGTCGGGTCAGTGCGCTTTGACCAGCTGCTCCAAGGATCTGAACATGATGTGTTCGACCGAGTTAAGGGTTGGCGACTGCGACGCTTGTGAGATTCCAGCCGACGGACGTGAACCGGATTTATGTCGTCGTGCTTTCCACTGACATGAGAGCTTCTCGTGCTGATAACGTGTTGTAAAATCGATGGTGTATGCAGTAGAATAAATAAGACAAGACACAAAATTTATGAGCTTCCTCTACAGTCAGTGTGACTGGAGTATGTCCTCGGAGCAACAGTGGTGCTTTCATTTATAATATGGAATAATAAGATTACAAAGATAATTGTCTCTGTTTTCTCTATTCTCTCCTCTGTTTTCTTCCTTCCTCTTCCGTCATCTCTCTTTCCCGTGAGCCTTGTGGTTTCTGTGTATTTAGATAGCAGTCTGAGCGCTCTATTTATAGAGCAACTCCTTACGAACAGATTCTTACCTTTTGAAATTTACAACACATAACTTTGAAAATACGATCCTTTTGTTTCCAAAGTCTACATCACATTTGTGGGCATTAAAAAATCTATGTGTGGGCATTCATAACAATGCCAATGTTTTCAACATCATAGAAATTTTAAACACTTTTGATTAAGTACCATCTTATAATTCCTTAAAAAAAGAAACAAGTGAATTTCACCCTACAAAATCATGGAAGAATTGGTTAATGGGGGACGAGTGGTCCCTTATGTTATTTTTTTTAATAAAACAAAACGATGTCGTTTAACTTATGTTATATAAATTTATAAAACAAAACAACGCCATTCAACGCATGTTAATTTTTTTTTCCTAAGTTCAAAACAACACCATGTTAGCTAAGGGTGCTTGTTGTAGGTTTTCCGACAGACCAAAAGGGTGGCTAATCACTCATAGACTTGATTTTCGGTGATAGAAGGTGCGGCATAATAACAACTTGTCAAGCAAGCTGCTTAAGGGTTCAAACATAATTCATGCACCATACTAGGCCAAAGACAAAATAAAATCACAAAATGTCAAGCAAGCTTCTCAATGGTTCAAACAATGCCCATGGAACATGCCACGCTAAGAATGAGGCATGACGAATTACAACATACCATACAAACCATTGAAGCCGAAAAATCAACCCAGCCAAATAGATCGTGCCATCCCATCCTATCCAAGCAAATCACCAAGTACAACAATACTCCTCACCTACCATAACAACTATCACTGGTACTAACCACCATTTTCAAATTCCATAGTGACCATATATCATTACAAACTGACATTTTCTCAATCCATTGTGCTTGCTTCACAAACCAAATGACAAATTATACTCGCTATATATCATAAGAAAATTCATGACATTCACATATGCCAAGTTATTGTACTTGTTTTTATAAGAAAGTTTGCTAGCCCTTGTGACGCATACAAGCAAATAACAAGCCTACCAGTTTGCAATGTCAAACATATAAGCCAATGCCAGACCTACGATATTAAGCCAACAAGCCAAAACCAAGCTACAAGCGATGCATAAGATGATCCAAACAAGCCAATTATTGACCAATTTCTTTTAAGAAATTTCCAAGAACTTCCGATTGAGTACCTTTTTATAATTCGTAAAAAAAATAAAAACAAGTGAATTTCACACTACAAAATCATAAAGGGCTAGAAATATAGTTCTTCGCTATTGGAAATTGTCATTTGTAATTGTCTTTTTTTTTTAACACAAGTGACAAATTAACATGCAATTATTCCCTTTACTAAGATTGCTTTTGGATTTCTCGGGCAGCTTTAGAGTCTCTTCCATAGGTTTTCCTACTCTGCTTTTACATCCCAGGTGGTTTCCCTTTTCTTCATCTTGGCCCATGTTAAGTTGATCATATTTATAGGGGCTTCGGGGAAGGGATCCGTGTCAATCATCATGTTAGCTTGAGGTTTCTCTAATAACAACTTCACTTTTACGATGAGATCTTGTATCCAAATCTCTAAACTGGACACAATTGGTGATGGAGTGGTTGAAGGTGTAGTGTAGCTTACAATACTTCTTTCCTCTTAACTCGTCGGGCTTAGGCAGCTTTTTAGCGCTATCGGGCATAATTACTCTCACCCACACCAACTCTTCGTAAATTTCTGCAGCTTTGGTTAAGTCAAAGGAGTAATTTTGATATTTTGGAGGTCTCATGGGGACAAATCCACCATCATTCATTACCACCTTTTGATCTTTGACTGGTTAGACTAATCCCTTTACCATCAAAGGTTTAAAGGGAGTGGTCATTTCTGCTACACACATATCTATCGCTTCTCTCCCATAGTCATCGTCCTCTTTCAACTCTCCTCCAAATCCCACTTGATGAATGACGGCTTTATTTTTGTAAAAAGGTTGTGTTTTGGAAGAGTGTTTTAATTGCTGTTCTTCAAGCAACAACTTCTCATACTTGGTGGCAGCAATTACTAAGTCTTGCAGCTTATTAAACTGTGTGTCATAAAACTTCTTCCTCAAAGGCAGTCTGAAGGCCTTCTGGGCAATAGCTATGAGTTGGACATGATTGATAGGAAACTGGCATCTCATCCTCGTTCTTCTAAATCTCATAATGAAATCTTCAATAGATTCATGCTCATACTGTTTTAGCTCCACTAGATCGTTGATGGTCATCTCTGGTTCCATCCTGTAAAACTACTCATGGAAAGCCATTTCCATTTTCCTGCAGTTAGTAATGGAATTTGGGGGTAAATAGGAGTACCATTGAGACGACAAGCCCACCAGCGAATTCCCAAATAACCTCATTTTATAGTTGGAATTGTCTTCAAATGCCACACAGTGGTTGTAGAATTTGAAGATATGATATCTGGAAGATACATTGTTGTCTTCTCCGCTGAATGTCGGGAATGCAGGCATTTTGAAGTTGATGGGAAAGGGATTTTGTTCATCAATGAACTCCAGGTAGGGTTTTTTATAGGCAATCCTAAATAGCGGGCAAACTTGTGGTTGAACATTCCTTGCCACCATTCTTCTTAACTCAGCCAACTCATCTCTGAGTTGCTGATTGACTGCGTTGTCATGCGGGGTGTAAGGAGTTTCCCACCTCAAACTACGATCATTGCCCGATGAGCTTATCTTCTTGGCTCGGGCTATCTCCATTTAGCTTCCCCTATTTTTTTGGCCAACGGTGGTGCCTATACGAAAGGGGCTTGTCTGTTCTGACAGGCTCGCCTTTCCCGCTGGTTTCTCCGACTAGATAGGGCATTTCATACTTAGTCTTTTCTTGCTCGTTCTGCCCGCTATCATTAAGTGAAAACCATAGGTCGTGCGATTTTGCTTCTAGGATTTCTTCCAACACCGGCTGATCAGCTCCAGACCCCAGCTTGTTTTTTCCTTTATTCCTATTTTCTTCAAGTAGAGGAAAAAGGGGAATAACTGGTTATTTCTCAGGGCTAGGTTCATTCGTCTTCTCTTTAGCATGATTTTTATTTCTGGGGTAAAGTACTCTAGGTCTAGCTTTCTTTGCAAGTTTCCAGTTAAGGAATAGAGTCTGCTTATATCCTCTCTTGCCTCCCGAGAGTTTTTCTCCATACTTTGATAGTTTTCTCCATACTTCTTAAAACAGCCATTATGGTAGCTTGTAGGTCTTCATTTATGACCTTTCCCTTTGATTTCTTAGAAGGGTTCAGACTTTTCGTCGAAACAGATCCTTGCAAGTCTTCGGGGAGATTCGCCATGTTGGATCTTGGTGTGTACTGGGTGTTCTTTGTTTTGCCCCTAGCTGAAGGTTTGTTCTTTCCTTGTTTTTCTTGGCATACAAGATCTGATCCCACCGGGCATGCCAAAACTATGTTCGGGCAGGAAATCCCAGGTGGTGGACGTTCTTGACTCGGGCACACGGCTCCCCGAGGGATTGACACTTTGGTTGGTTGTCGGGCTCTTGCTTGTAAGAGGCTGCAAATAGGAGTTTATAGTTAGTCCTGAAAGGTGCCTTTATGGGGCCTTAGGTATATGCCTTGAGGCTCACAATCAAAACCAACTATATACGGAGGCGTGCCACTGCCATCTCTGTATGGCAGATGTAGAACAAGTTTGTTTAAGCCGATTACTTGCGCCCCAAGTTATCCTGACTTCTTGTTTATCAAAGGATTGTCGTAGATGGGTTAAGTCTACATTAAATTCTTTTCTATGCCTTGAGATCAAAGACTTTTATCTAACTTGTATGCTAGAAGGATGGAGGTCAGATCTGATCAAATCATGAGTTATAGTTCATTTTTATCTCCTTACGATAATGGAAACTTTAGATCTGAGATCCAATGATGCTTTGAATCGATAAGGGTTTGAAAATGACTTGCATATATGCTAAGGAATACATTAAAATGCTAGATCTACTAATTGAAAGACAACACAAAGAGAGTTGGGCAAGATTTAACCTTGTCATGAAAGGTTGAATCTTGTTCAACTTCTCTTCTTTATGATTACAAAGGTTTCTAGGAGCTAAGGGGAATGAAGGTAAACTAATCTATATAAGGGAATCGATACTACAACATTCAGAGAAAGGTAGCAGAGCTTTTACACATGCGGAAAACATTATATTCTGAGAGTTCTAAGGCTAAAAAGGAGGCAGAATCTGAGCAAGGCGCAACTTTCTGAGTAGTTTGGCTTGACTGAGAGAGACAAGTTGTATGTTTGTTTGATTGGTTGAGTGTGTTTCCCTCTGGGCCATCTTCCTCATTTTATAGACAAATTAGCCTGACTGTCTGCGGTTTGAATCTTGCCCGAAAGCCACTGGAGGTTAGTAGTCCGCTGGCTATTTACTGGAACTACCACTGTAAAGTATTTTTTAGCTGATAGTTGACGGGTTTCCATCACTTGTCTTATCTAATTTTAGGCATGTAGTCTATGTATTAATGGGGAACCGTCACTCTGCCTTGGGAAAACTGGTCTGGGCCTGCCACTGGGCTTTGGGCAAACCTTCTTTTTATCTCCCTTTTGGGCCTTTCTTCCATTAGGCTCAAAGTCCAAATATTAGCCCAAACAGGTGGTCTTGCCAATACCACCCATCCCTAAATACCTACAGATAAGCAAGTCTCCTGTGAATGAATGTATAATAGTGATTCTATCTGCTCCATGCAGCTTTCAATTCCAACAAAGCCCTTTAAAGAGAGAGAAACGAGAGAGCTGGAAGGCAATTTTTTTTAAATTCTGGACATGCATACAAGTTGAGACTTCTAAGATTGGTTAAACTGTAGATACTTGTTAGGACATACTTCAGGGAGCTTTTCGATAGCTGTCCCTTGCAAACTAAGAGACAACAAATGTTCCATTGGCTCCAAGATCTCTGGGAAGTTTTCAAGTTCAAAGCAGCCAGAGAGATTGAGTTCCTCCAGATATTTCAATTTACAAATGTTGGTTGGTAGCCTCACAAGTCTCTTGCAATCAACCAATGATAATTTACTTATATCCCTGGAAAGCTCAAAAAACTCGCCAAGAGATGTGCAGCCATCTAGATTAAAACAACCATAGACTTTCAGCTTACACCTGTTGCTTGGAAGTTTCTTAAGGTCTTTGCAATGACTTATATTCAATTAAGAAATATTTTCGTTACACCAAACTGATTTAGGCAACTCCTTTATACCACTGCTTTGTAAATCTAAGTATTTAATACTTCCTAGCATCTCTGGAAGATCCTTGAGACTGGTGCAATGTCTAAGACGAAGATGAGTAAGCTTGTGAAGATGTTGAAAACACCCAGGAATTTCAATCGAAGGTGCACAGCCACAGAGATTTATGTTCACAATTTTTAGACTCCCAGATAGACTTGGAGCTTCAATTAGATACTGAGAGTCATGCAGATCGATAAATTCTAAGTTGACATGTATCTACAACAAATTAAATAGAAATATCAAGAATTAATATAATTTCTACACTTCATCTGATACAAGAATTAAAATATGCATATAATATACCTGGTCTTCTTCCCAAAGCTTCTCAACTTTGCCATTGGGCATATGAAGCCTAAGTACATTTTCAAAAGAAAAATTTGACGGCAAAGATTTCAGTGGATAATGAGACCAATAAAGATAACAAAGAGAGTCAGGAAGGTCTAGAGAAGCGGTGAATTTGCAGCAATTCCCAAACTCATAAAATCCCAAACTCATCAAGTTATCAACAATTAGCAATCTTAGGTTAGACATCTTTTTGACGTCTGCATTTTTCAACGGTCGCTCTTGAATCTTAGACCAATTAACCAATATGACTTCAACATTTCGAGTTTCCTGACGATAAGAACAAATGGCTTCAACATGTAAAATGTAATGCACATTCGGAAAAAGAATTCTACAAGGTGATAGAATAATCTAGAGTATTTGCATGGTAATGATGTACAAGTGTTTCGTAAAATATCCAAGATAATTGTAATAAAATAATATGAGTTTTACTTTTTTGTGTTATCAAAGTTCGTAGTTTGTTTTTTACAAAAAAAGAAAAGACAAAAAAGAATGCATTTGGCTCTTACCTTGTTACTCTTTAGTACACAATAGACATCTTCATCTTTGAACAACCTATTACTTTTACAGGGATCTTCAATCCGTTGTTCCTGAACAATTGTCCTTCCCATTTCTTCAAGCAAATCATGCATCCTTATGGTTCTATGTCCACCCCATCTTGAATCAATTGATATGAGAGACATATCAACGAGAACTCTAATCCCGGTCGCCGCTACCTCATCCACATCCCTCCCTGTATGAAAACATGCTATATCCAAAAATATCTCCTTCTCATATCTTCCCAATCCATCATAACTCAGTCTCAACACTCTCTGGATATTTTCATTGCGAAATTCTTTCAATTTTTCCATTTCATCTTCCCATGCTTCTTTGCTCTTGCAATTTCGGAATGAGGACCCCAGAAGTATAAGAGCTAATGGAACGCCTCCGGCATAATCCACCGCTTTTATTGCCAACCCCATATAATCTGTTCTACAAGTACTGTTATTCTTGAAAGCACGCAAACAAAAGAGCTGAAGAGCGCCATCCCATTTTAATCCCCCAATCACGTAGATCTTACCCTCTTCAACAGCTTGCCCAAGTGTGCTCCTATCTCTACTTGTGAAAATGATTCTACTTCCAGTGCCATACCGAAGAAGATTATTGCCAGCTAAACGTTCCATTTGCATTGAACTACTCACATCATCAAGAACAATGAGGACCTTTGTATTGCCAAGCCTTTTTCGAACCCTAGTTGACCCTATGGATAGACCTTCCTTTAATATCTCCTTAAGAAGTGTTTTTTCCAAGTGATCTAGCCCATCTTTTTGTTCTCTCTCCGTCACATTTCTAAGAACACAAGAACCTTCGAATTTAGAAGGGAGTCCGTGAAATACAGTTTTAGCAAGGGTGGTCTTGCCAATACCACCCATTCCCCAAATACCAATAGTGATGCAAGCGTCCTGTGAATGAATGCCTAACAGCGATTCGATCTGCTCGATGCGGCTTTCAATTCCAACATATTCCACTAAATCGGAGGATGTTTCGTGACACAATTTGGTCCAAATATCCTGTACAACATCGTTAACTAAATCGGCGTCCTTCCTGGCATATATATGCATATGATTATGAAGGAAAGCAATAGTTATATTTATACCTTACAAAATCTTAGCACAAATAAAATCGTCAAAAGTTGAAAAAGAAATTTATAATTTTATACAAAGTTAAAGAATTAGTTAGTTACCTATAATGTTTTGGATCAAACCCAGACATGTCTGCCGCATTCGTCAAAGCATCCCTCCACTTGTGCACCTTGTCGATACTGTTCTCAAAACGTTGTTCAAGTGGATCAAAAAAAGTGGATCAAGTGTATAACTCCCCCGTTGTTTTCGTACATCCGATGCAAGCGTGTCGTAAAAAATGGGTATAACCAACTGGCCATGTTTTTCCTTGCATTCTAAGATATGCACAAGCTCATCCAAACACCACGTGGAGGAAGCGTAGTCTTTTGAGAAAATGATCACCGAAAGCTCTGATTCCTCGATTGCTTTTCGAAGGGCAGGTTTGATTTCATCTCCTCTCTGTTGGAATTTATTTGGTTTATTTAGGAAATTAATTAGAGATTTGATTTGATTTTGTAGTAGGGTTTTTTTGAAATTTACGCATTAGGGTTTCTTAGGTTTATTGCTCTATAAATAGAGCTTGTAATTTAGTTTGAGAATAAGTCTGTCAAGATGTAGGGCTGGTTTGGTATTGCTATGATTTGAAAAAAAAACTGCTTCTGCTGTGCTGTGAGAATAAGCAGCTGTGAAATAAAGCAGTAAAGTGTTTGGTAAACTTTTTTTGTAAAAGTGCTTTTGAAAAAAAAAGTACTATTATAGTGTTTGATAAACTTTTGTGTAAAATAGATGTGAAAAAGCTGGTTTTTCAAAGCTGGGTTTTGCAGCTTTGTGTTTTTGGCTTTTTTTAACCCAAAACTGTGAAAAAAAGCTGAAGCTGAATGTTTACCAAACATAAAAAAGCTATCAGCTTTTTTTTATGGCCATTTTTTTTCAGAATTACCTCAGTACCAAACCAGGGCGCAGTCTCTTTGGTTCATGTAGCCTTCTTGGCAATTCCATTTAATAAAGTTTTACATTCAGTTAGTTCGTTTATTTGTTGTGTACTCTGATATTCAACTTGATATCAGAGCAGATTCGATCTTTCGGGGGTTGATCTGTTCTTAGTGGTATCAATTTGTTTTTCAGTCGTCGGATATCAATTTGGTTGTAGTTTGTTTTGTTTTGTAGCTAGATTAGGGTTTTGTGGTTAAAACATAAAAAGGAAAAAAAAATTGGAATCTGTCTTTGGTGTCTGAGTCGCGCCGCCGCAGACATCCAGACAGGTCTCACCGGAGAGGAGCCGACGCCTGATGTCTGAAGTCTGAACGTGTTGTTGTCGAGTTTGGATCTCAGATATGTTGCAACCATCACATCTTGCTGATATGCACCTTGAACTGCTGCAAATCCTCATCGATTTGCTGCAAATCCTCATCGATTTGCTGCAACTTCACGCTGAACCCGTAAACGCATCTGCCCACCACCGCTCTACTCGTTCTACTTTCACCTAGACTCGGAAACCCCATCTGCACACTGCTGCTGCAACCAGAAACCTAGAACATTTGCCATCCGAATTCGACCTACTAGTCGCCTGGATTTACTGCCCCACACCACCGTTACTACTCGATCCGTGTTTGCTGCACTCGCGCGACTCCGTGATCTTCTTCCTGCATCGTACTTGCAACCCGTGAACCTATCGCCTGCAACCCATCTGCACTCATTCCTGGATCCATCTCCGCCTCACTGACCTTCTGCACCATCCCTGCAGTCCGTATTTGTCCTTAACGAAGCCCAGATCCGAGAACCACTCGGATCAAGTTCGTCTCCCCTTGAAGTCTTGTAAACCTGCATCTGTTTCTGCTCCGCACCACACACCCACTGTTTGCAACTTGAACCTGTATCTGCACTTGTGCTAGTTTTGCGCGAATTAAAGAAGAAGAGAAGTAGAAAACAGGGGTTTGGAGCCCACGATATGTTGGGCTATTATGATTTGTTTGAAGGCCTTTAGTTGGGCCTTGTTGATTGAAGCCTGGATTGTTCGTTTGCTCGCTTGATTACTCGCCCACTTGTTTTGTCTTGTCCGCCTAACAGAGCTTGCCTTGTCGGGTCCGCCTAATAGAGCTTGTCTTGTCGTGTCCGCCTAACGGAGTTTGCCTTGTCGTGTTCGCCTAACGGAGCTTGCCTTGTCGTGTCCGCCTAACGGAGTTTGCATCCGCATTTGCTTGTTGGCAACCTCATGACGTGTACCACCATGAGTTTGATGGGGGGTGTTGGAATTTATTAGGTTTATTTAGGAAATTAATTAGAGATTTGATTTGATTTTGTAGTAGGTTTTTTTTGGCATTTACGCAATAGGGTTTCTTAGGTTTATTGCTCTATAAATAGAGCTTGTAATTTAGTTTGAGAATAAGTCTATCAAGATGTAGTCTCTTTGGTTCATGTAGCCTTCTTGGCAATCCCATTTAATAAAGTTTTGCATTCAGTTAGTTCGTTTGTTTGTTGCGTACTTTGATATTCAACTCTCTCTTAAGCTTGTCATCAATGGTAGGTTGTGATTTTTTTCGCAAGTAAGGCAACGTGAAGATGGCTGGTAAATGTACGACGGGTGTCCTCACCTCTGAAGCTGATAAACACATCATACTTTTCTTGACATGTGGGGATATCAGCATCGTCATCATCAGCAACAGCAGCAGAATCAGCTACAGCAGAATCAGTCGTAGAAGACGAAGAAGAACATGGTTTGCAACACATGTACAACAGAGTCCCGATGGCGATGATGATGATGTTGAAAACTTGAATGAACCCCATCAACTCCATCCCTCTATCTCTTAGATCAGATAGCAGAAAGAGAATCTTAAGTCTTAACTACAGTTGCACCTGAAACTAGATCAAAGTTTACCATAAAATAAATTGAAATTGTAGTCCTTATTGGGTTTGTGCACAAAGTTACAGACGCTGCCCGGAGGACAAAAATAAAAAATTTGGAGACACAAGGCTTATTCACTTTCACGTACATAAAACAATGCTACTACTTTAAAATTTTCTTTTAAATATATGCTTTAATTAAAATAAATATTTGTCCAAAACATTTTCTGAGCATATTTCAATAAAATAAACACACAAACGACTGAGAAAAATCATCAAAGATTAAACAAACAAAAAAAACATAAAAAATGTAAAGGACAAAATTGCTCAGCACTTTCGTTGCAGAAGCCATGCGCGTTGAGACGGAATAAAAGGTTATAGTATATGATACTTTGGATGCGGTTCATAATTCTTAACATTCTTTGATTAAAATCTTAATAATATTCAAAGTTTGATCAAAGTCCCTTGACTTTGTACACCTCATTATATTACTATTAATATTTATATTTTTATAGTTATGACATTAATTGTTTGATATTTTATGAGATTTATAATCCTATAAATTTAAAATCCCTCATTATAATACAAATAGAAACGGTTACAATAAAAAAAATTCAAACATTTTGATTGACTAAATGGATAAAAACTATGTAAAAATAAGAAATAATAAATGGCAAAAGAATGTATCCATAGTGTTAAAAAAATTGGTACATTTCACATATAACAAAGTGGTACATTAATAAGAGAAGAATGCGTACTGACACACCCCGACCGAGATCGAGGCATGCTGGCCGTCACGTGAGGGTGACGTAACCATGTGCACAGTGCGGAAGCATTAATATAAGAAGAAATACGAATAAATAAAAACCAACTTCAAGAAGTGTTAATACACAATCAGAACATAATTGTCTAGGTGCAGTCGAACATAAGGAGTACTTAAATAAAAACACCCATAGGGGTCCTACTTGTGTGATAGTCTGTCAGAATCGCAGCTGCAGCCTCAGATGTCACCAACTATGCTACCTAGAACCTAGAGGGGCGCAAAACAAAAGTGTGAGTGGGCAAAAACAAAGCTTTTCAAAACCATTTCAAAAACAATCTTTATCTCCCCTCGCCGTAAAACCTGTATACTTTCCCAGAAAATGGTATGTACATATACTATAGCTCAACTGAAATCATCATCACAATACATAATCAAATAATGAATATGCCATGCCATGTGTATCAAATCATCAGGTAAGTCAATCATATGCAATAATAACTGTACAACTCGTCAGCTGATCTCTAGCTCATAAATCATGCCTGCACACGAGTCGAACCCACTTATAGTGGTCTATACGACATGACTGGGTGTAAAACAATACACTCTAGTGCTATAATCACGTGAAGATTGTGCGAATGATTGCGGGTCACCTACGAGTCAAACCCACTGAAAGTGGTCTATACGACAGGACTGTGCACCTAACTTGGATCTAAGATGAGCGTATGGTGCGGGAGGTGAACATCATGTGAAAGACTATGCCCCTAACTCTGGGCGGGAGCACTAACACCGGGGTGCAGGTTAATTAGCTCTCAATGCATCTCATCATACTTTTCATAACTCAACTTCTTAATAACCACACATAATCTTACCTGCAACTTACCTAAGTGCCCGCAGCACCAACAATCATGCGCATACAATTCATAATGCATAAACATTTCATGATGCATAATCAAAGGTACGTATGCATTGGCATGGCACTTCATTTATAAAAGCATTTAAAATGCACTTTCTGGGAAAAACACGTAGTATATAGGTATATACGGAAAACAAAAGCCCACTCACTGGTAAGTAGATGGATCGTAGTCCCCGTGCCTAGCCTGGCTACGCTCGTCCTCCGGATAGGTCTCGCCTATGTGAGAAACAACTATAAATACGTTATTTTAATGCACATAAACGAAACTAGGTAATAACTTCTCATACATTGCTCAAATGAGGTGTATGAATATACCAACGTGATCTACACAACCTCACAAACATCCCCATATTTTTAAATAAATTTTTGGACCCCCCACGCGCCGGCCAAGGCACGGCCAGATGCGCGGCTACGCACAGGCCACGCGCTGCGCGTGTCGTCTCCTACCTTGGGTTCGCCGGATCTCTTTGCCGTCGCCGCTGCAACTCGTCGGAAAATTGGAAATTTTTCAAATTGTCATAACTTCTTCATTTCTTCACCAAATCTCATGAAACAAAAGCCAAAATGAAGCTTAGGAAGTAAGGAACAAAACCCTACCACTTTCAAGCCTTGAAATTCATGGAATCTCGCCGGAGAAAGCTCGATAATCCGGCCAAAAAGTGAAACTCCGTTCTACTGCTTCCCAACATCCAAAACCCCTCGTTTTTCTTCTCCGAGCTTCATGAGAGTGTTTTAAAGATTCCTATAGCTTTAAAATTCACTGAAACGTCCACAAATGAAATCACATGAACAATGCTCAATCTGGGTTCTTTGGTTCTCATGATCCCGGCATTAAAACCACTCCAAAACTACTTCGAAAAGACGAAGAAGTTAGGATAATACCTTTTCGAGTCCTCAAATTTCCTAGATCATCCACGATCACGGTCGAGTCACCAGTGGCGGAGCCAGAAATTCATGTTAGGAGGGGCACATTTTAGATCAAAATGGACATAATACATGTAGAAACTATCTCGTTCATTTGGTCGCCTTGGTATCAAATTTAAAAATGAGTGACCATGCATTTATTCTTCATTATAAATGGTCAACTATATCAAGAGTCGAAACATTATTAAAAGCACATTCATTTATTTTTCTTTCTTGATATCAAATTCAAAGGTGGCTGATCATGCATTCATTTTCTCATAGCGATCAAGAAAATATTTTTCTAAAAACATTAAGACATGAGAGCATTTGAAGGGTTTTTTTGTGCTAATTTGGAAAAAGGAAATATTTTTATCTTCTTGATTTCATAGATGATATAATAGAAGGAAATGAAAAATTAACCAAAATAATTGTCTGCAAGCAAAGGGAAAAATTGTATATAGGCAAGAAATAGAGAATATGATCAACTAATATTAGTATAGAACTATAGTTTCCAATCTTTAATGTAAAAAATTTAAGGCTTTGTATTTGTTGGATTGAAGTTAATTGGACTAACCAATACAATTTCAAATTCAAGTTGATAGTGGTATTATAAAACTAATTAATGTTAGTAGAGGTTATTGGGAAAAAATTATTTGAGGATAGGCCCAAGACTACCCTAGTCTAAAGGTGGCTCCGCCACTGCGAGTCACTATTCACCTCGCCGGAGCTTATGCAAACTCAAGGTTTCTGACGTCTTTTCGTTAAAACAAAGGTACCATTAGACTCGTAGAAACCTTAGGGACACAATGGTGTCCTCTGAGCCTTTGATCCGTGCCTGGAAACTGGGTCTTCAAGCTTGTCCGTACGAAGAAGGGAGAGAGAGAGAGAGTGAGTCCGAGAGAGAGATGCACGGGAAATAAGAGAGAGAAAGGGAAAGTTGATGTGTTCAATTATTTGGGCTACTAACAACTCAAAACATATCCTCAATGTCCTTTAGGTCCAAAATTGTAGAATTAAAACAATTGGACCACCTCTTAGCCCAAAATCACATAACACGTCCAAACGCTCAAGGGCATTTTCATCTTTTCACACCAAAACTCGGAACGGGCTATGACAGGTAAATTATAAATAAATTAGGGTACAGATAAAAGATTAAAAAATTATGAGTACAAATGAATTTTAAAAAAATATAGGCGCTAAAAGAAATTAATACATGGGTACAAAATAAAACTAAAAAGAAAATACTACAAACTAAAAATATAAATATATGATACAAAGTTTAGGCATAAAACATAAATATACCATATGTAATTTTTATATCATTGATTAAATATACAAAGTTATGTGACGGTATACACATGGGTACAAACACAAATAAAACTTTAAAAAATATGGGTACAAAAAGAAACTAATATATGAGTACAAATTAAAAATGAAAAGAAAATTGGTACAAATTAAAAAATAGGGTAAATTACACAAAACTACCTCAACTATTGGTCTCACGACACTTTCATACCTCATCTTTTAAAATTAACAATGTCATACCTCATCTTTAAAATTTGGTCAATTTTATACCTTCCGTTAGTCTGACCGTTAATTTGTCAGTTAAATGCTGACGTGGCTTGATCCAGACCCCACTTTTCATTAAAAAATTAATAAAATATTAAAGAAAATCATTTAATATATATTAATATTAAAATGACAAAAAAAAGTATAAAAAAATATATATATATATATCAAAACCTAGTCGTCCGCACCCCACCCCCCTCTCCCTTCTCCTCCATCTTCTTCACCTCCTCCATCTTCTTCACCTTCTACAACCCAGAAACGAAACAAAAAAAAAAAAAAAAACAAATCCTAGTTCGTCCGCACCCCACCCCCTCTCCCTCCTCCTCCATCTTCTTCCCCTCCTCCAACCTAGAAACGAAGCGACAAAAAAAAAAAAAAAAAAAAACCCAGTTCGTCCGCACCCCACCCCACCCCTCCCTCCTCCCTGCTGCAACCAGAAACGAATCGACAAAAAAAAAAAAAAACAAACAAACAAAACAAAACCCAGTTCGTCCGCACCCCACCCCACCCCCTCTCCCTCCTCCCCCATCTTCTTCCCTGCTGCAACCCAGAAACCAAAAAAAAAAAAAAAAAAAAAAGAAAAATCAAACCCAGTCAGCCAGAAGAAAGAAAGAGAAGAAGAAGAAGAGAGGAGAGAAGAAGAAAGAAGAGAAAAAGAAGAAGAGAGAAGAAGAAACAAAAAAAAAAAAAAAAAAAAAAAATCAAACCCAGTCGGCCAGAAGAAAGAAAGAGAAGAAGAAGAAGAGAGAAGAGAGAAGAGAAAAAGAAGAGAGAGAAGAAGAAAAAAAAAAAAAAAATCAAACCCAGTCGGCCAGAAGAAAGAAAGAGAAGAAGAAGAAGAGAGAAGAGAGAAGAAGAAAGAAGAGAAAAAGAAGAGAGAGAAGAAGAAACAAAAAAAAAAAAAAAAAAAAAAGAATAAAGAAAAATCAACCCAGTCGGCCAGAAGAAAGAGAAGAGAGAAGAAGAAAGAAGAGGAAAAGAAGAAAGAGAAGAAGAGAGAGAAAGAAGAAAATTGGTGCGGGTGGGGAGGAAATTTTTTTTTGTTTTTTATTTTTTTATTCTTAATTTTTTAATATTTAATTATTAAAAATATATTTAATTATTTTTTTATCCAGCTGGATTAGTGAGTGGTCCCGGTCCCTAGCCACGTCAGCACTTAACAGAAAAACTAACAGAAAAATTGACGGAGGTATGACAATGTCACAAATTCGTAAGATGTGGTATGACATTGTCAATTTAAAAAAATGAGGTATGAAAGTGTCGTGACCCCAATAGTTAAGGTAGTTTTGTGTAATTTACCCTAAAAAATATTTGCATATTAAAAATAGGTACAAACTAAAAATAAAAATATATGATAAAAATTTAGCCATAAATATAAATATTCTAATTGTAACATTTTTAACACTAAAGGAATATATTTAAAAATAAAAAATATTTTATTATTCAAATAATTAATGATGTTATTAATACTCAAAGACCATGATCAAAAATTGAAAATGAATAGAATTTTAATCAATGAAGTAGCAAAAAGAAGAATTTGAACCTAATTTCTCCTTATAGTATATCCTTAATGGAGGATCTCCGTCAGAAAAGTAAAAGATGAGCGAGAGACGAACAGTCACAAAAGTTAAAAATGGTGCACTTGGGACGGGGCTCCTTTACGCGTTTTACGTACAAAGTTGCAAATATTTTAAGTTAGTTGATGACCATTTCTTTCAATAAAGTCGACAAAGGGACACATGGAATGGGGCCTTTTTTAGTCAGTTAATGAACAATTTCTTTTGAGAAATTTTCGAATACTTTATCTTGAGTACTTTTTTTCTAATTCCAAGAACAAATAAAAAACAAATGAATTTCAGACTACAAAATCATGGAGAGATGTCGACTGAGAATCCTTAGAGCAGCTCCAGCAGGAGCAACTGCTCGAGGGACAGGCTGCGGAACAGGGCTTGATTGGCTTAGGGAAGAAGCCCAGCCTTGGCTGGCGAAGGAGCCCGAGCGGGCCTAAGGGAGAGGCCTGGCAGGAGTTGCCAGCTCGAGAGCCCGAAGGGCATATGACTCAAGGCTGACGTCTGGGCGACGTCAGCCACGTGGTGGACTGGCCTAGACAGAGTCGAAGTGCAGCAACACCCTGATGCGGTGGTGGACGGGCCTGGACAGCTCTTCGCGGAGGTCGATCTCAACACCGGTGACGCTGGTATCCCTGAGACGGAGGGCGAGCTTCTCACCGACATGAGAGGTGATGACGACGACTCTCCCCAATGCCTCATTCTCCATTCGCAAAACGATGCCCAGCCAGAGTCATCCGCATCCTCGACATGTGCCCCGCTCGCCAACACGCCGATCCTCCTGCTCGTCTGCTTCCACAAGGCGCTACAGGATGAGCTCCTCGATCTCTGCCTCGTGACCACTGCCGCCTTGGAGAGTGGATCACGTGACCGCTAAGACTGCGACTTTGTTCTCCTGCTTCTGCGGCGATTTGAGTTCCTCAAGCTCGCGTATGAGTACCACTGCTATGCATAATTTGATTAGTTAATTGCTTGAGCAAACTGTTTTAAAGATGAAAACTTTAGTCAATATTTGACCAGTTAAAATGTGAGAAGCTGCATTAACTTTGCAATGGAATTTGCTCTTTAATCTTTAATCTTTAAGTTTTACTTTTCTTAAAATAATTATTTTGTATTATTTTATAAATAAATAAAATACTATTATTTTATTGCCTATTGCTAGAGCTATTCAGTGTAAGGGTAGAGATACAAAATGCAGTTACTGTTCATTAAGGCCAATTATTGTTCACTAGGTGGATTAAAAGTGAATAGTCCTGTGGGGCCTTAGCAACGGTGGAGTTGCTCTCATATTTAGGATTATGGCTTGCCCTCTACTGCTCTCAATGTCATTAATTTCGATTGCATTGATAATGGTTGTACTAGAGGTTTATATTTTTAACAAATATCTTCTTTTTATATAAAAAAAAAATCATGGAGGGTTAAAAATATAGTTCTTCACTATTAGAAATTGCCTAAGATTTGGAATTGTCTTTTCGATCATATGTGACAAATCAACCTATTGAGTTATTAATACGTAACTATTAAGGGTCCAAGATCTATTTAGTTTGATTTTACCATTACACAATCATTATCACTAGTATGCAATTTAATCTCAACAAGGACTAAACTACACAAACAATTCACCGTAGCATCTAGGTGGCATCAATAGTTTAGAATGTCAAGGTGGCATAAGTAAGATAAAACCAATCTAAGCATTGAAGCCTATGAATTTTTAAATCAACAAGCGGGCAACCTACAAATAGAAGGATTCGGCTAAAACCGTGTGAACTGTCAATCTATTTGCTATAATTGATTAACTAAAAGACCTTAGTCTTAATTTTTTTTTTTTATGAAACGATATTTTCATAGTGATTTATAGTTGAACGGCTTCAACTATAAACACGAAGCTTTGTGAATCGAACACGAAGCATCCTCCTCAACCTAGAGGAGCCAAACATTATTCTACATTGACATGGCCAAATAAGAGAAAAGAAATTTACACGCAACGAAAAAGTCACTACAATAGTTATAGTAAGTCAATCACACACTATTAATTAGGTCATAAACCTCATGGTAATCATGTCATAGACTTGTGCACAACTAACAGCTTCATAAGCCATGGACTATAATTAAAACCCATTTTTTTCTTTTCTTTTTTTTTTTCTCCCTAAAAACTAAAGGTTTAGATTTTGAAGAGATTTCTTCGGTTAAAAGCTGGAAGAGTTCACTTGAAAGTGAGAGGTATTGAGTTCGATTCTCCTTAAAGGCAAATTTGTACTATATTATTGCTAGCGCATTGTAAGGCTTAGCACACCCCCCTCATCTTAGTGTAGATAATCTATATTGTTAAAAAAGATGGGGATGGTGGCTAATCACTCGATCATAGGCTTGATTTCCGGTGACAGGAGGAGCAGCTACACCTCCTTGCGTTTCTGTAGCCTCGTCGATGCTTCTTGGCAAGCCAAAAACCCAATAAATTTCAAAGTACAACCTGTCAAGCAAGCCACTCAATGGTTCAAACATTATCGATGTATCATGCCAAGCCAAAGACAAAATAAAATCACAAAGTGTCAAACAAGCTCCTCAATGGTTCAAACAATGCCCATAAACACATGCTAAGCTACGAATGAGGCATGATAAATTACAACATAACATGCAAAGCATTGAAGCCAAAAATCAACCCAACCAAATAGATTGTGCCATCCTATCCAATCCAAGCAAATCACCAAGTACAAGAACACTCCTAACCTACCACAACAACTAACACTGTTATCAACCACCATTTTCCAATTCAGACAACGACTAAAATAAGAGCTACAAATAGAAGTTTGTGATGCGGTAAATGTTAAGTCAATGCACATGCGGTAAATGTAAGTCAATGCACATGCTTAAATGTTAGTTTCCAACTACCAAAATCATGAACGAAAGTAGAAAATGGGGCATATGGGATGGGGCCTCCCTTTAATAACGCGCTTTTCGTACATGTTGTGAATTTGTTGAGTTAGAGCTTGTTTGAATGTGCTTTTAAAATGACTTAAAACACTTCTAGTGAAAATATTTTTAGAAACAATCTTAGTAAAAATGTTAGTAAATCCTGGAAAAGCACTTAAAGTGCTTCCTGAAAGAAGCACATAACTGGTGCTTCTTGTAAAAAACACTTAAAGTGCTTTTGGAACCCAAAAACATTTTCTCTAAAAGCGTTTTTAGTCATTTTAAAAGCACATCCAAACGGCCCTTAATCAGTCAGCAATTTCTTCCAAGAAATTTTGAAGTGCTTTCGATTGAATACTTTTATATTATTTTTAGAAAAAAAAAAAGTTCAAGTGAAATTCACATTACAAAATCAGGGAGGGCTAAGAATATAATCTTTCACTACTAAAGATTTCCCAAGATTTGGAATCTGTCTTTTCGAGGCTATTGGTATGTCATAAGTGAACACAGAACTTACCTAAAAGTAAGTGAGAAAAATAAGTGGTGGATTGCCCTTATGATTACTGCATTTCTCTTCAACTCATTGTATCTCAAGTTCAAACCCTCTTGCCTCTATTAATGTAGATAGTGTAGAATATCGCTTGTAATTAAGAAAAAATAAACCCTTTCTCATTCAGTTGACTTGTTTTACGTACAAAGTTTTGAACATTTCTAGTTAGTGACCAATTTCTTTTAAGAAATTTCCAAGCACTTTTGGTTGGGTATCTTTTTATAATTCCTACAAAAATAAAAACAAGTCAATTTCACACTACAAAATCATGGAGGGCTAAGAATATAGTCCTTCACTATTGGAGATTGCTTAAGATTTGGAATCTGTCTTTCCGATGCTATTGGAAGGTCATAAGATAACCCATAACTTAGTCTGAAAGTAAACGAGAAAAACTTATATTGAGGTGGCTAATCATGTCCGTACAAGAGTAACTTTCCATGCTAATGTGTCATCTCTGTGATATTAGTATTTTGAAATTGCGTATTTACTATAATTATTAAAAAGATTTTTTGCGTTTCAGACTCTAAAGTAGAAAAAAGGGGCACATGGATGGGGCCTCCCTTTACGCGTTTTACGTACACAGTTTTGAATTTTCGTAGTTAGTTAGTAGCCAATTTTTTTTAAGAAATTTTCAAGCAGTTTTGATTGAGTACATTTCCATAATTTCTCAACAAAAACAAAAAAGAAAAGGAATTTCACACTACAAAATCATAAAGGGCTAAGAATATAGTTGTTCACCAATGCAAATAGCCTAAGATTTTGGAATTGTCTTTATGAACATAGGCGGCAAATCAACCTATTGAATTATTAATGGGTAATCATTAAGAGTCTCAGACGTATATAGTTTGACTTTACGATAAGGTAATACACAATCATTACCAGTACCAATCTCACCACCATATTACGGTGAAATCAAACTAAACGGGTTTTGATAGTTATTCATTAATAATCCAACAAGTTGGTTTGCCACATCTATTACCAAAGTCATTCTAAGGGTCATAAGGGAGTCCAGAACTCCTCAAATTATATGCTTGGCCCAAGTAAGAGAGTCATGATCCACCATCTCTCTTTCTATTTAGGCACTAAACTAAGCAAAAGACAGAGGTAGAAATTTGGAAGCAAGCAAGGGAGGAGAGAGTAGTTGCCCGCAAACACGATCAGTTTTGAGTCCAGCAATTGTACTAGTTGATTTGACTTGCACAAAATTACTAAAGTTCTAAAATGCTCAGGCCAATCCGGAGATGTTGAATAAAAAAAGGATAATACTTGCACACTCACCTGTCAGGACCCAACATACTGAATTTTTGAGGTGAACCAATAATATTGGAACAGCTGGCACTTTAAGCAATTTTTCATTATTAACCAAACACCCGCTATTTCCCTAACCAAACACTCCAAATTTCCTCTTCATCCCTATTCAAGCACTCATCTTCTCTCTCAACAAAAAGACAAGCAGACACCCCATCCATAAGTGTCTACCGACCACCGTGGTCTCGTCGGATCACCCATCATCAAAGGATTTGCTCTCTCTTTCGTTCTTTCTCTTCGAATCAACATCAAAAGGAAGTCAGCCGGATGCAATCGACGCCGATGATGACATGGTTTCCGGCGAAGGGCAGAGAAGTGGTTGTGGGTATCTTCTGTAATTTGATAGTCGACGCCGATGTTGACGTGGTCTTCGGCGAAGGAAGGGGAGGGAAGTGGTGCTGCCATGGCTACGATAAAGAAGAGGGTTTGGGGGCGGGACGATAGAGAGATTGGAGGAGAAGATGCGAGTAGGTTCGACGGAGGAGACGAGGTTACCGGCACTGAAACTGGCAGAAGCAAGAAGGAGATGGCGGCTGGGAGGGGAGTGGCGTTGGGGAAGAAAGGGATTGTTTGGATGTATGGTTAACATTGTGTTTGGTTACATGTTTATAGAACTTATATTGAAACATGTGTTTTGTTCTCATTGGGCCACTTCATTTAGTCAGTCTTTTGGGTACTCCCCATTGAGTATGCAAGTATTATCCATAAAAAAATAGGAGAAATGAAATTACCCAATTAAGGGCATATCAACGTCAGTTCATAACTTTCATTAAAGCAGACAAGTCACAAGTCACAAGTCCTAACTCAGCTCTCAAATTTCTTTTTTCCATCGGACCTGGGTTGTTTGCCGTCCTCCATCTCATCCCCTTTCCATTTTCTCGTATTTTTGTGGTCACGGTTAAGCCACGTCAACATTTTATATTGATTTTTTTATAAAATAATAAGACAAAAAGCAATGGAAATATAAAATGTTGACGTGGCTTAACCGTGACCACATAAATAGGAAGGGATGAGAAGGGTTTATGATGGGGTGGGCAAACAATCCATCTGCTTTTCCATCCTTTGATTGCAGCTTTGATTAGCTGACCATCAGTAGAGAGTTAGGGGTGCTGGTTGCAGGTTTTTTGACAGACCAAAAGGGCGGCTAATCGCTCATAGGTTTGGTTTCTAGCGATAGAAGGTGCGGCCGCACGTCCTTGTGTCTTTGTAGCTTTGCCGGTGCTTCACGGCAAGCCAAAAACATAATAACAACTTGTCAATCAAGCTGTTTAAGGGTTCAAACATAATCTATGCATCATACCAGGCCAAAGCCAAGATAAAATCACAAAGTTTCAAGCAAGGTTCTTAATGGTTCAAACAATGCCCATGAAACATGCCAAGCTAAGAATGAGGCATGACGGATTACAACATACCATACAAACCATTGAAGCCGAAAAATCAACCCAACCAAATAGATCGTGCCATCCCATCCTATCCAAGCAAATCAACAAGTACAAGAATACTCCTCACCTACCATAACAACTGTCACTGTTACTAACCACCATTTTCCAATTCCATAGTGACCATATATCATTACAAACTGACCTTTTCTCAATCCATTGTGACTACTTCACAAACCAAATGCCAAATTATACTCGCTATCTATCATAAGAATATCACGACATTCACATATGCCAAGTTATTGTACTTGTTTTATAAGAAAGTCTGCTAGCCCTTATGACGCATACAAGCAAATATCAAGCCTACAAGTTTGCAATATCAAACATATAAGCCAATGCCAGACCTACGATATTAAGCCAACAAGCCAAAACCAAGCTACAAGCGATGCATAAGATAATCCAAACACCTAGTCCAAACAAGCCAATTATTGACCAATTTCTTTTAAGAAATTTCCAAGCACTTTCGATTGAGTACCTGACACACCCCGACCCGGAATGTTCACAAGGACTCCGAATCGAGCTGTGCTGGTCGACACTTGGAAGGTGACGAAGCCATAAAGTATAGTGATACAGAAAATGTGAATAAATTTAAACATATAAGTGCCTAAAGACATGAGTGATCTGTGAGCGGGAATGGACACATTTCATGCGCGGCGTCAGAGCATAAGTAAAGTACAATAGTGTGGGTAAGGATCATACCCTCAGAGGTAGCCACCTATACTGAGATTCGCCAAGAATCTTCTTCGATACGAACTTTCAGCAGTTAAAACCTGGAGGGACGCAAAACAGAAAATGTGAGTGGGCAAAAATAAAGTTTTTGAAAACATCTTTCTTTTTTAAATGTAATAGCCCCTCACCGTAAAACCTATATAATTTCCCAGAAAATAATAATACATACATATATAGAAATCATACCCGAGAGTAGTGAAAACTAAGTATATGCCATGTCAAGAATCTAAACAATGAAATAAGTAAGCCAGGTGAAATAAATCAATGAAAAATGATATGTTAGCCGGAGTCACCTGTACATCTGAGCCTATAACTCATCTACTAATTCCTGCACACGAGTTGGAACCACCTAATGTGGTCTATACGAAAGGCTGAGTGTAAATAAGTACGTTCAAGTGCTACGATCACGTGAAGGTTGTGGGAAGTATCGCAAGTCACTTACGAGTTGGAACCACCTAATGTGGTCTGTACGACGGGCTGACACCTGCCTTGGATCCATGGTGAGCGTGTGGTACGAGAGGTGAACGATCACGTGAAGGCTAAGCCATGGCCTTGGGCAGAGCACTAACACCGGGGTGCAGGATAATGAGCACTAAATGCATCTAAACATAACCATACCCACATCAATCATTATCATCAATATGAACTCACCTGAAGAATCCTTGGGCATCCGCAGCGTCATGCAGTAATATGCATATCTATACTAATGCATATACTAAAATGTAGTGCAACTGACATGGCATTTAAAAACGTAAATCCATTTAAAACAATTTCTGGGAAAATGAAAAGCATATATATATATATATATATATAGAAAACCAAAAGTCCACTCACCTTTAGTCTGTGCTACAACTCCCTAGTACGAATACCAAGGCGTCACGAACGATCGGCGCTTAGAACAATTATCAAATCATATCTCAGAATTCTTATCGATAGAACATGTAACTTATGTATAACACATCCCTAAGGGCGTTCTAGAATGATTTGAGACCCATTGACCAAAAGTCAACTGTCGATCAAAGATTGACGGTAGGGTCCACAATCCTATGTAACGCAATCCGGAAGATCCACATCTCAGATTTCCGATTGGAAACTTTCAAAGATACATATTATGCTTCTGGAATAACATACTAAAGTTTCATTATGATTCGACGGTTGGATCTCCGCCAATTGCCAAAACCAAGTGGCGGTTAACATTTTATTTTATGAACTTACAAATCCAATTTGGGAAGATCCGTACGTCGGGTTCCCGATCCGTAAGTTCCTAAGATCCTTAAATATTACATATTATAATGTATCAAAGTTTAGTGACAATCCAACGGTCGGATCGTCAATTCATATATTGACCAAACCACGTATCGTAATGAAATTAGGTTCAAACGATCAACCTACGTCATTCGAATATCAAAACTGAATTTAGGACATTTAATTTAGCCTAAAAATAGCATTGATGACCCCCTGGTCATGCGCCGCCATGGGTGGTGGTTGTTACCCCGACTCGCCGGAAAATTTAACTATTTCAAAAAATTATCAAAATTTACAGGAATGAAGATCTCAGTGAGTAGAGCAACTTTCATACTTGTGACCAAGGCCAGTTTGGCCGGAAAAAGCTCCAATTCGTCTCGAATATGTTGGAACCCTATTATGGGTGTTCTTCGAATCGCTGCCAAATCGAACCCCAACGTCCCAACAAATGACTGGGCATGGTTCTCGGGTTCAAGGGAAGTATTTTGGTGGGTTTGATCGAATGAAAACGTTTAAAAAATGATGGATCGAAGGCACGGGCCACCGCACCCCACCGGTGCGGTTTCACATTTTCAAGGCCAAATTCTCTCAAGTTTAGGGTGGAATTGGTAGAGGAGATGATGCTAGGTTGTTTCCAGGTAGTGGTTTGCCATGATTCGCCAGAAAAATTGACGAAAAATTGGGGAAGAAGGAGAAGGACACCGGGTCGAGTCACGGGTCACAGGGTATCCGATTCTCTCTCTTCCCTTTTTCTCTCATTTCCTCTCATTTCCTCTTTTTCTGATTGGGCAATCCTCTTTCTCTCCCTTCTCCTGATTCCTCCACTTCTCTCATTTTCTCTTCTTAACTTTCCATCACAGTCGACCATTTCTCATTTCATTTAATCTCAGCCACACATGTGGCTTCCAGATTTTGCTCCAAAAATCTGGAGCCTTCTAGAAATTAATTAATTTACCAAAATGCCCCCAACTTCAAATGTTAATATCTCCTTAGTTATAACTCCAAATTATGTTCTGTTTGCGCCCATGCGTTCGTAGCGATGAATACTATGAGGGTATGCCAAGAAAACGAGTCTTATGTGACACGACACGGCAGTCAACAAAAGTCAACTTCGTTGCCTCGAAGGGCATTTTCATAAATTCACTCATAAAAATTATAATTTTTGGGGATGGGTCATCACAATCTTCCTCCTTAAGAAAATTTCGTCCTCGAAATTTAAAATAACTTGTTAAATGTGAAATACTCAAAAGTAGGGAGAAAATATGTATATAATTACATACACAAGGAAGAAATCGAGTTACAGCGGCTAGATAAAAGAGAATGCCATTTCGTCGTGATCGGATTGCAATTATTCCTCTTTCATGCCTCTAAACTCATACCTTCTTCCTTCCTCAATAATATAGCAGTATAATACCCGTATAAACCATAAGGTTGAAAACATTAATTATTACGTAATAACACAAGGAAAAACAACATACATATAATAAAATATCAAATATATATATATATATATATATATATAAACGTAAGATTCAAATACTTGTGTTGAGTTTAAAACCACGAGTAGGAATAACTCACCCAAAATTTGTAATGGCAGAAATACCCATATAAATAAAATAATGTAGTAAAAAAATATTTGCACACAAATCAAAACCCAAAATGAAAATGGACCTCGATAAACATTCATTGTGTCACAAACTTCGAGAATAAGTCTGAACCACAACTAACTAGTAAGTGTTGCCGTAGATGAGCCATCTTGCCCACTAGCTTAGTGAACCCAACAATTAAGTCATCGATATTGCAGTCTGCAGCCTGTAATGCTAATAACTCATCATTGTTTCAATAAGCTAGTGAGAAGTTCCTAGGATGCCAAAATATCGTTTTGTTCCTCATGTGTGAATTATCCAAATCGTTTGATCCGTGCCTCAATCGTGATGCCGTAATATCTCAGAATGCATCAATCCAGCTGCTAGAAGTGTTTCAACATCCATGTACGCCCGAACTATCAAGTCCTAGAGTGACGTAATGAAAAATGTGTAGAGACAAACACATATCGTAAAATATTTCTTTCATGACTATTCACTAGCGTTATTTACCAAATCAAGGGGTATAACCTTTGAAATCCTGAATTAGAGAAACCATATCTCTATCGACATCATTCGAATGACAATTGCAGTCTCGAACCATATATGGAGATAGATGCCACAATCGCCAAGCTTTATACCTTCACCAACACTATGCTGAAAACTATTCAATCCTCAAAACCACATGAAATTCTTCTTTGTAAATCTAGTAAACTCATGAGAAGATTGTACTCCAATGGTTCATACTAGCATCGATATGAAACTGGCGCACGTATCCGCCGAGTCGACCTATCGTAAATTCCTCATTGATTAGGCGAGAAACCATGTCGAGCAGGCTAAAAGAACACTCAAGAATTTGAAAGTCAAAACAAGTTCATCAAATTTAAAGTTCAAGATATCTATATTGATTGCCTGCCATCACACTATAGAAACAACTTCCGAAATATTCAATCACCAATAATGATCTATTTAACGGAGATGGGTGATTGAAGAATTAATTATCACAACTAGATTTCAACATCAAAGCAATTCTTCTGAACAATCTACCTATCTTCGAAATAATGCGAACTGCAGTAGGGTAGACACGTACCCAAAGTTGACTAAAATATCTTTCCTGCACAAATGAGTGAATATAGAGTCATAATAAGAAAAGATGCTGATTGTAATGCCAAAAATCCGATACATTCAAGAATGGGTAATTTTACCAAGTGGTCAAGAATATAGTCTCTCTGGACCAATGAAAAATGGGTTAACTTGTCAAATTGATCTATGAACATCTAAACATCACCACAATCTCCATATGTACAAGATACCTCGTACCAGAAGCTTATGGTGATATTTCCTATTTGCATTTGGATACAAAAAGTGATTGTAACCATTCAACGATTTCTTGGTGGGTCAGAGGTAACGTCATATCGATACTCGTAAATTTCAACTAGAATGGGATAAAGAAGACTGAAAATGTTTAAGGGTAGAAACAATTCTTACTACGTTGCTTAATAATTACGTTTGCATAATCGGGATGATCCACGATAGTGCAATCATATATGTTGATTTAGTTTTTCCAATGCTGCTGCCAGAAACTTATCTCTTTCCAAAAGTAAGTGAAATTGGGAAGTTCTAAGGTTAATAAAGATTTTGGGCATATTCTCCACAGAGAAATACCATTCGATTTTCAAATGAAAATGACAACTGTTGACTCTAGGTCATATATATGATGGTTCATTTTGAACGGTTACCATTGGGAAATGTAAGCGATACTCCATCATACTTCCTCTACACAATTGAAATATCCAAGAAACACGACATCATGGATTTCCAAATTGATCAACGTCATCGAAAAGTGTAAAGCAATGGTGAGGTGAAAACAACAGTTCGGTTGTCAGAAACTTTATCCATAATCAACACCCCAAGCTTAGCTAACTTTCATTGGCTGATAATTGAGGAAATACACTATAGCCGAAAATCGCTAACCAATTGTCGATAAACTTGACGAGACTAAGGATACCTCAAATCTCACAACACTTTATGAGAATTTCAACCTTCTTCCTTTAAACTCTTTTTTTGGAAAAAGGAAAGAATATTGTCTGCGAAGATCATGTCTCACAAGATAAGTACCAATCTAAACAAAACTAATATTTAAGAATTTTGGTCTCGTTGCCAAAACAGATGAGAAATTCATTGAAAAGACTACTATGAAGTCATCAGATTATGGAGGGAAACTCGAATTACAAAGGGTGGGTCGGCTAGATCATCAGCCCGAAGTAGAGGATGACGATTTTTAATCGTTACTTGAGGAAGTTACTAAAATCTAGGTATAATCCTAAGGTTTGAAGTTCCCTAAATAAGAGGCTTGGTTGAATAAATTCCTAATCGGTAAGCTTTAGGAAGTAAGTTCTTCCAAATGGTAGAAGTCGCTCGAAAAGACCCAAGAAAACTAGTGCAATATGAGAAAGTGGAGCGATGATAAGATCTCAGGTAAGACTTTGGAATGTGACGCCTAAATGTACGTCCTCAAAACGTACCATAATATTTCCTTTCACTATGCCACGTGCTAAAGGGTCTTCATAGCTTCTTCGATACTCCATGCGCTTTAACAGTGAGAAATTAACCCGTACTTCAATTCTACTGTCTACCTGTGGAGGTGATCGAAAAGGTGGCTAGTCGGAGAGGTTATGCTTACCAAGATAGGTAATAAAGTAAAAACAACTATGCGTTTACTATCCTAATGCAAAACTTGCTTCTAACTTTCCAAGATTTAGTTTCTTCGACTCCAGCAGTCACTGTTAATCATTTCATTAGTCGTGGGCTAATCAACAAATTTATGACATTTTGATATTGCGCTACCCAGAAACTATGAACCTACATTTAAGAATAATGGTATCACTCCCAGATACCAGCATCTGTGTCTAGTATCAGAAATCATACCGCTTGAATACTGGTTGACAGTTCCTGGATATCAGAGAATATCGTCAATTAGTAGCGTCACCATAGGCTGATTACAGACTAAAGCCCGCAAATGTGGGTGGTTTTTGACGACTGATAAGGAACTAGTCCTATAAGGGGTTCCATAATTCTAGAGGGAATACTGACTACTTCGAAGATTTTGTACTAATCATAGGTATAACAACTCGTACTTAGATGCCTATACTCATCAAAATGACGAGTACATCACCACAATAAATTTGGAAACTAGTATTGGTTAAGATGTCCCAAAGCCGGAAAGAAGAATTTAGTAATAATCTACTTTAGAACGGGCTTAACGGAAGTCGATCTTTCTCTTGAAGATTCGAAACGATAACTAGTATGTTTAAGAAGGTTAGTATTATCGGGAACCAAAAGTGACTGTCCCTCAGATGTTTCTTTTGTCGAGTGCTACCACTTTAGCACCAGGTTATCGCTCAGGACAAATTTTGGAAATTTCGACGAAAACTAAAACTTCGTAGGGATTCTAATAGGTAAACGGGTACTACCAAGGAATCAAAATTAGGGTTAATGATGATGGAATTGATTTATAGTTCCCTGGTGATACACCATTATCACATATTCGCCCTTCTTTAGGATCATTAATTTGTTTCAAATCTACATCTCTCATTGGCAGGGAAGTTCTTCACCTATAAATGTTCACCAAAGTGATCTTCTAAAATGTCGACAAGTCGACAAAACTACCCAAAACTCAGGAAATCTAACACATTTTTTTGTATTCGACAAGGTGGCAAGATTCGAGCATTAGGCTTAAGAACCAATAATGCTTACATCACGAGTATAATGAACACAATACTACCCAACATATGCATTGATACCAAACTGACACACCCTAACCCGGAATGTCCACTAGGACTCTACATCGAGCTGTGCTGGCTGACATCTGGAAGGTGACGAAGCCATAAAGTATAGTGATGTGGAAAATATGAATAAATTTAAACCTAAACGTGCATAAAGACAAGAGTGCGCTGTGAGCGGGAATGAACCCATTTCACGCACGACGTCATAGCATAAGTAAACTACAGTAGTGTGGGTAAGGATCATAACCTCAGAGGTAGCCATATATACTGAGATTCGCCAAGAATCCTCCTCGATACGAATTTTCAACAGCTAAAATCTAGAGGGACGCAAAATTGAAAACGTGAGTGGGCAAAAACAAAGTTTTTGAAAACATCTTTCTTTTTAAAATGTAATAACCCCTCACCATAAAACCCTGTATAATTTCCCGAAAAATAATAATACATATGTATACAGAAATCATACCCGAGAGTAGTGAAAACCAAGTATATGCCATGTCAAGAATCTCAGCAATGAAATAAGTAAGCCAGGTGAAATAAATCAATGAAAAAAGATACGTTAGCCAGAGTCACCTAACGTGACCTGTACAGCTGAGCCTATAGCTCATCTACCAATTCATGCACACGAGTCGGAACCACCTAATGTGGTCTGTACGACAACCTAGGTGTAAATAAGTACGCTCAAGTGCTACGATCACGTGAAGGCTGTGCGAGGTATCACAAGTCACCTACAAGTCGGAACCACCTAATGTGGTCTGTATGACAGGCTGGCACCTGCCGTGGATCTAAGGTGAACATGTGGTGCGAAAGGTGAACGATCACGTGAAGGCTAGGCCCTGGCCTCGGGCGGAGCACTAACACTGGGGTGCAGGATAATGAGCACTAAATGAATCTAAAAATAACCATACCCACATCAACCACTATCATCAATATTTACTCACCTGAAGCTTACCTGAGCATCCGCATCGTCATGCAATAATTTGCATTCTATACTAATGCATATACTAAAATGTAGTGCAATTGACATGACATTTAAAAACGTAAATCCATTTAAAACAATTTCTAGGAAAATGAAAAGCATATATATATACAAAACCAAAAGCCCATTCACTTGGAGTCCGCGCTAAAACTCCCTAGTACGAATACCGAGGCATCACGAACGATCGGCGCCTAGAACAATTATCAAATCACATCTCAGAATTCTTATCAATAGAACATATAACTTACGTAAAACACATCTCTAATGGCGTTCTAGAAAGATTTGAGACCCATTGACCAAAAGTCAACTGTCGATCAAAGATTGACGGTAGGGTCCATAAGCCTACGTAACTCGATCCCAAAGATCCGCATCTTAGATTTCTGATATGAAACTTTCAAAGATACATATTATGCTTCTAGAATAACATACTAAAGTTTCGTTACGATCCAACGGTTGGATCTACATCAATTGCCAAAACCAAGTGGTGGTTAACGTTTTATTTTATGAACTTACAAATCCAATTTGGGAAGATCCGTATGTCGGATTCCCAATGCGTAAGTTCCTAAGATCCTTAAATATTATGTATTATAATGTATCAAAGTTTAGTGACTATCCAACGGTCGGATCGTCGATTCACAATTGACCAAACCACGTATCGTAATGAAATTAGGTTCAAACGATCAACCTACGTCATTCGAATATCAAAGCTGAATTTAGGACATTTAATTTAGCCTAAAAATAACATATACGACCCCTTGGCCATGCCGCTGTAGGTGGCGGTCGGCCGTCCAGACTCGCCGGAAGATTTAACTGTTTCAAAAAATTACCAAAATTTACAGGAATTAAGATCTCAGTTAGTGGAGCAACTTTCATACATGTGACCAAGGCCAATTTGGTCGGGAAAAGCTCCAATTCGTCTCTAATCCATCGGAACCCTAATATGGGTGTTCTTCGAATCGCTGCCAAATCGAACCCCGACGTCCCAACAAATGACTGGGCATGGTTCTTGGGCTCAAGGGAAGTATTTTGTTGGGTTTGATTGAATGAAAACGTTTAAAAAATGATGGATCAAAGGCAGGGGCCGTCGCACCCCACCGGTGCGGTTTTCACATTTTCAAGGCCAAATTCTCTCAAATTTGGGGTGGAATTGGTATAGGAGATGATGCTAGGTTGTTTTCAGGTAGTGGTTTACATTGATTTGCCCGAAAAACCAACGAAAATCGGCAAAGGAGGAGAAGGACACCGGGTCGGGTCACGGGTCATAGGGGATCCAATTCTCTATCTTCCCTTTTTCCTTCATTTCTCAGCCTTTCCTTTTTTTTTTTTTTTTTTCTAATTGGGCAATCCCCTTTCTTTCTTCTCTCCTGATTCCTCCACTTCTCTCCTTTTCTCTTCTTAACTTTCCATCACAATTGACCATTTCTGCTTTCATTTAATCTTAGCCACACAGGTGGCTTCCAGATTTTGCTCTAAAAATCTAGAGCCTTCTAGAAATTAATTAATTTACTAAAATGCCCCCAACTTCAAACGTTAATATCTCCTTTGTTATAACTTCAAATTACGTTCCGTTTGCGCCCACTTGGCAGTCAAGAAAATGAGTCTTACATGACACCACACGACAGTCAACAAAAGCCAACTTCGTTACCTCGAAGGGCATTTTCGTAAATTCACTCATAAAAATTATAATTTTTGGGGACAGATCGTCACAGTACCTTTTTATAATTCGTGAAAAAATAAAAACAAGTGAATTTTACACTCAAAATCATAGAGGGCTTGAAATATAGTTCTTCACTATAGGAAACTGTGATTTGTAATTGTCCTTTTTAGCACAATTGACAAATTAAACTATTAGATTATTAATGGTTAACAATTAAGAGTCTAAAACTTATTTAGTTTGATTTCATCATAATATACATGATCATCACTACTACTGTGGAGCCAAAAATAATCAAGAGGCGACACGTGGATTGTTTGGGTGAAAAAGACAAAACTACCCTCTCGGCACACCAGAATTCCTACGCGCAAGCAGTGGACCATCATCCCTCAATCAAGTCAAAAGTGCCCAAATAGGTATTTATTTACAATTCATTTCATCCATCCTCATCATATCTTCTCCACAAGGTAACCCCCAAATCCTTCCTCTTTTATTATATTAATTAGCCAATTAATCAAATAATTATCCCATCAATTAGCTAATTATTTCCATAACTCCCAAAATAACACAAATCAAGAACCTAGATCACAAACAAGGCTAAGTGGCCGGTTCTCTCTCACCCTAGGAGGCTGGCCACTCCCATATATAAACCCCCTCATTCTCTCCAAAACCCACTTCCAATTATCTTGGTAAAATTCTCCAAAATTCTCAAACACTTTCTCTCTCTAAATTCTAACTTTGGCATTGGAGGTTCTTCGGCCAAAGCCCCCCCATTCATCGTGGGCGCGTGAGGCTCTTGGCCTTGACCAAAGGTGTTAATTGTTTTGTAGGTGAAATTTTGTCCAAGATCAAGGAGGAAAAAACAAAATTTGCATCTACAAGTTGGTGCATTCATTGAGAGGAAGAAATCCACACTCGTAGAAGACTCTCGCATAAAAATGTTTTTTTCTCTATTTTCTAGTCCACTTGTATTTTTTCATACGTTCTTATTATTAGAATTTTTTATTTTGCAAAGATTCTTTAATAAAACGTCAAAAAAGAAATACAATGGCTAGAAATTTAGAAAACTCCACGAGTGAAAATTTCAATATTCAAGAAATGGGACCGCCACGATCCACGAGGTTGAATGTGACAATAAGTGGAGCGTCACCACCACCACGAGTTTCCACCACGGGAACCATCGCGGTGGCTACCACGGCGAGGTCCATGGCTCCATCACCACGACCCGAGCTGTGCCATCCAAGGCCACGACCCAAGCCATGTTATTCCAAACCCAATGCGAGCCCAATGCGTTGCAGAGCCAAGCAGCCCACTTCTGTGGCCCAGCCTACTCCTGCTGAGCAGCCCACTCTCATGGTCCAGCCTGTTCCTGCCGAGCAGCCCACCTTTGTGGCCCAGCCTGCTCCCATCAAGCAACCCACTCCCCTGGTCCAGCCTGCTCTCGTGGCCTATCCTACTTCCGTGATCTTTCAAGTAGCCCAAGTCAGCCCAAGACTATCTCAACCATCCGGACCTACCATCCGTAGATTTGGCATTTCCTAACTCAAATCTCGTGCTCGGAGTCTACCACCCTTCCACTGCTCAAGGAGGCACATTCCTTCCAAGCTCTTCCAATCCAAATGGTGAACAACACTTGTCTCGATAAGTCATAGAGTTGACGAGCACCCTAGCACAACAGACGGCCTTGGTAAACCAGCTTTTGCAACGCACCAAGATGCAACGTGTCCCAAATGAGGTGTCTTGAAGAAGGACAAGGGCAGACGAATACCCTCTCCAGCAGCGTCCCGGCAAGCATCCACTCGACCAGCCTCGAACCGAGCGTTTGGGCAGAGTATACTCCTGATTGGGCCCTCGAGATAGCGTATACTCTCGTCTTAGCGGGCGAAGGAGCGTGCATTTTTTACTAAGCCCACGGACGAGCATACACTCACGGTTGGGGCCACACTCCGATAATCAACATGAGCAGCCTTCCAAGCGAAGTGTTCATTCGCGACTAGGCCCGCAAGGAGCATTCTCCACATCATATTGGAGTAGGCAGGACGACGGGCGGAGAGAAGCAGTCACTCAATCCGGCTCAAGTTCAACCAGCAACCTGCGAAATCCTTCGCCAGCTAGGAATCCACCACATGCACCGCTACCACGACATAGACGAGCCGAGCATGTAGAAGAGCAGCCGAGACCAGCAGGTCAAAACTGGGGGCAGCCGAGAGCTCTGCTACCCCAGCAAAGGCAAATTAGAAGAAGTAGAGAGGCTCCTAAATAAGCGATCACGTGATTTCCAACGCAAAGAAATGGCCGACGAGGCATTACGACATGACATAATCAACATAGGCAGGTCACCCTTCACAGACGAGATAGAGCAGGCAGAGCCTTCACGCAAGTTTAGCATGCCATATTTCATATCGTTCAAAGGAGATGAAGACCCGGAGAAACACCTAAAGCACTACCGAAGAGTAATGATCCTCTATCGAAACCACGACGATCTCATGTGCAAGATATTCGCCACCACTCTACAAGGCGAGGTGCAAGATTGGTTCTACACCCTACTGCCACAATCTATCCGAAGTTTTGACGAACTTTCTTTGGTTTTCACCAAAGAATATTCATCATATCGCTCGATCAAGAAGAAGTCCGACCACTTGTTCAACGTCAAGAAGAACCCAAAGAAGTCACTCTTCGCGACTATGTGAAGAGGTTCAAAGCAGAGAAGGCAAAGATAGTCGGATGCAACGACTCGATAGCTAAAGCAGCCTTCCAAAAAGGACTTACAGCAGACCACCCGCTGTTCGAAAAATTGATCATGAAAGAAGATCTGACTCTGGCAGACTCTTTTGCTCTAGTAGAAAAGCACGCCCTTTGGGACGAGGCTTGCTGATCTAGATTCGAGGACCGGAAAAAGTACCTGACATCACTCCCAACTATCCAAACTGGAAGCAGCGGATGACCAATTCACATATTTGATGGTATCCGAAGCAACAATAAGCTCTACCATCATACGAGAAAAGCTGGGGGCCCGACTACCTGTATTTCACAGTTTAAAAGCTCTCCTCGATGCTACCAAAAAATTCAAAAGCTAACTTTGGTGATAGCTGTTGCAACTCGAAAGTTCAAGTTTTACCTTCAGTCGCACGCGGTCATCATCATGACGCACTATTCTGCCCAATCCAGACGCGCGATGATAAAAACGCATACACTGGCGATGCAAAGTTTTTGATGAATATAACAACTCAGTTCAAAAGGCATGTCAAAGGCAGACGAACACTAGAAGGACACAATCGGAAGAAATTTTTGTCCTCGTCGCCCCAAAAGATTATACATAAGAGCAACATGTACCGGCAGTTGAGCACCACCTCCTGTTGCGTGACACACGGCCCTAGCCGACCCTTGCTACATAATTCAACTCTAGAGTGATCCAATACCGGCAGTTGAGCATTTCCTGCTATTTGTAACATGGCACCAGCTTCACGGCTCCCTACCGTGCCTTCACGCCTAGCCTAGGCAACGCAACAGAGAGGCCTAACGACGCCCTGGAGGTAGCCGAGCACACCTTAGCCACACCTGCTCTTTCAAGGGAGATTTCTGGAATTTGCATGTCGACGACACATCCAACTACAAAGGCTTAGAAACAGGTGTGATCCTTGTCGCCCTGAACGGTTCAATGCTCGAGCAGGCGATCACCTTAGGCTTCGAAGCATCTAACATTGAAGCAGAGTACAAGGCCATACTAGCAAGCCTCTGAATGACAAAATACTTGGCAGACGCAAGCAATTTGAGGCATTCCAAACCTACACTCTATGTCACACCCCAAAACTAGGGATGTGAGATTAAGAGAAATAATTAGAACAAAGTGGTTGTTCAAGGATGTAAAACAAATATCATCTTAAGATGATGTCAACGAAAAATTTCTATTTTACAATTCCGTTAAATCAAAGTACAAAAGTTAATTTAAAGAAATAAGGTTGAAGACCTCGCGGTAATACAAACTGAAAAAAACAAACTGTACCGTAAAATTCACCAAAAATAGCTCGCTCAATCAAAAAATGTGAAAATTCCAAAGTAGACACATGAAACTAATTTGTGTCAAAATTTCATAAAATTTTGAGCTCGGGAAGTATAGGAAAAATTAAAACTAAAACAGGCATGCTGCTGTTTTCCTATAAAAACAATTTCAGCAGCACCAATCACTATGTAAATTAAAGCTCATATTCCAAAGAAAAAAAATCTGAAAGTTTACAAAATACCACTTAGGCAGTAGATAAACACCCACAGTTTTAAACGTATTCAAGTTCATAGTGGTTCTTCAAGAGTCATTCATAAAACCTTACAAAATATGATGAGTTTACAAAAAAAAGACTTCAAGGCTTCCAACAAGTAAACATATTCAACCCATTTGAGGAGCGAACTACACAAGCCAAAAGACGAGCGATTTCATATACATGGTTTTCATAGTCCAGGTAAGTAGAAACTCCAACCCACCGAGGTCGACAACATATTAGTCTACTGCACAACAAAAGGATCATTTACAGACAGAGATCAACTATACAAACACTTGGCAGCTCACCCAAACGAAGTGTACATCTGGACCCCTTTCTACTAGCCCACACTAGAGCTGCCACTTGAAAAAAAAAAACAGCTAGTCGACTCTACACACCTGAAAGTACACGTTAAAAGAAAACGAGTGAGCATAAAATGCCCAGTAGGGGTTTTTCAGTAAGTCCGTAGCCATTTAAAAATTATGGTGCATGCCAAAAAGTAATAAGAGTGATTCAAAACCATTTATATTCACTACCACATAATCCAAAAATTTGAAATATGCTCAAAAATGCTTGGAGGTAACATATTACCAGAAAAACTAAAGATTTCAAAGCATTAGTAGCTTGATAACAACGGTACAACGCACAAGTTCAAAGTCATTTCTATGGTCATAAGAATAACAAAGCCATTATCATTTAAAGAATAACTAGCATAACAAAACACAAAGATTTTCTTTTATCCCAAACAAGTGACAAGCAGATTGGAAAGAACCGTAATATACCTGGCCAATATACATATCACACATATTTATCACTTTCGTAAATCATTCTCACAGCCCTCACACATGGAGCTTTCCCCGGGGAACCTTGGGTCATTGTGCCCATAATCAAACAACTTCACGGGTCGTTGTGCCCATTCATACATTTCTCAACAATCACATCTGCACAAGTATTATCCTACTTTCCATCTACTTTCACAATTTGAACACTCGTAACAAGATGCTTCAAAATTTGATATTGAGTAAAACAAGAGGCATGCACATCAAAACACAATCTTGAAAAATCATTTCAATCACTTTAAACTCACCAAAGTTGTAGCAACAAAATTCAAATCATTAATATCAAACCATAGAGAAATATTTTCTTCACTTCTTTCACATAATCGAAAATGGAAAAATATTTCAAATAAGCTTGAAATAGTGCTCAGTTACCAACAATTCTTGATCAAGTAAAAATGAAAAGTCCAAAATATTTTTATGGTTAAAACTCCCTTACCTCAACTAAATTTCTTGATATTCAACTTTAAGGGTGTTCGTCGACTTGTTCCGTAGTCCCCTTGTCCTTCTCTTCCTTATCTACAAGTAAGAAAAACATCACACACTACTTATACAAAGTACCAAACAAACAAACCCTAATTCAAGGTTAATTGGGGACTTTAATCAAACACTTGGTGCTCAACTCTAAAACCATAACCTGAACTATGATACCTTCATGTTTCCTACTCTCACCCAAACTAATTCATGGGTTAACAACCCAAAAATCAAATAGATCCCAAAGGTAAGAAATAGATACCTTAAATGGAGGCAAAGGAAAGATCCTTACTTGTTCTAACCTTCACAAATAGAAGAAAGGGAAGCTAATTTCCTCCTCCTTCAACTTTCTTTTTGACAAACCTAAGGGCTAAAAGGGATAATCCCCTTTCATTTTTTTTTCTTGGTTTTCTGCTGCTTTCTTTGTTTGCCTCTGGAAGGAAAGCCCCTTTTGAGGGGTTTTCTAGAATTTCTTTCTTTCAAACAAAAGCTTGGTCTCAAAAGTAAGAAAACTTTTAATGGTCACAAGTAATCCACTCTTAATCACCACTTAAAATTTTGAGGATATTACACTCTCACTCAAGTTCCGCGGGCAGACAACACCCACGCAAATGCGCTAGCCGGCTTAGGGTCCGCCTTCGACGATCAACTCAAACGCTCTATTCCGGTAGAGTATCTAGACAAGCCGAGCATAGAAGCGGAGCCAGCAGTCGAAGTGTCACAGGTTAGTACAACTCCAAATTGGCAAAATTCCACTATAGACTACCTAGTTAATGGCACATTCCCCATGGAAATATTAAAGTCTAGAAAGCTCCAAATAAGGGCAGCACGGTACTACATGTGGAATGGCATTCTCATCCGAAGATCCTACACCGGACCACATCTCCGCTGCCTAACGCCTCCCGATGACTTGAAGGTTTTAAGCTTAATCCACGAAGGCATTTGTGGAAACCACTCTGGAGGTCGATCCTTAGCATAGAAGGCTCTTAACGCAGGGTACTACTAGCCTACCATGCACCAAGATGCTAAGGAGTTAGTACAAAAGTACGACCGCTGGCAATTCTAGAAGTTGGTACTAGCACTGCTTACCAACGAGCTACACCCACGGACGAGTCCTTGACCATTGATGCAATGGGCAATCTACCTAGTAGGACCTATGCCGCCTACTACTGGGGGCAGAGGCATGATGTGGCAATCGACTATTTCATCAAATGGGTAGAAGTAGAGCCCATGACGACCACGAGTCAGACGGACATAGAGTGCTTCATATGGAGGAACATCATTTGCTGATTTGGCATCCCTCAGTTCATCGTCACCAACAACAGCCCGCAATTCACTGGAGAAGATTTGGCGAAGTTCTTCCAAAAGTATAGCATCAAGCAGCACATGTCCATGCCAAGATATCCTCAAGGCAATAGGCGAGCCGAAGAATCCAACAGGATGATCCTCGACTGCCTCAAGAAATCCTTCACCGACAAGAAGGGAGAATGTCAAACGAATTCCCCAGATGCTTATGGGCATATTGCACCACCAAATGACGAGCAACCGGTGAAGCTCCTTTCTCATTGGCATTTGGTTCAGAAGCAATCATTTCTCCCAATGTCATCGTGCTAAGTATCAGCACTCTACTACCAAGCATTGAGTGGAACAGAAAAGAAATGGCCACAAGCTTAGATCTGGCAGAGGAAAAGCGTGAGCAGACCATCATCTGCATCGCAGCCTACCAGCAGCAGCTCATCTCCAGCTAAAACAAAAGGGCCAAGGTTCGGCAATTATAGCCCAAAAATATAGTCCTAAGAAAAGCCTTCATCACTGCCTGCAGAGAAGGCTCCAAAAAGATTGATCATATCTGGAACGTCCGTACAAGATCAGCAAATTAGACGGCAAGAGTAATTACACCCTCACCACCATGAAACTACAAAAAGATCAAAAAGCAATGGAACGCCTACAATCTGAGGAAGTACCATGTGTGACCTCCCACTACATCAGAAGCCCGAAGACTCAAGCAGCTCGATGGGCACCACCTGACAAGCCGAGAATTATCCAATTTTTATGCAGTTCCTACCTTACAGCTAAGTTCTCGTTCATTTCATTCGTTTTTCAATGAGGAATTCAGAAGTAATCACAACTTGGCTTGGCTGCATGTTTACAGCAACTGATCACTCCTACACTTCAAAAGAAGACCGCGCCCTTCTTAGGGACTCACCGTAGAATTTGCACCCCCCGAGGGACCAACCATGCTCTCTAGTGTGAGAGGGTAAACTAATTCCTCGACACCCACATGGGTCTACTATCCAAAGCGGGAGGATAAACTCTACACTCTGAATATCCAGACGTGGATGAGCCTAGCTGCCTTAGTATAACTAGATGCATAATGGCTTGCACCAGGATTCTTAGAAGTAGCCACAATGGTCTTTTTCAAGGCTTAGCTAATTGAAGGATTTTGGGTCTCTAGGCCTAATCCATGGGGAACCAGGCCCTAGAGACGGAGGGGGCACATTACGCAGTACATCCGATGGATGGTTGCCTTGGAACCCTAAAGCTGCTACCGAGTGCACTAAGGTAGCCTACGGTTTTTGGAAGACTGCCTACGGCTTGCCCTTCGAGCAGTAATGGAGGCCTCAAAAGTAAAGGTGAACAAGTATTCCGGAGAAATAGAGAAGGTCTCGAAACCTCGAACCCATCATTCTCACCCTTCAGCTGCTCATTCTCCTCGAGCAGTCCAACACGGACGCGTTGCAGCTTATCCACTTCCTTCTTCAGACTTTCGTTGATCTTCAGTACACTTTGAAGTTCCAACACTTGGGGTTCAAGCCTATCGACGATTCTCTTGAAGTGGATCACTTGATTATAAGCAGCAATCAACTCTTCATCCTTTGCATAAGCAGTGGAACGAAGCTCAGAAATGGCACGCTCAAAATCTTGAATCTGAGGTATTTAACATCTGATCTCCTTCTCTGCACTTTCATACTTAACTTGGATCGCTTCAAGCCTAGTCTTCAAGTCAACGATCTCTTGGTAAGCGGTCCCAAGCTGCAGAGAAGTGAGGGCAGAGATATTAGACCTCTTCAATGCAACGAGCTCATAATTCAACCTCTTAATCTCCTCAGTCGAGGAATAAGCTTCAGCTACCATAGTCTTCGCCACCTCATTGGCAACCTTGCTATATCTGCATCATAACAAGCAGATCAATCATTCTATATTATGTCGTATGCTTCGCAAAGAAACTTGGGCAAGCAAACCTTTCTAATGCCATCAACAAACTTGGCATAAACGTCCATGTCTTCACGCAGATCAGGTTTCAAGAGCACGTAGATCTCATCAACCTCCCTAGAAGCAAGCTTAGTGGATTATCACAGCTGCCCATACAAGCAGTCTCTTCCTTCCCAGCAGACGAATGAGTCTCGGTAGCAGAGAAAGTGGGCCTTAGCACCACCTTAGCAACATAGTCCATCTTATTGCTCTTTATAATAGCAAGTTTCTCCAAAGGTGAACCAAACTTGGCTCTCAATGGTCGTCTTGGTACAGACTTCAGCACTGAGGGCATGAAAAGACCTTTACGCTGAGCAATTCAATCAGCAATCTTACAAGCCATTCTTGACATGGCAGGCTCCACTTGCTCAGATCTAGGAGCCTCATTTCTTTTCCCATTGGAAGAAGTCATGTCAATCACAGACCTCTCGGCAGCAGGCGGACCCTCACAAGCAGCGGATGAAGTCTTCAGTTTTTCCCAACCGGCATATCTTGAGCAGGCGGGAAGATCTCTTCTTTCCACCTTCATTCATAATAGGCTACACGACAGCGTTCAGATAAGCCAATGTATCCACCTTGATCCTCTTTACCTCCTCTATCGGGAGCAGCCTACTTTTCTCCCGACAAAGAGGACTAAGCAGCTAACGTCATTCACGGTACTCAGCAGAGGAGCTCAACCCAACATTCTAGCAGGCAGGAGGCTTGCATGCCTAGCATTCCAATAGCCCATGAAGCCCTTGACCTCCTCATTTCTCTCAATCGCCAGCTTGGCCCGCGTCAGGTCTAAGAGCCTAAAGGATATGAGCCATGCGGCTACCCTAGCACTGCGCCCCAGCGCCTCAGTTCCTACTCAAGCTGCTATTGGCACTAGCTAAGCCAAGCAACCCAAGCAGTGGCCTTTGCCACAACATTCATTGGCCCATGCCGAGCCAACTCCTGGCCCCTGCCAGCTGACTTGCCGTACCACCCCAACGGTTGCCCCGTGACAACACTATCCAAGAATAAGACAACAAAAATTAAATTTTTCTTACATCGGTGCGGCACGGAGAAGATGAAGAAATCAACAAAAGACAGTCCTTTGCACGGGCAAGATGTAGAAGATTGCTAGAGGAGGGGGAACAAATATCCTCTAAGCTTTCTCTCTCTTGTAGGGTAGAATAAATTGCTCTCCAAAGTTGATTTAATAACCCACTTAAGGTGGACTTAAATAGGCTTTGAGGGAAATTTATTTCCCTTTCCTAGAATGACCTAATTTCCAATTAAAGAGGGAATCTACATCAAAATAGGAAACAAGCCTATGTTTCCTAAAGCAAGAAGATCTCTCCACCTGTTGCCCTTTCCTGCGAGTAGCTCAATAGGTGTGGGGGCATTTGTGGAGCCAAAAATAATCAAGAGGCGACATGTGGATTGTTTGGGTGAAAAAGACAAAACTACCCTCAAGGCACACCAGAATTCCTACGCGCAAGCAATGGACAATCATCCTTCAATCAAGTCAAAAGTGCCCAAATAGGTATTTATTTACAATCCATTTCATCCATCCTCATCATATCTTTTCCACAAGGTAACCCCCAAATCCTTCATCTTTTATTATATTAATTAGCTAATTAATCAAATAATTATCCCATTAATTAGCTTATTTCCATAACTCCCAAAATAACACAAATCAAGAACCTTGCTCACAAACAAGGCTAAGTGGCCGGTCCTTTCTCACCCTAGGAGGCTGGCCACTCCCCTATATAAACCTCCTCATTCTCTCCAAAACCCACTTCCAATTATCTTGGTAAAATTCTCCAAAATTCTCAAACACTTTCTCTCTAAATTCTAACTTTGGCATCGGAGGTTCTTCGGCCAAAGCGCCCCCCCCCCCCCCCCCAAATTCATCGTGGGCGCATGAGGATCTTGGCCTTGACCAAAGGTGTTAATTATTTTGTAGGTGCAATTTTATCCAAGATCAAGGAGGAAGAAATTTGCATCTACAAATTGGTGCTTTCATTGAGAGGAAGAAATCCACACTCGTAGAAGACTCTAGCATAAAAAGGTTTTTTCTCTATTTTCTAGTCCACTTGTATGTTTTCATATGTTCTTATTATTAGAATTTTTAACTTTGCAAAAATTCTTTGATAAAACGTAAAAAAGAAATACAATGGCTAGAAATTTACAAAACTCCACGAGTGAAAATTCCAATATTCAAGAAATGGGACCGCGGTGATCCACGAGGTTGAATGTGACAATAAGTGGAGCGGCACCATCACCACGAGATCATGATACACTCCATCTCTCTCTTTAGGCACTGAACTAAGCAAAGACGGAGTGGTAGAAATTGGGAAGCAAGGGAGAGGAGAGTTGTTACTTGAGACGATTAGATTTTAGTTTTGCAATTGTATTATTTGACTTGACTTGACTACTTGCACAAAGTTAATGAAAAATTTTATGGTGCTCCAAGTACGAAGCCTCCAAGAAAAAATCCAAAGAGATGATGAAAAAAAATGAATAAGAAAGACAAATTAAGGGCACATCATTTCATACCTTCTATTTAAATAAATATACAAGCATCAAAACTCGCGCGAAGCCGCGAATTTTAAAACTTTGTTAAATGTGGAGGACATGTTAAAATTTATTTACAATCATATCAAAATCTATTTACATCTTTATGATCAATAAGAAACAAATGATACGTGTCATAGAGTATATTAAGCCGTTTATATAATAATACAAATAAAAAGATCTTGTTTTCTACGTCCAACTTTTCACATTATTGTTTCATACTTCACTCTTCTTTCTTCTTTTCTGCCAAAAAGATAATTTTCTTGTACCCATGTATAGAATTTTTAGATATGGATCAAATCTAACATGCAATATAGAAACTTCTGCTTTTCTTCTTTTTTGCCAAAAAGATAATTTTCTTGTACCCATGCATAGAATTTTTAGATAGGAATCAAACTAACATCCAATATAGAAACTTCTGCTTTTCACTTGCTTATGGATTGGGTTACAATCTAAGCTTGAGAAAAAGCATTACATGAGCTGAAAAAACATAGTTAAGAAAAGAAAGAAGCTAGGTACTTTTCTTTCGTTACTGGTTTTGTATTTACTCAGAATACCAATTCAATGAAAAAGGTATTAAATTCATGAATTATATGACAAGAAACAACAAATGCAAAGATTGTTTTCTTAAGAAATATAAATTTAAATGGTAATTTTCTTAACTTATATCAACAGTGGGACGTAAGGAACATTAACAATTGAAGTCAGATATACGTGGTGGGTGAGTCTTGCTGGACTTGCTTTTGGGGCGAGTCCGGCTAGCATTCTGCCTTGGAGATGGTCCTACCAACAAGGCCATCATCAGATCCAATCATCAACCTTCATTTGTGGTTGAGGTCAATTTTCATCACTGAGAACTAGTTTGTTATACTTAATGGGCCGGGCTCATTACAGCCGGTGGCAGTTCTGAAATATCACAACAATACAGTACCAACTTTGTCACAAAATATCAAAAGGAAAAGTCAATCAACTACTTTTCAAACTATCGCCATCTCTCAGTGTGTCCGTCTGTCTTCTGATTATCCTCCTAATCGGAGAAGAAGGGCAACCAAATCCTCGCTGTACGTTGTCGTTTTCTAAGGCATCGAAATCTTGGTCCTCCGAATTCGTGGTTTTCCGATTCTTCCCGGCGCTCTTCACGATTAATGCCATGATCTGATCTTCGACGAATCGCAATCTGACGGTGGCGATGGCGTCGGCGCATAACCAATCGGCGAATGTGGATCTCTTCGATGCGTATTTTCAACGAACCAGGGTTTCGGTCGCCCCAAACATGCTCTTGTGTAGGTACTCTCTCTCTATATATGTATGTGCTTGTATATATATTTATAATTGGATGAGTATTGTAGTGTGTATGAGTATATTTGTGTGATTATAGTGGTTGATCGGGATTTGATGCTGGTGCACCAAACAACTACAAGAAGTCTTAGGGCAGTTTAAGACTATCTTTGCCTTACCTACTGGACTACCACCCAGTAGGGTTCACAATCATCAGATTCCACTAATTCCTGGATCCAAACCCCCTAACATAAGACCCTACCACTATGGCCCTTTGCAAAAGACTGAAATTGAGAAGGCAGTTCAAGAACTACTCAGTGCAGGTTTTATCAGGCCAAGCCACAATCCTTTCTCTTGTCCAGTTCTCCTTGTGAAGAAAAAAGAAGGAACCTAGAGAATGTGTATGGACTACAGGGAACTTAATACCATAACAATCAAGGACAAGTACCCAATTCCCATGATTGATGACCTCTTAGATGAATTACATGGTGCTAGGTTTTTCTCTAAGCTTGATTTAAGGTCCGGCTATCATCAGATTTTGATGCATCCTCAAGACATTGAAAAGACTGCATTCAGAACCCATGAAGTCACTATGAGTTCCTAGTGATGCCTTTTGGGCTCACTAATGCACCAGCAACCTTCCAAAGCCTCATGAATGATATATTCAGGCCTTATTTGAGGAAATTCATTTTGGTGTTCTTCGATGACATACTAGTTTATAGTAGGACCTGGGAAGATCATATGTTGCATCTTAAAATGGCCTTTACAGTTTTACAGCAGCACCAACTCTATGTTAAAAAATAGAAATGTGCTTTTGGACAGAGCAGAGTGGAGTATTTGGGCCATGTTATATCAAGCAAGGGTGTAGAAGCTGATCCCTCCAAAATTCAAGCTATACTAGAATGGCCGCAGCCTAATACAGTGAAAGAGTTGAGAGGTTTCTTTGGTCTCACAGGTTATTACAGAAAATTTGTGCCTGGTTTTGGCAAAATTTGCCAACCACTCTATCACATGACTAAAAATGAAGGATTTGTGTGGACTACAGAAGCCAAAGAGGCTTTCCAGAAACTCAAGGAAACTATGGCCTCCCCACAAGTCCTTACTTTACTAGACTTTACGCTGCCATTTGAGTTGGAATGTGATGCCTCTGATACTGAAATTGGTATAGTTCTGCAGTAACAAGGGATACCTGTTGCATTCACTAGTCGAGCCTTGGGACCTAAGAATCAATATCTTTGCACATATAAGCGAGAACTCATTGCAATTGTCCATGCTATCAAGAAATGGCAATCCTATCTGCAAGGTAGGCACTTCATAATCAAGACTGATCACTGCAGTTTAAAATATTTCCTGGACCAAAGGGCTCACACGGCATTTCAACAGAAATGGGTATCTAAATTGATAGGGTTTGATTATGAAATTCACTTTAAGAAAGGTGCTGATAACATAGTTGCTAATGCTCTCTCAAGAAGGCAGGACACAAATCTTGATACTCAAGGCTCTAAGGGAATCAGTGAACCACCTATGAGTTGTCAGGCTATCTCTTACCCCTATTTTGGGTGGTTAGACGAGTTAAGAAGGTACAATGAAGGGGATTCGTGGATCAAACAAAAAGTGGCAGAGATTATAAATCTTGGGAAATGAGCAAGCAGTGGTTCAAAGTCAGCCCATTATCATGTTGACAATGGTCTACTAAAGTACAAATCTAGGGTAGTTCTCAGCCCCGATTCCACTTGGAGGTCTAAACTCTTAGTTGAGTACCATTCAACACCGGCAGCAGGACACCAAGGGGTTTTGAAGACCTACCAAAGGCTAAAGAAGGGTTTTTATTGACCATGTATGAAGAATGACATTAAAATCTACATCTCAGAGTGTAATACTTGCCAACAAAACAAGTATGAAACTCTTATCTCCTCCGGGTTTACTTCAACCTTTGCCAATCCCTTAGAAAATTTGGACTGATATAAGTATGGACTTTATTGTGGGATTACCCCCTTGCAAAGGCAAAACTGTCATCCTAGTGGTAGTGGATAGGTTGACTAAGTATGCTCAATTCCTAGCTCTAGCCCATCCTTACACTGCCTCAACTGTTACTCAATTGTTTGTTGACAACATATTTAAGCTACATGGCATGCCATCCATAATTGTGAGTGATAGAGATCCATTGTTTTTAAGCTCTTTTTGGAAGGAATTCTTTAAGTTGCAGGGATCCCAACTTTACATGAGCTCGGGGTACCAACCTCAGAGTGATGGGCAAACTGAGGTGGTCAATAGAGGTGTTGAGACTTATCTGATGTGCTTTGTGGGAAATAAGCCTAAGGACTGGGTTAAATGGTTACCATAGTCTGAATGGAATCATAACACTTCCTACCATACCTCTTCAAAATTCACTCCATTTGAATTGGTATACGGATATCCTCCTCCTCATGTTATTCGCTATGAGCAAGGCACTGCAAAACTGGACTCTATGGAGCAAGAATTGATTGAGAGGGATAAAGTGCTTACTATACTCAGGTCTAACTTAGCAATGACTCAGAATAGAATGACAGTTCAAGCAAACAAGAAGACGACTGAGAGGGAATTTTCTGTTGGTGACTTAGTCTATCTCAAGTTGCTACCATATCAGTTACAGACATTGGCTTCACATGTTCATCACAATCTGCATCCTCGATGTTATGGCCCTTATGAGGTGTTAGAGAGAGTAGGACCTGTTGCTTACAAGCTCAAACTGCATGAAGGAACAAAGATACATCCAGTTTTTCATGTCAGCTGCCTCAAGAGGCACATGGGAAACATAGATCTACCAATAACAACCTTGCCACCCTTGACATATGCAGTTCAAATGCAAGACTCTCACCCCATAGATGCACCATTGGCAATACTCGCCAGAAGAATTTATAAGAAGGGAGACAGGGCAGGTGTACAGCTGCTAGTATAGTGGGTCGGACAAGAAGAAAACACTGCTACTTGGGAGGACTATGATGAATTTCATGCCAAGTTTCCAGAATTTCAACTATGGACCTTGTGGACAACGTTGATTTTAAGGTGGGAATGATGTTAGGAAATGCATTTTAATATTTCTATTTGTAATTTCAGTTGTGAAAAGGGTTTGTTCTTTAGTAAGTAGTGATGTAAAGGAATGTTGAGTTGGCATTTCTGAGTGGAGAGACTACTTAAATGGAGCAATTGCTGGTTGCTTCAGGAATGGAAAAATCAGTTTATTAAATAAAAATAGGCACGAGTTCTTTGCTCGTCGTCTCTCTCTTATATTCCAGTCAATTCTCCATTGTTGTACTGTATAGGTTGAGCAGGTTCTTGTCAGTGTTCCAAATCAGATTGATTTTGAATTTGTAGTCTAATTGTAGTTGAAGTGGTTAATGTGAGCTCGGGATGTCGTAATTCTCTGATCCAAGCTGAGATGATTATTTCGTGTTAGTATAATTATAAATGCGGAATTGATGTTCAAATGGTGCAAAATAAGTAGATGAAGGATTTATGCTACAGATAATGAGGTTGAGAGAGTTATGTTATCAGGTCATTAATTTACTTTCTGGTGTATCCGTTCGACCTTATGTGGTAAGCAGACTTCAGAAATGTGTTATGTGACCTAAGGACTGACCTAGGATTGTTTATTACATTACAATAATGTAGTTGTAATGTAACTGAACTGATGCGTCTTTGCAAAACTTGTACTATCCCTATCTTGGAGTTAAAGTTGTTTATTTTTCGTCTTCTGGGTGGTGGATGACTGACAATGTTTAGTTGGTGGCATTTAGCTTAAATTCCTGAACATAACAGGAGAGATCAAGCATATTTTTCTGCGAGATGCTTTGCTGATTGTCATTCTTTGCATGATGTGTTTGTATTTTGATGTAAAAACTTAATTGATGCCAAAAATATCTTGTAGATATAAATGTTTATTTGTAATTGGGAGTAATTTTTTGCTGGCCAATTGACATACAATCATCCATACGTACTATTAAATTGAGTCATGTCTGAATGTGCAGTCTAGATTGATAGAATGACTACCCATCATGCCACATTATCTTTGATGGAGCGGTTTAGGGAGTGACGCCCTCTTCCAGCAGTGCTACCAAGAATGTTATGTTTCATTTATCCAATATTTTTCAACCTGCAAATAATTACTCCAATGCTGGCAATGTAGCCTGGAGACCTGCTTTTGGTAGTCGTCCAAAAAACAAATCACTTTTATTCTTTGAAACCATGTCTTTCATTGATGGAGAATAATTTCTTATTTTTCACTTTAAAAGGCTTTCAACAACAGCAACCGATGCCTGGTCCTGGTGCTCGGCACATGGCAGCCCCAGCTGGAGGAAGGCCACCAAAGCCAGTTGATCCTTCTCATGCTAAGGAAAAGCAGTATGCCAATCAGCAGAAGCCTAGAGTAACACAATTGGAGAAACATCTTGTAAATCAATTAGTACAGAGGAGGTTAACTCACTGAACTCAAAGTTCAAAGAAGCAACCGAAGCTGATAAAAAAGGTACTTAGAACTTTAATGTTTCCCCAATTTTTTCAGCTTGAGCAGCAAAGTTATGTGTGCATGTTACATTGTTACTTCCTGATAAGTGTCAAATCGTAACAAATATCCCAAAGACTTGGAATTCTTGTGATTGTGGGTTTTACTTTGTTCTTAATATCGCTCATTTCCGTGGAGAAGATTTTGATCTAGTTTAAGTAGGGAGACTGTTCGGGTTTTGAAGCTCATGATCGGTTCTTTTATATTAGTAATCTTAATGATTGGCACTTCACATGTTTTTAGTGCATGGCATTCATGTTACTTTCTTTGTGATTGTGGGGGACAACTTAACCGAAGAGATTGCATTTTGTTGAGGAGATTGGGTATGCAATTAAAGCATTCCTTCTTATGCACCATAATGGTGATGAAATAAAGATCCAAATTTGGTTGAACGGGGAACTGGGGCATGGGAAGAATTTATCATGTGTGTAAATTTAGACCACTTTTTTAGAAGATAATTTTATATTACTGTAGGCTCAGAATATTTTAAAAGGCAATAGACTCAAAATTATAAGAATTTTATATCTAGCTACTAGCATGAGGATTAAACTTTCAGTTTTTGAATGCTGATTCTGCATATTTGCTTTAATCTGTTTTCCATTTGGTATAAGGTTTTGTACAAGAGTACAATCGCCCAATCGCCTTAATGAGATCACAGAAAGGGCATCTGCTGATTGATGTGAGGTATGCTGTAGGATACTTGAGCCTAAGCACATATTTGCATTAATCCTTAGCTACTGTCTTGGCGTAATGAATACTACATGAATCTAGGCGGAGTCCCTGGCTAAGAAATTTGAAGAGAAATACAAACAAGCTGGAGTTGTAGCTTCCAAGTTGACTATTGAAGAAGCCACGTTTCATGATTTACAGGTACCCTTCACCACATATAAGTTTGTGGACAATTAGTGACCCATGTTGTGTGTTTTCTTTTGCTCATTCGAAGATCAAAGTGTCAAGTGCTTGCTGTTCGTTTTATCTGAGTCATAATTGCCTGAACATGTGAGATGGTGTGCTTTTATTTTTTATGAGATAAGTGCCAATCAAAATTCAAAAACAGGTATGAGTAGGACAATTTCCATTTTGGAGAAACAAAAAGAAAATTATTTTATAGCTTTTAGGCCTGGTGGGATGGATAGCTGACGACAGTGAGAAAGTAGTGTGGGAAAACAGAATCAGTTGAATGGTCATACCCCTAGTGGTGTATTATTTTTATTATCATGGACCGATTATCTTACATGATTTATGTGCAGGAGAAGAAAATGGAGCTCAACAGGGCAGTTGTCAAGATGGAGCAAGAAGGTGATGCTATGCGCACTTCGGGTACCTTTGCACAATCTTGCTGTTTAAAAAATACCTTTGCTCAACCTATCTAAAGACCAGACCATTTCCAACTGAAATTTTCAGGATCGTGTTGATCACATCCAATTAGATCATGATGGACTTGTGAAAACTCTCAATGAGCACTGCAAGAAGTATGGACTATACAGAAAGCCTACAACATTAACTAAGCTTCCCTTTGGTACATTGATCTCTTTCCGTAGGTAATTTCTTGGGAGTCTAAGAATCTTATAAATAATGATAAGAATACTTCCGTTAGCTTATTCTTTATCAAACTATCTGATGGATTGTACATAGAACACATTGTTGTTAGATATACTTTTGCTTTGGGTTTGTCAAATTATTTCAATTTATTGATGGCATTGCCTTTCTAGAACCCGAAAGTCATTATGTTGTTAAATTATCAAAATCCTACACAGAAACCCTTATTTTCACTTTTGTAATCTTTTCCTAATCACTCTGGTTTGTTTGATTACCATAATTCGAATTCCATGTACCGTTTCATGAGCGTGTCATTTTCTTTTTCGTTATTGTTCACTGCTGCGGTATTTGTACTACACTGCGTTTTGGAATCTGAAATTTTATTTTGTTATCATATAGGCAGGCAACCTGGCATCCTAGAAGGAGCTACTGAGGCCATCTCCAACCGAGGGCTGGCCAGAGGGTGGAGTCGAGAAATATTACACAATATGATAGTGGAGGATGAGCGAGATGGGTATATTGATGGAGAGTCCGATGACGACGAAGAAGATCCAAATAGGTCAAGAAGGGCTCGTGCAAAAATATATGATGGGCCTAATTTGCCTTTCAATCCAAGAACTGGTAGTATCTCTATAGAAGAGTACATGAGGCGCTATAGAATGATACGTTCTCGTGCCACAAACAAGCATCTACAACAGGATCTTGTTGCACATCTTTGGGCCAAAAGAAGCCTCGAGTAGGCGTTTACGTTTTATGTTTTTAAATATTTTTAAAAATATTGTTTAAGTTTTATGTTGTTAAATGTTTTTTTTATGTTGTATAATTTTTATGTTGGTTAATGTTATTTAATGTTGTTTCATATTGTTTAATGTTGGGCTATAATTCACTTAATTTAATTTAATGTTGTATAATGACCTAGGAAGTTATAGGAAAAAAATTGCATTAAAAAAAATTGAAACAAATTTTGTAAAATAGAAGTTATAGGAAGTTATAGAAAAAAAAAGAAAAAAATAAGGTTTAAATTGAAGTTATAGAAAAAAATAAGAAAAAAAAAAGTTTAAATTGAAGTTATAGAAAAAAAAAGGTTTAAATTCATAAAAAATAAAAAAAAAATAAAAAAACACAACGGAAACCCAACGGCTAGCTGACTCAGCTAGCCGTTACATTCAAAACAAATTACAAATTCAAATTATTAGTGTCGGTTTTATCCGACAGCAATAGAATGCATTAAAAAAAATACCCAGCCAGCGGGCTGGCTGGCTGGCCGAACACAGCCAGCCCTCCAGCCCTCTCCGATTCCGTGGGGCCCTCCCAGATTCCAGAGCCCTCTGGCCTAGCCCTCGGTTGGAGACTGTTTTAGGGCCATTTTCGGCCCTCTGGCCCCTTCGGTTGGAGATGGCCTGACTGGGATGAGGATTGGGGTAAGTTTGAAGACAAATGTATGCCAAAAACTACTTTAGTCTAAAGAAAGGTTTGAAATTGGCACTGTATAAATGAACAGTGTCTTGGGGCGAATTTCAATTTATTTACAAAGTTACCACATGCTCTATCTGCCGCTTATCTTGATGCACACGCGTTGATGATCGCGGGAAGGGGGAATAACAATGGTAAAGCAGGCCTTCTCAAACCCTTGCAGACCCACGATCCAGACGGTCTCGCCTCCGTCCTATCCTTCTCTCGCCGCCATCTCCCTTCTCTCGCCTCCGTCGTCTTACTCCCTTCTCTCGCCTCCGTCGTCTTACTCCTCTTTTCTCTGTCTCTGGACAATCTTCGTCGTATGCAAGGCTCTGGCCCTTTAATTGAAACCAAAACGTGTTTCAGGCGAAGACGAAGAACCCCATCGAAGTCTCAGAGTACTCCGGCTCTGAGCTCATTCTCAGCTACATCTCCGACCCATTTGGGTTCGCCGTCAAGAGGAGGTCCGATGGGCAGGTCCTCTTCAATTCGAGCTCTGAATCCAAAGACCCATATGGCGAGCTGGTGTTTAAGGACCAGTACCTCGAGATATCTACTCGACTGCCGAAAGACGCCTCCCTGTACGGCGTTCATCGGCAGACCGCCCCCGATGGCCTACTGGTCTCTTGGTATGTTCTACTTCCTACCCTCTGCTTTGCCTTCATTAACTTACTCAGTTATTCCTACTTCTAGCTTTAGACTAAAAGCATTGGATGTGTATATTGTTTTAATTTTATTTAAGCGATATACTATATTTAGATGCAAAATAGCACACCGTTTTAGTCAAACTGACCACCCAGATTAGCGGTGTGTATTTGTTTAGAAAAGAAATGTTTTTGTTAACGTCCCAACTCCCAAATATTTTGTGAATCTTTTTGTTCTATTTTGTTGTGAGTTTGTGAATGATTTTTTATGTCGTTTTAGTATATAATATGATTTGGTTAGTTCACCCAAGAAAAAAGAATGTGGATGTTGTCTCTGGAATCCTATCGTTTTCTTCCTCGCATGCAAGGCTCTGGCCCTTTCATTTGAAACCAAAACGTGTTTCAGGTGCCTAACACAACCTCTCACTACTCACTCGCATCATTTGGTTTTTGTAATTTGAACTTCTCTTTCTGATAAATTTGTATGCTTTCTGGATTTTTTTATGGCAGTTTTGGACATTTTCCTTTCTGAATTTGTGTGCTTCTCTGGGGTTTTTATGGCAGTTCTGAGGAAGAGCAAGAAAAAGGAAGAACCATTATTAGAAGATCTTCCCAAAGAGTAATACGACGATGTGAGTGCCTTTCTCCTTTAACTTGGCCAAATGGGAGCTCAAGTTTCATGTTTTTCCGTGATTATATGAGTAAATTTTTGCAATTTTGTTTTTGGGTTTTGCCAACTTCAATGTGGTATTTATGGGTTTAGTATTGATTTTCAGTTAACAATGACTTTGGGGAAATTGATCGAGTCTGCATTCAAAGTAACTTTTCATGCGGTTACATACTGAGGAAATAGAATTCAATTTTTTCATTCCCTTCTTTTTTTAAATGCAGTTACATTTATATGATGATTTACGGCATATATTCATCTTTTAGTTTCTAATTCTTCATGCAGTTTAAGCCCTGAAGGATTTGATCAACCCACAATTGATAACAATGTGCGGCAGCACCAACGGTTTTGGACATGGAACAAGTAAGTACCATTTTACTTCATTGTTTCAAAGTATTATGTAGAGATTGCTTTAATATCTTGGCTTCTTGGCTGTATGTGGGGTGTCCGAGATAGGATTTAGGAGATTTGGTTTAGGGTTTGCAGAGAGAAAGAGGGGGGTGTCCGAGAGAAATGTGGGAGGATTTAGGCGAGGGATTTCAGGGATTTGTTTAGGGTTTCTTTTCTGCGATTTGCAGACAGAGAGATGGGACAAAGGTGAGAGAGAGAGAGATGGGAGAAGAGTATTTCGTTTTCCATTTGCTTCCTGAAACCCGAGGGATTTCTGCGATTGCAGAGAGAGATTTTCTTATTATGAATGTTGTCTGTTCTTTTACAGGAAACTCTAGAAGCTAACATTAGGAGATATGAAATATGCGGTAAGTCCTTTTACTTTCTCACTCCAGAGTCCATACATTCATATTTTCTGTAACCTTCTATGGAGCATGGGTACTAGGTTGTTGAATATTGCTTTTTCAATATGTCGATGTGTCTAAAGCATCTATAAGAATCTCAAACTTCATAAATAATTTCCATGCAGATCAAAAAGCTTGATGGCTCTGAGTTCCGAAATGCTTTTGACCGCCAATCTGTTCGCGTATGAATCTTACAAGTTGAAAATTTATTTTCTTTCCTGTATTTTTGTTTATTTTTTGCTCTGTTGGGTTTTTTCCAATAACTCAAAGGGCCGAAAGGTATTCCCTTTTCATATTCTTCTCTTCCAATTTCTTTAGGGTTAATTTTAATTTTCTTATGCTATTTGCAGTGGTGCTGTTTAGGGTTTAACTATTTTATTTCACAAATAAATTTCAGACACAGTAAATTGTTACATTTTAAATTCATATTACATAGCGTGGTTGCTTGATTCTAATGTCGATTTGTTACAACAGAAGTGAACTTTTTCTTTCAATAATTTAATCTGATGTAACTCTGTTTTTGTTCTCTCATGTCTAGGTTGGTCAAGGACATGGGGAGAAGCGCACTTTGGAAATGTGTATGAAGGGAAATAAACTTTCTGAACTGCATTGGCATCTATTGTTCTGCTTTTTCTTTGACAAGTTAACTTGCTCTCTCTTTGCAGTAAGGTGCACAAATATGGGAAAACCACGACAAGGGAAAGCTGGGATATTGTTGTGGATGAGGAGATCTATTACGAGTGAGTCTGGACTTGGTTTTGGTTCTGTCTACATATAGTATGTTGAAGCAGTCAAAAGGATTTCAAGGGAACCAAATATAAATAATTTAGATTACATCTTCTGGTATTGCTCTTACTGTAAAAGTAATTTTGATCTTTCACTTTTTGATGAAGGGCTGATCCGCATTATGGGTTGGCAGATGTAGTTGGTGACTCTAGCCGATTATTGTAAATTAAACCTCGAGAAAGGCCACCTGGTGTCTACCCTGCCCTTGATTTTGGATCGTCGTCGCCTTAAGTGATGAACCACCAGATGAAGTTTCTCCAATATCGTGCGGCTCAAAGAATTTTGTAGGTGTTTACACGTATTTTTGTGCTCTGAATAACTCTAATCAAATACCATTGCTCCTAAGCTAAAGTCAGAATTTGTAGCATATAAGGGAAGGTTAGCAGATACTTGCCAATTCTTCTTCGTAATTTGCTGGAGTTTGCTTCTCATCCCTCTGTTGGTACATCTTTTTCTCATTTCTTGGTTCCTTATGTATTCCTTGGTACAAATCTGTTTACTTTTTTGTTGTGTGATAATCTTAGCAGGTCACTTGAATGGCCAATTTTCCTGTGTTATGTTTGTTTTCTTACATTGATTCCTTTTTGTTGATGAATGCGATTTGGTTTTGTAGGTCAAGGTTTTTCAGTGACAAAATTAAGCTGCAACTTCATTTGAGGTACGGATGCTTGCAGTTATTGAAGGTGTTGAATTCACCCTTGGTTTTAGTGTATTGTTGTTTTGAATGTCATTTTGTGTGATGTGGTATGGATTTAATTGTCATTTTTTGCTGAGTTTTCCTTCATTTTTTGCAGAGAATATTACAATTGATTAGGGAACAAATATGGATCCCCTCCTAATAAAAACCACTGTTCTAAAAATCCCCGCCTAGCACTGCCTAGGCCCCGCCTAGGCGCTAGGCGGCTGGTCATCGCCCCGATTAATGCCTAGACCGCCTAGCCCACCCAGACCTGCTAAGGTTCCCACCTAGACCGTCTAGGCACCCACCTAGCCCGCCCAAACCCACCTAGACACTTGCCTAGGTTGCAACTCACTTGGATAAAAAAATAGATAACTTTCCTTTTGCATTTTATTGTTTCCAATAAATTGTAAGAGACTTATTGAATACTTAAATAAACACACATTATATGTTTGCTCCCTATGTTTTCATTATGTTCCAATACTTCATAATATAGATGCCATTCTATTTTCTAGTTTATGACAAAATTATGTGTATTTTAAGTATAAACAGACACTTATTTACACGAAATAGAATAGATTTACTTAAATCTGCCTAGTCCGCCTAGTCGCCCGCCTAGGCTCCGCCTAGCCGCCTAGGCGCTAGGCCCCATCCCGCCGCCCGACTAGCGCTAGCGCCTTTTAGAACCTTGATAAAAACGAATTAAACAAACATCGGCCTTCCAATACAATAAGTTTTGTCAAATCTATAAGTATGGAATGATCGTGGGAAGTGTAGAATACAAAGTTGCTGGGCCATTGAATCTGCACCTATATTTGTGTATGTTTTGTTTCCCTTCTGTGATTAATTGAGGAAATTTAAAACAATTAGTTGTTATATGATTTTATGATTGTGATGCCTATGAAGTATCCTTTTGTATGCTCTAAGAATCAAACTCTGTGCTTCTTGATAAGAGGTCAGTTTTCGTTTTTTGATTTTAAAGATCGTTTGAAAGAATTTTGCATGCGATTGATTTTTCGTAACGGCGTGTTTTGAAAATCCTATTTCATATATTCTTGGTTTGCATTTATTTTACATGGTTGGATTATAAATATAGTTGTACGTATATTTTTGTTTCTCCCAAACTACTAGGACGAGGTCGGTCTCCCCCTCTGTTATTTTAGTTTGTTTGATTTGTAATTTGAGTGTTATATGTTTTGTTTTGTTCCTGAGAAAGTCTAGGGAAATGGGGGTGTAAGGGTGTAAATTTAAAGTGTGGATTAAGGGGTTTACATTTTGAGGGTCCTTAGTTGTGGATAAAAAAGGGTTGATCACGTTAGAGGGGAATTTCAAGTTCAATTACTATGACAAAATCGTTAATAAGCTTGCTTACAGTGACAGGGGTGTATGTTGCTTGAATTATTGAACCGTTAATGGCTCCCGAATGTTTTACTTTGATTCGTTGTCTCACACTTTCCATGGTACGGGTTTACATGATTGCAAGCCGATAGAAAAAGATAGATGTAAGGAGAAGCAGGAATTGGGGAGAGAGAGAGTGAGCGAGGGGTGCGGTTGCTTTTTAAAGATTTCTTTGAAGTTGTTTCTGCATTTTTTTTTCTTTTGGGTGAATTTTCTCGAGTTCTTTCTATTTGTTTGGAATTGTTTCATTTTTCATGAGATTCTTTTAGTTCCTGCCACTAAGATCTGATTTCTGCTATTGATTGCTGCTGAGATGTGGCTTTTGGTATTAATTTTGTAAATTAATTAAGATGCTCAATGTTCCCTTAATTGTGATTAAGATGGTCGCAATCCTACCATCCATGTCGGCCACCAATAATTTATGTTCCGATTTTTACTTTTTAACCCTTTCTTACAACATTTAAATAATCAGGTTGAAATAGTAATTCTATTTTTCGACAAACGATAGTGTTAGTAGGTTAAATTGTTAGTTGTTATGAGAGAACGAGATCGTTTTAGAGATCAAACTCGCATCTGAATATATGATGATTTCTGCAAATGTTGTCGGCAGTTGCATTTTACAATGTACAACTTCTGTTTCCATCGGTTTCTTAATGAGTGGCATGTTAATTCTTAATTTAATTTCGGAAAGAAACGCATTTAAATTTGGTGGTGTGTGATGAAGTTAGCATTCTGTTTTTAATTATATACTGGTGATGGACATTTTTAGCATATTGGATTTATCATTTTCTATAAAATGAAGCTTCATTCTCGCTGTGTTGTTGATGTTTTTTGTGATTTCAGTTTATGGTGCTTCTAAATGTTGTTTTAACTTGGGAATTTGAATAATTGTTTAAATAGGATTGGAGGGTGATCAATATTTCTAGCCAGGGAAAGGTCACATCCATGTGTTGGTCGAATTGATGGATGTAAAAAATGAATATGGCAGGGTGTAAACAATGAATATGGCAAGGTGTAAAAAATTAATATGGATGAACGTTTGGCTGCTGCATGTAGATTCAGCTTTCTTTTTCATTTGAGCGAATTGGAAACCGAGTGGGATAGTTTGAGGGAGGAAGGGAGGGGGAGAGAGAGGACGATGTTGGGATTTTGGTAAACATTTGAGCTTTGGTGGTAAGCATGCTGATTTGAGCTCACAGTAAAACCCAACAGTGTGTGGATTGAATTGAGTTGGGAGCTGGGTCGAAGAATGTTAGAGAGAGGATTGTGTATAGTTCTCAAAGTTTCTTACACTGTTTTCTGATGTGTCTTTGAACCACTAGCCTTAGGTGGGGTCTTATACTGCAATATTATGTGCTAATCTAATAAATCCTGCAACTTATGCGTCTTTGTCATGAGTAATGTTTGGTCTTTTTCATTGGAATAGGGAATTGGTGGATGATTGTTTTTAACTCATTTTAGTTAAAATTAGTTGGGTATTGGGTGCCAATCCCATGTCTGCAAATCACAGTGCCCTAAGGAAGAAACACTGTCTGCACGATCTGTGATACCTGTTCAAGCAAGAATCTTTTCCCAAACTGAAAAGCTTACATTTCAAAACGTGTAAAGGATGTGCCACCTATCATCTTACTTTTTCAATACCTAAACCATGCAGTGATGCATGGGCTGGATATTGCTCCTTTCGGGTTTCAAATCATCAAATGCTAAAGGTTTCTAGATAAATCATTTTAGAAGTTGATTCTGCAGATTCCTTCTTAGTTACACTCAAGATGATAATGTATTTATGGTCCTTGACATGTTTTTAAAGTTTTCATTTTCAATGTATATTTCCTTGACATGTTTCTGGTTGTCTAATTAATATAACTATGTTTCATTGGTGGCTGGTTTGCAAATCCATTTGTATTGAAAATTTCCAGAGGAAGTATTTGTTTGCAGCTTGGGGTATCTAAGAAAGGCGTTCAAATCTATTTTTTTTTTCATACTTTACGCTATTGATTAATTGATACAGAGTGAAGATTGACTTTTTTTTTTAAACAGTGTGTCTTCCTGCGCGTAAAAGAACTGAGAATGTGTTTCTCTCTGTTTTTCTGGTTTGATTGTTGTGGTTTGGTTCTCCACCGTTTGGTTGGGAGTACAAGTGATGGTTTGAAATGTGTCTTGGTCTTTGAAACCAATAAGTTCATGTTGGTTGCGTTGTTTTGTGCTGAATAATGCGGAGGACTCAGTACTTGGGGTCTTGGATGAGAAGCTGGGTTAAGCTCAGTTGGGTGGTGGGGTTTGTTCTGTTAGTTTAAATTTGATAAATTGGAAATTGGTGTTTTTATTGCTTCTAATTTCATTCGGTTGTTCTTTAGCTTTGTACCCTTTTCAATTTCAAACAATGCTTGACGTCTGCAGTGTACACTCACTCTCAGGTTGCTTGGTGAGAAATTGGGCTAGGCCGTATTTTGTGTTTCCTTTCCTCCACTGAGAAGTTTGTGAAATCACAGGGCTTGCCACGCTGGTATTTGTTTGGGTATGCTCTTTGTGGCTCCACTTTTGTTTAATTCTATTTTCCTTTCTTATTTGGATCAATGGAATTTTCGGTTTTCTTTTTTATGTTTAATTTTCTATAATTTTATTTGATTGGGGTTAGGGTCGTTAGGACAAGGACAATTATTCTCTAATCCATTACAAACACAGGTGGACCGAAAATGAGCATTCTCGGTTCTGGTTTTTTCACTCCTGTAACCATCTTTACTTTTGGTTGTATTAGACTTGATGTATTGTCAGCACCATCTGTTCCGCAGGTTTATTTTGCTGCGATGTTTTGTTATGGTGAGTGGATTGGGTTTGTTTTCGGTGATTTTGTATAGGGTTTTGGTTTTCGTATCAGGAACTGCTAAAAAGAATAGACTTTGTCTGTGTAAATGTTTATAGCTTTATATGTTTCTCTCGGTTGACAATTAGATAATGGCTGAAGTGCATTCTTTGATAAAATGTGTTTTCTTTCCTTGATTGTGAATGTCTTTTTGGTGTTATCCAGATCGAAACAAAGTGAAGGCTTTTGATTGTGACTTTTGCAACCGCTGCCCTGCTTGCTTTGGTGAAGTTTCAACTTCTTTATAATATCAATTAATTTTTCCTGTGATGTTAGGGTATTAAGTTGAATGCATAAGCTGCATGGCATGGGTCTAACATGATTTCAAATTTAATATCATGATGTGTGATATTAAGCACAATATAGGTATCTGTACCAAGAGAGACATGAGCATGTATTTGTTCCTATTGAATCAACTAAGGCATTGTATGCATAAGCATAAGTCATGACTAATTAATATACTATTGTTGGTGCGAAATACCATTTTTTAGAACTTATATTATTTGGAAGAAAGCCTTCGGCATATTTTTTGCTTTGAACGTTTGTGCTTCGGAAGTTAGCTACGTGAACAAGTACTTGAACATTTGACATGTATTTTATCCTTTCCCAGAATCCCTATTGGATCAGTACTCCACATCAACATGTAATCTGCAGCTTGCTTATGTTTCTTCATTTTCATATGAAAACAGACCTTTCTGTTTTTTTTGCTTTTGAACAGTTGTGGTTCTAAAATTAGCTACTTGAACAAGTCCTCAACACTTAATGTTTTAAATTTGCTGTTGAACTAGCTGCCTACATAACAGGACACATGTTATATGTGTGAACTAAATGTTTCTACTGTTTCTTAAGTAAACAAATATTTTTTGGAACCATCTCTTTCTAATCAAACACATGCATTTTCTTCCCACTCATTCTGCGATCTGTTTATATGCCAACGCATTTAAATATGTATAAAGGCAAAACTACTTATCTTACCGGCCTCATTCACTTATGTATTCCGCTGTTTGTTCATAATTGTCTTGAATTTATTCAACTTAAATGTGTTTTATCTATCCGATTACGTTTGAAACAGCTGGTTCCAGTAGCAACGCACGGGCCTAATATCTAGTTTAATCTATACTAAAGTTGAAAATGCTCGTGCCTTAATTGTGTAATTTCGATGTTAGTCCAATTTAAATCCATTCATTATTTTTGGGCATTGTCGTAAGAAATCAGTCCGTCCATTTTTATCTTCTTCTCCGCTCTCTGCTGAACATCATTTTTTCTCTAACACTAAACCCCACCCACGAACCCAGATACACCTAAAACAATCACCATTCTCATCCTTTCGACCTCATGAACTCAAGTCTGAGCCCGGTCTTACTTTCTAGGTCAAGATTTCATCGCTTGCATGTACCATTTGGTGAAGGTTTGAAGAAGACTGAAGCTCAATCTGTAACCCAAATTCCGGCGAGATTTTCCGGCGAATCCGCTAGCTTCCATCTTTTTGAAGCCCTCACAGTCATCCAATCACCAAATCATAGGTATATTTCGATTCTACAACTCTTGGGCTTTATTTGACCGTCTGAGTCTTATAGGAGATTTTGGGTCTGTATATTTTGACTGATGTAGAAATTTGGGGTTAATAGATTCTTCAACTTAGATTTGGATCATTTTTGTGTCTGCATATTGTAATTGATGTTAAAATTCTAAACTTTTGACAATCTTTATTTGATTCATCGAATTTTGCTCTATAAATGATGTAGAGTCAGTCTCTGAGGGGTTTAAGAGAAGGGTGGTTTTACAGGAGTTTACATCTACTGTAATAAATATGAAATTAATATTACTAATTAAAATTCATACCTAACTGTACTATCGTAAGATAAATCGTAATAATTGTTAGTATTATCAGCTTTTGGTTTGATCCAGTACGTTGGGCACAAATCCAAGAACAGTCCATGCATTTTGGTGCAGCTTTTCTCCTTAATCACAATTCCACCTGCAACGGCAGATTAGCCTTCAAGTCTCTAATTAGTGTGCGACTTAGAGTTTTTGTTTAAAAGATGCATATATTTTGCACCCATATTTTCCAGGACAAAGGGGAAAAGAATATTGCAGAAGTTTGTACAGTTTGCAGTAAGGTCAAATTATGTATGTCGATTGTTAAAATGATACACTGTGTGAGTCAAAGAAATGGGTTTACGTGAGTGTTTGATTATCCCATTGAATGTAACATCACATGGAGATAGTGATACTGATTGTGGTTTGTGAACACTACTGTCAAAAGAAGAGATAGGGTTAAAGAATGTGTTTTTGCTCACCAAATTGTTGGTTTTTGTAGAGATAACTTCTGTTATTATTCAATAGATCTTTGCTTATTCTTAAGTGTTTTTTGCTGATTCTTTTGGCAATCATTGTTTGATTGATTAAATTTTGCAGAATAGTCACTTCATTTCAGAAGTGAAGTTTCCAAACTCACCTGAGTCACCCCAATTATCTGCGTTCTGTGCGTCTTCCAGTTTCGAAGAGTCATCATCCTTAGCTACATTTTTGATCAAGTTTTCTCCGCCCTCCAACCATGTAGACTTGCTGCACAAGTTTTCACTCACCTACCATAACATTGTAAATTCACAAGTTTACACTCATCTGTTGGTTCTACTTTTTAAATATTAATTGCCTTTGTTTTGATGTTAATTGGATTGTGCTTTGCCTTCATCATCTACACACCCGCTATTCCTAACTCACATAGAAACTCTAACTTATATAATTAGAGCTGATTTTGGCCCAAAGGTTTACTATGAGAAGATTGACAAGAATACAAATAAACTTAAATCCATTTACCATTCTTGGGTTGTGCTTCTCAATAATTTATGTGTTCAAAATGAAGGTTTACCATGAGAAGATTGACAAGAATACAAATAATACTCATTTAAAACATTCTTAATGTTGCGTGCATATTTCAATTAGGAGTTGGGTGTATATATGGTTATAATTTTTTACATGTTTTATACGGTTCTAAAACCCGCAACATCGCGCGGGGGCACTTTCGCTAGTGAGTTACTATAGGTCCAGTATTGTATCTGAGATAATAATTTCTGGTAGCACTTGGATTCCTTTTACCTTTTCACCTTGTGGTAAATGGATCATATTGCATGCTGTTGTAGTTTCTTTGTCGTCTGGTTGTGGTTTGCCAACCTGTTCAAGAGTTTTAACTATTCGAGGATACTGATTCACAAGTTCATTTTTCAGGATTTACTTTTGTCAACTAGCTCACTCTTGATGTGTCAAATGTCTGGGCGCCTCCAATACAGAAATCATCATCAGTTAAGAAAGAAAAAGCTACCCCAGTTGAGAGTCCAACAACTGCTTCTTCACCTAAAGTTGAAGTTAAGTCAGAAAAGCCTCAAAATGCGGATGACAAGGCTGTTGAAAATGGAGCAGCATATAATAAAAATGACGGCGAGTCAGTAAAAAGTGCTCCGAACATCCATTTGCCAGCAGTACTGCTGGAAGCCCATCTAGAGAATTTTCAGATTCTTACTAGGGAAAGACAACAGGCACGGATGCCTCACCCCGTGACAAGGAATCCCAAAGGTATAGTTCTAGATCTGTAGTTTTCTACATAGTTAAGATCACCTGGATACCTGCAACATCTTTGGAATTCTAAACTTTCAAGTGCGGTGATGATCATGGGGGTGCTGGGTCTGTGTTTTCTGGTGACAAGGGTTTCGATGAGCCAGCGTGGGGGACATTTGACACTAATGACGACCTAGACTCGGTGTGGGGTTTCAATGCAGCTAATACCACCAAGGTAAGCTGATATTGGACATTCAGTTTTCGTTTTTAGTTTTAGAGTGCATTCAGTATTTATTTAATATAAATCAATTGTTTGACCTTGTGTTTATGCAACTGGATCTTGCTCTATGATTGCTGTTAATAACACCTAGTTGTTTGTGGCGGGGATCATTTATCTTTTGTTTCAAAGTGTCCTAATGGTTGCCGAGTTGTTTAGTTAGTAAAGAAGGTAGGAATTTTAAAAATACTTGAACAGTTTCTATCCATACCAAGTTTCTAGTTCTGATGGTTTCATCATGTAAATCAGTTAGTAGTACTGGTCTTTCAACCAAATATGACGAAACCGAGTTTCTTGATTTCGGTCTTGGTTCACTGTAGACATATAAAGAAGGGGTTGCGGGATTGTTCTTGGTGCAATTAATTGCACATTGAAGAGGACTCTGATTTAAGCATAAGGTCTTGGTTAATCAAGATCATTTTTGTGTTGACATTGACAAGAGATGGTGCCATATCGCGCACATTTTTCGAATATTGACAGATTCCAGGTTAATCAATATATTAATCATTATTAAGAATAGTGACGGGAAAAAGAAAGCTAAACTTCAAGTTAAAAACTAGCATTCATTGTAATGTTAGAAACATTTTGTAGCCATTGGAAAAATTCTCATTATTTTATTCCTCCCTAGTACGCATGGATTCTCTAGGTTCCTGTGAATCCACTTTCTGTTCTAATAGCTAATCAGTTACATAGCATTTCCAAACTCTCTTTATTTTGCTATTTTATATTTCTTGTTATTGCTGGCATACTGGGTTGTGGTTTAACTTCTCCTAATCACGTATAATAATATAGGATATGGATCAGGAGGGTGATAAGGATCCCTACTTTTCTGGCCCTGGCGAGTTCAGCCTCAAGCCTATCAGCACTGGGTCACCCACACGGAGGTGGCTTTTCCCAGAAGAGCCGTCCTTTTACTTTTGACGATTCTGTTCCTAGCACACCACTTTCAGCCTTCAATTCAGGATATTCGCCGCCAAGGTACAAGGACGGTTCAGAACCTTCATTTGACACCTTCTCTATGTTTGATTTGTTCAGAAGCACACAAGATACTTGATTTTTCCGTCAACCAGAAACACTCGGAAGATTTTTTGATCAGGGTCATGGTTTTCCGACATTTGATGACATCCCAGACCCTTTTGGCTCTTCAGCGCCATTTAGGTCACCGCTGGACAGTCAAACTCCAAGAAGAGACTCGAACCCCTTCAGATCTTCAGGGCCATTTCGGACGTCACTGTCCAGTCAAACTCCAAGAAGAGAATCAGATTTTTTCGGGTCTTCAGCGCCATTTAGGACATCATTCAAGAGTCAAACTCCAAGAGAAGACTCGCACGCATTTGGGTCTTCTCCATTTAGGACATCGTTCAGTGGTCAAACTCCAAGAAATGACTCGGAGCCATTTGGGTCTTCCGGGCCTTTCCGAACGTCAATGGAGACTCCGAGAAAAGACACTTACCATTGGAGTGCATTTTAGCCGGGTAGTTGTCGTGCTTTGTTTTTGTATCTGCTATTCGCGGTTCCAAGTATCGTGGGTGGGACGGGACTTGTGTTTTGTCCCTTGAAATCACTAGGCTTGTAAAGTATCTTTTGTATTTCATTTCTTTGTGGTGTATGCATCTCTTTTTATCTTCTTTCTTTTTTACCCTCTAATAAAATTTGTTTTGCTGATCTTTGTTTGGTTCAGACAAGAACACGAGTTTTGCCGTGGACTCTTCAATTTTTGCCTGCCTTGCACTTTATAACAAATATTACACACGCGTCTATAACTTGCACTATATAATGTATAAACAATACTAAAATAATAAAAGCCTTGCCTATTTGTCTTACTTCTTGTACAGACAAGTTGGCTATCAAAGTACATATCATCTTGGGTTCCACTGGCTTCAGACCCATGATCATCGCTTTCCTTTGCTTCAGACTCTTCACTTTGATCCACTGGCTTCAGGCTCATCTTTTGATCCACCACCTTTGGAATCATCATCTTGTCTTGTTTCTTCTTCTATTTTTAGTTCTCCCAACTCAAATCTGAACTTTTCAGCATCTTCGGCATACAACATGGATACACCGCACTTTTCCACCACCATTTGCGAAATGGGTTTGCCGGATTCATCCACCAGGCAGAAGTCAACAGAGGCCTCATTGGCAAGTTCGTAAACATCAGGGGAGCATTTTTCTGCCACCTTTTCACTTCTAAAGGCCTCATTCCACACATGCACGTGATGTTGGTCGTAACAGTAGTCATTCCAGTTGCAACATGGGATAAAGTATTTAGAATTGAACAGTTCATGGCTTTCAACCATGAATTTGACAATGAAATAAGCTCTTGCCCTCAAGTCACCCTGCGGCTTTGAGACCCCAGAAACAACAGCAGACAGAGCAAAACCAAATACACCTGTTTGAAACCAATCTGGACGAAGCTTGATGTCTACTGAAGATCCCTCATTTTGATAACTGAACCAATTTGGAATTTCTTTTCCCGGACATACAACTTCAATCTGAGTCCAAGGAGGGCACTCTGATGGCGCAGTTGCCACTAGCATAATTCCAAGCTGTGCTTCATTCATTATGTTGCGCCTTGCATCATTATCCAATTTTAGGCAATTAGTAAAAAGCTTGCGAAGATAAGCATATTTATTCCAACCTTGTGTGAATGCTGTCCTTGAACTTGACACTGTCTTCAGCGACATACAGCCTTGAGCTTCAACTTGACATAGCACTGGGAGCTCTGGTAAAGATTGAAGCCGCTTGCAGCCGACTAAGAAGAGTTGAGACAGCCGAGATGCTTGTTTGATGGTTGCGGGTATGCTCCTAATTTTGGTTCCAGACAGAGATAAACATTGCAATGAGGTTGAGCAAACAAGACCTTCAGGGATTTCCAAAATACCGCTGTTGGTGAGAATTAATGCTTCTAAAGAGAGAAAACTGACAGAGCTGGAAGGCAATTTTTCAAGTTCCCCACAGGCAGACAAGTTGAGATCTTTAAGATTGGTTAAACGGTAGATACTTGTTGGGACAACCTTAAGGTGCTTGCAGACATTAAGGTCTAACGTATGAAGCCTAATTAGATTTCCCATAGACGAAGGAAGCATTTTGATGGCTGTCCCTCGAAAACTAAGAGACACCAAATGTTCCATTGGCTTCAAGATTTCAGGGAATTTGGAAAATCTAGAGCAATCACTGAGATCAAGTGTCTCAAGATATTTCAACTTACAAATGTTCTCTGGGATACTTGAAAGCCTTTTGCAATCTCTTAGTTGAATTTGTTTTAGAGCAGGGAAAAACTCAATTGATGAGTGTAGCTCTTCAATTGCCGTTCCACTTAAATTTAAGGACTTCAAATGTTCCATTGGCTCCAAGATCTCTGGGAAGTCTTCAAGTTCAGAGCACCTAGAGAGATTGAGTTCCTCCAGATATGTCAACTTACAAATGTTGGTTGGTAGACTCAGAAGTCTCAGGCAACCAACCATTGATAATCTACTTATATCCCTGGGAAGCTCAGAAAACTTGCCGAGAGATGTGCAGCCCCATGGAATAAAACTTGAAACTTTCAGCTTACACCTGTTGCTTGGAAGTTTCTCAAGGTCTCTACAATCTGTTATATTTAAGTAAGAAATTTTTTCATGAGACCAAATTGATTCAGGCAACTCCTTTATACCACTTTCATGTAAATTTAAGAATTCCATATTTTTTGGCAGTTCTGGAAGATACTTGAGAGCCTTGCATCCTTCAAGATTAAGATAAGTAAGCTTGTCAAGATGTTGAAAATACCAAGGAATTTCAACCAATCTATAACAACGCCTAAGATTTATGTGCGCAACTTTTAGACTCCCAGAGAGATTTGGAACTTCCATTAGATAGGAAGAGTCATGCAGATCGATCACTTCTAAGTTCACAAGTCTCTGTAACAAGAGTAACGATAAATATCAAGAATTAATAAGCGTAACTTAATTTCTACACATAATTTTATAAAAACAATTAAAATAGGCATCTAATATACCTGATCTTCTTTCCAAAGCTCCTTAATAACTTGGCTATTGGGCATATGAAGCTCAACTAGATTTTGAGGAGAAAAATTTGATGGGAAAGATTGCAGTGGATATCCACGCCAGTAAAGATAACGAAGAGAATCAGGAAGGTCTAGAGAAGCGGTGAATTTGCAGTCCTTGTTGAAAACAAATCTTTGAAAACTATCCACAATTAGCAATCTCAGGTTAGACGCCTCTTTGAAGTTTGCACGTTTCAATGGTTGCTCTTCAATTTGAGACCAATTAAACTCTATGGCTTCAACATTTGGAGTCTCCTGACAATAAGAAGAAAGTTTAAATGTAATGCACATTTGGAAAAAGAATTCTACAAAGTTGTAGAATAATCTAAAAGTGTTTGATGAAAATGGGCAGTGAGTATGTATTGATTAGATGCTGCAGTAGATGCTTTATCATAATCTACAGTATTTGCGATAGTAGTGACGTAAAAGTGTCTAGTAAAATATCCAAGATAATTGTAATAAAATTATATAGAAAAGCAAAAATTTGAATGCGTTTGGCTCTTACCATGTCACTGTCCAATACATGATAAACATCCTTGTAGTTGAATAACCAATTAAGTCTAACGGGATCTTCAACACATTCTTCCTTAACAATTGTCCTTCCCATTTCTTGTAGCAAATCATGCATCTCTATAGTTTCCCATCCTCGTTCTAAATGAACTGATATGAGAGACATATCAACGAGAACTTTAATTCCAGCCGCCGCAAAGCGTCCACGGATAGCTAACCTTTCTTTTACCTCATTCACATGATCCCCTTTATGAAAACATGCTATATCCAAAAATATCTCCTTCTCAAATCTTCCCAATCCATCATAACTTAGTCTCAACACTCTTTGGAGCTTTTCATTGGGAAATTCTTTCAAATTGTCCAATTCACCTTCCCAGTCTTCTTTGCTCTTGCAATTTAGGAATGAGGTCCCCAGAAGTATAAGAGCTAAAGGAATGCCTCCGGCATAGTCCACCGCCTTTTTTGCTAACTCCTTGTAATCTGTTCTAGGAGTACTGTTATTCTTGAAAGCACGCGAACAGAAGAGCTGAATAGCGTCATTCGGTTTTAATCCCTCAACCTTATAGATCTTGCCCTCTTCAACAGTAAGTGCTCTCCTATCTCTACTTGTGAGGATGATTCTACTTCCAAAGCCGTACTGGAGACGCTCACCAACTAAACGTTCCATTTGCATTGAATCGCTCACATCATCAAGAACAATGAGGACCTTTGTACGGCTAAGCCTATCTCGAACAAAAGTTGATCCTATGGATGGACCTTCTTCCTTTAATATCTCTTTAAGAAGTGTTTTTTCCAAGTGATCTAGTCCATTTGTTTGTTTTGAGTTCTCCCTAATATTTCCAAGAAAACAAGAAGCTTCGAATTTAGAAGAGAATTTGTCAAATACAATTTTAGCAAGGGTGGTCTTGCCAATACCACCCATGCCCCAAATACCTACAACGATGCAAGGGTCATGTGAATGAATGCCCAATAGCTCTTCAATTTGCTCGATGCGGCTTTCAATTCCAACCAGGCCCTCTAAATCTCTTGATGATTCACAAATCAATTTGGTCCAAATATGATTGACAACATTCTTAATTAGATCTGCCTCCGTCCTGGCATATATATGTGTATGATTATGTACAAAAAAGCAATAGTTAGTCTTAAGCAAGTATTCATGCCTACGAGCTGTGGCGGGTCAAGCAATTTGTCACGTAAATAAAGAAATATACTAAAGTTTTAATGCCATACATGTGTAAGAAAACGAAATCTTGTTTATTCTCTCCTAAATAAGAAATGAAAGCAATATTAAAATAGAAATACATTTGTTTTCAACAATGTTGAGAAAAAACTAGAGTACACAACTCTAACACAAGTGTTGGAGAGACAACACAAGTAAACAAATTACTTGTATTACACACACAAAATATTACAATACACAAATTATCAAAGACACACTTGAGAAGCTATGACACTCACTCACTTTCTAGAGAAAAACTCTAGACCACTCACAATCCTCAACAAGACTACTCCTACTTCTCACTCTCACTTGGTTGCTTGATCACTTCTTGGTTGGTTGGCTGATTTATTTAGCTTAGCACCTCACCTATTTATAGGTGAAGTTTGCCGACATCGGACATTGCTAGATCATTCTAGCTACTAATCATGCATGCCCACCGACTTAACATGCAGATTTGCACTAGAGAGGTCTAGTTCATTTGCGGCTGGATAAATTCCTCTAGAAGCTTGCTGCTTGTATTTGCTAGACTTTTCTAGATCCACACACCTATTGGGCTGGTGTTGATCTTCAACAAACAACAATACAATTAAGTGTGCTTACATATTATAGCATTCAACCCACTGTCTATTTAATGAAAATGAACTTGTCTCACTAATGAAGCTGTTAGCTTTAGAGAAACCAGTTACGTTTAAATGGACCGCAACTAATTACATGCATGACCTAGGAATAGGGCCACCCTTCCCCAAACCCACAAAAAAAGAAAGACAGTTTAGTAATTAAAACCAAATCCCCCCTTTACCTCCCCAATTTTAGAATAGAGTAATATGATTTGCCAAATCTTAGCTCAAATCAAATTGTCACAAGTTTAAAGAAAATTTATAACTTTAGGCAAGCTAAAGAATGAGTTAGTTACCCATAATTTTTTGAATCAAACCCAGGTATATGTGCTGCACTTGTCAAAGCATCCCTCCACTTTTGCACCTTGTCGAGTCTGTCCTTGAATCGCTTTTCATGTTGAGCAAATGCATCCGCATAACTCCCGTGTTGTTTTCGTACATCACATGGATTGATGTCGTAGAATACGGGTATAACCATCTGGCCATATCTTTCCTTGCATTTGAGCATATGCACAAGCTCATCCAAACACCATGTTGAAGAAGCATAGTTTTGTGAGAAAATGATCACCGAAGTCGTGGATTTCTCGATTGCCTCTAGAAGGGTATGTCCGATTTCTCCTCCTCTCTGAAGTCTGTCACTGATGTAGGTTGTAATTTTCTTCTCAAGTAAGGCAGCATGAAGATGGCTGGTGATGCCACGGCGGGTGTCCTCACCCCTGAAATTGATAAATACATCATACTTTCCCGGACGAGGGGTACCATCATCATCATCCTCCCCACCAGCAGCAGCAGCTGCAGCAGATGACAGAGAAGAAAACATTAACGATCTGCAGAACATTTCCAAGATACTGATGACACACTCCATCTGTTTCTGTGTTTCTCTGGAGGCACTACAGTGGACTTGTAAGTAGAAAAGGAGAAAGAAGATTGAAATATATCAAAGAAAGAGAAAGGGATATTTGTGAGAGAAGCGAGTCACAAGTCACAAAGAGAAGGTGAATAAAAAAAATAAAAAAAACCCAACTCAAGCACCTTTACCTTCCGCGAACAAAAATTCAAAGCGTTCAGACAAGCGAAGAAAGACAAATTAGGGGCACTTCATCATGAGTTCATACCTTTATTAAAGCTAGCTGACTACCAACAAGTCACAAGTGCATGGTAGTGGCAAACACACTGTAGCCAACAGCCCCCCTCCTCCTTTCTCGGCCTTACGCTCTTTATTTACCTTTATTTCATCTTTTGGTCAGCAGGAGCATCCAATGCAATTTGAACTCGACAAGGATTTACTGTGCATTTGGGTGGCGTATTTGTTGGTGCGTTATTAGTCTATGATGCCACGGTGGATGCAAGTAAGTCTTCAATTGAAGATAAGACCAATCAAAAGCATTTGCATTTTTAAATCAACGGGTGAAACCTTGAAATTGGAATTCACTTCTAACTCCACATACTCGTTTGAAAGTACTTTTAAATTAAGTGAAAATATTTTTGAAATAAATTCTTAGTAAAAATTCAAGTAGATCCTATGCATTTTAAATACTTCATACAAAAAGTACATATCTGGTGTTTATTCTAAAAAACACTTAAAATACTTTTGAAACCCATAATTTATGTTACCAAAAACGTTTTCAATCATTTTATTTTTTTGAACTTTTAAAAGCAAACTAAAATTCAAAGCGTTCAGAAGCATAAAGAAAGACAAACTAAACGAACCACATCATCATGAGTTCATACCCTTATTAAAGCTAGCTGACTACCCACAAGTCACAAGTGCATGGTAGTGGCAAATACACGGTCACCAATAGGCCCGAGAGATTATATTCAGACATCTTAAATTACTTATTTTAAATTTTTTTAATTTTTTAATATTTTCTACCCATCACTAACACTTGATAGAAAAATATTAAAAAATTAAAAAAATATAGGAAAAGTAATTTGAGGTACGTGAATGTAATCTTTTAGATCCTTAGTTTCTCGGCCTTACGAGCTTTATATTGAAATATATCAAAGAAAGAGAACGGGATATTTGTGAGAGAAGCGAGTCACAAGCAAGGTTCTAAAAGACGCTAGGCGCTAGTCGGGCGGCTAGCTGGGGCCTAGCGCCTAGGTGGCTAGGCGGGGTCTAGGCGGGCGCCTAGGCGGACTAGGCGGGGTCTAGGCGGGCGCCTAGGCGGACTAGGCGGATTTAAGTAAATCCATTATATTTCGTGTAAATAAGTGTCTGTTTATACTTAGAATATATATAATTTCATCATAAACTACAAAATAGAATGACATATGTATTATGAAGTATTGGAACATAATGAAAACATGGGGAACAAGCATATAGTATGTGCTCATTTAAGTATTCAACAAGTCTCTTACAATTTATTAAAAAAATTAAATGCAAATTGAAAGTTATCTATTTTCTGTCTAAGTGAGTCGCAACCTAGGCAGGTGCCTAGGCGGGTTTGGACGGGCTAGACGGGTGCCTAGGCTGTCTAGGCGGGCGCCTCAGCTGGTATAGGTGCCATTTCTTAATTTTCAAACGCCTAGGCATTAATCGGGGCGGTGACCAGCCGCCTAGTGCCTAGGCGGGGCCTAGGCGGCGCTAGGCGGGGATTTTTAGAACAGTGGTCACAAGTCACAAAGAGAAGGTGAATAAAAAAAATAAAAAAAAAACCCACTCAAGCACCTTTACCTTCCGCGAACAAAAATTCAAAGCGTTCAGACAAGCGAAGAAAGACAAATTAGGGGCACTTCATCATGAGTTTACACCTTTATTAAAGCTAGCTGACTACCAACAAGTCACAAGTGCATGGTAGTGGCAAACACACTGTAGCCAACAGCCCCCCTCCTCCTTTCTCGGCCTTACGCTCTTTATTTACCTTTATTTCATCTTTTGGTCAGCAGGAGCATCCAATGCAATTTGAACTCGACAAGGATTACTGTGCATTTGGGTGGCGTATTTGTTGGTGCGTTATTAGTCTATGATGCCACGGTGGCTGCAAGTAAGTCTTCAATTGAAGATAAGACCAATCAAAAGCATTTGCATTTTTAAATCAACGGGTGAAACCTTGAAATTGGAATTCACTTCTAACTCCACAGGTTCGTTTGAAAATACTTTTAAATTAAGTGAAAATATTTTTGAAACAAATTCTTAGTAAAAATTCAAGTAGATCCTATGCATTTTAAATACTTCATACAAAAAGTACATATCTGGTGTTTATTCTAAAAAACACTTAAAATACTTTTGAAACCCATAATTTATGTTACCAAAAACGTTTTCAATCATTTTATTTTTTTGAACTTTTAAAAGCAAACTAAAATTCAAAGCGTTCAGAAGCATAAAGAAAGACAAACTAAACGAACCACATCATCATGAGTTCATACCCTTATTAAAGCTAGCTGACTACCCACAAGTCACAAGTGCATGGTAGTGGCAAATACACGGTCACCAATAGGCCCGATAGATTATATTCAGACATCTCAAATTACTTATTTTACATTTTTTTAATTTTTTAATATTTTTTACCAATAATTAACACTTGATAGAAAAATATTAAAAAATAAAAAAGGTGTGGAAAAAGTAATTTGAGGTACGTGAATGTAATCTTTCAGATCCTTAGTTTCTCGGCCTTACGAGCTTTATTTACAAACTTGGTTGCTTGATTTCATCTTTTGGTCAGCAGGAGCATCCAATGCAATTTGATATCGACAATGACTACTGTAGCATTTGGGTGGAGTACTTGTTGGTGCGTTATTCTAGGATGCCATGGTGGGTGTTAAGTAAGTCTTCAATTAAAGATATGATCAATCAAAAGCATTTGCATTTTTAAATCTTGAAATTGAAATTCACTACCAACTCCAAAGGTGAAGACAAATTAGGGGCACAACATCATCGGTTCATAACTTTTATTAAAGCTAACAAGTGCATGGTAGTGGCAAACACACGGTAGCCAATAGAACCCCTTCCCGGCCTCAAGCGCATAATGTACAAATTTAACTTTGTTGCTCCGTCTACTGATTTCATCTCTGGTCATCCAATGCAATTTAATCTTGACAAGGACTAGCCTACGCCTGGCACCACTACTACATTTAACATTTTTCGTGACAAACCTATGTTCGTTGCGCAAAGCGAGCTCCCTTCACTTAAAAATTAGCACAACAAAAACTTCGTCGCAATGTTGTCATCGCGCAAAGCTCGTGAAAAAAGATTTTGTGCGAGGTCGCACTAGAATTCTTGCCCTACGAATAAGTGCTTCGTCGCATAACATAAAGGGGAATGAAGCCTGTCATTGCGCAGATAGCAAGGGCACGACAACTTATCGTCGAGTTGATTTCATGGTGACAACAAGAAGTGGTCACGTGACGGAACGGGACGAGATATTTCGTCAAGCAAATGTTTATGAAACAAATTTCAAGTAGTTTTAATATTATTTAATTATAAAATTCTTGTCGTATAAGACTCTGGGTGACGAATTCCCGTCATTGACATCGGCACGCTTGATAACCACCATGTAGTTGGTAACAACCCCATCACCTCCGTTGCGGAAGTCTGTCGTCTAACGCCCAAACTCATCCATCCCGTCTCCATATTCCTATTGCCAAACTTCACCAACCATCCAAAATTTCAAATAGGGTAGAAGAAGTAAGTGCAATTTGTTGGGATTGTAGAGAGAGAGGATATGGTGCCATGGTTTTTTGCCCCACATTTTCTGCAGTGGTTGGCTGCCGACATGTGGAATAGTGGAGGTCGTGGCTGTTTTTTGTTCATCTTAATTTTGTTCAAATAGGGATAAAAGAGAGTTTATGAAAAAAAAAATGAAAGTGTGGGTGTTTTCATAAGATTATGAGGTGTTAATAAAATTACTCTAAAAGAAAATGTTCATACAAGTCAAAGTTTTTTAAAATACCTAAAAACACTACATAAATAAATCCGCGAGATCTACTGCGTCGGCGGGCTGGTATTCTCGGGTGGAGGGGCTGGGAGCTCAACGGTGGGAGAGAAGCTAGTGGAAGACGGATGCCAGATAATTGTAGGCCTGTAAGATTTAGGTCATCTTACCCTCCCGGGCCGCCAACTGGACATCCTAGGTTGCAAGCTTCTGCTTCAAGTCTGCCGCTTCCTGCGTCAAAGCGGTGACCTGGCCTGTGGCCTGTCTCGAAGAGGAGGGAGCAATGGGCCGAAGACGGGCATCATCGATCGGTTAGGATATGAAACTCTGCATCATCGATCGGTGTCACGTCCACCAACAAAGTCTCCTGGGGAAGCTACAATGCCACCTCCTCAAGTACAACCTTGCTCTTCTCCCCCATCATCGCTTGTAATAACAAGTTTAATAATAATAAGAATTAGATATACTTACATGTAGCTGCTCAGTCATCTCATCCCGGATCGAACATATACGTCCTTAAGCATTTCGTGTTTTGTTAAGTTTTGGTGAGTGATTGTTGCGTCCTGGGACCTTGTCACTGTTGGCGATTGTTTGTTGCAAAAGCATGAAGCTACTACATGATTTCTCACAAATTGAAAATTATGATGTTGATCAATTTTTCATGAACCCTTACGGGCAGCCTTTTAGATAGCTTTCAAAAGTTTTAGAAAGATGATTTGTTCTCCCTGTTGTCTTGGCCTTTGGAGTTGGAGGTGAATTTTAATTTCAAGGTTTCGCTCCTTAATTTAGAAATGCAAACGCTTTCTATTGGTTTTATCTTCAATTGAAGACTTATATACACTCCCGTGGCATTCTAGACTAATAATGCACCAATAAGTACATCACCCAACACTACAATAAATATGGGCAGTGCGCACAATAAATTATTTGTGCCCTTTGAGGCCAGAGGGCACCAACATATGTGCCCATAGACCAATGGCAACAATGCAGCTACTATTATATTGTATGTGCCCTCTATGGGCGTTGCCTTTGATGAAAGGGCACAATATGACTTTTTGTGCTCAAACAGTTAAGCACCAATCCGGGATATTTGTGCCTCTGTTCTGACACCTCTGTCAGATGATTTTTCCAAGCCATGTTTGCACAATTTTGTTATTGTGCCCAATAGGTTAAATATTAAAAAAAAAAACATAAATTCAAATTTACAAAATCAAACCAAATAGTGATACCATCAGTAATAAATTATTCGGCTGGTTTTACATGCACATTCAAGATACCAATTAAACTAAGGGCAGAGCTAAAACATGCTTCTAAAATTTAGTTCTACAATCGATTCATACAGATATAAGCACCTTGTAAGCAACCAAATCCTTCTAGTATCTCGCCTAACAAAAGTAGGAAAATGAAGATGCAAAAAATGCATAAAATCATCAAATACACATGCAATTTGGTTTGTTCAGAATCAAGAATAAGGCATACTTTTCCACAATTGTAGCTTTGGAACCGAATCCGTCGTTCGGAACTTTCGCAGAGGTGACCGACGATTAGGACCACGTCATCTTCAACCAGCTGCGGGCGAAGCAAGGTTGAGGTCAACAACAAAGAACAGAATATTCATTTCAACAGCAAGCACATAAATTACATATAAAAGAAATTAAAAAATTGAAGAAACAGAGGTAAGAACAATACCAAATCCGGGCCAACAGGGTCCTGCGCTGCTATTGCAATGTAATCTGTGTGCAATCCAATCAAACCCAACATCCATCCAAACCAAATCACACAAAATTAACAGATGTCCAAGCATTGAAAGAATCAGCAAAAGACATGCATTCTGAAAAAGAAAACTTACAGGTCTTTATGTCTTATGAGTATTCGAACTGAAGCACTTACACCTGCCTCAGGACTAAAGAGGAAACCGAATACTTTTAACTGGGAAAGATTTGTCAAACCCCTACAACTCCCTCGAAAACGAAGTCGTTAGGATTTTGTTCAAATAAACACAAATTCGATATAAAAATGACATATAATTGTTATAGGATATACCTGAATTGAAAACAAATCGTTTGGTCGTGATTTCAAGGCATGCCGTGCCAAGATTGGATTGGAAATTCTTTGAAAATTCTTCGTAAAGCCGATCCGAACTTGGAGTCAGAGACCGAAACAGAGACCAATATTCTTAAGGTCTTGCGCTAACAATTATGAAACGGGGATAAAACGGTCGAAACCAACTTTGTGGGTTTTGAAAAAAACGTGAGAAATCTGGGTTTCGAAGGATAAGTAGTGGGTAGGAGAAAGGGAAATCCCCAGAACAACAAAAACCAAAATCCCTTTTATGGGTATTTTGTTCGAGAGCGATAGCGGGCGAGAAGCTTGTTGAGGTGGCAATGAAGGTGCGGCTGACTTCCAATTCGAAGGCTTCCATGACGGCGACGAAATATTGATGAGGACAACGGCTCCTCACTCCCTCTTTGACTCGCACCTGCCCTTCCCTCACCAACACCTCCTAACCCGACGCACCTCCCTCCCATGATCCCTCCCTATCGGACTCGGATCCCAACGCGATTTCCGATTCAGGCTCTACATCCACCGATCTTCCCAAACCCTACCCACCCCCTCCCTTGATCCCTCCCTACCAGACCCGATCTTCCCAAACCTTCCTCCATCGCGTGCAGGGGGTTTCTGCTAGGGGATTCTGGCGATGATGGAGCTCAAGAGCCTCCACGATTTTTCTAGAGAAGGTGGAGAGAAAGAGGGGTTGGAGAGAGAGAGAGACAAGGTGATAGAAAGAATCTGAGGGAGGCGGAGCGGAAGAGGAAAGTAAAGCGAAAGAGATGGAATGGACCAAGATAGAATTATGGTAGAATTTTAATTATTATTATAAGAGTTAGTGGGCACAATTCTATTATTATTATAACAACTATTTTTTAATTATTATAAGAGTTAGTGGGCACAATTGTGTAATAGTGGTGGAAACCCTAGTTTTTGAATTTGGTTGTGGGAAACCCAAACTTGCATCAGGGAGAAGTCCAATTTGGAGAAGGGAAAACTTAATATAAATCCAATTTTATAAGCTTGTTACTCCTTGATCCCGACATACGTCCCAGATCGACACATGACGTCATCAAATATCCGTACGTCTATCATACCCAGCCTTCGGGATATGGCAAAGCACAAATCGAGCATCGATTCGCATAGTAATTTTTTTTTTCTTCCTGACTTCTATCCCTTCTCTTTTTATTTAAATAGATTAAATTAGAAGGCACGGGAACCTTTATTGTGCTTTTGTATATTAATAAAAAAAATCTAATTTCTAACATGAAAAGAACAATCACAAACTAGACACTATAAGTTCGTGCTCAAATTTTTGTAGGCACAAATACACTTCTTTTTCGGCACAAACCAATGTGCCCTTTGTTTAGAGGGCACATTTAAGATGGTTTTGGTGCTCATTGATATTTAAAAAGCACATATATGTATTTGTGCTCAATGATAATGAAAAGGGCACAAATGTATTGTGTTCTTAGCCCATTTTTCTTGTAGTGCAAATGCTACGGTAGTCGAGATCAAATTGCATTGGATGCTTCTGCTGACCAAAAGATGAAATCGAGCAACAAAGTTTGTACATATAGCCTATTAGCCACTGTGTGTTTGCCACTACCAGAAAAGGTATGAACTGATCATGTTCCCTTTGTCTCTCTTCATGTGTCTGAACGCTTTGAATTTTTGCTCGGGGAAGGTAAAGGTGCTTGAGTTGAGTAATATTTTTTCATAATCTCTTTTGATGATTTTAAAGGAGAAGAGGCTGTATGCAATACTCCGGATTACCGTAATATTTTTGAAAACTTAATAAATCTCATTCATCTCAAATATCATGTTCTCTTTCTTCGATATAGTATCATGCCATCGCTTCTTTCTCTTTGTTTTTACTTACAAGTCCATTGTTAGTGACTGCAGAGATCACAGAAACATATGGATGTATCATGACTGACTCACACATGAGTTGGATATCGTTAACATAGTGTACTCGTGTGTTGCTGTGGGGTTTGAAACATTATTGAAGGTGTAGAAAGTTTTGAAAATATAAATTCCAAGAGTAGTGGGCATATACATATATTACATCCTCAAACAATGACCTGAAAAATGTTCTCCCTGGACGGCCTCCAAAATCATCTTCACACGCAACATTATCTCCCATATGCCAATTTGCTCAGCTTCAAAGCGCAACAACTTAAGTTATCACAAAATTAAGGTGCTTGCAGAGACAAACTTACGAACACAAAAAACTGAAAGCTTTCGAAAGCACATATATATACTCAATCACATACCAAAATTAAATTCAACCCCTTCTATCATTTTCCCAAAAGATCAAACCTTTTTTTTTTTTTTTTTTGACATTTCTTTCTCTTTTGATTGTCAAGGGACATTGAATCCTTGCCTTGGAATAAAATAGAATCAAATGGATTGTTAGTACGACCTGATCTATTATCAGAGGCTAATTCCAATCCGAACGGATTATTCCTTTTTTGGATATACGAAGTATGAGATTTCATTAAGTTGATTCTTTGGGAGTCTTGAATCCACTTTGATCCAGACCCTCTTATTCTTTGTTTTTTTTTCCTTTACTTTTTGCAGATATATTTGTCTCTTAATAATATTGTACAAACAATCTACTCAATTTCAAACCCTAAAAGTGATTGACATAAATAGCTATTTTTTTATTTGTGTAACTGATTAAAATGATTAGAAACTAAACTCCACATGTTGATTTGATTAAAACTAAAATTGGCAATATAGTGATCAAATGTTAATGATATTGCAATGAGATTTTGAAGCTAAATCGATAAAACGATCAAACATTAATGACATATTAAAAAAATCAGTCATGTGTACAATTGAGATTTGACTTTGAGAAAAGATCCATTTGACCACTCCTTTTTCAGGTTCAAGGACTATCGGTGTGACCTTAAGTAGTTATGGTACTTGTTTGTTGTAAGTTAGAGCATGAAGCTACTATATAATTTCTCACAAATTGAATAATATGATGTCCATCAATGTTTCATGGACCCTTTCGCTTATAAAAGTTTAAGAAGATTATTCTGTCTCTCTGTTGTCTTGGCTTTTGGAGTTGCAAGTGAATTTATTTCATGGTTTCGCCGTTGATTTAAAAAATGCAAATGCTTTCGATTGGTCTTATCTTGAATTAACGACTTATTTACACCCACCTTGACATCCTAAACCAACGTCCCCCAAATGCTACGGTTGTCCTATGCTGATCAAAAGATGGAATTGAGCAACAAAGTTTGTACATAAACCGCGTAAGGCCGGGCAAGGAGGGCCTGTTGGCCACCTTTTGTTTGCCACTGTGACTTGTGAGTACTGAGATAGCTTTCTAATTTGTCTGTCTTCACGTGTTTGAACGCTTTGAATTATTTTTCGCCGAAGGTAAAGTTGCTTTAGTTGGGTTTTCTTTTTCATCAAGAAAGGCTGTATACGATACTCCGAAGCAACATAATTTTTCAATAACTTAATAAATCTCATTCATCTCAAATATCCGGTTCTCTTTCTTTGATATATTATCAAGCACTCACTTCTTTCTCTTCTTTTTACAAGTCCATTGTTAGTACTTCCAGCGAAACACAGAAACAGATGGAGTGTATCACCAGTATCTTGCACATGTGCCTCAGATTGTTAACATTTTGTTCTCCATCATCTGCTGCAGCTGCTGCTGCTGCTGCTGCTGGTGACGATGATGATGATGGTATTGAAGCAATAATCCGCGCTCATCTGAACGCGGAAGGTAAAGTTGCTTGAGTTGGGATTTTCTTTTTCAGCTCTTTGATGATTAGGAAAGGCTGTATATCTACGGTGCACCATAAAAGTTTCAATAACTTAATTAATGTCATTCATCTCAATATCCTGTTCTCTTTCTTTGCTATATTATCAAGCACTAATATCTTTCTCGTCTTTTCTACTAACAAGTTTGAAGTCCATTGTTAGTGCCTCCAGAGAAACAAAGAAACAGATGGGATGTATCATCAGTATCTTGCACATGTGCCTCAGATTGTTAACATTTTGTTCTCCATCATCTGCTGCAGCTGCTGCTGCTGGTGACGATGATGATGGTATTGAAGCTATAATCCGCCCTTATCTGAACGCAGAAGGTAAAGTTGCTTGAGTAGGGATTTTCTTTTTCAGCTCTTTAATGATTAGGAAATGCTGTATACGTACGATACTCCGGTGCACCATAAAATTTTCAATAACTTAATTTATCTCATTCATCTCAAATATCCTGTTCTCTTTCTTTGATATATTATCAAGCACTAATATCTTTCTCTTCTTTTCTACTAACAAGTTTGAAGTCCATTGTTAGTGCCTCCAGAGAAACAAAGAAACAGATGGAATGTATCATCAGTATCTTGCACATGTGCTGCAGATCGTTAACATTTTTTTTTTTTTGTTATATGCTGCAGCTGGTGATGGTGACGATGATGGTATTAAAGCTAATATCGCCCCTCGTCTGGAGAAGTGTGATGTGTTTATCAGTTTCAGAGGTGAGGACATCCGCCGTGGCATCACCAGCCATCTTCGTGCTGCCTTACTTAAGAAGAAAATTGAAACCTACGCAGATGACAGATGTCAGAGAGGAGAACAAATCGAACCTGCCCTTCTAGAGGCAATCGAGAAATCCACAATTTCGTTGATCATTTTCTCACAAAACTATGCTTCTTCTACATCGTCTTTGGATGAACTTGTGCATATACTCAACTGCAAAAAAAAAAGTGGCCAGATGGTTATACCCATATTCTACGACATCAATCCATCTGATGTACGAAGACAACGCGGGAGTTATGCGGATGCATTTGCTCAACATGGAAAACGTTTCAAGGACAGTATGTACAAGGTGCGCAAGTGGAAGGATGCTTTGACGGATGCAGCAAATATAACAGGTTTTGATTCAGAAAAATATGAGTACGTAACTAACTCATTCTTTATCTTGTCTAACGTTATAAATTTTCTTTAAACATGTGACAATTTGATTTGTGCTGATTTGGTGAAGCATATTACTGTATTCTAAACTTTGGAAGGTACTGCAATTGATGGGGAATTTGGTTTCAATTACAAAATTCCCTTTTTTTTTCTTTTTTTTTTTTTTTTTTTTTTTTTTTTTGGGTATGGCTCGCCCTGTCCTTATTCATGCATATAATTAGTTGTGGCCCATTTAAACGTATATGGTTTCTTTTTAAAGCTAAGGGTTTTATTCGTGAGGCAAGTTCATTTTCATCAAATAAATAGTGTGTTGAATGCTATAATATATAAGCACACTTAGTTGTATTGTTGTTGAAAACAACTGTATTTCTATTTTAATATTGCTAATTGCTTTAATCTTCTTTTGAGAAGAGAATAAACAAGATTTTTTTTTCTTACACAAATGTATGGTATTAAAACTTTGTTTTAATCTCAGTTTACAATCATAAAGTTCCCTGATTTTCAACATTTGGTACATGAAGTTTTTTTCATCCCATAATCATACCTCAAGTCTTAATTTTGGAATAGTCTCATACATCTGTTAAGCTGGTCATTAATTGGTGACGTGGCGCCCATGTGGACAATGATTAGATGTCATGTGTCATTAAGGGCCCACGTGGAAATTGAAAAATTTAAAAACATAAAAAAATGAATGCAGCCAGAACCCCAGACCTTGAAAAAAAACCAATCCCAGATGCCTCCTCTCATTAACACCAATGTGAGCCCTTAATGACACGTGGTGCCTACTCATTGTCCACACGAGTGCCACGTCACCAGTTAACTGTTGACTTAGCAGACAGCTTAACGGATGTATGAGACTATACCAAAATTAAGGCTAGATGTATGATTTTGGGATAAAAAAAAAACTTCATGTATCAAATGTTGAAAACCCCGAAACTTTAGGGTAAAAAACTGAGATTAATTCTAAAACTTTTTGTATATTTGTTTATCTAGGTGACATTTTACATAATCATACATATATATGCCAGGACGGATGCTGCTTTTGTTAAGGAAGTTGTAGCAGATATTTCGACCAAATTAAATTGTGAATCACCATACTATTAGGGCTTGGTTGGAGTTGAAAGCCGCATCAAGCAAATTGAAGAGCTACATAGCATTCAATCACAGGGCGCTTGCATCAATGTAGGTACTTCTTTTTTTTGGCAAAAGCCGGCATCAATGTAGGTATTTGGGCCTGGTCCGATGACTCATTATCCACATCAGCCTACCAATTTTATTCTCCTTCCAAATCTATCCCTAAATTGAGTAATTAATTTACTTATTATTTGGTTTTCATTTATGATTAATATAATCCCTTATTCATAGGATTATCTTATGCTTAGTGATAGGACTAATCATAAGAATTTAAATCCCTTTCCTCTTCCTTCCTGCTCTCGAAGTTGCTTATTTCTTCCTTTTTTTTCCCCTCTTCTTCACGATCTTCTTTTTTTCCCTTCCTTTTCCTTGATTCCAAACACAGATCATCAAAACAAAGATGTCCAACATCTAATTTCTATTATAGGTTTGTTTTGGAAATTAGCCAATTTTTGTGATGCTTTATAAATTTTTTCGTTCATTTTTTTTCTATTTATGTTTTTTTTTATTTTTTTTATCACATTTTGTACCACCATCCCTTGCTTAGATCATAACTGACAATTGTCGCCTGACACATGAATCTTGTATTCTGTTATGATATAGTTGTATTAACCACACCAAAATTTTGAGCAAAAGAGATGAAGCACCCAAAAAAAGAGAAAAAAATGGACACTACTGATTTTTTTTCGCATGGAAAACAAACTAAATTTGATGTAGATGGTGTCAATCCAAGTGTCACAATCACTTTCTCTTGGAAGAACGTTGAACAATTGCTTTAAGTTTTGAGTTTGAAACAATGCGTGGATAGTCTTTACCTCAAGGTTTGTGTGACTTGCGACAAAGGTTGATGTAGATGTGGGGTTTTGTTGATTCAAGGGTCTTGGCAACTTGATCTTGAATCGAACGTCGTTACAAGTTTTGAGCTTGCAACAAAGTCCTGAAGGAATCGACACAAGTGCTTGTTGATTCATCAAGAGAATGCTTCAACTTTGGTTGTGCGTTCTTCGAAGAGAGCTTCGGTAGCGTATTATTCTTCAAAGATTTGGTGCAAAGGTTCCTCTGGATGTAAAAATTATCCACCCTTTGCTTGTCTTGGAACCTTGGATTTATAGGCTCCCAAAGCCATGCCTTTGGATGGATTTGGCTTTCATTTGTGTCTTGATCTGTCCATGGGAGAATCTAGACATGTTTTGTGTCTTGTTTCAGCCACTCTATCTAATTCTTGCCGAATTATAGAGATTCTTGCCTATCTTGTAAGCAATCTTCAGTTCTTGCCAATTTTATGAAGATGCTTTAGCTTTCTTTCCGGTTTCGGAGTAATTTGGATCCCTTTACCGATTTAAGAGAGATTTAGTCTCTCTTGCCGATTTCAAGGGAGATTTGACTTCATTTGCTGGTTTTTAGGAACGTTTTGTACTTCATTTGCCGATTTGTGCCACATGTCATTGATGACTTGTCTATTTGTGATGATTCATATGCCACGTGGATCTTTGTGATGTATCATTTGTGTGCAATGAAATTTACATGTATACAAATGCCCCACCTCCAAGGCGCGTTGTTGGCATGTGCTTGTCACATGTAGGAAACTTGTTTTTGGAGTCCTGCAATGTGAATCTTCTAGCTCACTGGTCGTCAAGACTTGATCTTGAATTAGTTTGTTTCTTCAAGGGTTGTATAGGCACATTTCTTGAATTGAAACGATGACTTTCGTCAAGGGATGTAGAGGCCTATTTCTTGAATGAAACATTTCTTCAAGGGCCGTTGAGGCTTGATCTTGAATGACAGGTAAATTCTCTTCAAGGGCCATAGAGGCTTGATCTTGAATAAAAATTTTGATAATGGATAAGTCGGCACATGTTTATTGTGTGTATTGATTTTCCATAATCTTTGACAAAATGCATTTGGTGTATTTTGAGGCTTGGAGTCGTTGACTTTTTTCATGTGTGTGTGTTAAAAATGCTTTTACTTCCTTAGGTAGGAATCTCCTTCAATTTTCGGCAATGAGGGTGATTTGCTTCAAGGCGTTGGAAAGCTTTAATGCTTTTCCTTGTGTAAGTTGGACTTGCACTTTTTTCTTTCTTCTTATTTTTTTTTTTCGGCAATGTAGTTGTTTTCCCTTTTGGTTTGGGAAAACTTGAAGACTTGTCCTCACTTTGGAAGGACTTCTTCTTGTATTTTGGCAAACAGAGGGATTTTTCCCTTGATGTTTTGGAAATTTTTTTTTGAAGCTTTTTCCTTGCTTCTTTGTTTCTTCCTGATTTTTTTGTTAAAAAAAAAAACAACATGTACTTTCTCCTTGTTGCCGATTTTATATTGCTTGTTTTGCTTCCTTCTTTCGGCTGGAATGTCCTTCCTTCTTTTGATTTTTCTTTTGCTATTTGGTATGTATTCTCCTTATAGCATTAGGAAGCAATTGACCCTTATTTATAGGGCAATTGGTTGTGTGCTTTTGGCCATAAAATTTTCTGCCGTGCACTACCGTGTGTTTGCTGCTACTGCCGTGCCTCTATTGTTGCTGCTTTTGCCATGTATTGCTTGCTATTTGGTGCCCTTGCAGTGCGTTGCTTTTAAAGACTGTAGCGGGGTTACGCTGTGTAGTGCCTTTTGCTGCAGTTTCCCTCGGTAGTGATGTTGCCGTGTAGTGCAAGAAGTTGTGCGTAGTTGTACTGCGGGGTTTCATAGTGCGATTTCATAACACTTTAGCTTTCTTTGCTGCTATAGCCTGCTTTGAAGAACAGTCTTATAGCTACCATTTTTGCCGTTAAGCTTTTTTTGTGGATGATTTCTTTTCGTCGTTGTCTTATAGCTCCCACTAGCTTGCTAAGATTCATGATGGATGGATCTCTACAACTTACAAGTATTGTGATTCCTAGTTTTAGACATATATTATCAAGACTATCTTGATAATGGTTTCGGAAACCCATATTACGTCTAAACATTGAATCACCATTTAGTTGTACCTAGCAATCATCAAATTAATAGAAACCAAGACTACGTCAAAGATGGTTTCTTCCAAGTCAACCAATCTTGTTGATTGTAGTCACCTTAAGCTACCAATTAGCCATGAAGGTTTCATTATTTCGGGTCAAATGGTATTATACCATTTCCTTGAGTATATGTCACATATACACTCAATGTAGTCATAAGGATTTTCATTCTTATTTCTTTCGAATTAAGAGGTGTAACTCCATGACATAGTCATAAAGTTCAAACCATTCAACTAAGACGGTTTATAAATCCTTCTCGACTACCTTGGAGCTAGTGGTGTGGGAACTAGGTTGTTATTTTTGTTGATTATCATCTTGTCTCTCAAAGAACCTATTCTTTGAATTCTATCTCTCGTTCATTTGCTCTATGTTAGGCAAATCCTAGTGTAGAATTATAATGAACTACCCAACAAACAACATTTGTTAGTTGGTTCATAGAAGTGATATCCAAAAGTTAATTTAAGGATATCCCACAAGATTGTTCTATAACAAATATTGCTTATTAGCACATAACCTCAAGTCTTAACACGATTAAGACTTGTCTTTCTTTCCAACTACATCATATGGAGTTATGAAACGTTTTGGAAGATTTTCTAATTAACAATCACATTGACTTAGAAATATATATATCCTATATATATGGGTAATTGATAACATTCAACGAACTAAATCTTATTCAAGTTCGTTTTTCTCCCATTGGAGAAATTCATTATCTTATGATGCTACTTTCCTTGATATCTATCAATGAAACTTTTCTAAAGTGTTATCTTTCCTTGGATCAAATCTAAGGAGATAAATACTTTAGACATCTTACTCATCAACTTACATTCTTGAATTCTTTGAAACCTTTTGCAAAGTATTCGGACTTGTGTTTATTCAAAATAAACTATAGTCCAACCGAGAGCGATCTTCGGTGAATGTTATACAACATGAGTAGGATTATGTCGTGGACATGTGCCACTAACATGTAAGTGAATTAACCTCAATAACTTTGTGATTCTTTCTTCTTTCCTAAAAGAATAAAGATTCGAACATTTCGCCTCTATACAATTTTAACAAGAAGGCATCGGATCCGGATCTAACGATCCAAAGCATCCATATATGACCAACTCGTAATTTATGTTTTAGAGGTGTCACAATTCAGTTGGATTAGTCACTACCTTGCAACCTTTTGGGTTTTAAGCATCGTTATGTTCTAAACAGTTTAACACTACCACATTATCTCTACTATAGAGACAATCGATCATATTACAATAATCTAATCATTCATAAAGAACAATTGTTTTGTCAAACAAAACATTCATCCATCACCTAACATTGTAGTGACGGAATTAAGTTCCCTTTCCAAATTGGAATGTAAAGACAATTCTTTGTTTTTCCAATTTCTTTGGTAGTTCATATGAGGAAGTAAGTACTATCTGCTTTCGCAGAGATCAATATTTGATTCACGTTCCGAATGTGAAGCACTTTCTCTTTTCTCATTAATCTTCTACTTCTTGTTAGCAACACTTTTACAACGATTGTAAAACATAGTTACTAATACAGAATCAAACATTCAAGTAGAAGAACCAACTGTTTTGAACTTATTCAAGAACAATTTACAACACCTTTGAAAGGTGTGTTCTTGACACTTGCAAGACATATCTTGCAAATACCCCTTCCAATGTCCATCCTTTCATAAAGAAAGTTTGTTCCCTTGGAGTTTTTAGCTTTCTTCATTTGACTTCTCAATTGACTACAATAGTCATGGTCCCTAAACTCCCACTATCTCTCTTGAAACTTATTTCAATCGTGTTATACACATCAAACGATTTGGAGAGCATGTGGATATTGTTCACTATATAGTTTACAATAAACTTAGTGAACCATTTGGATAGGGACACAAAAGTGAAGTCCTTGCCTAGTTTCCGTCTCTAGAAGTGGTTTAACACTTCAACACTCAATGATTCGAAATCATCATAAGTCCATATTGATGGACTATTTTTGTCAACCAACCATTATGTTCTAAACATAAATACAAACTATTCAGAGTTGTTCAAGGCAACTCTCATTTCTTCATACAACAATTTGTAAGTGAAGAATCATGGCACATAAAGTGTCCATGCCCTTGTGCTTACTTTTCAAGTTCCTTGTTCATGTAACAAAGAAACAAGCACTAGTGTTTGCGTTAACTAAGGGTTGTTCAAAGCAACTCTTATTTCTTCATACAACAATTTGTAATTGAAGAATTATGACACTTAAAGTGTTGTCCTCTTTATGATAGACTTATCTAACATGTTCTTCCAATGATACATTATCAATAGGAAGATTGTGAGGATGAGACTACTTAGGTACATATACAAGCCATTAAAGACAATCTATGGGATTGTAGTACCAAGTTCGGAAACTAAAGCCTTCGGCTTTTCTTTGTCAAGTTTTGGATAGCGTTTGCAAATATATCGGTAAACAAATACATAACTAATATAAATTGATTGATTTTAAGCTATTTGATCCGGGTCTTTAAATCAAATAGCACCACCCACTATTTTGGCAAATTCCATATCCCTCATCGGAATTCGAGAGTTTTGGAGGAAACTCTTAGTAGGGTATGGGAGGCTCACTATTACCAAGCCCACCTCACAATGATATGATGTTGGCTAGCATCAATAATAATGAGAGAGTACGCTTACTCATTTGCATCTCTTGCAAGTACCCATCTTATTTGGCCTCTAGAGAATGAAACCTCACAATGATATGATGTTGGCTCCATTGCACTTAGTTAAGTCATTCCCACCATGCAAGTTCGGGTAGGGGTTCAAGAACAACCTCACAATGATATGATGTTGATCATTCTCGTTGCCTACCTTCACAACATCATGTATGCATATAGAACTCCTCTTGAGTGTAAGCACGCACTTAGTACTCCCCCATGATAGGGTGAAGTCGGTGTACGAGTCACAAACGATTGGAGCCTACCACGGTGGAAGGCCACGAAAGAGTGTTCAAAGCACTCTCACGCTTGTCAACTTAATAATGGTTGGTTGAGGGTTTTAGGTCTCATCATATATATAAGCATGCATTTTAATCACATTAAAACAATTTAGTCTTATTACAACTATTGGTCCATGTGATTGATTTAGTAGTATATGATACTCCCACTATGTTTGTAAAACGGTTTTTAAAGCAAGAATATATGGTACTACTAACATAAGCTTTGCATTCATTGATGGACTATATAGTTGCCTTAGGGCCTTAGGATGACTATGAACCTTTGATTTGATCCAACACGAGCCTAGTGTCGGATCTCGGTCTAGGGATGGTGATTGATTTTAGTTACGCGTTTAATCACATTAAGGCGTGTTTTCTTATTGGGCGTTGGACCCTCTACTCCAATTTCATGCAAATCAAATAAAACAAGAAAGGAGTACTTTAAAGTAAAGAAGAGCTTATGCTCTTTTACAACATTTGATCAAAAACAAATTACTTTAAAAGCCCAGCATCAAGACTTGCCTATAAAAGAAGACTTGCCTAAAAGAAGACAAATTATTTATTCCTCTAAAAGAAGACTTGCCTAAAGCCCAGCATCAAGCCTGGAGAAAAATTGGTGCCTTCCCATTAATGCGTAGACCAGGCGCCTATGATTTAAATGTCAAGTGGAGGCTAACTCACAATCAGCCAAAAAGCACTTTTCAGTGGCAATACAAGTAAAATACTTTACTCACTACCCCCTAAAGTGATTTCGAGCAAGAGCAAACACACAGCAGTCGGGCTAATTTGCCTATAAAATGAGGAAGAGGCCCTAGAGACAAAGACACTCAACCAATCAAACAAACATACAAACTCTGCTCTCGAGCCAAATTTGCATCCAAAAGCTGAAATCAACCCAGATTCGCATCCAAAAGCTGAAATCAACCCAGATTCAATCCTTTTTGTGGCAACAAGCCATCTCTTGTCAAGTTTAAAGCTTTGCTATCACCCTAGTGGCGTAGTATCGATTCCCTCGTGTAAACTTGTTTATCATCATCCATTTCTAGCGTAAAAACCTTTGTAAACTCAAAGAGAAGTGATCGAAGAGGTTCAACCTTGCCCGACAAGGTGAAATCTTGCTCAAAGCTCTTTGTTTGTTTTCTAAACTTGTAGATCTACTACTTAATGCATTATCCAGTATGTATTCAAGTCATATCCGCCTGTTTTCCTTCTTTAAAAGTCTTATTTGTATTTGGATCTGGTCAGTCTAATGGATATGCCTTCATTTAAAACCAATCTGGAACCAAGTAAATGACTTAAGCGATCTAGACTCCCCTCATTCGAACATACAAGACTATGAACTAAAAGTCCTTGTTCGTAAGGCAAGAAAAAGAACTTAATGTGGACTTAACCCATCCACGACAATCCTTTGATAACAAGAAATCCGAGTAACTTGGGCGCAAATAATCGACTGAATACACTCTTGTTCTACATCTGGTATACTGAGATATCAATGGCACGCCTATCACTTGGTTAGTTTTGATTGCAAGCCTTAAGGCCTACACCTAAGGCACTACAAAGGTACCTTTCAGAACTAACTTTGTACTCTTCTTGTAGCATATCAACAAGCAAGAGCTCGACTATGCATCCAAAATGCTAATCCTTTGGGGAGCTGTGCCGAGGACTGAGGACCCCTCTCTTGAGAAATCTTTGCCCGAACATAGTTTTGGCACACCCTGTGGGATACATCTAATCTTATATGCCAAGAAAAAGAAAGAAAGAGAAAACCTTCAGGTGGAGCACAAAATACAGGTCACCCTAGTGTTTACTAAGATCAAGCATGACGAACAATCTGGAAGATTTTCCTTCCCTCCAAGGACCAGTTATTTTAGAAAGACCGAATTTATCCGAGAAATCAGTAGTGAATGTGACCAATGAGGACTTGCAAGCCACCATGGTGCAAGTATTGAGGAGTATGTAGAAGATCACTCTAGAAACCAGAGGAGAAGTGAGCAAACTCTGTTCTTTAACAGGGAGTTTGCAGAGAAGATTAGATCTGGAGTACTCTACCCCGAAGATAGCCATGCCAAGGAAACGATGAGATAGGCTAGCCTTGTGGAAGAACCAGTTATCCCCCTTCTTCCTCTACTTGAGGAAAAGATGGATAAAGGAAGAAATAAGGAAAGATCTGGAGCTAGTCGGCCAGTGTTGGAGGAAATCTTCACTAAATAGCGAAGTATGGGATGCCCTAGTCATTTGGAGAGACCAGCAAAAAAAGGTGAGCCTACCAAGGCAGACAAGCCTCCTCCTTATAGGCCACCTCCATTGGCTACTAAAGGGGGAGAGGCTAAGTGGAGAAACGCCGAACCAAGGAAGAAGATTCTCTCTAGCAATGATCATAGCCCGAAGTGGAAATTTCCTCATACCTCTTCTAACAATGCAGCTCACTAGCAACTTAGAGATGAGTTGGTCGAGTTAAGAATGATGATAGCCTAGAGTATATTGATGAGCAGAATTATTTTCCTCTCAACTTCAAGATGCCCATGTTCCCAACTTTCAGTGGAGAAAATGGCAGTGTATCCTCTAGAGATCACATCTTCAAGTTCTCCAACCACAGCGTGGCATTCGAAAACAATCCTAATTATAAGTTAAGATTGTTTGGGAACTCATTGGTTGGCTTGGCATCTCAGTGGTACTTTTTGTTGCCCCTAATTTTATTGTTAATTGGGGGCCAATGGAGATGGCCTTCCATGAGTAATTCTATACGATGGAGCCCAAGATGTCCATTAATGACCTTGTGGAGGCGAAGCAATACGAGCATGAATCTACAGAAGACTTCATGATGACGTTTAGGAGGACAAGAATGAGGTGCCAATTCCCTATCAATCATGCCCAACTCATATCCATTGCTTGGAAGGCATTGAGACTGCCTTTAAGGAAGAAATTTTATGATATCCAGTTCAATGAGTTGCAAGAATTAGTGATTGCTGCCACAAAGTATGAGAAGCTGTTGCATGAAGAACAACAAGCGAAACACTCGTCTAAGGTGCCTCATTTCTACAAGAGTAAAGTTGTTGCTCGATTCCGTTTTAAGTTCTTTTCGTGCTGTTTCGAGACTTTCATCGTTGCCTGGTTCTTGTCGGGCGATTTCAAACCTGTCCTCGCTGTCGAAGCCCTCAACTTGCAATGACAGATTCATCTGTCGAAAAGGGAGGCAATTCTTCAAAAGTCACTTTCTAAAACCCTAATTTTCTCTCTTTCTATAAAACCCTGTTTTTGTACTTACTTCCTAGAAAACCAAAATTCCATCTTTTTCAATGCCTGCACTTGCAAAACCCTAGATCCCCAAATCCAATTGTGAAACCAAATTGAATCCCTTTTCGTTTTAGAAGTGGCAATTCTCTTTGGATTCGATTGATTTGCAGAGGAGATAATGGAGGGGATCTATCGATTTACAGGTAAACCACGAACAAAGCAAACCCTAGAATTGATAACAATTTTAGAAAACGAAGAAGGTAGGAGAATAATACCTTTATTGTGTGAAAAGCCGAAACTTGGAGGAGGATTCGACAACGGAGCTCTGAAAAAAAAATCTGAGAGCTTTGGAATCGAATTGAGAGACCAAAAGTTGTTTTTTTATTTTATTTTTTAAATTTTATTTTTTTATTTTTTAATATCCACGTGGCATCAAATCATTGTCCATGTCAGTTAACGGTAATTTTAACAGCAACCTTAACGGATGTATGAAAGTGTCTTAAAATTATAACTTTATGTACCACTCTGGAATGAAAAAAAAAACTTCATGTACTAAATGTTGAAGACCAAGAAACTTTAGGGTAGTAAATTGAGATTAACCATTTTTTTTCTTAATTTAATTGATTATTCGAGCCTTTATGTTGTCATTGCATGGCCTAAATAATGGGATTGGCTTTTTTGACTACATGCAAAAAGTTTCAAACTGCCAAAATTATATTTATATATACTAAAACTCAAACCAAATGGGTATGGTTCATCAACAGTGCCCACCCGGTTTTACCCCTCATTTTATTCATGGTTTTTGGGCTTTGGTGGGATTGTGCAGTAAATTGTCTATTTTGCCTTTTATTTTTGTTTGTAGCTGTTGCTCCCGTTTGAAAGGTGTTTTTTGGTGTTTTTGGTTGAGCTTTGACCACGTTGCGTTTTATAGGAATGATGCTGGAAGCATCTTCCACTTTTTCTTTTCCTCCAGCATCTTCCACCGTCTCTTCCATTTCCAGCATGGCCAAGAGGGAAGAAAGAAAGCAATTTAAATAGAAATACCCCACTCTAACTAACACTGAGGCCTTTTGTGTAAAACCTTATACCTGAGGAGTGTGCAGGTGGTTAAGTGGGGACAGTATCGGTGTTGTTGGAGTGGGCCCTCGGTCTGTCGACTTGAAAAATTCCACATGGTACAGAGCCAGGGGGCGGGCCCATACTACCACGTTATGGTGGGTCCTTATTGGCCCCGCACGATTGGGTGAGCCCCGACATCACTCCACATGGTTGCCGATGTGTGGAATTTCACTTGTGACCCATAAATGGGGTCTAACGTGCGGGGAAGTGTTGAAACCCCAATGTCCCACATCAGCCAGAAGGGAAAAAAGAAAGCACTTTAAATAGAAATACCTTACTCTAACCAACACCGAGGCCTTTTATGATAAAACCCCATAACTAAGGATTGTGCAGGTGGTTAAGTGGGGATAGTATCGGTGTTGTTGGAGTGGGCCCTCAGTCCATCGACCTGAAAAATTTCACAAGCGTCTTCCATTTTTTCTTTTCCTCTTCTTTTATTCTCTTTGTTTTTTCGTCTCTCTTTGCGTTTCTCTGTATGTGTCTCGCTGTTTTCCTCGCAATCCGATCGTTTAGAATGGTGGTTGGTCTATTTTTTCCCTCTGTTTTCCACAGAGGAAACGCAACTGCTTAGGTGCGTTGGTTGCTGTGTGCCGTTATTTTGCTCTTGGTTGGTAAGAAATTTTTTTAATTGATTGTTAAAATTCGATTCTTGCTAAGTGTTTTCTTTATTTATTTATTTATTCGTATTTTGCGTGTGGATCTTTTGTGTGATTTTGTTTTTGGTTGCAGAAAACGTTTATATTCCAACTTTAGGGCTTTGTTGTGGGAGTTTGCAGACCCTTTCTGGGCTAGGTATATAATTTATCTTTACACTGTGCTTTTTTTTGGGCTAATTTTTTTTATTTGGATCGTTTGATGGTTTGTGCCCTAGCTCACTTTGACTTCTCAAAGTATTTGAATTGGCTTTTCTCTCTTTATCTAGCTTCATTTCACAGCAGCAGAAGCCATAAGCTAGAAAACCTCGATTAAGCTTCTCATCTCACCTACAGGAACTCAATTTCAGCCATCTAATGCAAAAACAAAAGGTACGCGTACATATATATATTTATAGGTCTCATGTTTAACAAAAAAAAAAAAAAAAAAACCAATTTCCACGCACTTAAAACTTTGTCTACAACTTCTGTAGTTCATTTTTTATCTACGAATTCCTTGACAGTTTAGTGTGTGTGTGTGTGTGTGTGTGTGTATACATATTATGCAAGTAGTCATATCTTTATTTAGGACATAACTCCTAAATTGTTGAAGGAATGAAGTGTGTCTCGATGGGTTAGGGTTAGCTTCTAGGGTAAGCTACCTTGGGTGTATCTCTAGGGTAAGCTTAAGCCCATACTTGTTGTAAATCTATTTTTCCTTAATTTAAGGGAAGTGACTGATTAGTGTAAAGTAGATAAAGCCTTTTCTTAATCTAAGGAAGGTGATTGATTGGGTGAAGTAGGTTAGCTCTTGTTGGCTGTGATAGACAACCCTCTTTTCTTCCTTCTTGTCAGCTGCTTGTTACAGCTAACTACCTGGACCTTTTCTTTCCTTCTTCTTTCATATATACCTTCTATCTTGTACATTATACATGAGAAATATATTGAAACTTAAAGCTAGAAAATCCACATGGTATCAGATCAGGTTCTTTCATAACCTATCTCTGCCATTCTTACTGTTGCATTATTCCTTTCATGTTTAAGCCATGGCTGAAGAAAGTTCAGTAAACAGCAATGAAGAAACATAGCATAGCCTCTCTCCAAATTTCTCAGACGTTGAGGTTAACACCAATCAACGTCTGTGTTCAGTTCTCTTGAACTAGTTCAATTATCTTCCTTGGTCTCGAGCTGTTTCACTAGCTCTTGGAGGCAGAGGAAAATTCAGGTTTGTCAATAGAAGCGTGGAGGCTCCAGACAGCTCCTTGTCAACAGACAATGCATGGCTTTGCAAGGATCAGCTTGTCTTATCCTTACTTCTCAACACCATGGAGAAACATGTTGCTGAGATTTCAGCTATTACAATTTGTCACTTAATCTTTGGAAAGCCTTGCAGGATATGTATGGAAATCAAAACAATTATGCACGAGTTTTCAAATTAAGAAGGACATTGTTAGTGCCCAACAAGAAGGAAATGCGCTTGTTTAACACCTTCGGAGTCTCAAGGCAATGTGGAATGAGTTGGATGTATATCTTCCTCGTACCACAGACCCTAACACTCTCCTGAAATGAGCTGAGAAAGACAAATCTATCAGTTGTTGGGGAGTTTGAACTCCTAATACAAGGACCTAAGGAGTCACATATTGATGAGTCAAGAACTGCTCACCTTCAATAATGTCTGTGCAACAATTCAACGAGAAGAAGCAAGGAAGAAAGTGATGAATCCTCAGCACAACTCAAGATTGACTGAGACTCGTGCATATGCCTCAAACTACAAGAACTCAGAGGCAAAAGGACAAGGGAAGAAATACGCACCTAAAATGCAAATATTGCAATGGTGTTGGTCATATGGAAGACAAGTGTTGGGAACTTCATCCTGAACTCAAGCCTAAATTTAGCAAAGATGGGAAGATAATACCAAGGTTCTCACAACAATTTTACTCTCAACCTAAGGCTCAACTTGCTAATATGCGCTCTTCTACTGTCTCACAAGGATCCATGGAATTCACTACCAATCCATTGTCTCTCATCAATGAATTTGCAGCCTATATTCAAATTAAGGGACATAGAGAAGGTTCACAAGCTAAAGGCAAGGATGAGAGCAGTCATACAGCCATGTTGGGATAGTTTGGTTGCTTTCTTACTAGAAAATGATTGTTAGGTAATAGATTCAGGCGCCACAGATCATATGACAAACAAAGTCACAAACTTGCATCATTTTAAACATTTTTCGAGTCCTTCACATGTTTAAGTTTCAAATGGAAAAAAAATGTCTTAGTTTTGGGCAAAGGGGAAGTAAACTTACTCTCACACAAAACACCCTCCAATGCCTTATATGTACCAACATTTTCTTTCCAACTTCTGTCAATTGGAAAAATCACAAACACCCTAAATTGTCGTATTATTTTCTCACCATACAATGTAATTTTATAGTATGTTCTCTGAAGGAAAAATATTGTCCTAGCTAAGAACAAGTAAGAACATTTGAATACATATGCAAACTAATAACACTTTAAAGTAGGCATGCATTCAAAAACAATTCATAAAACCCATGACTTTCAAAGCCTAGCATATGGTGAACCAATAGACTCTTTAACAAACTTAAAGAGAAGAAAGGATTTAGAGATTCTTTACCCTTGAAGCTCATCCTTGATTACACAAGGGATTCACCCAAGTGGAGGGCCTTCAAGTCACCTCCTAGCTCCTTGGATCTACCTTGTGATTTGTATGCTCCTTTGCTCCTTGAGGATGTGAGGAAAGGATCTCCAAAAGTACCAAAGATTTAGTACCTCTAAGTCTCCACACCAAAGAAGTAGTGTGAAGATGAAATGGATGACTTAGAGAGATTTTTGATGCTAGTAAAACCCCCTAAGTTGGCCGGCCTCTATGGAGAAAATTGGAGACAATGTTTCTCTTCTTTTTCTCTTAGAAAAGCCCTTTTTGAAAATAAAGCTATAAAGTTGCTTTTATACTTCATTCTTAGGTGAGTGGCAAACTTGCAATAAAGCATAACCTACTACCCTCACCCTTATGGCCGGCCCCCTTTTGGTATTGGGCTAATTGCCCATTTTGTTTTAGTTGTCATACAACTTAAACATAATAGGCCTTGTGGACCAAAACACTTTTGGGCCTTGAAACCCAAAACCAACTTAAAAGCCCAATACGAACATTTCGTATAATTAATTAACTAATTAATTAACCTTGACCATAATTCAATTAAACCTTTTAATTGCATATCCATCTCATTTTATTTCTTCACTTTCATCCTTACTCGGTGTACGATCCATTAGGTTCCAATTAGCGAGGCAGTGGGCGATTGTTACTCTTAACGATCGATTGTGAATTGAAACAACATTTCAATTCTCCCTTTTGATTAGTGTTTGCTAATCTTCAGGGCTTCCACAAACCATGAGTGACACCTAGCAGCATTTCATGGTTACCCAAGCTAAGTAGAAGTGGTTGGAGAACCTATCCAGTTACAACTACAATGCAATACGGTCCTTCTCTAATACAATACTCTTTATCACATTGTTTGAGTGATAGTTTGTTTCATGTCTACTATCCAATGTGATACTTTTCTATATGATTCAATTTGAATATGATTTGGAACAAACTTCCTAAGTCATACTCATATGCTTTGGCCAAAGACTCTCGAATCATATCTTAGAGTATTCTCCTTCCACCATGGAAGGTTAGAGATCCCTTGTTGTGCATTCACATGCCTACATGATTAGATAGCTTGACCCCAACAATGCCGTGGACACTCACAATGGAATGCCTTTGACATGATCAAAGATCAAGGACCTAACCATTAGACATCAATGATGCCTCAGGTCAAAGGACTACTTTGCATATTGTAACTAACGAGTTCTTACATGACATGTATGTTCGAACTCTCGTTTGATCGTTGTTCAGTGTACTCGATTACCTTTCGAGCACCTATGTGTTTGTCTTAGTGTCTAACACCAAATGACTTGAGACTAGTCATACTCACGCTTGAGTAGACATAACACATACTAACCTTAACGGACTGTCAATGCCCAATTGGCAATCCTATGGCTAGGAACGTTTTAGGAATGAACATAAGAGAAAGGTCTCGTTAATTTAACTCACTTAAATTACTTATCTCTTAGATCAAATACATTCCTTGGATTCCCTTATTGCTTAAACACATGATACAATAAATAGTGATTAACAATAAGCTTTGCCCTTTATTAAACATATAAAAGTTTAATACAATAAGTATTCCAAAAGCTATTACATCAAATGAGTGGCTTTGTGGGCATACTTCCAACAATCTCCCACTTGCACTCAAAGCCATCTTCCCATGTATCTAATACCCATCTTTTCCATATGACGGTTAAGCTGGTCTTGAGACATTGGCTTTGTCAGTGGATCTGCTATGTTATCGGCTGAGGCAACTTTGAGGATGTTGACTTTCCCCTCGGCAGCATATCTTCTAATGATATTAAAGCGTCTGTCAAAATGCTTGTTCTTTTGATGTGCCCTTGGTTCCTTGGCTTGAGCTATCGCCCCACTATTATCACAGTACAAAGTTACTGGTGATGTAATGGTTGGAACCACTCCAAGTTCAGTAATGAACTTCTTCATCCAGAACGCTTCTTTGCCGGCTTCAGCTGCAGCGACATATTCAGCCTCTGTCGTGGAATCAGCAATTACACTTTGTTTCTTGCTTTTCCAGCTAACAGCCCCACCATTCAGAGTGAATACATATCCGGAGTTGGAACTTCTATCATCGACGTCAGATTGGAAATCTGCGTCTGTATAGCCTTCCACTCGCAACTCTGCTGCTCCTCCATAAACGAGGAACATGTCCTTAGTTCTTCTTAAGTACTTAAGGACCGTCTTGACAGCTGCCCAGTGTTCTGATCCTGGGTTAGATTGATATCGACTAGTAATGCTCACAGCATATGCGATATCAGGCCTTGTGCATATCATGGCATACATGAGACTTCCTATGCCGGAAGCATAAGGAATCCTATTCATTTGCCGTATCTCATCAGGAGTTTTCGGTCCCATGGATTTAGAAAGGTGAATTCCATGTCTTACAGGAAGAAGACCTTTCTTAGATTGTTCCATCTGGAACCTACTTAGCACCTTATCGATGTACATAGATTGGGATAATCCAATTAATTTTCTGGATCTATCACGATAGAGCTTTATCCCAAGTACATAAGATGCATCTCCTAAATCTTTCATGTGGAAGGTTTTAGACAACCACACTTTTACAGTAGAAAGCACTGCAGTGTCATTCCCGAATAGTAATATGTCGTCCACATATAACACTAGGAATACAACTGCATCCCCAACGACCTTTTGATAAACACAATTGTCGTCTTCGTTTTGAGTAAAACCAAACGATTTGATTTCAGTATCAAAACGAATGTTCCAGCTCCTTGAGGCTTGTTTAAGTCCATAAATGGACCTCTGTAGCTTGCATACCTTAGTCTTTTCAGACTTGGACACGAAACCTTCGGGTTGAGCCATATAAAGCTCTTCCTCTAGGTAGCCGTTCAGAAAGGCCGTCTTCACGTCCATTTGCCATATCTCATAATCATGGTACGCAGCTATAGCAAGTAAAATCCGAATGGACTTAATCATGGCTACATGAGAGAAAGTTTCTTCATAGTCAATCCCTTCTCTTTGCCTATAACCCTTGGCTACTAGTCTAGCCTTATAAGTCTCCACGTTCCCATCAACGCCTATCTTCCTCTTAAATACCCATTTATTTCCAACAGGTACTATACCTTCTGGAGGGTCTACAAGAGTCCAGACCTGATTTTGATACATGGAATCCATCTCGGATTTCATGGCTTCTTGCCATCTCTTTGAATCAATGTCGGACATTGCTTCAACGTAGTCTGTAGGGTCCTCCTTTGTGTCATTGTCACCTAGAAGGTGCAATTCTGCAAAGTCATTGTCTAAGCCATACCTTCTAGGTGGCTTACTAACCCGTTCAGATCTACGTGGAGCTAGGGGTTCCGGAACAAGGTTGTCAACATGTCGTGTGCTTGTTTGTGGTTCATCATTAATCTCATTAATTTCCATCTGTTTACTTATAGTTCCTTTGAGAACAAATTCGTCTTCTAGAAACTTAGCAGTTCTGGCGACAAAGACTTTCTGGTCGTCAGGATGGTAGAACTCATATCCCATAGTTTCTCTAGGATGTCCCACAAAATAGCACCTTACTGATCTCGCTTCAAGCTTAGTAGCTTCAAGCTTCTTGACATATGCTTCACAACCCCAAATCTTAATGTGATTAAGACTTGGTTTTCTTCCGTGCCATATCTCATAGGGCGTTTGTGAAACTGATTTGGAAGGTACTCTATTAAGCAAGTAAGCTGCTGTATATAGAGCGTATCCCCAAAATGTTACTGGCAGATCAGCGGAACTCATCATAGAACGAACCATGTTCATCAAGGTTCGATTTCTCCTTTCAGAAACTCCATTAAGTTGTGGAGTTCCCGGTGGAGACCACTGTGATATTATTCCACACTCTTTGAGATAATCTAGGAACTCGTTACTCAGATATTCACCCCCTCGATCCGATCTTAAGGTCTTTATCTGTTTCCCAGTTTGCTTCTCTACTTCATTCTTGAATTCTTTGAACCTTTCAAAGGATTCTGACTTGTACTTCATAAGATACACATAGCCAAACCGAGAGTGATCGTCGGTGAATGTGATATAGTAGGAGAAGCCTCCTCTCGACGTGGTAGACATAGGTCCACACACGTCAGTGTGGATTAACCCTAGAATTTCAGTGGCACGCTCTCCTTTTCCAGTAAATGGAGATTTGGTCATTTTCCCTTTCAAGCAACATTCACAAGTACTCATCTGGTCATTACCTAATGGGCGGAAATATCCGTCTTTCGACATCTTGCAAATCTTATCAAGGTTCACATGTCCAAGTTTGAGATGCACATCCTTTCTTGGTTAACATCTTCTCTAGCCCTTTTGGGTTTTGAGGTATTCCCGCTTTCAATACAGTGCATACCACCATTCGTCTCTAGGTGAAAAAGTCCCTCTATCATATTACCTTGAGAGATAATACGACCGTTCAAGTATAAAGTGCAACTCATTTTGTCAAACAATACTGAGTGCCCATCTCGTAAAAGCTTAGAGATAGAAATCAAATTCTTTATACATGAAGGAAAATATAAACAATTTTTAAGTTCCAGGACTTCCCCAGAGGGTAGTTCAAGCATGTAGGTGCCTATTGCTTTTGCAGAGATTTTAGTGCCGTTCCCAACTCGCACAACCATCTCCCCATTGCGCAGTGATTTGCTCCCTACTAGTCCCTGCATCGTATTACAGATATGTTGGCTAGCGCCTGAATCAAATATCCAGGAATTGGAACTCACTGTAAAAGCACTCTCTATGACAGAATTAGTCCCTTCAAAAGTTCGTGTCATAAGGCTCGCAATGCGCACCCTGTATTTCTTCTTCCAACGTTCATCCTTTCCACAATGAAAGCATGTTCCTTTGGATTTCTTTGCCTTCTTCTTAAGCAACCTTTTCCTTGTATTTGCATTCTCACTCCCACTGTCCTTTTTGAAACATTTTTCAAATTTACAGCACATGTCAATCATCTTGGTGAAAGTATGATCAAATCTATTCACTTTATAGTTTACAATAAACTTAGTGAAATCATCCGAGAGAGATGCAAGGAAAAAATCTTGGGCCATTTTCCCATCGATGGAAGTTCCTAAACTTTTAAGATCTTGAAAGATCCTTTCCATCTTTTGTCCATGTTTTTGGACCGATGCCCCCTTTGCCATTTTGGCATTTAATAGACTACAAACATTTGAGAATCGTACATTACTAGTCTCAATGTCATGCATCTTATGCAAACTTTCAACCATGGCACAAGAAGTGTCCATGTGCTTATGTAGCTTCTTAAGCTCCTCACTAAGTGAAGTGAGGATTAAGCATTTGGCTTGTAAGTCATCCTCATAGTGTCTAGCATAATCTTGACACTCCTCCTTTGAAGCTAGTTTCGTAGGAGGTACATGAGGAGGGGATTGCTTAAGCACATACAATATGTTTATCACCTTTGAGACATTCTCAATGTGGCGATACCAAGCAAGGAAACGTTGGCCCATAAGGCCCCTTTTGTCAAGTATAATGGTGGGTAGTATTTTAGGCATGTCGTTAACTACATAACATAACAGAAATCGTATTAGATTGTTGTTAACTACTTGATTGGGTCTTAAATCAAATAGTACCACCCACTATTTTTGGCAAATTCCACATCCCTCAATGGAATCCGAGAGTTATATTGAACTCTTAGAGGGGTATGGGAGACTCTCCATTACCAAGCCCACCTCACGATGATACGATGTTGGTTAGCAAAAATAATGATGAGAGAGTACACTTACTCATTCACAACAACCTCTTGTGATTACCCATCCTTTCGGCCTCTAGAGAATGATGCCTCACGATGATACGATGTCGGCACCATTGCACTTAGTTAAGTTATTCCCACCATGCTTAGTTCGTGTAGGGGTTCAAGAATAGCCTCACGATGATACGATGTCGGCTATCCTCGTTGCCTACATTCACCTCATCATATGTTTATGGACTCCTCCTGAAGGTAAGCATGCACTTTGAACTCCCCCATGATAGGGTGAAGCCGGTGTACAAGTCACAAACGATTGGAGCCCACCACGGTGGAAGGCCTACGAAGAGGTGTTCAAAACATCTCTCGTTTATCAACTTAATATTCGTTTGTTGAGGGAGTAGTTTTGGGCTACATCAAAATCATTTTAATCAAATTAAAAGAACATGGACCTATCATAACTATTGGTCCAAGTTAATATGATTTAGTAGCATATAATACTCCCACTGTTTCGTTGAAACAAGCGAGACTATATGGAACTACTAACGAACGCATTGCATCCTCATATGGACTATATAGTCATTTTAGGTTTTAGGATGATTATGAACCGTTTGATTTGATCCAACACGAGCCTTGTGTTGGACCTTGGATTTAAGGTAGAAGCTTGTTGATTTTAGTTACGCGTTTAATCTAATTAAACCGTTATTTCCTATTGGGCGTTGGACCCAACTATTCCAATTTGCATACATATAAACAAAAGGAATACTTGAAATAAATAGAAGTGCTTATGCCCTTTTACAAAAACAAATGATGGACTTATGTCCATTTACAACAATTGAACTAATCAAATTACATTCAAATCTACTCTACTAAACCCAAACATTCACAATGTAAATCGGCCAATCACATAGCTCAATTATCGAGGCCTTTGGTTCATAATCACCCTTTTCTTCATTAAACATATTTAACTAAGAAAGCAACTTTAAACAATTGGTTCTTGGATTCATAGAATTGATTTAAATGGAACTAAATATAATGAAAATCCAATTCTCATTATAGAGACAAAACCATTTTGTTCTCATTTATTTGGGCCAAAAACAATGACCACAACTTTTGGGCCATTTAGCAAAAACAAAAAACTTTTGGGGTCACTTTGTAAAAACACAAGAGTCCACAACTTCATGTAATTACAACTAGAACCCAAAATTTTCAATAATTACAAAATCTACATTAAAGGAACAAAACAATTTGTCCTTTTATGATTTTGGACCTTTACGCGAAAAACGTAAACTTTTGGGCCAAAATGTAAATACACAAAAGTATCAAAACTTTATGTAATTACACAAAAGGCCCAAGGAAACCCCCTCTAAGGGGTTAGCCGGATTTGTTGACTAAAACACAAAAAAATTTCTAAAAAGTTTTTGTGAGTTGATTTTGGTGGGTGAGATTAAAGGTGAAATTGATGGGTGTAAGAAAATGTTTTGTAAAACATTAAAGACATGTAAGAAAATGTAAGAAAATGTTTTGTAAACATTAATGACATTTTCTTCCTCACCAATAAGTCTTCACCCTTTTAATAAACCAAAATTTTATGAAAAACATAAAACTTTTGAATCAAAACACAAAACCTTTTTGTTCTTGGCCAAAAACTCAAGAACATGAAGAACACTCATGAAAAACTCATAAGAGCTCCATGAATGCTTTCAATCAACAAAACTCAAATTTTCACTTCTTAAAAGAAGGTGAACAACATAGGGTACTTAAGGGTTCCAAAAGTCACTTTAAAACCATTTTAATAAGACAAACATGAACCCAAAATTCACCCTTTAGATTTGGCCGAAAATCCCAAAATTTATGGCACCAAATTTTAGTTCCAATATTCATGCTTAAATGAGCTACATCTACAACATTTGAGATGCATAATTTTCAAACAAAATTTATATTCAAAGCAAGAACAAAGCTTGTAACATTTACAACATTTAAATCACAAAATATGAAAAATCACAAAACCCAAAAGGATCCACCATACACTAGACCTAGGCTCTGATACCACTTGAAGGAAAAATATTGTCCTAGCTAAGAACAAGTAAGAACATTTGAATACATATGCAAACTAATAACACTTTAAAGTAGGCATGCATTCAAAAACAATTCATAAAACCCATGACTTTCAAAGCCTAGCATATGGTGAACCAATAGACTCTTTAACAAACTTAAAGAGAAGAAAGGATTTAGAGATTCTTTACCCTTGAAGCTCATCCTTGATTACACAAGGGATTCACCCAAGTGGAGGGCCTTCAAGTCACCTCCTACCTCCTTGGATCTACCTTGTGATTTGTATGCTCCTTTGCTCCTTGAGGATGTGAGGAAAGGATCTCCAAAAGTACCAAAGATTTAGTACCTCTAAGTCTCCACACCAAAGATGTAGTGTGAAGATGAAATGGATGACTTAGAGAGATTTTTGATGCTAGTAAAACCCCCTAAGTTGGCCGGCCTCTATGGAGAAAATTGGAGACAATGTTTCTCTTCTTTTTCTCTTAGAAAAGCCCTTTTTGAAAATAAAGCTATAAAGTTGCTTTTATACTTCATTCTTAGGTGAGTGGCAAACTTGCAATAAAGCATAACCTACTACCCTCACCCTTATGGCCGGCCCCCTTTTGGTATTGGGCTAATTGCCCATTTTGTTTTAGTTGTCATACAACTTAAACATAATAGGCCTTGTGGACCAAAACACTTTTGGGCCTTGAAACCCAAAACCAACTTAAAAGCCCAATACGAACATTTCGTATAATTAATTAACTAATTAATTAACCTTGACCATAATTCAATTAAACCTTTTAATTGCATATCCATCTCATTTTATTTCTTCACTTTCATCCTTACTCGGTGTACGATCCATTAGGTTCCAATTAGCGAGGCAGTGGGCGATTGTTACTCTTAACGATCGATTGTGAATTGAAACAACATTTCAATTCTCCCTTTTGATTAGTGTTTGCTAATCTTCAGGGCTTCCACAAACCATGAGTGACACCTAGCAGCATTTCATGGTTACCCAAGCTAAGTAGAAGTGGTTGGAGAACCTATCCAGTTACAACTACAATGCAATACGGTCCTTCTCTAATACAATACTCTTTATCACATTGTTTGAGTGATAGTTTGTTTCATGTCTACTATCCAATGTGATACTTTTCTATATGATTCAATTTGAATATGATTTGGAACAAACTTCCTAAGTCATACTCATATGCTTTGGCCAAAGACTCTCGAATCATATCTTAGAGTATTCTCCTTCCACCATGGAAGGTTAGAGATCCCTTGTTGTGCATTCACATGCCTACATGATTAGATAGCTTGACCCCAACAATGCCGTGGACACTCACAATGGAATGCCTTTGACATGATCAAAGATCAAGGACCTAACCATTAGACATCAATGATGCCTCAGGTCAAAGGACTACTTTGCATATTGTAACTAACGAGTTCTTACATGACATGTATGTTCGAACTCTCGTTTGATCGTTGTTCAGTGTACTCGATTACCTTTCGAGCACCTATGTGTTTGTCTTAGTGTCTAACACCAAATGACTTGAGACTAGTCTTACTCACGCTTGAGTAGACATAACACATACTAACCTTAACGGACTGTCAATGCCCAATTGGCAATCCTATGGCTAGGAACGTTTTAGGAATGAACATAAGAGAAAGGTCTCGTTAATTTAACTCACTTAAATTACTTATCTCTTAGATCAAATACATTCCTTGGATTCCCTTATTGCTTAAACACATGATACAATAAATAGTGATTAACAATAAGCTTTGCCCTTTATTAAACATATAAAAGTTTAATACAATAAGTATTCCAAAAGCTATTACATCAAATGAGTGGTTTTGTGGGCATACTTCCAACATTCTCACCATGAAGATGATTGGTGAAGTGGTCCTCATAAATGGACTTTACTACATGTGCAAGAATGCCTATTTTGCTCAGGCTCTTCAAGCTCAATCGAAGTCCATAGATGAAAACCAACTTTGGCATAAGAGATTAGCTGATCCCTCAGAAGTTGTCTTGTCAAAACTATTTCCACATTTTTGTAAATCTCATCTTACTTGTGATACTTGTCAATTTTCTAAGTTTACTAGACTACCTTTTGGTAATTCGATGTCTAGGACAAATAAACCTTTTGAAATGGTACACACTGATGTATAGGGACCATCAACTGAATCAATGGAAGGTTTTAGTATTTTGTTCTATTTGTTGATGACTTCTCTCGAATGAGTTTTTATACCTTATGAAATCAAAGAGTGAAGTCCTAAACATTTTCAAAGACTTTCATCTATATGTTAAACTCAATTTCAATCAAATATTAAAGTCTTAATATCAAACAACGGCACTGAATTTCTATCCAACAACATGCTTCAATACATAAGTTCTCAAGGCATAATACATCAAACCAGTTGTGTAGGAACTCCCCAACAAAATGGAGTAGCCGAGAGAAAGAATAGGGATATCTTAGAAAAGACTTGTGCCCTCATGCTTCACATGAATGTTCCAAAGAAATTTTGGTCATTTGCAATCTTCACTGCCACTTATCTCATCAATCGACTCCCAAGTCGAGTGCTAGAGTTCAAATCTCCCTATGAAGTACTCAAAGGTAGAAAGATTGATTTGACACACCTCAAGGTATTTGGATGTGTTTGCTTTGTTCACATTCAAGCCTTGAATCGTGACAAATTAGATGTTGGGGCTACCAAGTGTGTGTTTATGGGTTACTCTTCCACCCAAAAGGGATATTAGTGCTTCAATCCAGTCGCTAAAAGGTGCATTGTGTCAAGAAATGTGAAGTTTGAAGAAGACTGTTCTTATTTCACTTCCAAATGAACTACTACAAGTCAGGGGGAGGAATTGTTTGAATTATTTCCACTCCCTCGAAACTTTAATCCTCCTATGTTAGAAGAAAACTCAGTCTCTGTGATTTCTGATGATGAAGAAGTGCAAATTGACTCAGTCACTACTAGTCTGATTCCTACTAGTGAAGAGAATGATGAGTCTCATTCTGATCACTCCCAACCTCTCACAAAGCCACAAGTGATCAAAAGAAACCCTCCTCGAACAAGGAAACCTCCAACTAGGTTGCAAGATTATGTTACTTGTGCCTTAAGGCACCCTATCACTGAAAGCATCAATTTTCATGAATTCTCTACATCTCATGTGCATATCTCAGTGAAATTGGTAAACACTGTGAACCTAGGAGTTTTCGAGAATCATCACTCTTCCCACAATGGAATCGAGCCATGGCAGATGAGCTTCATGCACTTGAAGAAAATAACACCTAGAGTTTAGTTCAACTACCACCCAGAAAAAAGGTTGTTGGAAGTCGTTGGATTTACAAGATCAAATTCAAGGCTGATGGTTCTATCAAGAGACACAAGGCTAGACTTGTAGCTTGAGGTTTCACTCAGACCTTTGGGGTAGATTACAAAGAAATGTTTGCACTTGTGGCCAAGATGAATTTTGTAAGGGTTTTACTTTCAGTTGCTGTAAATTGTGGGTGGTCCCTCTATCAAATGGATGTGAAGAATGCTTTTCTTCATGGAGAGTTACAAGAAGAAGTGTATGTGCAGGCCCCTCCAAGCTATAATGGTCTTGAAGGCAACATGGTGTGTAAATTGCATAAGGCAATATATGGATAGAAACAATCCCCAAGAGCTTGGTATGCAAAGCTCAATTCAGTACTCGAGAAGGCTGGTTTTATGCAAAGTAATGTTGATTCCTCATTGTCTGTAAGAACTGGTACCAGTAGGAAATTAGTGGTTCTCATCTACGTGGACGATCTCATTATCACCGGAGACAGTGATGTTGAAATTGAGGCACTGAAACGTTCACTACATCAAACATTTGCTATCAAAGATTTGGGGCGACTCAAGTATTTTTTGGGTATTGAAATGGCAACATCTTCAAAGGGGCTATTTCTACATCAACGCAAATATGTACTAGTTCTTCAAGAAGCAAACATGCTTGACTGTAAACCTGTCATCACTTCGTGGATTGTAAACTGAGGCTCAACATAAATGGAGAAGCCATGCATGATGTGAGTTATTACCAACGGTTAGTAGGGAAACTTATATATCTCACCATTACACATCCAGATGTCACATATGCAGTAAGCTTGGCCAGCCAATTTATGCAATCTCCCACTGTTGATCACCTTCACATTTTTAAGAGAATTTTGCGCTACCTCAAGGGGCCAATAGGGCAAGGAATCATCATGCGTAACAATAAGTCCACTGCCATTAGTGGCTACACGGATGCAGATTGGGCAGGGAATGCACTTGATAGAAAATCTACCACAGGTTATTGTACATTTGTTGGGGGGGGGGGCAATCTTGTTACCTGAAGAGCAAAAAGCAACAAGTAATTGCTCGTTCCAGCGCAGAAGCTGAATATCGAGCCATGGCAGCCACTGCCTATGAACTTATTTATCTTAAAGGGCTTCTTTCAGACTTAGGGTTCCCTACTCTGTCCTCTATCTCCTTTATGTGCGATAATCAAACAGCTATGCATATCACTGCCAACCCTGTGTTTCATGAAAGAACCAAACATATCGAAGTGGACTGCCATTTCATTCGAGCTCAAGTTCAAACTCAAGTCATACGGACCATCTTCACACGAAGCAATGATCAATTGGCAAATCTCTTTACCAAAGCACTGGCATCAGCTCCATTTCATCATTTTTTGGACAAGCTTGGCTCAACTAATCTCCTCAATCCAGCTTGAGGGGGAGTGTTGAAGGAATGAAGTGTGTCCCGATGGGTTTAGGGTTAGCTTCTAGGGTAAGCTACCTTGGATGTATCTCTAGGGTAAGCTTAAGCCCATACTTGTTGTGAATCTGTTTTTCCTTAATTTAAGGGAAATGACTGATTAGTGTAAAGTAAATAAAGCCTTTCCTTAATCTAAGGAAGGTGACTAATTGGGTGAAGTAGGTTAGCTCTTGTTGGCTGTGATAGACAGCCCTCTTTTCTTTCTTCTTGTAAGCTGCTTGTTGCAGCTAATTACCCGGACCTTTTCTTTCCTTTTTCTCTCATATATACATTGTATCTTGTACATTACATACTTGAGAAATATATTGAAACTCAAAGCTAGAAAATCCACATAAACATTATGCCATGATTATGTGTATTCCTGCAGCTAATATGGACATGGGGAGAACTCCTTTTATTTTTTGATTTACCAGTTATTCTGGGCTATTCGGCTTTTTTGCCCAACGTTTTCTTTGTTTTTTCGCGCTCTACGTCTGGATGTTATCTCTGACTTTGCATTTTAGTTGCAGGAAACATTCTTCTTCGAGTTTTAGGGTATTATTCTGTGAGCTTCCAAGCTTTTTCTGGGTCAGGTATATAATTTATCTCTTTGGTGTTATTATTTTTTTTTTGGTTTTTTTTTATTGTTTGTGCTTTTATTTATTCCTCAAACTTAAAAATAAAAAAAATAAAAAAAAAGGATTACTGATGATTAATTTTTGGATTTTGCTTTGCATGTTTCAGTTTTTTGAGTTCTTATTTCTTTGTTGAATTTTTTGTGATTTTAATTTTAAAAATCTGGGTTTTTTTTGGTTAATGTTTTGGTAGCTTTCTACGAGAGATCTTTGCCACCGCTGCTCCACCAAACTCGCGTTCGCTCTTTCGAACCATGTACGGCTTCTTTCATTTTCTTTTGTTTCGGGGAAAATATAGGGCTTGAGTGCGTAGAATTGTAGAAGTTAAAAATCTGGGAAAATATAAGTCATTTAGCTAATGATAACTTCTTCTTTTTTTGGTGTTGGATCTTTCTCCGGTGATGGTTTGTTTTATTGCCATTGTTTTTGTTGGATTGACATTGTTTGCCCTGTTCTAAACTTATGTCTGTTGGAAGCACTATTATATTCATGCTAATTTTGATGAAAATGAACTGTGTTTAATTGAAGAATTAACAAATATTTTTGATTGAGTGATTACTAACGATGGGGGGAAGCATCACCTTTTTTTTTTCAAATGGGAGAGCCGAATGCTCTCTCCTCTGCTCACAAATTGGAGCTGTCAACAGACAGCCCCATTTCTCTCATCTGTTGGCGCTTCCCCTAAACCAAAAGGCATAACAAATGCCTTAATATATGCTGCCAAAAGAAAAGGCTCTGCCTTCTCTCACAGCCAAAGGCCATGGCACCTGTGCTTAGTGTTTTCTAAAAAACCAAGGCAGCCGTTGCTACTAATGAAAAGAAAACGTAGCCTTTTCTTTTCTTCCAGTCGACAACATCATGTTGTCCTTCTGCCAAAACAAATGCCGAAAGAAAAAGAACCAACCTTTTCTTTTTTTCAACAAACATCATCATTATCTCTTTACTTCTCTTTTTCCTTTTACTAGCCGAAATTGGATTGGCCACTTGGCCACTAATCCAACAATTTGATCAAAGTGAATAATTCTCTAAGATGGCCCGGAGAATTATTATGTTTAACCTGTTTATAGTATTTCGTTAGATGGTTGTGGGTTTAAGCTTATTCAGTGACTGCCTATCACTCTCTTATTACTAATCTCCTTAGATATTTGATCAAAGTGAATAGATTTCCCAAGATGGCTGAGAGAATTATTATGTTTACCTGTTTACCTTATGTTACCTTTGGGGGCATCCCCAAAAAGACATTTTAATTAGGGTGGGAAATGACTTATTTATACAACCTTGCTATTCCAAGTACCTAAGTTATCATTAGCATATTAGTGTCTTACATTGTGGTGTGTATGGACCCAAAATTACACAATCGGCCAGTGCAATCAAGACCGTTGAGGGAGCATAGCTCCACCCCGTCAGATAGGGAAGTTAAGATAATTTTGTTGTTGTTAAGGGATAATATTATGATTTTTAATCATGATAATTATCTTTTAATAATGAATTATCTTGACACTTTTCTTATACGAGATAAATGTGAAGCAGACTATATTGAAGCAAGCAGAACAGTTCAATTTAATTTGGGATTCTTAGCATTCAATCCGGGGATTGAGCATCATGCATTATGAGAAGAGTCCTAGCACATGGTGGCATCAATTGGTAACCAAGGTGGAGTCCAACTTGAAAGGTTAATTACGTGAATGCATGCATGGGATAATTATTAGCAAACTCGAGGCTGCCAAATGAAGTGAATATTCTGTGGATAAAGCCTGATATGCCAGGTCTTTGGAACTAAGGTTTGAACGACAATGCTTATCTTTATCAAAGACGGAATTGGCATGCCATGATTTGTTACGTGGTTGAAATGCGTGGTTAGCACCAAAGACGTTGAGTGCCACGACTCTTATTGGATAATCATCTCCGCATAACGACTATTATTTGTGGTGATTGATGGTCACAGCTGGATTTTACGCTAAGTTAGTTCTATAAATACAGTGGCAACGGAAAGACCTCCTCCAAATCAGCACACAAACTGCCCTATGTAAATTCTCACTCTACGCAAAACCTCTCAACAACCTTGAGATTTTTATTTTCTTTTTCTGCCAACACATCTTCAGTTTGGGTAAACAGCACTGTGAAGGTAACCGGCGACATCTTCAGTTTGGATAAACAACACTGGAGCCGTAGAAACAACCGATCAAGGAGCACCTTCAATTTGGATAAACAACACTGCTTCAAGGCCGATTGGTTACTTATCCAAGTCTCGGTCAGTAAGGATTTCCAATTTCTTATTGGTACAGGTCATCTCATCAGCCTTCTTGGCGAAGTGAGGTGTTACAGATTACTACATTCAACATATTGAAAGCCGAATCTGAAATTGAACTTTGCAGAACTAGCAGCCTTGTCTTCAGGCTCTAGAACCCGAAGGCCGAGACATGTCCCTTCCTCGGCCGCAGTCGCAAGATCAAGAAGTCAGCAGTGGGCCCAACGCCACATCAACATATTTTACTCCCCAGCAAAGCTCGGCCGACGAGTTGGCACACCCCACACACAACCAAAACGCGCCACGTAGGCTTGGTAGTTTTTAGGGTCAACAGGGTGACCTGAATCTCCAGGTTTTGTAGATTAGACTTTTTCAACGACAAAATTAACCTACAAATTTAGTTCAGGTATCAATTGTTGCGCTTATTTAGATTGTTGAATTAATCTTTACCTTTAGTAGATTTTATTTTTCAATGTTGTTTGATGCATTATTGTGTTACTTTATTATTAATAAAACTAGTTTGGTTTTGTAGATTCATATTTTTTAGCTAGAGAATCAAGTTCAAAATTCAATTGAGGTATGAATCTTTTCGCTTATTTGGCATGTTGAATTCATCTTTGCCTTTGCTACATTTTATTTTTTACTGTTGTTTCGTACATTATGGTATTAATTTCATTGTAGTTTTATGGATTTTAAGTCGTTATTTGGATTTTGGACTGTGAGAAGGATCTTGTGGTATAAATCTTCACTGCTTTGTGTTACAGCTCATTTTGATAACATTTATAATGCTATATAAATCTGCTGGATTAATATTGCAGTTTAATAGTGTTGTTTATTCTGTGTGACAAGTTATTTTAGTAACATTTTTGTAACATTTACACGGTTATCTGTCGTAATTAGACTTTCAGTTTGTTTGTTTTTTATTTTGTAAATCCTTTGTCTTTTGTGCTTAAATTGGATTATCTCAACCTGCATAAAATTGAGAGTCGTGTTGATAAAACCTTGTTTTTATTATGCTGTTATTAAAAGTAGCCTTGAAATATTTTAAGTTCATTTTATATTTATTTGAGAATTAATTATTTATGTGTTTGCAATCATGTGCAAATTAATTTTGGTTTGAAAAAAAAATCTTTGCTGCATCTGACCTCCCATTGTAATTTTAACTGCCAAGTTAGCTTTCAGCTGTCAAGTTTACAAACAATTGGTTGTGTTTGTAAGTGCTTTTCGCTTTGTTAATATTGTGTTCAGGATTATATTTCTTCCTTTTGTTTGACAATTGTCTAATTGCAGTGAATATTGTGGCTCTAAATTGTATATCAAATCATTCTTTTCAGATATTTATTTGCTTTAAGTTATAATCTAGAGCTTACTCTGTATGTTAACTTTTTATCTGAGAAGTTACTTTTAATTTTAGCTTATACATATTAAACCCATTGGTTCTACATTGCATTAATCATGATTCTTGAGACCATAGATAGTTTTTTTTTTTCGTAGTTAACTGTGTTATCGTTTTTAGTAAAAATGTGATATCATAGGTGTAAGTTATATATGAAATGGTTTTTTATAGTCATATATTGTGTTGTTAAAAATCTTTGATGATTGAAAAAACTGTCAATATCACAGAGTGATATTAGAATTTTCTATTGTGATAACAATTTTTCTTTTACTTAACATATACATTTCTGTAAATTAACTTAGACAGCTTTGAAAAAATATTTGCTCCATTTTCTGTTTTGCATATTTATGTAGACATCGAAATTTCGTGAAATAAATGTTGACCAAAAATTAAAATTTCAACGCTCATGTATCACATAAATTTTATACATAGCGTATGGATGAACGAAAAATCAAAATAACTCAGAAAAGTCATCAAACAGGACACATGTCAACGCCTGACAGAAGCGACTTATTTCATCTGATTATTAAAACCCAAAAATCAAGTTTTAGAATTCTATAAATAGAAGGCTAAATTCATTCATTTCACACACCAAAAACATAGCAAAGAAGCCTTGAAGCTTTGAAGTTCCAAACGCTCTCAAGCAAATCCCGAAGAATCAAGGAAACTCTCTTCGTTCTTCGCCAAATCCGCCTTCAAGATCAAGCCCCGACGGCCCTTGAAGACCTTCCGCCAAATCAAGCACAAGCCCCAAGGCTCCTCGAAGTTCTGTCCGTTCTTCATCAAGGATCAAGCCCCAAGGCTCCTCGAAGTTCTGTCCGTTCTTCATCAAAATTCAAGCCCCAAGGCTCCTCGAAGTTCTGTCCGTTCTTCATCAAAGTTCAAGCCCCAAGGCTCCCCTGAAGATCCGTTCATCGTTCATCCACCTTCAAAGATCAAGCCCAACGCCCTTTGAAGATCCGTTCATCCGTTCATCGTTCATCCACCTTCAAAGATCAAGCCCAACGCCCTTTGAAGATTCGTTCATCCGTTCATCGTTCATCCACCTTCAAAGATCAAGCCCAACGCCCTTTGAAGATCCGTTCAAGCGTTCATCGTTCATCCCTTCAAAAATCAAGCCCAACGCCCTTTGAAGATCCGTTCATCCGTTCATCGTTCATCAACCTTCAAAGATCAAGCCCAACGCCCCTTGAAGATCCGCTCATCCACCTTCAAGATCAAAGCCTCAAAAGCCCTTGAAGATCCGCTCATCCACCTTCAAGATCAAAGCCTTAAAAGCCCTTGAAGAACCGCTCATCCACCTTCGAAGATCAAGCCTCAAAAGCCCTTCGAAGCATCGTTCATCCACCTCGAAGATCAAGCCTCAAAAGCCCTTCGAAGCATCGTTCATCCACCTTCGAAGATCAAAGCCCAACGACCCTTCGAAGATCCACACATCCTCGTTCATCAAGATCAAGCCCTCTAAAGGCCCTTGAAGAACTGTTCATCCAAGATCAAGCCTCGACATCCCTTGGATCAATCAACAACCAAATAACCAAATCAACACCTTACGAAGATAGAATCAGAGGCAAATTGTAAAAGAGATTGTAACCCAAAAACAAATCAAATTAAAACACAAATATCACTTTGTACCACGTTGTTTCTTGTCTCCTTCTGTTTCAGGAAATTTCCGTGTTAACAAATTTGGCACGCCCAGTGGGACGATCTCTACCTCTCATCTCTTTCTTCGTTCAAGAAATCCAAAAAAACACACCCCAAAATCAATGGCATCAAAAGAAGGCCAAGTCGTTCTTACAACCATTGAAGCTTCCTCCATTCAACAAAAGCTGGCTCAAATGAGGGAAAAAGTTGCAAGGCTCACAAAGAAAGCAGAAGAGCAAAACTTGCAAGTCACCGCCCTCGCAACCACCATGGAAGGAAGGAGCCTGAGCACTTCCGCCACAAACGAAGCATCCATTGGCGCCACAATCACTCCTCAACATGCCGCTACAAAGTTTGTGCCGTCAAAGGAGCAAAGTGAACATCACAAGCGCGAGCCTGTCATCAACCTGACCTCGCTAGGGGCACCAAAGCAAGCTGCTGAAGGAAAGCCACGTATGTTGGTTGCACAAGTCATGACCATCGGCGCGATTTCAGTCTGTTGGCAAGTGCTGCGATCTGCAAGTCTTTCTCTTCCACAGTCCGGGTGAGTTTTGCGATCGCTTCATTCATCCGCGCCAGCTGCTCTTCGACCAAAGTTGCTCCAGTGGTCATAACCTGCATGGCCGTGCTGCTGTTCGAGTCTGTGTCGGAATGCAGGGACTCAGAGTACTTTCTTGGACTTTCCTCTCTTGGCGCCCTTAGCGAGGTCAGGTTGATGACAGGCTCGCGCTTGTGATGTTCACTTTGCTCCTTTGACGGCACAAACTTTGTAGCGGCATGTTGAGGAGTGATTGTGGCGCCAATGGATGCTCCGTTTGTGGCGGAAGTGCTCAGGCTCCTTCCTTCCATGGTGGTTGCGAGGGCGGTGACTTGCAAGTTTTGCTCTTCTGCTTTCTTTGTGAGCCTTGCAACTTTTTCCCTCATTTGAGCCAGCTTTTGTTGAATGGAGGAAGCTTCAATGGTTGTAAGAACGACTTGGCCTTCTTTTGATGCCATTGATTTTGGGGTGTGTTTTTTTGGATTTCTTGAACGAAGAAAGAGATGAGAGGTAGAGATCGTCCCACTGGGCGTGCCAAATTTGTTAACACAGAAATTTCCTGAAACAGAAGGAGACAAGAAACAACGTGGTACAAAGTGATATTTGTGTTTTGATTTGATTTAGTTTAGGGTTACAATCTCTTTTATAATTTGCCTCTGATTCAATCTCCGTAAGATGTTGATTTGTTGATGTGTGATTGATCCAAGGGCCGTCGAGGCTTGATCTTGGATGAACAGTTCTTCAAGGGCCTTTAGAGGGCTTGATCTTGATGAACGAGGATGTGTGGATCTTCGAAGGGCCGTTGGGCTTTGATCTTCGAAGGTGGATGAACGGATCTTCAAGGGCTTTTGAGGCTTGATCTTGAAGGTTGGTGAACGATGCTTCGAAGGGCTTTTGAGGCTTGATCTTCGAGGTGCCTTGGGGCTTGAATTTTGATGAAGAACGGACAAAACTTCGAGGAGCCTTGGGGCTTGTGCTTTGATGAAGAACGGACAGAACTTCGATGAGCCTTGGGGCTTGTGCTTTGATGAAGAACGGACAGAACTTCGAGGAGCCTTGGGGCTTGATCTTTGATGAAGAACGGACAGAACTTCGAGGAGCCTTGGGGCTTGAACTTTGATGAAGAACGGACAGAACTTCGAGGAGCCTTGGGGCTTGTGCTTGATTTGGCGGAAGGTCTTCAAGGGCCGTCGGGGCTTGATCTTGAAGGCGGATTTGGCGAAGAACGAAGAGAGTTTCCTTGATTCTTCGGGATTTGCTTGAGAGCGTTTGGAACTTCAAAGCTTCAAAGCTTCAAGAAATCCAAAAAAACACACCCCAAAATCAATGGCATCAAAAGAAGGCCAAGTCGTTCTTACAACCATTGAAGCTTCCTCCATTCAACAAAAGCTGGCTCAAATGAGGGAAAAAGTTGCAAGGCTCACAAAGAAAGCAGAAGAGCAAAACTTGCAAGTCACCGCCCTCGCAACCACCATGGAAGGAAGGAGCCTGAGCACTTCCGCCACAAACGGAGCATCCATTGGCGCCACAATCACTCCTCAACATGCCGCTACAAAGTTTGTGCCGTCAAAGGAGCAAAGTGAACATCACAAGCGCGAGCCTGTCATCAACCTGACCTCGCTAGGGGCACCAAAGCAAGCTGCTGAAGGAAAGCCACGTATGTTGGTTGCACAAGTCATGACCATCGGCGCGATTTCAGTCGAAGAGAAGTTGGCCCAGATGAAGCAAATGATCGCAAGGCTCACAAAATCTGCAGAGGAGAAGGACTTGCAAATCACCGCACTCACCAATAGATTAGGAGCACAACACGAGGAAGGAGGCAACTCTGGCGTGAAGAAAGATGCCGAAGAAGAAGAGCCTCCGGCGGAGAAGCCTGAAGAGAAGCAAGAGCCAAGTCAACCAGCAGCACTTCTGGGAGCTCTTTCTATCCAACAGCTGCAAGAGATGATCGCCAACACCATCAAGGCGCAGTACGAAGGGAGCTCCTATACCTCCATGCTGTACTCAAAGCCTTGCTCCAAGACGGTCGACACGTTGAGGATGCCAAGGGACTACCAACCGCCGAAGTTCATGCAGTTCGATGGCAAAGGCAACCCGAAGCAACACGACAAGCGGCTAAACGTCGCCCACCATGAGAAGAAGGAGCCGATCACCAATTTCAAGGTGTTCACCCCAAAGGTAGACAAGACTGGGAAAGAGCCTGCCAAAGAAGCTCTTACCATTAGCACTACCCCCGTCAAAGTCTCATATACGCCTGTCAACACCTCCTCCAAAAACAAAGTGAAGGAGATGAAGAAAGACAAACCTTTCCGCACCCAAGACAGGAATAGAAACACCTTAAAGGAGCTGGAGCAAAAGACATACCCTTTTCCCGACTCGGATATGGCAGCAATGCTAGACGACCTGCTGGAAAAGAAGGTGATCGAGCTACCGGAATGCAAGCGCCCTAGAGAGATGCACCACGTCAACGATCCAAAGTACTGCAAGTACCATCGTATCGTAGGCCATCCCGTCGATAAATGCTTCACCCTCAAAACACTCATCATGGAGCTGGCGCAACAAGGGCGAATTGAACTCAATTTGGAGGACACGACCACAGTGCATACTGCTACGATCATGTTTGGATCCTTCGGTCCTGTTCCCCTCCAAATGATTCATGATCATTCCCGCCAAAGCTCAAGTCACAAGGCACCTTCTGCACAACCACCGCTGGGGGCAAGCAATCAAGACGCACCTACCAACGATGAAGAAGGATGGACATTGGTAACCTACAAAGAAAAGAGGAAACCAAGACCGCAAGCCGCAAGACACATCGCTACGATCATGTTTGGATCCTTCAAATCCGTTCCCCTCCAAAGGACTCACGATCGTTCCTGCCAAAGCTCAAGTCACAAGGCACCTTCTGCACAACCACCGATGGGGGCAAGCGACCAAGACGCACCTACCAACGAGGAAGAAGGGTGGACATTGGCGACCTGCAAAAGGACAAGGAAGCCAAGACCACAAGCCACAAAGCCAAAGGCGGAGCAAGGGAGAAAACACCACCACCGCAACAAAAGAAAGTCCAAGAGAAGCGCAAAAGCCGCTAAACCAAGATACAGTGGGGAACTCATGGAGCAAAAGCCACGCATTCCTGTCTCCTTACACGAGTATTTCCCCGAAGACTTCTTCAATCACTCGGTCAAGGCTCCTTGCTATGAAGATTGCGAGGATCACCTTTCCTACACCGCTTGACAAAACAACCAACTGCTCCTTGCCTGCATGAGTTGAAACTGCACACGGCACCAAAACGCTCCTGGTCCGCACGAGCCTAAAAGGCGACATCAATTGCTTCTTGCCTGCATAAGTTGAAACTGCAAATGGCACCAAAACGCTCCTGGTCTGCACGAGCATAAAAGGCAACACACAAACACTCCTTGCCTGCACGAGTTGAAACTGCACACGGCACCAAATTGCTCCTAGCCTGCACGAGCTGAAACTGCAAAACGGCACCAAGATGCTCCTAGCCTGCACGAGCTGAAACTGTAAAACGGCACCAAGATGCTCCTAGCCTGCACGAGCTGAAACTGCAAAACGGCACCAAGACGCTTCTGGCCCGCAAGAGCATAAACTGCGTACGGCACAAAAAGAAAATGTACAAAAAAAAAAATATATGTATTTGAACTACGTTATGACTTGATCTCTTCTTTTGGAAGGGTACGTAGGCAGCTCGAACATTCAACTTTGAGTTCAGTCACATCAAAATAAAAAATTAAGGTTTTATTAAACATTTGATTATTAAGAGTCAGTTCCATTACAAATACAAGCAGAATAAAACCATCAAAATCAAGCATGCCTCCTCCATAGCAACCTATGAGCCTTGCGACAATAAGCAACGGCAAGAGGGACGGAGACGTCATTGCCGAGGACAGTTGTGAACAAAGCACAACAGCGCACGATCAAGTGACGCCCTTCGACAAAGCTCCAAGAAACGGCAAGGGGCACGACGGAGTTACCACCAAGGAAAATCGTGACCAAAAGACATACACAGCATTAATTCGCTGCAGTCTTTTGCACAAGCTCCAAAAAGCGGCAAGAAGGAGGGCAATGTCACCACCTTGATCAAAGTCGGCGAAGAGCTTCAGGTAACCGCCGTCAAACGACTAGCCGGTCACCAAGCTTGACTGCAGCTCTCTGTTTCTTCTTCATCCAGACGGCAATATCAAGGTCACCGAAGAACTTTAGTAACCGCCGTCAAACGACTAGCCGGTAGTGAAGCTCAACGCTTTGCGATGCCACCAAGCTTGACTCCAACTCTCTGTGTCGGCAGGAGGAACGGTAGTGTCACCACGTTGATCAAAGTCGACGAAGAACTTCAGTGACCGCCGTCAAACGACTAGCCGGTCACCAAGCTTGACTCCAACTCTCTGTGTCGGCAGGAGGAACGGTAGTGTCACCACGTTGATCAAAGTCGACGAAGAACTTCAGTGACCGCCGTCAAACGACTAGCCGGTCACCAAGCTTGACTCCAACTCTCTGTGTCGGCAGGAAGAACGGCAAGTGTCACCACGTTGATCAAAGTCGACGAAAAACTTCAGTGACCGCCGTCAAACGACTAGCCGGTCGTGAAGCTCTTCTACTCCACCACTGCAGACATCTCCTCAGCAATTCCTCCCCTTCAAGCTTGACACCATTACTGTTGGGCTCAGTCATTGACGGAAGGCAGTGCAACGGGTAGGCAGTGCTCAGTGGCATTGCTCTGGGGCTGTGCTTGATTGATTGTGCTCAGTGGCTGTGCTTAATGGCAGTGCTCAGTGGCGGTGCTCTGTGGCTGTGCTTAATGGCGGTGCTCCGTGGCGGTGCTCAGTGGCGGTGCTCAGTGGCGGTGCTCTGGGGCTGTGCTTAATGGCAGTGCTCAGTGGCGGTGCTCTGTGGCTGTGCTTAATGGCGGTGCTCCGTGGCAGTGCTCAGTGGCAGTGCTCCGTGGCAGTGCTCAGTGGCAGTGCTCCGTGGCAGTGCTCAGTGGCGGTGCTCCGTGGCAGTACTCAGTGGCGGTGCTCAGTGGCTGTGCTCAGTAGCGGTGCTCAGTAGCGGTGCTCAGTGGCGGTGCTCTGGGGCTGTGCTTGATTGATTGTGCTCAGTGGCTGTGCTTAATGGCAGTGCTCAGTGGCGGTGCTCTGTGGCTGTGCTTAATGGCGGTGCTCCGTGGCAGTGCTCAGTGGCGGTGCTCCGTGGCAGTGCTCAGTGGCGGTGCTCCGTGGCAGTACTCAGTGGCGGTGCTCAGTGGCTGTGCTCAGTAGCGGTGCTCAGTAGCGGTGCTCAGTGGCGGTGCTCTGGGGCTGTGCTTGATTGATTGTGCTTAGTAGCTGTGTTTGATGGCAGTGCTCAGTGGCGGTGCTCTGTGGCTGTGCTTAATGGCAGTGCTCAGTGGCGGTGCTCCAAAGCTCGGCTTCATCTCCTGCTCTCCATCGCTGCAACAATGCAGCATTTTAAAAAAAAAAATAAATAAAAAAAAATAATAAATAAATAAATAAATAAATAAATATGGTGGGTATGTGTTCAAACACCACCAAACATATACATATAAATAAATAAATAAAATACATAAATAAATATGGTGGGTTATGTTCAAACACCACCAAACATATACATATAAATAAATAAATAAAATGCATAAATAAATATGGTGGGTATGTGTTCAAACACCACCAAGCATATACGTATAAATAAATAAAACAAATAAATAAATATGGTGGGTATATGTTCAAACACCACCAAACATATATATATACATATATATAAATACGTAAATAAATAAATATGGCGGGTGTATGTTCAAACACCACCAAACATAAACATATACGTATAAATAAATAAAACAAATAAATAAATATGGTGGGTGTATGTTCAAATACCACCAAACATATATATATATATATATACAAATAAAATTAAAAAAAAAAAAAAAAAAAAAAAAAAAAAAAAGAAGGTAAAATAGACACGTGTGTGTATATATGTGTGTACACAGGCAAGGCCTAACCTTCTCAAACTCCTCCCTTCGCTGCCAAGCTTCCATCTCTGCAAACACATATTTATAGAAAAAAAATAATAATAAAATAATACAATAAAAAAATAATAAAATCATAAAAAAAAAAAAAAAAAAAAAAAAAAAAAAAAGCAATTAGTGCAGGATGTGTGTGTGTGCATGCGGTGTGAGTGTATGTGCATATAAGTTTTGTGGTGTGTGTGTACCACCGAAAAAAAAATATATATATAATATATATAAAAAAAAATATGGTGCTTATGGCACCATACATAAAATAAAAAAATAATAATTATAAAAAAAAATGATAATGATGGTGCCTGGAGCACCAAAAGAAAAAAAAAAAAAAACATAAAAAAAAAAAAAAAAAAAAATGATGGTGCTCAGTGCACCGAAAGAAAAATAAAAAAATATAAACTGTTAAAAAAATAATAAAAAATAAAATAAAAAATAAAAAATAATAATAATAATAATAATAATAAAAAAAATAAATAAAAAGAGAAAGAAAGAAAGAAAAGAAAAAAAAAAGAGAAGATATACATTGAGTGAAATAAGACTCATTTATTTCTCTGAAAATTTACATAAATGTACATCTTACATAAAAAAAATAATAATAAAAAAAAAATAAAAAAAAAAATTTAAAATTACAAAAAAATGTGTTGGCGAACTGCAGGAAGCCTTCATTGACCAGGTAGTGCCTCATTACTCGGTGGAACCCCAGGAGGCGCAGGAAGTTGATTGTTTAGAGCCTCAACACTCGGCGAAGCTCCAGAAGACGAAGGCCTTAAATGCCTTTGAAACAAACCCACAAACCTCTGATGATCATTTAAAGACTGACCATCGGAGTCTTGTAGCTTGTCAAGTTTTCTCTTCATGCTTGTAGCATAATTATGTGCAAGCCGGTGCAGCTGTTTATTCTCATGCCTGAGCCCTTTGATCTCTTCTTTGAGACTTATCACTTCAGCCGCCAACGATTCAACTTGACGGGTTCGAGCAAATAGGCGCTGGGCCATATTGGAAACAGAAGCCGCACACTGGACACTGAAAGCCAGAGAATCCTTAACAGCCAGTTCATCGGACCGTCTGGCAAGTAATCTGTTGTCTCTGGGAGTGAGCATATTCCTGGCCACCACCGCAGCAGTCATGTCACTCTTCATTACAGAGTCCCCAATGGTAAGAGGACCAGAAGGGGATAAAAGAGATGGACGCCATATATTGTCTTGAGGAGACGCAGATGCCTCTTCACTAACATTCAAGTCAAGATGATGATCAGATGGGCAAGCCATTTGTGAAAATAATGAAGGAAGGAGAGGTCGGGTGAAATCAAATTCTCAGAAATACAAAAGAGGGGATTCTTTGTAAGAAACAACTCTCTAAGCATGCTTTTGGCGCGCCATCGACACCTCCATAAAAGAAGAAGCAACAGGGCTCCCTGCTCAGAAATCGAAGAGGCAACAAGGCCGTCGGTTCGGAAATCGAAGAGGCGCCACTCCACGCATCTCAAAATATCAGCTTTTCCAAAAGTTGTCGGCACCTTTCACACGCAACCTCAGCTTTGCGTAAATCACGGGCAACTTTGTCAAAAGATTTCTGACAAAAGGAAAACACGTGGAACTTACTGTTCCAATTACCCAACGGTTACCGACAAAGGTAAAGGAACAGCACCACTGCTTGGTAACTGGGAAAAGCTCTATGCGTGTCAACTTCCATGCCGCGTGGCAAAGTAAAAGGCCCAACCTTTCCTCACATCCGAGAAAGTATCACCAGCAGGATTACTTTCTCGAGGATCGAAGAAGCGCCGCTCTCCTAAACTCAAGAGCCAGACGAGTGCTTTCTCAAAGATCGAAGAAGCGCTGCTCTCCTAAACTCGAGAGCCAGACGACTTTCTCAAAAATCAACGAGGCACGACTGCTTTCTCAGAAATCGAAGAGGCACACTGCTTTTCAAACCTCGAGAGTCGGATTCAGCATCAGCTTTCCAGAAATCACGGACCACTTTGTCAAAAGCCTCTAACAAAGTTAAAACGCGTGAACCCCATCACTCTCACTACATCGCTGTGACCGAGAAGGGTAAAAGAACAGCATTACCACTTGTCGATAAAAAATTCTGCATATATTGACCTTCATCCTCCACAGACGGACAGACCTGCAAAAAATGCTCAACCCTTCCTCACTTCCGAGGGTAACACTCCCAGCAAAACCCCAACAAAGCTTTCTCAAAATGCTTGGCTCTCTTCCTCCCGAGAATACCTCTGCAAACAAATCAAACCAGAGCAAAAGTATCTCATATCAGCAGGGTCGAAAGCAAGAGTATCTCATATCATGCTTTCCCCCATCCTTTTCTTTGTCCTCCCTCTTCACTACAGGATAAGGAGAAGCAAAGTGATCAGCCGGTGTTTACCTTCCGAGTTGGAACGGATTGCTGAGAAATCCTTCCCTTGCTCTCGAGTACTCATCTGCCTGGAGAACAGACAAGACGAGCGACAATGAAGCATCAATCTTGAAGATTCATCTCCTGACCCTCTTCAATATGAATTGGGGAGATTGAACAAAGAAATAGGCCATCATTTCCACCTCGCGTCTGCTTGCCGGGATCCTGAAGCCGCTCGTGGTCCCGTTTCCATTCATCAAGATCAAGCCTCAACGGCCCTTGAAGAAATTACAAGCCCGATTCAAGATCAAGTGTCCACCACCCTTGAATCGAGCCCAACTCCAGGTAAAAGGAGTAAATTCAGACATTTGTAGCAAGTCTAGCAGAAGAAGCCTCCCAGCCCAGTTCAAGATTAAACCTGTGGAAAACGACTTCTTCAAAAGCAAAGGTATCTCATATCATCAGGGTTGAAAGCAAAGCTATCTCATAGCATGCAATCTCCCTGTCCTTTCCTTTGTCCCTACTCTTACCCGCAAGACAAGGATAAAGAAAAGCAATATGTCGGAACCTCCACTCAAACCTCCAGGAAGATACCACATCTACCTGAAGAACAGATAAGGCAGACAGGTGAAGCTAGTACATTGAAGCATGTGGAGACAAGCACAACCAATATATATGTGCTGGTTCATCCGTTACTACTTCAAAAGCAAACGTATCTCATATCATCAAGGTCAAAAGCAAAGGTATTTCATATCATGCTTTTCCCTTTTCTTTCCTTTACCCTTGCTCTTACCTGGAAGACAGGGAGAAAGAAAGCAATCAGTCAGAACCTGAAATCAAACGTCCGATCTGGAATTGATTGCCCGGAACCTTTGCCTGGTTGCTTACCGAGCCTTGCTCTCGAGTACTCATCTTCAAGTGCTCTGAAGGACCATTTAAAAGCAAAAGGATGCGCACCACTTCTGCCAGGCAAAAGAAACAAGCAGAGAGGAATGTAACATAGTGAGCTGGAACAGATCACTATAGCATGACGCCCTTGCCTGCAGAACCGCATGATCCATCCGGAGGAAACCAGAAAATCCTTCAACCCAGTTCAAGATCAAAGTTGTGGAAAGTCAACAAGCACAACAAAGCACGTGTCGATTCGTCGGCCACTTCGTTGAAAGCAAGAGTATCTCATATCATCTCTTCTCCCTCTCCTTTTCTTTGTCCTCGTTGCTAAATGAGAAACAAGTAGAAGGAGAATGATCAACCGGAACCCGAGGTCAAAACGTCTAAACTAAGACTGAATACCCAAGACTCTGATTGCTTACCTTGACTGTCAACTCCTTCGGCAAATCTCCTAGCTCGGCGACTTGAGGGACTCCTACTATATGGTTTGCGTAGTACCTGACCAAGCCCGAAACCACAAGTAAGCTTCAAGTGAAATTGATACATTACCTTGTGCATTAAACATCAGAAATTTGCAGTTCATTCGAGATTCACGCCTCTACGGCCCTTGAAGAAACTTGCAACACAAAAAAAATCAAGATTCACGCCTCTACGGCCCTTGAAGAAATTTGCAGTTCATTCGAGATTCACGCCTCTACGGCCCTTGAAGAAACTTGCAACACAAAAAAATCAAGATTCACGCCTCTACGGCCCTTGAAGAAATTTGCAGTTCATTCGAGATTCACGCCTCTACGGCCCTTGAAGAAACTTGCAGCACAAAATTCAAGGTCAAGCCCTCAGGCCCCTTGAAGAAGTTCAATCCATTTCAAGATCAAGCCTCTACGGCCCTTGAAGAAATTTACAGTCCAAGGTCAAGCCCTCAGGCCCCTTGGAGAAATTTGCAGCACAAAAATCAAGATTCAAGCCTCTACGGCCCTTGAAGAAATTTCCAATCCAATTCAAGATCAAGCCCCGACGGCCCTTGGATTGACATCTACATTGAGAAACTTCAAAACACATCGCCTACAAGTGACAAGCACAAGTATACGACGCGCCTTGAAGTGGGGGCATTTGTAGACATCGAAATTTCGTGAAATAAATGTTGAGCAAAAATTAAAATTTCAACGCTCATGTATCACATAAATTTTATACATAGCGTATGGATGAACGAAAAATCAAAATAACTCAGAAAAGTCATCAAACAGGACACATGTCAACGCCTGACAGAAGCGACTTATTTCATCTGATTATTAAAACCCAAAAATCAAGTTTTAGAATTCTATAAATAGAAGGCTAAATTCATTCATTTCACACACCAAAAACATAGCAAAGAAGCCTTGAAGCTTTGAAGTTCCAAACGCTCTCAAGCAAATCCCGAAGAATCAAGGAAACTCTCTTCGTTCTTCGCCAAATCCGCCTTCAAGATCAAGCCCCGACGGCCCTTGAAGACCTTCCGCCAAATCAAGCACAAGCCCCAAGGCTCCTCGAAGTTCTGTCCGTTCTTCATCAAGGATCAAGCCCCAAGGCTCCTCGGGGCTTCTCGAAGTTCTGTCCGTTCTTCATCAAAATTCAAGCCCCAAGGCTCCTCGAAGTTCTGTCCGTTCTTCATCAAAGTTCAAGCCCCAAGGCTCCCCTGAAGATCCGTTCATCGTTCATCCACCTTCAAAGATCAAGCCCAACGCCCTTTGAAGATCCGTTCATCCGTTCATCGTTCATCCACCTTCAAAGATCAAGCCCAACGCCCTTTGAAGATCCGTTCAAGCGTTCATCGTTCATCCCTTCAAAAATCAAGCCCAACGCCCTTTGAAGATCCGTTCATCCGTTCATCGTTCATCAACCTTCAAAGATCAAGCCCAACGCCCCTTGAAGATCCGCTCATCCACCTTCAAGATCAAAGCCTCAAAAGCCCTTGAAGATCCGCTCATCCACCTTCAAGATCAAAGCCTTAAAAGCCCTTGAAGAACCGCTCATCCACCTTCGAAGATCAAGCCTCAAAAGCCCTTCGAAGCATCGTTCATCCACCTCGAAGATCAAGCCTCAAAAGCCCTTCGAAGCATCGTTCATCCACCTTTGAAGATCAAAGCCCAACGGCCCTTCGAAGATCCACACATCCTCGTTCATCAAGATCAAGCCCTCTAAAGGCCCTTGAAGAACTGTTCATCCAAGATCAAGCCTCGACAGCCCTTGGATCAATCAACAACCAAATAACCAAATCAACACCTTACGAAGATAGAATCAGAGGCAAATTGTAAAAGAGATTGTAACCCAAAAACAAATCAAATTAAAACACAAATATCACTTTGTACCACGTTGTTTCTTGTCTCCTTCTGTTTCAGGAAATTTCCGTGTTAACAATTTATATGTTAAAAACATAACTACAATTATATTTTCACTCCCGCAACAACGTGCGGGTAAAATTTACTAGTTATCTCTACTAATTAATAAAACACTCATTGTCAACCAAAACCCTAGGAAATTACTAGTTTAACCCTCTAGTTAAAACAGAACATGAATAAAAAATATAGGACAAAAATGTAATTTCACACAACCGAATTTTGCTGTTTTTTTTTTTCAAAACTTCACTTACATATAATCCTAACATATCTCTAATTATAAATAACAAAATAAAATAAAATAAAATAAAAACTTCCCACTCCCACGTTCTCTATCACTCCTTTCCTCTCTCCTTCTATTTCAAAAACAAAAATAAAAAATTTTCTCACACACTTTGTGTGCCCATACTCCAGTTATATATACTAAAAGAGAAAAAAACTAAAACATTGTTCCTAGAGCAATGTGATACCGATTTTATCCCTGCTTGATTTGTTAAATTTCATTTGGACCGTTTACGCATGGTGTACACGTGTTCTCTCTCATATTTCTCGAGCTCTCTCTCAAAGGTTCAGTAAACCTTTCCATTTCCTTCCAGTGCAGATTTCTCGAGTTCTCTCGGAATCCACGAACGACAAACACAAATCCAATAAATGTCTTCCTTCTCCCTTCTCTCTTCCTCTCGCTTGCCTTTATGTTTTCTCTCTCTCTTAAAGTTCCATCTCTCTCCAAAATTCCATTTCTCTCTCCTCCTTCAAACCACTTTCTCTCTCTAGAATTCCATCGCCACTACCTTTTCTCTGATGGTTGAATTTGGGTTTGCATAAACCCTTTGATTTGTTATTTGTAGGGTTTTGAAAAGGGGTTAGCTAATTTGAGAGAGTTAATTATTGAAGAATGCTTACTTTTGTTACCTAGAGGTGTTTTTAAAGAATCTAATGTAACATATAGTATTAACAACAAACCTATCACAACATCCCACAATCTATCATAATCTCCGTATACCCTTTTTTCCCAGGTATCATGTGTCCTGCAAAACTTATTTTTGGTGCAAATTAATTCAAAATCATGCTATGGATATACATGGGAAATTGCCAAACAAGTTTCCATCTATCCTAGGTATCTTTTTCTCTCTTTGTTTTATGTGTTTTTTTTTTTTTTACAATTAGTTTGTTTACTCTGCTCTGGCTTTAAAGAAAGGATCCGAAATTTACACTACTCGGTAATCTATAAACATTGAAAACAATAGAAGGTTAGCTGGTGAGATTAAATGGTTAGCATGATTTGCTCTCCCTTCCAATTACATGCAATCAGCTTTTCTAAATCGACTTTCATTTCATGAGATGCCTTTTCAATTAGATCCCATACACCGAAAATGAAACTAAGAGCAAGAATTAAAAGCATCATTGCTAATTTTTGGTATGTACTATGAACTATACATTCTTCAGATTACACTTTATAGTAGTTACTCTCTTTAAAGTTGAATTTTTCGACGAAAACAATATAAATTAGAATATAATAGATTTTCAACCAGCAAGATTAATAATGCATTATTCTAACTTGCAAATGTAATTGGATCTATTTTCATTGCTCAAACAAAATCACACAAAGTTTGTAGTAAGCTAAAATTCGTAAGCATGCTTTTGATTTCCTAACTGTAGAGAAAACACTCCTATTATATTCTAATTTAAATGGTATGCGTTCCCAGAAGTATTTAAGATTTCCTTCGTTTACTCAAATATTTATATTGTGAGATTTCCAAATATACTGGATGAATTTTATATTTTGATATGGATGTAAATAAATTTTAATATATTTCATGTTTAACAGAATTTTGAAAACCGCATCATCTTGGTTATGGCTCTTCTAGGTTGTTAATTGTGTGTTTTTTGATTGAATTTGGCATCAATTTATCCAACAGATTAGTGAGTAATCATAAGGCCAAAACTGAGTTGAAAATTAATTGGATTACAACTACTAAGAGGGATGGTTGTTGTATGCAAGTTTTTGAGAAAATGGTATTGAGAATCTGATTATTTGGGAGATGCAAGTTCTGTGAAAAAAATGGAATTGGGAATCTGATAATTTAGGAGTGAGTGATCATATGACCAAAACAAATCGAAATTGTTATTTCTGACAGTGCTTCTTTATTTCAACTTCAGGCCTTTCCTGGCTTAGAATATTTCTTAAGAACCAGAATGTAGTTTTCGTTTTTAGAATATTATCATTTAGCTTGTTGAAAATATTTAGGGACCTAAGTTTATATGGTGCTCTCATCTATGTGATGCAAAGCTGATCAAATTTTATGACTACTTAAACTATTATTTACTTGCAAAGATGTCATTAACTTTCAAGTGGCTTTTGCAGTACGTTTAGGACCAAACTGAATTTGATATCATTAAGCTCAAGACAAGAATTAGCCTATTTCCATCTCAAAAACTTGCATATGACAATTAAACCACTATGCATCAGGTAACCTTAACTACCCGATTGCATTCAATTTCTATCTAGACCAAACGAACCTACAGTAGATCATTACTAACCCGGGGTAGATTGAAAAGAGTTTAGATCTGGCAGTTTAGGGAAGAATACCAAGATTTATATTTTGTTTAACTCCCTATATAAACATGTGCATTTTGTTAACAGTATTGAAAACTATTTATAAAACATTTTTCAGGGCGTTTTGTTGATTATATAACTGTGAATTTTGGGCATTCGGAGAGTTTTGGAGGTTCTGCGATATATGGTGTCGTGCATCGTATAAGGCTATGAAGTCACCGTTACATCTCTTATCTAAGAGCCAATATTTAAGTTGGTGTGTAAGCAATAAAATGAGTGATGTGCAAGTTAATTAAGTTCTGCATATTGATTTTAAGGCTAATTACATATAAAGTACATACCAATTATATTCTTTCAAAGAATACATTAGTTTATATAGTAGCATAATGATTGCGAACATTGAAAAATCTCAAGTAACTTAAATTATCATGCTAGATCTTAAACTTTTCTAATCTTTGCTTACAAAGAGTTGATGACTAGGTCTATTGAGCATCAGTTATTTGCACAACTTTTCCCTCCTTCCATAATTGAAGTGCTTTTGACTCTATGTAGTAATGATTTACAAGATAAAATTGTTGAATTTTTTTCTTCCATGGTGTTTCCTTTTTCAAAAGTTAAGATAGAAAGGGAATGCTATGATAATTTGAGGTTTTCGTTTTGATATTCATGTGTACTTTAGTGGATACAAAAAAGGAGATTTGGTTTACAGATATAATCATTAGTAATGCTTTTATGGTTTTCTTTCATGTTGAGAAGATTGAGATTCCTTTTAAAAGACTTTATTGCTCATATGGTTAGGGAGTACTTACAAAAACTTCGCTTTCTTTTTCAGACACTAGAAGAATAGTGCAAGCGAATGAACTTATGAGGGCTGGCTTATAGATGGATGGCTTCCTGATCTATATGACTACCATGTTTAGTGTTACTATAGTGTTACTATCGATTCTCATTAATCCATTCATGGTAAATCAATTTGAAATTTCATTCATCTCCTACAATATATTGATTTGTCCATTTTGCTGTTCAGGATTGTCGAAAACTTGCTCAAATAGCAGACTGTCAGTGTGATTTGAGCTGGTTGTAATTACTGTCATCTCTTTGTAAATAAAACTTTAAAATCATCTTTCTCAATATAAATATATTATATGTAAAATAATATCATCTTAAACGGTCATAAAATCCACATCATCGCGCAGGGTTAATTGCTAGTATATATTAAAAGATAAAAACGTGATACTGTTCCTTCGTAGTGTTATGCGAGTTGCTCCGTAACTTTAGCTTTTTGTGTGTATCATACAGTAAAATGGCGTTTTTGTCCCTGCTGTGCAATAGAAATCTCTCGATTTCTTCCGAACCCGCACTTAGCTTCGCCATCTCTCTTCCATCGCTGCTCTCTTCTATCTCTGCTTCGCGCTCATCAATCTTTGCTTCGTCATCTCTTCCTCCGTTATTGCTTCCTCCGTGCATACTCCGTGATTTCTTCGCCAGCAACTTTGCTCCAGATCTTTCCAATTGAAAAAACCCAGATCATCATCATCTATTCCTCATCACCACAGGTACCTTCTACACCTATTACCTGTCAAAGTCTGCTTCGTGTTCTCTTCGTTTTTCAGTTCCTTTTCACTGCTTTTGGTTGATTTTTTTTCCCATTTCTTTTGGATCTCTTCTTTCGTAGCCGTCTGCTCTCTCTTCTTTCTTCGCCTCTGTTGGTCTCAAAGTGGATAGTTTAGCGGTGAGTTCTTCTAATCTTGAATCTACAACTTTTTTATGCAACTGTATGGGTTGTGTTCTGTTCAATTTTAGATGTTAGAAGCTTTTAATTTTTCTGGGTTCAATTTTAAATGGGTTGTTGCTTTCAGAGTTTTCGTTTGGTGACAGAGATGGGGTTTTTTTGGGAGAAACTTTGAATATTTTCCCCCCTTTTTAGCAGCGGACTTCAAATCTTTGTCCATTTCCATTTTACCCAAAAAGCAGTTCATAAAGTTTCAATTTTTATCAGAGAAAAGAGAGAGAGAGAGAGAGAGAGAGAGAGAGAGAGAGAGAGAGAGATGAGAGAAATCAGAAGCATTCATATTGGGCAGGCTGGAATTCAGGTGGGCAATTCATGCTGGGAGCTTTACTGCCTCGAGCATGGAATTCAACCTGATGGCTAGATGCCGAGGTAGGTTTTTGTATATCTCCATCGATATTTTTATTTATATATGCACTTTTTGTGGGTTTTTTGTTTATTTTGGTGGATGTTTTTCTCAAATGGTAGTGTGGATCTGTTTTGACTTTATCATTATTGGTTATTAAAGGGTTTCTTGGAAATTTGGAATAGTTGCTTTTTACATATTGGTGTTTGAGATCTTCTTTTGTATGAATTTCAGATGTCTGATTGTTGTTATCTATTTATTTGGGGGATGTATCTGTTGATTACATCAATATTTTGTTGGAGTTTTTGATTATTTTGAGTGGACTCTCATAGGGTTTAGAAATGTTTTCAACTCAAGAATGGATTTTCTGAAAGGAGTCGATGGTGAAACTAAAAGTTACCATAAAAGAAATAGCATTGATTTCACTTGAATCCGACTGATCGGATGCATTTGCTTTCTTTGCAAAGTTGTTGTAATCGATACGTCCCAAGTCTGGTGAGATTAGAGATAGTACCAAGGAACTAAATATGACGTGACAACACATCCATTGCAGGTCACTGAAGCTGATATTGAACATTGCTGATTCGTCAGAACCCATATTCCTCTGCGTTTTCTCAAAATCCAAGGTACGGACTTCACCCAGCCTTAAGTTTTTGGGATTTTTTTTTATTTTAGTTTTGGATTCGTAAGTTTTTGATTGGTAGCTGAGAAAATGTGATCCCGTGTTTTAGTTTTGGTGTTTTTGTGATTTTGGGTTCGTAGGTTTTTCAGATTTTGGGTGTTTGTTTGTAGGCTGCAAAATCCTCTGTTCTCAAGGTATGTAATTTAAAATTCTGGGATTATTCAACTGAAAGTTTCAATTTATAGTTTAGTTATTATAAGGACAATACTTGGGTACTGACAAGTCAGTACCTAAAAGTTCTTGCTGGTTCGGGGAGATGGAAGGTTGGGAAAGTAATGCAGTGAGGGAGAAGGACGTTTGGACAATAGAATAGTGAATGTTTGGTAATCAATTTTAGTTAACGTGATACTGAGTTCAGGAAATACACGTGTTCAAATTCTATTGTGCCACATAGATTGGGCAGCATAAAGGTTCCTCACTGTTCAGGACTCAAGTATTTTCCATTTTATAATTATGCAATAATTTTAAGTCTCAAGGTAAGTAAACCCATATCAAATTCAGAGCAGAAAACAGTAAATGTAAACAAAAACAGAAATTATGCAATAAATCCATGTAAACTTAAGCAAAATGAACTTCAAACAAACAAACAGACAAACTCTGCAGTAAAGAAACCAGCAGCCAAATTTGAGTCTTTAACTGGTGCTGCAGAACCCACCAAACTGAAAAATTAACAAATGGAGAGAGAGAGAGAGAGAGCGCGCCAAAGTTTGAGTCTTTAACTGATGCTGCAGAACCCACCAAGCAGAAAAGCTCACAAATAGAATGAGAGATAGAGGTAGAGAGAGGGGGAGAGAGAGCCAAAGTTCAAATAAATAGTGAAATGAGATTATGAGATACATTTTCTTAGTGAGATAAGTAAAAGTATTAATTAACGTATTTACATTTTATTAGTGAGATAAGTAAATTGAGAATTGTATGTATACTAATAGTTCTGTCTAATTTTTTGTCCTATTATGTTTTGCCTACTCATATTCATCAATATGTTAGTCTCTTCCAAGGTTTGTGCATATTTCTCCTTTTTTTTTAGATACATTTTCTTTTTTGTTTTAAATTATTGTATTCAAGGCTGACTTTGTTATATTAACTCTGAAATTCGAACACAAGTTTCTAAAATATAATGTTCTTTGGAACTTTCCATATTTCTGAGTATGCACTGCATTGATTAAGATTTTTTAAATTCAAGGCCACGATGTTTACATGCCCACAATCATGTGAATTGAGAATTGATACAAAGTTTGATGAGAGCAATTCAACCATTTAAATTAGTTTTATAATCACATTAGTTACTTTGTCAAAAGAAAAGAAAAAAGGGCATCTCTTTCGTCAATCATACTTGACATGTATCTTAGTGTACATACAGTTCTCAGTTTTTTGTCTTCCTTTATTCTTTTAACTTTTGTGTGTGTATGTATTTATCTATGCATACACACAGATCTTGGATAAAGCAAAGTTCTAGATGTTTTTTAATTCTAATAAACTGATTAGACAAATAAACGTTCAACTTGGCTAAGTCTGTTGATATTATCGTATTAGTGGGAATTATATGGTTGGAAATATTGTGTATATTTTTATGCATAGGCTTGATAAAAATAAATCCTGCACTTTTTGCTGCGATCAAGTTTTCGTTTTTTGATTTGGTGAATTGTTGCATTGTTTTCCAATGAAGAGGATTCGAGCATTAATATTGTCAGTAATGGTGAGACTATTGGTTTTCCAGTCACCCCACATAATGAGCAGCTGAGTTATGCATCTCCAATCAAGAAAAGGCTGGATGCTATTAGTGATTCTGCCAAAGAATCAAAACAAAGTGGTAGGTATTTACATTTTCATTTATAGGATATATGGATTTCATGAAATATATTGTTTGTTCTTCTCTCATGTCACATCCCAACCCGGGGTCCACCACCGTAGCACGATATTGTCCGCTTTGGGCCCCGACTACGCCCTCACAGTTTTGTTTCTGGGAACTCACATGAGAACTTCCCAGTGGGTCACCCATCATGGGAGTGCTCTCGCGCGCGAGGCCTTTTGGGAGCTCACTGGCTTCGGGTTCCATGGGAACTTCGAAGTTAAGTGCGAAATGAGAAAAGTATATGTTTATACTATTTTTTTTCTGGGAAAGTATACAGGTTTTACGGCGAGGGGTTAGATTGTTAGTTTTGAAATGTTTTCGAAAGATTTGTTTTTGCCCACTCACACTTTTGTTTTGCGCCCCTCCAGGTTTTAGCTAGAGTCGTTGGTGGCATCTGAGGCAGCGACATCCATTCTGACAAACCTTCTTACATGTAGGACCCCGAGGGGTGTTTTGTATAAATACTCTCTATGTTTGACTGCATCTAGATTTCAAGCTCTGATCTTGTACTAACACTTTAAGATTTCGGTTTTTATCTATTCGTATTTCTTAATTTATTCATGCTTCCGCGTAGTGCTTATGGCTACGTCACCTCACGTGACGGCCAGCACGCCTCAATCTCGGTCAGGGTGTGTCATCTCAGCTTTGAGTTTTATATATCAACCTCCTTTCTGTTATTTTTCTTCAAAATTCATGTGCATCATTTGATTATTTGGACTTTGGACTAAATTGTTGAAGCTGATTTTGTCATGGATACCATGTGCAGTTTTTATTATGGATTCTCACACATTCGAGATGTATACAAGCTCATTGAACAAGAGAACATCGAGCAGACAAAAGCAGCTCTCTTGGTGCAGCATACACCCTCAATCAAATTTTGACAAGGAGGATCCAGTGAACAATGGAATTGGTGATGATCCAAAGAGTTCAACTGGTTTAATTCTATTGAAAACTGTGTCTTGATGATTGGTTCAGTCAAAATTCAATATTTTTGGTAGACTAGAGATGGCTGTTAGAAAATGTATGACTGTTCTCTAAACTAAAATACACTTCTCAGACTGCTGTGGTTACTGGTTTGAATTTTCCTTATTTACCTTGGTTCTCTTTAACTTTTCAGGTAAATTTGTTACACAACTTCATTACTTGCAAAATTTTGTTGAGTCAACATTCAATGCCCTTCCTTCGAATCAAGTTAAAGGTAGGATCGTACTTGGAGACGTTTGTGAAGGGCCAATGGGACAATGCTTGCCTCTCAGTGTGTTTCAATCTTACCCTCCTCCTAAATTCTCTTCCAAATCACAATTTATATGATTAATTTGCTGATTCTTTTTTCTGGGATTTGAGTTTTTGTCTCCTGATTATTTTTTGCAGAGATTGTATTAATTTCCCTTTGACTGGAAATTTGGGGTTTCTTCAGGTATAATATTATCAAATTTTATTTTTCTAATTATTTGATTTTGGAGTTTTGCAGGGAGTGATTTATACTGATTTTTTAGGATTGTTGGTCTTTGCGGGGTTTACCCTCGCTAGACAATGATAGGCGAATCACCGCAAGCAGCAACAATCATGCTGCAAACTGAATCCAGGATGACTAACTTGGAGTCTTCATGGTGGTCGCACCTCTCCTTCTCTCTGGTCCTTCTCCAAAACCCCTTGTAGGTTTCTGAACTTAAATTGCATTCTCTCTCTTTCAGCCCTTTAGAAGGGTTTCGGAAAAATAATTAATTTCTTTTACTATAATTTTGGTTTTGATGATAAAATTTGGATTTGCCCGTTTGGGGATTTTCCACTTCACGACCTAGGAAACAAGTAGCAATGCAGAGGCACTGTTGGAGAGATTGTGGGTCTCTGTTAAATCAGAGTCTAGTGAAGGGATTAGCCTGTCCGACTTTGTGTTTTAGATGAATGCGCTTCGGATTGGGAGAAAATTTAAACCCAGAAAAAGTTGGGTTTCCTGGTGAGTGGTCCGGCAGATTTCAGGTGGCTAATTTCGTGATTACAGCTAATTTTGCGTCATGACATTGTGGTATGCTATCGAATCTAATTGGCAATTTTTTTGTATGGTTTGTGTGGATGCAGGTCGGCAATGAACAGGTTGATCACATCAGTTTTCCGACTGATTTATTCAATCCTATCGGTTCTGATTCTGTCCCCCCATAACATTTGCAGCACCATCTGCTTTCCTCTCATCACAACTTGGCTTTCAATTCCTCAGGTAAAGTTTCCACCTTTTTTACTTCAGGAAAATAACAAAGATTCAAAATTTATTGAACTATTTAGTGATTTCACTTTTACCAATTTCCAAGAACACATCAAATTCCCTCAAAATATAAGCCGAGGTATGTAAAAGCTTCGAATTCCTTGGTTTCCTCCAATTAGTATGCAGAACTCTCAAAAAAAGAAAGAAGTGAGGGTTGAATGTCTACCCTCATATATACACAAAGAGATATGGAAAAAATTAGAATGGTGAAGTGAGGGTTCAATGACTTATTACTCATTTGGTTCTATTTAAATTCTTTCTTCTTTATTTCCCTGCCGGCCTTCTGTTTTCTTTGTTGTTTGGGTTTCAAATGAGAAGCTCAGTTCAATGCGTGATCGCCGAATGCTTGGTTGCTGGATATTAGACAAGTGATGGTTGGAATTGGCGGTGGGTTAATTATCTATGTGGTAATTGCTAATTGCGAATTGCAAACAAACTGTATATTTTAATTTTTTTTTTCTCTCTTTTTTTGCTTCTTCTTTGTAGCTCTCTCTTTGAATTAGTTATAAGAGTTGTTTTTCATTATGGGTAAAAGATGAATAAATGCATTGCTAAATAATGTTGTCAACCAAAATGGAAACAGCAGTGATGATGAATATAATATGTCAAATCAACATAGTGAGCATCTAAGGTAAGTGTGTGGAGCCAGTTATGTGGAAGATTGTCAAAATGTTGTTTTGTCTGAAAATGATGGATTTCTAAGTGAAGCTTCACATTTTAAACATAATTTACAGGTGATGAGCCACTGAAGAATACATCTAACGTTAGACAATGCCGTAGGTTCCAGCAACGGATAGCCTCTGGATTGGTCTGAAACGACTCCTCATTATGTCAGGTACCTTATACAGCTATTGCATGTGAAGATTTGCTTCAAATTTGTAATTTTCAGTTCAAATCCTAAAGTCTTCAATTTTCGGCGAATTTACAGGGAACCAGCGAGCTTTGTTCCAGCCAGATTCCGTCAATTTAGGAGAGTTGGTGATGTTAATTAAGATCTTGGGTAAATGATTCAATTCCTTAGTTTTGTTGTTTAAATTAGTTCATATGAATATTGATTTCGATTCAACATTGAATTATATCTTGGATAAGCAGCAGGTATATATTTGTCAAGAGTATTAATTAATTACATATTGCTGCTCACCGATTTGCTAAATTGATTCAAGCGTTTAATTTTTTTTATTAATTAAATTAGAAATTATCAAGGTGAACAGAAATCCCATAATCAATCTCAAGGCCTCATGCGAGGGGAAGACATGAGTAGGGATCAGGGCAGGGAGGAGAGTTGGTGACAACCAATGTTCCACTGAAGCTATGAGGTAGAGCACCCAATAGTAGACTTCAACTTCCAAATGAACACGAAGTCGTCTTCTCAGGTCAGCATCTTTGCATTGCAATAGTATACTTTATATATGTGTGTGTATATAATTGCAAGATTTTTTCTTTCTTTCGTTGTGCTAAATTTTCCAGTAGATCCAATTATCAGGTGTAAAGTCTTGAATGTGATGTTTTTATTAGTTGTACTGGGTTTTTTGGAATTTGATTGGCTAATTGTGTCTAAAGAACTTTTGAGGTCTTATTGGGCTTTTAGTTCTTGGTTATTCTTTTTGAGCGATCTAAGTTTTTGTTTCCCTTTTGCCAATTTATGATGCTAATTTGATTTTTGTAGAGGACTAAACTTAATTTCAACAAGTTTTATAGAAAGGAGTAATTTATAAGTGTTGGACTTGAGTTCCTTTTGCACAATATGGTTAGATCAGGTTGTATTTACGTTGACCATCTCTGATTTATTATGAGCTTGCATCTGTTAGCACAACCACAAAAATTATGCTTTCGCAGTTGATATATAGATCTTTGTACAAAATTCTCATATTGATGGTTCATTGATCTCTTTGCAATGACCATATATTAGCCATGTGTTCTGGAGAACTAAACATTGAACCATAAATAATCAATATATAAGTATTACATAATCAACAAACAATCAATACACACGAGGACACTATCTTATCATGTTTCTTGAAAATTTAGTGTCTAATTTGAAAAATTGAGGAAGAATTTTTTCTTTTGAGCAAAGCCCATCTACTAAAATGTCTAGATTTCTCAATTGATTGAAGGAAACATATGGTAAACACTCTATACTTCAGGCCAAATACATTTTTGAATCACTTTTCTCTTCAGGGATTGAATGAAAGATGATGTGATGACTTGCGATGATGGAGTTGTATGGCTATTTTGTTGTATATATAGGGATGAGCAACTAGGAATGTGAGATCACATGTGGGCACTTGGAACCGAAAACCAAAACCTAAACACGAATCGAATCAGACCGCACCGAGCGGTTTGGTTTTGTGGTTTTGAAACGGTTTCGGTTTTGGTTTTGGATTTTCGAAACCGCACCGAAACCACATCATATATTAAATATTATGTTTTAAACTTTTAATTAATTAGTTCAACACTTCAACAGTTCAACTAGACAGTAGCTTATCATCCAATTTTGCACTTCGAGTCCTAAAACTCATCTTCATCTCTCTCAGAACTCAAAAACTCATCTTCATCTCTTCCACAGTCGACATAAGTTCTTAGAACTTAGAACTTGTATTAGTTAGTTTAGTTAATAATTTGTAATTAAATTAATTTTACAGTTAGGGATCGTTTGAATTAACTAGATTGGGAGCACTGTTGCTGTTGTTGCTTGTATTTGTTTTAAATTTTGGTATTAAAGCACGAAAAACTCTTTAGATTCAACTATCTCACACAAGGTGACTTTTTTGTGTGCTAAAAGCTTGTTTAAGATCAAAAAAATGTTGTCTCTTTGTTTTAAATTAGTTTAATGTATCATCTTAATATAAATTCTATTGTCAAAGACTTACCAGATTAGTGCTTGATCTTCTTCACAATGTCATGAAAACCCCTATCAAAGTTTACCTCCTGCACAACGCATAATCTTTGTATTGATCAGGATTACACAAGAGGCACCAGAAAATGCTAGACTAGTAGCCATAAAATGCTTGATCTTCTTCAATAATTCTGACAGCATTCTTGGCTTCAAAGGAACCAGAAAATGCTAGACTAGTAGCCACCAGAAAGATTAGCTAGTAGATGTCCCACTTAATGATTTCATAGCTGCTTAATATTTGTAATGTGTTTTAAGGTAGATGATTAACTTGGTATCCCGGGATTGCAAATGCAAAAGCCATCGATTTAAAAGCTACAGAGCTTGGCATCTTTCCCTTGTCCTTCCTTAGGTAAAGGGCTTGGTATAATGTTAGGGTTCGTGGTTTAATTAATTTTTCCTCTTTCTTTCTTTCTTGTTTTGCAAATCGTCTGTTACTGATTTTCTGTTTTCATTGTTCTTTTGTTCTTTCTTGTTTTGGAGCACTGTTGCGTATGAGTTCTTTTGTTCTGTTTTCATTGATTTTCTGTTTTGTTGTTCTCTAGTCAGTAGTCAGGTGTAGTTCTAGGTTGCAGCAGAAAACCGGTGGAGTAAAGTCATTTTATACAAGAGGCTTGAAAGTCGTCTTTCAATTATGGTTAAATTCCACATGCCAATCTCACAAAACAAACTCATTAATATTATGGCATTGAAATTCAAAGTTAGGACATTACTTTAGTAAGTATTAATATTAATCAAAGTTAGGACATTACTTTATTAATTAGTATTAAAATTAGGGTACCAAATTGACAGGTTGAAGTTGAACTGAACTGCCCCAACTAGGGGTTGAAATAAAATGGCATAATTACATATGGTCAGAGAGGCTTTCTTTAGTGCTTGTGTTGGTGCTACTGTTGCATATGGTTAGACAAATCTATCTATCTCTGACTTCCATTGCATATGGTTAGAGAGGTTTAATTTAGTCTTTTTGGTAAGATAATGAGCATTTCGTATTTTATTTCAATCAAGATATGAAGAATCCAGCAAGCATAGTGGGATTGGTCACTCTTCTACAGGGGACTCTCTTGAGAAGCCGGAGGATGAGGCAAATGAAATTAACTCGGCAAATGAAATAGACGTTGAAGGTGACCCTGAAAATGATGGCGAAGAATTTGAGGGCGAAGATGAAAAAGCAAGTAACTTTGATTCAAGAAAACATAGTTGGGTTTGTGATCATTTTACAACATGTGAAAAAAAAAGAGTAAAAAATCAATGAAAATGAGGGGAAATATTTGGCTAAAGTAAAACTTACGAGAGCTAAATGTAATTATTGCCAAAATAGAGCAGTGTAGGTGATTATGCAGCTGAACAGAGAGTTAATGGCATCACAAGCATGAGTTACCACATTGAAAGATATTGTAAATTTTACCAAGGGAATAGAAGTAAAAAGCAAAAAGTTTTGGTTGGGGATAAAAGTAAAGGTAACAATCAGGTTGTTGTTGGATTTTCACAAGTGTGTTAGAAGCATGTGTCAAGATGGTAGTCATAGATGAGATGCCATTTAGTACTGTTGATAAGATGGGGTTTCGGTTTTTTTGTGTTGGTATTCCATTGTTTAAAGTGTCTTCTAGAAGAACTCTTTGTGAGAACTTTTCTCAACATGTATGATGAATCTAAGGCTTATTTGAAGAAAACCTTAAGTGCCCATAGAATTTGTCTCACTACCGACACTTGGACATGCACACAAAACACCAATTATATGGTTCTTACTGCACATTTTATTGATCATGAATGGAATATGCACAAGAGGATAATAAACTTTTGTGTTATTCCTAACCACTATGGAACCATAATTGCAAAGTTAATTAAAAATTGTTTGTTGGAATGAGGGATAGACAAAGTTATAACAATTATAGTGGACAATGCGTTTGCAAATAAAGTTGCTTTGGATCAACTTATGACAAAAATGAACAGGTTGGAAAATTCACAAGCTATTCTAGGTGGAAAGAATTTACATGTGAAATGCATCGCTCACATAACCAACATAATTGTGAGTCATGAGATGAAGAGGCTAAATAATGGTCTATTAGCTATAAGAAATTGTGAGGTTCTTGAGGACCTCTCCACAAAGATTGGAGCTTAAAGTAAGCCAATAAGGGACTTGCTTCATACCATGAATTGAACCCTCTTATTGTGATTGGACTTGTTTTAGATCCGAGGTTCAAGTTGAGGTATGTCACAAAACTTTTTAGAAAGAAACTTTCCGACATTGAGGCACAATTGAAAACTGAAGAAATAAAAAATATATTGCGTGCCCTTTATGATGAATATGCTCCCAATGTTGAAGGTGGAAAATATATGAAGAAATCGAAAAATTTACAATCATAACGTTCTTCTACCTCATCTAATGTAGCTATGACGGAAGATGATCTAATTGATGAATTGATGCATTTTGTTGAAGATAGTGATGAGAAAGTGGTGGGAGATGAGGTGGATTTTTATTTGTTTGATCCCTTGGTACAAATTACAAAAGAGGAGTCTATAGAGTATTTTAACATTCTCCTATGGTGGAAGGTGAATGGTAACAAGTATCCTATCTTGGCCGCAATTGCAAAAGATATTCTTGCAATTCAAGTTTCGACCGTGGCATCGGAGAGTGCTTTTAGCACTGGTGGTCGAGTGATTTCGGATTTTAGGAGTTCTTTAACTCCTAAATCGGTGGAGGCCTTGATGTGCATGCAAAATTGGTTGAGGGGCGATAATATTATTACTTTGGAGGATGATGCACCTTCAATTGACCACATTGAGTTCTATGAAAGTATTGAATCAGGTAAGTATATCATTTGAAGGAAAAGAACTTTATTTGTTTTCTTTTTTCAACTAAACATCAATTATATTTTTTATGTTTTGTATTGTGTAGAGTTGGCCAAATTAGCTTTAAGTATTGCCTCTCTTACTCTTGATCCACAACCACAAGAAGCTCCAAAGCAATCTCAAGGTTCTAATTCACAAGAACCTCCCCTTTTGCGTTTACAAGGTGCAAGGTTTTCACAAGCTCAAAGGCCTCCTAAACCTTCAAAGAGTAAGTGTCCAAAAGGAAAAGGAAAGGCAAATGTTTAAAACTTGAACGATGCAAAGTAAGTTGAAAACCAAGACTTTGTTGAATTCCATGAATCATTTATTTATTTTTTTGTTGTACTAATGCCATAAGGTATTTTGACATTGAACTTTGTTTGAAACTTTGAAGTTTGAACTTTAGTTGTATTATGGCAAACTTAGCTTTTCAATTGGGTTGTAGTAAAGTATTGTGATTGGTGATCAAGTTGAATTTTAGTAGATGTGATGTGTAAGAATTTAAAGTTTAAACCCATTGATGCATTGGATGTTGTCTCAATTTTGGTAGTTGTCATTTGCTGCAGTTTTGGTACATGTTAGCTGTTGTTTTTTGCTGCAGTTTTGGTGTCGTTTTTGCTGCAGTTTTTGGCTGCGGTTTTGGTGCAGTTTTTTGCTGCGTTTTTTTATGCAATTTTGCTGTTTTTTTTTTGCTGCATTGTTGTTGCTGTTTTTGTTGCAGTTTTGCTGCATGTTCATTAATTAATATATGAGGAAAATAAGACCGTCTTATGCATAAATAGGTGTATGTTTTAAATTGTACATTTTTTTTCTCAAAAACTAAATCGAAACCGTTTGAAACAGCACCGAACCAAACCAAATAGTTTGGTTTCATTTCGGTTTTGGCTTCAAAACAATACTGAACCGCATCGCAAAAAGTTTCAGTTTCGATTACTGTTTCACTCGAAACAGCAACCCCTATCACATACTATTGTATTCGGGTCAATTTTTTGAAAAGTTGATTGATCAACCAATCTAATGAATCCATTGTATAAAGGTTGCTACAATATTTTGGATAATAAGCGGTTCATAATGTATGAAAAAATATGGATGAGCCACTTTACATTATTTTGGTACTAGCATACCAGGGTATGTGTGCATGGGCATTTAAATCGTGAGTTTTCATTTATAACCGTCGAAAGGTTTTGTCTGGTTACCTAATATCTGAATGTCATTTTTTTTTTGCGAATTTTTACGTATGCGATCTTGAAGTATATGCAAGCAAGTTTGACGGTTAGATTAGCCAATTACTCTGAACAAAATTTTTAGCGAGGACAATGGGTTCTCACTGTAGCATTCCTGCTATAATTTCCCAAAAGTTTCAAATAGGGCGCCTTTTATTCACACCTACAGCGAGAAATGTTGTATTTGGGTTGCTTAAGTGTCCAGCGAGAAAAATATTTCTCGCATACAGCCCAAGTTTGTAAAACTCAATATTTTTAGTGTTATACGGTGTCGTTTATGGAAAGGTGGAAAAAGGAGGAGGCCTGAAGAAGGTGGAGAAGTAAACAGGGGAAAAGAAAAAGAAAGAAAAAGAGGTAGAAGAAGGATAACGAGGAGAAAAAACTATACCCGGTTTTTTTAGAGAGGTCGAAGGAAGTATAGAAGACTACATTTGAAGAAGCAAAGGGAATCATAACAAAAGTATGGTTCCACTCAGTAGGTTACCATTCCCTCACTCTTTCTCCCTTCAATTTCATATCTTTCTTTGATGCTGATCATGAAATCAGAATTACCCACATCACAATTTCACATTTTTACTTGGTTACGGATGTGGGCTTTCATCGTTTTACTGCAGTCCATGATTCATCCGCAGTGAAGTTAATTAGTATTCATTGTAATCTGAATTGGGTAAAACTTGATTGTTACTAGTTAATGGTTTGTGGGTTCTCATTGTCTCACTGTGAAGTTAGATGTCATATGGGAATGTGATTCTCTGATTGCTCCGTAATATGAATTGATTTTGTTTTAGTAATTGTTATTGATTTCTAAAGCGGCGCACTTGGTGCGATGACAAGTGCCTTCGCCCATAAATAGGGGTAAGGCTAGCCGACATTCACCTCTCCCAGACCCTACGTAAGAGCCTTGTGCACTGGGTACGACCCTTTTTGGTGAGTATCATTGAAATCAAAGTTATAGACATGATTTTGGGATTGTATGGAAGTATTCTGAAGTTATAATTAGAAGAGTTTGGGTTCTAATTTGCAGGGAACAAACGTTTTCTACGAAGAAAAACTATGTTTCAAGTAGCCTACTTTGGCTCTTGATTTCTATGTCCTTATGCATTCATTTTGATCCATTATCATGTGTTTTGAAACTAGACATGTCCATGATCAAAGCCTATCTGATTTCACATAATTCCGTTGAGTTTTGATATGTCAAAACCATGTACAAACTTGAGTCACGAAGCTGCCAGACAGCAGCAAATATTGGGTTTCCGGTTTCAGGGCTCCATTTTGTATCTTGCATAACTTTCAACTTAGTACCCCGTTTCCTACAAATCGTATATGCTTTTAATGTACTCAAAACAGGCTTTGAATCTCATGTTTGTTTGCATCATTTGGTATAGTTATGGGTGTTCAAAATCGGGCTTAATATTGGTTGGCTAAAACTGTTTTTCTAGGGCTTTTGTGGAGATGAGGCTGCTGCTTTTGCAATATTCATTCTTCTCACAATTTTTTCTTTTCTTTATAATTTACTGATCTATATTAAGTTTGTGCTTAAACCACTTAACCTACACAAAAAAAATTACCCATTTGTCTAATGTCATGAATTGATGTATCTTTCCATTCCACCAACATGTGCGGCAAAGAGAAACAATCCAAGCACAATTAAGCATCTATAATTTAACACTAAGAAAATGTTTGATGCAAAATGCTTATGTAGGCAGATTAAACGAAAGTTGCTATACGGATCGTGCCTTTTAAGTCCAAAAGTGAGACATGTACTTTAAAATATAAAAGACTTTGAGAAATTAGGATTGTATCTTTCTTTCTATCTCCCAACTATTTTAACCATGACTTCTTGTAAGTTTCAATTCTAATTGTCTTACTAACTTATATCTTTTCAGTTGGCAGTATAGAGAACTATCATTTCTAGTTAGAAAGCATTGAGAAACTGTATACCATCTGCTTTATCTCCTCTTAGGTAAGTTGCTTGATTTCTAATTTTATTGTTTTAACCTCTCACGTTGTTGAAGTTGTAAAATATATGTGGATCATTGGTAATTAGAATCATAAACATGATATCTTTGGAATTAGATCATAAACATGATATAGGACCTATTTGATAGGTGTTAAAGATGTAGGTCATACTTTTTTGTTTTATTAGCATTGGAGGGTCATAAGGTCGGGGCAAAAAAATAATGATGTTTTGATTGTTAACATTTCTTAGCAATGGATCGAAGTTGGATGTTCCTTAAACATAGATTTTGTGATGCATTCGCTGATGGTGTAAACTCATTCATATTGGCTGTAAAGAAACATTGAATGAGGAATACAAGACACGTTGTCCATGTAGAGACTGCCTAAATGGGAATCTTCATTCTTTGCATGTTATCCGTTCCCATTTATATAATAGCGGGTTCGCACCACACTATAAAGTTTGAACTTTACATGGGGAATTTCAAGAAACTGGGTCAAGTGCCCAAATAGAGGATGATAGTGAAAATGATAGTGACAGTGAGGATAATGAGATGTTTGAGATGTTACATGATTTTCAAGGCCCAACAGATATGGGAACTAATGTTGATGCCACTAGGGGCAATGACAACTCTCATGTTAGTAAATATGAGTATCTGTTTGGCAAAGCTAAAAGGGAGTTTTATCCTAGTTGTGAGAACTTTTCTGTTTTAAGCTTTATTGTAGAGTTTATGCATATTAAGTGTCTCTCTCTTATGAGTAACAAGCATTTTGACATGCTACTCAATTTGTTAAAAAGATCGCATTCAAAAGAAGCATCTATTCCATCAACAAATAATGATGCAAAAAAAAAAATGCTACGAGAGTTGGGGTACCCGGTGCAATAGTTTCCCCTGATCAATTGTAATTATTCATTGTCCATATTCATATAACTAATTTTTCGTGTTGTTAAGCTTTCTCAAATAACTTGCATATTTTAACTTTGTTAGTTTTTTTCTTCTCGAAGAATGGCAGGAAAAAGGAAGCGAATCCCTCGTGACTCTTCAAGTGAGGCATCAACTGATAATCCACAAATTAGAGCTGTTGTTGTGATACCTTCAAGCAAGACAGTTGTTGCTGTTATATCATCAGTCAATACCCAGGGAAGTGCTAATGGTATGCTTTTTTATTTTGAATGTTATCTATATTAGGTTGCTTAATCGAAGTGATTTTCTTCTCTAAGTGTTTGAATATAATCTGTGTAAGAGTTATGATGTATTTTATTAACTATTTGAACTTTTCATTGATGTATTAAAAGTTAAAGCAAGTGCTTGATATAAACCATATAAACCTCAAAAGGTGTTCTATTTTATAGCAAGAAAATGTGGCTCTTTTCTTTTAGGATGTTATTAGTGTGTTCAATTGATTTTTTATTCTTATGGTTTTCTTGATCCTTGGCGTTATTGTTCCACTTGTTTTGTACTGTCTTTGTTTCTGTAAAAGGTTCTTGTATCATATGTAAAATAAATTTTGCATTAATGACATTTTAGGTGAACCGAAAAAAAGAAGGTCAAAGACCCGTGGGAAGAATTCTGATAAACTTCAAGAGCAGCTTGGTGGTTTGAAAATACCAATTACTCTGACAAAACTAAAGGGGAAGCCCACAGGTCCGAATTCCTCATTTCTTGTGAATGATATTGGTTTTGTGGTTCAGACCTATGCACCACTAAATGTGAAGCAATGGAGGAATGTAGAAAAGAAGGATGTGGATAAGATGATTGAAAGAATAACTGTGAGTAATATTTTCATTTCACATTTTTGTTATATTCAGTATGTAAAAATCTTTCTTAAATTAGATTTATTATAAATTGAATTCCATGCAGAGCAAGTACGATATTGATATGTCACTAACTCAAGTTAGTACATTTATTAAGAATGCATTACAAAGGCGGTTTGTTGATTTTCGACACAAGTTGAAGAAGCATTTTGATTCCTTCCCAACTCTAGAAGAGGCAAAACAAAACAAACATGAGGATGTAACTAGTCAAGAGGAATGAAATTTTCTTTGTGATCATTATGCAAGTGTTCAATTCAAGGTACACATGTATATTAATGAACTGAATTGTGGTTGTCATGTATGTTGTTTATCTTCTTCATGTCACCAAATTTATTTTTCTATGCAAGAATGCTCAAATAAAAATGCAATTAACAGGTCTCATTTGACTTACAATCATAAAGTAGGGTCAAAATCTTTTAGGGCCCATGAAGAAGAGATTGTAAGATGTGTTTTTCATAATTTTAATCTAGATTCTAGGTGGATAATAAGTTATTAACTTTAATTTGTGATTCATGTATTAGGAAGCCAAAACCGGAGAACAACTAAGTGCAATTGATTACTTTGAGGTTGTGCATAAAAGCACCAAAAATGGTTGGGATGAAGGAGCTAAACTGAAGTGGGTAAGTTAGTTATGTACATGCTAGTTGTGTATATTCTAGTCTTGCTATGTCAATGTATATGTTTGTATTCAATGTTTATGTGTATGTCATAATATAACATGTAAACTTTTGAAAGCGTGTATTGTTGTCTTGCTTATTTCTCCTACATAAAATAGTCTCGCCACTTATAAGACATGTAAATATAAAGGTGTTTTCCATGACTCGTGGTGTTCAGTGTTCCCTATCACTTTTATGTCATTCCTTGGACTCAAGGTTGGCACACTAAATATAATTGTTTGACAATTACCTCTTATTTAGCTCAAGAGATGACATGTAATTCGAGGCTTGATAAGTTGCAAGGCTTTTTTTTTTTTTGTGCTTGTATGAGTTTGATAATGTCATTGTGTTGATAAAGGTATATTATTGATCATAAGAAATTATAATTATAGACAAGTCATTTGCGATTAAATCGAGATAGAAGAATCTTTGAAGCTTTTATGTTTATGATATATATATATATATATATATATATATGAAGGAACCAAATGTGATAGATTTTATGTTTATGTACATGAAGGAGTTAAGCATGATAGTTTATTTTTCATTTGTAGGAAGATATGCTAACTATGAAAAACGAAACAACTCTTCCAGATGGTACGGTGACGTTGACAGATGATGAAATTGTTCTAGGGGTTCTTGGTCACAAGTCTGGGTACTTCAAAGGTCCTTCAAAGTCTGTCTCTCATGAAGACACTATGTTGGACAAACATTTAGAAGAAAAACTTGAGACACAACAACAAGAACTTGTGACAACAAAACAAGAGCTTGGTGAAGCAAAACAAGAGATCCAAGAATTGAAGGAGAACCAAAAGAAATTTGAGGAACTCCTACACAAAATAATGGAAGGGCAGCAACCACCTACATAGGTAGTTCTTTTGTTTTGCCGGAATATGTGAACTTTTTGTGAAAATGTGAACTTTCATAGGTGTTAACATTAAGCTTAACTAATTTTGTAGACTATGAATTATCATTGTAAGCTATTTTGGTTTTGGACTAATATGAATTAACTTTTAGTACCTTTGATCATTAATTCTTGGCACTGAATTAATTCTAGTTACAGGGAGAAACCAACTTCTCGCACTAGGTTACTTATGAGAATAATTATCTTTAACTTACAGCGTGGAATTTTACCTTTGTCAAAGTTCTCGCTATAGACTTGTTACAACGAGGAAACGAGTGTCTCCTAGATACTTATCAACGAGGAAATTCATTCTCGCAACATATGATCTGTAGCGAGAAATAATATGATCATCGCTAAAAACTCAAGTACAAATTATTCGCCAAAAGATATTTACAGCGAGGAATTTTATCCTCGCACAAGTTATGGAATGTTAATATTTAGGTTGTCAAAAGGTTTTGGCGACCTCATTCCAACCCTTTTAGCGAGGAATTTGTCACCGCTACAACTCAACTACGAGAAAACGTTCCACTCTCGCTGTATCATTTCTGTGAGGAAACAATTCCTCGCTGTACACATTTCCCGATGGGCCTACTACGAGGAACGAGCGAGGAATGTTTTTCCTTGCTGAAAACCTTCAGCGATAAAACAACAACTTTCAACGAGGACAAAAGTCCTCGCCAAACAACTATTTTGTTGTAGTGGATATTAAGCCTACAAACCAAGCTACAAGCAATGCATAAGATAATCCAAACAAGCCAATTATTGACCAATTTCTTTTAAGAAATTTTCAAGCACTTTCGATTGAGTACCTTTTTATAATTTCTAAAAAAAAATAAAAACAAATGAATTTCACACTACAAAATCATGGATGGCTAGAAATATAGTTCTTCACTATTGGAGATTGTCATTTGTAATTATCCTTTTGAGCACATGAGACAAATTAACCAATTAGAATATTAATGGGTAACAATTAACAGTCTAAAACTTATTTAGTTTGATTTCACCATAATAAGGTATACACTATGAAATCCTATTCCTAGATTTCACTATTGTAAACTATGTATTTGTTTTAACGAAATTTTATATTATTTTTGGGAATTTATATTCATTTATTTGAATTTGAAATTCAATTAAATTAATTACGAAGTTTAAAGTTTGATCATTAATCAACAAAAATCCCAAGACTTTTGGGTTCACACTAAATATAATTGAATAAAACTCGATCTAACGAGCGCGTAGGCAAAAAAATTTTGCGAATCGGGGTTGAAACGAAGAAACTAGAGATGTTTTAATTTTAGTTTTTAAAGTAAAAAAATAAAAAATAAAAAAGAAATCTCTGGAAGCTGCCAGGTGGCAGCGGGGGAAAGGAAGGGAATGAGGGAAATGAGGGTGACGAATGAGGGAAGAGATCAGGGAGGGAAAAGAGAAAGTTGAGATACACACAGCCATGACCCTTTTTCCCTTGACCGATTCCAACCCGCGACGTCCGACGTTCGACATCCGTTCGAGTTGATTTTGATGTCTATGGAAAGATCTCGATGAGGCCAACATCCATGTGGTATTATATTTCTCAATTTCTAACCTAAATTTACAAACCGAAGCCACAAAGTCCACTGTTTTTCGGTAGTTTTCTCCTTTTTTGGGTGACTTCAACAATAATTTCCATCAACCACTTCAACTAATAAGCTCCCCTCAACCTCAGGAAAAAGGTCCAAGCAGTGGTGGAGGCATCGGAGCACGTATGACGGTCGAATCGAAACACACCCATTTTTAGGGTTTCCGGCGGTCCAAGGGAAATTTCAGCCTTTTTCCGGCCGAATTCAACTTCATCCCATGTATGAAAATTTCTCCCCTCATTGAGATATACATGCTTATAAAATTTGGTAATTTTTGGAATTAATTGATTTTCGGCGAATCGGGGCGGCCTGCCACCGCTTGTGGCGGTGCGTGGGCCGAGACCCCACCTGACCTTCCTAGGCTAAACTAGATGCCCCAATTCCATATGTGACATTCGATTGAAGAAATTCCATCGTTTGAATATAGTTGTGATAAAGGCCGCCACTTGTTCATTATATGAATCGATGATCCGACCGTTGTATTGTCACCAAACTTTAATAGGTTATTATTCATAATATTTAAGGTCCTTAGGAACTTATAGATCAGGAATCCAACGTACAAATCTTCCTGAATTGAATTCCTAAGTTTATAAAACCAAACATTAACTGCCATTTAATTTTAGCGATATGCGGAGATCCGACCATTGGATCGTTCTGAAATTTTAGGATATTGTTCTAAAAGATCAATGAGACTCTTGGGAAGTTATGGATCAGAGATCTGGTAGGCACATCTTCAAGATTGAGTTATGTAGGATTGTCGACCCTACGTGTGACCATGTCGACTGAGGGTTGACTTTCAGATAAAATGTCCCGAATCGTTCCTAAATGATGAATTTAGCATGACTAGAGACCCGATAGAGTCTAGTGGGCCTATCTTGGTTAGTGAGATATTCTAATTAATGCTTACCTCGGTTTATGTGATTGGAACGCCTTATTGTGACATGCATATATGTATTTAAATGCTTGTTAATATGAATGATGTGTATGATTAATTTTATGACAATGTGAACCTAGAATCTTAATCGAAGTATTATATAGAACTTTTATGCTTGTAAGACAAGATAGTTAGTGGTCATACGAAGTTGATAGTGTAAGTGCCTACGTGTGTTGAATTGATTGCACCAGATATTAGTGGTAATTGGAGGGTCCTGCTTGGTATATCCGCGATAGGGGACCATATGTAATTTAGGGGTGATCATGCTTGATATATCCGTGATGGGCTATCACCAGTTGCACGATTAGACTATGCTTATGGTCCTGCTTGGTTTATCTGCAATGAGGAACCATACGCATTATAGGGATGATCATACTTGGTATATCTGCGATAGGTGATCACTACCTAGAGTTAGGACGTGGTTCTGCTTGGTATATCCGCGATAAGGGACCACACGCTAGACTATGATTATGGTTCTGCTTGGTTTATCCGCAACGGGGACCACACACATCTTATAGGTGATCATGCTTGGTATATCCACGAATATGTGATCACTTCCTAGAGTTAGGACGTTATCCTTTAGTATATATGTGATAGGGGACCACACATTAGACTATGCCTATGGTTCTTCTTGGTTTATCCGCAATGGGGGACCATACACATTCTAGGGGTGATCATGCTTGGTTTATCCGCGATAGGTGATCACTACCTAGAGCTATATGATACAGTCTTGCTTGATATATCCGCGAAGAGGGACTGTTAGGAGTGATGATGCTTGATATATCCGCGATGGGTGATCATTGCCTGCACATTTAGATTATGCATATGGTTCTGCTTGGTATATCCGTAATTAGGGACCATATGCAAGCTAGGGTGATGATGATTAGTTGTACTTGTACATTTCGATAGGCGATCTTGTTTTAGTTGGATTCCATTGCCAGAATCCCTACTCTTGCTCATTTCCATAAGGTTAGTCCGGCCTTAGATTCAAGTGAATAGTACTTGCTCACATTAGGCATTATGTTTATAAATTAGATTGACCATGTTATTATTTATAATCTAAGTGGGGAATTGTATAGACTTCTTTTATTAAATTTTGTGAGGTGATACATGATCTTGTTGTAATTAAATGTTAATATCGTGCCTCCTTGATTCATGAAATTGGTTAATTGAAGCGATTGTGGAATGATGTTGGATATGAATGTTATTAATATGATTAGAATAGTTGATGAATGTGACTAGAGGATAATATTGTGCTTTGTTGATCCTTTGATATGTTACATGATTTGGATTGTGATATTGTGTTGAAAACATAGTGATTTTATGATTGATGGAATGGAAATCTTGCATGTCATGTGGGTTCATTATGTAGCTTGAATCGATTAATTCATGCTTGTCAAGTCCAAATAATTGATTAAGGAATGATACGCTTCCCTATTAGAACATACTGGGATAAGTGTCGGAGTTTAGTGATTAACAAACTACGAACGGCTTGATCCTTGTTTAGGGTACGTAGGCAGTCTAACGAGGATGTTAGATGCAGTCATAAAGTATACGAAAAATTACTACGCAGTTGGATCTTGAGTTGTGCCTTGCCCATATCCCGGAGGCGGGGTATGTTAGATATACGGATATTTGGTGACGTCACGTGTTGATTCTGGACGTGGTTCTGCTTGGTATATCCGTAATGGGGGACCATATGCATGCTAGGGGTCATGATGATTAGTTATACTTGGTACATTTCGATATGCGATCTTATTTTGGTTTGATTCTGTTGAGAGGTTCGGAATCCCTACTCTTGCTCATTTCCATAAGGTTACCAGCCTTAGATTCAAGTGAATAGTAATTGCTCATAGTAGGCATTATGTTTATCAATTAGGTTTACCATGTTATTATTTATAATCTAAATATGGAATTGTATAGACTTCTTTTATTAAATTTTGTGAGGTGATACATGATCTTGTTGTAATTAAATGTTAATATCGTGCCTCCTTGATTCATGAAATTGGTTAATTGAAGCGATTGTGGAATGATGTTGGATATGAATGTTATTAATATGATTAGAATAGTTGATGAATGTGACTAGAGGATAATATTGTGCTTTGTTGATCCATTGATATGTTACATGCTTTGGATTGCGATATTGTGTTGAAAACATAGTGATCTTATGATTGATGGAATGGAAATCTTGAATGTCATGTGAGTTTGTTATGTAGCTTGAATCGATTAATTCATGCTTGTCAAGTCCAAATAATTGATTGAGGAATGATACTTTTTCCTATTAGAACGTACTAGGATAAGTATCGAAGTTGAGTGATTAATGAACTACGAATGGCTTGATCCCTGTTTAGGGTACTTAGACAGTCTAACGAGGATGTTAGATGCAACCATAAAGTATATAAAAAAATTACTACACAGTTGGATCTCGAGTTGTGCCTTGCCTATATCCTGGAGGTGGGGTATGTTAGATATACGGATATTTGGTGACGTCACGTGTCGATCCTAGACGTATATCGGGATCGGGGCGTGACATACACGATCATCACTACTACCAATTTCGCATATATTATGGTGAAATCAAACATTATGTTAAAGTTAAATTAAACTAATAGATCTTAACAATTACCCATTAATAATGTAAGAGGTTGATTTGCCACGTCTATTTTCAAGGCTATCAAGAGATTATAAGAGAGTCCATAATTTTGCCTAATATTATGTGCCTTGGCCCAAGTAAGAGATCATGATACACTCCATCTCTCTCTTTAGGACTAAACTAAGCAAAGACAAAGAGGTAGAAATTGGGAAGCAAGGGAGGGGAGAGTAGTTGCCCGAGACTAGATCAGATTTAAGTTCTGCAATTGTATTATTTGACTTGACTACTTGCACAAAGTTAATGAAAATTTTATGGTGCTCTGAGTACGAAGCCTCCAAGAAAATATCCAAAGAGATGATGAAAAACAAAAGAAAATGAATAAGAAAGACAAATTAAGGGCACATCATTATCATCATTTCATACCTTTTATTTAAATAAATAAACAAGCACCTAACCCCTCACGAAGCCGTGGATTTTAAAACTTCGTTAAATGTGTAGGACATGTTAAAATTTATTTACATCCATATCAAAATTTATTTACATCTTTATGTTCAATAAGAAACAAATGATACGTGTCATAGAGTATGTTAAGCCTTTATATAGTTAAAATACATATAAAAATATCTTGTTTTCTATGTCACACTTTTAACATTATTGTTTCGTACTTCAATCTTCTTTCTTCTTTGTTGCCAAAATGATGATTTTCTTGCACCCATGCATAGAAGGTTTTTTATTTTATTTTATTTTTTTTACAAGCAAAAATTGATTGATATTTCATTCATCATCTCAAAACAATACATAGGTGCCAATTGGGTACAGTACTCCAGTGACCAAACAATGATTTGAAGGTGAATTTGCTTTAGCAAGACAACAATAATAAAACACTGTTCTAAAAATCCCCGCCTAGCACCGCCTAGGCCCCGCCTAGGCGCTAGGCGGCTGGTCACCGCCCCGATTAATGCCTAGACCGCCTAGGCATCCGCCTAGCCCACCCAGACCTGCTGAGGCGCCCACCTAGACCGCCTAGGCACCCGCCTGGCCCGCCCAGACCCACCTAGACACCTGCCTAGGTTGCAACTCACTTAGATAAAAAATAGATAACTTTCCTTTTGCATTTTATTGTTTCCAATAAATTGTAACAGACTTATTGAATACTTAAATAAACACACATTATATGTTTGCTCCCTATGTTTTCATTATGTTTCAATACTTCATAATATAGATGTCATTCTATTTTCTAGTTTATGACGAAATTATGTATATTTTAAGTATAAACAGACACTTATTTACACAAAATAAAATATATTTACTTAAATCCGCCTAGTCCGCCTAGTCGCCCGCCTAAGCTCCGCCTAGCCGCCTAGGCGCTAGGCCCCATCCCGCCGCCCGACTAGCGCCTAGCGCCTTTTAGAACCTTAAAACCCCTAAACGACTACCACATGTGCGAAAACTTTACACGCCACCATACAAATCTATCGCGGAACGATAGAGATAATAGATTTGTATCAGCAACTACAAAGGAACATTGCCAAAGAGCGAGGCCACATAAATTCATCGCAGGAGCGAGACCACAGAAAGTTATCGTAGATAGACGAGACCACATAACACATTGCTTGAAGCAAAAACTATATCTAGCCAACGTTACAACGTGGCCACAACACTCGCTAGGTGAGATAACATGACTAAACTAAGATAAACTAACTTAAACTAAACTAATATGAAACTAAACAAAAAAGAAAAAAATCGAGAAGGGAACTATAGCCTGCAATGACAAGCACCAATATGACCACCATCATCAAGCCTCGCAATAGATGGAGAGACATCGAAGTGTCCAGATCTGGAAACCATAAGCAGCGAGGCCTCCAAAACAGGTCGACCTAGGCGCAACCCCAGATTTCACACCCAAGGCTGAGCAGCCCAAAGTTTGCACGACCCAGGTGGCGCAACACCAGATGTGGGCGTAGATGGGGCTCGAACCTGACCTAAATCAAAGAGAAGCCTTGATAAGAGCACAAAACTAATCTGGGATTGAGGCCAGTAGTGCACAAAATGTTAAGGGAGGGAAGAGAGAACGGTGCCCACATGGAGGAAGAGAAGGAAAAGAACCATGAATGGGGATGGAAAAAGTTGAAGAAACGCAGAAAGGAAAAAGGCAGTGGAGCAGGAGGGGGAGAAGGAAAAACTAAGGGAAGAAAGGAAGAAAATGGAAGCTAAGATGAGGATATAGGGATGGGCTACCACCGACCCTAAGCTATGGCAAGAGGTAGACGGCTAGAGTGATTTGCAGGCAAGGGTTTCTGGAAGGAGAAGGTCAGGCGACGGCTAGGGTAAAGGGAGACGGTCAGAAGAATTCCCATGCATAGAAGTTTTAGATATGGATCAAAACTAACATGCAATATAGAACTTCTGCTTTTCACTTGCTTATTGATTGGGTTACAATCTAAGCTTGAGAAAAGCATTACATGAGCTAAAAAACATAGTTAAGAAAAGAAAGAAGCTCGGTGCGTTTGTTGCACTAGACTGTCTCAGACCGAACTAGCTTCAGGGACTAAGCTGGACTGGCTTAGACTAGACTAAGCTGGACTGGCTTAGACTAGACTAAGCTGGACTAACTTAATGAAGCGTGTGGTGCAGTGTCGGACTAAGAAGTTGGACTCTAATGTTCTATTTTTAAATCTATATATACAATATTTTATCATTAATTTAATGTAACTACCAGTTTTTTTATTATTATTTTATCATTTGCCCTTTCGCTAAAATCATCTTCTTCCATCATTTTTATCTCCGCACATTGCCTCCTTCCCCTTTCCATTTTTTCTGCCTTTTTCTCCCTCATTTTCTCAGTGCCACTGTCTCCCTCCCCTCTATCTTTTTTGTCCCATTTCACCCCTAATTGGATGAAAAGGTATTAAATTCATAAATTGGATGAAAAGGTATTAAATTCATAAATTGTACGACAAGAAACAACAAATGCAAAGATTGTTTTCTTAAGAAATATAAATAAAAATTATAATTTTCTTATATAACTTTTGGGACGTAAGGTACACTAACAGTTCAAGTCAGATATACGTGGTGGGCGAGTATTGCTGGACTTGTTTTTGGGGCGAGTCTGGCTGGCGTTCTCCCTTTGGAAATGGTGTTCACAACAAGGCCATCATCAGATCTAATCACCAACCTTCATTTTTGGTTGAGGTCAATTTTCATATTGAGAACTAGTTGGAAATACTTAATGGGCCGGGCTCATTAGAGCTAGTGGCAGTTTTGAAGTATCACAACAATCAGTACCATTTGTCACAAAAAATCAAAAGGAGAAATTAATAACCATCGTTTTTTTACCTCAAACTATTGGCATGTAAGTGTCTCCGTCGTCTTCTGATTATCCTCCTAATCGGAGAAGAAGGGCAACCAAATGCTCGCTGTACGTCGTCGTTTTCTAAGGCATCAAAATCTTGGTCCTCTAAATTCGTGGTTTTCTGATTCTCCCGACGCTCCTAATAATTGATTCCATGGTCTGATCTTCGGCGAATCGCAATCCGACTGTGGCGATGGCGTCGGCGTAGAACCAATGGAACCCTTCAATGCGTATTTCCGACGAACCGGTTTGGACCGGCCGGATTAATGGCAATGAAGCCGTCACTTTCTTCGAGGGCTCCGATCTCCCCAAACATGCCCTTGCGCAGGTACTCCCTCTATATATGTATGTGTGTGCTTTTGTGTGTGTGTGTGTATATATATATATTTATAATTGGATGAGTATTGTAGTGTGTTTGAGTATATTTGTGTAATTATAGTGGTTGATCGGGATTTGATGCTGGTGGAAATGTGTTCCAAATCAGATTGATTTTGAATTTGTAGTTTAATTGTAGTTGAAGTGGTTAATGTGAGCTCGGGATGTCGTAATTCTCTGATCCAAGCTGAGATTATTATTTCGTGTTAGTATAATTATAAATGCGGAATTGATGGTCAAATGGTAGAAAATAAGTAGATGAAGGATTTATACTACAGATACTAAGGTTGAGAGAGTTATGTTATCAGGTCATTAATTTACTTTCTGGTGTATCCGTTCGACCTTATGTGGTAAGCAGACTTTAGAAATGTGTTATGTGACCTAAGGACTGACCTAGGATTGTTTATTACATTACAATAATGTAGTTGAACTGACGCATCTTTGTAAAACTTGTACTATCCCTATCCCGGAGTTAAAGTTGTTTATTTTTCCTCTTCTGTGTGGTGGATGATTGACAATGTTTAGTTGGTGGCTTTTAGCTTGAATTCCTGAACATAACAGGAGAGATCAAGCATAATTTTCTGCGAGATGCTTTGCTGCTAGATTGTCGTTCTTTGCATGATGTGTTTGTATTTTGATGTAAAAACTTACTCGATGCCAAAATTTTTTTGTAGATATAAATGTTTATTTGTAACTGGGAGTAATTTTTTGCTGGCCAATTGACATACAATGTGAGATCCCATATCGTCCAGGGGAGTGGATCCTCTATGCCAATTAGCACGAGGCCTTTTGGGGGCTCATTGACTTCGGATTCCATCGGAACTCCGAAGTTAAGCGGGTTCGGGCGAGAGCAATCCCAGGATGGGTGACCCATTGAGAAGTTCTGCTCACGTGAGTTCCCAGAAACAAAACTGTGAGGGAGTGGTCGGGGCCCAAAGCAGACAATATCGTGCTACGGCGGAGTCGAGCCCAGGTCGGGATGTGACAATTTGGTATCAGAGCCAATCCTTGGCCGGAAGTGTGCTTACGAGGACATTGGGCCCCTAAGGGAGGTGGATTGTGAGATCCCACATCGTCCAGGGGAGTGGATCCTCTATGCCTTATATGTACATACCCACCTCCAATTAGCACGAGACCTTTAGGGGACTCACTGGCTTCAGATTCCGTCAGAACTCCTAAGTTAAGCGAGTTCGAGAGAGAGCAATCCCAGGATGCGTGACCCAGTGGGAAGTTCTGCCCACGTGAGTTTCCAGAAACAAAACCGTGAGGGTGTGGTCAGGGCCCAAAGCGGACAATATTGTGCTACGGCGGCGTTGAGCCCGGGATGTGGTGGAGCCTGGGTCGGGATGTGACGTACAATTGAAGGAAAATTTGTGAAAAACATGTTCATTTGAGCAACATCTATGGCATGCAATTAACAATTAAAGGCGGAATCATGCTTGTATGCACTCAAAAACAAAACATTACCCATGAAATTCAAAGCCTAGTAGAAATGGTGAACCAAGACTCAACTCAAGATCTAAGAGAAAGAGTTGAGTAACTTTATACCTTTGAAGTACCTCTTTGCTTAGCAAAGGTTAATCACCCATGTGAGGGCCTTCTGCCTTTGTCACCTTGCTCCTTGGCTCCATGGATGAAGGTGGAAGAACTTTGCTTCTTGGATCCATGCCTTCTTGGATGTGGATGGAGGAATAGGTTTCTCCAAAAGTCACCAAAGTTGGAGACCTCTAAGTTTCGACACCAAGGATGGTTGAGGAAGAAGATGAGTGACCATGGAGGAGTTAGATGCTAGTAAACCCCCCATGGTGGCCGGCCTCCCTAGAGAGAAAGAGAGAGCCAAAAAACTCTCATCTTTCCTCAAAGAAAACCCTAATGAAGAAAAAGCTATAAAGTCATATTTATACCTCCCTTCATTGGAGTGGCAAACTTGTAATAAGTCCAAAACCCACTCCCTCTCTAATCATGGCCGGCCTCCCTAGTGTTAGTGGGTTAATTGCCCATTTTGTTTTAGTTGTCACACAACTTAAACCTTATGTGCCTTGTGGACCAAAACCTTTTTGTGTCCCGAAACCCAAAACTAACTTAAGGCCTAAAACGAACCTTTCGTTCTAGATTAATTAACTTTTAATTAATCCTTGCCACATACAATTAAACTATTTAATTGTCCTTACTCATCTTCATTATATCCTTCAATCATTACCTTACACGGTGTGCGATCCATTAGGTTCCTCTTAGCGAGGCAGTGGGCGATTGTTACTCTTAACGATCGATTATGAATTGAAACATACTTTCAATTCTCCCTTAAAATGATTATGCATCTTTAGGGCTTCCACAAACCATGAGTGACACCTAGCAGTGTATCATGGCTACCCAAGCTAATCAGAAGAGGTGGAGAACCTATTCAGTTTAGGATTACAATGCAATACGGTCTTTCTCTAATACAATACTCTGATCACATTGTTTGGTTTGATAGTTTATTCATGTCTACTATCCAAGGTGATTCATTTACTTATATGATTACTTTGAATGTGATTTGGAACGACTTCCTCAATCTCATTCATACTCTGGCCAGAGATTTTTAATCATATCATAGAGTATTCTCCCTCAAACAGTTTGAAGGTTAGAGATCCCTTGTTGCGCATTCACTTGCCTCCATGGCTAGGTGGCTTAACCCCAACTATGCCGTGGACACCCTCTGACGGAGTGACTTTGACATAGTCAAAGATCAAGGACCTAACCACAAGACAACTGTGATGCCTCAGGTCAAATGACTACTTTGCATTATCCCAACCATGAGTTCTCATATGACATGAATATGAGAACTCCTCGTTGATCGCGTTCAGTGGACTCATTCTCTATCGAGCACCTACATGCTTGTCTTGGTGTCATTCACACCAATGACTCGAGACCTGTCACTCTCCCTAAGAGAAGACATAGCACGTACTGATCTTAACGGACTGTCAATGCCCAATTGGCAATCCTATGATCAGGAACGTTTAGGATATGTATACAAAAGAGAATGGTCTCATGAATCTAACTTCTTTAGATTACATTCTCCTAATAGCATATTCCTTGGACTTATCGTTTAAGCATATAACATTTATATGAGACAGCTTGAAACAATAATCTTTGCCCTTTATATTAAACTAGATTAGTTTAACATGTGAAATGTCCGTAAAGTATCATCATATGATTGGTTTTAGGGCACATTTCCAACAATCTCCCACTTGCACTAGAGCCAATCAGCTTGGTTATCAGTGATGATACCTCTTCTGAATTCATTTCAAAAATGGCTGAGTAGTAGGCCTAGACAATGGATATCTATATGTTATCCATAGAAGCAACCTTGAGAATAACGACGTCACCATTATACATGATTCTCAATCATGTGGTTTAGTCTCTCACTTGAGTTCGGATCTTGATGAGACCTTGATTCCCTGGCTTGAGCTATTGCCCCATTAGTGTCGTAGTGTCGGTACACTAGAGACACTTTCTGGTTGGAACCGAATAGAAAGTTCATAAATGAACTTTCCCATCCAAACAACATTGTTGTAAACTTCTATATGGCGATATATTTTGCATTCATGGTAGAACACACTAAAGTCATTACTTGTAATGTTTCCACCCAAATATCTCTTTAGTCATAATAAAGAGATATCCTATTATCTCTTCATTCACAATGAAGAGACATCCAATGATGGATACTATATTAGATTCATAATCTAATACATTTACGCTTCCATTGCGTCACTTTAATTCTTCCTCATTCTTGAGGAATATATCCTTTAGTATTTCTTAAATACTTAAGGACCAACTTGACAGTTGCCATGGTTCTGATCCTGGGCTTGTACTGATATCATCTTGTACCGTTCTAGGTACAGCTCATATCAGTGTTTTTCATACAATATGAAATACGTAAATCGCCTTTATGCGTATGCATAAAGGATTCTAGTTACGCATTATGTTTCTTTGGGAGTCAAAGGGTACATTCCCTTTGAGGAGAGCAACTTCCTAGTCTTACTAGAGTTGTCCTTCTGATTGAAGTTTATCATCATATAAAAACTTCCTAGCATCTTTTGTCTACCATTAGGTCTCGATATAATCCAATTATATCTTGAAATCGATCATTATAGATTTCCATCCTATGTGTATAGACTATGTCTCCCATATACATTCTATCATTATAGAACGTTTAAAGTCATAACTTTAACGAAGAAGAATTCCTTTCATTTCCAAAATTAATATATCAAATATATGTTCTAATTTAGGAATATGATTAACTCCCACTAATCTTTTGTAAACCTAGTAAACAAAAGATTCATTTACATCTTTATGAGAAATCAAACGATTTGATCTTTCTCTCATAAGATGCTTATAGCTCCCACTAGCTTGCTAAGATTCATGATGGATGGATCTCTACAACTTACAAGTATTATGATTCGTTGTTTTAGACATATATTATCAAGACTATCTTGATAATGGTTTCGGAAACCCATATTACGTCTAAACATTGAATCACTATTTAGTTGTACCTAGCAATCTTCGAATTAATAGAAACCAAGACTACATCAAGGATGATTTCTTCCAAGTCAACCAATCTTGTTGATTGTAGTCACCTTAAGCTACCAATTAGCCATGAAGGTTTCATTATTTCGGGTCAAATGGTATTATACCATTTCCTTGAGTATATGTCACATATACACTCAATGTAGTCATAAGGATTTTCATTCTTATTTCTTTCGAATTAAGAGGTGTAACTCCATGACATAGTCATAAAGTTCAAACCATTAAACTAAGACGGTTTATAAATCCTTCTCGACTACCTTGGAGCTAGTGGTGTGGGAACTAGGTTGTTATATTTGTTGATTATCATCTTGTCTCTCAAAGAACCTATTCTTTGAATTCTATGTCTCGTTCATTTGCTCTATGTTAGGCAAATCCTAGTGTAGGATTATAATGAACTACCCAACAAACAACATTTGTTAGTTGGTTCATAGAAGTGATATCCAAAAGTTAATTTAAGGATATCCCACAAGATTGTTCTATAACAAATATTGCTTATTAGCACATAACCTCAAGTCTTAACACGATTAAGACTTGTCTTTCTTTCCAACTACATCATATGGAGTTATGAAATGTTTTGGAAGATTTTCTAATTGACAATCATATTGACTTACAAATATATATCCTATATATGGGTAATTGATAACATCCAACGAACTAAATCTTATTCAAGTTCGTTTTTCTCCCATTGGAGAAATTCATTATCTTATGATGCTTCTTTCCTTGATATCTATCAATGAAACTTTTCTAAACTGTTATCTTTCCTTGGATCAAATCTAAGGAGATAAATACTTTAGACATCTTACTCATCAACTTACATTCTTGAATTCTTTGAAACCTTTTGCAAAGTATTCGGACTTGTGTTTATTCAAAATAAACTATAGTCCAACCGAGAGCGATCTTCGGTGAATGTCAAACAACATGAGTAGTATTATGTCATGGACATGTGCCACTAACATGTAAGTGAATTAACCTCAATAACTTTGTGATTCTTTCTTCTTTCCAAAAGAATAAAGATTCGAACATTTCGCCTCTATACAATTTTAACAAGAAGGCATCGGATCCGGATCTAACGATCCAAAGCATCCATATATGATCAACTCGTAGTTTATGTTTTAGAGGTGTCACAACTCAGTGGGATTAGTCACTACCTTGCAACCTTTTGGGTTTTAAGCATCGTTATGTTCTAAATAGTTAACACTACCACATTATCTCTACTATGGAGACAATCAATCAGATTACAATAATCCAATCATTTTTAAAGAACAATTGTTTTGTCAAACAAAACATTCAACCATCACTTAACATTATAGTGACGGAATTAAGTTCCTTTTTCAAATTGGAATGTAAAGACAATCTTTGTTTTTCCAATTTCTTTGGTAGTTCATATGAGGAAGTAAGTACTATCTGCTTTCGCAGAGATCAATATTTGATTCACGTTCCGAATGTGAAGTACTTTCTCTTTTCTCATTAATCTTCTACTTCTTGTTAGCAACACTTTTACAACAATTGTAAAACATAGTTACTAATACGGAATCAAACATTCAAGTAGAAGAACCAACTGTTTTGAACTTATTCAAGAACATTTTACAACACCTTTGAAAGGTGTGTTCTTGACACTTGCAAGACATATCTTGCAAATACCCCTTCCAATGTCTATCCTTTCATAAAGAAAGTTTGTTCCTTTGGAGTTTTTAGCTTTCTTCATTTGACTTCTCAATTGACTACAATAGTCATGGTCCCTAAACTCCCACTATCTCTCTTGAAACTTATTTCAATTGTGTTATACACATCAAACGATTTGGAGAGCGTGTGGTTATTGTTCACTATATAGTTTACAATAAACTTAGTGAACCATTTGGATAGGGACTCAAAAGTGAAGTCCTTGCCTAGTTTCCGTCTCTAGAAGTGGTTTAACACTTCAACACTTAATGATTCAAAATCATCATAAGTCCATGTCGATGGACTATTTTTGTCAACCAACCATTATGTTCTAAACATAAATGCAAACTATTAAGAGTTGTTCAAGGCAACTCTCATTTCTTCATACAACAATTTGTAAGTGAAGAAGCATGGCACATAAAGTGTCCACGCCTTTGTGCTTACCTCCCAAGTTCCTTGTTCATGTAACAAAGAAACTAGCACTAGTGTTTGCGTTAACTAAGGGTTGTTCAAAGCAACTCTTATATCTTCATACAACAATTTGTAATTGAAGAATTATGACACTAAAAGTGTTGTCCTCTTTATGATAGACTTATCTAACATGTTCTTCCAATGGTACATTATCAATAGGAAGATTGTGAGGATGAGACTACTTAGGTACATATACAAGCCATCAAAGACAATCTATGGGATTGTAGTACCAAGTCCGGAAACTAAAGCCTTCGGCTTTTCTTTGTCAAGTTTTGGATAGCGTTTGCAAATATATCGGTAAACAAATACATAACTAATATAAATTGATTGATTTTAAGCTATTTGATCCGGGTCTTTAAATCAAATAGCACCACCCACTATTTTGGCAAATTCCATATCCCTCATCGAAATTCGAGAGTTTTGGAGGAAACTCTTAGTAGGGTATGGGAGGCTCACTATTACCAAGCCCACCTCACAATGATATGATGTTGGCTAGCATCAATAATAATGAGAGAGTACGCTTACTCATTTGCATCTCTTGCAAGTACCCATCTTATTTGGCCTCTAGAGAATGAAACCTCACAATGATATGATGTTGGCTCCATTGCACTTAGTTAAGTCATTCCCACCATGCAAGTTCGGGTAGGGGTTCAAGAACAACCTCACAATGATATGATGTTGATCATTCTCGTTGCCTACCTTCACAACATCATGTATGCATATAGAACTCCTCCTGAGTGTAAGCATGCACTTTGTACTCCCCCATGATAGGGTGAAGTCGGTGTACGAGTCACAAACGATCGGAGCCTACCATGGTGGAAGGCCACGAAAGAGTGTTCAAAGCACTCTCACGTTTGTCAACTTAATAATGGTTTGTTGAGGGTTTTAGGTCTCATCACATATAAGCATGCATTTTAATCACATTAAAACAATTTGGTCCTATTACAACTATTGGTCCATGTGATTGATTTAGTAGTATATGATACTCCCACTATGTTTGTAAAACGGTTTTTAAAGCAAAAGTATATGGTACTACTAACATAAGCTTTGCATTCATTGATGGACTATATAGTTGCCTTAGGGCCTTAGGATGACTATGAACCTTTGATTTGATCCAACACGAGCCTAGTGTTGGATCTCGGTCTAGGGATGGTGATTGATTTTAGTTACGCGTTTAATCACATTAAGGCGTGTTTTCTTATTGGGCGTTGGACCCTCTACTCCAATTTCATGCATATCAAATAAAACAAGAAAGGAGTACTTCAAAGTAAAGAAGAGCTTATGCTCTTTTACAACATTTGATCAAAAACAAATTACTTTAAAGTAAAGAAGAGCTTATGCTCTTTTACAACATTTGATCATATCAAATTACAACCAATATCTAATCTGCACATTCCCATGGTTCAAACAAATTTGAGACGGCCTTTCACATAGCTCAATTATCGTAGGCTTAGGTTCATAATCACCCTTTCTTTAATTAATTAACGCTTTAACTAATTAAACTTGAATGCAACATTATCATTTGGTTTTTGTATCCATAGAATTGATTTAATAGGAGCTAAATGAAATGAAAATCCAATTCTCATTTAAAGAGACAAAACCATTTTATTCTCAACCTAATTTGGGCCAAAAAGCAATAACCTCAACCATTGGGCTATATTGCAAAACACAAACTTTTGAGGTCACTTTTTAAAAAACACAAAAGTCCACTACTTCATGTAATTACAACTAGACCCAAAAATTTCAACAAATACAAAAACTTCATTAAAGGAGCAAAACAATTTGTCCTTTAGTGATTTTGGGCCTTTACGTAAAAACGTAAACTTTCGGGTCAAAGTACAAATACACAAAAGTATCAAAACTTTATGTAATTGCATAAAAGCCCCAAAAGTACTCCCTTTGAGGGAGTGGCCGGCCAAGTGTAGTGTGAGAGAAGTTTCAAAACTTTTTGAATTTTTCAACAAAGTGAAAGGTGATGGGTTGGTTTGAAAAAGTCAATTCCATGAAACATGGTTCCATGAATCATGGGAAAGTAAAGTTGATTGGTATGGATGTATAAGAAAAGTACATACCTAGTGATGATTAAAATATACCATCATTTCATAAACAAAACTTTATGTCAACAACCAAAAACTTTTAATCAAAATACCCAACCTTTTTGTTCTTGCCAAGAACATAACAAGAACAATGAAGAACATCCATGAAAACCCATAAGAGTTCCATGAACATTTTTCATCCAAAGACATCCCAAAAACTCTCAAACTTAATGGAAATAACATATTACCATACTAGGGTACTTAGGGGTTCCTAATGTCACTTTAAAACATTTTTAACAAGACAAACATGAACCCAAAATCCACCCTTTGGATTTGGCCGAATTTCCCAAAAAACATGGCACCAAATTTTAGCTCCAAAATTCATGCTCATATGAACTACATCTACAACATTTGAGATGGCAAATTTTCTAGCAAAATTTACATTCAAAGAAGCAAGAATAAAGCTTGTAACAATTACAACATTTAAATCAAAGACTATGAACTACAAAACCCAAAAGGATTCACCAACTACTAGACCTAGGCTCTTGATACCACTTGAAGGAAAATTTGTGAAAAACATGTTCATTTGAGCAACATCTATGGCATGCAATTAACAATTAAAGGCGGAATCATGCTTGCATGCACTCAAAAACAAAACATTACCCATGAAATTCAAAGCCTAGTAGAAATGGTGAACCAAGACTCAACTCAAGATCTAAGAGAAAGAGTTGAGTAACTTTATACCTTTGAAGTACCTCTTTGCTTAGCAAAGTTTATCACCCATGTGAGGGCCTTCTGCCTTTGTCACCTTGCTCCTTGGCTCCATGGATGAAGGTGGAAGAACTTTGCTTCTTGGATCCATGCCTTCTTGGATGTGGATGGAGGAATAGGTTTCTCCAAAAGTCACCAAAGTTGGAGACCTCTAAGTTTCGACACCAAGGATGGTTGAGGAAGAAGATGAGTGACCATGGAGGAGTTAGATGCTAGTAAACCCCCCATGGTGGCCGGCCTCCCTAGAGAGAAAGAGAGAGCCAAAAAACTCTCATCTTTCCTCAAAGAAAACCCTAATGAAGAAAAAGCTATAAAGTCATATTTATACCTCCCTTCATTGGAGTGGCAAACTTGTAATAAGTCCAAAACCCACTCCCTCTCTAATTATGGCCGGCCTCCCTAGTGTTAGTGGGTTAATTGCCCATTTTGTTTTAGTTGTCACACAACTTAAACCTTATGTGCCTTGTGGACCAAAACCTTTTTGTGTCCCGAAACCCAAAACTAACTTAAGGCCTAAAACGAACCTTTCGTTCTAGATTAATTAACTTTTAATTAATCCTTGCCACATACAATTAAACTATTTAATTGTCCTTACTCATCTCCATTATATCCTTCAATCATTACCTTACACGGTGTGCGATCCATTAGGTTCCTCTTAGCGAGGCAGTGGGCGATTGTTACTCTTAACGATCGATTATGAATTGAAACATACTTTCAATTCTCCCTTAAAATGATTATGCATCTTTAGGGCTTCCACAAACCATGAGTGACACCTAGCAGTGTATCATGGCTACCCAAGCTAATCAGAAGAGGTGGAGAACCTATTCAGTTTAGGATTACAATGCAATACGGTCTTTCTCTAATACAATACTCTGATCACATTGTTTGGTTTGATAGTTTATTCATGTCTACTATCCAAGGTGATTCATTTACTTATATGATTACTTTGAATGTGATTTGGAACGACTTCCTCAATCTCATTCATACTCTGGCCAGAGATTTTTAATCATATCATAGAGTATTCTCCCTCAAACAGTTTGAAGGTTAGAGATCCCTTGTTGCGCATTCACTTGCTTCCATGGCTAGGTGGCTTAACCCCAACTATGCCGTGGACACCTCTGACGGAGTGACTTTGACATAGTCAAAGATCAAGGACCTAACCACAAGACAACTGTGATGCCTCAGGTCAAATGACTACTTTGCATTATCCCAACCATGAGTTCTCATATGACATGAATATGAGAACTCCTCGTTGATCGCGTTCAGTGGACTCATTCTCTATCGAGCACCTACATGCTTGTCTTGGTGTCATTCACACCAATGACTCAAGACCTGTCACTCTCCCTAAGAGAAGACATAGCACGTACTGATCTTAACGGACTGTCAATGCCCAATTGGCAATCCTATGATCAGGAACGTTTAGGATATGTATACAAAAGAGAATGGTCTCATGAATCTAACTTCTTTAGATTACATTCTCCTAATAGCATATTCCTTGGACTTATCGTTTAAGCATATAACATTTATATGAGACAGCTTGAAACAATAATCTTTGCCCTTTATATTAAACTAGATTAGTTTAACATGTGAAATGTCCGTAAAGTATCATCATATGATTGGTTTTAGGGCACATTTCCAACAACAATCACCTATGAGTACTATTAAATTGAGTCATGTCTGAATGTGCAGTCTAGATTGATAGAATGACTACCCACCATGCCACATTATCTTTGATGGAGCGGTTTAGGGAGGGACGCCCTCTTCGCAGTGCTACCAAGCAATATTATGTTTGATATATCCAATAGTTTTCAACCTGCAAATAATTACTCCAATGCTGGCAATGTAGCCTGGAGACCTGCTTCTGGTATTCATCCATAAAACAAATCACTTTTATTCTTTGAAACCATGTCTTTCTTTGATGGAGAATAGTTTCTTATTTTTCACTTTAAAAGGCTTTCTACAACATCAACAGATGCCTAGTCCTGGTGCTCGGCACATGGCAACCCCAGCTGGAGGAAGGCCACCGAAGGCAGTTGATCCTTCTCATGCTGAGGAAAAGCAGCAGGCCAATCAGCAGAAACCTAGAGTAACAGAATTGGAGAAACATCTTGTAAATCAATTAGTACAGAGCAGGTTAACTCACTGAACTCAAAGTTCAAAGAAGCAACCGAAGCTGATAAAAAAGGTACTTAGAACTTTAATGTTTCCCCAATTTTTTCAGCTTGAGCAACAAAGTTTTGTGTGCATGTTACATTGTTACTTCCCGATAAGTGTAAAATCATAACAACTATTCCGAAGACTTGGAATTCTTGGGATTGTGGGTTTTACTTTGTTCTTAATATCGCTCATTTCTGTGGAGAAGATTTTGATCAAGTTTAAGTAGGGAGACTGTTCTGGTTTTGAATCTCATGATTGGTTCTTTTATATTAGTAATCTTAATGATTGGCACTTCACATGTTTTTAGAGCATGGCATTCATTATACTTTCTTTGTGATTGTGGGGGACAACTTAACCGAAGAGATTGCATTTTGTTGAGGAGATTGGGTACACAATTAAAGCATTCCTTCTTATGCACCATAATGGTGATGAAATGAAGATCCAAATTTGGTTGAACGGGGAACTGGGGCATGGGAAGAATTTATCATGTGTGTAAATTTAGACCACTTTTTTAGAAGATAATTTTATACTGTAGGCTCCGAATATTTTAAAAGGCAATCGACTCAAAAATGTAAGAATTTTATATTTAGCTACTAGCACAAGGAAATGATGTTTTAAACTTTCAATTTTTGAATGCTGATTCTGCATATTTGCTTTAATCTGTTTTCCATTTTGTATAAGGTTTTGTACAAGAGTATATGTGGCAATCACCTTAATGAGATCACAGAAAGGGCATGTGAGGTATGCTGTAGGATTAATCTTTGGCTACTGTCTTGGCTTAATGACTACTACATGAATCTAGGCTGAGTCCTTGGCTAAGAAATATGAAGAGAAATACAAACAAGCTGGAGTTGTAGCTTATAGAAACAGAAAACCTTCCTCTGTAAGTTTTCAATTGTATTTACTTTCTTGATAATTTTACACTATGAAGGTGTATATATAGCCTTTGGCTATTTACATAGATACCCCTGATACTCCTTAACTGCCTAACCAACCTTATAATATCCCTAACTATCACAACCATTAGCACAACTAATTACATTTAGATGTAACACACTATTTAACAGTAACTGAAATGGATGACTTGTCATTCTCCCTAATACATTCCCACAAGCTAGAAGGGGAATCAAAAAAGATTCCAATTGGAAGCTTGTTGCACAGATAGTGAAATCTACTTTTAGATAGAGACTTGGTGTGGAGATCAGCCAATTGGTCTTCACTATAAACAAATTGTACTTTAAGAAGATTAGCCAGAACCAATTCTCGAATATAGTGGTAGTCTATCTCAACATGCTTTGTGCGAGCATGAAAGACAGGATTAGATGCTAAAGATATTGCTGAGATGTTGTCACACCAAAGTTTAGGCAGTGTAGGTAGAGGAAAGTGGAGATCTCGGAGAATTTTGCAGATCCAAGTGATTTCTGCAGTTATGTGAGCTAAGGAGCGATATTCAGCTTCTGTACAGGACCTAGCAACAATACTTTGTTTCTTGGCACTCCAACTAATGAGATTGGAGCCTAAGAACACAGTATCCACTTGTAGAACATCTATCAAATGTACATCCAGCCCAATCAGCATCAAAGTATGCTGAAAGATGGATAGGGCCGTTCGTGAACCATAAACCATGTGAAAGAGAACCTTTAAGAAACCTGAGAACTTGTTTAGCTGCTTGAAGATGTTGTTCCCTAGGAGCATGCATGAATTGACAGATCTGGTTCACAGCAAATGCAAGATCCGGTCTAGTCCAAGTTAGATATTGTAAACCTTCTACAATAGAGCGATATTCAATAGAATTTGACAAGAGAGGCCCACTGTGGTCTAGTTTCTTGGAACTAAGAGGTGTGTAGCACGATTTTGCATCCTCCATGTTTGTTTTATTGACAAGATCAATTAAGTACTTGGTTTGATGTAGAAAGATGCCTTGTGTGGACATGTGTACTTCGAGGCCCAATAAGTAGTGTAAAGGACTAAGATCCTTCACTGGAAACCAAGAGCTGAGTTATTTAATAAACTGTTGACAGAGGTGTGAGTTTGGACCAGTCACTAGAATATCATCAACATACACTAGGACAATAACCAAATGAGGACCATTTAGAACAAACAAGGAGGCATCAGAGGAAGATTGTTGGAAACCAAGAGAGTGAAGGGCTTGAAATAGTTTATCAAACTAGGCTTGAGGTGCTTGTTTGAGTCCATATAGAGATTTTCTCAACTTGCAAACATGAGTAGGAGAATTAGGAGCAACAAATCCTGGAGGTTGTTGCATGTAAACATCCTTTTTTAAATCACCATGAAGAAAAGCATTGCTTATATCCAATTGGTTGAGAAACCAATTATATTGGACATCAAGAGAGAGTAGGATTCGAATTGTAACTGGCTTTGCAACTGGACTAAGGGTCTCTTGGAAGTCAATACCTTCTTGTTGATGAAAGCCCTTTGCCACAAGGCGGGCTTTATTGTAAACATCGAAATTTCGTTAAAATAAATGTTGACCAATGCATTAAAATTTCAATATTCACATGTCACATAAATTTTACATGTAGCGTGTGACTTAACGAAAAATCGAAAGAAACCAGAAAAGTCATCAAATAAGACACGTGTCAACAACTGGCAGAAATGATGTATTTTATCTGAATATTATATTCAAAATTAGGCCTTAAAAAATTCTACAAATACAAGGCCATTTCATCCATTTCAAGGCACCAATTCACGTACACATTTCTCTACTTCCAAATTGGAAGAGAATTCCCCCAAATCCTTAAAAACTTTGAAACACTAAAAGCTTTCAAGCACCAACCTCCCAAATTCCCAAGAATCCCGAAGGATCAAGAAAGATCTCTTCGTTCTTCGTTAAACCCTTGAAGAACTTCCACCAATTTAAGATCAAGCCCCGACGGCCGTTTGAATCAACATCAACAAATCCACATCCTCGTTCATCCTAAGATCAAGCCTCGACTTCCCTTTGGATCAACAACATCAACAAATCCACATCCTTGTTCATCTTAAGTTCAAGCCCCGATGACCATTTGGATTAACAGCCCATCCACAAATCTATACCTTACGAAGATAGAATCAGAGGATCAAATTGTAAAAGAGATTGTAACCCCAAAATTAATACAAAATATTATTTTGTACACGTGTTATTGTCTCGTTCGTTTTAGGAATTTTCGTGTTTACATTTATACCTGTCAATAGTACCATCAACCTTTTTCTTATCTCGAAACACCCACTTACATCCAACTATATTTTGGGAAGGATGAGAGGGGACTAGTGACCAAGTACCAGTAGATATCAAGGCATTGTATTCATCCTGCATTGCAGCTCGCCAGTGAGCATGCTTAGAGGCTTGCAAGTAGGTACTAGGAACATAATCAAGATCAACATGAAGAGGATGCTTGGTTGCTGCATAAGCCCGAGACTTAGATTTGCATATGCCAGCCTTGGATCATGTAATCATTGGATGAAAATTAATGGGGATAGGAGGATGACTTGTCAGACTTTGTGGCAAAGGTGAGGGTTCTGAAACAGAAACAAAACTAGAAGTTGAGGTAATGCTAGGAGAAGATGAACTTGGAGGATTTGACACAGGAGCAGAAACACATGGTGAGGGGGGTGATGCACTACTAGTGGAGAAATTGGGAATATATTGATCAAAGTGAAGATCCAGAGATGAAGAACCTCTTGAAGATGATGTATCTTGGTTGGAACAGTGAGGCTGCAGTGACTGAAATGGATAGGTACTTTCATCAAATATGACATGTCTGGAGATGTAAATTCTATTTGTAAGGGGATCAAGGCATCTATAGCCTTTATGTTGTAGGCTATATCCTAGAAATGTGCAACTTTTGCTCTTGGCATCCAATTTGCTGTGAACATAAGCTTTGAGCAAAGGGTAGCATTGGCAACCAAACACTTTGAGTTTGGAGTAGTCTGGGGGTTGATTGAATAGTAGTTCTCATGGTGACTTTGAACTACCAGAGATGGGAAGCCGATTAATTAAGTACATTGCAGTGGAGAAAGCTTCAACCCAAAATATATGAGGAACATGAGAAGCAATTAGCAAAGTACGAGCTGTCTTAACAAGGTGCCTGTGCTTTCTCTCAGCGCAACCGTTTTGTTCAGGAGTATGGGGACAACTATACTGATGAAAAATGCCATGTTTACTGAGAAATGATGCAAAAGATGTACTGGTGAATTCACCCCCTGAATCTAAACGTAGAACTTTGATTTTATTTCCAAGTAAGTTTTCTACATAGGATTTGAATACAACAAATGTAGAAAATACATATGACTTGGACTTCAAAGGAAAGAACCAGCTATATTTGCTAAAGTCATCAACAAAGAGCAAATAGTATTTGAAACCTCTATTTGAGATAACAGATGCTGGACCCCACAGATCACAGTGCAAAAGTTTTGAAGAAGCTGCTCCAAAAGGAAGCTTATGATTCTTTGCAAGTGCACAATCTGAGCAAAAAACAATGGACTTGCCTTGTAATGCTTTATTAGTAGAAATTACCCTTTTGAAAATAAAGGAGGAATGATGACCCAACCGCATGTGCCACACTTTAACAGGAGCTTTAACATTGAGCAAAGCTGAATGTGATGGAATTGAAGAGTTTGTGGAACCTTGAAGAGGGTAGAATCCATCTCTAACCGGTCCCTGCAAAAGCATCTTCCTCAAAATACGATCCTTGACAGTGGATCCATAAGGGTCAAGGGTCAATGAACAATGATTATCCTTAAGAAACTGATAGGCAGATAAGAGATTATGTTTCATGCAGGAACATGTAAAACATTTCGTAGCTAAAAAGAAGTATAAGGAGTATGCAAGGATGATGAACCAATATGATGAATAGAAAGGCCTTTACCATCACCAATATACACTTTATCCTCTCCTGTATAGGGAGTAGGAGAAGAAATATTTGCAACATCATTGGTAATGTGAGAGGTGGCACCCGGGTCAATCAACCAAGGCTGAGATGGCTTGGCAGAGTGATTGACACACATAGCAGCAAGTTTGGCTGGAGGAATCCAACTACAGATGTCTGGATTCATGCGATCAAAGCAGTCAATAGCCTCATGATTGGTAGATCCACAGATTTGACAAGGAACTTTGAAGGTGGAAGAACCTTGAGCATGGCGGGGGCTTTGATAACTGCGATTGCCACGATTGTTGGAGTAATTACCACGGTTGTTAGTTGCGATTGCTACAGAGGCACCATCAGCTTGCAAAGAATCTGAGATTTCCTTAATTTCTTGAAGATACTCAGAGATGGAGTGAGATCCTTTCTGAACTGATTGAAGACGGGATTGCAATTGATGAATGTTAACCTATGGAATTCCACCAAATCTCTGTTCAAGCTTCACCCAGAGTTCTCGAGAAGATGAAACCCCATGTAACACCCCAACCCCTTTTATTGTATAACCTTGTTTTTCCCCACAATGTATTTGAAAACTTTCAATTTAATCCTTTATTTTGATTAAATCTGGACCGTTCATCTATTTCCTCTTTAGATCCCAAACTACCACTTGGCAGCAACCCAAGTCCTTTCTCTCTCTCTCTCTGTCTGACCCCTACCCGAGACCATTCCCTTCTCTCTTTTTCTTCTCTCTTTTCTTTCTTTTATTCTCTGTAACTCTGGGCTCTCTCTCGAAACCCTCACCTCTCCTCTCTGGCATCGAGACCACACGCACGCACGCCCACAGCGATGCATCACCAGCACCATCGTCTCGTCTCTCTCTCCTATTCTCTCTCTCCCGTCGCACCGTCGCAGCAAGGGTAAGAGACCCAGAAAGTTCTCCGGTGAACTTCCATTTTTGCTCCATTTAGGTAAGCTTCGATTTCTCTTTGTTATGTTCTAGTGTGTGCTTGGTTGCGACGTTAGAAGCTTATTTCGTTATTTTCTTCAAGTTTGTGGCACAGATTCGACTCGGGGAAGGCGCACCCAACTCCTGCGCACCCGTGGGTTTTGAGTGTTTCTCCGGTCAACTTCGACGGTTTTACGGCCAACTAAAGGTACCAACATGCTCACCTCTCTTCGTGCATCAATTTGGTACCTAGATCGGGGTCTTAAACCCCCGTTTTCAGTTGGCCGGAACTGTGCAAGTTCCGGTGCTCTTCTTCGTCGTTCAAGGCCTTTCAGGCCGTGTGTAAAGACCCTCGGGCCTTAGACCCGTGTGATCAGCCAAAGACCCAAGGCCTTTCAGGCCATCCTAAAGCCCCTCGGGCTTTAGGCCCGTGTTTGTAGCCAAAAACCCAGCCTGTTTAGTTTTAGTTTTTATGTTAATTGGTTTAGTAAAAGGCTTCGGGCCGTTTGGAATTAGGGCCCCTTTGGGCCGTTTCTCTTAGCCCAGCCCGCGAAGGTTTTAGTCCTTTGGGCCGTTTCCTTTAAGTAGTAGGCCCTTGGCCTTTAGGCCAGGCCCTAAACCCAAAAACCCAAAACCCTTAAGGCCTAAACCCAAATGCCTTTGGGCCGTTTCTTCGCTAGTTTGCACAACTTTGGATGGCGAAGTACTGTGAGTGGACCCCTTCTAAAAATGCATGTTTTAATACTAGAAATGCACACATGAAAAGAATGATTTGATGAATATGTTCTATGAAATGCTTTGAGATAACATGCTTACTGAGGCTAGTTTGAATTATTACTATTTTTCCTATAACCCATGTTCTTTATAGGATATCCGATCGATGACGATATAATATTTAGAACATGTTTCGAACACTTCTTTATAGTATAGACGATCGATGACTTTATACTATGAAGTTGCTTTTCAATATATATGCTCAATGGTTTTATATTTACCTAGTGGTCCTTATTCCGCTACGGGACGTAGGGATAGTGTCCGGTCCGTCCCGGGCGACGGTTTGGTGTTGGCATAGGGCCTGGAGGGTGTTTCCTCTGGCTATTTAGCACAGAGATGGGGAGCCGGCAAGGGGCCTGGAGTGATATTTCCTCTGACTGTCTACTCAGAGACGGGGAGCAGGCATGGGGCCTGAAGTGTTTTATTGGACATTCACTAGCGACTATTATTTTATGAGTTATGATTTGAGAAATTGCACGACATGCTAGGTTTCGGAAAACCTATGTTTATCATGATATATATATATATATATATATATATATATATATGTGTTTTCATAAAACATGGGGGTTAGTATGTTGATAACTGTTTTATTATATGTATATGAAATTGGTCCACTCACCTTTGTTTTGCACCCCCTTCAGGGCATAGAATCAAAGCATACAATCCCGACGTCAAGGCACTTCCGCAACTGCATCTTCGAGTCCTCTCGGTGTAGGACCTATCCTTTGTTTCATTCAAATTTTATATTATTTCTTTTAGTGTTATAGATTAGTGTATGCTCTGAACACGTTCCTTAAATGTTATTCATTATTCTTTTATGGTTATAAGTCTTATTTATTCCTTATTCTCAGCATTTGCACTTAATAAATGGCTTTCATCACCTTCGGGTGTCGGCCAACATGTGTTTACCTCGGTATTCGGGGAATATCCGGGTCGGGGTATGTCACCCCAACTGTCAAGGGGATGATTTCCTCAGAAAGTATGGAATTGATCCAGATCAAAAGATTTTGATCTTCTTCATACCATTCCTCAAAAGTAGGATTTTTGCTGCGGTCAGGCATGAATGACGATGGACATGCTTCAGTTCCATCAATGATTCCAAGTAGATTGTATCGCCTGAGGAATGGGCCAAACAGCTCGTACCATGGCAGATAGTTCGATCTTTTCAGCTTAATCGGCACCATGCTGCCAATGTTGTGAATTGTAAGGGAGGTATAGGAACTCAGAGGACTTGGATTACTAGAGAAATTAGGGTTTTGAATCGACGGAGAAGACGACTCATTCGGTGTTGAAGATGATTGCGCCGCCATATCTTGCAGAAATCAAGATGCAAGGAAGATCAGAGAAGACGAATTGAAGAATCAGAGGAGAAGAAGAACAAAAAATCGATCAAAAATCGATCAATTGATTTGAGCGGAAGGATGGATCAATGCTGTTAAGCAAAAATGGGGTGATACCATATAGAAACAGAAAACCTTCCTCTGTAAGTTTTCAATTATATTTACTTTCTTTATAATTTTACACTATGAAGGTATATATATAGCCTTTGGCTATTTACGTAGATACCCCTGATACTCCTTAATTGCCTAACTAACCTTATAACATCCCTAACTGAAATGGATGACTTGTCATTCTCCCTAATAGTAGCTTCCAAGTTGACTATTGAAGAAGCCACCTTTCGTGATTTACAGGTACCTTTCACCACATATAAGTTTGTGGACAATTAATGACCCATGTTGCGTGTTTTATTTTGCTCATTCGAAGATCTAAGTGTCAATTGCTTGACGTTCCTTTTATCTGAGTCATAATTGCCTTAATATGTGAGATGGTGTGCTTTTATTTTTTATGAGATAAGTGGCAATCAAAATTCAAAAACAGGTATGAGTAGACATTTTCCATTTTGGAGAAACAAAAAGAAAATTATTTTCTTGTTTTCAGGCCTGGTGGGATGCATAGCTGACGACACTGAGAAAGTAGTGTGCGAAAACAGAATCAGTTGAATGGTCATACCCCTAGTGGTGTATTCTTTTTATTATCGTGGACTGATTATCTTACGTGATTTATATGCTGGAGAAGAAAATGGAGCTCAACGGGGCAGTTATCAAGATGGAGCAAGAAGGTGATGCTATGCGCACTTCAGGTACCTTTGCACAACCTTGCTGTTTAAAAAATACCTTTGCTAAACCTGTCTAAGACCATTTCCAACAGAAATTTTCAGGATCATGTTGATCACATCCATTTAGATCTTGATGGGCTTGTGAAAACGCTCAATGAGCACTGCAAGAAGTATGGACTATGCGGAAAGCCTACAACATTAACTGAGCTTCCCTTTGGTATGTTGATCTCTTTCCATAGCTAATTTCTTGGCAGTCTAAGAATCTTATAAATAATGATAAGAATACTTCATTTAGCTTATTCTTTATCAAACTATCTGATGGATTGTATATAGAACACATTGTTAGATATACTTTTGCTTTGGGTTTGTCAAATTATTTCAATTTATTGATGGCATTGCCTTTCTAGAACCCTAAAGTCATTCTGTTGTTAAATTATCAAAATCCTACACAGAAACCCTTATTTTCACTTTTGTAAATCTTTTCCTAATCACTCTGGTTTTGTTTGATTACCATAATTCGAATTCCATGTACCGTTTCATGAGTGTGTCATTTTCTTTTTCGTTATTGTTCACTGTTGCGGTATTTGTACTACATTGCCTTTTGTAATCTGCAATTTTAAAATTTTGTTTTCATATAGGCAGGCAACCTGGCATCCTAGAAGGAGCTGCTGACTGGGATGAGGATTGGGATAAGTTTGAAGACAAAGGTATGCCAAAAATGGGTTGCTATAGGTCCAGTATTGTCTCTGAGATAATAATTTCTGGTAGCACTTGGATTCCTTTTACCTTTTCACCTTGTGGTAAATGGATCATATTGCATGCTGTTGTAGTTTCTTTGTCATCTGGTTGTGGTTTGCTAACCTGTTCAAGAGTTTTAACTGTTCGAGGATACTGATTCACAAGTTCATTTTTCAGGATTCACTTTTGTCTAGGAGCTCACTCTTGATGTGTCAAATGTCTTGGCGCCTCCAATACAGAAATCATCATCAGTTAAGAAAGAAAAAGCTCCCCCAGTTCAGAGTCCAACAACTGCTTCTTCACCTAAAGTTGAAGTTAAGTCAGAAAAGCCTCAAAATGCGGATGACAAGGCTGTTGAAAATGGAGCAGCATATGATAAAAATGACGGCGAGTCAGCAGAAAGTGCTCCGAACATCCATTTGCCAGCAGTATTGTTGGAAGCCCATCTAGAGAATTTTTAAATTCTTACTATGGAAAGACAACAGGCACAGATGCCTCACCCCGTGACAAGGAATCCCAAAGGTATAGTTCTAGATCTGTAGTCTTCTACATATTTAAGATCACCCGGATACCTGCAACATCTTTGGAATTCTAAACTTTCATGTGCAGTGATGATCATGGGGGTGCTGGGTCTGTGTTTTCTGATGACAAGGGTTTCGATGAGCCAGCGTGGGGTTTCAATGCAGCTAGTACCACCAAGGTAAGCCGATATTGTACATTCAGTTTTTGTTCTTAGTTTTAGAGTGCATTCGGTATTTATTTAATAGAAATCAATGTTTTAAAGAACTCGCCTCGGGGCGCGCCTAGGGTGCCCTTGAGGCTGGGCGGTGAGGCAAACGCCTCTGTTTTGCTGGAGTAGGCGAAATGCTTCGCCGGAGACGCTGAGATAGGGGAGGCGCACCTCAAGGCGTCCAGGCGCCTTGTCTGCCCCTGTTTGCTTCCCGACGAACCCACAACCCAAATTTCCCCTTTTTGCTTCACGAAAGAACACCTGATCTCCGCTTGAAGGACTTAGAATCTGTGAACGATCTCCGCTACTCTATTGCTTCAGCTCCCGCGCCAGGCGTTTCCTTTGAGGCGAAACAAAATAAATACAAAGGGAGAAGAGAGGGGACAGTGGTACAGAGGTGAAATGGGAGAAAAAAAAAAGAGGATTGAGACCCTGGTACAGAGAAAATGAAGGAGAAAAGAGGCAGATGGGAGGAATGCAGTGGGCGGAGAGAAAAATGGAGGTATAGAGAAAGAAGATGAGGCGGAGAAAACAAAGGAGGTGTGCACGGAATGATTCTTGAAATGATAAGTAATAATAAAATATTAATTCATATAGATTAAAAAATTAATAAAATATTAATTGATAAGATTAAGTTATAATGGAATATTAATATATATGTGTGTGTGTGTATATATATATATATATATAGATTAAGTATATAATATTAGAATCCTCTTTTTAGTCCGACACTGCACCAAATGCTTCACTAAATCAGTCCAGCTTAGTCTATTCTAAGCCAGTCTAGTTTAATCCTTGAAGCTAGTCCAGTCCAAGATAGTACGGTGCAACAAACGCACCCAAAGTATAGATAAGGGGATTATAATATTATATACTTAATCTATGTATAATATATAAATTGAGAATGAATGTTTAAATTACTTAGTATTATTTTTTTTTAATACAATTATATGTATAATATATACAAAATAAATAAAAAATTTAATCCCGTGAGGTTTCGCCTTATGCCTCACGCCTAGACGGGGCTTCGCCTCGAACGCCTCGCCCACGCCTCACGTTTTTAATACATTGATAGAAATCAATTCTTTGACCTCGTGGTCTGTGTTTTCTGGTGACAAGGGTTTCGATGAGCCAGCGTGGGGGACATTTGACACTAATGATGTTGTTGACTCAGTGTGGGGTTTCAATGCCGCTAGTACCACCAAGGTAAGCCGATATTGTACATTCAGTTTTTGTTCTTAGTTTTAGAGTGCATTCGGTATTTATTTAATAGAAATCAATTCTTTGACCTTGTGTTTATGCAACTGGATCTTGCTCCATGATTGCTGTTAATAACACCTAGTTGTTTGTGGCGGGGATCATTTATCTTTGTTTCAAGAGTTGCCTCAAGTGTCCTAATGGTTGCCGAGTTGTTTAGTTAGTAAAGAAGGTGGGAATTTTAAAAATACTTGAACATTTCTATCTTTACCAAGTTTCTAGTTATGATGGTTTCATCATGTAAATCAGTTAGTAGTACGGGTCTTTCAACCAAATATGATGAAACCGAGTTTCTTGATTTCGGTCTTGGTTCACTGTAGACATAAAGAAGGGGTTGCGGGATTGTTCTTGGTGCAATTAATTGCACAATGAAGACGACTCTGATTTAAGCATTAGGTCTTGGTTAATCAAGATCATTTTTGTGTTGACATTGACAAGAGATGGTGCCATATCGCGCACATTTTTCGAATATTGACGGATTCTAGTTTAATCAATATATTAATCATTGTTAAGAATAGCGACGGGAAAAAGAAAGTTAAACTTCAAGTGAAAAAACTAGCATTCATTGTCATGTTAGAAACATTTCTTGTTAACATTTTGTAGCCATTGGAAAAATTCTCATTATTTTGTTCCTCCCAAGTAGGCATGGATTCTCCAGGTTCCTGTGAATCCACTTTCTGTTCTAATAGCTAATCGGTTATTCGGTTGTGGTGTAACTTCTCCTATTCATGTATGATATAAGATATGGATCAGGAGAGTGATAAGGATCACTACTTTTCTGGCCTTGGCAAGTTCAGCCTCAACCCTATCAGGACTGGGTCGCCACAAGGAGGTGGCTTTTCCCAGAAGAGCAGTCCTTTTACTTTTGACGATTCTGTTCCTAGCACACCACTTTCAGCCTTCAATTCAGGATATTCACCGCCAAGGTACAAGGATGGTTCAGAACCTTCATTTGACACCTTCTCTATGATTTGTTCAGAAGCACACAAGATACTTGATTTTTCCGTCAACCAGAAACACTCGAAAGATTTTTTGATCAGGGTCATGGTTTTCCAACATTTGATGACATCCCAGACCCTTTTGGCTCTTCAGCGCCATTTAGGTCATCGCTGGACAGTCAAACTCCAAGAAGAGACTCGGACCCCTTCTGATCTTGAGGGCCATTTCGGACGTCATTGTCCTGTCAAACTCCAAGAAGAGAATCAGATTTTTTCGGGTCTTCAGCGCCATTCAGGACATCATTGGACATTCAAACTCCAAGAGAAGACTCGGGCGCATTTGGGTCTTCTCTATTTAGGACATCATTCAACGGTCAGACTCCAAAAAGTGACTCGGACCCATTTGGGTCTTCCAGGCCTTTCCGAAGAAAATACTCTGATCATTGGAGTGCATTTTAGCCGGGTAGTTGTTGTGCTTTGTTTTTGTGTCTGCTATTCGTGGTTCCAAGCCTTTGTATCGTGGGTGGGACAGGCCTTGTGTTTTGTCCCTTGAAATCACTAGCCTTGTAATGTATCTTTTGTATTTCATTTCTGTGTGTATGAATCTTTCCTTATGTTCATTCTTTTTTTTTTCTTGAGCTTGTTTTTCTCCTTATTTTTGGAATGTTCCTAGTCCTATTCAAGTGAAAACCCCCATAATTTTATCAGTGTTACAAATTTGATGATTATATTATTAAACTAGGGCCGTGCCTTTCTTTTTTTTAGCCTTAATTTGCTGTAATTTTTTACCCTCTAATAAAATTTGTTTTGCTGATCTTTGTTTGGTTCAGACAACAACACGAGTTTTGCCGCGGACTCTTCAATTTTTGCCTGCCTTGCACTTTATAACAAATATTACACACGCGTCTATAACTTGCACTATATAATGTATAAACAATACTAAAATAATAAAAGCCTTGCCTATTTGTCTTACTTCTTGTACAGACAAGTTGGCTATCAAAGTACATATCATCTTGGGTTCCACTGGCTTCAGACCCATGATCATCGCTTTCCTTTGCTTCAGACTCTTCACTTTGATCCACTGGCTTCAGGCTCATCTTTTGATCCACCACCTTTGGAATCATCATCTTGTCTTGTTTCTTCTTCTATTTTTAGTTCTCCCAACACAAAGACATGATCAAATCTGAACTTTTCAGCATCTTCGGCATACAACATGGATACACCGTACTTTTCCACCACCATTTGCGAAATGGGTTTGCCGGATTCATCCACCAGGCAGAAGTCAACAGAGGCCTCATTGGCAAGTTCGTATACATCAGGGGAGCATTTTTCTGCCACCTTTTCACTTTTAAAGGCCTCATTCCACACATGCACGTGATGTTGGTCGTAACAGTAGTCGTTCCAGTTGCAACATGAGATAAAGTATTTAGAATTGAACAGTTCATGGCTTTCAACCATGAATTTGACAATGAAATAAGCTCTTGCCCTCAAGTTACCCTGCGGCTTTGAGACCCCAGAAACAACAGCAGACAGCAAAACCAAATACACCTGTTTGAAACCAATATGGACGATGCTCGATGTCTACTGAAGATCCCTCATTTTAATAACTGAACCAATTTGGAATTTCTTTGCCCGGACATACAACTTCAATGTGAATCCAAGGAGGGCACTCTGATGGTGCAGTTGCCACTAGCATAATTCCAAGCTGTGCTTCATTCATTATGTTGCGCCTTGCATCATTATCCAATTGGCAATTAGTAAAAAGCTTGCGAAGATAAGCATATTTATTCCAACCTTGTGTGAATGCTGTCCTTGAACTTGACACTGTCTTCAGCGACGTACAGCCTTGAGCTTCAACTTGACATAGCACTGGGAGCTCTGGTAAAGATTGAAGCCGCTTGCAGCCGACTAAGAAGAGTTGAGACAACCGAGATGCTTGTTTGATGTAGGGATGGCAACGGTTCGGTTTGGGGACGGAAATGCTATATCCATCTCCATAACCACGAAAATTAACCATATCCATAACCTCAAATTAACCATCGGGTATTATCCATAACCATACCCACAGGATAATTGATTCCCCATCGGTTAATTGTTATACCCATCTTCGTCAATACAAAAAATATATTTTTCAATTAACGCATAATAATTTAGTAAATATTAATTGAGTCACTAAATATTTGATGTATAAAATGATTTACTGAATGGATCTTGTGTAGCATAAAAATTAGAGCTAAATATTGATTATGTTGGTTGATTTTTAATATGTCCCATAAGTACTATTAGTCTGGATTCTCATAGATTTTCATTCATATCAAAACTTTTTAACTTGCCCACAAAATGTAACTCACACATTACAACTTTTGTATTCTCAAGGTAATGGATTCAATGAATAATATATATATATATATATATATATATATTATAATACAATTATATTATATATGATTATAAATACATACTATTATATTATATATAATTCAGTTCGGATTCGGTTACGGATATGGATTGGAAACCCCCATAACCATATCCAAAACCATAACCGAATATTATTAACCCTTTTTCCCCATATCCAAATGATACCCAAATTTTCATACCCAAATCCACACTACAAGAAAAATGGGCTAAGAACACAATACATTTGTGCCCTTTTCATTATCATTGAGCACAAATACATATATGTGCTTTTTAAATATCAATGAGCACCAAAACCATCTTAAATGTGCCCTCTAAACAAAGGGCACATTGGTTTGTGCTGAAAAAGAAGTGTATTTGTGCCTACAAAAATTTGAGCACGAAATTATAGTGTCTAGTTTGTGATTGTTCTTTTCATGTCAGAAATTAGATTTTTTTTATTAATATACAAAAGCACAATAAAGGTTCCCGTGCCTTCTAATTTAATCTATTTAAATAAAAAGAGAAGGGATAGAAGTCAGGAAGAAAAAAAAAATTACTATGCGAATCGATGCTCGATTTGTGCTTTGCCATATCCCGAAGGCGGGGTATGATAGACGTACGGATATTTGATGACGTCATGTGTCGATCTGGGACGTGTCGGGATCGAGGAGTAAAAAGCTTATAAAATTGGATTTATATTAAGTTTCCCCTTCTCCAAATTGGACTTCTCCCTCTATTTTATGATGCAAGTTTGGGTTTCCCACAACCAAATTCAAAAACTAGGGTTTCCACCACTATTACACAATTGTGCCCACTAACTCTTATAATAATTAAAAAATAGTTGTTATAATAATAATAGAATTGTGCCCACTAACTCTTATAATAATAATTAAAATTCTACCCTAATTCTATCTCGGTCCATTCCATCTTTTTCGCTTTACTTTCCTCTTCCGCTTCGCCTCCCTCAGATTCTTTCTATCACCTTGTCTCTCTCTCTCTCTCTCCAACCCCTCTTTCTCTCTACTTTCTCCAGACAAATAGTGGAGGCTCTTGAGCTCCATCATCGCCAGAATCCCCTAGCAGAAACCCCCTGCACGCGATGGAGGAAGGTTTGGGAAGATCGGGTCTGGTAGGGAGGGATCAAGGGAAGAGGTGGGTCGGGTTTGGGAAGATCGGTGGATGTAGAGCCTGAATCGGAAATCGCGTTGGGATCCGAGTCCGATAGGGAGGGATCATGGGAGGGAGGTGCGTCAGGTTAGGAGGTGTTGGTGAGGGAAGGGCAGGTGCGAGTCAAAGAGGGAGTGAGGAGTCGTTGTCCTCATCAATATTTCGTCGCCGTCATGGAAGCCTTCGAATTGGAAGTCAGCCGCACCTCCATTGCCACCTCAACAAGCTTCTCACCCGCTATCGCTCTCGAACAAAATACCCACAAAAGGGATTTTGGTTTTTGTTGTTCTGGGGATTTCCCTTTCTCCTACCCACTACTTATCCTTCGAAACCCAGATTTCTCACGTTTTTTCAAAACCCACAAAGTTGGTTTCGACCGTTTTATCCCCATTTCATAATCGTTAGTGCAAGACCTTAAGAATATTGGTCTCTGTTTCGGTCTCTGACTCCGAGTTCGGATCGGCTTTACGAAGAATTTTCAAAGAATTTCTAGTCCAATCTTGGCACAGCATGCCTTGAAATCACGACCAAATGATTTGTTTTCAATTCAGGTATATCCTATAACAATTATATGTCATTTTCATATCGAATTTGTGTTTATTTGAACAAAATCCTAACGACTTCATTTTCGAGGGAGTTGTAGGGGTTTGACAAATCTTTCCCAGTTAAAAGTATTCGGTTTCCTCTTTAGTCCTGAGGCAGGTGTAAGTGCTTTAGTTCGACTTCTCATAAGACATAAAGGCCTGTAAGTTTTCTTGTTTAGAATGCATGTCTTTTGCTGATTCTTTCAATGCTTGGACATCTGTTAATTTTGTGTGATTTGGTTTGGATGGATGTTGGGTTTGATTGGATTGCACAAAAATTACATTGCAGTAGCAGCGCAGGACCCTGTTGGCCCGGATTTGGTATTGTTCTTACCTCTATTTCTTCAATTTTTTTTAATTTCTTTTATGTGTAATTTATGTGCTTGCTGTTGAAATGAATATTCTGTTCTTTGTTGTTGACCTCAAGCTTGCTTCGCCCGCAACTGGTTGAAGATGACGTGGTCCTAATCGTCGGTCACCTCTGCGAATGTTCCGAACGACGGATTCGGTTCCAAAGCTATAATTGTGGAAAAGTATGCCTTATTCTTGATTCTGAACAAACCAAATTGCATGTGTATTTGGTGATTTTCTGCATTTTTTGCATCTTCATTTTCCTACTTTTGTTAGGCGAGATACTAGAAGGATTTGGTTGCTTACAAGGTGCTTATATCTGTATGAATCGATTGTAGAACTAAATTTTAGAAGCATGTTTTAGCTCTGCCCTTAGTTTAATTGGTATCTTGAATGTGCATGTAAAACCAGCCGAATAATTTATTATTGATGGTATCACTATTTGGTTTGATTTTATAAATTTGAATTTATGTTTTTTTTTTATATTTAACCTATTGGGCACAATAACAAAATTGTGCAAACATGGCTTGGAAAAATCATCTGACAGAGGTGTCAGAACAGAGGCACAAATATCCCGGATTGGTGCTTAACTGTTTGAGCACAAAAAGTCATATTGTGCCCTTTCATCAAAGGCAACGCCCATAGAGGACACATACAATATAATAGTAGCTGCATTGTTGCCATTGGTCTATGGGCACATATGTTGGTGCCCTCTGGCCTCAAAGGGCACAAATAATTTATTGTGCGCACGGCCCATATTTGTTGTAGTGCCAATCCATTCAGACGGTTATCCACGGTTATCGGTTTTCACGGTTAGAATTGCCATCCCTAGTTTGATGCTTGCGGGTATCCTCCTAATTTTGGTTCCAGACAGAGATAAACATTGCAATGAGGTTGAGCAAACAAGACCTTCATGGATTTCAAAAATACCGTTGTTGGTGAGAATTAATGCTTCTAAAGAGAGAAAACTGACAGAGCTGGAAGGCAATTTTTCAAGTTCCCCACAGGTAGACAAGTTGAGATCTTTAAGATTGGTTAAACAGTAGATACTTGTTGGGACAACCTTAAGGTGCTTGCAGACATTAAGGTCTAACGTATGAAGCCTAATTAGATTTCCCATAGACGAAGGAAGCATTTTGATGGTTGTCCCTCGAAAACTAAGAGACACCAAATGTTCCATTGGCTTCAAGATTTTAGGGAATTTGGAAAATCTAGAGCAATCACTGAGATCAAGTGTCTCAAGATATTTCAACTTACAAATGTTCTCTGGGATACTTGAAAGCCTTTTGCAATCTCTTAGTTGAATTTGTTTTAGAGCAGGGAAAAACTCAATTGATGAGTGTAGCTCTTCAATTGCCGTTCCACTTAAATTTAAGGACTTCAAATGTTCCATTGGCTCCAAGATCTTTGGGAAGTCTTCAAGTTCAATTGGCACGTTAAATTCATAAAGATTTGATATCAGAAAGATGATTACTGATCACCACACATGCAATTCTTGAAAATTACTGAAATCAAAACAACAACTTCCACTCAATTTCTCAGCAACAAAAAGATCAATCCAAATCAAAACCAACAACTTTCAACTAAATTGCACAAAAGAGTCAAAATTTAATTGTTATACAGAACTATCGGTTCAATCGAAAACAATCAGAATTCGAGACCCTACCTCCTCCATTCTCTGAGAGCGAAGCCCTCCTCAAACCAGCCAAACCCTCCATCAAAGCCTTGGCCGTTCGATTCGGCATAGATCGAGGGAGGAGAAAAGGCCTCCGACACCGGTTGAGTGGCGAAAGCGTCATCCGCGGCGGAGTCGTGGAATATTGGGGAATCGGTGGTGGAGTCCTTGAGCGACTCGGACTACTTCATGTAAAAACACAAAAGTCCACTACTTCAACCATTGGGCTATATTGCAAAACAAACTTTTGAGGTCACTTTGTAAAAACACAAAAGTCCACTACTTCATGTAATTACAACTAGAACCCAAAAATTTCAACAAATGCAAAAACTTCATTAAAGGAGCAACAATTTGTCCTTTAGTGATTTTAGGCCTTTACGTAAAAACGTAAACTTTCGGGTCAAAGTGAAAATACACAAAAGTATCAAAACTTTATGTAATTGCATAAAATCCCCAAAAGTACTCCCTTTGAGGGAGTGGCCGGCCATGTGATGTGTGAGAGGTGTCAAAACCATTTTGAAATGTTTTCATCAAAGTGAAAGGTGATGGGTTGGTTTGAAAAAGTCAATTCCATGAAACATGGAAAGTATGGTGTAGTAAGAAAATAGGTATGGTTTGAAAAAGTGATTGGTATGGATTTGTAAGAAATGTCCATACCTAGTGATGATTAAAATCATACCATCCTTTCATAAACAAAACTTTATGTAAACAACCAAAAACTTTTTAATCAAAATACCCAACCTTTTTGTTCTTGCCAAGAACATAACAAGAACAATGAAGAACATCCATGAAAACCCATAAGAGCTCGATGAACATTTTTCACCCAAAGATATCCCAAAACCTCTCAAACTTAGGGGAAATAACATATTACCATACTAGGGTACTTAGGGGTTCCTAATGTCACTTTAAAACAATTTTAACAAGACAAACATGAACCCAAAAATTCACCCTTTGGATTTGGCAGAATTTCCCAAAAAAGAACATGGCACCAAATTTTAGCTCCAAAATTCATGCTCATATGAACTACATCTACAACATTTGAGATGGCAAATTTTCTAGCAAAATTTACATTCAAAGAAGCAAGAATAAAGCTTGTAACAATTACAACATTTAAATCAAGGACTATGAACTACAAAACCCAAAAGGATTCACCAACTACTAGACCTAGGCTTTTGATACCACTTGAAGGAAAATTTGTGAAAAACATGTTCATTTGAGCAACATCTATGGCATGCAATTAACAATTAAAGGTGGAATCATGCTTGTATGCACTCAAAACAAAACATTACCCATGAAATTCAAAGCCTAGTAGTTATGGTGAACCAAGACTCAACTCAAGAGCTAAGAGAAAGAGTTGAGACACTTTATACCTTTGAAGTACCTCTTTGCTTAGCAAAGGTTAATCACCCAAGTGAGGGCCTTCTTCCTTTGTCACCTTGCTCCTTGGCTCCATGGATGAAAGTGGAAGAACTTTGCTTCTTGGATCCATGCCTTCTTGGATGTGGATGGAAGAATAGGTTTCTCCAAAAGTCCCCAAAGTTGGAGACCTCTAAGTTTCGACACCAAGGATGGTTGAGGAAGAAGATGAGTGACCATGGAAGAGTTAGATGCTAGTAAACTCCCCCATGGTGGCCAGCCTCCCTAGAGAGAAAGAGAGAGCCAAAAACTCTCATCTTTCCTCAAAGAAAACCCTAATGAAGAAAAAGCTATAAAGTCATATTTATACCTTGCTTCATTGGAGTGGCAAACTTGTAATAAGTCCAAAACTCACTCCCTCTCTAATCATGGCCGGCCTCCCTATTGTTAGTGGGTTAATTGCCCATTTTGTTTTAGTATTCACACAACTTAAACCTTATGTGCCTTGCGGACCAAAACCTTTTTGTGTCCCGAAGCCCAAAACTAACTTAAGGCCTAAAAGGAACCTTTCGTTCTAGATTAATTAACTTTTAATTAATCCTTACCACATACAATTAAACTATTTAATTGTCCTTACTCATCTTCATTATATCCTTCAATTATTACCTTACACGGGTGTGCGATCCATTAGGTTCCTCTTAGCGAGGCAGTGGGCGATTGTTACTCTTAACGATCGATTATGAATTGAAACATACTTTCAATTCTCCCTTAAATGATTATACATCTTTAGGGCTTTCACAAACCATGAGTGACACCTAGCAGTGTATCATGGCTACCCAAGCTAATCAGAAGAGGTGGATAACCTATTCAGTTTAGGATTACAATGCAATACGGTCTTTCTCTAATGCAATACTCTTGACCACATTGTTTGGTTTGATAGTTTTTTCATGTCTACTATCCAACGTGATTCATTTACTTATATGATTACCTTGAATGTGATTTGGAACGACTTCCTCAATCTCATTCATACTCTGGCCAGAGATTCTTAATCATATCATAGAGTATTCTCCCTTAAACAGTTTGAAGGTTAGAGATCCCTTGTTGCGCATTCACTTGCCTCCATGGCTAAGTGGCTTAACCCCAACTATGCCGTGGACACCCTCTGACGGAGTGACTTTGACATAGTCAAAGATCAAGGACCTAACCACAAGACAACTGTGATGCCTCAGGTCAAATGACTACTTTGCATTATCCCAACCATGAGTTCTCATATGACATGAATATGAGAACTCCTCGTTGATCGCGTTCAGTGGACTCATTCTCTATCGAGCACCTACATGCTTGTCTTGGTGTCATTCACACCAATGACTTGAGACCTGTCACTCTCCCTAAGAGAAGACATAGCACGTACTGATCTTAACGGACTGTCAATGCCCAATTGGCAATCCTATGATCAGGAACATTTAGGATATGTATACAAAAGAGAATGGTCTCATGAATCTAACTTCTTTAGATTACATTCTCCTAATAACATATTCCTTGGACTTATCATTTAAGCACATAACATTTATATGAGACATCTTGAAACAATAATCTTTTCCCTTTATATTAAACTAGATTAGTTTAACATGTGAAATGTCCGTAAAGTATCATCATATGATTGGTTTTAGGGCACATTTCCAACAGCGCTGAGGAAGCGGCGGGAGGCAAAAGTACATCTTGAGAGAGAAGGATGGATCCTGGAAAAGTCGAGACAAGAGGCAAGAGTCAGAGTGGTAGAAATGAAGGGTAAAGATTTAATCTCCATATGATGGACGGTGAAAACGGTTCGTTCCGGGTAACCGGTTTTTCAGAAATTTAAACTTGCTCAGCCCCTCCAATTACATGTACCCGGCCCGGCCCATTTTGAGTTTACAAAACTTGAACCCTCCCCGTACTCGCCGCGAACCAGCAAGACCCGACTTGCCCCGCGATTCCTAGACCTGTTTGCCCACCCTTAGGATACATGGTGGGTGCAAGTCTTCAGTTCTGGGTAAGACCAATCAAAAGCATTTGCATTTTTAAATCAACGGGCAAAAGGTAAGACAGACTTGTTTGAAGGTGCTTTTGAAATAACTGAAAGTCGTTTTTAGTGAAAATATTTTTGAAACCAATCTTTAGTAAAAATTCAAGTGTATCATCAAGATGCACTTTAAGTACTTCCTGCAAAAAGCAGATATTTGATGATTCTTTCAAAAAGCATTTAAAATACTTTTGAAATCCAAAATCAATTATGTCAAAAGAGAAATTATATTCACACCCCAAATTACTTCTTCCACACCTTTTTAATTTTTCAATTTTTTCTACACACAACTAACACTTGATAGAAAAATCTTAAAAAAAAAATTAAAAAGGTATGAGGGAATGTTGAAGGTATATGACTATTGCCACGTCATTAGTTGACTGCCACATCATTTGACACATCATCACAGATTACTATATTAGCTATTGGAATTAGTTAGTCTGTTATAAGGTAGTTACAGTGATAGCGTTGCAGATAAGGCATAGCTGCAAGCTATATAAACATGTACTCTGTGTGTGTTGGATTGTATCAAATCAGTTGAGAAATAACAAATGCTTTCTATTCTTCTTTCTCTTTCTCTCGCTTTCATCTCTCTATTTCTTCAGACTTTGTTAGTGTATGTTTTGTATGCATACATTCATCTCTTCATCTCTGGATGAATGTTATCATGGTATCTTCGCCATTCGATCTTGGTATGTTACTTCCGCTGAGCTGATTCAAGGTTTTCTGGTGATTGCAAAGCTTTTGGCATTCTGGAGTTCTGGGTGATTTGGTTTCGCGATTATCAGGTGTTATTTTTCTTTCTGCACTCTAAGTGTTTGTGTAATTGTCGCAATGAAATTTTTTTTTTTGTTCAAGATTGAGACTTTGAAGGCTGATAGCCGTCTCTTGATTTGAACTGATAAATGCATAAAGGCCGATAGCCATTGCATGATTGTATGATTGATAAAGTATATGTGTGTCAAAGCATTAAGGCCGATAGCCATTGCTTTTTGTTCTTGATTGTTGTTCTGTTGCAAGTACACATACACAAGGCCGAAGCCAGAAGTGTGTGCTATTAAAATTGGGGTAGTTCTTGAAGAATTGTTGAGTAGTGAGTGTTCTTGAAGAATCTTGAAAACTATCTGTGCAGTGGTGTTCTTAAATTTGTCTCTGATTGTAAAGTCATGGCTTTTAGTTCTGTTAAAATTGAGAATCTTTTGGGTATGATCACTGTGAAGTTGAAGGACGATAATTTTGTCAAATGGGATTATCAGTTTCAGTCTGTCCTTAAAGGCTACGATCTGTTTGATTTCTTTAATGGTGAATCTCAGTGCCCTCCAAAGTTTGTCATCAATACTGATACGGGTGTAACTAAAGAAATTACTACTGCTTATAAAGAGTGGGTCAAAATGGATGTCTCTTTGTTGAGTTTGCTTATTACTACTCTTTCGGATGATGCAATGGATTATGTAGTTGCGTGTAAAACTTGTCATGAAGCTTGGAATTGTTTACTTGACACACCCCGACCGAGATCGAGACATGCTGGCCGTCACGTGAGGTGACGTAGCCATATGCACAGTGCGGAAGCGTTTGAAATGATGAGAAATACGAATAAAAAAAATCGAAAACTAGAAGTGTTAACACCTATTCAGAGCATGAAGTCTAGGTGCAGTCGACATGAAATGTTTATACAAAACATCCTAACAGGGATCCTACATGAGTGAAGGTCTGTCAGAATCGCTGCTGCTGCCTCGGGTGCCACCAACAAAGCTAGCTAATACCTGGAGGGGCGCAAAACAAAAGCGTGAGTGGGCAAAACAAATCTTTTGAAAACCATTTCAAAAACTATCTTTCTAACCCCTCACCGTAAAACCTGTATACTTTCCCAGAAAAATAATAGTAGTATATAAACATATACTCTAACTCGTCTGAACATCAACATACTAATATGCCAATAAATCATGAATATATTATACCAGGCTGCTAATTCATGATTATGTCAATAATTTCAACATATAAGCCATGCTAATGCCATTAACTCATGAATATGCCAACTATTCACTGATATGTTATGCCATGTTACTAGTTCATGAATATGTCAATAAGTCCGACGTATGCCAAATCATGCCAACATATGCCATAACACACCATCAACTCATAAAATGAGTACCAGAGGTGAAATAAACTCCTCAACTATAATATCATGTCCACCGTGTGATCAGCACGGATGGACCATAGCTCATACTCAATCTCAACATATCTCATCAATATATAAGTGCACACAAGTCGGAACCACCTATAGTGGTCTGTACGACAGACTAGGTGTATAAGAACGCTCAGTGCGACATTCACGTGAAGCTATGTGTACATCATGTGTCACCTACGAGTCGGAACCACATGTGGTGGTCTGTACGACAGGCTGGCACCTATCTTGGATCCAAGTGAGCGTGTGGTGCAATTAGGTGAACAATCACGTGAAAGCTAGGCCACTCTCGGCCGGCACTAACACCAGGTGCATAATCTCATCATATATCACATATATACTGAAAACAAAAGCCCACTCACCTGGAGTCCGCGCTACGGCTCCCCAACGTAACCATCGAGTCGTCCCAAAACGTTCGGCGCCTAAAACAATTATCAAACTACAACTTAGAACTCTCTCTCTCTAGCACACTTCTTGGATAAACTGCTAGTAGTTCAGTTTTAAATTCTTAGTGACTATCTTGTTATAACAGCTTCCGCTTTGCACATATGGTTACGTCACGCTCACGTGACGGCCAGCATGCCCTGATTTTAGGGTCGGGGTGTGTCATTACTTCTGTTTCTGTAGTCAGGATTAATCAGCTCAAGACTGAGTTACACACTGCACAGAAAGGTGCTGATTCTATTGATAAGTACTTACTTCGTTTAAAAGCAGTTAAAGATCAGTTGATTGCTGCTGGGGAAAGAATCATTGAGAATGACTTGGTTATTGCTGCTTTATCTGGGCTACCTCTAGAATTTGAGATGATCAAGACAGTTATCTTAGCTAGAGAAACTCTGATTTCCTTGAAAGATTTTCATGCTCAACTTCTTGGAGCAGAAGGCAGTATTGAGTCCCGAATTACAACTTTGTCCAATTCTATGGCAGCAATGTATGTGCAAGGGAGTACTTCTAATTCACAAAAGTCTCAGGGTGTCAATCACGATTATAAACAAGGCGAAAGTTCGAATGCACAGAGATATCACGGGGGTAATCTTTACAATAGTGGCAATACTAACAGAAGGAATAATTACAATGGTGGAGTTAATAATTCTCGGTTATACTCTGCATCTTCAAGCAATGGGAAAGGTATTCAAACTGGCGGATCTCAAAGCTTCTTTTCTGGAAATGGGAACAAACAAGGAAATGCTTGGAATGGAAATACTAATTACAAGAATGCTATATCTCCTGAATGCCAAATCTGTTCTCGCAGAGGTCATACGGCACCAAATTGCTACTTTAGAGCAGATAACACTCAACCACCTGGTGGATTCTTGGTTTGTCAAATCTGTGGGAAAAGAGGACATAGAGCTTTGGAGTGTTTTCACAGAAATAATTTCTCTTTTCAAGGAGGTGCACCCCCATCATCCCTTACTGGTATGGCTGCTCAAGGATCAAATGTTCCCAGTGAAGAGCCAACTATCCATGGTTTTCCTACTGCTGATACATGGATAGTTGACACAGGTGCAACTCACCACATGACATCAAATATAGACATTCTGAATCAGCTTACTCCTTATAATGGTGATGCTAAGATCACTGTTGGTAATGAAGAAGGTTTGGCTGTACAGAATATTGGTTCTTCTGTTCTTACAACACAACATAAGTCATTAATTCTCCATCATGTGCTACATGTGCCACATATTACTATGAATTTATTGTCTGTTAAGAAACTGTGCAGAGATAATAATTGCTAGTTTATATGTGATGATTTGGTCTTTTTTATACAGGACAAGGCAACTTGAAGGATTGTGTACCACGGCAAGAGTGATGATGGAGAGCTATTCAAGATACCAGTGATAGTGTTTCAAGATCCAAAGCTCCGAGTATTGGACGATGTGCAGCATTTGTTGGAAAGAAGATAAAGACTGCAGTTTGGCATAAAAGGTTGGGCCATCCATCTGAAGAAGTGCTTAGTGTCATGTTGAAAACTGCTAATGTGTTACCTAGTATAGATATATGTCCTTCTCTGTGTACTGCTTGTATTCACGGCAAAATGACTAAGTTTCCATTTCATGTAAGTCAAGCTAGGTCCAGTGTTGTATTTCACAAGGTCCACTCTGATATATGGGGTCCTGCTCCATAGCAGTCAATAGAGGGCTATAGGTATTACATAAGTTTTGTAGATGATTGTTCTCGGTTTGTATGGATTTTTCCGATGGTTTATAAATCAGATGCGTTTACAATCTTTACCAAGTTTCATGCTTTTGTTGAGAATCATTTCAGTGCTTCCATTAAATTTCTTCAAACAGATGGTGGTGGTGAATATATGAGTAATGTGTTTAAACAGCTTTTGGAGATCAAAGGCATTGTTCATCAAGTTTCTTGTCCACATACACCTCAGCAAAATGGTCTTGCTGAAAGAAAGCATAGACATTTGGTTGAGACAACTATTAGTCTATTATCTGATGCTCAAATGCCTTCAATCTTCTGGTATCATGCTTGCTCTTATGCTGCTTTCTTGGTGAATAGAATGCCTTCCAGGAATCTAAACATGCAGTCTCCCTATCAAGTTCTGTTTGGTAGTATTCCTCAGATTCAACATCTTAAAGTTTTTGGTACTGCAGTGTATCCGTTATTAAGACCTTTCAACAAACACAAATTGGAACCACGATCTACTCAATATGTGTTTCTTGGTTTCTCTCATGGTTATAAAGGAGTCATTTGCTATGATATTAAGACCAAGAAGTTCATTCTATCACGGCATGTAATCCATGATGAGGATGTTTATCCCTTCAGACAACCTCACCTCCCTAAGACTTCTCCGAGTGTTTGTAGGTCGTCTCAGGCACCTATTGTTATTCAGGTACAGGTTCCAAGAGAGAGAGCCGTGCATGTTCCCTAATTACAGCATGATCCCCACACTGGTAATTCTGTGACTATATCAGCTCATGATACGGGTTCAAATTTTCATACCTCTGGCACTGGTGACAGTGAATGCTCCCTGAATAGTTTGCATGTCCTCAGTTCTAACAGGTCACAGAGTCTTCAACATGATGACAGTGGTGTACGTTCAAATGCCGGTACTTCATTACATGGGTCTCCCAGCTCCATACATCATCACTCTCCTCCACATCCTCACTCTGGTACACAATCCATGTTGCCTGTCCATTCAGATCAACAACTAGAGGTAATTCTTCCTGACCTATCTCCATCCGATTTAAATTCAGATACTATCCTATCCACACATTCAATGATCACACGTTTGAAAAGTGGAACTATTGAGAGGAGAAATTATGCTACCTTCATAGCACACTGTCCTCAACTACAGTCCCTTCAAATCACTGAGGAAGAGCCATTTACTGGTGGTTATTCTTTTATTTCTGAAATCATGGATGTGTCAGAACCTAAAACCTTTCGGAAGGTTGCTACTATTTCACATTGGCAGAAGGCAATGCAAGAGGAATACGATTCTCTTAGAGCACAAGGGACTTGGGTCTTGGTTTCACCTCCTCAAGATCGAGCAATAGTAGGAAGCAAATGGGTTTACAAAGTAAAGAAAAATCCAGATGGTAGTGTGTCTCGATATAAAGCAAGACTTGTAGCTCAAGACTTTTCTCAAGAACATGGGGTTGATTATTTAGATACATTTAGTCCGGTTGTACGGCATACTACAGTTCAGATTATTTTTGCTTTGGCTGCTATGAATCACTGGAACCTCAGACAACTAGACATCAAAAATGCCTTCTTACATGAAGATTTACAGGAAGAAGTATATATGAAGCAACCATAGGGGTTTGTTGATCCATCCTATCCTTCTCATGTTTGCAAATTGCTTAAGTCATTATGTGGTTTAAAACAGGCTCCAAGGGCTTGGAACTCAAAATTTACAAGTTATTTGGCAGTTTTGGGTTTTCATACTTCTGCATCTGATACAAGTCTGTTTGTCAAGAAGGATGAATCTGATATAATCATCTTATTATTGTATGTTGATGACATCATCTTAACCGGATCCAATGCGTTGAAAATACAGCAAGTGATTCATGAGCTTTCTGACGTGTTTGAATTAAAAGACATGGGGCAGCTTACATATTTTCTCGGATTACAGGTTCAATATAAAGAGGATGGAGGAATCTTTGTAAATCAGTCCAAGTATATTAAAGAATTGGTTCATAAAGCAGGAATGGACTCGTGCAAACCAGCAAATACTCCTTGTAAACCTCATCATCAATTGCTACATTCCGAGGGCCAATTGTTATCAGATCCAACTGTGTATCGAAGCATTCTGGGGTCTTTGCAATATCTGACTTTTACTCAGCCAGATATTGCATTTGCTGTCAACACAGTATGCCAGTTTATGTTTCTCCAACGGATGTTCATTTTGGGGTTGTCAAACGTATTATTCGCTACCTTCAAGGTACCATGAATGCTGGTATTACATTCTCTGCAAACACAGTTCCACAGCTTACTGCCTTTTCTGATTCGGATTGGGCTGCAGACTTGAATACTCGTAGGTCCATCACTGGTTATGTGGTTTACTTAGGCAATAATCCGATTTCTTGGCAGTCAAAGAAACAAAATTCAGTGTCCAGGAGTTCTACCGAAGCTGAGTATAAAGCCTTAGCGCATACTGCAGCAGATATCGCTTGGATACGAAATGTCTTGAAAGATTTAGGAGTGTTCTTGGATGCTCCACCTACCATTCATTGTGATAATATGTCTGCAATTGCATTAAGTGCTAATCCGGTATTTCACTCACGAATTAAACACCTCGATACGGACTTTCATTTTGTAAGGGAGCGAGTGCAACAAGGTGATTTGGAGGTTGTCTACATCCCGACTGAAGACCAAACTGCAGACATTCTCACCAAAGGTCTTCACAGTCCCTCCTTTGTTAAACATTGTTACAATCTCAAACTGGAGAATCCCAGTTGAGATTGCGGGGGGATGTTGAAGGTATATGACTATTGCCACGTCATTAGTTGACTGCCACATCATTTGACACATCATCACAGATTACTATATTCGCTATTAGAATTAGTTAGTCTGTTATAAGGTAGTTACAGTGATAGCGTTGCAGATAAGGCATAGCTGCAAGCTATATAAACATGTACTCTCTGTGTGTTGGATTGTATCGAATCAGATGAGAAATAACAAATGCTTTCTATTCTTCTTTCTCTTTCTCTCGCTTTCATCTCTCTATTTCTTCAGACTTTGTTAGTGTATGTTTTGTATACATACATTCATCTCTTCATCTCTGGATGAATGTTATCAGAGAAGTAATTTAGAATGTGTGAATAAAATCTTCCAATAAAAAATGCTTTCAATCAATTTTTTTTTTTTTTTTTTTAACTGTTAAAAGCTAACTAAAATTCAAAGGGTTCAGACACATAAAGAAAGACAAATCAAAGGAACCTCATCATCAGTTCATATCTTTATTAAAGCTGCTGACTACCCACAAGTCACATGTGCATGGTAGTGGCAAACACACGGTAGCCAGTCGGGCACCCCTTCTCGGCCTTACGCGAGGATCCTCATCCTTATTTACAAACTTTGTTGCTCGATTTCATCGTTTGGTCAGCAGAGCATCCAATGCAATTTGATCTCCACAAGGACTACCTAGCATTTGAGAGGCATACTTTTTTAGTGTGTTCTTAGTTTAAGATGTCATAATGGGTGTAAGTAAGTCTTCAATTGAATGTAAGATCACTCAAAAGCATTTGCATTTTTTGAATCAATCAAACCTTGAAATTGAAATTCACTTCCAACTCCAAAAGCCAAGACAAATTAGGAGCACAACATCATGGGTTGATAACTTTTATTAACGCTGACAAGTGACAAGTGCATGGTAGTGGCAAAAACACAGTAGCCTATAGACCCACCTTCCCAACAAATTTAACTTTGTTGCTTCGTCCACTGATTTCATCTCTGGTCATCCAATGCAATTTAATCATGACAAGGACTAGCCTACACCTGGCACCACTACTACATTTAACATTTTTCGTCTCGAACCTATGTTTGTTGCGCAAAGCCAGATCCTGTTACTTAAAAATTAGCATGACAAAAACTTCGTCACAATGATGTCGTCGCGTAACATAAAGGGGAACGAAGTTTGTCATCGTGCATGTATCAAGGGCATGAAAACTTCTCGTCAAGTTGATTTCATGGCGACAACAAAAAGTCGTCACGTAAGATGGCGCACGACGAGATATTTCGTTGAGCAAACGTTTATGCAACAAGTTTCAAGTAATTTTAATATTACTTAATTATAAAATTCTCGTCGTATAAGACTTTGAGCGACGAATCCCTTTATCGCTTTAAATTATTTGTGACGAAGCCCTTCGTTGTTCAAGTTTTTAAATTCTTTTTCCTTTTTTCTTACGACTTTTATTAAATTACAAAATTTAGTTAATTAATTTGTAATAATTTTAATTGAATTATAAACAATAAATAATACAAAAAATATTTATTTATGATATAAAAGAAAATGTTCATACAAGTGAAAGTTTTTTAAAATACTAAAAAAACTACATAAATAAATCCGTGAGGTCTACTGCGTCTGCGTCGGCGTCGGCGGGCTGGTATTCTCTGGTGGAGGGGCTGGGAGCTCGATGGTGGGGGAGAAGTTGGTGGAACACGGATGCCAGATAATTGTAGGCCTGTAAGACTTGGGTCATCTTACCCTCCTGGGCCGCCAATTGGACATCCTACGTTGCAAGCTTCTGCTTCAGGTTTGCCACTTCCTGCATCAAAGTGGTGACCTGGCCTGTGGCCTGTCTCGAAGAGGCGGGAGCAGTGGGCTGAAGTTGAGCATCCCCCATCCTCCGACAAACCTTACCAGGCCTCCAACCAAGTGTCTGATCCAAGGTCTCAGTTAGGATCTAAAACCCTATATCCTTGATTGGAGTCATGTCCTCCAACGAAGTCTCTGAGGGAAGTTGCAATGCCACCTCCTCAAGAACAACCTTGCTCTTCTCCACCATCGTCGCCTATAATAACAAGTTTAATAATAAAAAGAATTAGATATACTTACATGCAGCTGCTCAGTTGTCTCATCCCAGGTCGAACATATACATCCTTAAGCATTTTGTGTTTTATTAAGTTTTGGTGAGTGATTGTTGCGTCCTGGCACCTTGTCACTATTGGCGATTGTTTGTTGCAAGTTAAAGCATGAAGCTGCCATATGATTTCTCACAAATTGAAAATTATGATGTCGATCAATTTTTCATGAACCCTTACGGGCAGCCAGGGACGGAGCTAGAAATTTCTTCTAGTGGGGGCAACTTAAAAAATACTAAGAAGACCTTGTTACAGTATGGTTTATAACCAAATGACAATGGGGATGATTTCAAATGACGATGATCACAATTGCAATGTTACAAAAATTTCAGTAATAATGGAAAGTGGCAAATTGATGATATGAGAGGCGAAGGAGGGGTTTTTCAGTTTGAATGACATAACAAGACCATTTTTGCTCATATTATATTTGATATAGAGTAGAAGTAGTATGCTTGATATTAGACACATCTTTTCTTCAAGGATAACACGTGTATGTCTATAATTGCAGTATGCAGCTTAACCAACAAATTACTTGAGTGGGGGCATCTGCCTGCCCCCAGTGGGCCTTCATTGGCTCCGTCCATGCGGGCAGCCTTTTAGTTAGATTTCAAAAGTTTTAGAAAGATGATTCGCTCTCCCTGTTGTATTGGCCTTTGGAGTTGGAACTGAATTTAATTTCAAGGTTTCGCTCATTAATTTAGTAATGCAAACGCTTTCTATTGGTTTTATCTTCAATTGAAGACTTGCACCCACGGTAACATCCTAAACCAATAACTCACCAACAAGTACATCACCCAAATGCTACAGTAGTCCATGTCGAGATGAAATTGCATTGGATGCTCTGCTGACCAAAAGATGGAATTGAGCAACAAAGTTGGTACATAAACCGCGTAAGACCGGTGAGAGGGAGAGAGGGGGGGGGGGGGGGTGTGGGGGGTGCTATTGGCCACCTTTTATTTTCATCTGATTTTGAGTACTGAGATAGCTTTTATAAAGGCATGAACTGATGAACAGTTCCCCTTAATTTGTCTTTCTTCATTTGTCTGAACCCTTTGAATTATTTTTCACGGAAGGTAAAGGCTTGAGTTGGGTTTTTATTTTTTTCTTTTCTATCATCTCTTTGATGATTAGAAAATGTTGTATAGGATACTTCGGATCACCATAAAATTTTTAATAACTTAAATAAATCTTATTCATCTCAAATATCCCGTTCTCCTTCTTTATATATTATCAAGCACTCACTTCTTTCTCTTCTTTTCTAATCGCAAGTTACACGTCCATTGTTAGTATCTCCAGAGAAACACAGAAACACTGCAGATTGTTAACATTTTTTTCTCCGTCATCTGCTGCAGCTGCTGCTGGCGACTATGCTGATGATGATGATAGTATTGAAGCTATAATCCACCCTCGTCTAAACGCAGAAGGTAAAGTTGTTGAGTTGGGTTTTTCTTTTTCATATCTTTAAAGATTAGGAAAGACTGTATACGATACTCCGAAGCACCATAAAATTTTCAATAACTTAATTAATCTCATTCATCTCAAATATCCCATTCTCTTTCTTTGATATATTATCAAGCACTTACTTCTTTCTCTTCTTTTCTACTTACAAGTTTCAAGTCCATTGTTTGTGCCTCCAGAGAAACACAGAAACAGGTGGAGTGTACCATCAGTATCTTGCACACGTGCTGCAAACAGTTAACATTTTTTTCTCCGTTACATGCTGCAGCTGGCGTTGGTGATGATGATGATATTCAAGCTAAGATCCCCCTTCGTCCGGAGAGGTATGATGTATTTATCAGTTTCAGACGTGAGGACACCCGCCGTGGCATCACCAGCCATCTTTATGCTGCCTTACTTGAGAAGAAAATTGAAACCTACATAGATGATCAGAGACTTGAGGGAGGAGAACGAATTGACCGTGCCCTTCTAGAGGCAATTGGGAAATCCATGAATTCGGTGATCATTTTCTCACAAAATTATGCTTCTTCCACATGTTGTTTGGATGAATTTGTGCAAATACTCAAATGCAAGAAAAAAATATGGCCAGATGGCCCCTATTCTACGACATCAATCCATCTGATGTACGAAAGACAAGAAGGGAGTTATGCGAATGCATTTGCTCAACATGGAAAATGTTTCAAACACAGTATGTACAAGGTGCGCAAGTGGACAAATGTTTTGGCGGAAGCAACAAATATAACTGGGTTTGATTCAGAAACATACGAGTACGTAGCTAACTCATTCTTTAACTTGTCTAACGTTTTAAATTTTCTTTAGACTTGTGACAATTTGATTTGTGCTATGATGTGGTAAAGCATATTATTACTTTAGTCTAAAGAAAGGTTTGAAATTGGCACTATTCAAATGAACAGTGCTTCAATCCAAATTTCAGATTAATTACAACCATGCCATTGGTCTTTGGGTTGGTTTTGGGTCAGTAGCCTGGCCCTTTGCCAAGCCCAAATGTGTTGGTTTTAGCTGGGAAGCCCAACCCTCAGTGAGGCCCAAATTATTTAATAACATTTTTGCCCATCAAAGATTACAATCCGATGGTGGGGATGGTTTATTACGAAGGGCAATTTTGTCCTCTTCGTTTTGGGAGAGATAAGAGGTCACCGGGTAGGTATCATTTGCTATCGTTCAATTAGGGTTTCGGGGAGGGTTTGCGAGAGAGAGAGAGAGAGAGAGAGAGAGAGAGAGAGAGAGAGAGAGAGAGAGAGAGAGAGAGAGAGAGAGAGAGAGAGAGAGAGAGAGAGATGGCGATGGAAGGAGAGCGAGGGGGAGGGGTAGGGTTCAGGGCACTTTTGCTGCAAATGGGAGGGTCGGTATGGTCAGAGAAGACCATATGAGTTGTCGGGATTTCAGGGAGATGGGGTACACTACTACAACTTATTGTGTCAATGGGTGATGTCGCTTTAATATAATATAATGGCGGACAAGACATTTGCAATACCTACTGAACATAACGTCGGATTTACTGTTGCATGTAAGCGCCATAAACTTTCTATGTCGCTTTTAACCGACGTAAACATGTAATGTCGCTTATAACCGACATACATTTTAATAATTTTTAAATAATGGTGTCGCTTTAAAAAAAAAATAGTGTCGCTTTTAAGCGACATTAAGTATTGGTGTTGCTTCTAGCCGACACTAATTATTATTTTCATATATTTTAAGGCCTGCGTCGGTTTTGAGCGACATAGAGTTTTTTTTTAATATTTTGAAACCCGGTGTCGGTTGTAAGCGACAGATTGATGGTCTTTCCACCATGTTTTCTTCTTCCTCTCTTGCATCTTTCTTAAGGATGAGTTTATAAGGTGGCACACAACTAGGTCTGTTATCTTAACGGGTCGTGTCGTGTCTCACCCATTATCTTAACGGGTCCTTAATAGGCGACCCGTTAAGAAAAAAATATTTTGTTTCTTAAATTTGCACATACCACACATTGCCACATAAATATTACTGCAAAACTTTAAATCACGATTTAACGGTTATTTTAACTCTGATTTTGATGATTTTTTACAGCTACACTCCTTGACCCTATATGAATACAATGAATGAATTCGATCTTTAATTTAAAATATTTACACAAGTGGATACCACCAAATCTTATGTTATACTTAATGAAAGTATAAATAAACTCTAAGTGTTAGTGAATATATCGTTTTGATGAGATACGCATTCTACGAAACTAATTTCAACGATCCAACTGTCAAACTTGTTTGTATATGCTTCGAGATGGCATATGCCAAAAATCGAAAAAAAACAAAAATTCAGAGATCAAGTAACGGGACAAAACTTTTCGACGATTATAAACGAAAAATCATGATTTAACGGTTATTTTAAGTCCGATTTTGATGATTTTAACAGTTACACTCCTTGACCCTGCATGAATACAATGAATGAATTCGATCTTCAATTTAAAATATTTACACTAGTGGATACCACAAAATCTTATGTTATACTGAATGAAAGTATAAATAAACTAAGTGTTAGTGAATCTATCGTTTTGATGGGATACGCATCCTACGAAACTAATTTCAAAGATCCAACCGTCAAACTTGTTTGTATATGCTTTGAGATCGCATACTCCAAAAATCGAAAAAAAACAAACATTCAGAGATCAAGTAACGGGACAAAACTTTTCGACGATTATAAACGAAAAATCATGATTTAACGGTTATTTTAAGTCCGATTTTGATGATTTTAACAGTTACACTCCTTGACCCTGCATGAATACAATGAATGAATTTGATCTTCAATTTAAAATATTTACACTAGTGGATACCCCAAAATCTTATGTTATACTTAATGAAAGTATAAATAAACTAAGTGTTAGTGAATCTATCGTTTTGATGGGATACGCATCCTACGAAACTAATTTCAAAGATCCAACCGTCAAACTTGTTTGTATATGCTTCGAGATCGCATACGCCAAAAATAAAAAAAAAATAAACATTCAGAGATCAAGAACGGGACAAAACTTTTCGACGATTATAAACGAAAAATCACGATTTAACGGTTATTTTAAGTTTGATTTTGATGATTTTAACAGTTACACTCCTTGACCCTGCATGAATACAATGAATGAATTCGATCTTCAATTTAAAATATTTACACTAGTGGATACCACAAAATCTTATGTTATACTTAATGAAAGTATAAATAAACTCTAAGTGTTAGTGAATCTATCGTTTTGATGGGATACGCATCCTACGAAACTAATTTCAAGGATCCAACCGTCAAACTTGTTTTATATGCTTCGAGATCGCATACGCCAAAAATCACAAAAAATAAACATTTAGAGATCAAGTAACGGGACAAAACTTTTCGACGGTTGTAAACAAAAAATCACGATGGAACGATTATTTTAAATTCAATTTTGATGATTTTTTACAGCTACACTCTTTGACCCTGTATGAATACAATGAACGAATTCGATCTTCAATTTAAAATATTTATACTAGTGGATACCACAAAATCTTTTGTTATACTCAATGAAAGTATAAATACACTTTTAAGTGTTAGTGAATCTTTCGTTTTGATGGGATACTCATCCTACGAAACTAATTTCAACGATCTAACTATCAAACTTGTTTGTATATGCTTCGAGATCGCATACGCCAAAAATCGCAAAAAACAAACATTCAAAGACCAAGTAACGGGACAAAATTTCAACGGTTATAAACGAAAAATCACGATTTAACGGTTATTTTAACTCCGATTTTGATGATTTTTTACAGCTACATTCCTTGACCCTATATGAATACAATGAATGAATTTGATCTTCAATTTAAAATATTTACACTAGTGGATACCATAAAATCTTACGTTATACTCAATGAAAGTATAAATAAACTCTAAGTTTTAGTGAATCTATCGTTTTGATGGGATACGCGTCCTACAAAACTAATTTCAACAATCCAACTGTCAAACTTGTTTGTATATGCTTCTAGATCGCATACGCCAAAAATCGCAAAAAATAAACATTTAGAGATCAAGTAACAGGACAAAACTTTTCGACGGTTATAAACGAAAAATCACGATTTAACGGTTATCTTAACTCCGATTTGGATTATTTTTAATAGCTACACTCCTTGACCCTATATGAATACAATGAATGAATTCGATGTTCAATTTAAAATATTTACACTAGTGGACATCACAAATTAATATTTTATAATAAAATTGTATTTATGAATCAATTCGATCTTCAATTTAAAACCGATATTAATTATTTTATATATTTTAAGTATTAATTAGACTATGTTTCAATTAGTATGTAATTATATTTATGTTTTTTATTACGTATTTTATTCAAGTTAAATTTTATTTATTAAAATTTTAAAATGTTATATGAGATAATTTGGAATGGATGGATAAACATTAGGCGGGAAATGGATGGATAATTTGAAATATTAGGTGGAAAATTTCCCTCTTTTGTTGCAGTGGAAATGTATTCTCAGACTTAGTGTCGGTTTTTATCTTTTAATTCGACGCAAGTTTCATTAAACTGACGCTGCATGAATTTCAAAAAGTGTGTCAGAAGTTGGTGTCGGTTAAGACCGACACCAGCATTAATTTAAACTGATGTCGTATTTTCAATAAAGAGTGTCAGAAAGTTGACTGTTGGTGTTGGTTAAAAGTGACGCCATGTATATTTAATTCGACGTCAGTAAAGTGTGTCAGGTTGGCGTCGGTTAAAAGCGACGCCATGTTCATTTAGTTCGACGTCAGTAAACTGTGTCAGGTTAGCGTCAGTAAAAGCGACACCATGTACATTTAATTTGACGTCAGTCAATCAATGTCGGTTTAAACCGACACAAACTAAGTACCCATATTTAAACCCCTCTCTTTCCCATTTCATTCATGTTTTCATTTCTCCCCCAATTTCAGTCTTTCTTCTTCTCCTTCCCCATTTCATCCCTACGTCCATTTCTTCCTCATTTTCTGTTTTTCCTCTTCTCCTTCCCGATTTTCTATGGATCACCATTTTGAAGATCAACAGTTTGAGGAACTTCAATTTGAAGAGGAAGAGCTCAAAGGTGGTTCATTTTTAATTATTATGATAATTAATTTAGTTTCTGTTTTATATTCTAACTAGTTTTATGCTTAAATTGAAATTTTATTTTTGTGTCTTATTTTTTAATTGTTTTTTTTATTTATAAGGATCAACTCAACGGAGATGCGGACCCTCAATTCCAAATTGGAAAGAACAGCCTTGTTCGTTTGATTTGTCTGAAAAATGCATTAGTGATAATTCTAGTGCATTTTCAAAACATGTAGCGGTAGAGGTTAGTAATTACAGAAATATTTCGATGGTGGCATACTGGAATAAAGAAAAAAGAAAGGTAAACGTTTCATGATTTATTTTATTATACCTTGAAATTTGTCTAATAAATTCTTTTATTTTTCAGCAGATTGTCGAAAAAAAATAAGCATAATCGGCAGTTGAAAACTATGAACGACACAACCGGTTCAAAATCTTTTGCAAGAGTTCGGGAAGAATTTGTATGGTTACATTTTTAGGAATTGTAGTTAATTTTAAATTTAATATATAGCTGGTAAAAATTTAATTTTTAATATGAAGTTTGCTTAAAATTGTTTGTTTTTTCATTGACATGGTGGGATTTATTTTTATAGAATTTTTTTAATTATTATTAATTAAAAACGGAAAAAGATTTTTTTTATTATTATTAATATATTTGGTGTCGCTTATGAACGACAACATAATAATTATTTTATGTATCCATATGTTATGTAATGTCGGTTAAAACCGACAGCAGGTTTGATATTTTAATTCTTTAATTGGTGCTTGACGTCGCTTAGAACCGCCATCATGTCAGAACTTAACGTCGCTTCTAACCGACGTCAATACCCTTTTGTGATGGTAGCAATGGTGTCGCTTCACCTATTCGACATTGCACGACTTTATGTCGGATTTTTACCAAAATTGGGTTTTATTGTAGGTTTTTACACCGCCAGTGATAACCTCTTTTGTAGTAGTGGTAGGAGTCATCAACAAACCCTACAGAGAGTGGGGTGTGCCGGATCTTGCGCTGCATGCCTCAAATCCAAAGATAATTTTATTTTTTAAATTGTATTCTTTAATGGTGCCTTAGGTTTTCTAATTGTTTAGTATGTTAGGTCCGGTTTTGGGGGATTTCTGATTTAACTGGTTTTGGGGAATTTCTGATTTTATAAAGAGAGATGGATAGGGAGATAGAGATAGACTGAGAAAGGAGAAAGCATGGCTGTGTGCATTTTTTGGGGTTAATTAATGGGTTAGTGCGGAGGGTCAGTGAGGAGAGAGTGACAGAGGGGTGTCAGGCAGGGTATGGGTTTTTAGTTTTTCCCTCTAATTCAATAGGTTATGCACTGTTTGAAAATAATTGTTTATTGTTTTGTTTTCCGTTTGCTTTGTTAGAACCATCATTCGAATTTTTGGGTTTCATGTGCTCATTTCTGTGCTTCTCCAAAATTTTCTGGTGTTTGCTTCTCATTCCTCTGTTGGTTGATTTTTTTTCCCATTTCTTGGTTCCTTATGTATTCCTTGGTTCTGTCTAATTTTTGGCTATGGGATGATGCTTGTAGGTGAACTATATGCACGGTTTTTTGGGACGAGTTAGGAACATCCACCTAAAAACAACATTCAAGATAGAGAACTGGTATGCTGCTTTGTCTTTCTGTTGGATTTTGATGTTTATGTTCTGCTACTAAGAAGACTTTATAGTGTTCTAAATCTGTTTTATAAATGTGCTTAAAGATTGGACATGTTCTTGAATATTAGCCATGTTGTTTGAATTGGATATGTGGTTGAATATTAGGTAGTAAGTTTGAATCTGTGCTTAGGTTGGTTTTAAACCCAGGTTGTGTGAGTTTATCAGTTTAATTGGGGGTTTATCAGTTTAATTGGGGGAATGAAAAAATAAAGTTGGCCTTTCATTGAACATGCTCTAGCAATTGGAGTTTGTTTTATTAGAAAGATGGTTAAATATTCTGTTTTATTGGGAACATGCACACATAGAATTCATCTAAAGAAAGCTTTAGGTTCTTTGAGGCTTTTTATCTGGTTATGTCAATTTGGAATAAAGGAAAGAGGAAAAAATAAATAAATAAAGGGATTCGATTTGAGGGTTACTACTAAGATTGGGTCAATCAACATTTTATGCTTTCAAGTCGAAGTCATTCATTTTCGACAGGAAGTTTTCATTACAATTGGGGAGAAATTCTGATGAACTACTTAATCTCACAAATTTGTAAAGCTAATCAAAAGTAGATTTACACTATATAATTTCGTTTGAAACTCAGGTTTGAATCTGTGCTTAATGGTTTGCATTGGTTGCCGTTTTTGCATAATGGTTTGAATCTGTGGTTAGGTTAGTTTGAAACTCAGGTTGTGTGAATTAAGGTGTAAAAAATGAATATGGATGAACCTTTAGCAACTGCATGTGGATTCAGCTTTCCTTTGCATTTGAGAGAGTTGGAAACTATTGAAATTTGGTTTAACAAAAGATTTGTGTATATTTTTCATATGAATGAATTACAAAGAAGGTCTCTTATAAAGAGACCGAGCTAGGCAAGGAAGCCTTCTAACAAATATCATAAAATAATAATAGATGAAGAAAAGGCTAACCCTAGTTACAAGTTACAAGAAAGCAAGAACAAGAAACTAGAAAACATAAACCCTAGAATTAAGGGATTGGACCAAAAGCAAGAAAGCCACACAAAGTGACGGTTTAGTAGCAGCTGCAACTCTACCCGAGAATGAGGGCTAGAGTTGTAGTTGCAACTTGAACATTGATGGAGCTATGATGTGCCTTGAACACCTCTTTCCAACATAGACCTAATGAGACACAAGTATACTCATAACTGGTCAGTTTCAACACTCCCCCTCAAGCTGGATCAAGAGGATTAATTGATCCAAGCTTGCTCAACAATCTTTGTAAATGAGTAGAATCGAGAGCTTTTGTGAACAAGTCAGCAAGTTGATCATAACTGCGAGTGTACATTGTGTTGATGACTTTGGATTGGACTTGAGCCCATATGTAATGACAATCAACCTCAATATGCTTTGTTCTTTCATGAAAAACTGGATTCGAAGCTATGTGCATGGCAGCTTGATTGTCACAAAACAAAGACATAGGTTCCTTGTCGATGTAGCCAAGGTCAGCTAGGAGACTCTTCAACCAGATTAATTCACAAGCAGTGGCTACCATGGCTCTATACTCAGCCTCAACACTTGATCGCGCAACCACCATTTGTTTTTTACTCTTGCATGTCACAAGGTTACCACAAAAAAATGTACAAAAACCAGTGATGGACTTGCGATCAAGAGCATTACCCGCCCAGTCAGCGTCAGTGTATGCCATAATGTGGTTTGAGCCATGTTTCTTCATGAGCAAGACTCTGCCAATTGACCCCTTTAAGTATCTAAGTATTCTTTTGACAATCTCCCAGTGAATGAGAGTGGGAGAGTGCATAAATTGGCTGACCAAACTTACTGAATAAGCAATATCAGGTCGAGTAATTGTGAGGTAAATCAACTTCCCTACCATACGTTGATAGACACTAGGGTTTGACAGTGGTTCACTTTGGGCATCTAATTGGCATTTGCTCACAAGAGGGGTACGTGCTGGCTTACAATCCAACATGTGAGCTTCATCCAATAGATCAAGAACATATTTTCTTTGATTTAAAAACAAACCCTTGGAAGATGTGGCCATTTCAATGCCAAAGAAGTACTTTAGGGTTCCCAGATCCTTAAGGGCAAATTGCTGATGGAGAAAGGATTTGAGGGCATTGATTTCTTCCATGTTATCGGCTGTTATACTAAGATCATCAACGTAAATAAGAACAATGAGCTTACCATTGGTACCATTGCAAACAAACAATGAAGAATCTGCATGACTTATCTTAAACCCTGCAGTTTCAAGAACTGAGCTCAACTTCGAGTACCAGGCTCGAAGGGATTGCTTGAGACCATATATAGCCTTGTGAAGCTTGCAAACCTTGTTGGTTTCATTCTCTTGTGGATGTCCGGGAGGAAGCTTCATGTATACCTCATCTTCAAGTTCACCATGGAGGAATGCATTTTTCACATCCATTTGAAATAGAGGCCAGTCATGATTAACTGCGATAGACAACAGCACTCGTACTATGCTCATTTTGGCTACAAGAGCAAATGTCTCCTTGTAGTCAATACCATACGTTTGTGTGAACCCACGGGCTACTAATCGAACCTTGTGTCTTTCAATACTGCCATTTGAATGGAACTTTGTCTTGTATATCCACCTACTCCCTACTGCCCTTTTGCCCTTTGGAAGATCAACTACACTCCATGTTTGATTGTCATTTAGTGCTTTGAGTTCTTCTTTCATTGCTTCCTGCCATACATGAATGTGAGCAGCTTCATTAAAGTTCCTTGGCTCAGCATTGGTTGACAGCTGATTGATGAATGCTGCATGGGATGTTGACAGTTTTTGATAGGTTAAGGCTTTGGAAATGGGATGTCTTGCATTGTACGTAATGTACTCTTGCAGCCTTAATGGAGGATGTCTGTCTCGAGTAGGATTTCTTCGTGGTGCCAAAGCAGGTTGTGGAATATTAACTGAGTTTTCTTGATCAGACTATGGTTCCTCATTATTATGATGCTCCGAGTGATGGTTAAGAGAAACATTTTGAGGATTGCCTTCATGTAGGTTTGCTGGGGTAGACAAAGGAAATATGTCTATAAGACTCTCCCCCTGAGGTTCTTCACTGCAACCTTTGAGAAAAAATGGTGCACACTCATCAAATAGAACATCTCTTGAGATTCCAACCTTTCCATTATGCGGATTGTAGTATTTATATCCCTTTTGAGAGCTCGAGTATCCCAAAAACACACTTTTGACAGCTCTAGGATTGAGCTTATCTCAATGTGCAGTTTGAATGTGAACATAGCAAGTGCACCCAAAAGTTCTGAGGGGTGAGATGTCAATATTCCTTCCCTTCATTACTTCAGCAGGTGATTTTGAATTAAAAACACGAGTAGGTAATCTATTAATGATATAAGCTGCAGTGAGGCGAGCCTGTGACCAAAATCTTCTAGGAACATGCATTTGAAACATAAGAGACCTTGTCTTCTCCAATAAGTCACGGTTCTTTCTTTCAGATACACCATTTTGTTATGGTGTATCTACACAGCTGGCTTGATGTAGTATCCCATGGTGGCTCAAATAATTAGACATGTTATTGGATGTGTACTCAGTGCCATTGTCCGATTGTAAGATGTGTAACTTAGATGTGAATTGGTTTGTGATTAATTTATGAAAGTCTTTGAAAGCATCAAAGAATTCACTCTTGAATTTCAAGAGGTAAACCCAGGTGACCTGAAAATAATCATCAATAAAGGTGACAGTATTTATATCCATCAAAAGAATCTACACACGAAGGACCCCATATATCTGAGTGAACAACCTCAAACAATTTACTGGTTCTAGACCTGGAAGAAACAAAAGGAAGTCTAGTGGATTTTGACATTTGACAGATTTCACACTCAAGTGATGTTTTACAAAAATTAGGAAAGAGTTTGATCATCACAGGTTCTGAGGGATGGGCCAATCGACGATGCCAAAGTTGGTGTTCTTGAAGGAGACTTAGACTGGCAATAGGGTGCTTAACAGACTTGGACTTCTTTGAGAGATAATAAAGACCATTTAAGAGAAACCCTTCACCAATCTTCTTCCGAGTGACTCGATCCTGAAATACAACATCATGAGGAGAGAATATGGCAAGACAATCAAGAGTGGTTATGAGTTTGCCAATGGACAAAAGCTGGAAAGGAAAAGACAGTACATACAAAGCTGTTGACTCAATCTTATCACTTAACAGTTTGAGTTTGAGTTTTCCTAAAATAGGTTCTCCTTTCCCATTTGCTACAGACACATGTGAATGTGTAGGCATATTTTGAAACTTATCTAAACAAGAAGATTGGTTTGTTATACGGTCAGTGGCACCTGAGGCTATAATCCAACAATCACGTGTAATTTCATTGAGTGCAGTGGAGAGAGTAGTGATAATACATGTAACACAGTCTTCAATAGGATTCTTAGTGGTCACTTGCTCATCTCCAGTGGTGTCTCCCCTTCTTTGCAGAAAACTTGCAAATTCATTTATCAAATCTATTGGATTTGCAGTGAAGTTTGAAATTTCACCAATTGATAGGCTTGTTGACTGGAAGGCCTTTGGAGTGGTTCCTTTTACTTCTTTGATCATTCTTCCTTCCTTATCAAACCTTGGCTTTAACTCCGGGTGCAAGATCCATCATTTTTCCCTTAGATGCCCTTTCATGTTGCAGTAAGTACACTTCCAGTCAACCTTCTTTCCCGTGAAATATTTTTTACCAGTGTGTTTATGGTTGCTAGTGAAAGCCCTAGCCTCAGGGTTAGACTTAGGCTCAATGTTCATGACCTTTCTTCGAGTTTCCTCCCTTTGGACAACTTGACAAACACTTCTAAATGAAGGCAGATCATGTGTCATCAACAAATGACTTGGGAGATCTTCATATTCAGCTCTTAGACTTGCCAGAAGTTGAAATACTTTGTCTTCATCAGCTTTTTTAAGGAGAATAGCGGAATCAGTTGTATGTGGACGATACATGTCGAGTTCATTCCACATGGACTTCATGCTTCCAAGATGTTGCACGAAAGATTGATCACCTTGCTTTAGTCCAGCAAGTTCCTTCTTGAGTTGAAATATACGAGCAACATTATTTTGACTACCATACATTTCTTTGATAGATTCCCACACGGTATGTGCAGACTCTGAATAGCTGAAAAGCTCCGATAGCTTAGGTTCCATGGAATTAAGAATCCAAGACATAACAAGCTGATCGTTTGCATGCCATGCACCATACAATGTAGAGGATGATTCAGGTGGTTCAATGCTTCCATTAACATACCCTAGCTTCAATCTTCCACCTAGGGCAAGAGAGATGGCACGAGACCAAGGAAGATAATTGAACTCGTTTAACAACACAGAGCACAGACGCTGATTTGAATTGATCTCACCATGGGTTATACTGGGAGGTGAAGTGTTTGACAAGCTTGTAGCCTCTTGGCTTGAAGCCTGCCCTTCCGCCATTACGGTGAAGGAAGAACAGAAGAAATAAAGTAGAAATTTTGGAAAGAATCAGACTGCAGAGACAAGACCTATGGTACCTGCTCTGATTCCATATTGAAATTTGGTTAACAAAAGATTTGTGTATATTTTTCATATGAATGAATTACAAAGAAGGTCTCTTATAAAGAGACCGAGCTAGCCAAGGAAGCCTTCTAACAAATATCATAAAATAATAATAGATGAAGAAAAGGCTAACCCTAGTTACAAGTTACAAGAAAGCAAGAACAAGAAACTAGAAAACATAAACCCTAGAATTAAGGGATTGGACCAAAAGCAAGAAAGCCACACAAAGTGACAGTTTAGTAGCAGCTGCAACTCTATCCGAGAATGAGGGCTAGAGTTGCAGTTGCAACTTGAACATTGATGAAGCTATGATGTGCCTTGAACAAGTATACTCATAACAGGTCAGTTTCAACAGAAACCGAGTGGAACAGTTTTAGAGAGAGAGAAAGAGAGAGAGAGAGAGAGGACGACGTCGGGATTTTGGTAAAGATTTGAGCTTTAGTGGTAACCATGCAGATTTGAGCTCACAGTAAAGCCCAACAGTATGTAGATTGAATTGAGTTGGAAACTGAGTGAAAAAATGTTAGAGATAGGATTGTGTATGGGTTTTTGGCATGGCGGTTGAGGCTGTTAAATAGCGTAGAATTCAGTACATGCAGATGGTCTCAATGAAAGAAGGTCATCATATATAGTAGAAATTGGTTTGAATTTCTAATGTCAAGTGTGAGTGGTTTTAAATTTTTCAAACCACTATATTATCTTTCTAGTAAGCAATGAACATTCACATATAACAGAAGGTTTAGTTTTTATGTGCCAATGTAGTAATAGCAACCAGTAGCATAACTTGGATACAAAGGTCAAATGTATGTACAAAAATTTAAATGAAGATGCAGTTTGGTTTCCAGTTGAAAATTTTAGTACTGATACATAAAATTTGCTAAATATCGTAACTCATTTTGGTTGCGAGTTTGTTCTGTAATTTTTTTTTTTCCTCTGCTATTAATAACTTACCACATGTGGTAGCAGAGTGATTGCGTTGGTAACTTATTTATACAAGCGAATTCAGATGACACAATGAATTTGATATTAAAAAAAATGTCTGTTGGTTCAGTTTTTGAATCTTTAAAAACTGTCGAATCAATTTGTATATGTAATTTTATGTTTATTGTTAGGTAAATTGTTGTTTTTTTCGCTGATAAAAAGTGTAGAGTTTGGCTGTGTAAATGTGTATAGTTTTATACGTTTCATTCAGTTGACAATTTGATAATGGTTGAAGTGCATTCTTTATTGAAATGTGTTTTCTTTCCTCAATCGTGAATGTCTTTGGTATTTTGCAGGTCGAAACAAAGTGAAAGCTTTTGACTATGAATTTTGGAACCGCTACCTTGCTGCTTTGGTAAAGTCTCAACTTCTTGATAATATCAATTAATTTGGCCTGTAATGTTAGAGTATTGAGTTGAATGCATATGCTACATGGTATAGGTCTAACATGATTAGAACTTTAATATCATGATGTGTAATGCTAATTAAGCACAATATGAGTAAGGCATTGTATGCATAAGCACAAGTCATGACTAATTAATGTCCGATTGTTGGTGCGAGATACCATTTTTTAGACCTTATATCATTTGGACCTTTAGTTATATAACAAGTTGGTGCACTGAGTTGAATAAATGGTTGATAGGTTTGGTTTCATATTTATTGGAAAATGAAAATGGAGACTTGGGAACACAATTATATATATCATTGCTTATTTTTCTTGCAAGTCAAAGATGTGCAAGTTTTGAAATTTGTGATGATCATTTTCATATTTATATAAATTTTGAGAGAAAAAAGCATGTGAAAAAGCACATCTAGGTATAAATCACATTAGTCTAATTATGGCTAGGATAAAAAACCATGTGATAAACTGTGGCTTGGTTACATTGCAATTTCAATTTGGGATTTGAATTTATTTACAAAATTACGATCCTTTTCAAAATTTAGAAAAGAGCATGTTAAAAGACTAATTTTCTTTACAAGAACTTGAATAAAAAGAGGCCATGAATGAAAACCAACCAGCAAAGATTATGGTGATTCACTAATTTAAACATAAACCGGCTTTGAGAGTCATGCTCACCCATTGTCGGTTTTCCTTGCGAGCATATTTCCTACCCAAAGTTTCCCAAACTGTGTTCTTAAACCGCTGCTTCGACATATCTTTCCAACTTATAATGGTCTTTGGTGCTAGAACATCTTCTAACTTCATTCTAAAAAAATTGATTCACAAGTAAAGACACTTAAAAGCAGTTAAGTAAACAGTTTAATCAAGAGGCAATTCAAAAGTAGAACCAAATAAGCCATAGTTAAACTTTCGCACGCCCTCCGGCGTGATTTAATATAAGAAACAGTCTCCTGAATTCAAGTTTGCCTAGAGCTTTTAATTGTGCGCACCCATCGTGTCTAGGTTGGTCTAAAACCAAGGATTGATTAGTGAGTGCTTCAAAAATAGATAGTTATCACAGATAAACAGTTGATCAAGATAATGTTTTTTTTGTGATTTGGGTTTGTAGTGCTTCTAAATGCTGTTTTAATTGAGCTTTGTGTTTGCTCGATTCGTTGTTGTGGATGCCTGATACGTTTTTTTCTTTCAGTTACCTAACGGTGCCTTTCAGAGTTTGTAACTTTTGGTTGGGGTTTTTTCAAGCTGCTATGTTAAAGGTATATGATGTGTTTTTCCCCCTTAATTTTGCTTGCTATTGAGACCCTGTTTTTTTTTTTTGCTGATTTGGGATGGTTTTTGCATTGTATTTTTTGTTGCACTTGGTTTTCTTAGCAACTTGGTGGAGGAATGACATTACAAAAAATTGCTTGGTGGAAAATAACCATATAAGATGACGGTTGAAGAAAGGGTGGTGACAATGTTACACTTCAAAGAAAAATAATTCGAACTAAATACTTCAGGAAAAACCCCAGTTGACTTTGTATTGAGAGAATGGCACCAAAATCAATTAGAGCATAGCAAGTAGACAGACAAGGCTCTTGAAGTATTTTTGTATAAAAATTATAGGTGTCGGGGTTTTTGCTAATTTACTGGAAAAAGGGAGTCATTAGGTGAGTGAGCTTATTATGTTTTATAGAGAAGAATGAAGCGTGCCTTCTTTCATGCTTTGATAGTTTGTATGATTGTTATATGTAAGAAGGAACTAATGGAAGGGAGATTAATATTTGAGTTTGTAGGTGGATTGGATTGGGGTCTGGCTAAGCTTCTGGTATGGCCATACAGTGTATAGGTCTGCAACTTGGTGCAGGTGTTTTGAAAGATATAGTCGGGATACGTACATTAAAAATAGTGTCTTTATGCTGTTAACGGTGTCTCCGTTTGGTTGAACACTATTATGCGATGTGCTATCTCTGCTTGTAAAGCAAAATAAACTAGTTGGAGTAGCTTCTAGTGGGCTCCTGCAATCTTTTTAATTACTATGTTATTTCCTTTAGTTATGGGTATCTGACTTTTTGTTTAATTTCTATATATGTCGTTCCTTTAGTCAAGTCGGACACTTTTCCATATAATGTTTGGTCCATGGATCCCTTATACAAACATAATATTCTTATGTATTTCAGTAAGACTTGACCCTCATGGTTTAACAAGCGTTAAAACTGTCTTAACTATACAATTGGAGCGTTATAGTTTTATTTAGTTTATTGAATACCTTTGTTAGCGCTTTGAATTCTTACTCTGAATTTTGCAGTTTAGATTGGACTCTTATCCCAACATTATAATATGCTCTTGCTGCTGCAATTCATCTAACAGTTCTGAGACATTGCATTTGAATCAAGACTTTGGTATGTCACCTGAACTTAAATACATTCTTTTCCCATTCTTTCCGTTTGAGGCATCACATCTTTATGATTTTTTGATTCATTGTTTGGTTTGATCACCTTATGTTATTCGTCTGCTTTCTGCTTTGCTTTTCATTCTTGGTTGTCTCGGTGATCATCTCATTGTCCAGAGGTCAGATGGCTTGTTTTTTATTTTTTATTTTTGTTGTAATTTTGTTTGTGCAATTCTGTTATTGTTTGAAGGTCCCTTGCTATCTATGTGATTCTGGTTTAACACAGTGCTCTTAATTCTTTATCAGATGTTGTTGGGCATTTTATCTCTGTTATTTTGTTATTGGTTGGTTGGTGTTTTCGTTTGGTTTTCTAATAGTGAACTATCTCATCCTCCTTGAAGTGCTTTAACATGTTTTGTTCATAACTGCGCTCCCTAAACGAACTAAGACATTTTTTTATAGAAAAATCACAACTTCCATATTTAAGAAAATGAGTGGCCTTTTAACAATGCATGAATGCAACTAAGATGTTCAGAAAATTCATGGATATTTACATTCAAACCACAAGTATAATTTACTCATAAATAATTATGTATTTTCTTTATCGGCCATTACTTCAAAATTTGATCTAAAACACTATCAAAAACCTTTTTGGTTGTTTTACCTTATTCATTATGTAAGTTTCGCAAATCTTCTACATTTACGTTATTAATGTGAGTTTTTAAAATTTTGGCAGTGTTATTCTTCAACCAACAAGCTAAAAGATATTTAAAAAAAACATAAATATTGACGCTGTATTTAATTTCTGATTCAGGGTAAATAAAATGGTGTTCGAGATCGATCAAAGAGAACAACAAATTCTAGGAGGAGATTTGGTAAAAAAATTAGGGGAACTGGTTAAGGCTCGAAACGATGAATGAAATCGAGGGACATTAGTGAGATATTACAACACTTCCCTGAAATTCGGTACAAAGAAATCAGTGAAAATAGAAAAAACAAGAATGGGTTTGCGCGTTTATGGTAGGGGTGCAAATCGAAACAAGTTGGTGGTCCATACTATGTATCCACCTGCAAATCGTAGTAATCCGCCAAAAGAAAAAGTTCAGTTGGACGAAAAACTTCCACAACTTTTTTTGGGGTTTTTAAGTGGGATCTACAACTTTGGTCGTTGGAACAAGGTTGATGTTTTGTTGCTCTTGCTTGCCTCCGCCGCAACGGCCTTTTGGGTTTTAAATGTCTAAAGACGGGCTGGGTTTTAGATAAGATAAACGCAATGTAAACTTTTTTTGTTCGGTCATAAGGGCGATAATGTAAACAATTAAGCTTTTAACCGTTTTAAGGATAAAGTGTTGCTAATGTTTTTTTTTTTTTTGCACCTTTTTTGTGCACTTCTATCTCGCTGGTGAATGTTTTTTGCTGACCTTTTCTCGTTTTAAGGTTAAAATGTTGTTAAAGCTTTTTTTTGCACCTTTTTGGTGCAGTTCTATCTCGTCGATGAGTGTTTTTGGCTGGCAATAACCTTATCGTGCTGGAATTATGTATTTCTCCTTATATTTTTATGCCATTTATACTGTTATTGATAGAATCCTTTAGCCAATGCTTCTTTACTAGTTATACATTTTTTAAGGCGATTGTTGTCTTGATGTTATGGTTTTTATAGTGAGCAGGTGAAGGAAAAATTTGTCCTAGCTAAGAACATGTGAGAACATTTCAACACATAAGCAAACTAATAACATTTCAACACATAAGCAAACTAATAACACTTTAAAGTAGGCATGCATTAAAAAACAATTCTAAAACCCATGACTTTCAAAGCCTAGTGAATGGTGAACCAAAAGACTCTTTAACAACTTAAAGAGAAGAGAGAGTTTGAGTTTCATTACTCTTGAAGCTCATCCTTGTTTACACAAGGGATTCACCCAAGTGGAGGGCCTTCAAGTCACCTCCTTTGCTCCTTGGATAGTTCCTTCTTTGCTTCTCCTTTGCGCCTTGAGAATTTGAGGAGAGGAACTCCAAGAGCACCAAAAGTTTGGTGTCTCTAAGTCTCCACACCAAGGATGAGGAGTGAAGATGAAATGGATGACTTAGAGGAAGGAAGATTGCTAGCTATTTTTCTCTAAGTGTGGCCGGCCTCTTTCGAAGACAAAGAGAGAAAGAGTTTTTCTCTTTTGCCTCAAAGGAAACCCTTGATGTGGTAAAGCTATAAACTTCCTTTTATAGCACCTCATATTTGAGTGGCAAACTTGCAATTATGCCAAGTTCACTACCACTCACCCTATGGCCGGCCTTCCTTTAATTATTGGGCTAATTGCCCATCTTGTTTTAGTTGTCATATAACTTTAACATAATGGGCCTTGTGGACCAAAACCCTTTTGGGCCCCGAGACCCGAAACTAACTTGAAAGCCCAATACGAACCTTTCGTATAATTAATTAACTAATTAATTAATCTTGACCATTCTCAATTAATCCATTAATTACTTATCCATCTCATTTATATTTCCTCACTTTCATTCTTACTCGATGTATGATCCATTAGGTTGCAATTAGCGAGGCAGTGGGCGATTGTTACCCTTAACGATCAATTGTGAATTGAAACTACATTTCAATTCTGCTTTTGATGAAGATTAGTGTTTGCGAATCTTTAGGCTTCCACAAACCATGAGTGACACCTAGTAGTATGTCATGGCTACCGAAGCTAAGTAGAAGTGGTTGGAGAACCTATCTTGTTACAATTATAATGCAATACGGTCATTCTCTAATACAATACTCTTAATCACATTGTTTGAGTGATAGTTTGTTTCATGTCTACTATCCAATGTGATACTTCTCTAGATGATTCAATTGAATATGATTTGGAACAAACTTCCTAAGTCATATTCATATGCTTTGGCCAAAGACTCCCAAATCATATCTCAGAGTATTCTCCCTCCACCATGGAAGGTTAGAGATCCCTTATTGTGCATTCATGTGCCTACATGATTAGATAGCCAACAATGTCGTGGGCACTCTCGATGGAATGCCTTTGACATGATCGAAGATCAAGGACCTAACCATTAGATATCTATGATGCCTCAGGTCAAATGACTACTTTGCATATTGCAACTTACGAGTTCTTACATGACATGTATGTTCGAACTCTCTTTTGATCATAGTTCAGTGTACTCGATTAATTTTTTAAGCACCTATGTGTTTGTGTCGGTGTCCAACACTAAATGACTTGAGACTAGACATACTCACGCTTGAGTTAACATAACACATACTAACCTTAGCGGATTGTCAATGCCCAATTGGCAATCATATGACTAGGAACGTTTTAGGAATGAACATAAGAGAAAGGTCTTGTTAATCTAACTTACCTAGATCACTTCTCTCTTACATTAAATACATTTCTTGGATTCCCTTATTTCTTAAATACATACTACAATAAATAGTGATTAACAATAAGCTTTGCCCTTCATTAAACATATAATAGTTTAACACAATAATTTTTTTCAAAAGCTATTACATCAAATGAGTGGCTTTGTGGGCATACTGGGTTAGATTGATAATGACTAGTAATGCTCACAGCATATGTGATATCAGGCCTTGCGCATATCTTGGCATACATGAGACTTCCGACGGTAAAAACATAAGGAACAAGACTCATCTGCTGTATTTCTTCAAGAGTCTTAGGTCACATGAACTTAAAAAAGTGAATTCCATGTCTCATAGGAAGAAAACCTTTCTTAGATTGTTCCATTTGGAACCTACTTAGCACCTTATATATGTACATAGATTGGGATAATCCAATTAATTTTCTAGATCTATCATGATAGAGCTTTATCCCAAGCACATAAGATGCATCTCCCAAATCTTTCATGTGGAAGGTTTTGGACAACCATACTTTTACAGAAAAAAGTACTACAGTGTCCTTCCTGAATAGTAGTATGTCATCTACATATAACACTAGGAATACAACTGCATCCCCAAAAAACTTTTGATAAACACAATTGTCGTCTTCGTTTTGAGGAAAACCAAATGATTTGATTTTAGTGTCAAAACGATTGTTCCAGCTCCTGGAAGCTTACTTAAGTCCATAAATGGACCTCTGAAGCTTGCATACCTTAGTTTTTTCAGACTTGGACACGAAACCTTTGGGTTAAGTCATTAAAGCTTTTCCTCTAGGTAGCCGTTCAGAAAAGCCATCTTCACGTCCATTTGCCATATCTTATAATCATGGTACGCAGCTATACCAAGCAAAATCCGAATGGACTTAATCATGGCTACTGGAGAGAAGGTTTCTTCATAGTCATTCCTTTCTCATTGCCTGTAACTCTTGGCTACTAGTCTAGCCTTATAAGTCTCCACGTTCCCATCAGCACTTATCTTCCTCTTGAAGACCCATTTGTTTCAAACAGGTACTATACCTTCTTGAGGGTCTACAAGAGTCCAGACCTGATTTTGATACATGGAATCCATCTCAGATTTCATGGCCTCTTGCCATCTCTTTGAATCAATGTCGGATATTGCTTCAGTGCAGTCTCTAAGGTGCTCCTTTGTGTCATTGTCACCTAGAAGGTGCAATTCCCCAAAGTCATTGTCTAAGCCATACCTCTTAGGTGGCTTACGGACCCATTTAGATCAGCGTGGAGCTAGGAGTTCAGGTACATGGTTGTCAACTTGTCGAGTACTTGTTTGTGGTTCATCATTAATCTCATTAATTTCCATCGTTTTACTTCTAGTTCTTTTGAGAACAAATTCATCCTTTAGAAACTTGTCAGTTCTGGTGACAAAGACTTTATGGTCGTCAGGATGGTAGAACTCATATTCCATAGTTTCTCTAGTACCTAACTGACCTCACTTCAAGCTTAGTAGCTTCAAGCTTTTTGACATATGCTTCACAACCCCAAATCTTAATATGATTAAGACTTGGCTTTCTCCCATACCATATCTCATTGGGCGTTTATGAAACTGACTTGGAAGATACTCCAATAAGGTGCTGTATATAGAGCGTCTCCCCAAAATGTTACTAGTAGATCAACTCATCACAGAACGAGCCATATTCATCAAGGTTCGATTTCTCCTTTCAGAAACTCCATTAAGTTGTGGGGTTCCTAGTGGAGTCCACTATGATATTATTCCACACTCTTTAAGATAATCTAGGAACTTGTTACTTAGATACTTTCCCCCTTGATCTGATCTTAGGATCTTTATCTGCTTCCTAGTTTGCTTCTCGACTTTATTCTTGAATTCTTTGAACTTTTCAAAGGATTCTGACTTATACTTCATAAGATACACATAGCCAAATTGAGAGAGATCGTCGGTGAATGTGATATAGTAGGAGAAGCCTCATCTCAACGTAGTAGACATAGGTCTATATACGTTAGTGTGGATTAACCCTAGAATTTCAGTGGCATGCTCTCCCTTCCCAGTGAATGGAGATTTGGTTATGATAGGGATTTTTACCACCTGCAAAAGTAGGGATAAAATAACTGAAAATACTTGCAAGAATACAAGGTAATTGTAGTATATTTGCTCATGCAAGGTCGTTGTCCCCAAAGATTGTTTAATTAATGTGTAATTAAACTAACTCTTAATTAATTATTAAAACAGATTTTATCAAAGATTTGAGATTTATGAACTTAAAAAGACTGAATTAACAATAAAAGGAATTTGAAATTTTGGAAATAATGGCAGCAAAGATTAAAAATGTTTTTAAAATTAATAATCTAGAGAAAACTAGGGTTTAGCCGTCACCGTCACAATCCTATGCAACTTTATCAATTACTTATGAATTTCCACATCCATGCTTTGAAGGTTAGGTTTTCCTAATGCATATTTTCCTTGTGATGTTCAAGCGAAAACGTATATCTAACATGCAACCTGTCTGTGATGTTCAGATCAAATATAAATATGCAAGACTCATTACGCTTTGTGAAAACCCTTTGAAAAACCATGCAACCCTTAAGAGCGTGATGTTCGCCTTAAGTGAACTTACAATTACTAATCACAAGAAGCCCTCCTCAATTTCAGGGTGATGTTCCAACATAAATTGCATCAAATTACTTGTCTAGATATCCTAATGGTGATCAGTCATTAAAATATATAGATAGTTTTAATCGCGGTGATTAATAATTCAAAGCAAGCATGCATCCATTCATAAGCAAATTAATAAAATTACATATTCATGCTAAGGCTTATGGCCTAACCCTAGCAAAAGCAATTAGTTACGCATACTCATAATAAAAATCAAAGGAAATATCATTAGAATGAATAAGAATGAAAACACCTTGAAGTAGAAAATCTTCAAGAACCCTAGCAATTGTCTCCATCTCCCCACAGTTGAAAAAATAATAATGAGCCTCTCCTCTTTACTGAAGCACGGCAAAAGCCAATATATATTTGCTTAGCCATCCGCAAACCCTAGGAGACCTAGGTCTCTTATTCCAAATAGGAAACTAATTAAATACTAATAAAATATCTTAGAGAATAAACTTCTAATTAAACTAGGAAAATCTGCACAGCAACCTGTCCAGCCACGTTTTAGACTCAAATATCCTCCAAATCCAACCCATAATAGCTTGTTTTGAAGATCAGGACGTTCTGAACACATCTCCAAAAAGCCACAAACCCATCCGAGATCATCTTGGGCTCCAAAAACGCAATTCAAGCCCAAAACGTCACTATTTCAACACTGTGCATCGCTCCTTTTTTCTATCGCCAGAAAATCACCGCTAGGTAGAAAATTTGATATTTTGATACAAGCAAGCCAACTGACTTACGAACGTCCTCCAACTAAAATCACTCCAAAATTCGTCCATTTGCTTATGTTTTACTTCAGAGGAAGTCGAAAGTCCTATATTGAAAATACAATTCAAAGTATCAAAATTCTTCCAAAATATCAACCAAAATACACTAAGAATAGGGTTAAATATATTATATGAAATTGACTCATCAGGTTATCTTCCCTTTCAAGCAACATTCACACACCCATTTAGTCATTACCTAATGGGCGAAAATATCTGTCTTTCGACATCTTGTGAATCTTATCAAGGTTCACATGTCCAAGTTTAAGATGTCATATCTTTTCATAGTTAACTTCTTCTCTAGCCCCTTTGGGTTTTGAGGTATTCCCGCTTTCAATAAGTGCATCCCACTACTTGTCTCTAGGTGAAAAAGTCCCTCTATCATATTACCATGAGAGATAATATGACCGTTCAAGTATAAAGTGCAACTCATCTTGTTGAACAATATTGAGTGCCCATCGCGTAAAAGCATAGAGATTGAAATCAAATTCTTTATACATGAAGGAAGATATAAACAATTTTTAAGTTCCAAGACTTCACCAGAGTTTAAGCATGTAGGTGCCTACTGCTTTTCCAGAGATCTTAGTGTTGTTCCCAACTCTCACAATCATCTCCCTATTGCACAGTGTTCTGCTCCTTGTTAGTCCCTGCAATGAATTGCAGATATGTTGACTAGTGCCTAAATCAAATATCTAGGAATTGGAGCTTACTGTAAAAGCACTCTCGATGACATAAATAGTCCCCTCAAAATTTTGTGTCATAAGGCTCGCAATGTGCGCCCAGTATTTCTTCTTCCATTGTTCATCCTTTCCACAATGAAAGCATGTTCTTTTGGATTTCTTGCCTTCTTCTTATGCAACCTTTTCCTTGTGATTTCATTCTCACTCCCACTATCCTTTTTGAAACCTTGTTCAAATTCACAGCACAAGTGAATCATCTCTGAAAGAGTACGATCGATGGAAGACTTTATAGTTTACTATAACCTCAGTGAAATCATCCGAGAGAGATGCAAGGAAAAAGTCTTGGGCCATTTTCCCATTGTTGGAAGTTCCTAAACTCTCAAGATCTTGAAATATCCTTTCCATCTTTTGTCCATGTTTTTGGACCGATGTCCTTTTTGCCATTTTGGCATTCAATAGACTACAAACATTTGAGAATTGTAGATTACTAGTCTTAATGTCATGCATCTTATGCAAACTATCAACCATGTCACAAGAAGTGTCCATGTGCTTATGTAGCTTCTTAAGCTCCTCACTACGTGATGTGAGGATTAAGCATTTGGCTTGTAAGTCATCCTCATAGTGTGTAGCATAATTTTGACACTCCTCATTTGAAGCTAGTTTCGTAGGAGGTACATGAGGAGGGGATTGCTTGAGCACATACGATATTTCATTCATCTTTGAGACATTCTGAATGTGATGATACCAAGCAAGGAAACGATGGCCCCTAAGGCTCTTTTTGTCAAGTAGAATGGTAGGTGTAATTTTAGGCATGTCGTTAACTACATAGCATAACAAAAATCGTATTAGACTGTTGATTTCAAAAAAAAAAAAAAAAACTACTTGATTGAGTCTTAAATCATATAGTACCACCCACTATTTTTGGCAAATTCCACATCCTTCAATGGAATCCGAGAGTTATGTTGAACCTTTAGCGGGGTATGGGAGGCTCACCATTACCAAGCCCATCTCACAATGATATGATGTTGGTTAGAAACAATAATGGTGAGAGAATAACGCTTTAGTCATTTACAACTCTTGTAATTACCCATTTAGTTTGGCCTCTAGAGAAAGATGTCTCACAATGATATGATGTTGGCACCATTGCAGTTAGTTAAGTCATTCCCACCATGCTAGTTCATGTAGGGGGTTGAAGAATAGCATCATAATGATATGATGTTGGCCATCCTCGTTGCCTACCTCACCACATCATGTATGTACATATGGACCCCTCCTAAATGTAAGCACATACTTTGAACTTCCCCATGATAAGGTGAAGCTGATGTATGAGTCACAAACTATTGGAGCCCATCATGGTAGAAGGCCTACGAAAAGATGTTCAAAGCATCTCTCCCTTATCAACTTAATATTCATTTTGATGAGGGAGTAGTGTTGGGCTACATCAATTTCATTTTAATCTTATTATAAGAACTTGGGCTTATCACAACCATTGGTCCAAGTTTATATGAATTAGTAGTATTTAATACTCCCACTATTTCGATGAAACAAGCGACACTATGTGGAACTACTAACGAATGCATTGCATCCTCATATGGACTATATAGTCATTTTAAGTTTGATTTGATCTAACACGAGCCTTGTGTTGGAACTTGGGTCTAAGGGGTCTAAGGTAGGTAGTTGTTGATTTTAGTTACGAATTTGATGTAATTAAACCATCATTTCCTATTGGGCGTTGGACCCAACTATTCCAATTTGCATGCAAATAAACAAAAAGGAATACTTGAAATAAAGGGGAGGGCTTATGCCATTTTATAACACATTTGATGGGCTTATGCCATTTTACAATACATTTGAACTAATCATAATGTAAAGCGGGAAATTACATAGCTCAAGTATCGAGGCCCTTGGTTCATAATCACCATTTTCTTAATCAATCACATTAGCTAAGAAAGCAACTTAAACAATTGGTTTTCGGATTGATAGAATTGATGTAAATGGAACTAAATGAAATGAAAATCTAATTATCATTAAAGAGACAAAACCATTTTGTTATCATCATAATTTGGGCCGAAAATACAATGGCCTCAACTATTTGGCCACAACGCAAAACAAATTTTTCTTTTTTTTTGGAAAAAAAAAAAACTTTTGGGGCCATTTTGTAAAACACAAAAGTCCACAACTTCATGTAATTACAACTAGAACCCAAAAAAATTCAACAATTACAAAAACTTTATTAAAGGAGCAAAACAATTTGTCCTTTGGTGATTTTGGGCCTTTATGTAAAAACGTAAACTTTTGGGCCAAAGTGCAAACACACAAAAGTATCAAAACTTTATGCAATTGCATAAAAGCTCCAAAAGTACTCCCACTAAGGGGTGGCCAGTTTTAGATAGTGTAAAGGGAGGGTTGGTTTTGGTGAAAATTCAAAATTTTATAAAGTGTTGAAAAAGTGAAAGGTATGAGTTGAATAGTTGATTGACATGGTTGAATAGTTTGATTGGTATGGGTTCTAAGATGTAGGTAAGATGTAGAATTTATCAAACAATAAAAAAACACTAATCAATAACAAACCAAAACTTTATGAAAAACATCAAACACATTTAAACAAAACACCAAACCTTTTGTTCTTGGTATGAACATCAAGAACAAAATAAGAACATTGAAGAACACACATGAAAACTCATGAGAGCTCCATGAATGTTTTCACTCAATTAAAATTAAAAATTTACACTACTCAAAAGAGGGTTAACATCCAAGGGTACTTAGGCGTTCCTAATGTCACTTTAAAACACTTTTAACAAAACAAACATGAACCCAAAAACCAATCCTTTGGATTTGGTTGAATTTTCCCACATACATGGCACCCAATTTTAGTTTCAATATTCATGCTTAAATGAACTACATCTACAACATTTGAGATGCTAAATTTTCAAGCAAAAATTATATTTAAAAAGCAAGAACAAAGCTTGTAACATTTACAGCATTTAAATCACAAACCATGAAAAACACAAAACCCAAAAGGATTCACCATACACTGGACCTAGGCTCTGGCACCACATGAAGGAAAAATTTATCCTAGCTAAGAACATGTGAGAACATTTGAACAAATAAGCAAACTAATAACACTTTAAAGTAGGCCTGCATTAAAAAACAATTCTAAAACCAATGACTTTCAAATCCTAGTGAATGGTGAACCAAAAGACTCTTTAACAACTTAAAGAGAAGAGAGAGTTTGAGTTTCATTACCCTTGAAGCTCATCCTTGTTTACACAAGGGATTCACCCAAGTGGAGGGCCTTCAAGTCACCTCCTTTGCTCCTTGGATGGTTCCTTCTTTAAGGATGAGGTGTGAAGATGAAATGGATGACTTAGAGGACGAAAGATTGCTAGCTATTTTCTCTAAGTGTGGCCGGCCTCTTTGGAAGACAAAGAGAGAAAGAGTTTTGCTCCTTTGCCTCAAAGAAAACCCTTGATGTGGTAAAGCTATAACTTCCTTTTATAGCACCTCACATTTGAGTGGCAAACTTCCAATTATGCCAAGTTCACTACCACTCACTCTATGGCCGGCCATCCTTTAATTATTGGGCTAATTGTCCATTTTGTTTTAGTTGTTATACAACTTAAACATAATGGGCCTTGTGGACCAAAACCCATTTGGGCCCCAAGACCAGAAACTAACTTGAAAGCCTAATACAAACCTTTCGTATAATTAATTAACGAATTAAATAATCTTGACCATTCTCAATTAAACCACTTAATTGCTTATCCATCTCATTCATATTTCTTCACTTTCATCCTTACTTGGTGTACCATTAGGTTCCCATTAGCGAGGCAGTGGGCGATTATTACTCTTCACTACTCAAAAGAGGGTTAACATCCTAGGGCACTTAGGGGTTCCAAAAGTCACTATAAAACACTTTTAACAAGACAAACATGAACCCAAAAATCCACCCTTTGGATTTCGCCGAATTTCCCACAAACATGGCACCAAATTTTAGCTCCAAAATTCATGCTTAAATGAACTACATCTACAACATTTGGGATGCTAAATTTTCAACCAAATTTATATTCAAAAAGCAAGAACAAATCTTCTAACATTTACAACATTTAAATCACAAACCATGAAAAAACACAAAACCCAAAAGGATTCACCATACACTAGACCTAGTGCTCTGATACCACTTGAAGTAAAAACTTAGTCCTAGCTAAGAACATCTGAGAACATCTGAACACATATGCAAACTAATAACACTTTAAAGTAGGCATGCATTCAAAAATAATTCTAAAACCCATGACTTTCAAAGCCTAGTGAATGGTGAACCACAAGACTCTTAACAAAATTAAAGAGAAGGAAGGATTTTGAGATTCATTACCCTTGAAGCTCATCCTTGTTTACACAAGGGATTCACCAAAGTGGAGGGCCTTCAAGTAACCTCCTAGCTCTTTGAATCTTCCTTGTGATTTTCTTCTTTTTTAATCTCCTTTGCTCCTTGAGGATGTGAGGAAAGGATCTCCAAGAACACCAAAGGTTTGGTGTCTCTAAGTCTCCACACCAAGGATAAGGTGTGAAGATGAAATGGATGACTTAGAGGAAGAAAGATTGCTAGCTATCCCTCCCCTAAGTGGCCTGCCTCTATAGAGAAAAAGAGGGAAAAAGATTTTCTTCTTTGCCTCAAGAAAACCCTAGTGAGAGAATGGCTATAAAGTTGCCTTTATACAACCTCACATGTGAGTGGCAAACTTGCAATTAACCCAAGTTGGCTACCACTCACCCTAGGCCGGTTTTGACTTTGTTTTTGGGTTAATTTCCATTTAGTTTTAGTTGTCACATAACCTAAACTCAATGGGTCTTGTGGACCACAAACCTTTTTGGGCTCCGAAATCCAAAACCAACTTAAAAGCCCACTAAGAACCTTTCGTAAGATTAATTAACTAATTAATTAATATTGACCATTCTCAATTAAACTATTTAATTGCTTCTCCATCTCATTTATATCTTCACATTCATCCTTACTTGGTGTATGATCCATTAGGTTCCATTTAGCGAGGCAGTGGGCGATTGTTACTCCTAACGATCAATTGTGAATTGTAACAACATTTCAATTCTCCATTTGATGAAGATTAGTGTTTGTTAATCTTCAAAGCTTCCACAAACCATGAGTGACACCTAGCAGCATGGCATGGCTACCCAAGCTAGGTAGAAGTCATTGGAGAACCTATCCAGTTACAATTACAATGCAATAAGATCATTCTCTAATACAATACTCTTAATCACATTGTTTGAGTGATAGTTTGTTTCATGTCTACTATCCAATGTGATACTTATGTATATGATTCAATTGAATATGATTTGAAACAAACTTCCTAAGTCATATTCGTTTGCTTTGGCCAAAGACTCCTAAATCATATCTCAGAGTATTCTCCCTCCACCATGGAAGCTTAGAGATCCCTTGTTGTGCATTCATATGCCTACATGACTAGATAGCTTGACTCCAACAATGTCATGGACACTCTCGATGGAATGCCTTTGACATGATCGAAGATCAAGGACCTAACCATTACACATCTATGATGTCTCAGGTCAAATGACTACTTTGCATATTGCAACTTACGAGTCCTTACATGACATGTATGTTCGAATTCTCTTTTGATCCTTACATGACATGTATGTTCAAATTATCTTTTGATCGTGGTTTAGTGTACTCGATTACCTTTTGAGCGCCTATGTGTTTGTCTCAGTGTCGAACACTAATTGACTTGAGACTAGTCATACTCACGCTTGAGTTAGCATAACACATACTAACCTCAGCGGATTGTCATATCCCAATTGGCAATCCTATGGCTAGGAACGTTTTAGGAATGAACATAAGAGAAAGGTTTCGTTAATCTAACTTATTTAGATCACTTCTCTCTTAAGTTAAATACATTCCTTGGATTCCCTTATTACTTAAACACATAATACAATAAATAGTGATTAACAATAAGCTTTGCCTTTCATTAAACATGTAATAGTTTAACACAATAAGTATTCCAAAAAGCTATTACATCAAATGAGTGGCTTTGTGGGCATACTTCTAACAATCTCCCACTTGCACTCAAAGCCACCTTCCCATATATCCAATACCCATCTTTTCCATATGGTGGTCAAGTTGGATTTGAGACATTGGCTTCGTCAGTGGATTTGCTACGTTATCGGCTAAGGCAACCTTGAGGATGTCGACTTTCCCCTTGGCAGCATATCTTCTAATGATATTAAAGCGTCTGTCAAAATGCTTGTCTTTTGATGAGCCCTAGGTTCCTTTGCTTGAGCTATTGCCCCACTATTATCACATTACAAAGTTACTGGTGATGTAATGGTTGGAACCACTCCAAGTGCAGTAGTGAACTTCTTTATCCAGAACGCTTCTTTGCCGACTTCAGTTGCAGCGACATATTCAGCCTCCATTGTGGAATCAGCAATTACATCTTGTTTCTTGCTTTTCCAACTGACAGCCCCACCATTCAGAGTGAACACATATCCGGAGTTGGAATTTCTATCATCGATGTCAGATTGGAAATCTGCGTCTGTAAAGGCTTCCACTCGCAACTCTGTTGCTCTTCCATAAATGAGAAACATGTCCTTATTTCTTCTTAAGTTCCTTAGTTATTCTTAAATACTTAAGGACCTTCTTGACAACTGGCCAGTGTTCTGATCCTGGGTTAGATTGACATCGACTAGTAATGCTCACAGCATATATGATATCAGGCCTTGTGCATATCATGGCATACATGAGACTTCCTATGGCGGAAGCATAAGGAATATAACTCATCTGCCATATTTCTTCATGAGTCTTAGGTCCCATGGACTTAGAAAGGTGAATTCCATGTCTCACAGGAAGAAAACCTTTCTTAGATTGTTCCATCTGGAACATACTTAGCACCTTATCTATATACATAGATTGGGATAATCCAATCAATTTTCTAGATCTATCACGATAGAGCTTTATCCCAAGCACATAAGATGCATCTCCCAAATCTTTCATGTGGAAGGTTTTGGACAACCACACTTTTATAGAAGAAAGTATGGCCGTATCATTCCCGAATATCAATATGTCATTTACATATAACACTAGGAATACAACTGCATCCCTAACGACCTTTTGATAAACACAATTGCCATCTTCGTTTTAAGTAAAACCAAACGATTTGATTTCAGTATCAAAACGAATGTTCTAGCTCCTGGAGGCTTGCTTAAGTCCATAAATGGACCTCTGAAGCTTGCATACCTTAGTCTTTTCAGACTTGGACATGAAGCCTTTGGGTTGAGTCATATATAGCTCTTCCTCTAGGTAGCAATTCAAAAAGGCCGTCTTCACGTCCATTTACCATATCTCATAATCATGGTACACAACTATAGCAAGCAAAATCTGAATGGACTTAATCATGGCTACAGGAGAGAAGGTTTCTTCATAGTCAATCCCTTCTCGTTGCCTGTAACCTTTGGCTACTAGTTTAGCCTTATAAGTCTCCACGTTTCCATCAGTGCCTATCTTCCTTTTGAATACCCATTTGTTTCCAACAGGTAATGTACCTTCTGGAGGGTCTAGTCCATACCTGATTTTGATACATGGAATCCATCTCGGATTTCATGGCCTCTTGCCATCTCTTTGAATCAATGTCGGACATTGCTTCAGTGTAGTTTCTAGGGTCTTCCTTTGTGTCATTGTCAAAAGAAGATGGAATTCCCCAAAGTCGTTATCCAAGCCATACTTTTTAGGTGGCTTGCTGACCCCTTTAGATCTATGTAGAGCTAGGGGTTCAGGAACATGGTTGTCAACTTGTCGAGTGCTTGTTTGTGGTTCATCATTAATCTCATTAATTTCCATCGGTTTACTTGTGGTTCCTTTGAGAACAAATTCATCATCTAGAAACTTAGCAGTTTTGGAGACAAAGACTTTTTGGTCGTCAGGATGGTAGAACTCATATCCCATAGTTTCTCTAGGATATCCAACAAAATAACACCTAACTGATCTTTCTTCAGGCTTAGTAAATTCAAGCTTCTTGACATATGCTTCATAAACCCAAATCTGAATATGATTAAGACTTGGCTTTCTTCCATGCCATATCTCATAGGGCGTCTGTGAAACTGACTTGGAAGGTACTCTATTAAGCAAGTAAGCTGTTGTATATAAAGCGTATCCCCAGAATGTTACTGGTAGATCAGCGGAACTCATCATAGAACGAACCATGTTCATCAAGGTTCGATTTCTCCTTTCAGAAACTCCATTAAGTTGTCGAGTTTCCGGTGGAGTTCACTGTGATATTATTCCACACTCTTTGAGATAATCTAGGAACTCGTTACTTAGATACTCTCCCCCTCGATCTGATCTTAAGATCTTTATCTGCTTCCCAGTTTGCTTCTCAACTTCATTCTTGAATTCTTTGAACTTTTCAAAGGATTCTGACTTGTACTTCATAAGATACACATAGCAACCGAGAGTGATCATCGGTGAATGTGATATAGTAGGAGAAGCCTCCTCTCGATGTAGTAGACATACATCAGTGTGGATTAACCCTTGAATTGCATTGGCATGCTCTCCCTTCCCAATGAATGGAGATTTGGTCATCTTCCCTTTCAAGCAACTTTCACAAGTACCCATTTGGTCATTACCTAATGTGCGAAAATATACGTCTTTCGACATCTTGCGAATCTTATCAAGGTTCACATGTCCAAGTTTAAGATGCCACATCTTTTCTTGGTTAACTTCTTCTATAGCCCTTTTGGGTTTTGAGGTATTCCCGCTTTCAATACAGTGCATTCCACTACTTGTCTCTAGGTGAAAAAGTCCCTCTATCATATTACCATGAGAGATAATACGAACATTCAAGTATAAAGTGCAACTCATTTTGTCAAACAATACTGAGTGCCCATCTTGTAATACCATAGACATAGAAATCAAATTCTTTATACATGAAGGAAAATATAAACATTTTTAAGTTCCAAGACTTCCCCAGAGGGTAGTTTAAGCATGTAGGTGCCAACTGCTTTTGCAGAGATCTTAGTGTCGTTCCCAACTCGCACAATCATCTCCCCATTGCTCAATGTCCTGCTCCCTGTTAGTCCCTACAACAAATTGTAGATATGTTGACTAGCGCTTGAATCAAATATCCAGGAATTGGAGCTCACTGTAAAAGCACTCTCTATGATAGAAATAGTCCCTTCAAAAGTTCGTGTCATAAGGCTCGCAATGCGTACCCCATATTTCTTCTTCCAGCTTTCATCCTTTCCACAATGAAAGCATGTTCCTTTGGATTTTCTTGCCTTCTTCTTATGCGACATTTTCCTTGTGATTGCATTCTCACTCCCACTGTCCTTTTTGAAACTTTGTTCAAACTCACAACACATGTCAATCATCTCGGTAAAAGTATGATCGAATCTATTCACTTTGTAGTTTACTATAAACTTAGTGAAATCATCTGAGAGAGATGCAAGGAAAAATTCTTGGGTCATTTTCCCATCGATGAAAGTTCCTAAACCCTCAAGATCTTGAATGATCATTTCAATGTATTGTCCATGTTTCCGAACCGATGTCCCCTTTACCATTTTGGCATTCAATAGACTACAAACATTTGAGAATTGTACATTACTAGTCTCAATGTCATGCATCTTATGCAAACTATCAACCATGGCACAAGAAGTGCCCATGTGCTCATGTAGCTTCTTAAGCTCCTCACTAAGCGAAGTGAGGATTAAGCATTTGGCTTGTAAGTCATCTTCATAGTGTATTGCATAATTTTGACACTCCTCCTTTGAAGCTAGTTTCGTAAGAGGTACATGAGGAGGGGATTGCTTGAGCACATATGATATGTCATTCATCTTTAAGACATTCTCAATGTGATGATACCAAGCAAGGAAACGTTGGCCCCTAAGACCCTTTTTGTCAAGTACAATGGTAGGTGTAATTTTAGGCATGTCGTTAACTACATAACACAACAGAAATCGTATTAGATTGTTGATTTTAAAACTACTTGATTGGGTCCTAAATCAAATTGTACCACCAACTATTTTTGGCAAATTACTCATCCCTCAATGGAATCCAAGAGTTATGTTGAACTCTTAGCAGGGTATGGGAGACTCACCATTACCAAGCCCACCTCACAATGATATGATGTTGGTTAGCAACAATAATGATGAGAGAATAATGCTTTAGTCATTTACAACTCTTGTAATTACCCATCTAGTTTGGCCTCTAGAGAATGATGCTTCACAATGATATGATGTTGGCACCATTGCACTTAGTTAAGTCTTTCCCACCATGCTAGTTCGTGTAGGAGTCCAAGAATAGCCTCACAATGATATAATGTTGGCCATCCTCGTTGCCTACCTCACCACATCATGTATGTACATATGGACTCCTCCTGAAGGTAAGCATACACTTTGAACTTCCCCATGATAGGGTGAAGCTGGTGCATGAGTCACAAACGATTAGAGCCCACCCCGGTGGAAAGCCTATGAAGAGATGTTCAAAGCATCTATCGCTTGTCAACTTAATATTCATTTTGTTGAGGGAGTAGTGTTGGGCTACATCAATTTCATTTTAATCTTATTAAAGAACTTGGGCCTATCACAACAATTGGTCCAAGTTTATATGTACTAGTAGTATATAATACTCCCACTATTTCGATGAAACAAGTGAGACTATATGGAACTACTAAAGAATGCATTGCATCCTCATATGGACTATATAGTCATATGAGGTCTTAGAATGATTATGAACCGTTTGATTTGATCCAACCCGAGCCTTGTGTTGGACCTTGGGTCTAAGGTAGGTTGTTGTTGATTTTAGTTACACATTTAATCTAATTAAACTATCATTTCCAATTGGGCGTTGGACCCAACTATTCCAATTTGCATGCAAATATGATAGGAGCATATTTATGCGACTTAGTTAGCTTGTTTCTTTGCATTTAGTGAGTTAATTTCTATTTATTAGAGTGTTTTAAGCTATTTTCGTGTGTTTGTAGGTCCAAATGGCAAAGGTGACAAAAAGTGCAATTTGGAGCAATTTGGAGCAGTTTTAGACTTGGAATGGATTGGATGGACGTTTTTGAAGTTCAAAAGAGGCTAGGAATGTGCTACAAGTTTGGAGAAATTAATTCAAGACTTGGAAGATAAGGAATCAGCTAAAAAGAGCCACGACAATGCTTATGATTTTCATAAAGCTTAATGATCTTTGATATGTATCTCTATCATGCTGTTCATATAGGGAACTTGATAAGAATAATTTGGTTGCATTGCTGAGTCCAATTTAATGAACTTAGGAAAATCTGAGAGTTAATTTGTGCAGTTCACGGTTAATTTGGGGCATTGTCATTCATGGTTTATAGGAATAATAACTGGAAATCGATTTGTATGCATATGTTTCATGTGTGGAGAAGAATCCTCTAGCTAGCCTTTCCCCATAAATCACTCAATTTCGTGCAAACCTTACTTAGTTTCTGCAACTTACTTAATTTTACCTTAAATTCGTCCAAACACTTCCCCCCCCTCCTTCATTGTTTAGTGTCAATTTAGTTAGATTTCGTCCAAACCCTCCTTTAGTTCTTACTTTGAGTCAGTTTAGCTTAGTTTTGTGTTTTTGAGTCTAATTAGTGTAGATTAGCATCCCTCCTAATCCCCGGCCTAGAACGATCCCTACTTACGCGTACTATAACTGTCTAAAAAAGGGTTTAATTTGTGCGTTAGTTTCTACCGCATCAAATTTTGGTGCCGTTGCCAGGGATTAATAAAATTGCTAATCACCCTTTTTTTATTTATTTTACTTTTGATATTTGATTTAGTTTTATTTCTTTGATTTTAGGAATTAGAGAAGCAAGACATGGCAATTGCTAATCTTCAAGCTCAAATGGCGAATCTTACTTCTCTTGCGTCGCAATATATCGAAAGGACCACAACGCAAAGTGTCCCTAGATTTGGTGTGTCTTATAGGCAAGAATATCAAACTAGTCAACATCCTCAATTAATTGAGAATAGAGGTTGGGATAGTGCCAATGCCTGGGGTTATCAAGGCCATACTCAATCAAGGAACAACTTGTTTTCCAACACTTACAATTCATGTTGGAGAGATCATTCGAATTTTATGTGGAGGGAACCTCAACAGGTTCAACAAGAAGGATATTGGCAGCCATTTGAGGAGTTATATCAAAGGCCATTTGCACCACCACAGCCTCACTCACAATCTGCCCAACCAAATTCAGGTTCGTTAATGGATAATGATAAAATTCTTCAAACACTAACTTCTTTGACGCAGGTTTTACAAAATCAAGCCAAGGAGGTGGGCGAATTGAAGAATCAAATGGGGCAAATGACGGAATTCATGGGACAATTCAGAGAAAAAGGAAAATTGCCTAGTTCAACCTTTGTCAATCCAAAAGGAGCTTTTGAAACCACTAACGCTGTCACTTTGAGAAGTGGCAAGAAGATTGGAACAAGCCCAAAAACGTCCAAACCAAGCCAAGAGGAGGACGAAAAGTTGCTGCAACAAGAAGAAAGAGCCACAACAAGGGAAGAACACCCCTTGCCGCAACCACCTAAGAAACCTTTGTCGTCCAACTCAAGTAAGGTAGGTTCAAATTCAATTCCTTCTAACTTTATTCCACCAAATGTGCCTTTCCCTAGCAGGTTTATGCAATCTAGGAATGAAGAGAATGAAAAAGACATTCTAGAGACCTTCAGGAAAGTGCAAGTCAATATCCCACTCCTTGATGCGATAAAGCAAGTTCCGAAGTATGCTAAGTTTTTGAAGAAGCTTTGTACAACAAAGAAACGGATTCGGGAGAAAGAGGTGGTACATGTGAGTGAAAATATCTCTGCAGTTTTGCAGAGAAAGCTGCCACCTAAATGCAAAGATCCAGGTAGTTTCACTATCCTTTGTGTAATTGGTAATACAAGGTTTGAACATGCTATGCTAGATTTAGGTGCTTCCATTAATGTCATGCTATATTCTATTTATGCATCTATGAATTTAGGAGAGCTTAAAAATGATGAAGTTATTATCCAATTAGTCGATCGTTCTAATGCATATCCGAAATGAGTTTTGGAAGATGTTTTGGTGCAGGTAAACCATTTGATCTTTCCAATAGATTTCTATGTGCTTGAGATGGAAGATTCAGCCCACTCTCCACCATTGCCAATCTAACTTGGATGACCTTTCATGAAAATAGCCCAAACCAAGATTGATGTGGCCAAGGGAGCGTTAACTATGGAGTTTGGTGGCGATATGATTAAATTTAATGTTTCTGAATCTGTTAAGAATCCTAATGATGTTCGTTCTTGTTTTGCCATTGATGTGATTAAAAATATAGGACATGAACGTTCAACATCTATCAAGAAGGATGCATTTCGAACCACCATCGAAGAGAGAATTGGAGTGGATCACAAGGCCACTGCCCTCAAAACACCAAATCTGGTCGAGATCACCCTTTGTGAATTTGTTGACAGTGCTGCTACTTTTGAGACTTCATCGCAGTACATCGGTAAGCCACATATTCCAATTCCAATTCCCATTTCAATTGATAGGTTGTTACCTTACCCAATCGAATCCAAGTTGGTGGGAGAGTTTACGTTGACTTTAGGAAGCATAACACCACAATCAGGAAGGATCACTATCCCCTTCCGTTCATAGATCCAATGCATGAGTATTTCGAGGAGCATGTCGTGGAGAATGCACCCCTCCATGTCGTGGGCCCTAGTGGAGCTTAAATGGAGGTATCGTCCGGTTGGAAGACGTTAAAGTAAGAGCTTCTTGGGAGGCAACCCATGTGTTCGAATAAAGAAGACCTTGGAATCTCCGGCTCCGACATCCATATTTGGGTTCTATAACCCTTCTCTTTGTTGTCTTTACTTGGCCATGATTGTCGTGTTTGTTTGTTGTATTTTTGCTGCTTCTTTTTTGGTTTTGTTTTTGAAACATTGAGGACAATATTTGGTTTAAGTGTGGGGGGTAAATAGATTGCTTTTCATGTTTTATCTTTGAGTTTCACCACCTAGCACGTCCAAGGTTGTCGTTCATTGTTTCAAAGTGTGTTTTAATGTGTCATTTAAGAAAATTTTCGAAAATTTTGAAAAAAAAAAAAAAAGCGGAAGAATGTTTGGTTTTACCAAAAAGAGTCGTTTTAGAGTCATTTTTGTTTGTTTGTTTGTGTCTTAGGGTACCTTCCAACACAATGATGAGGATTTGGTTTTTAGTTGCGTGACTGTTAAAGAAAATTACAAACATGGGTGGAAGTTTGATATGCTTTTTGGTTAATGCTTACTTCTAGTTGTCATTTACGAATTCACATGTAATTACAAAAGAAAAAAATAATTTTTCATAACATGCTTGAAAGAAGGAACTCAAACTAACGCTACAACCCTAAGAGACTTGAGCCTATGCTATGTTTGAAGAGTTATTAATCTGTGACATTCTTGTTTTCTAAAGTTGTTGCATGATCTCATTATTTCTTTGCTTGGTTGCTACTTAGAATGCATTTTCATCATTTTAGTTCCAAATACTAGAACTCATACCCGTTTTATTCAAAGCATAAAATTGATTAGCATAACAAATAATACGATGAAGTTGTTTAGTTAAAACCCCTTTGAGCCTTATTTAGCCTATTTTCTTTGTTAGCTTGCATTTTCCCTACCTAGCCTAGAATAGGAGTATCCATACCCTTGTTCTTAAAGAATAGTGAAGCATGACTTGATCTACAATATGCAGAAAAACAAGTGTGGGGGAAGAATTTGTCATTGTGAATTGGTGAAGTTGTTTGTTTGGTGTTTCAAAAGAAAAAAAAAACCGAGAAAAGAAAAGAATAAAAGAAAAAAAAACGTGGAAAAGAAAGAAAAAAAAAGTTGTGAAAAAAGGTTGAAAAGAAGTGAGACGAAGCTCACAAGTGTTCGTTGTTGAAGAAGGGTCCAAAAATGTGAATCTGAACCTAAATGTTGTATGAATCTTCCCTTTGTGTTTAAAGTTTGATGCTGCAATCAAGAGTGAATTCTAAGTGTTGATTTCATTGCTTTGCTTACTATCACTTTATGAACCTTTGTTTATCCTTCACCTTTCTTTGTTAGCCAATACCTTAGCCCCGCTACAACCCTTAGACTTTTATCTTGGTTGTTATGTTTTTCAATATGTGGAGTTTGAAATTGGTACGAGCATATGGAATCCCTGGTTCTGGCTTTTAAGTAGTGGCATTCCGTTCATGAGATCATATACATGTTTATATTAATAATTCCAGAAAGTGCCTTCTTTGTTATAACATATGTGAGTGTTAGTCTACATGTTTACATCAATCTTCTCACATATACTTAGTATAGGGAGTGTAGTCAGAGAATCTGTGTGAAAATAGAGAGTATATCCGGTGAGGAATTGAGTGAATTCTCTAAGGCATGTTACTACATTCAAAATGTTGTTTTAATCGATTAAATGCGAGCTAGTGAGTGGTTACTGCGATTGAGTACAAGCTCAAGGGTAAGGATGACTAAAATCTATGTGAGTAGTGATCTGTAACATGTCATGTTCCATTGGGAATCCCTGAGGCAAATGTTGGAAGGTTTATGTTGCGTTTTGTTTGTTTTGTTTTGCTCGAGGACTAGCAAAAGCTAAGTGTGGGGGAATCTGATAGGAGCATATTTATGTGACTTAGTTAGCTTGTTTATTTTCATTTAGTGAGTTAGTTTCTATTTATTAGAGTGTTTTAAGCTATTTTCGTGTGTTTGTAGGCCCAAATGGCGAAGGTGACAAAAAAGTGCATTTTGTAGCAATTTAGAGCAGTTTTGGACTTGGAATGGATAGCATATATATGGAGCAAGTTGGAGGGACGTTTTTGAAGTTCAAAAGAGGCTAGGAATGTGCTACAAATCTAGAGAAATTAATTCAAGACTTGGAAGATAAGGAATCAGCTAAAAAGAAGGAAATCTTATCCAACCTTATCTTATCCAACATTATCCCAACCAACCTTATCTTATCCTATCCTATCCTAATCTTATCCTACCTTAATTCCAGCTGCAAGGAGGACTCCTTTTCATATTAAACCACCTATTATATGATTTTAGAAGTCCTATCCTTTCCCCTAAATTTGTGTCGCACCCTAGTCCCTTTCGTACTTGGATTGTGCCGTGCCTATCCTTCTCCTCTAGAAACTTGTGCTGTGCAATCATTTTCCCTTCAGAATTTGATGCGCACCACTGTCTATAAATAAACCTTCAGTGTCGTGGCTTTAATAGAGATATTTTGAGAGAGAAATTCAAAGAAAATTTAAAGAGAACTTAAGAGTGCCGCAGCTTTGCAAGGAAGGAAGGAGAAGAAGAGCTTAGTGTCATGACCTGCCATCCAAGGCCATTGGAGTGATGGAGCATTTCTGGGTTTATTCTATCCTTAGTTTTAGTTCAATGTTTGTTTTAATTTGGTTTTCAATTATGATGAACATGTGGAACTAATTTCGTTTTAGCTAGAGGTGAATTCTAAGCCATGAACATATGTTTGATATGAATAGATTACATCCAGTTATTGTTTCGTAAAACATGAATGTGATTTACTTATCTGTTTGATTGAGAACTTATTCTTGTGTGTTGATTAAAGATGCATACTTAGTTTGCATGCAAGGGTTTGATTCTAGAATATAAGGGAATTTCACCTAATCGTTATGAACTTATATTTACAAGTAGTAAAAGTCACTAGTTATGATTGTGTTAAGTAAATCCCTGGCAAGAGTATCATGCAGTTCATAGTTACGAATGCCTTGTCAATGCTTATGATTTTCATAAAACTTAATGATCATTGATATGTTTCTGTATCATGTTGTTCATATTGGGAACTTGATAAGAATAATTTGGTTGTGTCGCTGAGTCCAATTCAATGAACTTAGGAAAATCTGAGAGTTAATTTGTCCAGTTCACGGTTAATTTGGGGCATTGTCATTCATGGTTTATAGGAATAATAACTGGAAATCGATTTGTATGCATATGTTTCATGTGTGGAGAAGAATCCTCTAGCTAGCCTTTCACCCCATAAATCCCTCAATTTCGTGCAAACCTTACTTAGTTTCTGCAGCTTACTTAATTGTACCTTAAATTCATCCAAACACTTCCCCCCTTCATTGTTTAGTGTCAATTTAGTTAGATTTCGTCCAAACCCCCCTTTAGTTCTTACTATGAGTTAGTTTAGCTAAGTTTTCTGTTTTTGAGTCTAATTAGTGTAGATTAGCATCCTTCCTAATCCCCGGCCTAGAACGATCCCAACTTACGCGTACTACAACTATCTAAAAAGGGTTTAATTTGTGTGTTAGTTTCTACCGCATCAAAATAAACAAAAGGAAATACATGAAATAAAGAGGAGGGCTTATGCCCTTTTACAACACATTTGAACTAATCAAATTACATTCAAATCAAAACTACTTAACCCAAACATTCATTATCGACGCCTTTGGTTCATATTCACCATTTTCTTAATCAATCACATTAACTAAGAAAGCAAATTAAACAATTGGTTTTCGGATTCATAGAATTGATTTAAATGGAACTAAAGGAAATGAAAATCCAATTCGCATTAAAGAGACAAAACCATTTTGTTCTCATCATAATTTGGGCCTGTTTGTACCATACTTGATCAATCCCGAAACTACCGAGCACCGGTCAACATTATACCGTCAAGGACCCAGAAGAGTTTCCCTCCAACCAGGAGGCCAATCACTACGCGACACGTGTCAAGATCAGGAGCCAATCAGAGTGCGACACGTGTCGACACCAAGGACCAATCACAACATGACACATGTCAATGTGACAAAGCTATAAGTTTTCCTATAAATAGGGGTCATTCCCCCACAATATTTCCTAATGTCATTTGTATTGAGCAACTCACTAGAACTCACTAAATTGAGAGCTTGAGCCTGTGTACTTGTGAAGACCCTTCACTACTAATACGAACTCCTCTTCTCCGTGGACGTAGCCAATCTTGGGTGAACCACGTACATCTTGTGTTTGCTTCCCTGCCACTGTCCGTTTACATACTCATACACCCCCAGTGACCTGAGCAATCTAGCGAAGGTCATAAACTTAAAACTTTCTGTTGTCCCGGAGTCCCCGCCGATTCTGTGCATCAACATTTGGCGCCGTCTGTGGGAACTTGACACTCATTCCTACTCTCTTCAGCTTTGCTAAGTTGGTTTCCATCATCCGTGCACTCTCCTTTGACCAGGCATCCCTCTCCAACATGGGAAGCGAAGGAAGCCACAGCACGCAGAACGACACCCCTCTCGCGCCTAGCGCGAAGCAGATGAGGAATGAACGAAAAAGACTTGCTCTTCAAATCGAAGAGCTGGAGGCTCAGAACAACAAGACAACAATGAGGAATGAAGTCCTCCAAGAACAGTATGAGAAGATCCTCGAAATGCTCCACGAGGCTAGGCATGCTCGGACACTTGAGCCCATTGCCCCTGTGAAAGCCAACCATCATCTGGATACCACGCAACCCGGAGAGTCGCCAGTCCGCAACATAGATGTTCCTGGCCCAGAACATGGTGCTCATCAAAATGTCAATCAACATGAGACTTCTCTCGACCCAGCTGCTTCAACCCGAAGCAGGAGAAGTGGAAGGAAGCACCTCCTCACAGAAGGAGTGGAAGGATCGAAAGCTGTTTATCGCGACTGCAGAGACTTCCTGAAGCAACGTCGTGAGAAACCCATCCACATAGGTTCAAAGATCGATGATCCAAGGGTCTTTGAAAGACTCGGTCCCCTACCACGACCCAAGCCAACTATTGAGCCAGGGAACGAGCGACAGGTCCCAGAGAAATATGAAGGTATAGGGGACTCGGAGGTGTTCCGACAAACTTGCCTTAAGAGCCAATATGTCGAGTCCAGGGAAAGACTACACATCCACGACCAAACTTCCCTAACTCCAAGAGGAGATAAAGATTTACGGAAGAAAGCTCCAGTGGTATATGACTCCATTCAGGACCCCCTTGTCCTGCAGCTCCTCGAGGAAGTGAACAAGTTGAAGGCCGAACGTCAGGCTGAAATACCTGACTGGAACCAACCTAGGCCCGGCCCTCTTACAAGGAGGATCCTCGACACCCCCCTCCAAGCCAAGACGAAACAGAAGCTCAGCTTACAGCTCTATACTGGAAGGGAGGACCCGATTGAACGCCTCAACCTCTTTGAGTCCACCATGGCATATCGGATGCACACCGACGAAGAGCGATGTCTTCTCTTCTCTTCCACCCTTTCTGGTGGAGCTCTAAACTGGTATTGCCGTCTTCAACCCGAGACGGTAGACTCGTTTGAGGAATTAAGGAAACTGTTTGTCTCTCAGCACATTTTTCAGACCGACCGTTTGCATTCTGCAGATGACTTATACACTATTTACCAGAAACCGGATGAGTCACTACGGAAGTATGCCGGCCGTTTCAGCCATGAATATTCTCGATGCGCAGAGGCAGATGACAAAACCGCCCTCAAAGCCTTCACAGCAGGCGTGCGTGACTGTTTCTTCAAGTACATGATCAATGCCAACACTTGGAAAACCTACTCTGAGGTGATGGCACAAGCCTACAATCATGCATCCGCTGAAGCAAGGACATACCAAGGGAAACCTCCTACAAATACTCCTTATCAACACGTGGGAAGTGGGAGCCAGATCCAACCAAGTGGTCGGACCTCAACCTTCCAAACAATTGCGGCACCTCCCCATGCCTTACCCAACGCTTCGCCAGGGCAACATGCGTACCAATCTCAGGGCAATTAGCTTGACACTCAAATTAACCCTCTTGTTGTAGATTGTAGTATAGATGCAAGTAGGGATCGTGCTGGACCGGGGATTAGGAGGGCTTGCTAAAACCTCTAAACTGACTCTAAAACATAAAAACGAAGTTAAAAACGTAAGAAAAGACTCACAAGACTCAAAATGGGCTGAAAACACTCAAAACTGCCTAAAAACACTAATTAGGCAGTTTCTAGACACTAGACACACTTTGGACGAAAATTGGATTAAACTTGACCAAAAACACAAACTAAGACAGATTCTAACTAATTAGACTCAAACAAGTGAAGGGGGATTGGTTTTAATGTGAATTTAGACTAAAACAAGCAGAAACACTAAACTAGACAGATTTGGACGAAATTCACTTTTAACTAATTTAGGACACTTAAAAACACAAACAAAACGGATTTTAGACTCTTTAAAACAAGAAAGTAAAGGGGGGGTTTGATTTGGCGAAAATTGAAATAAAAACAGAAACTTAAAAACAACTAAGTTTAACACAAAATTGGGGAATTTTGGGATAATGGATGGATTAGCTAGAGGTTCTTTCTCCACACATGACATGTATGCAAACGAATTGATTTCCAGCCACTTTTTCATTGAACTATGAACGACAATGCTCCAAATTAACCGTGCCATCACTAATTAATTTTCAGATTCTCCTTAAGCCATTGAATTGGATGACATCATTCGACAACTCAAAGCATTCTTCAAAAGTTCCCTACATGACATCATAATAGAGATACAATCAAAGATCATTACGTTTGATGAGAATCATAAGCATTGACAAAGCACTTGCAACTATGACATCATGTCACTCATGCTAGGAATTGAACTTAACGCGATTGTTTATAAGCAACCTCCACTACTTGTGAATATAAGTTTGTAACGATTATGTGAAACTCCCTTATACTCTAGCATCAAATTCATGCATGCCAATTAAGTGTCGACCCTCAATCAACAAACACAAATAAGTTATCAATCAAACAGTTAAGCCAATTGCATTCATAATCCAAGAAATCGTAACTGAAATTTATCAATTCAAAATACACACATAGTCATGGCTTCAAAATTACCCCTAGCAAGGAGGGGTTTAGCCACTCATGGCTGCAACAAAACAGAAAAAGAAGAAATTAAACAGAAACATAAAACAAACTACACCTAGAGTGCTCCAACGCTCAAGCCTTTGCATCCAAGAGTAGTCTTCTCCTTCTCCTTCTTCTTGCTGCGGCACAAGGTGTTTTGGGTGGTTATGGAGGTGGTTTGATGGACGAGATGGGTGGTTATGGTGATGGATGGCTGCGGCAAGGGAGGGTAGTGGTGTAGGATGGCTGGTTTTGGTGGTGAATGGCTGCGGCTGAGAAGGATATGAGAATGGGGTGGTGTGTGAATGAATGGTTGAAGGGTGGTGCGGCTAGGTTAAGTAGAGAGTGAAGGGAAAGGTTGAATGGAATGAAATCTGATTTAATGAATGTTTTCAATCCTTTCCCCTAAAAGGTGCGGCTAAGAAGGGTTGTTGCAATCAGAAATTAAGTCCAAATCCCTCTTTAATTCAAAAGAGAATCAGATATTAGCCCCAAATCCCCTCAGAATAATGAATTGAAATCAGAAACTTAAGGGAAAGGGAGGTGATTTGCGGCAAAGAAGGAAGAAGAAAGGGAAATCTTCTTCCTTGCACGGCAAGGAAGTTTTAGGGCCTTTAATTTCTGATTTGAACCAAGAAAAGGTAAGTGTATTAGCTGCAAGGATTTTAGGAATAAAGGAATGTGAATTAAGTTGCTGATTTTGGGAAAAAAGGAAAGTTTTGTGCGGCAAGGAAGAGGGAGTGAAGGGGAGTGTGCGGCAAGGTCCTAGGAGTGGTTTAGGGTCTTTTGGGAAGTGTATTAAGTGTCCTGGAATGGTTAGAATCCTTGTTGGCTTGCTGAAATTTAAGTGGACTGAAAATAGGAAAGGTTTTAGGCCAAAATAAGGAACTTAGGTGATTCCTTTCCTTCTTTCAAAACTCCTTCACCTTCTTGACTTAATTCTTCATTCTTCAATCACAATCCTAGCCTTTCCAAGTCTTCAATTTCGTACATTCCCTTGGCCTCATGCATAAGCTATCCAAACTTGGCCCAAAAATGCTCCAAAAGGGCCCAAAATGCACCTTTTTGCCTTATTGACACTTGAAACCTACAAACACACGAAAATGACTTAAAACACTAAATTAAATGGAAACTAACTACTAAAACGTCAAGAAACAAGCAAGCTAAATCACATAAATATGCTCATATCAAATTCCCCCACACTTAGCTTTTGCTAGTCCTCGAGCAAAACGAAAGAACAAAACAAAACAAAGTAAACCAAACACTCTAAACCTTCCAACTTTTCTCTCAGAGATTTCCAACACACATGACATATTAAAGATCATCATTCACATAGATTTAGGTTATCTTTACCCTCGAGCACTTACTCAATGGCAGCCACATTCACTACTTCACAAACAATCAATTAAAACAAGGATTTGAACGTAGTAACACGCCTTAGAGAATTCACTCAATTCCTTACAAGATACACTCTTATTTTCACTCATATTTTCTGACTACACACCCTACACTAGTATATGTGAGAAGATTGATGTAAAGATGTAACGAATACTCACATATGTATAGAACAAAGAAAGCACTTTTCTGGGGTATGTATAGATATGATCTCATGAATGGAATGCTACTACTTCGATGCGAGAACCAAAGATACCATATGCTCATATCAATCTCAAACTCCACATATTGAAATACACAACACTCAAGATAGAAGTAAAGGGTTGAAACGGGGCTAAGGTTATTGGCCAACAAAGAACGGATATGGAAAACAAACATTCTTGAAACAATAGTAAGCATAGTAGTTGAATTGAGGCTTAGAATTCACTTTAATGGCAGAAACTCATTGAAACACAAAGGGGAATGAATAACACATATTAGGGCCAAATTGAACGTTTTGGACCCTTCCTTCAACAAACAACACTTGTGAGTTAATTCTCACTTATTTTGAACTTCTTTTTCTTTCTTTTTCACACTTTTATTTTTCTTTTCTTTTTCTCACGAATTTTCTTTCTTTTTACTCCCAACCCGTGCCCTTTGTTTCTTGGCACACACACACACACAATTGAATTCCCCCACACTTGTTTTCTGCACAAAATTTACTCAAAAGGAATTCCCTCTAAGTCATGCTTTACTATGCTTCAAGAACAAGGGAATGGATGATCCTAATCTAGGCTAGGTGAGGATGATATGGGTTAACAAAGAAAATAGGCTAAACGAGGCTCAACGGGGTTAAATCTAAACACATTTTGCATGGAGGATGGCTATTTGGCTCTTGGTTCACTATACAACTTCATCTTGTTTGTGTGTTATGCAAATCAATGTCATGCTTTGAATGAAACGAATATGAGTTCTAGCATTTGGAACTAAATGATGAAACGCCTTCTAAGTAGTAACCAATCAAAGAGTGATGAGATCATGCAACGACTTTAGAAAACAATAATGCACAGATTATAAACACTCTAAAGAACGTTATAAGCTCAAGTCTCTCGGGGTTGTAGCGTTAGTTTGAGTTCCTTCCTTCAAGCATGTTACAAAAACTAATTTTTTTCTTTGTGATTGCATATGAATTCATAAACGATAACCACAACCAAACATGAACCAAAGAGCATATCAAACTTCAACCCATGTTTACAACTCTCTTTAACCGTCATGCAATTAGAAATCAAATCTCATCATTGTGTTGGAAGGTACCCTAAGACACAAACAACACACAAAAACAACTCTTTTTGGCTTTTTCAACACAAATTTTTATGAAATTTTCGGATTTTTTTCTTCAACATGCATAAAAACAGCTTAAAACACACTAAAACACACAAAAACAGTGAGAAACAACATTGCAAGTGATAGGTGAACAAAACCCACGAAAATCATGCATAAACAACTTGTTTACCCCCCCACACTTAATTCAAACATTGTCCTCAATGTTTTAAACAGAAACTAACATAAACATAAGCAAACAAACAGCAAATAAACATAAATAACTAAGGGTAGCAAGAAAAATGGTGACAGAAAGCAAATATGGGGTAAAAGCCGATTCTAGGTGTCTTTATTGGCATGGGCTGCCTCCCATGAAGCGCTTGCTTTAACGTCGTGCAGCCGGACGATGCTTCTACTCAAACTCCATTGGGGCCCATGGCATAGAGTGGTGCTGCCTCCAAAGCACTCTCCTCGAACTCCTCATACATTGGATCAACGAAAGGGATAGCGTGGTGGATCTTGGTGATTGGGGCATTGTACCTCCTAAAGTCCATGTGAATTCTTCCATCATCGGGGATTTGATGAGGTATCTGCAACAAAGAAGGAAACCACCTCTTAATTTTAAGGGGAATTGGATTTGGATTAGATGGCTTACCTCTACGATGTGACGAAGTGGCATCACTCTCCACTTTCTTCCCCATGGTTCCCACGGCCAGTTTGGGTATTTTGAGGGCAGTGGCCACATGGTCTTCGTGCTGCACTTCCACTTCCTCGTCCTTAAGAGCTCTTGATGCATCCTTGGTGCTTGGTACTAAACGTTCCTGCCCTTTAGTTTTTATTTCATCAATGGCAAAACAAGAACGAATAGCATTAGAGGTCTCAACAGGTTTAGAAACATTAAACTTAATCTTATCGTTACCAAACTTCATAGATAACGTCCCCTTGGCCACATCAGTCTTGGTTTGGGCGGTCTTCATGAAAGGTCTTCCAAGTAGAAGCGGCATTGGGGAAGAATGGGCCGCATCCTCCATCTCTAGCACATAGAAGTCGGCCGGAAAGATCAAGTGGTCAACCTGCACAAGAACATCTTCCACAACTCCCTTTGGATATGCGTTAGAACGATCGGCTAATTGTATAATCACACCATCATTTTTCAATTCGCCTAAATTCATAGATGCATAGATAGAATATGGCATAACATTTATAGATGCACCTAAGTCAAGCATGGCATGTTCAAAACGCATATTTCCAATCACACAAGGAATCGTAAAGCTACCGGGGTCTTTGCATTTAGTGGGTAACTTACATTGCAACATAGCGGACACATTTTCACTTACCTTCACTACCTCCTTGTTTGACATTTTCCTTTTGGTAGTGCACAGCTCCTTGAGGAATTTGGCATACCTTGGCACTTGTTTGATTGCATCAAGAAGCGGTATGTTCACTTGCACCTTCCGGAATGTCTCAAGGATGTCCTTCTCGCTCTCATCCTTTCTCAATTGCATGAACCTGCGAGGGAAAGGTACATTGAGCAGATTAGGCTTTGAATTAAGTGAATTAGACACTAAATTACCTTGTTTGGCCGAATGGGGCTGAATGGTTGCTTGCGGCAAGGGTTGCTTCACCCTTGCCGTGGGTGTGCTCAGTGCATCCTCATGTTGCAGCTGCTCTTCCTCTACTTTCTAGGCAGATTTGGGAGTTTGGGACTCATTCCCAACTTTTTTTCCACTCCGTAGTGTGATGGCTTTAGCAGTTTCGAATCCGCCCTTCGGATTCACATTTGTTGAGCTTGGGAGTTTCCCTTGCTCTCTAAACTGCCCAAGGAACTCAGAAATCTGCCCCATTTGTTTCTTCATGTCCATCATCTCTTTCTCATTGTTTGCTATCCTATCATCTTGTTTTTGTAACCCCTGCGAATAGAAGTTAGTAATTGAATAGCTTGATCATTTCCTACGGACGTACCTGAGTGAGATGAGGCCGAAGGTTGCTGAGCTTGTTGGGAGGCATACGGCTTGGTATAGAATCCAGGGGGGTTGGGCCGAAATCCCCCTTGTTGGGCAGCTTGTTGTGGCTCTCTCCATTTGAAATTTGGGTGGTCTCTCCATCCGGGGTTGTAGGTGTTTGAGTACGGATCGAACTTGGTTTGGTTTTGACTTTGGAATCCAATTGCATTGGCAGATTCCCACCCACCATTCTCGATCAATTGAGGGCACTTGTCGGTTGGATGCCCTTGAATGGAGCACACGCCACAAACCTTGCTTTCTTGTGCTTTTGGTCCAACCACAACCTGAGAAACAAGAGACGTAAGATTAGCTAGTTGTGATTGAATTTCAGAAATAGCACTTACCTCATTTACACTTTGATGCCGTGATACTTCTCTTTTACCCACTCCCTCGTATTGTTGTGCATTGAGGGCCCGGTTAGCAATAAGAATCTTGGCAGCCACCGGAGTCTTGTCCCCCAAAGCACCTCCCACCGAGGCATCAAGCATTTGACGTTCAATGGGGAGGAGTCCTTCGTAAAAGTATTGAATGAGCAGCTCCTCCTTCATTTGGTGCTGTGGACAAGAAGCAACAAGGGTTTTAAAACGTTCATAATAAGTAGGAAATGTCTCACCTTCATGTTGTTCAATGCCACTAATATTTTTCCTCAAGAGAATGACTCTTGAAGTAGGGAAGAACTTCTCCAAGAACGCTCGTTTCATACTCTCCCAAGAAGTCACAGTTCCGGGGGCTAGTTCATAGAGCCAATCCTTGGCCTTGTCCATAAGAGAGAATGGAAATGCCTTCATCTTCAATATGCTGCCATCTACATTCACCGGGGTCATGCTCGAGCAAACAACTTCAAACTCCTTCAAGTGCTTGTTCGGATCCTCCATGGACAGCCCATGGTACTTTGGAATGTGGTGCAACAAGCTTGACTTCAACTCGAACTCTTCTGTCTTCCCCTCTACTGCCGTGGGGTATTGTATGCACAAGGGTGTGGCATGGTCCAATCCCGAGGCCGAAAGCTCCTTAATGGTTCGATTGTCTGCTGCCATGGCTCGTGCTTCCTCAAAAATCTGTGCCGTGGGGACTTCTTCCTCCTCTACTTTGTGTTCTTCAAGCTCAGGTTCCAGGCTAGGTGGGTTAGATTCTTGTTGATTCCTCATTCTTCTCAAAGCCCTCTCAAAATCGTCGTCAAAGTCAAAGATATTCTCACGAATCTGATGAGAACTTCGAGTCATACACTAGTACCTGAAAAACAAAGAAAACAAACTAGAATCAGTAACTAACTAAAACAAACGAAAATGAACAAAAAGAAACAACGGGGGATTAGCAAATTTGCTAATCCCCGGCAACGGCGCCAAAATTTGATGTGGCAATTAGCTTGACACTCAAATTAACCCTCTTGTTGTAGATTGTAGTATAGATGCAAGTAGGGATCGTTCTGGACCGGGGATTAGGAGGGCTTGCTAAAACCTCTAAACTTACTCTAAAACATAAAAACAAAGTTAAAAACGTAAGAAAAGACTCACAAGACTCAAAATGGGCTGAAAACACTCAAAACTGCCTAAAAACACTAATTAGGCAGTTTCTAGACACTAGACACACTTTGGACGAAAATTGGATTAAACTTGACCCAAAACACACAAAAACACAAACTAAGACAGATTCTAACTAATTAGACTCAAACAAGTGAAGGGGGATTGGTTTTAATGTGAATTTAGACTAAAACAAGCAGAAACACTAAACTAGACAGATTTGGACGAAATTCACTTTTAACTAATTTAGGACACTTAAAAACACAAACAAAACGGATTTTAGACTCTTTAAAACAAGAAAGTAAAGGGGGGGTTTGATTTGGCGAAAATTGAAATAAAAACAGAAACTTAAAAACAACTAAGTTTAACACAAAATTGGGGAATTTTGGGATAATGGATGGATTAGCTAGAGGTTCTTTCTCCACACATGACATGTATGCAAACGAATTGATTTCCAGCCACTTTTTCATTGAACTATGAACGACAATGCTCCAAATTAACCGTGCCATCACTAATTAATTTTCAGATTCTCCTTAAGCCATTGAATTGGATGACATCATTCGACAACTCAAAGCATTCTTCAAAAGTTCCCTACATGACATCATAATAGAGATACAATCAAAGATCATTACGTTTGATGAGAATCATAAGCATTGACAAAGCACTTGCAACTATGACATCATGTCACTCATGCTAGGAATTGAACTTAACGCGATTGTTTATAAGCAACCTCCACTACTTGTGAATATAAGTTTGTAACGATTATGTGAAACTCCCTTATACTCTAGCATCAAATTCATGCATGCCAATTAAGTGTCGACCCTCAATCAACAAACACAAATAAGTTATCAATCAAACAGTTAAGCCAATTGCATTCATAATCCAAGAAATCGTAACTGAAATTTATCAATTCAAAATACACACATAGTCATGGCTTCAAAATTACCCCTAGCAAGGAGGGGTTTAGCCACTCATGGCTGCAACAAAACAGAAAAAGAAGAAATTAAACAGAAACATAAAACAAACTACACCTAGAGTGCTCCAACGCTCAAGCCTTTGCATCCAAGAGTAGTCTTCTCCTTCTCCTTCTTCTTGCTGCGGCACAAGGTGTTTTGGGTGGTTATGGAGGTGGTTTGATGGACGAGATGGGTGGTTATGGTGATGGATGGCTGCGGCAAGGGAGGGTAGTGGTGTAGGATGGCTGGTTTTGGTGGTGAATGGCTGCGGCTGAGAAGGATATGAGAATGGGGTGGTGTGTGAATGAATGGTTGAAGGGTGGTGCGGCTAGGTTAAGTAGAGAGTGAAGGGAAAGGTTGAATGGAATGAAATCTGATTTAATGAATGTTTTCAATCCTTTCCCCTAAAAGGTGCGGCTAAGAAGGGTTGTTGCAATCAGAAATTAAGTCCAAATCCCTCTTTAATTCAAAAGAGAATCAGATATTAGCCCCAAATCCCCTCAGAATAATGAATTGAAATCAGAAACTTAAGGGAAAGGGAGGTGATTTGCGGCAAAGAAGGAAGAAGAAAGGGAAATCTTCTTCCTTGCACGGCAAGGAAGTTTTAGGGCCTTTAATTTCTGATTTGAACCAAGAAAAGGTAAGTGTATTAGCTGCAAGGATTTTAGGAATAAAGGAATGTGAATTAAGTTGCTGATTTTGGGAAAAAAGGAAAGTTTTGTGCGGCAAGGAAGAGGGAGTGAAGGGGAGTGTGCGGCAAGGTCCTAGGAGTGGTTTAGGGTCTTTTGGGAAGTGTATTAAGTGTCCTGGAATGGTTAGAATCCTTGTTGGCTTGCTGAAATTTAAGTGGACTGAAAATAGGAAAGGTTTTAGGCCAAAACAAGGAACTTAGGTGATTCCTTTCCTTCTTTCAAAACTCCTTCACCTTCTTGACTTAATTCTTTAGTCTTCAATCACAATCCTAGCCTTTCCAAGTCGTCAATTTCGTACATTCCCTTGGCCTCATGCATAAGCTATCCAAACTTGGCCCAAAAATGCTCCAAAAGGGCCGAAAATGCACCTTTTTGCCTTATTGACACTTGAAACCTACAAACACACGAAAATGACTTAAAACACTAAATTAAATGGAAACTAACTACTAAAACATCAAAAAACAAGCAAGCTAAATCACATAAATATGCTCATATCACCTCTAAGGATATCATGGCTGTTATTCACAATTCGAAGAGACACCACTCTCCAGACCTCGAGAAACAGACTTTCCTGGACCCAGCTACCCTACTATTACCCATAAGGGTAAAGGAGCAGCACCACTGTTTGATGACTGGGAAAGCTCCATGTGTGTCAACCCCCATGCCCCGTGGTAAAGTAAACTCACAAAAAGGCTCAACCTTTCCTCATATCCAAGAAAGTATCACCAGCATAATTGCTTTCTCAAGAATCGAAGAGGCACCGCTCTCCTAATCCCGAGAGCTAGACCGTCAGCATGATTGCTTTCTCAAGAATCGAAGAGGCACCGCTCTCCTAATCCCGAGAGCTAGACCGTCAGCATGATTGCTTTCTCAAGAATCGAAGAGGCACCGCTCTCCTAATCTCGAGAGCCAGACCACCAGCATGACGACTTCCTCAAAAATCGAGGAGGCACACTGCTCTTCAAACCTCGAGAGTCGGATTCAACCTCGAGAGTCTGACAAAGTTAAAACACGTGAACCCTGCAACTCCCACTAGATTGCTATGACCGAGAAGGGTAAAGGAACAGCATTACTTCTTATTGATGGGAAAAGTTCTATATATGTCAACCTTCATCCTCCACAGACGAGCATACCTGCAAAAATGCTCGACTTTTCTTCACATCCAAGGAAACGCTCCCAACAAAGCTTTCTCAAAATGCTTGGCTCCCTTCCTCCCCATAGTACCTCGACAAACAAGCTACACTAGAGCAAGAGTATCGCATATCATCAGGGTTAAAAGCAAGAGTATCCCATATCATGTTTTTCCCTTATCTTTCCCTTTGCCCTTGCTCTTACCTGCAAGACAAGGAGAAAGAACGCAATCAGTCGGAACCTGAAATCAAGCATCCGATCAGGAACTGATTGCTAGGAATCTTTGCATAGCTGTTCACCAAGCATTGCTCTCGAGTACTCATCCTCAACTGTTCTCAAGGTCACGAATTCCTTCGGAAAATACCTCAGAACAGCTGGTATGACATTGGCTCTTTACACTGAAGCCGCCAAGCATAGGTGAGTCGCGGAGAAGCAAGTGCTCTGATGGACCATTTAAATGCAAAGGTTGCGCACCACTTCTGCTATGCAAAAAGATTGAAGCAGAAAGTTCAACAACGAGCTAGTGAACAGATCACTATAGCACGATGCCCTTCCTGCAGAACCGCACAATCCAGACGGAAATATGGGTCAAACCTAAGCTCGGCATCCACTACTTTGTCAACAGCAAAAGTATCCCATATCATCAGGGTCGAGCGTATTCCAGATTTGATGGGCTTGTTTTGACCCTCAAATTCTTGAGTCAACTCGCTCATTTGGAGGAACCAGAAAACCCTCCAACCCAGTTCAAGAATAAACCTGTGGAAAGTCAACAAGCACAACAAAACATGTGTCGATTCGTCGGCCACTCTGTTGAAAACAAGAGTATCTCATATCATCTCTTCTTCATCTCCTTTTCTTTGTCCTCGTTGCTGAATGAGAGACAAGTAGAAGGAAAACAATCAACCGGGGCCCGAGGTCCAACTTCTGATCTAAGACTGATTGCCTGAGACTCTGATTGCTTACCTTGTCTGTCAACTCCTTCGGCAAATCTCCTAGCTCGGCGACTTGGGGGACTCCTACTATATGGTTTGCATAGCACCTGACCAAGCCCGAAACTACAAGTAAGCTTCAAGCGGAATTGGTACATTACCTTGTGCATTAACATCAGATAAAAGTCTGCTTGTAGAAGTTTCGTGATCACTCAGTGACTTGGATTTTGCAAGTCCCCAACCGAGGAGCTTCTCTCACTTGGGAACTTAGGGGAGCACTGTTTGTACCATACTTGATCAATCCCGAAACTAGCGAGCACCGGTCAACATTATACCGTCAAGGACCCAGAAGAGTTTCCCTCCAACCAGGAGGCCAATCACTACGCGACACGTGTCAAGATCAGGAGCCAATCAGAGCGCGACACGTGTCGACACCAAGGACCAATCACAACATGACACATGTCAATGTGACAAAGCTATAAGTTTTCCTATAAATAGGGGTCATTCCCCCACAATATTTCCTAATGTCATTTGTATTGAGCAACTCACTAGAACTCACTAAATTGAGAGCTTGAGCCTGTGTACTTGTGAAGACCCTTCACTACTAATACGAACTCCTCTTCTCCATGGACGTAGCCAATCTTGGGTGAACCACGTACATCTTGTGTTTGCTTCCCTGCCACTGTCCATTTACATACTCATACACCCCCAGTGACCTGAGTAATCTAGCGAAGGTCGTAAACTTAAAACTTTCTGTTGTCCCGGAGTCCCCTCCGATTCTGTGCATCAACAGGGCCGAAAAAACAATGACCACAACTATTGGTCCACAGTGCTAAAACATAAACTTTTGGGGTCACTTTGTTAAAACACAAGAGTCCACAACTTCATGTAATTACAACTAGAACAAAAAATTTCAACAATAACAAAAACTTCATTAAAGGAGCAAAACAATTTGTCCTGGAGCAAAACAAAAATTTCATAAAAGCCTCAAAAGTACCCCCCATTATGGGGTGGCAAGTTTTGGTAGTTGAAGGATGGGTTAGTTTTGTTGAAAATTCAAAATTTCATATATGTGTTGAAAAAGTGAAAGGTATGGGTTGAATAGTTGATTGGCATGGTTGAAAAGTTTGATTGGTATAAGTTGTAAGATTTAGGTTTGACAAACAATAAAGACAAATCATCCATCACCAATCAATAATAAGAGCTCCATGAACATCAAGAACATTGAAGAACACACATGAAAACTCATAAGAGCTCCATGAATGTTTTCACTCAATAAAACTCAAAATTTTCACTATTCAAAAAAGGGTTAACATCCTAGGGTACTTAGGGGTTCCAAAAATCACTTTAAAACACTTTTAACAAGAAAAACATGAACCCAAAAATCCACCCTTTGGATTTGGCTGAATTTCCCCACAAACATGGCACCAAATTTTAGCTCCAAAATTCATGCTTAAATGAACTACATCTACAACATTTGAGATGCTAAATTTTCAAGCAAAATTTATGTTCAAAAAGCAAGAACAAAGCTTGTAACATTTACAACATTTAAATCACAAACCATGAAAAAACACAAAAAACAAAAGGATTCACCATACACTAGACCTAGTGCTCTGATACCACTTGAAGGAAAAAATTTGTCCTAGCTAAGAACATGTAAAAACATTTGAACACATATGCAAACTAATAACACTTTTAAGTAGGCATGCATTCGAAAACAATTCTAAAACCTATGACTTTCAAAGCCTAGTGAATGGTGAACCACAAGACTCTTCAACAAAATTAAAGAGAAGGAAGGATTTTGAGATTCATTACCCTTGAAGCTCATCCTTGTTTACACAAGAGATTCACCCAAGTGGAGGGCCTTCAAGTCACCTCCTAGCTCCTTGAATCTTCCTTGTGATTTTCTTCCTTTTCAATCTCCTTTGCTCCTTGAGGATGTGAAGAAAGGATCTCCAAGAACACCAAAGGTTTGGTGTCTCTAAGTCTCCACACCAAGGATGTGGTGTGAAGATGAAATGGATGACTTAGAGGAAGAAAGATTGCTAGCTATCCCTCCCCTAAGTGGCCGGCCTCTATAGAGAAAAAGAGGGAAAAAATTTCTCTTTTTTGCCTCAAGAAAACCCTAGTGAGAGAATGACTATAAAATTGCCTTTATACCACCTCACATGTGAGAGGCACACTTGCAATTAACCCAAGTTGGCTACCACTCACCCTAGGCCGGTTTTGACTTTGTTTTTTGGTTAATTTCCATTTAGTTTTAGTTGTCACACAACCTAAACTCAATGGGCCTTGTGGACCAAAAACCCTTTTGGGCCCTGAAACCCAAAACCAACTTAAAAGCCCACTAAGAACCTTTCGTAAGATTAATTAACTAATTAATTAATATTGACCATTCTAAATTAAACTATTTAACTGCTTATCCATCTCATTTATATCTTCACATTCATCCTTACTCGGTTTACGATCCATTAGGTTCCATTTAGCGAGGCAGTGGGCAATTGTTACTCTTAGTGATCGATTGTGAATTGAAACAAATTTCAATTCTCCCTTTGATGAAGATTAGTGTTTGTTAATCATCAGGGCTTCCACAAACCATGCGTGACACCTAGCAGCATGTCATGGCTACCCAAGATAAGTAAAAGTCGTTGGAGAACCTATCCAATTACAATTACAATGCAATACGGTCATTCTCTAATACAATACTCTTAATCACATTGTTTGAGTGATAGTTTGTTTCATGTCTACTATCCGATGTGATACTTCTCTATATGATTCAATTGAATATGATTTGGAACAAACTTCCTAAGTCATATTCGTTTTCTTTGGCCAAAGACTCTTGAATCATATCTCAGAGTATTTTCCCTCCACCATGAAAGGTTAGAGATCCCTTATTATGCATTCATATGCCTATATGACTAGATAGCTTGACCCCAACAATGTTGTGGACACTCTCGATGGAATGCCTTTGACATGATCAAAGATCAAGGACCTAACCATTAGACATCTATGAAGCCTCAGGTCAAATGACTACTTTGCATATTGCAACTTACGAGTTCTTACATGACATGTATGTTCAAACTCTCTTTTGATCGTGGTTCAGTGTACTCGATTACCTTTTGAGCACCTATGTGTTTGTCTCAGTGTCCAACAATAAATGACTTGAGACTAGTCATACTCACACTTGAGTTAACATAACACATACTAACCTTAGCGGATTGTCAATGCCCAAATGGCAATCCTATGGCCAAGAACATTTTAGGAATGAACATAAGAGAAAGGTCTCGTTAATCTAACTTACTTAGATCACTTCTCTCTTAAGTTAAATACATTCCTTGGATTCCCTTATTGCTTAAACACATAATACAATAAATAGTGATTAGCAATAAGCTTTGCCCTTCATTAAACATGTAAAAGTTTAACACAATAAGTATTCCAAAAAGCTATTACATCAAATGAGTGGCTTTGTGCGCATACTTCCAACATTGATAGCCAACAATGTCGTGGACACTCATGATTGAATGCCTTTGACATGATCGAAGATCAAGGACCTAACCATTAGATATATATGATGCCTTAGGTCAAAGGACTACTTTGCATATTGCAACTTATGAGTTCTTACATGACATGTATTTTTGAACTCTCTTTTGATCGTAGTTCAGTGTACTCGATTACCATTTTGAGCACCTATGTGTTTGTCTCAGTGTCCAACACTAAATGATTCGAGACTAGTCATACTCAGGCTTGAGTTAACATAACACATACTAACCTTAGCAGATTGTCAATGCCCAATTAGCAATCCTATGGCTAGGAACGTTTTAGGAATGCCCATAGAGAAAGGTCTCATTACTCTAACTTACTTAGATCACTTCTCTCTTAGATTAAATACATTCCTTGGATTCCCTTATTCCCTTATTACATCAAATGAGTGGCTTTGTGGGCATACTTCCAACAGCAGGTCATTCTCATCATCAAGTATTTTCTGGTCTCATGTTGAGCAATACCAATGTATACAGCAAGTTGCTAAAATTGAGCGGATTTTTTTTTCCAATTGCACCTTTTGTTGGTTTATGTGAAAATTCTATTCTTCTTTTTAACTCTGAAAATTTTAGTTTGTTCCTCACTCCCGAAGAATTATATTTGTGTCGATGTTTATCATGTGCGAGTTCTTTGTTTGCAGAAATATCTGGATTCTTAAAAATAGTGGTTGTTAATTGCTTAATGTGGGTTTTAGGTTGATTTTTCAAGTGGGAAAGAAGGGGTGGATTGGGGATTTATATTGTTATTCTCGATTGGTATGTAACTATTTGAATATGGAAGGCATGAATATCGTACGAGAAATGAAAGAATTTGAAATAGAATGAGTGAGTGTCATTTACAGAGGGTGGGTTAAGAGATGGTGAAGTTTTGCTAGGCTGCAAGATTAATGGAAATGGTTTCGTGGTTGTGTCGATGGTGGTGAAAAGTGGCGACCATCATCCCGTCGCTGTTTATGTGCAGTTAGCACAGTACCGGCAGATAGAGGTGATAAAGCTAGGGAGATTGGCAGAGAGGGAGCGAGGGATGATGGTGGCGACAACATTGTGCCTCGCAAGAATGGTCAATCTCTCCACTCTGTCTCTCTCTAAACAATTTCCATTTGGTTTTTAGAGAGAAACATATAAAAACCTTTGACTTTGTATCTCGCTTTTACAATTTGATTAGTGGTTGTTGGTTAGATTTACCTAATTCTTTTACTAAGAATTTGATTTCACGTACTCCGCTTGTTTTTCTTCATATAAGTGTATAAAAACTGCATCATGAAACTAATGAGAATTATTCAACCTATGGATGAGCTGGCATGGTTAAGTGGTGGCGCTTAAACTCAAAACATGTTGGAGTATTTCTATCGTTAATAATTTGTATCAAACTCAACATTTCATAAGAGTCTAAACTGAGAGCTTTGTGAAAAAAGAATGAAACTAGATTGCGCCACTTTATATAAGTTTTATTACATTGCTTATAACACAGGTCAATATTTTGTAAGCTAGAGCAAAAGTCCATTATCTTGCCTTAAGTTTTGCTAAAATTGTTTTATCAAGTGAAATGTTGTTAACGAATACAAAAAATTAACTTGTGAAATCTTAATTATGATTGTTCATGTGACCGAAAAGTATTAGTTTGGCGTTGCATTCCAGGTGAACATGTGATATCCCAGGTGAACATGTGCATTCCAGGTGAATACGTTTCCGTAAATAGATTTAATGAAAATGTTTTCCAACATCTACGAAATCAGACATGGTAAACTTTAATCTGTAGACATTCTCATGGTTGGAGTATTTGGTGATTTAGTTTACCCTGTTAGCCTATTGTAAGATCAACCAAAAGTGTTTTGCTCTATTGTTATTGTTTTGCATTATATGCTTTGTTATTGTTAGATCGATTGTGATTTTGTATTATTCATGTTTATTGGTGTTAAATTGTTCATGTAGTCTCACTTTTGCATCTGATTAGTCAACCAACGACAAAATTTAAACGTTTTGAATCCTCATCATGTCTATTTCAGGCAATGCATTCGTTTTTTCTAACCTAAAAGCGTTTGATACATGTCATTTCTTTAAAGTATTGAAACATACATGGTTGCAATTGTATATGTGTTTATATTTTCTCTTCCTTTTTGTAGGTTCTATAACTTTTGTTTTAATCGTTGCGATCCTGCATTACTGCTCGATTGGATTTGTGAGCAGCTTTAATCCCGTCTCTGTATTGGTTATATTTCTGCACCTTTAAAGAACCATCACCTTCTTTGTTTATATGTGCTCTTTTGTGGCCTAGAACATGCAATCATCGGTGAATCCTTCTTGGACCATGGTTGCTTTGTTATTTGATCTTTATGCTGCTCCTCTTTATCGCTATTTTTTTAACAATCGTTGCATGCTTTATCTATACTTTTTACTGTTGCAATGGGAAACAACGCTGTCCAAGGAGACATCCGCAAATTAAGTTTCTCTGTTCTTCGTTCCAATCTAATCACAGTATGATTATGTTTTTACTGTTATGTTTACAATGTGTTTGTGTCATTAATGACCTCTTGCTTTAAAGGGTCATGGTTCGTTGCTAATTTCAGTTGGTTTAGATGGTTATTTGGTTGGTGTGTTGCTTTTATTAGAGAGTGAACCGCTGATGTTTCTGTATTTTCCCCTTTACGTAGTTTTATGTCTAGACAAATAGGGCGACCTAAGAGGGTCGTTGAAATTCAAAGTGTCGATTTGACCGTTTGTTGCAGATGGTGATCTCAATAATTCAGAGTTGCAAGATGTTCCCACCGCTTACGATGATCAATATAATGATGTTTCAAGTTCTTTCTCACTTTCGAACAACCTAGACAACCCTCCCCAAACATTTTTAAGCCCACATTTCGAACTTGGGACAAGTTCTCATCAGATTTATGTGCCGATTTTTCTTGCTGATCATGCCAATGTGCACAGCCTGTTGGCCGTTGATGCTTAAACCAATCATTCTTGCATGAACCTGTAACCGAGCAAGCCAATTATCAATAAAAAAAAAAAAAAAAGTATGCATTCTTTCGACATAACTTTGTTCTCATTTTCTTACTAATTTCAAACGTTCACTTTTCTCCATCAGTTAACTTAGGGTTGTTGATATGATGACTACTTCTATTAATCTTTGTTTTTATAGGGATTGATCCAGAATATGTTGATTTTGGCTTAAAAAATTGCCAATGTCAATAATACGGTTCTCTGTTTTGGTTTGCAGAACAGTCCGTAAAGAATGTTTCATCTACTTCTGCCCCGCAGTTCACTACATGTTGCATGAGTCAAAAAGTAAAATTCCTATGCATTAAACCCACCACTCCTTATTTGGATCATTTGTTGAATCCCAAAAATTCTCAAAGCTGCTTGCAATTTAAAACAAATGTTAGATAGTATAATTCGATGATGGCATTAACACCAATGGGAGCCAAATTCGATGCATTGATCAATAAGGGTCGGGGTCCTTATGTTTTTAAGATTAATGGTCAAATGCATCATTTGATGGGTTCTTTATTGCCTATGGAGGGTGAAAATCCTAAATTTGCACAACTGTACATTCATGACACTCAAAATGAAGTTAGTAATCGTATTGGTTGGTTTAGTGGATCAGAAGCGGCTGAAAAACTCGACCATCATGTTGTTGATGGCCTCATTAAAATGCTAGACGAGTGTAATGAGGTCGTTAAGATTTTTAGGCTCGCCAGAGATATAATTGAGGAAGGGTCTACAAGTCATTTGCGTTTGCGTTTATATGGTGAGCAGGGCAACCATGACGCACAATATAATTTGCCGGCATGTGATGAGATAGGTGGCTTGATAGTTGGGGATATTGGTGAATTCCACACTGAAAGAGTATCATTGTGGAGCATAGGACAGATGGCTTACAAAGAATCACAAAGTTACATCCTAAGTACATGGCACTACAATATCCTATTCCTTTCCTCTACGGTGAAGATGGGTATAACAAAGGACTTCCTTGGAATCTAGATTATGAAGGGAAAAAACCAGACTGGGGGAGTTTTAATGAGAGCATTTTTGGGTTATCAGATTCAAGATAGACCAGGACACAATGAGACCCTGTTGAAAGTCGGCAGATTATTTCAGCAATATTTAGTTGATGCATATGCCATGCTTGAAGAAGATAGGTTAGATTTCATCAGGGAAAATCAAGACTCTTTTAGAATAGAAAGTCTTAAAGGAATTTATGAAGCGCTGAAAGAAGGAAATACAAACAGTTCTGGTGTTGGCAAGAGAGTCATTTTGCCAACTTCGTTTACTTGTAGCGTTAGATATATGATAACTAATTATCAGGATGCGATGGCCATATGCCGTCACTTTGGAAATCCTGATTTATTTATCACTTTCACCTACAATGCCAAATGACCTGGAATTATTGAAGATTTACGTGATTATTTGGGCTAAAAATGTTATGGGTCGTCTGGTATGGGTCGACCGGTCGACCGAGTCCTACTGCGAGGAGGTTTGGTTTAGATAACGATGAGGTAGTCGAGGCCTAGTGCAACAAGGATTTTCAAGGCTAAGGATGATGAGGTTTAGGAAATGAATCTAGTTTGTTTGAGAGCTTGGTTCAAAGTCCTATTGGGTTTAGGATTGGCAAAAAACTAATCAGATTAGGATGTGGAGTTTTAGTCAAAGTATAAGTCTAGCTTAGCCAGGGAGAGGTTTGCTATTATAAATAGAATAGGGGGTGCAACATTCAAAAACCCTCCAATTCAACACACACCTTGAGATTTTTATTTTCTTTTTCTACCAACACATCTTCAGTTTGGATAAACAGCAATGTGAAGGCAACCCGGAGGCTGGAGGGAGCAGTGTCAACTGGGAGGGTGGAGGTCCAGGTCCAGGTTTAATTTATACCCGGAGAGAGAGCATTATCAGCTGGGAGGCTAAAGGGAGCAATGCCAAGTATGATCGTGATGTCCATCACTGTTGAACCAAGGAGGCCGAGAGGAAAGACCATCTTGTTGGTGGCCGAGCACCAGAAGCTTAAGGCAGACATCACGAGCTCTCGATCCAGGTTCATCTTGATAATCGAGAGTTTGATGGCATCAAAGATGCTAAGAGATCTCCACTCGTTGCCAAAGTATGGCTCCATTCGAGTAACCCAGGTAGCCCAAGCCGTAATGGTCGAGGGCCAGACACCTTGGGGTTTAGCCGATTCCTATTTCGAGCGATCATACCCTTGGAACAAGGGTTTTAGGCAGTGAGCCTTCAACATTTTGGTGATAGCTTCTAGGACATCATCCTTGAAGAGTGGGCCAAGGGTTTAGTGCGAATCACTTGGCTCGTCCTTGAATCCGATGGTTTTGATGGTGTTCCGATTGGTAATGTGTTGGCACTTGTTGCATTCTTTGGCGAGTTCGGTGATGAAAGTGCTGGCAGCCATTGATGAAGATGAAGGTTTTCTGGGTTTCAAAGTATGGTTTCTTTTATGGGTTTGAGAGCAAATAGCAAGAGATTCGAGGGATTTGAAAGCATGACAATCTAAATGAATGAGAGAAGTATTTATAGGCATTTGGGAAGAAGATCAACAATTTTTATTTTTAAAAAATAAGAGGTAGATTTGACCATAATGTTTTGTAATCATGATGGATATTCAGTGAATCCAGATGAAGAGGTTGAAAAAACTCATGGATCAAGGTTGTACAATGGTGTGTGACTGCGAGTTTAAAGGTGGAAGAGCGTTTTATTGTCCTCAGGTCTTAAAAAGACCAAAAAACTTACGGATCAAGGCTGCTTGATGGCGTGAGACAACGAGTTTAATACTGAAGGGACATTTCAATGTCAAATGTCATCATTAAAAGACAAACGCACCAAGAAAATGCCACGTGGTAGGGAGTCTGACAGGATTGAGACCGTGCAATTGTGCCTCATAAATGTGTCTAAGTGGTTGGGATATTCGAGGCTTTTTGGTGTCATTCAGGGATATGGTAAGGGTCTATTTCACTTCTTCAAGGTCGAAACTCAGCCAAGAGTTAAAAGCCGAAGACCTCAAAAGCGTGGGGGCAATGCTTGGGCCCAAAATGTTACTTTGGGCCGAGCTTAGAAATGTTCTTGGCTTAGTAGCATTGGTCTTATCTTGTTATGGGTCGGCTGAGTCCTACTGTGAGGAGGGTTGGTTTGGATAACGATGAGGTAGTCGAGGCCAAGTGCAACAGGGAGTTTCAAGGCTAAGGGTGCGAGGTTTAGGAAATGAATCTAGTTTGTTTGAGAGCTTGATTCAAAGTCCTATTGGGTTTATGATTGGCCAAAAACTAATCAGATTAGGATGAGGAGTTTTAGTCCAAGTATAAGTCTAGCTCGCCCAAGGAGATGTTTGCTACTATAAATAGAAGTTGGGGTGCAACATTCAAAAGCCTTCCAATTCAACACACAAATTTCCCTGTGCAAACCTCTCGAACACCTTGAGATTTTTATTTTTTTTTTCGCCAACACATCTTCAGTTTGGATAAATAGCACTGGGAAGGCAACCGGCTACATCTTCAGTTTGGATAAACAACATTAGAGCCGTAAAATCAGCTGATCAATGAGCACTTTCAGTTTGGATAAACAACACTGCTTCGAGACCCACTAGTTATTTATCCAAGTCTCGGTCAACAAGTATTTTTTAGTCCTTGGTGGTAGAGGTCATCTCACCAGCCTTCTTGGCGAAGTAAGGTGTTACAGGTTACTACATTTGGCACATTGAAAGCCTAATTTGATATTTGAACTTTGCATAACTAGCAGCTTTGTCTTCAAACTTTAGAACCCGAAGGCCGAGACGTGTTCCTTCCTCGGCCACAGTCGTAAGATCAAGAGGTCAATAGTGCTCTCAACACAACAACACATTTTACTCCCCGGTCGAGCTCAGCCGTCAAGTTGGCACTCCCCGCACATAACCAAATGGCGTAGTTAGCTTATTAGTTATTCAGCCTACGTGCCGCATCGGCTTAGTAGTTTTTAGGGTCAATACTAATAAACCTGGTTGTAGGGTTGAAGACAGGTCTGATATAGTCTCCATAATTTTTAAAGCAAAGCTTAACCATATGATTAAATTCCTCAAATTAGGGAAACCTTTTGGCGATGTCGAATCTACTTAGTCAATCGCTCTTGACCAATTTTTTCCCTTTCTTTTTTTTTATCTATCTTCTCATTGCATATCTAGAGCGTTTTTTTTTTTTTTTTTTTTTTTTTTTATGTCTTTGCTCTTTTTTTTTTTTTAATAGTAATTTACACGGTGGAGTTCCAAAACCGGGGTCTTCCTCATTGTCATATCTTGCTCTGGGTAGACAAACATTATAAATGTCATTCTCGCCACGATGTTGATTCTATCATTTCGTCTGAGATTCCTCATAAGGATTGTAACAAGTTGGATACCAAGCAGTTTCTCAATTCATGATCCACAAGCCATGTGGTCTTGCAAATCAATTTTCACCATGCATGAAAGAAAACAAATGTTCAAAAAAATTTCTGAAACCTTTCACAAGTGAAACCACTTTTTATGATGATGGTTTCGTTGCATATAAGCGTCAGGATATAGAAAATCTGTTTGTTCTAAAAAAAGGGAATCAAGCTTGATAATGCATTTGTTGTCCCTTACAATCATGAGCTGTTATTGAATTATCAAGCGCATATAAATTTTGAATCATGTTGTGAATCAACACTCATCAAGTATAATTTTAAGTACATAACTAAAGGCGTTGACCAGGCTAGAGCTGTTTTTGAGGTTGAAGAGTTTGATGAGGTTGTGGCTTATCTAAATTGTAGATATTTATGCCCTTACGAAGCTATATGGAGATTGTTATAGTTTCACATTCATTTTAGGGAACCATCGATTTGTCCACCTTCCATCTAACCAAAATGTTATTTTTAGAGAGACTGATGATCTCAACCATGTTATCAACCACCCTAATCTTGAAAGAACAATATTAACATAATGGTTTAAAACCAATGTCCAAGACCTTGATGCACGTAAGTTATCTTACGTTGAATTTCCTACCAAGTATGTTTGGAAAAATGATGAGAAACAATGGAGCTGTAGAAAACAAGGCAGATCTTTAGGTAAGGTTGCCTATGTTCACCCTACTGCCGGTGAATTATACTATTTAATGTTGCTGCTTAACTACCATAAAGGATGCTTTAGTTTCGACCATTTAAAGACCGTCAAAGACGTTCTTGAACCCACATTCCAAGCTGCATGCGCCTCCTTTGGTTTATTGGGAGATGATAGGGAATGGAATATCGTTATATTAGAAGCACTTATCACTGCATTATCTTTTCAACTGAGGCAATTGTTTGTGACTTTGGTGCTCTTTTATGATGTTGATGATCCATCAGCTTTGTTTGAAGCGCATTGGAAGACCATGTGCGATGACATTTCCAAGAACATGCTTAACGGCCTGCAAGATGTTTCTAAATACAAGGATGAACTTAGAAATGATCTTTTGTATGAGTTAGAAAAGTTGTTTACAACTTCGAATAGTTCTTTATCAAAGCATCACCTGCCATAACCAAACAATCTAACGATGGATGAACTGAAGAATAGGAGTTTGAGAGAAGAGCTAAGTTACGATGCTAACTCACTAAAACAGGAGCACTCACCCTTGATCGGCCAATTAATCAAGGAGCAAAAATTAGTTTATGACAGTGTAATAGAGATGATTGACAACAATAGACCTGGCCTGTTTTTTGTGCATGGTCATGGGGGGACAGGCAAGACTTTTTTGTGGACCACCATCATAGCTAGAATTAGATCCCAAAATAAATAAATAAAATTAGCGGTGGCTTCATCTAGAATTGCCTCCTTTTTGCTTCCTGGTGGAAGAATGACTCACTATAGATTTAAAATTCCTATCAACGTCACAGGTTGTTGGATTTGTGAAATTACAAAATGACTCATTTTTCAAAAATTAATCACTGAAGCTACTCTCATTGTTTGGGATGAAGCCCCCATGAATCATAAACGATGTTTTGAAACTCTAGATAGATCCCTTCATGATGTTCTTAAAGGGTCAAAACCAGGCTTTGAACGTTTGCCATTTGGAGGTAAACCAATTGTTTTTGGAGGTGATTTCAAGCAAATTCTTCCTATTGTTCCAAGTGGAAGTGTCGCTGACATAGTTCAAGCTTCATTAACGAGTTCATACCTTTGGTCCTATTCAACTATATTTTTTTGAAGCAAAACATGAGGCTTTCGAAAACAAGTCTGAATTAAGTGGAAAAAAAAAAAAGAAAAAAGAACTCGCTGATTTTGCAAAGTGAAATTCTAGATATTAGAAATGGTATTGTTGCCAGATCTATATCTTTGACTGATGAAGAAAGTTCCTGGTTCGAAATTCCAAAACAATTCCTTATCCATTTTGATGAAGATCCCATCAAAGCCATGGTTTCAGCTGTGTATACAAATTTCAAAACAAATTTTCAAGATGTGTAATATTTAAAAGAAAGAGTTGTTGTGACACTACGAAATGATACAGTGATTGAAATAAATGATTTTGTGTTCGGTATGGTACCCAGCGAAAGTCATACTTATCTTAGTTTTGATTCGGTCTCTTCTGCAACAGAAAATTTCGAAAATTTAGATATGTTCCAATAGAATTTCTAAACCAACTTGATTTACCTGGTTTGCCGCACCACAAGTTGGCTTTAAAAGTTGGTGCCCTAGTGATGTTGATCAGAAATTTAAATCAAAGTGGGGGGTTGTGTAATGGAACGCGATTGGTTATAACGCAATTGAACGACAGAGTTGTACAAGCAAAAATGATGACAGGAAGCAACATTGGCGAAAAAGTATGTATCCTCAAGATCATTAATGAATCATCACAACATAAATATCCCATCACTCTACGAACACAAAACTTCCCTCTAAAAATTTGTTATGCGATGACAATCAACAAAAGTGAGGGACAATCCTTGAAAATTGTCGACCTGTTTGTATCATAGGTTGTTTTTTCTCATAGACAACTATATATTGCGTTGTCCAGGGTCACCTCAAAAATAGGTCTCAAAATTGTTATTGCTCACGATGCTAACATGCCACATGGTTATACAAAAAACATCATTTATAAAGATGTTTTGAAACATTTGCATGACGGTATATATTTATATTAACATTATGTGCCTTTGTTTATTTTTTGAAATATGGCTCAACTATTCTTTAATGAATTACCTTATTCAATGTTGAATTTACTTTGCTTTTAAATTTTATTTTCTCTAGATTGATGGAGCTAATGCCAGTTCGCATTCTGAAGCCCTACCAACCAGGGAGCAAACTCCATATCAGAGTTTGCAGGATGTGGGTCACAAAGAACATTGGAGATGATCCTCAACCTATAGGTCTTGACTGTGTGATCGTTGATAAACAGGTCTGATTCTTACACTTTTTGGACAAATCGTTCAATTTTCTGATGATAATAAGCCTTGATTGCAATATGCAACAATTTGATTGAAATATACATTTGCTTGATTGATTATGTTGCTGTATTCTCTTGCTCTGCATGTTTTTTTCTCTATTTAACTTTAAGCTACTATACAATTTGATTAGATATTAATTTTCGATGATTGTTTTAAAATTGCGTATGTTTTAATTCAGGGTTGTAATCTCATCAGTGTGATTTATTGTGATTACAATTTACATCTTTCGTAACTTGCTTCATTAGCCATTTGTGTATTTACCCCCTCATCCGTATTCAAATTTAATTCGTTTAAGCCCCTTTATTAAAAGGGATCTATTTTTATAACAAACACCTCACAACTTTTCCATTCTTGGTTTTCTTGAATTTCTTTGGTTTTGTAGTAGTCATTGAGTAGTGTGAATAACAAATAAAAAATCCATTTTCTCCATGTAGTAACATGGTTTGAGATCAATTTATTTCTTAAAAACAAATATTCAAAGTGCAGCACAAACACTTCTAGTCCCTTTACATTTCAATATAGAGATTATATTTTGTTCTACTTCAAAAGGCTTTTTTAACTGAACAAACAACATGTGCCATCAGATTATCAACTATCAACCGTTCAATTCCTTAATTTATTTTTTTGTTTTTTCACACCTGTGTAAATTAAGATGGGTGCTGGTATCCTGCTTAAAGCAATCTTGGTTATTATCTAGCATGTGATCTTACATGCTATCACTACAGAAACAACCATCCTATCTGAATTGTTTACGTCTTTCTATCGCCATTTGTACTAAAGCTTATCCTGCTCATTTAGTATTTAGTCTTATTTTGGTTTCCTTTTTCTAAAAGGGGGATGCGATTCATGAAACAAAAAATGCTTAAGACATTCAATATTTTTTGGACCATCTGAGGGTCAGTAATGCGTATGAGATCAACAAATATTGTGTTGTTCACAATAGGACATCAAACAAGGTTGTACCTCATGCCTCCATCATTGAGTTAAACAGGAAGACCACAATCGTTCCTATTCAAAAAACAAGGCAGGAGATCTTGATCCAGTGGTTCAATTTCATTGAGCTTGATCAGGTTTATGAAAGAATCGATAGGGATGTTGAACTTACAGGTAACAAATTTTTTTAAGCCCTGCTTCATAAACCGAGACAATTGTTTTATTTTGTTTGTTCCCGTATGTGCACACTAATTGCTGCTAATGAATATTGGGGTCCGTAGACATATTTCTACTAATAAAATCATGCATTTTAGAAAGGTCTACTCACAAATACTACGTTGCAGAAAGGCCACTCAAACTAGAGAGAATGGGGTCGCCACAGACAAACGCACCTATTTGGAAGCCCAATAGTTGCCGGAGATGGCCGAAAATGGCCAGAAAGGTGACTGGTCCGCGAAAAAGCTGGGGAAACTTTCTCAACAGCTAATTCGCTATGGTTTGGCCAGAAAATGGCCTGAAAGGTCACAGCCCAACTTGGGTTTCGATCCCGACGATCCGGAAGGAAGTTCGAGGTGAGTTTGGGCGTTTTAAGCTCATGAGGACGAGACGAAGCTCGTGGTGCACTTGGTTTGGGTGGTGGTGGGAGTGTTATCATTGTTGTTGTTGTTTACAGAGAAAGAGAGATGGGAAATGTGAGAGAAATGAGAGAAGAAAGTTTAGAGAGAGAGAGAGAGAGAGAGAGAGAGTTGGTAGAAAATAGAAAAGAAATGGGACAAGGGGGATGCATGGGACAAAGGGGAAAAGCAAGGGGACAAGGTGGGTCCCCGTGGCTCACAAAATAAGACCACAAAAGTCTAATCGTGGAGATACCGAAATACACTCGACGTTACGAAAATAAGGATGGGGTATTACATACTATAACTATTGGGAAAAGAAATACAATATGCCAGCTAGATAATATATATCATATAAGGGTCCAAAGTAATTATTGTGGTAAAAACTAACACACAAATTAAACCCTATAAATTATGCAATCGTAGTATGAGTAAGTAGGGATCGTTCTATTCCGGGGATTAGAAGGGATGCTAACCAACACAAATTAAACTTAATAAACTGAAAACTAAGTTGAACTAAAAACAAACCAATGAGGGGGGAGATTTTGGACGAATTTAATGAAAAAAAAAATGTAAATGGCAGCAAATAAATTAAGTTGTGAATGAAATATGGATGAAAGGATAGCTAAAGGATTCCTCTCCATACATGAATCATATGCATACAAATCGATTTCTAGTTTTTCTTTCTATAAACCAGGCATGACAATGCCCCAAATTAATTGTGAACAGCACTAATTAACTCTCAGATTTTCCTAAGTTCATTGAATTGGATTCAGGGACGCAACCAAATTATTTTTCTCAAGTTCCCTAACTATGAAAAGCATGATAGAGATACATCTCAAATATCATTAAGTTCTGTGAAAATCATAAGCATTCACAAAGCATTCGTAACTATGAAAAGCATGATACTCCTGCCAAGAATTAACTCAACTCAATCATGACTATTAACTTTTACTACTTACAAATATAAGTTCATAACGATTAGGTGAAATTCCCTTATATTCTAGCATCAAATCCCTGCATGCAAACTAAGTATGCATCCTTAATAAAGATACAAGAATAAGTTCTCTATAAAGCAGATAAGTAAATCGCATTCTTGTTTTATGAAACAATAACTGGATGTAATCAATTTATGTAGAACATATTGATGTGGTAGAAACTAACACACAAATTAAACCCTAATTTAGATGACTGTAGTATGAGCAAGTAGGGATCGTTCTAGGTCGAGGATTAGTAGGGATGCTAATCTACACAAATTGGACTTAAGAACTGAAAACTAGGCTAAACTAACACAAAATAAGAACTAAGGGGGGTTTTTGGACGAATTTTAACTTAAAACAAGTAAATTGCAGCAAACGAACTAAGGTTGTATGAAATTTGGGTGAAAGGCTAGCTAGAGGATTCTTCTCCACACATAAATCATATGCATACAAACCGATTTCCAGTTATTATTCCTATAAACCATGAATGACAATGCCCCAAATTAATAGTGAACAACACAAATTAACTCTAAGATTTTCCTAAGTTCATTGAATTGGACTCAGCGACGCAACCGAATTATTCTTCTCAAGTTCCCTAACTATCAAAAGCGTGATAGAGATACATATCAAAGATCATTAAGTTCTGTGAAAATCATAAGCATTGACAAGGCATTCGTAACTATGAAAAGCATGATACTCCTGCCAAGAATTTAAGTAACACAATCATGACTAGTGACTTTTACTACTTATATATATAAGTTCATAACGATTAGGTGAAATTCCCTTACATTCTAGCATCAAATCCCTGCATGCAAACTAAGTGTGCACAGCATCAAATCCCTGCATGCAAACTAAGTGTGCACCCTTAATAAACATACAAGAATAAGTTCTCTATAAAACAGATAAGTAAATCACATTCATGTTTTACGAAACAATAACTGGATGTAATCAATTCATATAAAACATATGTTCATGGCTTCGAATTCACCTCTAGCTAAAAAGAAATTTAGTTACATATGTTCGTCATAACTAAATAAAAACAATCTAAACTAAACATTGAAATTAAGCAAGGATAGAAAGAACTCTGAAAAGCTCCAGCACTGGCAGATTCGACTCCTCCTCTCCCTTCAAAGCTGCGGCACACCTCTATTTCTCTCTATATTTTTCTGACTTGAAAGCTATGGCAATAGGCTTTTATTTATAGGGCAGATACACGGCACAATCCTTGGAGGAAAAGAATTAGGTTCTTAGCATTGTTTTAGGACTCCTAGAATCAGATAAGAGGTGTTGAAATATGATAACGACTCCTCCTTGCAGCTAGAGATAAAGTAAGATAGGATAAGGATAGGATTAGATAAGATAAGATAAGGTTAGTTTGGATAAGATAAGATTGGATACGGTTTCCCTTCCTTTTCTGACTCCTTGTCTTGCAAGCCTCAATTTTAATTCCTCTAGATTTGTAGCACATTTTTAGCATCATTTAACACCAAAAAGGTCCATCCCTTGTGCTTTCCACGTATGCTATCCATACCAAGTCCAAAACTGCTCCAAATTGCTCCATTATACCATTTTTTTGTCACCTTTGCCAATTGGACCTATAAAAATACGAAAATAGCTTAAATTACTATAATAAATAGAAACTAACTAACTAAATGCAAAGAAATAAGCTAACAAAGTCGCATAAATATGCTCCTATGACATATGATGATGGCTTCAAATTCACCTCTAGCTAAAAAGAAACTTAGTTATGCATGTTCATCATAACTGAAAAGAAATCTAAAATAAACATTAAAACTTAAAACAAAGATAAAAAGAACTCTAAAAATTCTAGCAACTTCAATGGATGAATGGTAGGCGCGGCACACCCTTAATCGCTACAGGAACTTCATATTTATATGGGGAACGGCTGAATCCAAGGAGAAAATGTTTGCATGTGATTAGGATTCCTCCTTGTAGCTGGAGATAAGATAAGATTAAGATTGGATAAGATAAAGTCGGATGAGATAAGGTTCCTCTCCAACTAGGATTCCTCTTTCTTGTCTAATTCATTGCCTTCCAAGCCTCAACTTTAATTTCTCCAAATTTTAGCACATATCTAGCACCATTTAAACAACAAAAATGTTCAGCCCGTATGCTATCCATGCATGCTATCGAATCCAAGTCCAAAACTACTCCAAATTGCTCCATTTGGCTATTTATTGTCATCTTTACCAACTAGACCTACAATAATACGAAAATAGCTTAAAATACTACAATAAATGGAAATTAACTAAGTATATGCAAAGAAATAAGATAACAAAGTCGCATAAATATGCTCCTATCAAATTCCCCCACACTTATCTTTTGCTAGTCCCTGAGCAAACCAAAGAAAACAAAACAAAACCTAAACCTTCCAACAATTGCCTCGAGGATTTCCAATGAAACATGACATTTTAAAAATCACTACTCACATATACTTTAGCCATCCTTACTCTTAAGCTTATACTTAACCGCAGTAACCACTCACTAGCTCTCATTTAATCAATTAAAACAACATTTGAAAGTACTAAAATGCCTTAGAGAATTCACTCAATTCCTCAACAGATATACTCTCTATTTTTCACACAAATTTTCTGACTACACTCCCTACACTAAGTATATGTGAGAAGATTGATTTAAACATGTAGACTGCACTCACATATGTTATAACAAAGAAGACATTTTCTGGAATTATTAATACAAACATGTATATGATCTCATGAACGGAATGCCACTACTTAGAAGCGAGAACCAGGGATTCCATAGGCTCGTACCAATTTCAAACTCCACATATTGAAACACATAACAACCAAGATAAAAGTCTAAAGGTTGTAATGGGCTAAGGTATTGGCTAACAAAGAAAGGTTAAGGATAAACAAAGGTTCTCAAAGTGATAGTAAGCAAAGTAATAAAATGCAACACCCAACTATAAACACAAGGGGGAGATTCATACAACTTTAGGGTCAAATTCACATTTTTGGACCCTTCTTCAACAACCAACACTCATGAACTCATTCTCACTTCTTTTCAACTTCTTTTTTCTTTACTTGTTTTTTTTTTTAATTTTCTTTTTCTTTTCTTTTCTTTGAAACATACGCACTATTTCATTGGATTCAAAAGAACAAATTCTTCCCCACACTTGTTTTTCTGCAATTAGTAGATCAAAAGGAATTCCCAATAAGTCATGCTTCACTATTCTTTAAGAACAAGGGTATGGATATTCCTATACTAGGCTAGGTAGGGATAATGCAAGCTAACAAAGAAAATTGGCTAAATAAAGCTCAAAAAGGGGTTAAACCTACAATACATATGCAAGGGATAAGGCGTTTTGGCTCTGGTAGTAACTAAATAACTTCATCTTATGATTTGTTAAGCAATGAATTTATGTTTTGAATGAAACAGGCATGAGTTCTAGTATTTGGAGCTAAAATGATGAAAAAGCATTGTAAGTAGCAACCAAACAAAGAAATAATGAGATCATGCAACAACTTTAGAAAACAAGAATATCACAGATTAATAACTCTCCAAACAACGAATAGGCTCAAGTCTCACATGGTTATAGCGTTAGTTTGAGTTTCTTCCTTCAACCATGTTACAAAAACTGATTTTTTTTCTTTGTCATTACAAGTAAATTTGTAAATGACAACTACAACCAAGTATTAACCAAGTAGCATATCAAACTTCCACCCATGTTTGTAACTTTCTTAAACAGTCATACAATTAAAAACTAAATCCTCATCATTGTGTTGGAAGGTACCCTAAGACACAAACAAACAACAAAAAAGACTCTTTTTGGTATTTTCTCAAACTTATTTTATTTTTTTTTTCAAATTTTTTTTATGGCACACAATAAAACACTTTAAAACAGTGAATAACAACATTAGCAGTGGTAGGTGGTGAAATTCGAAGACAAGTCATGAAAAGCAATCTGTTTACTCCCCCACACTTAAACCAAACATTGTCCTCAATGTTTCAAAAATAAACTTAAACAAGAAAATAGCAAAAGATAACTAGCCAACAAGACAATCATAGCAAAGTAAAAACAATAAATTGAAGGGTAAAAGAGAGCGAATCTGGTTGTAGGAGTTGGAAATTCCAATGTCTCTTTGTTTGAATACAAGGGATGCCTCCCAAGAAGCGCTTGCTTTAACATCTTCCAGCCGAACAACACCTTTATTTAATCCTCACTAGGACCATCAACATGAAGTTGATCTTTGAATGGAAGGTGATACTTGAAATGATCCGATAATGGTTTAAATTCTAGAGTGGGTGCCTGAATCATTGAAATCAACAACATGTTAGAAGAAAACAAAATTGAAATTTGAGGAGGTGGTTTACAACAATGATGTGGCAAAGACTTAAGGGCAGCCACCATATCGACAGTTGTTGCATGACTAAGCTCGGCCATATTGGTTTTGAGTCCAACTCCTTTAGCAATGGTTGTTTCAAAGGCATCCCTATTTAAGAATTCAAGATATTCCTGCGCCAAATAGTCAAATACATCAATAAAAAAAATAATGATCATCAATAGGATACCTTTGTTAACGTCCCCTTGAACACATCTATCTTGGTTAGGGCTATTTTCATGAAAGATCTTCCAAGTAAGATTGGCAATGGTGTAGAATGGGCCAAATCTTCCATCTCAACCACATAAAAATCCGCTAGAAAGATCAAGTGGTTAACCCGCACCAAAACATCTTCCAAAACTCCTTTCGGATTTGCATTAGAACAATCAGCTAATTGAATAATAACACCATCATTTTTAAGCTCTCATAGATTCATAGATGCATGGATAGAGTAAGGCATGACATTAATGGAAGGACCTAAATCTAACATAGCATGTTCAAACTTGGTATTACCAATAACATAAAAGATTGTGAAACTACCTAGATCTTTGCATTTAGGTGGTAGTTTTCTTTGCAAAACTACAGAAACATTCTCACTTACCTGTACCACTTCCTTGTCCGAGATCTGTCTCCTTGTTGTACAAAGCTCTTTCAAAAATTTAGCATACTTTGGAACTTGCTTTATTGCATCAAGAAGTGGGATATTGACTTGTACCTTCCTGAAGGTTTCTAAGATGTCTTTTTCATTCTCTTCTTTCTTAAATTGCATAAACCTGTGAGGGAAAGGCACATTTTGTGGAATAGGGTTAGAAGGAATTGAATCGGACCAACCTTACCTAAATTAGGTGGCATAGGAGCCTTAGAAGGCTGCGGCAAGGATTGTTCTTCTCTTGCCGTGCCCTTTTCACCTCTTCTTCTTTGGGCAGCAGTTGTTCGTCCTCTATTTGGCTTTGTTTGGATGTTTTTGGATTGTTCCAATCTCTTTACCACTTCTCAAGGTGATAGCCTTAGCAGTTTCAAAACCTCCCTTCGAATTGACAATAGTTAAGCTGGAGAGTTCGCTTTGTTCTCTAATTTGTCCCATGAATTCTTCGATCTATCCAAGTTGATTTTTCAATTCGGCCATCTCTTTAGCTTGGTTTTCTAAATCTTGAGTCAAAGAAGCACAAGAAATATTTAGTGTTTGAAAAATTTTAACATGATCCAATGCCATACTTGAATTCAATTGGAATTGTTGTGTGTGTTGGGGGGGGGGGCCTGTGGTGGCTGCATAAATCTTGAATAGAACTCATTAGATTGCTGCGAATATACTTCTTGTTGAACTTGTTGAGGCTCCCTCCACATAAAATTTGAGTGATCTCTCCCACCTAGATTGAAAGTATTGGAAAACAAGTTGTTCCTTGATTGATTATGGCCTTGATAACCCCAAGCATTGACACTATCCCAACTTTCATTCTCAATTAATTGAGGATGTTGATTAGTTTGATATCCTTGCCTAGAGGACACACCAAATGTAGCCACACTTTGCATTGTGGACCCTTCGATATATTGTGACATAGGAGAAGTAAGATTCACCATTTGAGCTTGAAGATTAGCAATTGCCATGTCTTTCTTCTCTAGTACCCGAAATCAAAGAAAGAAAACCAAATCAAATATCAAAAGAAAAATAAATAAAAAAACAGAGTGATTAGCAATTTTACTAATCCTCGGCAACGGTGCCAAAATTTGGTGTGGTAGAAACTAACACACAAATTAAACCCGATAAATTATTCAGTCGTAGTACGAGTAAGTAGGGATCGTTCTATTCCGGGGATTAGAAGGGATGCTAACCAACACAAATTAAACTTAATAAACTGAAAACTAAGTTAAACTAAAAACAAAACAATGAGGGGGGAGATTTGGACGAATTTTATAAAAACAAATGTAAATGGCAGCAAATAAATTAAGTTGTGAATGAAATATGGATGAAATGATAGCTAAAGGATTCTTCTCCACACATGAATCATATGCATGCAAATCGATTTCCAGTTATTCTTTCTATAAGCCATGAATGACAATGCCCCAAATTAATTGTGAAAATCACTAATTAACTCTCAGATTTTTCTAAATTCATTGAATTGGACTTAGCGACACAAGAAAATTATTCTTCTCAAGTTCCCTAACTATGAAAAGCATGATAGAGATACATCTCAAAGATCATTAAGTTCTGTGAAAATCATAAGCATTCACAAAGCATTTGTAACTATGAAAAGCATGATACTCCTGCTAAGAATTTACTTAACTCAATCATGACTAGTAACTTTTACTACTTACAAATATAAGTTCATAACGATTAGGTGAAATTCCCTTATATTCTAGCATCAAATCCCTGCATGCAAACTAAGTATGCATCCTTAATAAACATACAAGAATAAGTTCTCTATAAAGCATATAAGTAAATCGTATTCATGTTTTATGATACAATAACTGGATGTAATCAATTTATATAAAACATATGATTATGGCTTCGAATTCACCTCTTCCTAAAAAGAAACTTAGTTATGCATGTTCATCATGTGACAGCCCGTCCCTGATTTTAAGAGTTTTTAAATTGTTATAAAGGATTTTACAAAAATGCCCTTTGAGGTACGTGCATTGTTTGAGGTTAAGTGCTGCATTGTGCCATCTAAGATTTGTTTTCTTGGCATAACCTCGTAGTACTCGTCGCTACGGACGCGTGAGCGCAGACGATTCGTAATTTGGAGTTACAACGAAGAAGTTGTTAATGTTTGAAGTTTGGGTATTTTAGAAACTATTATATTATTATTTTATTTTAATTTGTATGTTTTGTGTGTGCGTGTGTGCGCGGACTGGGAAGAAAATAGAAGAAGAAAATAGATTGGGCAAACCGCCTAATCAGAAGAAGCATACAGAGAGCTCACAGATTGGGGGAGAGGTTCGAATCAGAGTGGAGGAAGGAAGAGGCCAGCCAATCGGAACAGGGAAAGGATGAAAGGAGGGAGAGTGAGAAGCGGAGGAAGAAGAGAAACGGGTTGGGTGACCCGCGCGACCCGTCGGTGTTCTTCACCCATTTCCGTCGAAATTGCATCATTTTTCCGGTGAGTTACATCAAACCATCTCTTGGAAAACCTTCTATGATCTTCCCTCTACCCATTCCATCTCAAATTTGGAGAGATTTAAGCTTGAAATCAAGGAAATCGCACCGGTGGGTGCGGTGGGTTTGTGTGTTCGATCCTCTTATTTTTGAATCAATTTCTTTCAATTGCTAACACCATTAGCATTCCCTTAGGACCTGGAACAAAGCCCAAGCTTTGGTTGGAGCATCGGAGTTGCTTTGGAGTCGGATCGAAAACACCCAAATTCAAGGGTTTCGTACGGTTTTGGCGAAATTGGAGTATTTCTGGGCCAAATTGGACTTGGCTGCAGGTATAAAGTTTACTCTACTCTGTGAGATCTTCATTTCTGTATTTTTTGAGAATTTTTAAAAATAGTTGAATTTTCCGGCGAGTCGGGGCAGCCGACCGCCACTCGCGGCGGCCCGTGCGGCGGCGCGTGGCCAGTGGGCCGGAAATGTTATTTTTATGCTATAATTGATGTCCTGAGTTCAGTTTGATAGTGGCTTAACGTTGGTTAATCATTTGGACTTAATTTTGGTAAGATTTATGGTTAGGCCAAAATATGAACTGACGATCCGACCGTTAGATCGTCACCAAACTTTGATACGTGGTAGTACGTAATATTTGAAGAATGTAGGAACTTACGGATCGGGAATCCGATGGACGGATCTTCCCGAATTGGATTTGTAAGTTCATAAAATAAAAGGTTAACCGCCACTCGATTTTGGAAATTGGCGGAGATCCTACCGTCGGATCGTAACGAAATTGTAGTATGTTGTTCTAGAAGGTTAATGTACATCTTGGAAAGTTACGGATCGGAGATTTGAGTTACGGATCTTCCAGATCAAGTACGTGGGGCAGTGGACCCTACCGTCGATCGCTGATCGACGGTTGACTTTTGATTAAGGGTCTTAAATGATTCTAGAATATCCTTGAGGATATGTTTTGATACGATATACGAATTCTATGGTTAAGAGTTCTAAGTTGCAGTTTGATATTTGTTTTAGGCGCCGAACGTTTTGGGACGCCTCGATATTCACGTTAGGGAGCTGTAGCGCGGACTCCAGGTGAGTGGGCTTTTGTTTTCCGTATATACCTTATACATTGAGTTTTCCCAGAAAACATGTGAAATGGTTTATGAAATGAAATGCCATGCCATCATACCTTTGTTATATTTCTCGAGTATGCATGATGAAATGAGTATGCATCATGATAGTATTATGCATCATGATAGTATTATGCATTATGGAGTGCCTATGCATCATGAAATTGTATGCGCATGATTGTTGGTGCTGTGGACGCTAAGGTAAGTTCAGGTAAGCCTCTGAGTGTTTAAATAAATGTTGAGATAACGAGATTGACGAGATGTTGAGATGCATCGATAGCTCATAAACCTGCACCCCGGTGTTAGTGCTCCCGCCCAGGGCCAGGGCACAGTCTTTCACGTGATGTTCACCTCCCGCACCGCACGCTCGCCTTGGATCCAAGTTAGGTGCCAGTCCTGTCGTATAGACCACAATAGGTGGGTTCGACTCGTAGGTGACCCGCGATTAGCGCAGGATTCACGTGATTGTAGCACTAGAGCGTAGTAGATTACACCCAGTCTTGTCGTATAGACCACCTTGAGTGGGTTCGACATGTGTGCAGGATAGGTTGAGATGATGAGATTGATTATGAGCTATAGTTCCAGCCGTGCTGATCACACGGGGGACATGTTATTATCGATGATGAGTTTATTTCACTTGATTTACTATTTGATGGTATGATATGGCATATGTTGGATTCGTTGGCATATTCATGATTGGATGGTATGATATGGCATATGCTTGATTCGTTGGCATGGTTTGGCATATATATTGGATTCGATGGCATATCATTTACTTGTTGGCATATTCGTGATTTATTGGCATATTAGCATGATGATGTTTTCAGTTGAGTTTTAGTATATGTATATACTATTTTTTCTGGGAAAGTATACAGGTTTTACGGCGAGGGGTTAGAAAGTTAGTTTTTGAAAAGGTTTTTGAAAGATTTGTTTTTGCCCACTCACGCTTTTGTTTTTCGCCCCTCCAGGTATTAGGTAGCTTTGTTGGTGGCTCACGAGGACATATCGGAGATTCTGACAGACATCACCAATGTAGGACCACCTTCGGGTGTTAACTACTTTAGTTTTCCTTATGCATTGACTGCACCTAGACTTATATGCTCTGAATGTGTAATCACACTTATTCGGTTTTTTACTTATTCGTATTTCACATTACTTTAAACGCTTCCGCACTGTGCACATGGCTACGTCACCTCACGTGACGGCCAGCATGCCTCGATCTCGGTCGGGGTGTGTCACATCATAACTGAAAAACAATCTAAAATAAACATTAAAACTTAAAACAAAGATAGAAAGAACTCTGAAAATTCCAGCAACTTCAATGGATGAATGGTAGGTGCTGCACACCCTAAATCGCTGCAGGAACTTCAAATTTATCGAGGGAACTGCTGAATCCAAGGAGAGAAGGATTAGGTGTTTTGAGTTATTTTAGGACTCTAAGAATCGTGTAGAAAATGTTTGAGTGTGATTAGGATTCCTCCTTGCAGCTGGAGATAAGATAAGATAAGATCAGATTAAGATTGGATAAGATAAGGTTCCTCTCCAACTCGGATTCCTCTTTCTTGTCTAATTCCTAGCCTTCCAAGCCTCAACTTTAATTTCTCCAGATTTTAGCACATATCTAGCACCATTTAAATGCCAAAACGTCCAGCCTATATGCTATCCATGCATGCTATCCAATCCAAGTCCAAAACTACTCCATATTGCTCCATTTGGCTATTTATTGTCATCTTTATCAACTAGACCTATAATAATACGAAAATAGCTTAAAATACTACAATAAGTGGAAATTAACTAAGTATATGCAAAGAAATAAGATAACAAAGTCGCATAAATGTGCTCCTATTATTCGCATCAAATCCACCCTGCTAAAAACCAAGGTTCTAAAAAACATTAGGCGCTAGTCGGATGGCAAGCTAGGGCCTAGCGCCTAGGCGCCTAGGCGGACTCGGCGGATTTATATAATTTTACTATATAGTATGTAAATAGATATTAAATTAATTGTTAGTTTTGTATCATTTTCCAAGTCCATAAGTTTTGTTGGGCATTCTCATTAATAAAATGCAAGGTTGGACTTGTATTCCCCGTTTTAATTAACAAAATTGTCACCCAGTATCCTAGGACAATCCAGTCAATTTATAAATGGGTGTAATGGACTCTAATAGAAGAAAAAAAAAATACCAAACCCATCTAATCCATTTATTATCCTATTTGAAAAAAAGATAATGGATACGATCCAATCACCGACTCACCTCTTTAAATAAGAAAACCTAACTAAAGCTGCTACTGCTATAAGCCATCTCCGCCGTCAGCCATATCTACAATTGCATATCCATACTCTCTCCCTTTCCCTCTCATTCTCTCTCTCGTCTCGTAGACTGTCGTCGATTCTTCTTCTAGCACACCGAGAAGGATACGGCAAAACTCATGGAGACAAGACGCGAGAAGCAAAGTGTAGACTATCCAGTGTCCACCTTCTTCTGGGTAGGCATTTGTTCTTTCCTAGGCCGCCCAGATCGCCCAGCCTCCGCCTAGTCCGATCAGGCGGCCGCTTTATGTTGCCTAATAGCTTGGCCAATTTATAAAACGATTTTTTGTTCATCGTTGTGGAGCACCACTGCCGAGCGACTAGGCGCCGCACTAAAAATAGGCTTGCCCTCAGGACTAAAAGTTAGAAAAGTGAGCAATGATGTCGACGGCATTTTCCCAAGACGCGTCTTTTTTAGGAAGCCCTTGCCATTGAATCAGCCAACGAATCATAGCTTTGTTCTTGACTTTAAACGTTCCTCTTTGCAAAACTTTTGCAGGTTTCCATTGCATTGCTCCAGTAGTGAAATCTGGAGGTGGGAGGGTGGGTGAGACAAGGATAGAATCACCTATTCTTTTCTTGAGTAGTGACACACGAAACACATTATGAATTCTGGAATTATGAGGAACCTACAGACGATATGCCACTTTGTCAATTCTCACTAAAATCTTGTAAGGGCCATAATACCTTGGAGATAACTTGTGATTTTGGTGAGAAGCAACATAAGCTTGTCGGTAAGGCTATAGCTTTAGAAAGCCCAGATCACCTACTTCAAATTCACGCTATGTCTTGTGTCTGTCAGCTTTTTGTTTCATTCTATTTTGAGCCAAGAGCATATTTCGACGAAGGCGAGATAGCAGATCATCACGTGATTGTAAAGCAAAGTCAACTTGGTGAACTGCAGTGGAGCCAGGGATATAAGCTTGAACTGTGAGGGGTTGTTTTCAGTAAAGTGCTTCAAATGGAGTCTTTTGAATACTAGAATGAAAAGACCTATTGTACCACCATACTAGAATGGAGTCTTTTGGAGTCTTTCAAATGGAGTCTTACGAAGTGCCCGTATTTAGTAAGTCTATCCACCATAACGAGAATGGCATTTTGTTCTATGATGTAGGCAAACCTTCAATAAAATCCAAAGATACGTCTTGCTAAGCATCGGTGGGGATTGGCAGAGGCTACAAGAGACCTAGTGGTCTGATAGCTTCATAATTTTGCCTTTGACACATGTCACAAGCTGCCACAAATGCCTTGATATCCTTTCTCATTCCTGGCCACATAAAATTTCAAGATAATCGTTTGTAGGTTACCAAATATCCTGAGCGCCCGCACTAACAGAGGAATGGAGTTCTTGGAGCAATGTGTGGCGCCACTGTGAAGTTTGAGGAACAAAAATTCGATGCTACATCATGCCATTTTGAATGGAGTAATTTTTTGGGTGCGGTTGGTTGTTCCGAATGTTGCTGAAAATAACTAAAGCTTCTAGATCATTTGTGCAAGCCTTTTGTATCTCTTTAATAGCTTCAAAAATTGGTTGTGACAATCCCATCAATATGAGAATTTCCTCTTTCCTTGAAAGTGCATAAGGAACAATATTTTGAGCACCTGCCTTGCATTCAACCACATAGCTATAGCCAAGTAACTTGTAGACCTGTTTTTGTTGATTTGGTGTAGTTATTTGTTGATCCAAAAAAGGTTGAATTGTCTGGTGAGCAGTAACAATTTTGAATTGTTGCCCCAACAAATAAGGTCTCCATTTCTAGACTGCATACATAACCACAAACATCTCCTTATCATATACTGACATATTCAAGTTGGATTTGGACAGTGGTTTGCTAAAAAAATGCAATGGATGTTTGTCTTATGAGAGGACTGCTCCAATCCAATGCCTGAAGCGTCACACTCCACCATAAACTGCTTGTTAAAATCTGGCAAAGCTAGCACTGGAGTTGAACAATGGGCTAGCTTAAGTTGTTCAAAAACTACTTCATAGGGTTAAGTCTATTTGAAGTTGTCAAGTTTTCAGCATATTAGTAAGTGGGCGACCAATTTTTCCAAAATCCCGCACAAACTTGCGATATTATCCTGCCAAACCTAAAAGGCCTCTCAGGCCCTTCACATTATGGGTTTACTCCAATTACGAATAGTTTGTATTTTTTGTGGCTCAATTGCAACTCCACCTTGCAGAAATGATGTCCCAAATATTCCACACTATTATGCCCAAATGAACACTTCGACATTTTCAGTTTCAATGAATGAGAGCTCAGCAAACTGAAAACCTCGAAAAGATGCTGAAGATGATCCGACATGTTGGCACTATAAATTAGGATATCGTCAAAGAAAACCAGAACAAATGTACGCAATAGAGGACGAAATATATCATTCATTGGTGACTGAAACGTTGATGGGGCGTTGGTAAGCCCAAACAGCATCATGAGAAACTCGTAATGCCCTTCATGAGTACGAAAGGCAGTCTTTGAAATGTCCTCCGCTTCATTCTGATTTGGTGGTAACCAGATCGTAAATCCAGTTTTGAGAAGATAGTTCACCCGTGCAACTCATTCAACAATTCATCTACTATCGGAATTGGATATCTATCCTTCACGGTTGTAGCATTCAATGCTCAAAAAGCAATGTAGAGACGCCAAGAGCCATCTTTCTTCTTAACCAGAAGAATTGGGGAAGAGTGTTGATGTGATATAAAATAGCACACACAACTTAAACCCTTTTTATGTAGTTGTAGTATGAATAAGTAGGGATCGTTCTGGGCCGGGGATTAGGTAGGACTGCTAATCTACACAAATACAACTCAAAAACACAAAACTAAACTTAACTAGATGCTTATAACTCAAAACAAACTAAACAGACTCAAAACAACACAAAACTGACTCTAAGAAGTAAATTGGACGAACTCTACCCTAAAGAGACTCCAAACACTCCAAAGAACTAGGTTTGGACAGATTCTAACTAATCTAATGTGACAAAGTAAAGGGGGATTGGTTTTGGTCGAAATTAACTTAAAACAAACAGATTGCAAAAAACAAATAAATTAAGCACGGAATTGAGTGATTTAAATGGATGAATGGCTAGCTAGAGTGTCCTTCTCCACACATGACACATATGCATACAAATTGATTTCCAGTTATTATTCCAATAAACCATGAACGACAATGCCCCAGATTAATTGTGAACTGCACTAATTAACCTTCAGATTTTCCTAAATTCATTGAATTAGACTTTGCGCCCCAACCAAATTATTCTTATCAAGTTCTCTACATGAACTGCATAATAGAAATACTATCAAAGATTATTAAGTTCTATGAAAATCATAAGCATTGACAAGGCATTCGTAACTATCAACTGCATGATACTCCTGCCAGGAATTTTACTTAACGCGATCGTGACTAGCGACCTCCACTACTTATAAATATAAGTTTATAACTATTACGTTAAACTCCATTATATTTTAGCATCAAATTCATGCATGCAAACTAAGTAGGCCTCCTTAATCAACATACAAGAATAAGTTATCAATCAAACAATTAAGTAAATTGCATTCACAATTTATGAAATAATAACTGAAGGTAATCAATTCATGTCACATATATGTTCATGGCTTTGAATTCGCCTCTAGCTAAAACGAGTTTAGCTCCTCATGTTCGTAGCAAAACAAAGATAAATTAAACTAAACATTGAACTAACAAAAGATAGAATACACCTAGAAATGCTCCCAACAATCCGAGCTTGAATGGCAGGGCACGGCTCCAAGGGACTCCTTTTCTTCTCCTTGCTACGGCACAATGAAGGATGGTTGGTGTTATGGTAGGTGGGTGTATATGTCGAATGTGGTGTGGATGGATGTGTGGTGTTGTGTTGATTTGTGCGGCAATATGCTGTATTTATAGGGCTAAGAAGAGGCACGGTTCCAAGGTAGCTTTGGAGAAGGATTTATGATGTGATAAAAACTTAGCACACAAATTAAACCCTCTTTTGATCAATTGTAGTATATATGCAAGTAGGGACCGTTCTAGGCCGGGGATTAACTAAGGCTGCTAATCTACCCAACTAAGACTCAAAAACACAAAACTAAACTTAAAAACGCTAAACTAGACACTTATAACTCAAAACAAACTAAACAACACAAAACAATCAAATAGACACAAAACTGACTCTAGGGAAATATTTGGACGAATTTAAGACTAACAAGACTCAAAACACTAAAAAGAACCAAGTTGGGACAGATTCTAACTAAACTAATATGACAAAGTAAAGGGGGATTGGTTTTGGATGAAATTAAACTAAAAACAAGCAGATTGTAAACACTAAACAACTTTGGACGAAATTGGGTGAATGAATGGGTGATAGGCTAGCTAGAGGGTCCTTCTCCACACATGACACATACGCATACGAATCAATTTTCAGTTATTCTTCCGATAAACCATGAATGACAATGCCCCAAGTTAACCGTGAACAACACTAATTAACCATCAGATTTTCCTAAGTTCATTGAATCGGACATCGCATCGCAACCAAATTATTCTTATCAAGTTCCCTATTAGAACAGGATGATAGAGTTACATATCAAAGATCATTAAGTCTGTGAAAATCATAAGCATTGACAAGGCATTCGTAACTATGAACAGCATAATACTCCTGCCAGGAATTTACTTAACACGATTATGACTAGTGACCTCCACTACTTATGAATATAAGTTCATAATGATTAGGTGAAACTCCCTTATATTCTAGCATCAAATCCATGCTAAGTGTGCACCCTTAACCCACATACAAGAATAAGTTATGAATCAAACAGTTAAGCAAATTGCATTCACGACTTATGAAATAATAACTGAAGGTAATCAATTCATGTCACATATATGTTCATGGCTTAGAAATCAAACATTGAACTAACAAAAGATAGAATACACCTAGAAACGCTCCAATAATCCAACGTCTTGAATGGCAAGGCATGGCTCTAAAGGATTGCTCTTCTTCTTTCATTCCTTGCTGAAGCACAGTGAGGTGTTTGTGGTGAATGGTGGATGTGTATTGTGGTGGTGGATGGTGGATGGGCGAATTGTGGTGAAGGATGGTGGGTGGTGACTTGATTTGTGTGGCAATATGATGTATTTATAGGGATGAGAAGAGGCACGGTTCCAAGGTAGCTTTAGAGAGGGTTTTAGGACTCCAAATCCACAAAGAACAAGGTTAAATTCGAGTATATTCCAGGAGGGATAAGGAATAGGTCTTGCAGCAGGTATTTGGCCTTCTAGAAGTGGTTAGGTGCGGCACATTTGTAGGAAAGGGATATGCCTTCTAGAAACCTGATTTTAAGGTGTCCTAATGTAATTAGAGGTCCTCCTTGTAGCTGGAAACTAGGTAGAATAGGATTAGGATAAGGTTAGGATAAGATAAGGTAGTTTGGATAAGATAAGATACGGTTTTGGATAATGTTTGAGATAATGTTCCATGTTTCTTGCTCTTCTCTTATCTTCTATGACTTAAACTTATTCCTCCATCTTTTTAGTTGATTCCTAGCCTTTCTTGAACTCCAATTTCGTCCATCCACCTTGGTTCCTTCATAAGCTATCCATTCCAAGCCCAAAACTGCACTAAAATGCTCTAAATTGCCTCTTTTTGCTGTCTTTGCCATTTGAACTTGAAAATGCACAAAAATGACTTAAAACACTCTAATAAGTAATAACTAACTACGTAAATGTAAGAAAACAAGCTAACTAAGTCGCATAAATATGCTCCTATCAATTTAGGACTCCAAATCCACAAAGAACAAGGCTAATTACAAGTCACAAACCAGGGAGGACAAGGAAACCTTGTGCAGCAGGAAACCTAGCTTCTAGAAGGCTAGGTGTGGCATAGATTTAGGGAAAAGCCTTGGCTTCTAGAAACATGATTTGTAGGTGTTCTAATATAAATAGGAGTCCCTCTTTGTAGTTGAAAACAAGGTAAGATAGGATTAGGATAAGGTAAGGTAGTTTGGATAAGATAAGATAAGATAAGGTTTTGGATAATGTTTGGGATAGTGATCCATGTTTCTTGCTCTTTCCTTATCTTCTTTGTCTTGAATTTGTTTCTCCAGATTTGTAGCTTGATCCTATCCATTTCATGCCCAAAACTGCTCCAAAATGCTCTAAAATGCACTTTCTTGCCACTTTTGCCATTTGAACCTACAAACACACGAAAATAGCTTAAAACACTATAATTAATGTAATTTAGCTAAGTAAATGCAAGAAAACAAGCTAACTAAGTCGTATAAATATGCTCCTATCAAGTGTGGACTACTATTTGCTTGAATTATACATGCATCCAACATTTCCTTAATAATATTATGGGTAAATTACACAAAACTACCTCAACTATGGGTGTCACGACACTTTCATACCTGATTTTTTAAAATTGACAATGTCATACAACATCTTACGAATTTGTGACAATGTCATACCTCCGTCAATTTTTCTGTTAGTTTTTCTGTTAAGTGCTGACGTGGCTAGAAACACGGACCACTCAATAATCCAGTTGGATTAAAAAATAATTAAATATATTTTTAATAATTAAATATTAAAAAATTAAGAATAAAAAAACAAAAACAAAAAAAATTCTTCTCTCTCCTTCTTCTTTTCCTTCTCTCTCCTTCTTCTCTCTCCTTCTTCTTCTTCTTGGCCGAACTGGATGTTTGAATTTTTTTTTTTTTTTTGTTCTTCTTCTCCTATCTCCTTCTTCTCTCTTCTTCTCCCTCCTTTTCCCTCCTTCTTCTTCTGGGCCGAAACTGGGTGTTCAATTTTTTTTTTTTTTTTTTTTTTTTGGTTCTTCTTCTTCTCTCTCCTTCTCCTCCTCCTTCTTCTTGGGCCGAAACTGGGGTGGTCGAATTTTTAATTTTTTTTTTTTTGTTCTTCTTCTCTCCTCCTCCTTCTTGGCCGAAACTGTGTGTTCGAATTTTTAATTTTTTTTTTTTTTTTTTTTGGTTCTTCTTCTCCTCATCCCTCCTCTCTCCTCTCTCCCTCTCTCTCAGCTCACTCACTCACTCTTTCACCCAGGTCCGGCGAGCTATGGTTTTGAATTTTTTGAATTTTTTTTTTTTTTTTTTTTTTTTTTTTTCGTTTCGTCTCTGGCAGATGGGAATGGGGTCGAGGTGGGGAGGGGGGAAGATGGGGGAGGAGGAGAGGGGGTGGGGTGGCGACGAAATGGGTTTTGAATATACTTTTTTTTTTTTTTTCGTTTCGTTTCTGGGCAGATGGGAATGGCGTCGGGGTGGGTGTGGGGGTGGGGGTGGGGGAAGTGGGAACGGCTTCTGGGCAGAGGAGAAAAAGGCGAGAGGGAAGGGGGGAGAGAGAGAGAAGAGAGAGAGAGAGGAGAGAGAGAGATTTAAATAAAAATAATATTTTTTAATTATTAAAAATATATTTAATAATTTTTTAATCCAATTGGATTAGTGAATGGGCCCCTCCTCTAGCCACGTCAGCACTTAACAGAGAAATTAACTGAAAAACTAACGGAGGTATGACATTGGCACAAATTCTTAAGATGTTGTATGACATTGTCATTTTTAAAAAATCAGGTATGAAAGTGTCGTGACACCCATAGTTGAGGTAGTTTTGTGTAATTTACCCTAATATTATCAATTTCAAATTTATGAAAGTGCGGATACCTGTATGGGCGCACATTTATCGGAGAAGTGCCAGGGATCAAGGGAATCCGATGGTGGAAATTCCATTCTGGAGGAAGGCATGTTGGCGCTTCAAACATGTCTTTGAACTTATCAATGAGTTCTCTAATCTCAGGTGAGATTGGAGGTGTAGGTGGCTCAACATTTGGGACTAATACTAGCTGAGCAATGACCCCTATCTTCTCTTGGTTAAGGGAGTTTCATCATCACAAATGAATTAACTACAGGGCATCAACTGAAGTTTGTCCTTAGAGACGATAATGTACTCTATCAACATCAAAATCTGTGGTCTTATTTAGGAAATACCAACCTATCATGCCAAGAGATTGTAGCCACTCTGCTCCTAGAACCAAGTCACAGCCCGATACTGCTAACAACAGAAAATCTCTTTTTAAAGTATAACCTTGCATTTCCACCATTACATCCGGCCAATAGTTGCAAGAGTTGTGTCATTGGCAACAATAATGTGCATGTTAATGGCAGAACTAATTCTCAGTCCCGCTTTCTTTGCCACAATCGAATTCAAAAAATTATGAGTTGCCCTACAATCAATGAGCACTTGAATGACCTGATTCCTAAGCTACCCTTAAGTCTCAACGTTCGTGGGCACATGGATCCAGTAAGGGTGTACATCGAAACAGGTTCTTTTGTATTTGTTAAATCACAAGTATCTTCTTCGTCTTTTAATTGTTGGATTGAGACCTTGCACACTTATGATTAAGGGCATAGGTTTCTGGGCAATAAAAACACTCAATTTTTCTCCTTTTTTTCTTGGTATTCTGCTTGAGTAAGTTTCCTGGTAGGAAGAGATGAATTCTGTGAAAATTGTTGGGTTTGTAAGAGGAACTTGCGAAGCTTGTGGAGGGGCTAAATTTACGGTTCTAAATGTTCTGGGGATTAGGTGGAGCTTGCTTAATGGAACGATTAAAGGTTCAAATATTTTGAGCCTTCACATTGTAAATTTGAACCAATTCCATGGCCTGGAGATAGTGAATAGGGAAATTGAGCCAACACATCATGTTTCAGTTCTTCCTTCAACCCACCAATGAACACACCCTTAAGTTGGTCATCCGTCCAATCAGGTACCCGGCAAGACAAAGGAGTAAAGTCTGTTGTATAATATTTAAGAGACCCAGTTTGTTGAATGTGAGATAACCGAGCTATGAAACTCGCACGATTGCCTGAGCCAAATCGCTTGAGCAATTCTTCTTGAAATTTGCCACAATTGTAGCTTTGGATCGCGATTCAAAAGAACTCATGTACAAGGTAGTGTCTCCAGTTATGTGCATTGTTGTCATTTCCACCTTCATATACTTTGGAACCTCATGATAAGTCAAGAATCTCCCAGCTATAACAAGCCAACTCAACGAATCATCACCAAAAAATTTAGGCAAATCCAACTTCATGGGTTTCATCCCACTGTGTAATCCTTGGGGCGTTGGTTCTAATTGGAACATATGGTTACCATGTGGGCTAGCATGGGAATGGAATTGGTAGTTTAGGTATGCTGATAATGGTATTGCAGTTGTAGGGTATGGAGAAAGGGTGGCGTTTAAGTGTGGGATGGGTAGGGTATGGAATTTGGAATGGATGTGTGATTAGGGCTATATCTGGTGGTAAACGAAGATGCTCTGCAGGTCAGAGTCGGTCCCGCTGTTGTTAAGTGGGGGTGCAGCAGCAGTTAACTGGAAGAGGGTGAAACAATTGTGGGTTAATCCAAGATGGGATTTGCAGAAATAGGGCTCAATGGAGGGATAGCTATCACTCCCAACACTTGTGAACAAAGGTGGCAAGGAAATCGATCCAAGAGTCGGGATTGATCATGTTCTCTCAGTCGACGGCGGCCTCGTTTAGACTCGAATCTGACGAATCTCTTCCAACATCGTTCATCGGAGGTCAGATTGTTGGTTTTGCAGAGTCGCCTAAAACTGGGCTTGCTGATTTATCAACATCGTGATAGATCATTGCAACTCCGCCATGCCTGTCTGAAACTCCTCCCTGTGTGTGGATAGCATCGCTACTGTCTCTTGCATGGCATAGAGTTGGGTGTCCATGGCTACCACCACAGAACTCGATTCCATTGGTGGAGCTTTGTTTTTCCTTGCCATCAACCTGGCTTTAATGCTAAATTGGTACGATCTTTTCAAGAAAATTAAGCTAGATGTAAACGCAACAAAGAAATCTAAGATGAAAGTGTTGTAATATTTCTCATAGCTTTCAAAGAGGTGCAACCTTACAGATATATAGTAGAATGAAATGAAAACCCTAATGATAGAATTATTCAAGTATGCCACATCATTTTAATTTCTCGTGAAAAAAATTCGGTTATAATTGTGTTTGAGTGATCGAATGTGCGCATCTGAGTTCTTAGGTTTGGTTCCTTGCTTATAAGAGAAGTAAAACATGTAATGGGGAACACAATAACCGTATCACGATTATATATGGAATAAATTAAATCTATTAAAAACTCATATTTTGGGCGTGTTAGGAACAAACGCCTAAACTTTGGATCTGTATGGATAGATTCATTATCTCTATATATGAAGCCAACACTAAAGTGAATAGTGTTTTTTGGGTCATAAGCTTCAAAAAATAATAAATGGACAAAAATACCCCCCCCCAAACAAAAAAGTTGAAAAGCAATCGAAAATAATGCAGGGGTATGTTCGTCATATAAATAGTGTTTTTTTTTAATAATGAATTCTTTTTGTACAATTTTTTTAATTTTTTAATTTTATATATATATATATATATATATATATATATAGATATTTAAAACGTGTAAGTCTATCATAGCATGCCGTGATTCAAAAAATGTCTTCTGCACGCTCGTGAGCGTGTGCATGAAGACTAATCTAGATTAATTGTAAGTGTTTTTGCTTTTAGTACTAAATCTTTTGTTAAGTTTCACTTTTGCTGACTTTTAATTTTTGACTTTGCCTTGGAATGACATTTAATTAAGTATGCATCTTTGGTATAGTACAATCATATTCTTCGACCAGAGCGAATTTGCAGCAAGCCCCCGTAACCTCTGGCAGAGAGAAAGGCAAGTCAATTTTTGTGGAGGTACCAGCATCTGAACACGGGTGCGTTTGTGGGTTCGGGATAGAGCACAATAGCCCCCCTTGATGATGTTGATCTGGAAAAACATCATCTCCCAAACTCAGTGCTCGTAAGGGTATCCATCACGATATCCAGAGTAATACCAGGTATTGCAGAGGGATCGATTCCAGGCATAACTTCCGCCGACCATGCGAACACGTCTCTATTAGCTCACAAGAAGTCCATAAATAGCTCATTCTCACGGTCGATTAGTTTTGAGTATCATCATCGTCACCTGATTGATTCCTACAAGTGAAGTTTGTGTTATATTTCGTACAGTCAAAAAACATAAATCGGATTATGCAAAATCAACTTGAGACCTGTTTTTCTATTCTCTTCCTTCTTTTCTTTTTCCATTTGCGCTCCCTTTCAATCTTTAGTAATGAAGCTTTTCAAAACATATGTTAAGAAAATCGATTAATCTAAACGTCAAAAGGAAGAAAATTGATCAAGATGCAAACAAAACAAAGTGACATCCGATGACAGGTCACCAGCGAAGAAATTAACAACAAACGTAACAAAAATTAATTAGCAAATTAAATGCCAGTATAACACCAAAACTCATGTAAATAGTGTTTGGGTTAATATTTTAACTTTGGATGTAAAGGGAAGAAAGCCCAAAAGAACTAAAGGAAATAGACTTTCCCGAGACCAAGCACCAAGCCCATCCATTCATCTCAAGACAATATGACGGCTCCTCATTAATGCAAAGGCTAGGTGCTTACAAGGGAAGTGACAACCGATGAAAATCAACCTACTATGAGCCAAAAAGCACTTTCTAAATGGCAGAACATGTATACAGGGCCCAGAGGCAAGGACACTTAACCAATCAAACAAACAAGCATACAAAGTCTGCTCTCAAGCCAGTTTGTACCTTTCAAGCTCTTTTTAGCCAATAGTTTGTTTAGAAAACCATCTTTTGTCGCTCTGCTACCTTCCCTAGATGTTGTAGTATCGATCCCCTCATATAAACTTGTTTACCTTCTATACCTCTTTAACCCATCACCCTTTGTAACCACAAAGAGAAGAGATTGCAAGATGTTCGACCTTGCCCGACAAGGTGAAAGCTTGCCCGACTCTCTTTGTCTTGTCTTTCAATTAGTAGATCTGGTATTATGATGTACTCCTCAGTATATATTCAAGTTATTTCCAATCATTTGATGATCAAAAGTTCCATTGATTCTCAGATCCGATTCACTTAGTGGTTTTTATTGTCATAAAAGACCAACTGGGGATTAAAACAATGACTTAGTCAGATCTGGACTTCCCCTCTTTTAAGCATACAAGATAATGAACTAAAAGTCCTTGATCTCAAGGCACATAAAAGAACTTAATGTAGACTTAACCCATCTACGGCAATCCTTTGATAACAAGAAGCCAGAATAACTTGGGGCGCAAGTAATCGACTTAAAACACTTGTTCTACATCTACCATACTGAGATGCCAGTGACACACCTTAGCACTTAGTTAGTTTTGATTGCGAGCCTCAAGGCCTACACCTAAGGCCCACAAAAGCACATTTCAGAACTAACTCTGTCCTCCCCTTGCAGCTTCTCAACAAGTAGGAGCTCGACAACCAACCAAAATGCCAACTCATCAGGCAACTGTGTACTCGAGCTAGGGACTCCTTCCAGCAAAATTCTTGCCCGAACATAGTTTTGGCACTCTCTGTGGGACCCATTGTCTTGTATGCCAAGAAGACGAAGGAAAGAGCAAACCCTCAAGTGGAAAACTGAAAACAAAAATCATCCTAATATGTACCAAGATCAAAAATGGCAAATCACCTCGAAGATCTACAAGGACCTGTCATGACAGAAAGCCCAACTCTTTCTGAGAAATTAGGAGGAAATGTCACAAATGAAGACCTACAGGCTACCATGGTAGCTGTGTTAAGGAGTATGGAGAAAATATCTCTAGAAAACAGAGGGGATGTAAGCAGACTCTATTCAATAATAGGAAATCTGCAAATAAGGCTAGATCTGGAGTACTCTAACCCAGAAAATAATCGTACTAGAGAAATGATGAGAGAAGCCAGCCCTATGATGGAGCCAGTCATTCCTCTGTTTCCTGTGCTTGAGGAAAAGATGAATAAGGGAAAGAATAAGGAATGATCTGGAGTGGATCAACCAGTGTTAAAGGAAATCAGTGAACCAAAGTTGTCCGACCCCTTCTTATTTTCATTAAAGAGTACGGGGCAGTGCAGGCTAGAAATAAGAAAGTATGGAATGCCTCTGCTAATCGAAGAATGCAGTGGGAAATGAGAGCACACAACTACAAATAAACCTCATCCTTATAGGCCACCACCAATGGCTAATGAGGCAGGGGATATCAAGTAGAGGCAGCCCAAGCCAAGGAAGGAAACCTCAGCGAGAAATGATCATAGCCTAAAGTGGGAAGCTCCTTACACCTCATACAACAACGCAACCAATCAGCAATTCAGAGATGAGTTGGCTGAGTTAAGAAAGATGATGGTGAGAAATGTTCAGCCACAATCTTGCCAACTATTCAGAGTCACCTATCAGAAGCCCTACTCGGAGTTTATAGATGAGCAGAATCCATTTCCTCTTCACTTCAAGATGCAAACATTCCTAACATTCAGCGGAAAAGATAACAATGTATCCTCTAGTGATCACATCTTCAAGTTCTCCAACCATTGTGTGGCCTTTGAGGACAACCCCAATTATAAGTTAAGGTTGCTTGGGAACTCATTGACAGAGTTAGCATCACAGTGGTATTCTCCTTTGCACCCAAATTCTATTGCTAACTGGGGGCAAATGAAGATGGCTTTCCATAAGCACTTTTACATGATGGAGCCAAAGATGACCATCAATGATCTGATTAAAGTGAAGCAATACGAGCACGAGTTTACTGAGGACTTCAAGATGAGGTTTAGGAATGAGATGCCAGTTTCCTATCAACCATGTCCAACTTATAGCTATTTCTTTGAAGGCATTAAGGATGCCCTTGAGGAAGAAGTTTTATGACGTGCAGTTCAATGAGCTGCAAAAGCTGGTGATTGCTGCTACCAAGTATGAAAAATTGTTGATCGAAGAACAGAAAGGAAAACATTCCTCCAAGGTACCCCAGTCCTATAAAAACAAGGCTACCATTCATTAATTGGAGTTCGAATGGATGAAGCCAGAAAAGAATGATGGTTGTGGAAAAGATGGAATTGATATGTGTGCAGCAGAGATGACCACTCCCTTCAAGCCTTTGGTAGTGAAGGGATTGGTCCAGCTGGTTAAAGACCAGAAGGTGGTCATGAATGATAGTGGATTTGTACGAATGAAACCCCCCAAGTATCAAAGTTATTCCTTTGATCTAACCAAGGCAGCGTAAATCTATGAGGAATTGGTGCGGGCAAGAGTGATTATGCCCGACAGCACCAAAAAGCTGCCTAAGCCCGAGGAATTAAGGGGAAACAAGTATTGCAAGCTACGCTACACCTTCAACCACTCCATTACCAATTGTGTCCAGTTTAGAGACTGGATACAAAACCTCATTGTCAAAGGAAAATTGTTGCTAGAAAAACCACATGCTTATATGATGGTTGACACTGATCTTTTTCCAGAAGCCCTAATAAACATGATCAACCTAACGTGGGCAGAGAAAAGGAAAGGAAAGGAAAGGCCACATGGGAAGTGAAGCCAAAGAGGAGGCAGAATGAAAGACTCATATAGGGAGCTCTCAAGATACCCGAGAATCCAAAAGCAGCCATAATCAAGGGAGTGGTTTTATGTAGTAAATGCCAATGCAAATGTGAGGTAGAAATGCCAGCATCGAGAGCTATCATTGATCAGGAGCTAATCAAAAGAAGAGAGAATTGGAACAAAAAGCCTGCAGAAACATCTTAGGGGTAGCTGAAGAAACCTCAAGGAATGTCTTCCAAAGGTTGGGAGGGGACTCTCAACCAAAAAGCTTGTCAAAAGTATTCAGAAACTATAAAGTTTCTAAAGAAGCGGAAGACGGAGAGGCCAAGGTTCCAAAAAAAGGTAGAGGTGAGGCTATCCCAGCAAAGTTATACCGGTGGAGATATCAGAATGAAAAGGAGGACGATGGACCTGGTCACAAAGAAAAAACCTGCCTGACTTGGGCGGAAATGGTATACAATCGGAAATGATGGAAGACTTGTCAAAGAAATGGGGGCCTCTATGATTAAAAGGGTCCAAAGGCCGCATAAGGCCCACATGAACTCATTGAAAGTCCCCACTACTTCAAAAACCTTGGAGAACTTAAAGTTCGAAAGTGTACATCAAGAAGGGAGAAATCAACTTCATCAGAGGAGTAAAAAAGAGGTAAAGAAAGCTAACAACAAGACCGAGGGGTGGGAGATCACGTACCGCAAAATCTTCATCCCGGGAGATACAGAATTCTTAAAAGGGCTCAAGAGGATATGGTGATGATACCAACCCCAAGATGAAGCCCAGAGCCAATCTGTTTTGGGACTATCTTGCCCGAAAAAGGAATACCCTCACCATTGTTGGTTGATACCCTTTGTGAAGATATGGACCTATTGGAAGTATGCCCACAAAGCCACTCATTTGATGTAATAGCTTTTGGAATACTTATTGTATTAAACTATTATATGTTTAATGAAGGGCAAAGCTTATTGTTAATCATTATTTATTATATTATGTGTTTAAGCAATAAGGGAATCCAAGGAATGTATTTAGTCTAACAGAGAAGTGATCTAAGTAAGTTAGATTAACGAGACCTTTCTCTTATGTTCATTTCTAAAACGTTCCTAGCCATAGGATTGCCAATTGGGCATTGACAATCCGCTAAGGTTAGTATGTGTTATGTTAACTCAAGCGTGAGTATAACTAGTCTCAAGTCATTTAGTGTTGGACACTGAGACAAACACATAGGTGCTCGAAAGGTAATCGAGTACACTGAACAACGATCAAAAGAGAGTTCGAACATACATGTCATGTAAGAACTCGTAAGTTGCAATATGCAAAGTAGTCCTTTGACCTGAGGCATCGTAGATGTCTAATGGTTAGGTCCTTGATCTTTGATCATGTCAAAGGCATTCCATCGAGAGTGTCCACGGCATTGTTGGGGTCAAGTTATCTAGTCATGTAGGCATATGAATGCACAACAAGGGATCTCTAACATTCCATGGTGGAAAGAGAATACTCTGAGATATGATTCAGGAGTCTTTGGCCAAAGCATACAAATATGACTTAGGAAGTATGTTTCAAGTCATATTCAAATGAATCATATAAAGAAGTATCACATTGGATAGTAGACATGAAACAAACTATCACTTAAACAATGTGATCAAGAGTATTGTATTAGAGAAGGACCGTATTGCATTGTAATTGTAGCTGGATAGGTTCTCCAACCACTTCTACTTAGCTTGGGTAGCCATGACATACTGCTAGGTGTCACTCATGGTTTGTGGAAGCCCTGAGGATTAGCTAACACTAATCTTCATCAAAGGGAGAATTGAAATGTAGTTTCAATTCGCAATCGATCGTTAAGAGTAACAATCGCCCACTACCTCGCTAATTGGAACCTAATGGATCGTACACCGAGTAAGGATGAAAGTGAAGAAACATAAATGAGATGGATAAGCAATTAAATAGTTTAATTGAGAATGGTCAAGATTAATTAATTAGTTAATTAATCTTACGAAAGGTTCGTATTGGGCTTTTAAGTTGGTTTTGGGTTTCGGGGCCCAAAAGGGTTTTTGGTCCAAAAGGCCCATTGAGTTTAGGTTGTGTGACAACTAAAACTAAATGGAAATTAACCCAAAAACAAAGTCAAAACCGGCCTAGGGTGAGTGGTACCCAACTTGGGTTAATTACAAGTGTGCCACTCACATGTGAGGTGGTATAAAGGCAACTTTATAGCCATAACCTTTGGTACTTTTGGAGTTCCTTTCCTCACATCCTCAAGGAGCAAAGAGGACTCTAAAGGAAGAAAATCACAAGGAAGATTCAAGGAGCTAGGAGGTGACTTGAAGGCCCTCCACTTGGGTGAATCCCTTGTGTAAACAAGGATGAGCTTCAAGGGTAATGAATCTCAAAACCTTCATTCTCTTTAATGTTGTTAGAGAGTCTCTTGGTTCACCATTCACTAGGCTTTGAAAGTCATGGGTTTTAGAATTGTTTTTGAATGCATGCCTACTTTAAAGTGTTATTAGTTTGCATATGTGTTCAAATGTTCTCACATATTCTTAGCTAGGACAAAATTTTTCCTTCAGGACCAAGTACCTAATTTTGGCATAACTCAAGAGGGAGGTTTGCCTGAACTAGTGCTACCAAAAGAAGCACAAGATTGGTTGGATGAGTTCACAGAGCATATCCGAGCCAAGGAGAAAAACTTTCCTGGAACCAATGACTTCCACGTAAACATGACATATGTTTTATCCGCCATATTTTGTCCCAAGCACGATCAACCTGCCACAATGGAAGGTGACTACTTGGCAATAGAACCCGTGATGGCACATGTCATTGTTGAAGACACAGGGAAAAGAGAATCAAGCAAGACGGATGTGCCTGAACTAGCAAGGAATGAGCCCGAAAGGGTATATACATATAGGATGATCTTCACTCACCCAAATTTGGCCTTGGCTAACCATCTCAAACCCATATATGTAACTGCTCATGTGGAGGGAGTACCCTTCAAAAGGGTTTTGATTGATGGTGAAGTTACGGTCAATGTGCTACCATATAAGCAGATGAAGAGAGTGAGCAAGAGTGAGGAGGATCTCATCCCCACAGATCTTACAATTTCTAGTTTCTCTGGTGCCATCAGTAGGACTCATAGAATATTGCCATTAGAAGTTGACTTAGGATCTAAACAGATCATGCTTGCCTTTTTGGTTATGGACAGTACTTCTACTTACGGAGCTTTACTGGGCAGAGATTGGATTCATCAGAGTCTCTCTATACCATCTACCTTACACCAACAAGTGGTTGTCTACCATGAAGAAGGAGAAGCAGGACCTGGATTCTGGGAAATGGTGGAGGCTGAATCATGGCCATTTTTTCCTACACCAACATTGCATAAACCAACGCCTACAATCCCAGTATTGGGATTCTTCAATGTTCAGGAGCTAATAAGAACGGCCGCCCAACTATGGTGATGGCCCAAAAACTCCTAGAGCAGGGGTTATCTCTTACAAGAGAATAATGGGATCGGCCCCATATCATCCCAACTCCCCAACACCGGTAATGTTAGAACAAAAAAAGGCCAAGTGGTTGCAGTCAGGTCCTTGATAAAAAGATTGTTGGTTTATGGGAGAGAGAGAAAACAAGAGAGGAATGACTAAGCCAAGGAAGAAAAAGATTGGGATAAAGAGGTTTCTAGCGGCCAGATGAGTAAAGAAGAATGCTTTGGGAAGGAGTTAAAAGCTGCCATCGAAATGGCTGAATGTATATATGACTTGGATGGGCCACACGATTTTCTCGAAAGTCTAGAGTTGGTTGTATTTTTATGTGCAGAACCTGATAAACCGCCCCCAAAAGTACAAGACACCTTGGAGACCATTGATTTGGGAACAGAGGGTGATCCAAGACCTATACAAATCAGTGGTTTGTTGAAAACCTAGGATCGTGCAAGGATTGTCAGTCTTCTACATAAATATAAAGACTGTTTTGCTTGGCACTACACATAAATGCCAGGTTTAGATCCAACCTTAGTAGAACACATGATGCATATTAAGGAAGGGTTTAAACTTGTCAAGCAAGCACCGCGAATAATGTCAAAAGAGATCGAAGAAAATGTCAAAGAAGAGATCGATGGGCTGGTGAAAGCTGGATTTATTAGGCCTACCAAATATGTCGAGTGGTTGGCCAACATTGTACCTGCATTAAAAGCTATAACTAATGCAGTTAGATGTTGTGTTAACTATAGAAACATTAACAGAGCCACGCCTAAGGATGAATACCCTATGCTCATGGCTGACTTATCCATAGATGCAGTTGCCAAACGCAAAGTTCTATTTTTCATGGATGGGAATGTTGGATACAATCAAATAAAAATGGCTAAAGAAGATATATATATATATATATAACAACTTTTAGGTGCCCGAGTCATGTCGGAGCATATGAGTACTTGGTAATGGCATTCGGGCTCAAAAATGCTGGTGCAATCTATCAAAGAGCGATGAATGCCATTTTTCACGACTTAATCGGCCATAGCATGGAAGTGTACATTATTGACATCGTGGTGAAATCTAAGACTGAAGAGCAGCATCTAATAGACATCAAACAAGCCTTAACAAGAATAAGAATTCACAAGCTAAAAATGAATCCAAAGAAGTGTGCTTTTTAGAGTAAGATCGGGCAACTTTTTGGGATTCCTTGTTCATCAAAGAGGAGTAGAGGTTGACAAAAACAAAGCTCGGGGGCAATAATGGAATCATCTCCTCCCACTAATAAAGTACAATTGCAAAGGCTCCTAGGAAAAATCAATTTCTTTAGAAGATTCATTGCTAACTTGGCGGGCAAGATTCAGCCACGAACTCCTCTACTACGGTTGAAAGATAAAGAAGAGTTTAAATAAGGGCCACCACATCAAGAAGCCTTCAACAGCATAAAAGCTTACTTGGCCTCTCTACCAGTGCTTATGCCACCTCAGAGAGGGAAGCCCATAAAGCTTTATATTTGAGAAATCAATTGGAAGTTTGCTAGCCCAAAATAATGAAGGCGGAGAAACAATCCATATACTACCTGAATCCTTACTGAGGTAGAAACAAGATATACTCCAGTGGAAAAATTATGTTTGGCTCCGTACTTTACTGCCTACAAGCTAAGACATTACATGTTGCCTTGCCACATCCATATTATTGCCAAGACCGACGTGATTAAATATATGTTGTCAAAACCAATGTTGATAGGGAGAATTGGAAAATGGATTCTAGCACTGTCAGAGTTCAATTTTCAGTATGTACCACAAAAGGCAATAAAGGGGCAAGCAATAGCGGATTTCTTAGCCGAGCATCAAGAGGCAGAAGATGAGCTTATCAATATCCCTTGAACTTTAGAGGTGACTAACCTTTGGATCCCACCATGCAAGGCCTTTTTGGGTAGGGAAGAATGGATTCAGCAGGAGGTAAAGAGGATATCCAGCCTTTGGATCACTCTTTGAAGGATATCCAGCCTTTGGATCACTATTTTAATGGATCTTGTACCCAAAGTGCTGCAGGAGCTGGGATGGCTATTATTGATCCCAACGGGTTTCAACACTGTTACTCATTCCTCCTAAATTATCAGGAGACTACCAATAATCGGGCTTAGTATGAGGCACTGATAATTGGCATGGAAATCTTAATAAAGTTGGGGGCGACTGAAGTTGAGGTGTTTGATGATTCTGAATTGGTGATTAATCAATTAAATGGAGGATACAAGTGCGGACACATCACCATGGCGGGTTATTACTTAATGGCCACTTAATTGTCAAGTTATTGGGGCACTGAAATATCAGTCAGCTACATCCTTAGATAAGCAAATGCAATTGCCAATGAGATGGCACAATTAGCTTCTGGAGCACAAATCCAAGAAATGAAGTTTGAAGGAGATGTAAAAGTTCAGAAAAGAAATTTTCCTTCTATCTTTGAAAGAAGATTCAGCCTAGATGTAATGGCTGAAGAAATGGAGATGAAAGATTGGAGGACACTTATTGTTTAGTATTTGAAGTATCCATCCTTCCCCACGAGTAAGAAAAATAGACAACAAACAACTAAATATGTTATGCGGGATAAATCTATGCTAAGGAAGACTCCAAATGGACTGTTGCTGAAGTGCTTAGGCCAGGAAGAATCAATGAGGGTAATGGCCGAAGTACATGAAGGAATCTGTGGAGCACACCAAGCAGGAACTAAGATGAGATGGTTGCTTAGAAGATATGGTTATTTCTGGCCCGAGATGGAGAAAGACTACAAAACTTATTGGCCCGAGATGGAGAAAGACTGCAAAACTTACGCCCGAGGGTGTGAAGAATCCCAAAGACATAGATTGCGTCAACATGTGCCCTTAATACCCTTAAACCCCGTAGTCAAGTTGTGGCCTTTCAGAGGATGGGCAATGGATTTCATCGGGTAAATTTACCCAGCCTCTAGCAAAGGACATATGTTCATAATCTTGGCAACAAATTATTTCCCCAAATGGGTAGAAGCCTCAGTGTGAAGACTATCACTTCAACTGCAGTCAAGAAGTTCATTGTTACCAAGATCTTACACAGATTTGGGGTGCCCAAGACAATTGTCACAGACCGCGGGCCGTGATAGGATTTTTAGTACCTGCGCAAAGAGGGTTAAAATCGCTGAAAATACTTGCAAGAATACAAGGTAATTGTAGTATATTTGCTCATGCAAGGTCGTTGTCCCCAAAGATTGTTTGACTAATTTGTAATTAAACTAACTCTTAACTAATCATCAAAACAGATTTTAGCAAAGAATTGAGATTTATGAACTTAAAAAGACTAAACTAACAATAAAAGGAATCTGAAATTTTGGAAATAATGGCAGCAAAGATTAAAAATGTTTTTTAAATTAATATCGATTAAAGGAAATACTAGGGTTTAGCTGTCCCCGTCACAATCCTATGCAATTCTATCAATTACTTATGAATTTCCACATACATGCTTTGAAGGTTAGGTTTTCCTAATGCATATTTTCCTTGTGATGTTCAAGCGAAAATGTATATCTAACATGCAACCCGTCTGTGATGTTCATATCAAATATAAACACGCAAGACTCATTAAGCTTTGTGAAAACCCTTTGAAAAACCATGCAACCCTTAAGAGCGTGATGTTCGCCTTAAGTGAACTTACAATTACTAATCAGAAGAAGCCCTCCTCAATTTCAGAGTGATGTTCCAACAGAAATTGCATCAAATTACTTGTCTAGACATCCTAATGGTGATCAGTCATTAAAATATACAGATAGTTTTAATCGCGATGATTAATAATTCAAAGCAAACATGCATCCATTCATAAGCAAAGTAATAAAATCACATATTCATGCTAAGGCTTATGGCCTCGCCCTAGCAAGGGAATTAGTTATGCATACTCATAATAAAAATCAAAGGAAATATCATTCGAATGAATAAGAATGAAAACACCATGAAGTAGAAGTCCTTCAAGAACCCTAGCAAGTATCTCTCTCTCCAAAGTTGAAAAATAATAATCAGCTCCTCCCCTAAAACTTAAGCACGGCAAGCAATATATATTGCTAAGCCTTACGCAACCCCTAGAAGACCTAGGTATCTTATTCCAAATAGGAAACTAATTAAATACTAATAAAATATCTTAGAGATTAAAGTCCTAATTAAACTAGGAAAATCTGCACAGCCACTATACAGCCACGTTTTAGCCTCAGATATCCTCTAAATCCGGTCCATAAGAGCTTGTTTTCAATATCAGGACGTTCTGAACACATCTCTAGAAGGCCACGAACCCATCCGAGATCATCTTGGGCTCCAAAAACGCAATTCAAGCCCAAAACGTCAATATTTCAGCACTGCACATCGCTCCTTTATTTTATTTCCAGAAAATAACCGCTTGGTGGAAAAATCTGATATTTTGACACGATCAAGCCAACTGACTCACGAACGTCCTCCAACTAGAACTACTCCAAAATTCGTCCATTTGATCACGTTTTGCTCCAGAGGAAGTCGAAAGTCCTATATTGAAAATACAATTCAAAGTATCAAAATTCTTCCAAAATATCAACCAAAATACACTAAGAATAGGGTTAAATATATAATATAAAATTCACTCATCAGGCCGTCTTCTATTTCAAAAGAAGTGGAAGAGTTTGCAAGTAGGTTCAAAATAAAGATGGTACAATCTAGTCTTCACTACCCTCAATCAAACGGCCAGGCAGAAGCTAGTAACAAGGTCCTGGTGAACATTATCAAAAGAATGGTGGATAAAAGTCCAGAAAATGGCATGAGAAGCTGGAAGATACTTTGTGGGCTTATAGGACTTCCAAGAGGGCAGCAACTGGAACTACTCCTTATGCCCTAACCTTCGGGCAAGATGTTCTGCTCCCCATGGAGATTAATGTAACTTCTATCAGAATTCATAATCAGTTCGGGCTACACAGTGAACAGTACATTCAGGCTATGTGTCAAGGAGTTGAAGATCTTGATATAGCCCGAATTGAAGATCTAGATAAAATTCAAGAGGGGAAAAGAGATGTTGCCTGAGCATACAATAAAAAGGTGAGGTTGAAAAACCTCAAAGAAGTGGAGTTAGTATGGAAGGCAATTCTTTTACTTTTGACAATTTTGTTCCTAGCACACGACTTTCAGCCTTCAATTCAGGATATTCACCGCCAAGGTACAAGGATGGTTCAGAACCTTCATTTGACACCTTCTCTATGTTTGATTTGTTCAGAAGCACACAAGATACTTGATTTTTCAGTCAACCAGAAACACTCGGAAGATTTGATTCTATGCGCAGCAGTAGAGATTTTGATCAGGGTCATGGTTTTCCAACATTTGATGACATCCCAGACCCCTTTGGCTCTTCAGCACCATTTAGGTCATCGCTGGACAGTCAAACTTCACGAAGAGAATCGGACCCCTTCGGATCTTCAGGGCCATTTCGGACGTCACTGTCCAGTCAAACTCCAAGAAGAGAATCAGATTTTTTCGGGTCTTCAGCGCCATTTAGGACATCATTTGACAGTCAAACTCCAAGAGAAGACTTGGACGCATTTGGGTCTTCTCCATTTAGGACATCATTCAACGGTCAAACTCCAAGAAGAAACTTGGACCCATTTGGGTCTTATGGGCCTTTCCGAACGTCAATGGAGACTCTGAGAAAATACTCTGATCATTGGAGTGCATTTTAGCCGGGTAGTTGTTGTGCTTTGTTTTTGTGTCTGCTATTCGTGGTTCCAAGCCTTTGTATCGTGGGTGGGACGGGGCCTTGTGTTTTGTCCCTTGAAATCACAAGGCTTGTAACATATCTTTTGTATTTCATTTCTTTGTGTATGCATCTCTCTTTATCTTCATTCTTTTTTTCTTGAGCTTGTTTTTCTCCTTAATTTTGGAGTGTTCCTAGTCCTATTGAAGCAAAGACCCTATAAATTTATCATTGTTACAAATTTGATGATTGTATTATTAAACTGGGGTTGTGCCTTTACTTTTTCGGCCTTAATTTGCCTTAATATTATACCCTCTAACAAAATTTGTTTTTGCTGATCTTTGTTTGGTTCAAACTAGAACACAAGTTTTGCCGCGGACTCTTCATTTTTCGCCTGCCTTACACCTTATAACATATATTATACACGCGTCCATAACTTGCACTTTATAATGTAAAAACAATACTAAAATACTAAAAGCCTTGCCTATTTGTCTTAAATTTTTTTTTTTTTTTTTTTGTAACACATTTGTCTTGCTTCTTGGACTGACAAATCTGCAATCAAAGTACAAATCATATTCGGTACCACTGGCTTCAGACCCATGATCATCGCTTTCATTTGCTTCAGACTTCACTTTGATCCCTTGGCTTCAGGCTCATCTCATGACCCACCACCTTTGGAATCATCATCTTGTCTTGGTTCTTCTTCTATTTTTGGTTCCCTAGACACGAAGACCTGATCAAATTTGAATTTTTCAGCATCTTCAGCATACAACATGGATACACCACACTCTTCCACCTTCATTTGCGAAATGGGTTTGCCGGAATCATCCACCAGGCAGAAGTCCACAGAGGCCTCATTGGCAAGTTCGTAAACATCAGGGGAGCATTTTTCTGCTACCTTTTCACTTCTAAAGGCCTCATTCCACACATGAACGTGAGGTTGGTCGTAACAGTAGTCATTCAGGCCGCAACTTGGGATAAAGTATTTAGAAGTGAACAGTTCATGGCTTTCAACCATGAATTTGACAATGAAATAAGCTCTTGTCCTCAAATCACACTGAGGCTTTGAAACCCCAGAAACAACAGCAGACAGAGCAAAACCAAATAAACCTGTTTGAAACCAATCTGGACGAAGCTTGATGTTTACTGAAGATCCCTCACTTTTATAACTGAACCAATTTGGAATTTCTTTTCCCGGACATACAACGTCAATCTGAGTCCAAGGAGTGCACTCTGATGGTGCAGTTGCCACTAGCATAATTCCAAGCTGTGCTTCATCCATTATGTTGCTCCTTGCATTCTTATCCAATCTGAGGCAATTAGTAAAAAGTTTGCGAAAATAAGCATATTTATTCCAACCTTGTGTGAGTGCTGTCCTTGAACTTGACACCGTCTTCAGCGAAGTGCAGCCTTGAGCTTCAACTTGGCATAGCACTGGGAGCTCTGGTAAAGATTGAAGCCTCTTGCAGCCGACTAAGAAGAGTTGAGACAACCGAGATGCTTGTTTGATGCTTGCAGGTATGCTCCTAATCTTGGTTCCAGACAGAGATAAACATTGCAATGAGGTTGAGCAAACAAGACCTTCAGGGATTTCCAAAATACCGCTGTTGGTGAGAATTAATGCTTCTAAAGAGAGTAAACCGACAGAGCTGGAAGGCCATTTTTCAAGTTCCCAACAGGCAGAAAAGTTGAGATCTTTAAGATTGATTAAACGGTAGATACTTGTTGGGACAACCTTAAGGTGCTTGCAGACATTAAGGTCTAACGTATGAAGCCTAATTAGATTTCCAATAGACGAAGGAAGCATTTCGACCGCTGTCCCTCGAAAACTAAGAGACACCAAATGTTCCATTGGCTTCAAGATTTCAGGGAATTTGGAAAATCTAGAGCAATCACTCAGATCAAGTGTCTCAAGATATTTCAACTTGCATATGTTCTCTGGGATACTTGAAAGCCTTTTGCAATCTCTTAGTTGAATTTTTTTGAGAGCAGGAAGAAACTCGATTGATGAGTGGAGCTCTTCAATTGCCGTCCCACTTAAATTTAAGGACTTCAAATGTTCCATTGGCTCCAAGATCTCCGGGAAGTTTTCAAGTTCAGAGCACCCGGAGAGAATGAGTTCCTCTAGATATTTCAACTTACAAATGTTGGTTGGTAGACTCACAAGTCTCATGCAACCAACCATTGATAATCTACTTATATCCCTGGGAAGCTCAGAAAACTCGCAAAGAGATGTGCAGCCCCAAGGAATAAAACTTGAGACTTTCAGCTTACACCTGTTTCTTGGAAGTTTCTCAAGGTCTCTGCAATCCATTATATTCAAGTAAGAAATTTTTTCATGAGACCAAATTGATTCAGGCAACTCTTTTACACCACTTTCTTGTAAATTTAAGAATTCAATATTTTTTGGCATCTCTGGAAGATACTTGAGAGCCTTGCATCTTTCAAGATTAAGATAAGTAAGCTTGTCAAGATGTTGAAAATACAAAGGAATTCCAACCAATCTGCAACAGCGCCTAAGATTTATGTGCGCAATTTTTGGACTTCCAGAGAGATTTGGAACTTCCATTAGGTGGGAAGAGTCATGCAGATCGATCACTTCTAAGTTCACAAGTCTCTGTAACAAGAGTAAAGAGAGATAAATCAAGAATTAATAAGCATGACTTAATTTCTACACTTCATTTTATACAAAAATAAAAACAGGCATATAATATACCTGGTCTTCCTTCCAAAGCTCCTTAATTTGGCTTTCGGGCATATGAAGCTCAACTAGATTTTCCGGAGAAAAATTTGATGGCAAAGATTCAAGTGGATATCTAAGCCAGTAAAGATAACGAAGAGAATTAAGAAGATCTAGAGAAGTTCGGCCAAACAAACCATAGTTATCAGCAATTAGCAATCTTTGGTTAGACATCACTTTGAAGTCTGCACGTTTCAATCGTGGCTCTTTAATCTGAGACCATTTGAACTTTACGACGTGAACATTTGGAGTCTCCTGACAATAAGCAAAAAGTTTAAGTGTGAAATATACATATTTTCAACATGATAAAATGTAATGCACATTTGGAAAAAGAATTTTACAAAGTTGAAAAATAATCTAAAGGTGTTTGCTAAAAGAGTTGTATTTTGCATAAGCTTGCTCGATGAAAATGAGCAGTGTGTACGTATTGATCTACATAGCTTTAGATCAGCGAGTTGTAAAAGTAATGAACTCTTTACAAAACGTTTAAGAATAACTGAAAGATTATTATCCTAACGAGTTTCAGATTTGAAATTCGAATGGGCATCAAGATTATTAGATGCTGCAGTAGATGCTTTATCATAATCTTAAGAGTATTTGCGATGGTAATGATGTAAAAGTGTCTAGTAAAATATCCTAGATAATTGTAATAAAATAATTTAGAGTTTTACTATGGTGTGTTATCATCTAAAGTTCACTATTGTTTTTCTTAAATATAGAAAAGCTGATAATTGAATGTATTTGGCTCTTACCGTGAACAACCTATTACGCTTAACAGGATCTTCAATACATTGTTCCTGAACAATTGTCCTTCCCATTTCTTCAATCAAATCATGCATCTCTATAGTTTCCAGTCCCCGTTTTGTATGAACTGATATGAGAGACATATCAATGAGAACTTTAATTCCGGCAGCTGCTGAGCGTCCACAGATAGCTAAATTTTTTTTTACCTCATTCACATGATTCCCTTTATGAAAACATGCTATATCCAAATATATCTCTTTCTCATATCCTTCCAATCCATCATAACTTAGTCTCAACACTCCTTGGAGCTTTTCATTGGGAAATTCTTTCAATTTGTCCAATTCACCTTCCCAGTCTTTTTTGTTCTTGCAATTTAGGAATGACCCCAGAAGTATAAGAGCTAAAGGAAGGCCTCCGGCGTAATCCACCGCCTTTTCTGCCAACTCCTTATAATCTGTTCTTGGAGTACTGTTATTCTTGAAAGCACGCGAACAGAAGAGCTGAAGAGCGTTATCCAGTTTTAATCCCTCAACCTCGTACATCTTGCCCTCTTCAACAATAGATGTTCTCCTATCTCTACTTGTGATAATGATTCTACTTCCAGTGCCATACCGAAGACGCTTGACAGCTAAACGTTCCATTTCCATTGAATCAGTCACATCATCAAGAACAATGAGCACCTTTGTACAGCTGAGCCTTTTTCGAACAAAAGTTGATCCTATGGATAGACCTTCTTCCTTTAGTATCTGACTGAGGAGTGTATTTTGCAAGTGTTCTAGCCCATCCTTTTGTTCTCTCTCCCTAACATTTCTAAGGAAACAAGAAGCTTCGAATTTAGAAGAGAGTTTGTGAAATACAGTTTCAGCAAGGGTGGTCTTGCCAATACCACCTGTACCCCAAATACCTACAGTGATGCAAGCTTCCTGTGAATGAATGTTCAATAGCGATTCAATTTGCTTGATGCGGCTTTCAATTCCGACAAGGCCCTCTAAATCACAAGATGATTCACAGATCAATTTGGTCCAAATATGATCGACGAGATTCTTAGTTAGATCTGCCTCCGTACTGGCAAATATATATATGATTATGTAGGAAAAAAAAAAAGCAAAAGTTAGTCTTAAACAAGTACTCATGCCTGCGCAGTGCGGCAGGTTGAGAAATTTGTCACATAAATAAAGAAATATACTAAAAGTTTTAATACCATATATATGTGCAAGAAAAAGAAATCTTGTTTATTCTCTACCCAAGAAGAAATTAAAGCAATATTAAAATAGAAATACATTTGTTTCAACAACAATACAACTAAGCGTGCTTACATATTATAACATTCAACCCACTATCTATTTGATCAAAATAAACTTACCTCACTAATAAAATTGTTATTCCTAAAGAAAAACAAGATATGTTTAAATGGGCCACAGCTAATTACATGCATAGCTAAGGAACAAGGCCACCCCTCCCCAAACCCACAAAAAGAGGCAATTTCGTAATTAAAACCAAATTCCCCACTCAATTGCACTGTACCTCCCCAAGTTTAGAATAGGGTAATATGCTTTACCAAATCTTAGCACAAATCAAATTGTCTCAAGTTTAAAGAAAATTTATAACTTTAGACAAATTAGAGAATGAGTTAGTTACCCATAATTTTTTGAATCAAACCCAGATATATGTGCTGCACTCGTCAAAGCATCCCTCCACTTTTGCACCTTGTCGAGTCTGTCCTTGAATCGCTTTCCATGTTGAGAAAATGCATCCGCATAACTCCCGTGTTGTTCTCGTACATCACATGGATTGATGTCGTAGAATACGGGTATAACCATCTGGCCATATCTTTCCTTGCATTTGAGCATATGCACAAGCTCATCTAAACACCATGTGGAAGAAGCATAGTTTTGTGAGAAAATGATCACCGAAATCGTGGATTTCTCGATTGCCTCTAGAAGGGCATGTCCAATTTCTTCTCCTCTCTGAAGTCTGTCATTGATGTAGGTTGTAATTTTCTTCTCAAGTAAGGCAGCATGAAGATGGCTGGTGATGCCACGGCGGGTGTCCTCACACCTGAAACTGATAAACACATCATACTTCTCCGGACGAGGGGGGATATTAGCTTCAATACCATCATCATTCCCAGCAGCAGCAGCAGCTGCAGCAGATGACACAGAAGAAAACGTTAACGATCTGCGGAACATTTCCAAGATACTGATGATACACTCCATCTGTTTCTGTGTTTCTCTGGAGGCACTAACGATGGACTTGTAACTTGTAAGTAGAAAATGAGAAAGAAGCTTGATGATATATCAAAGAAAGAGAACGGAATACTTGAGAGAGAAGTGAGTCACACGTTACACAGAGATGGGGAAAAAAAAAAAAAAATACCCAACTCAAGCACCTTTACCTTCCGCAAACAAAAATTCAAAGCGTTCAGACACGTGAAGAAAGACAAATTAAGGGCACATCATCATGAGTTCATACCTTTATTAATGCTAGCTGACGACCCACAAGTAACAAGTGCATGGTAGTGGCAAACACAGGGTAGCCAATAGGCCCCCCCTTTCTCGGCCTTACGCGCTTTATGCTTGATTTCATCTTTTGGTCAGTAGGAGCATCCAATGCAATTTGATCTCGACAAGGAATACCGTAGCATTTGGGTGGCATATTTGTTGGTGCGTTATTAGTCTAGGATGCCACGGTAGGTGCACGTAAGTCTTCAATTGAAGATAAGACCAATCAAAAGCATTTGCATTTTTAAATCAATGGGCGAAACCTTGAAATTGAAATTCACTTCCAACTCCAAAAGCCAAGAGAGACTTGCTTGAAAATGTTTTTAAAATAAATGAAAGTCGCTTTTAATGAAAATATTTTTAAAATAAATTATTAGTAAAAATTCAAGTGGATCCTAGAGATGCACTTTTAAGTACTTTTTGCAAAAAACACATACATGATGCTTCTTTTAAAAAAAAACACTTAAAATATTTTTGGAATCCATAATCAATGTTACTAAAAACGCTTTCAATCATTTTATTTTTTAAAACTTTTAAAAGCTAACTAAAATTCAAAGCGTTCAAACACATAAAGAAGGACAAACTAAAGGAACCTCATCATCAGTTCATACCTTTATAAGCTGATTACCCACAAGTCACAAGTGCATGGTAGTGGCAAACACACGGTAGCCAATAGGCTCCGCCTTTCTCGGCCTTACGCGCTTTATTTACAAACTTTGTTGCTTGATTTCATCTTTTGGTCAGCAGGAGCATCCAATGCAATTTGATCTCGACAAGGACTACTGTACCATTTGGATGGCGTTTTTGTTGGTGCGTTATTAATCTAGGATGCCACGGTAGGTGCAAGTAAGTCTTCAATTGAAGATAAGACCAATCAAAAGCATTTGTATTTCTAAATCAATGGGTGAAACCTTGAAATTGAAATTCACTTCCAACTTCAAAAGCCAAGATAGACTCGTGTGAAAGTGCTTTTAAAATAACTGAAAGTCGTTTTTAGTGAAAATATTTTTGAAACAAATCCTTAATAAAAAATTCAAGTGAATCCTAGATATTACTTCGTGCAAAAAGTTCTATGCTTCTTCTAAAAAACACTTAATATACTTTTAAAACCCATAATCAATATTACCAAAAACGCTTTCAATCATTTTTAAAACTTTTAAAAGCTAACCAAAATTCAAAGCGTTTAGACACATAAAGAAAGACAAACTAAAGGAACCTCATCATCAATTCATACCTTTATTAAAACTAGCTGACTACACACAAGTCACAAGTGCATGGCAAATACGCGGTAGCCAATAGGCCCCCTCCTCCTCTCTCCACTTAGCCTTGAACGCTTTATTTACAAACTTTGATTTCATCTTTTGGTCAGCAAAGCATCCAATTCAATTTGATCTCGACAAGGACTACCGTAGCTTTTGAATGGCGTACTTGTTGGTGCGTTATTATTCTAGGACGCCATGGTGGGTGTTAAGTAAGTCTTCAGTTAAAGATAAGATCAATTAAAAGCATTTGCATTTTTAAATTAACAGGCGAAACCTTGAAATTGAAACTCACTACCAACTCCAAAGGCCAAGACAAATTAAGGGCATGACATCATCGGTTCATAACTTTTATTAAAGCTAACAAGTGACAAGTGCATGGTAGTGGCAAACACACGGTAGCCAATAGACCCCCCTTCCCGGGCTCAAGCGCATAATGTACAAATTTAACTTTGTTGCTCCGTCTACTGATTTCATCTCTGTTCATCCAATGCAATTTAATCTTGACAAGGAGTAGCCTACGCCTGGCACCACTACTACATTTAACATTTTTCATGATGAACCTATGTTCGTTGCACAAAGCCATATCTTGTCACTTAAAAATTAGCACAACAAAAACTTCGTCACAATGGTGTCATCGCGCAAAGCTCGTGAAAAAAGATTTTGCGCAAGGTCGCACAAGAATCCTTGCCCTAGGAATAAGTGCTTCGTCACATAACATAAAGGGAAATGAAGCCTGTCATCGCGCAGATAGCAAGGGCACAACAACTTCTCGTTGAGTTGATTTCATGGTGGCAACAGGAAGTGGTCACGTAACGGATCGGGATGAGATATTTTGTGAAATCCCGTCCTCGGATTTCACTATTTAAAATTACGTATTTTCATATTATTAATTTTAACACGTTTCTATTTACGACGTATGTATTTCTGGAGACACTTCGGTTGTATATTGTTGTGCAAGGAAGCCAAGTGAGTGGTTGGAAAAAAAAAAAAAAAAAAAAAAAAGAAAAGAAAGAGGAGGAGGGCTGCGAGATGGCAGCAAGAAAGAAAGAAAAAAAAAGAAAAAAAAAAGAAAAGAGGAAAGAAAGCTACGGGGGAGCAGCGGGGGAGAGAGAAAGAAGAAGAGTTTGAGGAGAGAGGAAGAAGGGGAGGCTTGGCGAATCAGGAGAGAAGAGAGAAATGGAAGCTCAATCAGAAAAGAAGAAAAGGAGGGGAAGGGAGGGGAAGGGAGGAGCATGGAATCACCCAACCCGTGAGTCCCTTCGACCCGACCAGACGGGGTGTGGGAATCCAACGCCTACCACGGTGTTTCACGGAAAAATTGAGGTAAATTTTCACTTGGAAACCACTCCCTAGTCTTCCTCTTCCATTTTCATAAACAAATTTGAAGAAAACTGGATGAGAAACGGCCAAAAAAACCGACGGCAAGGGCTACGGGTCTCAGCGGAAAATCCCCCAATTCTGAAACAAAAACCTTTAATTCCCACAAATAAAACACTCATTGGGAGCTCAGGAACAAATCCCAAACAAGTTTGGGGGCGTTGTTGTTACTATGGAGCCGAATCGAGGACACCTAAATTTGGGGTTTCCGACGGGTTCGTGATAAATTGAGGTTTTTCTAGGCCAAATTGGACTTGACCACAGGTATAAAGTTTGCTGTACTCTTTGAGATATTAATTTCTGTAATTTTTGGTAATTTTTAAAAATAGTTGAATTTTCCGGCAAGTCGGGGCGGCAGCGGCCTGGCCAGTGGGCCGAAGATGTTCTGTTAAGTTCAATTAGATACCTTGAGTTCATATTTGCTATCCGCATGATGTAATTTGAATGTTTGGATTTAGTTGTTTTACGATACCTTACTTGGTCAAAATATGAATCGACGATCCGACCGTTGGATCATCACCAAACCTTAATGCATGGTAGAACATAATATTTTTGGATCATAGAAACTTATGGATCGGGAATCCGACGTACGGATCTTCCCTAATTGGATTTGTAAGTTGGTAAAATTAAATGTCGACCGCCACTTGAATTTGAAATTGGTGGAGATCCAACCGTTGGATCGTAATGGAATTTTAGCATGTTGTTCTAGTAACACAATGTGGAATTTTGGGAGTTACGGATCTGAAGTCTAATGTGTGGATCTTCCGGATCGATTTACGTAAAGTTGTGGATCCTACGTTGACCGAGAGTTGACTTTTGGTCAACATGTCTCGAAACGTTCTAGATATTAGAATTGGTACTACTAGAGATTAAGTGAAGTCTTTTGGACCCACATTGATTAGAGAGTGGCTTGAATATATGTGATACGATTATTACATTAATTTCTCATATTAATATCATATGTGAATATGAATTGGGTTTATAAATATGATTTCTATTGAAATGTGATTATTATATATTAGTCATAGACTTATGTTTATTAAACCTGTTTTAGCATACGTACTGATGTTGATTGTGATATATATATGTTTAGTTATCTTTTTAGTAATGTGATTAATAAGTAAGATAAATGTTATGATTGTGCGACCCTAAAATCATATTAGAAGTATGTTACGGAACTTATACAATTGTGTGGCATATTAGTGAGGGCCATGAGAAGATGAGGGTGTAGGTGACTATGTTGTAACTCATAGAGGTCGAGGTGTTGATAAGTTGTGTGTTGAATTTATTGCACCATGTAGCAGTTGTACATTGATGGTCCTGCTTGGTATATCCGCATTGGGGGACCATACGCATTCTAGGAGTGATCATGCTTGGTATTTCCGCATTGGGTGATCACTACCTACCTGATTATCTTGACCCTGCTTGGTTAATTGGCATTTGGGGGTCATCAATGGTCCTGCTTGGTTAATCCGCATTGGGGGACCATACTATATGTGGATCGCACTTGGTTAATCCGCGTTGGGCAATCCTTAAGGCCATGTTCGCTTAGGAGTGATCATGCTTGGTATATCCGCGTTGGGTGATCACTGCCTATGATATTAAACTATGCATATGGTTCTGCTTGGTATATCCGCGTTGGGGGACCATATGCATTCTAGAAGTGAGAAAGATTAGTTGTACTTGGTACATTTGATAGACGATCATATTTTAGTTGGTTCCATTGAGTGGTCTGGAATCCCTTTTTGTGTCTTGGTTCCGTTGAGAGGTCCGGAACCTAATGTTGATGGATTTCGTTGAGTGGTCTGAAATTGCATCATTTGATTCATTTGAGACAGTTTCAGAAATGTGGGCTTCGGCCGAACTGTGTTCCACTAGCCCTAGTCTTTAATGTACATATGAACGATGGTGTTTGAGAATCTTGGTGGTTTGAATGGGAAAAGCCGTTGGATGTCTGGGTGACTCCTTCAGAGATGTTAGAGTTCCTTGCTTAAATTCGTGAAATGATATGTTACCGCATTCATTGATTAACATAATTAAATGTTAAGATCATGTATCTTTGATTGAGGGGATTGTGGAATGACCTTGGTTATGGTTGTTATTATTTTGATTGTTTTAGTTGATCAATGTGGCTTGAGATTAATATGTGCTTCATTGGTTATTTGGTATGTTACCTGCAATGGATGGAAGTATCGTGCTGAAAACATGGGCATTATATGATGGATGGAATGAGAATCTTGAACGGCATGTTGGGTTATTTTGTAGCCCTGATATTGGTAATGTCATGCATGTCAAGTTCTAATAATTGATTATAAAATGTTAGGTATTCCTGTTAGAACGCACTAGAATAAATGTCTAAATTAGTGAATGTTGAACTACGAATGGCTTGATCCCTTTTGAGGGTACGTAGGTAGTCTAACGATAAGATTAGATGCAGCCATAAAGTTTACGAAAATTTCTATTTGATTTGATTCTCAAGTTGTGAATTACCATATCCTGGAGACGGGGTATGTTGGGATACGGGAATTTGGTGATCTCACGTGTCGATCTTGGACGTATGTTGGGATTGGGACGTGACATATTTCGTCAAGCAAATGTTTATGAAACAATTTTCAAGTAATTTTAATATTACTTAATTATAAAATTCTCGTTGTATAAGACTTTGAGCGACGAATCCTATTATTGCTTTAAATTTTGTGCGACGAAGCCCTTCTCGTGCAAGTTTTTTTAAACTCTTTTTTGCTTTTTTTAACAATTTTTATTCAATTACAGAATTTAATTCATTACTTTGTAATAATTTTAATTGAATCATAAACATTAAATAATACAGAAAATATTAATTAATGATATAAAAGAAATGATTGTTTTATTGACACCCCACATTTTTATGAAAATACTCCACATCCAAAATATTCCTCTAAAATTTCAACTTTGTACCTCATTTTTCTGAATACACCCCCACCCTCATCAGAAGTCAACGGCAAACAAACCCCAATTTTACGGCCACTATGTTGGAATACCTCCGTCATTGACATCGGCACGGCCGACAACCCCCATGCAGTTGGTAACAACCCATCACCTTCGTTGCAAAAGTCTGTCATCCAACGCCCAAACTCGCGCCCATCCCGTCTCCATATTTCCAATTGCCAAACTTCACCAACCATCCAAAATTCCAAATAGGGTAGAAGAAGTACGTGCAATTTGTTGGGGGAGAGAGAGAGAGAGAGAGAGAGAGAGAGAGAGAGAGAGGATACGGTGCCATGGTGAGAGTTTGGTTTTTTGCCCCACATTTTCTGCAGTCGTTGGCTGCCGACATGTGGAATAGCGGAGGATGTGGCTGTTTTTTTTTTTTTTGTTCATTTTAATTTGGTTCAAATAGGGGTAAAGGAGAAAGTTCATGTGAAAAAAATTAAAGTGTGGGTGTTTTCATAAGATTGTAGGTTGTAATAAAATTACCCTAAAAGAAAATGTTCATACAAGTTAAAGTTTTTTAAAATATCTAAAAAAAACTACATAAATAAATCTGCGAGATTTACTGCGTTCGCGGGCTGGTATTCCTTGGTGGAAGGGCTGGGAACTCGATGGTAGGGGAGAAGCTGGTGGAAGGCAGATGCCAGATAATTGTAGGCCTGTAAGGTTTGGGTTATCTTACCCTTCTGGGCCGCCAACTGGACATCCTAGGTTGCAAGCTTCTGCTTCAGGTCTGCCACTTCCTGGGTCAAAGAGGTGACCCGGCATGTGGCATGTCTCAAAGGGGAGGGAGCAGTGGGAAGAAGACGGGCATTCCCCAACCCCCAGCAAACCTTACCAGGCCTTCGAACAAGTGTCTGATCTAGGGTCTTAGTTAGGATTTGAAACTCTGCATCCTCGATCGGTGTCACGTCCTCCAACAGAGTTTCTTGGGGAAGCAATGCCACCTCCTCAAGAACAACCTTGCTCTTCTCCCCCATCGTCGCTTGTAATAACAAGTTTAATAATAATAATAATAATAATAAGAATTAGATATACTTACATGTAGCTGCTCAATCATCTCATCCCGGATCGAACATATACGTACTTAAGCATTTCGTGTTTTGTTAAGTTTTGGTGAGTCATTGTTGCGTCCCGGGACCTTGTCACTGCTGGCGATTGTTTGTTGCAAGTTAAAGCATGAAGCTGCTATATAATTTCTCACAAATTGAAAATTATGATGTCGATCAATTTTCTATGAACCCTTTCTGTCCCGTTTAGATAGCTTTCAAAAGTTTTAGAAAGATGATTCGTTCTCCCTGTTGTCTTGGCTGTCTTGGCCTTTGGAGTTGGAGGTGAATTTTCAAGGTTTCGCTCCTTAATTTAGAAATGCAAACGGTTTCTATTGGTTTAACCTTCTATTGAAGACTTACACTCCCATGACATTTTATATATACTAAAACCCAAACAGAATGGTACTGTTCTAGAGCAGTGTTTTGACGTAATGACCCTTCATTTGCAAACAATTCTCTACGTTTTTGTGTGTATTGCATAGTAAAATCACAGATTTACCCTTATGTACGCGTGTCCGCCATCGTAGAAAGGAAGGGGACGGGTGGCACTCTTCTGCTTCTCTGGGGTGGATTTCTAGAATTCTCCTCCTTTTTGTTTTTTTTTTGGAGAACCCTTTGGAATTCTCTTTTGCTTTAAAGAACTTTGTGGATCTTTCGACCGAGGAGTTGAAGCTTCGGGAAGCTCAAGCTTTGGAAAATCAGCAACAAGTTCATATGGCTCTGCTGGAGGCTAAGAAGATTGCATCCCACAGTATCAAAAGGAAGAAGACAAGTGCCGCTCAGGTAATTAAGCCTCACTTTTCTTAAGAAGCCAAATATTTGATTTTTTGCTGTGGTTTGTAACTTTGATCACAAATTTAAATCCTTTCCTCATAGTGATTGCTTCACCTCTTCCTCATGGCCTTCTTCTCAATCTACATCCGCCCTCATCACCACAGGTACCTTCTACACCTATTACATGTCAAAATCTGCTTGGTGTCTCTTCGTGTTTCAGTTCCTTTTCACTGCTTTTGGTTGATTTTTATTCCCATTTCTTTTGGATCTCTTCTTTTGTAGCCGTCTGCTCTCTCTTCTTTCTTCGCCTCTGTTGGTCTCAAAGTGGATAGTTTTGCGGTGAGTTGTTCTAATCTTGCATGTACAACTTTTTTATGCAACTCTATGGATTGTGTTCTGTTCAATTTTAGATGTTAGAAGCTTTTAATTTTTTAGGTTCAATTCTAAATGGGTTGTTGCTTTCGGAGTTTTCGTTTGATGACAGAGATGGGGATTTTTGGAGAGAAACTTTTAATATTTTCCCTCCTTTTTAGCAGCAGACTTCAAATCTTTGTCCATTCCCATTTTATCGAAAAAGCAGTTCATAAAGCTTCAATTTTTATCAGAGAAAAGAGAGAGAGATGAGAGAAATCATAAGCATTCATGTTGAGCATGCTGGAATTCATGCTGGGAGCTCTACTGCCTCGAGCATGGAATTCAACCTGATGGGCAGGTGCCCAGGTAGGTTTTTGTATCTCCATCGATATTTCTATTTATATATGCACTTTTTGTGGGTTTTTTTTATTTATTTTGGTGGGTGTTTTTCTCAAACGGTAGTGTGGATCAATGTGTTCTGACTTTATCATTGTTGGTTATTAAATAGTTTCTTGGAAATTTGGAATAGTTGCTTTTAACATATTGGTGTTTGAGATCTTCTTTTGTATGAATTTCAGATGTCTGATTGTTGTTATCTATTTATTTTGGGGGTGTGTATCTGTTGATTATATCAATATTTTGTTGGAGTTTTTGATTATTTCGAGTGGACTCTCATAGGGTTCAGAAATATTTTCAACTCAAGAATGGATTTTCTGAAAAGAGTCGATGGCGAAACTAAAAGTTACCATAAAAGAAATAGCATTGATTTCACTTGAATCTGACTGATTGGATGCATTTGCTTTCTTTGCAAGGTGGTTGTAATTGATACGTCCCAAGTCTGGTGAGATTCGAGATAGTATCAAGGAACTAAATATGATGTAACAACACATCCATTGCAGGTCACTGAAGCTGATATCGAACGTTGCCGATTCTTCGGAACCTATATTCCTTTGCGTTTCCTCAAAATCCAAGGTACGAACTTCACCCAGCTGTAAGTTTTTGGGATTTTTTTAATTTAGTTTTGGATTCGTAATTTTTTGCTCAGTAGCTGAGAAAATGTGATCCTGTGTTTTAGGTTTGGTGTTTTTGTGATTTTGGGTTTGTAGGTTTTTCAGATTTTGGGAGTTTGTTTGTAGGCTGCAAAATCCTCTGTTCTCAAGGTAAGTAATTTAAAATTCTGGGATTATTCAATTGAAAGTTTCAATTTATAGTTTAGTTATTTTATAATTATACAATAATTTTAAATCTCAAGGTAAGTAAAGCCATATCAAATTCAGAGCAGAAAACAACAAATGTAATACAAAAACAGAACTTATGCAATAAATCCATGTAAAATTCAGCAAAACTAAGTTCAAGAAACAAACTTTTCATCTTAATATGTTGAAAAGGAAGATAATTGCACCTCCTGAGAATACAAACAAACAAACTCTGCAGTAAAGAAACCAGCAGCCAAGTTTGAGTCATTAACTGATGCTGCAAGACCACCAAGCAGAAAAGCTCACAAATGGAAGGAGTGAGAAGGGGGGGGGGGGGGGAGAGAGAGAGAGAGAGAGAGAGAGTTCAAATAAATAGTGAAATGAGGTACATTTTCTTAGTGAGATAAGTAAAAGTATTTATTAACGTATTTATATTTTATTAGTGAGATAAGTAAACTGAGAACTGTACGTATACTAATAGTTCTGTCTATTTTGTTCCCCTCTTATGTTTTGCCTACTCATATTCATCAATATGTTAGTCTCTCTTCCAAGGTTCATGCATATTTCTTCTTTGTTTTCATCGGTTACTTTTTTTTAGATACATTTTATTTTCTGTTTTAAATTATTGTATTCAAGGTTAACTTTGTTATATTGACTCTGAAATTCGAACACAAGTTTCTAAAATATAATGTTCTTTGGAACTTTCCATATTTCTGAGTATGTACTGCATTAATTAAGGTTTTTTAAATTCAAGGCCACGATGTTTGCATGCCCGCAATCATGTGGATTGAGGCTAAAACTGATATAAAGTTTGATAAGAGCAATTCAACCATTTAAATTAGTTTTCTAATCAGATTAGTTACTTTGTCAAAAGAATAGAAAAAAGAGCATCTCTTTCATCAATCATACTTGACATGCATCTTAGTGTACATACAGTTCTCAGTTTTCTGTCTTCCTTTATTCTTTTAATTTTTGTGTGTGTATGTATTTATCTATGCATACACAGAGATCTTGGATAAAGCAAAGTTCTAGATGTTTTTTAATTCTCATAAACTGATTAGAAGAATAAACGTTCAACTTAACTAAGTCTGTTGATATTATCGTATTAGTGGGAATTATATGGTTGGAAATATTGTGTACATTTTTATGCACAGGCTTGATAAAAATAAATCCCGCACTTTTTGCTGCAATCAATTTTTCGTTTTTTTTTATTTGGTGAATTCTTGCATTGTTTTCCAATGAAGAGGATTTGAGCATTAATATTGTCAGTAATGGTGAGACTACTGGTTTTCCAGTCACCCCACATAATGAGCAGCTGAGTTATGCATCTCCAAGAAAGAAAAGGCTGGATGCAATTAGTGATTCTGCCAAAGAATCAAAACAAAGTGGTAGGTATTTACATTTCCATGTATAGGATTTTGTGGATTTTATGAAATATATTGTTTGTTCTCTCAGCTTTGAGTTTTATATATCAACCTCCTTTCTTTTATTTTTCTTCAAAATTCATGTGCATCGTTTGACTATTTGGACTTTGGACTAAATTGTTGAAGCTGATTTTGTCATGGATACCATGTGCAGTTTTTATTATGGATACTCACACATTCGAGATGGCAATCCAATTACTAGGACCAGATCAAAATTTATGTTAGTTATACACAAACCAAAAGGCTGAAATCCATCAGTTTACATCCAAGTGTGTTCCATACTCATACAAATAAACATTGGGAACCAACTTGCCACAATACCAGCACAAGAGAAACCAATTTATGTTAGTTATACACAAATCAGAAGGCTGAACCCCATCAGTTTTCGTGATTACAGTTAATTTTGCCTCATGACATTGTGGTATGCTATCGAATCTAATTGGCGATTTTTTTGTATGGTTTTTGTGTGGATGCAGGTCAGCAATGAACGAACAGGTTGATCACATCTTGAGTTTTCCGACTGATTTATGCAATCCTATCAGATCTGATTCTGTCCCTCCATAACATTTGCAGCACCATATGCCTTGCTCTCATCACAGCTTGGCTTTCAGTTCCTCAGATAAAGTTTCCACCCTTTTTTTCTTCAGGAAAATAACAAAGATTCCAAATTTATTTAAGTATTTAGTGATTTTCTGTTGAGTTTCTTCTTAAAGTTTTTAATTTAAATTTTTTGAATTGGAAGTAGGGGGAATGGTGGATGTGAGAGTCTCTTTTTACAGCAATTCAAAGGGAAGAGCTTGAGAGACAGTGAACTCTTCCCCTATTCCTCCACATTCCCTTTTACCAATTTTCAAGAACACATTAAATTCCCTCAAAATATAAACCGAGGTATGGAAAAGCTTCGAATTCCTTGGTTTCCTACAATTAGTATGCAGAACTCTCAAAAAATAAAGAAGTGAGGGTTGAATGTCTACCCTCATATACACAGAGAGATGGAAAAAATTAGAATGGTGAAGTGAGGGTTCAATGACTTATTTGGTTCTATTTAAATAAAGTTTGTTGATTTGGTTGATTTGTGTTGTGTACATATACTTCTTGGCTTTATTTATGTTTTATGGACTTATTTGTATTTGTATCGGTTGCTGACAGAATGGATTGGATGCCAAAAATAAAGTTTTTGATAGAATTAGAGTTTGATCTCTTCATTTGGGTTGTGCATATTTTGTTTGATCTCTTTGGATTGTGTAGATTTCGTTTGAATTAATTTGGGTTGCCATTCGTAATTCTCTGTTTTCACTCAAAATATTGTTTATGAAAATTGAAGCTATAAACTATTTCATATGATTTTCAATCCCGCAGCATCACGCGGGTACAAATTTCTAGTCTCTATATACTAAAACCCAATCAGGGTGGGTACTGTGGATGACCAGTGGGTGGACGGATTTGCCCTCGGTTTTTCCTGTGCTGAGAGTGTTCTTTCGGATTTTCTACAGTGGAAAGTCTGTTTCGCCTTTCGTCTCTGGTTTCTCTATTTCGCCTGTTTCTTCTTTTCCGCTTTACTTTTGCTTCACCTCTGTTTTTGCCATCTTGTTTTCGCTCCGTGCCTTTCTCGAATTCTCTCTTGCTCTCAAATCTTCAGTCATTATTTCACAAAATATTGATCGAAGAGATCCTGATCTTTGTTTTCGGGAGGTTTTTTAAGCTTTGTTTTTTTAGTGAACCTGTGTTTCTTTGTGAAGTTAGCTGTAAAGCTAGGGTTCTGGGAGTTATTCTGGGAAACGATAAAATTTGTTTCTAGGGTTCTTAAATTTGCAATTGGCAAGCCAAAACTTCATAGTGTTTGTTTATTTTGCCGTTGTCGTTTGATTTCTACCCAGTTTGTTGGTCTGTATAGGAGCTGTCTATCTTCAAATCGTGGTGAAACAAATTTTCTCGAACCCAGGTAGATTTTATAATAGTTGTATTTGAGTTTTTATTTTCGATTTTTGTTACCTTGGACCAAACCCTAACCGTTTGGTTTTGTGATCAGTTGCAGTTTTTGTTATCTTAGTTCATAAATCTCTAATTTGGCGAGGATTGGAACGCCGCTGATAATTTTTGGGTGTGTTATCTCTGCTTCTGTTTATCCCAATTTTAATATGTAATTTTGTGGGTGTGTTATTTCTGCTTCTGTTTATCCCAGTTTTAATATGTATTTGCAATTGTTGGATTAAAAGGGGTTTGTGATTTGTGAAAAAAAAATGAGTCAAACGACTCCAATTTTTGAAAGTTTTTTGGTTTTGGTTTGTATCGAAAACATGGAACATTGAGAGGGAGATGATGACATAAAGTATTAAGTTTAATTGTGATTTAAATTTTTTTATGTTGTTAGTGGATGAACCCATCTGTAGGTTGAAGTGATAGGTGTAAAAAAATGAATATGGCAAGGTGTAAATAGTTTGGGGTTTATCGTATTTTGCAGGTTTTCTGTTGGTTCATGGTTTTGGCAGTTTTGATTTCGTGAGAGGTATAGAGAGTATACACTGAGACAGAGAGGTGGGAAGACAGAGCAAGGGAAGGGGAAAATGAGAGAGACACGGGTTGGGCTCATTTGCCCAAATTTTTTTTGGAATGAATTGCGATTTTGTTTAGGTGTGGGGTTCTTTTGGCCTAATATTTTTTTTTTAATTGATTTGGGGTTTATTTTGGGTTTGGGGTTGTGATGTTTCTGTATTTAACTTGGTATTTCATAGTTTAGCTTACGATTGTCGTCAGTTTTCTTAGACAGGGAGGTAATGTTCAATTGATGGAATACTTTTAAAAGATATTGCTTTTAGAAGGCTATTATGTTTTATATATAAGTATACTTTATACTGTACTGGAATTTTACATGAATTTTGTAATGTTTTGGATCTTAGACAGACTGGTGAAGGGCACGTAGAGTGCAAAGGGAGAGAAGTCAGGGGAAAAGAGTTGGGGTGTTGGTTTATCAATGTTTGTGCTGTTATAATTAAGAACTTAAGCAACTAAATCGTTTTCGGTTTCTGAATAAATGATTGTTTACAAAATTATCGAATATGTTGAGCAAAACTAATTGCTTACAATAGGGAATCACTTAGATGTTATTGTAATATGTTAGTATTGCTTTTTGTCGTTAAATCCGATTGCTGCCTTCAGTTGTGGTATATTTTTGTGTTTCAAATTTAATTTTTTGTGAACGTCTTTTGATGGATATTCAGGATTTGAGAAAGTGGGTCTGCTTTTATCAATTATTGCGTTGATTTGTGTGATTTCGTTTACGTGGATACCTTAGAGCTTAATTAGAAATTAAAAGTTTCGAATTTTGTAGAAATTCATTGAAGTTGTTAGTCATGTGGATGGTGTAGTGTGTATACAAGTAATATGCGTACGTTCTTATGTTTATATTTAGCTTAGTTTTCGCAAAAAACGTATGTGGTTCAAAAATTTGGTTAAAACCAAGGATTGTTAAAAAGTTTCATCAACTGATAAAATTTGATAAAGTAACTATGTTTTTTTTTTTTTTTTTTTTTTTTTTAACATTATTGTTATCGTTCAAGCTAAAAATGTCTATATAAATAATTTAGGAAGGGGGTGCTTACAATATAGAATGGCTATAAATGCTATTGTAATAGGTTGCTATTACATTTTTGTGGTTAAATCAGATTGGTCGTCTAAACCGTGTTGTGTGTTCCGTAACTCTGTATTTCTTATTTGTATCAGTGGGGTTTATATTTTTGTTTTTCAAATTTGATTTCTTCTCATTCTGTTTTGATGGATATTTCGGAATTTGAGAAGGTGGTTGTGGTTTCATCAATTATTTCGTCACTTTGTCTGATTTGTTTTACATGGAAGCCTTAAAGTCTAATTAGAGACTTAAGAGTTTGGAATTCTATGCAAATTCATTGAAGTTGTTGGTTATGCAGATGGTGTTGTGTGTATACAAATAATATGTTCCTATTCTTTTGCTTATATTTAGCATAGTTTTTGTTAAAAATGTATCTGATTGAATTTTTTTGTTAAAACGGAGAATTCTTAAAGAGGTTCGTGAACTGATTAAATTGGATAAGAAGCTATGTTTTTTCTTACAATGTTGTCATAGGTTAGAATAAAAATATGTATCTAAATACTTTAAAAAGAGCATAAACAAGAGTTTAAATTTTCCCTAATGCCAGATGTTAAAAATTGGTTTCATGGGGGATCCAGGTCTGAGTGTATTAGAGTGAATGAATGACAGTTGTTTGTAATTAGTTTTATATTAATGGTTAAGGTCATGTGGTATCTAATTAGATTCAGATTTGACGATGTAAAATTAAACAGTTTATGAACATTAGAAATCAATTTTTTAAGGCACGGAAAACTAAAGCTATGGATTTTGTGTTTTTTGCTGTTTTTTTTACTTTGGGATGATTATTATTCTTTTCAGAATGGTAAATTTTTTTCCAGTTTTTTTGCCTTAGGGAATTATAGATGTGCGAATTGGGATGTTATCACGGTTGATATGAGTTTGCCGAGTTTGTTCATTTTTATGAGTTTCCTTAGTTTTATACAGTTTACTCAGTTGATGATAGTTAGTGATATTTTTTTATTATTATAGGATTTGGAAAACTTTAGTAATTGAGGTTTTCAAACTGTTTTGTGCTAGCTTTGACCGTGCTTTGTCCTTGAGGTAATTAACATAGACTTCTGCGTTTATTTGTATGGTTTTGTTTCATTCTTTATAATTGGAGTTAATTTGGTTTTTTTGTCGGCGCATTGGAATCTGTTTTTCCATTTGGTCAATGTGTCTATGAATGCATTGTGAGAACTAAATGAATGACAACTATTTGTAATAAATTTTTATCTGGGTGCTTAATATCATCTTATATGTAATTGGATTAAAATTTGATAATATGGAATAGTCATTCTTACAGATTAGAAACAAATATTAAAATGTTTGGGTGTCACGTTACATGTGTAAAACTGATTTTTTGAGTTGTTTAAGTACTTTTTGCCAACTATGAGGATTAGCTAATGCATTACTGTGTAATCTGTGTTGGCGGGTGAAAAAATCTTTCGGTGGTTTCAAATATTTGTTCGGGTTTTCACTTAGTGAATTTTTTTTTTTTTTTTTAAACTTCGTTTATTCTATTATGGGATATTTATACATGTATAAAATAAGAAACTATTATTGTTTTTCTGGTTGGAAAATATATAGTTGCAGTGGTTAGCTGTGATGTGGAAATGAGGTTTTGTTTGTTTTTATGAGTTTCTTGAGTTTTATATGATTTACTAAATCGAGTGCGGTTGGTGATATTTTTTTTACAGGATTTGGAAAACCTTAGTGTTTTTGGTTTTCAATGTACTTTTTTACTAGCTTTGGCCGCGTTTTCTCCTCAAGGTAACTAACTTAAACTTCTGCATTTATTTATTAAAGCTTTAATTGTACCATTTTGTTTTCGTTTTCTATTATCAGAGTTAATTTAGTTTTATTATTTGCATTATGTCCCACCAATTCTTACTAATGTTGTTTTTTTTTTTTAATCTTTTTCCTGTGTTGACACAATCTCCTACCAACATCAAACAAGCACCAGTCCTCCAAAGAGCAACTTATTGCTCTGTTTTATCAAGCTCAGTAGGAACATCTCTCCATTTTCCGCCCATCTTCTTCTTTGTAAAATTTCCCTGCTCTGCCCATCTTCTTTTTCCTTTGTAAAATTTCCCAAAACCTCAAGCGCATCGAAGAAGATTGTATGCTCGGTCAAAGAAATCTTAACTGTCCAGGTCAATTTCTTGTTTATCCCTGCAATTGCAGATCTGTTTTTCTATTTCAGCATCGCTCTCTCTTCCCTGATGCTCTGCCGTTCTCTCTCTTCAATATTATGTGAACACCTCCTCTTGATGCTGTGAAACAACAATATGTATATATATTTTTTAACATAACCGCCTAGTCCGCAGCTGAGGCCACCTAACCCGCCCAGTCCGCCGCCTAGGCGCCGCCTAATACCCTTGTCGATTTGTTGAACGCTTTTGGAATAATCGAGGCGGCAACTGGACGCCTAACGCCTAGGCGGCCGCCTAGCTCGTTTTTTAGAACACTGACATATAGTAGGTAAGCCGTGAAGGGCGGCCTATTAGCTACTCTGTGTTTGCCACTACCATAAAAGGTATGAATTGATCATGTTCCCTTTTTCTCTCTTCTTGTGTTTGAACGCTTTGAATTTTTGTTCGGGGAAGGTAAAGGTGCTTGAGTTGAGTAATATTTTTTCATAATCTCTTTGATGATTTTCCAGGAGAGGAGGTTGTATGCAATAATCCGGAGTAACATAATATTTTCGAAAACTTAATAAATCTTCTTTCTTCGATATAGTATCATGCAATCGCGTCTTTCTCTTTGTTTTTACTTAAAAGTCCATTGTTAGTGACCACATAAACATATGGATGTATCATGACTGTCTCGCACATGAGTTGCATATCGTTAACATAAGCAAGTGTACTCCCATGTTGTTGTGGGCTTTGGAACATTATTGAAGGTGTAGAAAGTTTTAAAAATATAAATTCGAAAGAGTAGTGGGCATTACTCTTGGCATCCGTGTCGTGTTTTCCGTGTTCGTGTCATTTTCGTGTCATACCCAATATCTTAACAGGTCGTGTCGTGTAACACCCGTTAAAATAAACGGGTAAAATGACCCGACCCGAAATCGACCCCGATAATATTAACAGGTAATATGATCCGACCCGTTACCCGTTAAGGAAAATATATTTTAAACCAATAAATAATTAAATAAAAAACATAATACTTTTTTTGAGTGAATACATACCATATTGTCACATCCAAAACATACCATATTTTTCTTTTAAGTATATATTTACATATTCAAAATAAGAGCATAATAAAAAAAAACATTAGAACATTACAAAATATCAAATGTTCAAAAGATTTTGCAAAATTAAGGACATTGGAACTTTAGAACATCTTGCACATTTTCTTCCAATCAAACTCTTCAAATTTCCTCCATCACCATGGGTAAAGTATTGGAACTTTGGCTTGATATATTATCTTCAAAAGTTATAATGATGATGTTTTCATTGAGGCTTTCCACATTAGCTGTGAAATCCCGTTCCTGGATTTCACTGTTATAATTTACGTATTTGTACTATCGAGATTTTATATTATTTTTAAGAAAATTATTTGAATTAGATTTTAATTAAACTAGTTACGAAGTTTGAAGTTTGGGAATTAATTAGTTAAAATTTGTAGACCTTTCGAGGTCACAACTTATATTGTTGATTAGATTTCGAGATCACGAACGCATAGGCGAAAGCCGTTTGCGAGTTCGGGTTTTAACGATATAGTTATGAATATTTGAAGTTGTGAAACTATAGATTGTTGGAATTGTTTTAATTCCCACTTATGGGAAAAAGGGCCAAACACTTTTTTTGGGTTTGTTGACCGGATATTTAAGTGAAAAAGGGGGTATTAGATGGGGAAAAAGGGTTTGGACAACAGCAAAGAAAAAGGGGTGGAAAAGAAAATGGGGTTTCTTTCCCTTCCAATTCGGCTAGCTGTGCACCACAACACCACATCTTCAATCGGTCCAATTTCAACCATCTTCCACCATATTTTCAGACGGTGATAGAGCTTGACGCCTTGAATTTCATGCTAGAGTGTGTTAGCGTGGACTATAGGTGAGTGATTTTAATATATGTGATGTGGTTATTACTCTAAAATCTTCCGTGCTAGTATACTTTGTGGTTACACCATGGATTCTTAAAATAAGTCTTATGCTAAATAATTGTTGTTTTAGAGTTGCCATCGATCTATTTATGAAACATTATGTGACTTGGATATTTGAGCTGTTGATGAATTGTGTTTTGAAATATATATATTTGACGGGTGATAGACATGAGGGTTTGTAGTGGACCGTTAACCATTGTGATGGGGATTGGTTGCGTCGACATTGTTTCATTTCCCGCTTCGTTGACTAGTTCTAAATTTGGTATTTGTGCATAATTTCCATTGTTGAGCTTTTGTAAATTAAGTAACTTGTGCCTGTCTCATTTCTTTGAGCCGTTGTACATTATGTTTGTTAGCCTTTCGCGATTCCGTTGAGTGATGGTCCGAAATCGTATTCACTCGGGTTCCGTTGAGAGATGGTCCGGAATCCCCCTTACTCAGTGATTCCGTTGAGTGATGTTCAGGAATTGTATCTAACTTAGGTTTCATTTAGTGGTTGTTATGCATTGTACTTCGCGATTCCGTTGAGTGATGGTCCGGAATCGTACCCACTCGGATTTCGTTGGGAGATGGTCCGGAATCCCTCCTACTTTGTGATTCCGTTGAGTGATGGTTCGAGATCATGTCCATCTTGGGTTATATTGAGTTTGGATTGAAATAGCTTCCGAGATGTAGGTTTCGGTCGAACTGTGTCGCTCTAGCCTGACATTCCGATGAATTGTATGTGTTATTGAAGATATGGTGTTTGGCATTATTGATTGATGTGATAATTGGATGGTGTTGAAATGCATATGTGAGGATGAATGACGTTATGAATAGAGATTATTATTGTGCTTTGTTAAGTGTTCCTTGAGGTGCTACATAATTGAATTGTGGTATTATATTGAGATCTAGTGGTTTATGTGATGAATGTTCGAGAGTAGTGTAATGATGAACTACAAATGGCTTGATCCCTAAATAAGGGTACGTAGGCAATCTAACGAGGGGGTTAGATGCAGCCATAGAGTATACGAAAATTTCTATGCGATTCTATTCTCGAGTTGTGATTTTGCCATATCTCGGAGGCGGCGTATGTTGAGTTACGGGTATTTGATGATGTCACGTGTCGATCTTGGACGTATGTCGGGATCGAGGCGTGACATTAGCACCCTCTTCCGCATAAACTAAACATAGAAAATCAAACATTGTATGTAAACCATTCACGAGTTATACGTATGTGCATGTATACACACTACTGAAAAGAGTAATTCTTAATCCAGCTTGGGCAGAATAGTACATGTACCCTCAAACGGGCAAGGCTAAAGGGCGAGATGCGGGTTTAGTGCATTGTGGGCGTGTGGGTTTGTTAACTTAACCAAGCAAAACAACTACTAATCTAGCCATGATTCCTACTCTATTCCAAACTTATTCGCAAGTTCTGCTACTAATAGGATTCAATACTAGTGATGAAGAAAGATTTAGCACTATATGTTAAGAGCATGCGGTACACTTCATCAAACGGAACAAACTCTAATAAAAAACATAAATTCCTAATCAATGTATAATCATTATTGGGATTCGCATTCTTCAACCAAACCATGAACAAAAGAGCCATGCCAATAACAGAAAATAAACTTAAATTACAACATAAAGCAGAGTAAGTATTTAAACATCAACAACTTCAGTCGAAAACTATGAAGTTCCGAATCCTCAAATGCATTTTCCAAATTGCACACACACAGCGCACATCGCGCACGCACACAGAGCACACAACACACACAGCACACAACATACAGCACACACGCGCGCGCGCACACACACACACACAGCGCGCACATAGCGCACATCGCGCACGCACACAGAGCACACAACACACATCACACAACATACAGCACACACACGCACCCGCACGCACAACACACATACACACGCGCGCACACAGAGCACACAACACACGCACATCACACACACAACACACACACGCACAGACACAGCATACATCACACACACAGAGAGCACACCACACACACAACACATACACATAGCGCACACACACACACAGAGACAACACTCACGCACGCACGCACACACATAGCACACACACAGAGCGCACACACACACGCACACTCACACGCACACGCACACGCACACGCACACACACAACACACAACGTGCACACACACACAACACACACACACGCACATACACACACACACGCATATCAAAACTAGGTGTTCAAAGCAAGGGAAAAATTGGGTGTCCAAACTCGATTCATAAAAAAACAATAATAGATGATGACATCAAATTTCTTACCTGCGCCATTGCATAAATCACGGAAAATGATGGATTTTGGGGATTTGACTCGCTGAGATGGATGCGTTTCTGGACAATGTAACACTTAAGAGATCAACAAGAGGAAGAGAGGAATCCAACGCAAGAAACACTGTGTCAATCGTGGTCAGAAATGGAAAATATGAGCGTAGAAAGAGTGAAGAGAGAGAGGTTGAAGAGGGAGAAATACTTACATAGAGAAATAAAGAGGAAGAGGCCGTACAAATAGAGGACGAGAAGATTGTGGCTGTCGGATCAGCGCATTTTGGAAGAACAGATAGTGGGAGAGAGGGGCTAGGAAGAACAGACGGCGCCACGGGCAGGTTGGGAGAGAGGGTTACGGCGGGAGTGGGGAGACGAGAGAGAGGGATTAGAATTTAGGGCTGGCAGTGGGCGGGCATGCTTTTGTTCTGATCACATCTAGTCAAGACTCAGATGGAAAACAATGGAAAATATAAAGGGTTTTTTGTCCAAAAAAATTCTAATAATATAATTGAAATAAAATCCAATGGTACATATTTAATTTCGTTTATCTAACGGCTGTTATTTAAGTAAAGTCTTTAATAGTTTTTTAATTAATGTAGATGTATAAAAAATATAGAAAAAATATATAAACACTTAACAAGCTTTACAACTTTCGTGAAGAATTTAACTTCGAAATTCGCCACTATAATTATATAAATCATAGATCAAAATTTAACCGTTGATTATTGTCTACATTTGCGCTTCATTTTCCTCATCAAATTTTGTTTTTTTAGATTTTCTTTTTTGAAAACATGATCTATTAGAGGATGCAAGAAGATGAACGGTTTGGATCGTTGATATTATGTTTAGAGTTTTACGATTAGTGAAAATATTGCTTGATGTTTATAAAGTTTCTACAAACTATATGACATCGACTCATATTTCAGTTAACCGTAAATATTGAAACGTGATATCAAAGTTCTGAACCGTTCATCTTCTTACATCCACCAGATGATCATGTTTTCAAAAAAGAAAAATTAAAAAAATGAAATTCAGTAACAAGAATAAAGCGTAAATGACAATCGACGGTTAAATATAAATTTAAGGTTTATGGATTATAGTGTTGGATTTCGAAGTTGACCCCTTCATGAAAGTTGTAAAGCTTGTCATTATGAGTGATTGGATATTATTTTTACATATTTTACACTTCTACAATTATTATTAATTTTATTAATTTTGGCCTCAAATAAAAAACATTATTCATGAGGGTTTGGAGGATTTTAAAAATCTAAACGATGATGTAAGTGTAACCATAATCTACGCGTAAAGGAATAATGATGAATCACAAGTGTTTATATATTCTTTCACATTTTTCATACTTGTATGTATATCTTCTTAGTTATTGCCTATACAAATACTATATTAGTTTATTTTAATTGTGGACAAGAACATGTTAAGTAAAATTTATTATCCTAGCTAGTAATGATAATAAAGAACTCTCATAATAAAAATAAATAATGACTAAATTTTTTTTTTTTTGAAACTTATATAGAATAATAATACAAAACTATATATTTAATATAGAATATATTGTATATATTAATATGGCTATTGTATTTTATAATAAAATTTTTAGTGATTAAACTTTAAAATTATCAAAATAATTTTTTTCTTAACGGGTCACCCACGTGTATACCCGTTAAGAACCCGTTATTAACGGGTCACCCGATAATGACCCGATAAGTTATCGTGTTGATCCGAAACCTGTTATTTTCGTGTCGTGTCATCGTGTCGTGTCAGAAACTGCCGGGTCTAGTGTGCATGTACATATATTACATCCTCAAACAATGACCTGAAAATGCTCTTCCTGGACGGTCTCCAAAAAAATCATCTTCACACGCAACATTCTCTCCCATATGCCAATTTGCTCAGCTTCAAAACGCAACAACTTAAGTTAATCATAAAATTAAGGTGTTTGCAGAGACATAAACTTACAAACACAAAAAACTGAAACCTTTCGAAAGCACATATACTCAATCATATACAAAAATTAAATTCAACCCTTTCTATCATTTTCCCAAAAGATCAAACCTTTTTTTTTTTTTTTTTTTTTGACATTTGTTTCTCTTTTGATTGTCAAGGGACATTGAATCCTTGTCTTTGAATAAATCAAATGGATTTGAATCCTTAACTTGAAATAAATAGAATCAAATGGTTTGTTATTGGTACGACCTGACCTATTATCTGAGGTTAATTCCAATCTGAATGGATCATTCCTTCTTTGGATATACGAAGTATGAGATTTCATTAAGCTGATTCTTTGGGAATCTTGAATCCACTTTGATCCAGGCCCGCTCATTCTTTGTTTTTTTCTTCTTTACTTTTTGCAGATATATTTGTCTCTTAGTAATACTGTACAAACAATCTACTCAATTTCAAGCCTTAAAAATGATTGATATAATCTCAAGTATAATTCTCCCTCCCATCTCTTGCTCGTGTTAGAAAACGAATAATAGTTTTTATTTATTTTTACTATGTACAAGCAAATGTCACAATTTATTCCTGTTCTTTTCGCCGAGAACGTTTCTTCGCGTTTAATTGCTCAATATTATGTGCACATGTTGCCACTTTGAGAAAGTGATTAAAATGATTAGAAACTAAACTCCACATGTTGATTTGATTAAAACTAAAATTGGCAATACAGTGATCAAATGTTAATGATATTGCAATAAGATTTTGAAGCTAAAACGATAAAACGATGAAACATTAATGACATATTAAAAAATCAGTCATTTGTACAATTGAGATTTGACTTTGAGAATTTGACCACTATTTTTTCGGGTTCAAGTACTATCGGTGTGACCTTAAGTAGTTATGGTACTTGTTTGTTGCAAGTTAGAGCATGAATCTGCTATACAATTTCTCACAAATTGAATAATATGATGTGCATCAATGTGCCATTGATTTAAAAAACGCAAATGCTTTCGATTGGTCTTATCTTGAATTGATGACTTACTTACACCCACCTTGACATCATAGACTAATAATGCGACGTCCCCCAAATGCTACGTGTGGATGCAAATTTTCTCCTCTTCGATCTTGGACGATTTTGTACGACCTTAGGTTAAGGTCAAAAGCCTCACACGCCCACAATGAATGGGGGGGGGGGGGGGGGGGGGGGGGGGGGGTGCTTTGGCCGAAAAACCTCCGATGCCAAAGTTAGAATTTTAGAGAGAAAGAGTGTTTAGAGTATTTGGGATTTTTTGCAAGTGAATTGGAATGGTGAGAATAGGTACCTACTTATAGACCCGACAGTTTCTGACACGACACGACGACACGACATGAAAACGACACAAAAATAACGGGTTTCGGGTCAACACGATAACTTATCGGGTGACCCGTTAAGAACCCATTAATAACGGGTTCTTAACAAGTATACACGTGGGTGACCCGTTAAGAAAAAAATTATTTTGATAATTTTAAAGTTTAATTACTAAAAAAATTATTATAAAATACAATAGTCATGTTAATATATACAATATATTCTATATTAAATATATAGTTTTGTATTATTATTCTATATAAGTTTAAAAAAAAAGTTTTAGTCATTATTTATTTTTATTGTGAGAGTTCTTTATTATCATTACTAGGATAATAAATTTTACTTAACATGTTCTTGTCCAAAATTAAAATAAACTAGTATAATATTTGTATAGGCAAGAACTAAGAAGACATACATACAAGTATGAAAAATGTGAAAGAATATATAAACACTTGTGATTCATCATTATTCCTCTACGAGTAGATAATGGTTACACTCACATTATTGTTTAGATTTTTAAAATCCTCCAAACCCTCATAAATAATATTTTTTATTTGAGGGCAAAATTAATAAAATTAATAATAATTATTATAGAAGTGTAAAAAATGTAAAAAAAATATCCAATCACTCATAATGACAAGGGTTACAACTTTCATAAAGGGGTCAGCTTTGAAATCCAACACTATAAGCCATAAACCTTAAATTTATATTTAACCGTCGATTGTCATTTACGCTTTATTCTTGTTACTGAATTTCATTTTTAAAATTTTCTTTTTTGAAAACATGGTCATCTGGCGGATGTAAGAAGCTGAATGGTTCAGATCTTTGATATCACATTTCGATATTTACGGTTAACTAAAATATGAGTCGATGTCATATAGTTTGTAGAAACTTTATAAACATCAAGCAATATTTTCACTAATCGTAAAACTCTGAACATAATATCAACGATCCAAACCGTTCATCTTCTTGCATCCTCTAATAGATCATGTTTTCAAAAAAGAAAATCTGAAAAAAAAAAAATTTGATGAGAAAAATGAAGCGTAAATGTAAACAATAATCAACGGTTAAATTTTGATCTATGATTTATATGATTATAGTGACTAATTTCGAAGTTAAGCTCTTCACGAAAGTTGTAAAACTTATTATTACGAGCGTTTATATATTTTTTCTATATTTTTTATACTTCTACATTGAAGGGTTTGATTGGAAGAAATGTGCAAGATGTTCTAATGTTCCAATGTCCTTAATTTTACAAATCTTTTGAACATTTGATATTTTGTAATGTTCTAATGTTTTTTTTTATTATGCTCGTATTTTGGATATGTAAATATACACTTAAAAGAAAAATATGGTATGTTTTGGATGTGACAATACTTAAAAAGAAAAATGTGTTTTCACTCAAAAAAAGTATTATGTTTTTTATTTAATTATTTATTGGTTTAAAATATATTTTCCTTAACGGGTAACGGGTCGGGTCATATTACCTGTTAATATTATCGGGTCGGGTCATTTTACCCGTTTATTTTAATGGGTGTTACACGACACGACCCGTTAAGGTATCGGGTATGACACGAAAACGACACGAATGCCAGGTCTACCTATTTATAGGATTGAGCTTGCTCATTTTCCCCAAGATGTGGCCGGCCTTAGTGGGTTTTGGTGGTTATGGTTTTGGCTTAATTAGCCAATTTATTGGCTAATTAAGTATGGAAGAAGTTAATGGGAGGTTACAAAATTGTTTATTTGTATGAATGGGGTAATAAAATGGAGAAAAGTGAGAAAGGTGAGGATGAATGGGAAGTGGCCGGCCATTACCTATTTTTAGGGTGAATGGGATGTATTTTGTGATTAATTGGGTATTTAATTGATATTTAATGGATTAATTGGGTAATTAATCCATTAATTAACCAATTAACATTATTTTGTAGGTTACCTTACAAAAGGGGATTTGATGAGATGAACTTTGAATTGGTTACCTCTTTTTGGGGCATTTTTTACTTTGTTGAAAGTTGATTATCTGCTGCTCGCGCGTAGAAATCCCGGTGTACCTCAGGGGTAGTTTGGTCATTTTTTGCTAAAATGTCCACGTGTCGCCTTGTGATTATTTTTTGCTCCACAAATGCCCCCACACCTGTTGGGCTGCTTGCAAAAAAGGGCAACAGGTGTAGAGATTTTCTTGCTTTAGGAAACTTTGAATTGCTTCCTATTTTGTTGTTGATTCTCTCTTTTAATAGGAGATTAAATTCCTTCTAGGAAAAGGAAATAAATTTCTCTAAAGCTTATTTAAGTCCACCTTAAGTGGATTATTAAATCAACCTTTAGAGAGAAATTTATTCAACCTTGCAAGAAAGAAAGAGAGCTTAGAGGATATTTATTCCCTCTCCTCTAGCAATCTTCCTCGTCTCGCCTGTGCAAATGATCGCTTTTCGTTGCTTCTAGGTAAGAAAAGGTTAATTTTCTTGTCTTCTTGATTTTCATGAATCTTTGGGGCTTGAATTTTGGCTCAATGGGCATCACAGACTCTTGATGGGATCCCCTGGGAAGCCACGACATGATCCTTCATTTTTTTTTGTGCGCTAGGGCGTGATCAGAAAAGGGAATCAGGCCAGGCTGTGGGGCCTGGTGAGTTGGCTGGGTCCTGCGGTTTTGGGCCTTTACCTTTTTTTTTTGAAAAACCAGGCTTGGGCCCGTGGGAGAAGAAGATGGGGCGCCTGCCCCCACTTGGTTGAACTGGGCTATGAAACCCCTGGGCCGAGAGAAGGAAAAGGGGAACTAGCACGGGCTGGGTTCCCTGACCACTTTTTTTTTTTTTTTTTTTGATTGGCCCAATTGGCCTTCTTGTGCGGAGAGAAAAATGATGCCCTGGGCCGTGAGGCTGAACCCTTTTTTTTTTTTTTTTTTTTTTTTTTTTTTTTTTTGAAACCCTTTAATGAATCTTTCTTGTGCTTTTTGTAGAATTTTCTCTAGCATGTCTTCCTCAAGACATAAGAATGATGATGGTGTGCCTCCTTTGTACCGTCAAGGCGGGTCTTTGAGCAAGGTTGGCTACTTTAAGGCTGCTCACTTCAAGATCAATTCTAATGATTCCTTTAGAGACTTCCTTGAGACATATTGGCATGCCATTCCATCGGGAGTGCGTGTGAAGCGGGTTAAGGATGGTAGCAGCCGTGAGCCATGCGACGGGGGTCGGAGAGCCATCAAGTTCCATCCTTACTATTTTGTGTTAGGGTTTACTTTTCCCATGCCGCGCTTCTTCCAAGAAGTGTTCTGCTCCATGAAATGTGCGCATGCCCAGTGTTCCCCAAATGCGATTCGAGTGATGGTGGGGTTCCATAATTTGAGCCAATTCTTTGACTTGGGACTAACCTCCAATGAATTTTGGTATTTCTTTGACATAGGTTGTATTGATGGAGTTGGGCAGCTGCGGTCTCGTCATAGACTTTTTGACAACTCGAGTAAGGGAGATCATGACTAGGCCAAGGAGACTTTGGAGATAAGTGGTGAGTGAGAGTCTGATCATTCTCCTGAGCTGCGTGTGCCAACAATTTTTATATCCGGTAAGCAGGCTGCTTTAATTTTTTCTGACTGCTTGATTTTAATGCTAAACTGCTTTTCAATTTTTTGATTGTTTTCTGCTACCTTTGTAGATTCGGAATTTGGCTCAACTCCTAAGGTCTCCCCGGACATGAAGAAAGTGCATGTTGCTCTGGGTATCCCCTCTGAGTATCGTGAGTGGCACTGGCTGCTAAGTCCTATTCGTAGGAAGAAAGATGGATTGCCCCCAAAGGAAGAGATTAAACGAATCAAAACAGCAGCATTGGTTCGTCCTATCACTGTGGTGGAGCCTGCTGCCAATGATAGCGGAAGAAAGAAGCATTCTCTGCCTACCCAAGAAATGCCTGCTGAAAAGAAAACAAGGATCGTTCGTGGGGGTTCATCGACTGCTCAAGAGGTGTTTGATGAGAAGAGGCCGAAGACTTCTTCTGCTGCTCGCGAGGGTTCACCAGCTGCTCCCAAGCTTGTGATTGACTTAACTTCTTCCAAGAACGAGAAAAAAGAGACTGTCGGATCTATGCCAGCAACGCTTGCTGTTCCGAAAGCTGTTAGTTCGATTGCTGATAGGATTGCTCAACGTAGAAGTTCATCGGTGCCTCCAGTGCTGAAGTTTGTGCTAAAGCGTTCGCTTGGGGTTAAATCTGATTCTCTTTCGGAAAGGCTTGCTACTATGAAGAGTGGAAAGACACCTTCTCCTGCTAAAGTAGGGCCAAAACTTGTCCATTCCGCTGCTAAGACTAAGTTGCCTTCTGAGAAGAGAGAGACTGCTTGCGCCAGTGGTCGCTATAAACCCGCCAAGTCTAATTCTAAGGAAGCTGCTGAGATTTGTGCTCTTTTGAAACCAGACCTTCTTGAGGATATGGACGTGTGTGCTAAATCTGTTGACGGCGTTAAAGGGATTATTGGTCCAGGCTCTTTTGTGAAGCACACGCCTGAGTACAGGAGGGCTGCTCTGCTGACCATGATGCAGAAAACGGCGATTTTGGTAGTCGAGTCCATGGTCCTTGATCAAGAGGATACCAAGGCTGCCAAGGAGGTGGCAAGGTCTATGGCTGCTGAAGCTTATTCCTCGGTCGAGAAAGTTAAAAAATTGGAGTCTGAACTTGCTGCTTTGAAAGGGTATAATATCTCTGCCCTCACTTCTCTACAACTTGAGACCGCTCGCCAAGAGATCACGAACTTGAAGGCTAGGCTTGACGCGACTCAAGTAAAATATGAAAGTGCAGAGAAGAAGATTGAACGTTACATACCTCAGATTCAGGATCTCGAACGTTCCATTTCTGAATTCGTGCTCGTCTGCTTGAGGAAGTTGAGCAGTTAAAAGGTGAGAAAGCTGGGTTTGAGGCTTCGCTGACTCAAAATCAATCTGACTTCTACAAACATGGTTATGTAGATCATCTCTTTGGACGGCCGTCTGATTTTGAGTTTTCTGAAAAAGACTTCGAGACCTTCTCTAGTTCTCCAGAGGATTTGTTCGCCTTTACTTTCGAGTAATCTATCGGTGAAATAGTTGGAGATGGGGGTGCCCACGGAGGGGCAGCCGGGAGTGAAGCGCCGGATGGTACCACTGCTGGGGATGTTGTGGCTGCCGAAGGTGTGACGACTGAGCAATCGTCGAGTGGCCAAGCTGCTGAAGAGTAGTCTTCTAAGTAGCCTTTAGGATTTATTTTTCCTTGTTGCTTTTGTTTTGCCTGAACTCCTTCAGTCTTTGCTAATTGTTTATCAATTTTGTTAGAAAATTCAATAAACTTGCTTCCTTCGCTTTCCTCCATCTTCGCTTCTTTTGTTCATGCCCTAACCTTTAGACTTTATAGACCAGTGGCCGACATACTACTTTTTTATAAGCAGACAAGCCGCGTAGTCTATGAAGCTGTGGGTGTTGGGGTAGAACTTTGCAAAGTTGCTAGCCATAGGGTCGGCAACCGGACGCCTTACTTACTGAAGCAGACGAGTCCGCGTGACCACTAGGCTGTTTAACCTTGGCTTTCTCCAATTCCGTAGGTTGTGTAGCAAGTTTCACAACACTTTAGGATTTGGTGTAAGTCATTCTGCTCTTGGCAGATGTGAAGTTTATCAACTACGTAGCATGTCGGTAGTGGATAAAACTTTGTATACGCATATTAACTTGTTTAACCTTTCACAAAAATGTGCGGTTGTTTAAGTCTAGCGTAGCTTTACTGCTCGAAGGGCAAGCCGTAGGCAGTCTTCTAGAAATCGTAGGCTACTTTAGTGCACTCGGTAGCAACTTTAGATTCCCAGGGCAATCGTCCATCGGATGTGCTGCACAATGTGCCCCCTCCGTTTCTAGGGCCCGGTTCCCTGCGGATTAGGCCAAGGGACCAAAAAATCCTTCAATTAGCTAGGTCTTGAAAAAGACCATTGTGGCTACTTTTAGGAATCCCGGCGCAAGCCATTGCGCATCTAGTTATACTAGGGCAGCCAGGCTCATCCACGTCTGGATATTTGGAGTGTAAATTTTATCTTCCCGCTTTGGGGAGCATGGTTGATCCATTGGGAATGCAATTCTTGTGGTGAGTCCCTAAGAAAGACGCAGTCTTCCTTTGATGTGCAGGAGATGACAAGTTGTTACAATCAAATCAAATTGTAAAAAAAGTTCCTTATTGAAAAACAAGTGAACAAATAACTTAATTGTAAAAGATTGCATAACAACTGGATAGTCCTCGGCTCGTGAGGTGGTGCCCGTTGAGCTGCTTGTGTCTTCGGGTCTTGATATAGTTGGAGATCACACATGGTACTTTCTCAAGTTGTAGGCGTTCCATTGCTTTTCGATCTCCTTGTCGTTCATAGTAGCAAGGGTATAGCTTCCCTTGCCGCCTACTCTGCTGATCTTGTAAGGCCCTTCCCAAATAGGGTCTATCTTCTTTGATCTCTCTCTACGAGCAGTGATGAAAGCCTTTCTCAGGACTAGATCTCAGGGTTGAAATTGCCGGACTTTGGCCTTTTTGTTGCAACTAGAGAGGAGTTGCTGCTGGTAGAATGCGATGCGAGTTATGGTCTGCTCGCGCCTCTCCTCTGCTAGATCTAGGTTTGTGGCCATCTCTTTTCCGTTCCGCTCGACATCTGGCAGCAGGGTGATGATGCTTGGCAAGATGATGTTGGGAGGAATGATTGCTTCCGAACCAAACGCCAAAGAGAAAGGGGTTTCTCCGGTTGCTCGCCGTTTGGTGGTGCGATATGCCCATAGACATCCGGGGAGTTCATCTGGCCACTTTCCCTTTTTGTCGGTGAGGGATTTTTTGAGGTAGTCGAGGATCGTCTTGTTAGAAGCTTCGGCCTGCCCATTGCCTTGTGGATACCTTGGTGTGGACATATGTTGCTTTATGCCATATTTTTGGAAGAATCTTGCCAAATCTTTGCCCACAAATTGCGGGCCGTTGTCAGTGACGATGGACTGAGGGATGCCAAAGCGGCAAATGATGTTCCTCCATATAAAGCGCTCTATGTCCATTTGAGTTGTTGTTGTCACAGGCTCCGCTTCTACCCATTTGGTGAAGTAATCAGTTGCTACGATCATCATGCCGCTGCCGCCAGTAGCGGGTGGCAGTGCTGGTACAGGCTTGTAACGTTGGCAGCGGTCGCATTTTTGTACTAACTCCTTAGCATCCTGATGCATGGTAAGCCAATAGTAGCCTGCATTAAGAGCCTTTTGTGCTAAAGATTGGCCTCCAGAATGATTTCCACAAACGCCTTCATGGATTGAACTTAGGACCTTCAAGTCATCGGGAGGTGCCAAACAACAAAGATGTGGTCCGGTGTAGGATCTTCGAACTAGAATGCCATTCCACATATAATAGCGTGCTGCTTTGGTTTGGAGTTTCCTAGACTCCAATCTTTCTGTGGGGAGTGCGCCGTTGACCAAGTAATCTATAATAGAACTTTGCCAATTTGGAGTTACACTAACTTGTGACACTTCAGCTGCCGGCTCTGCCTCTATGCTCGGCTTATCTAGGTATTCCACCGGAATTGAACATTTGAGCTGGTGATCGAGGGCGGAGCCTAGACCGGCTAGCACATTTGCGTGGGCATTTTCTGTTCGTGGAACTTGAGTGAGAGTGTAAGTTTGAAATGCCTCAAGCTGCTTGCGTACCTGTTCTAGATATTGCGCCATCCTTGGATGTTTTGCCATGTATTCCCCAGTGGCTTGGCTAGTAATCAGCTGAGAATCGGAATAAATCGCAAGCTTCTTCACTACTTTGTCTTTTGCCATTCGGAGGCCTGCTAGTAAGGCTTCGTACTCTGCTTCATTATTGGATGCCTTGAAGCCTAAAGTGATCGCCTGCTCAAGCATCGAGCCATCTGGGGTAATGAGAACCACGCCTGCTCCCGAACCTTTTTAATTGGACGCGCCATCGACATGTAAATGCCAAATATCTCCATTGAGGGAAGCAGGCGAAGCTAAGGTATTGGCTGCTTCTTGCACATTGTTGGGCTTCTTTGCTGCGTTGCCTAGGCCGGGTACAAATTCTGCTATAAAATATGCTAAAGCTTGGGCCTTTACCGCCGTACGGGGTCGGAAGACTAAACCATGTTGGCCTAGTTCAAGTGCCACTTCATCACTCGTTGAGAAGCATCCGGACCATGCAAGATGGATCGTAGAGGATATTGAGTCATGACGATGACTGTATGAGCTTGAAAGTATGGTCTAAGTTTCCGAGCTGCCACAACTAGAGCCAAAATTAATTTTTCGATCTTCGAATATCTTGTTTCCGCATCGAGAGAAGCTTTAGAAGTGTAGAATACCGGCAGTTGGGCCCCCAACTCTTCTCGTATGAGGGCATAGCTCACTGCCACTTCGGAGATTGCAACGTAGATGTATAAATCCTCTGCAGCTTCCGGCTTAGATAGTAATGGAGGCGATGTGAGATACCTCTTCAGGTTTTGGAAGGCTTTTTCACATTCTTCATCCCATTTATCACGTTGTGCCCTCTTGATGGATTTGAAGAAAGGCTTGCATCGATCGGTAGACCGTGAGAGGAAATGGTTGAGGGCGGCTTCTCGTCCAGTCAAGCTTTGGATTTCCTTCAAGGTTGTGGGAGACTTCATTTCTAGAATTGCTCTAATTTGCTTAGGATGCGTTTCAATCCCTCGTTGGATGACTAAGTATCCTAGGAATCGACCTGAAGATACTCCGAATGTGCATTTGGTAGGGTTGAGCTTCATTTTGTACTTTCTAAGGATGTCGAATGTTTCCGCCAAGTTGCGAATGTGGTCTGACCGCTGCTTACCTTTTACCATGATGTCGTCGACATAGACTTCCATGGAAACCCCAATTTTCTTCTTGAACATCATATTCACTAACCTTTGGTAAGTTGCTCATACGTTCTTGAGGCCAAAAGGCATGACCTTGTAGCAATAAGTACCTCGTTCGATCACAAACGCGATTTTTTCCTTGTTGGGCTCGTACATGGCTATTTGGTTGTAGCCAGAGTATGCGTCCAAAAAACTGAGCAGCTGGTTTCCAGAAGTTGAATCTACCAAAAGATCGATTCAGGGGACTGGGTAAGGATCATTTGGGCATGCCTTGTTGAGGTCGGTATAATCTATGCAAACCCTCCACTTGCCCTTCCCTTTCTTCATAACTAGCACAACGTTGGCGAGCCATGCAGAGTGTGCTACCTCTTCTATGAATCCGGCCTCGATGATCGCTACTCGTTCGGGCGCAAAATGCCTTCTTTTATGGATCACTGGCTTAGCAGCGGGATCAACATGTAACTTGTGGCAAGCCACTTTTGGGTCTATACCGGGCATGTCGGATGGTGACCATGCAAAGATGTCTAGGTTCTTTCTAAGGAAGATAGTGAGTTCTTCCTTCTCGGCCGGGCTTAATCGAGAGCCAATTCTAGCAGTCTTTTCCGGCTGCAGTGGATCGAGAATGATTTCTTCAACATCTTCTTCAAGTTTCCATCCTATCTCGTCTGCTTGAGCACCATCTTCTCGATCCACTTGCTGTAATTGCTATTTGGTAGCTTCATCATCCTTTTGGATATCAGTAACCTCCACGGGAGTAAAGGTCTTCTTCTTTGATTCTTTCAACATTTGCACAGTGCATCGTCGGGATGCGGCCTAGTCGGACTTAATCTTTCCAATTCCTCCTCCCGGGATGAGGAAGTGGATTTTTTGGTACTTGACGGAAGTAACGACGTCTAGCTTGATCAACAAAGGATCCCGTTGTAAGGAGATGGATCACTTATGATTGTGAATGTTTGCTTCGAGACAACTGGCGATGCTTTCACATCAAGTGTGATTTGGCCGATTGCAGTTGAAGTGTGTCCATTGAATCCAGTGAGTACCTCTGCTCGACGTATTATTGTGCTTTCCAAACCCATTTTCTGGATGATTGAGAGTTGAAGCAGGTTGACTGCACTTCCATTGTCAACCATCATTCGGTCGACTATGGCATGGGCTATTTGGACAGATATCACTAGTGCGTCATCATGTGGGAAATCAACGCCTTCTACGTCCTGCTCAGTGAAGCCAATAATGGGTCCAGGTTGTGTTTTGACTGCTTGGACTTGTGAGATCAGTAAGGCCTGCTGGATCTTCCTCTTCTTGGAGTTGTTAGTGGCCCCCAAATGCTCGGATTCGGCAAAGATACCATTAATCCGAATTGTCTTGGTCGGTGGCTCCTCATCATCATCAACATTCCTTCTTGGCTGTGCAGCTGGCTTGTCCAAATATTTATTGACCTTGCCTTCTTTCACGAGCTTTTCTAGATAATTCTTCCAAGTGAAACAGCTGTCAGTAGTGTGACCTGGACCTCGGTGGAATGCACAATATTTGGTGTGGTCCAACTTGGAAGTATCTCCTTTTGATTGTTTCGGCAGCTTGAACCATGGCTTAATTTTTTACGTCGCGAAGGATTTGATGGATCGGAATTGAGAACTTTGAGTAATTCTTGGTTATAGGGCCTTCTTTGGTTGTTGGCCTATCCCTCCGCTTGGCCTCTTGTCTGCTCTTGCTGGGCCGTTTTCCATATTCCTTTCCTTGAGCTGCTACTAATTCTTTTTGAGGCTGCTCGTGTGCCTTTTCTGCTCGCCGAACCTCGTCCTAAAGCGCATGCTTCTCTGCTAAAGCGAAGGAATCTGCTAGAGTCAAGTCTTCTTTCATGATCATTTCTCCAAATAGAGGATGATCTGTTGGGAGGCCTTTTTGAAAGGCTGCACTAGCTATTGAGTCGTCGCATCCAACGATCTTCGCCTTCTCTGCTTTAAACCTCTTTACGTAATCGCAGAGCGACTTCTTTGGGTTTTTCTTCACGTTGAACAAGTGATCGGATTTTTTCTTGATCAAGCGGTAAGATGAGTATTCTTTAGTGAAAACCAAGGAAAGATCATCAAAATTCTGAATGGATTGTGGTGGCAGGGTGTGGAACCAATCTTGCGCTTCGCCTTGCAAAGTGGTGGCGAATATTTTGCACATGAGAGCGTCATTATTCCGGTAAAAGACCATCGCGCTTCGGTAGTGCTTCAAGTGCCTTTCTGGATCTCCATCTCCTTTGCAGGACGTGAAGTGCAGCATGCTAAACTTGCGTGGAGGCTCCGTTTGTTCGATCTCATCCGTGAAAGGTGACCTGCTTATGTTGGTCATATCCCGTCGTAATGTTTCATCGGCCACTTTATTGCGTTGGAACACACGCATTTGTTCATTGAAAAGTCTTTCTACCTCCTCTTGAATTTGCCTTTGTTGGGGTAGCGGAGCCCTCGGCTGCCCCAAGTCTTGGCCTACCGGTCTAGGCTGCTCTTCCGGACGCTCTACTTGTTGTTGCCTCGACTGCCTAGCTGGCGAAGGATTTCTTCGTAGGCCGCTTTTTGAATTTGAAGCGGATCGAGTGACCGCTTCTCTCCGTGCGTCACATCGCTTCATTCGAAGTGAAGTGGAAGATACTCCTTGCGGGCTTAACCGCGAATGAATGCTTTTCCTAGAAGGCTGCTCATGTGGTTCATCAAAACGTAGCCCCAACCTTGAATGTATACTTGCCCGCGGGCCTAATCGAGAATGCACGCTCCTCCTCGCGCTAAGACGAGAGTTTATGCTATCTCGGGGACCCAATCGGGATTGTGCTCCACCCGACTGGTCGGTTTGATTGATTGGCTGCTTGCCAGGACGTTGCCGAAAAGGTTCCTCGTCTGCCCTCGTCCTTCTTCGGGACACGTCATCTGGGGCACGTTGGATCTCGGTGCGTTGCAAAAGTTGATTCACCAAGGTTGTTTGTTGTGCTAGGGCACTCGTCAACTCCATGACTTGTCGGGACAAGTGTTGCTCGCCACTCAAATTGGAAGAACTTGGAAGGAATATACCCCCTTGAACAGTGGAAGGTGATTGAATCCGGGCACGAGGTTTGAGTTGGGAAGTGTTAAATCCGTGAAGAAAGGTTGTGAAATCACCCCCAGCTCGAAAGTTGGTCCGGGTAGTTGAAATGGTCTCGAGCCGACTGAGGCTGCTTGGGAAACCATAGGAGCAGGCTGGGCTGCGGGAGCAGGTTGGGCTGCAAGGGAAGGCTTGGTCACGGGAACAGGCTGCTCAATACGTGAGGCACGCGAATTTGAGGCTCAGGCCGTGGCTTTGAGGGCATCGGCCTTGTGCGGTACGGCTTGGACTTGCCTTGGTGGCACGATTTGGGCCATAGTAGTGGTGCCATGGACCTCGTCGCAGGTGGTCACTGCGGTGGTTTCCATGGTGGAGCCTCGTGGTAGTGGTGCCGTTCCCCCTAGAACCACATTCAATCTCGTAGATCGCCGCGGTCCCATTTCTTGAATGTTCAAATTGTCACTTGTGGAATTTTTTAGATTTCTAGCCATTATATATTTTTTGTTTTTTTTATACGCTTTATCAAAGAACTGTTGCAAATAAAAAATTCTAATAATAAAAACGTATGAAAAATACAAATGGACTAGAAATTAGAGAAAAAAACCTTTTTTGTGCGAGAGTCTTTTTTGAGCGTAGATTTCTTCTCTCAATGAAAGCACCAATTTGTGGATGCAAATTTTCTCCTCTTCAATCTCGGACGATTTTGCACCTACAAAACAACTAGCACCTTAGGTTAAGGCCAAAAGCCTCACGCGCCCATGATGATTGGGGGGGGGGGGGGGCTTTGGCTGAAGAACCTCCAATGCCAAAGTTAGAATTTTAGAGAGAAAGAGTGTTTAGAGTATTTGGGATTTTTTGCAAGTGAATTGGAATGACTTTTTGGTGAGAATAGGTACCTATTTATAGGATTGAGCTTGCTCATTTTCCCCAAGATGTGGCCGGCCTTAGTGGGTTTTGGTGGTTATGGTTTTGGCTTAATTAGCCAATTTATTGGCTAATTAAGTATGGAAGAAGTAAATGGGAGGTTACAAAATTGTTTATTTGTATGAATGGGGTAATAAAATGGAGAAAAGTGAGAAAGGTGAGGACGAATGGGAAGTGGCCGGCCATTACCTATTTTTAGGGTGAATGGGATGTATTTTGTGATTAATTGGGTAATTTAATTGATATTTAATGGATTAATTGGGTAATTAATCCTTTAATTAACCAATTAACATTATTTTGTAGGTTACCTTGCAAAAAGGGATTTGATGAGATGGACTTTGAATTGGTTACCTCTTTTTGGAGCATTTTTTACTTTGTTGAAAGTTGATTGTCTGCTGCTCGCGCGTAGAAATCCCGGTGTACCTCAGGGGTAGTTTGGTCATTTTTTGCTAAAATGTCCACGTGTTGCCTTATGATTATTTTTGGCTCCACACTACGGTTGTCCTGTGCTGATCAAAAGATGGAATTGAGCAACAAAGTTTGTACATAAACCACGTAAGGCCGGGGGAGGGTGCCTATTGGCCACCTTTTGTTTGCCACTGTGACTTGTGAGTATTGAGACAGGTTTTTAATTTGTCTTTCTTCATGTCTTTGAACGCTTTGAATTATTTTTCGCGGAAGGTAAAGTTGCTGTAGTTGGGTTTTCTTTTTCATCATCTCTTTGATGATTAGGAAAGGCTGTACACAATACTCCGGAGTACCATAAGTTTTCAATAACTTAATAAATCTCATTCATCTCAAATATCCGGTTCTCTTTCTTTGATATATTATCAAGCACTCACTTCTTTCTCTTCTTTTTACAAGTCCATTGTTAGTACTTCTAGAGAAACTCAAAAACAGATGGAGTGTATCACCGGTATCTTGCACATGTGCCTCAGATTGTTAACATTTTCTTCTCCATCATCTGCTGCAGCTGCTGCTGCGGGTGACGATGATGATGATGGTATTGAAGCTATAATCCGCCCTCATCTGAACGGGGAAGGTAAAGTTGCTTGAGTTGGGTTTTTCTTTTTCAGCTCTTTGATGATTAGGAAGGGCTGTATATGTACGATGATAGGATTTTTCCCACTTACGAAAAGAGGTTAAAATCACATGAAATACTTGCAAGAATATTGTAGTATAGATGGTCATGCAAGGTTGTTCTCCTCAAGGACTATTTGAATAATTTATGTAGAAACAATTCCTAATTAACTACTTAGAACTGAAAATTGAGAAAAGAGATTTTGGAATTGGATAATATTAAAAACTGATTTTAATTAAAAACTAATATAATAAAAGAAAAGAGTTTTAAATACCAATTTATAAAAGCACTAGGGTTCCACCATCACCTAGCAATCCTATGAATTTCTACCAATTACTTATGATCTACACATGCCACTTTGAAGGTTAGGTTTTCCTACTATATATTCTCCTCGTGATATTCAAGCAATAACGTATATCTAACATGCAATCCGTCTGTGATATTCAGATCAAATATGAACATGCAAGATCATTAAATTCTATGAAAACCTTTTGAAAAACCATGCAACCCTAAGAGCGTGATATTCGTCTTAGGTGAAATTACAATTACCAATCACAAGAAGCAATACTCAATCCTCCGGTGATATTACAACCGAATTGCATCCAATTACTTGTCTAAACATCCTAATGATGGCCAGTCATCATGACAATTAGATAGTTTAAAACAGTGATTAATAATTTAAAGCAAGCATGCAATCAATCATAAGCAATTAAATAAAAATTACATATTCATGCTAAGGCTCAAGGCTTCGCCCTAGCAAAAGAAAATTAGCTACGCATATTCATAATTAAAATCATAGAAAATATTATTAAAATGAATAACAATGACAACACCTTGAATTAGAAGATCCCAAAACCTTTGAAAACCCTAGCAATTCTTGCCTCCAAAGTTGAATGAAAAATAATAATCCCCCAAAGACTAAGCACGGCCAAGCAATATATGTGATAAGCCTTCACACAAACCCTAAGACCTCGGTCTCTTATGCCAACTAGGAAATTAATTAAATAATAATAAAATATCTTAGAAAATAAAATCATAATTAAACTAGGAAAATCTGCATAGAAACTGTACAACCACGTTTTAGCCTCAGATATCCTCCAAATCCGGCCCATAATAGCTTGTTTTGAAGATCAGGATGTTCTGAACACATCTCCAGAAGGCCACGAACCCATCCGACATCATCTTTGGATCCAAAAACGCAATTCAAGCCTAAAACGTCACTATTTCAGCACTGTGCATATCTCCTTTATTCTATCGCCAGAAAATCACCGCTTGGTAGAAAAATATGATATTTTGATACAATCAAGCCAAGTGACTCACGAACGTCCTCCAACTAGAATTACTCCAAAATTTGTCCATTTGCTTATGTTTTGCTCCAGAGGAAGTCGAAAGTCCTATATTGAAAATACAATTCAAAGTATCAAAATTCCTCCAAAATAATAACCAAAATACACTAAGAATAGGGTTAAATATATTATATAAAATCTATTCATCAAAATACCCCCAAACTGAACTTTTTGCTAGTCCTCAAGCAAAACAAATCTAGAAAACAAAAATAAAAACTAACGAACTAAAAACCTAAATAAAACTTAGCTAAAACAAAATTTCCACTTTCAAGTTGCAATCCATAGAAAATGTTAAGAATCAAAAAATCTTTTCAAAAGCTGAACCAACATAGTTAGAAAAGAATTCAGAAATTTCCTTTGGTGTAAAATGAACCAACATAGTTAAGGAGACTCGACTAAAACCCTTACCTCTCGTCCTTCTTTATTTCACACATACTAACTTTAAATATAATTATTTTTACTTTTCTTTTCGATTTTTTCCCTTTTTCACACTTTATTTTTAGTAACAGTAGTGGTCGTGCAATGTTAGTTCCCTTAAGCTTTTGATCCAACCCATGTAACAAGCTTTATGTCAATGACTCCCAAACCACTAAGACTTTAGGGCACTAGGTGTAGAATACCCCTAAGGACTTACTAACCCGAGCTGGAAAGGCTACGAAACCAACTACCACCCTGCCCCATGCCAAAACTCTATCGTTTAACGCGAGAATCATCGCTGATTAGGCAGGATTGGCCCGGTTACTAGGCAAAGCCTCGGGTGGAACAATTATTGCTTTATTTATAACAATAACTAAACTTTATCTTATATATAACAAAAATTAAAATACGCTTAGACAAAAAGTAAGTGTCTCAATCTCACTCCCCACAAACCATGTTGGTGTGATGTGCAAATTTTCAAAGTATAATTCATGAATTAGTGTCTAAGCAATGATAAATAGAAAAGACTCTAATGTGGGATTAATCTTCACCATGTCCATTTGTTCTAACGTTTAAAATAATCTATGGATATTAACTTAAAAAAATGAAAATTTAGCTGACACAAAAAATTTAAAACTAAAAATTCTTATTTCCCACCCCCAAACTTAAATCACACTTTGTCCTCAAGGTGTGGAAAATAAACTGAAGACAGAGGAACAGAAACATAACTACTAACTCCTAGAAAATGTAGAACGACTATCAAAGATAAAGAAAATACCCTAAAAAAAATAAAATAGGAAACAGAAATAGAAAAACAATAAAATAAAATAAAATAAAACAGAAAATAAAAGAAAAGGAAAAAGAAATTGACACACCAGAGATTCGAAGGGGGGGGGGGCTGTGAGATTGCTAAAGTGCGCTGACAAAAATTGTGGAGAAATAAAACACTAATGGACACCTCGGGAATTCGAAAGCAGGACCGGGTAGCTGGGAACTTGCGAAGATGCGCTGGCCAACATGGACAAGTTCAAACGCGTGTGTAATCTTAGCAACAGCTACAATATAAGCTGGTGTAGCAGCTGCATTTGTCATTTGAAAAACCCTAGCTATTCTGGAACACGCATTGGATCCCCTTCCACTAGCCTCGAGCCAGAGCCAAACGACTCTCTTCTGTCCATTCCCATCTCTTTTGCAGACAGAGAAGAGTAATAATGTTATTTGTGAACCTCGAAGCATCTCGTTCTCTCTAGAAAAATGAGAGACATCTCTCATTGCTCTCATTTCAAAACCCATCCATCTCAGCCCTCTCTCTCTTTAGAAAATCCAAAGAGACTCTCTGGGTGGTCCTCCCATTTCCAAAACTCTCAATCCCGGCCATCAATTCAAACCTTCATTTCACAGCAACACTTTCATCCTCGCTATGCACTGCTCCCGTTATGCAACCAATAACCCAGCCTTCTACACATCTCCGTGTCTCTCGAACCCAACCATGGTGGCGTGAGTTGAAAAGCTGAGATGCATGAAGGTAAATCTCTCTCAAATCTTTTGGTTTCATTTGCGGATTTATTTGTTCATCTGTGTGAGGAGCCCCAGTAGTTGCAAATTCGAGACAAACAACACAAGAAAAACACCCTGAGTCGCCATCTCTTCTCAACCAGACTATGTGTCTCCCAAACCTCAAGCCATCACGGATTCGAGTTCCATTCATGCAAATCGAGACCATTTCGCACATGCAACGGTAATCATCTCCCACTTGGTTCAATATACATGTCTCTCTGCTGACGAAAAATTTCTTGAGAGCAATTTTTCATGATGAGTCTCTGTAGTAGCTTACACTGATGTTCTTCTGCATTAGGTACCCGAGATGCACAAAAAGAATGAAGAGACTGACTCAAATAGTCCCCAAACTCACGGATCTGCAAATTTTGAGGTAGAAACCGTAACCCTGTTGACTGATTGATTGTGATCTGGTATTGTAATAATAAAACCACTACTGTGACTGAAAAATAACACTCAAATCCAACGTAGAACTGCGAGGAAACAACTTGAAGCTGCCTGATAGGATTTTTACCACCTGCGCAAAAAAGGGATAAAAACACTTAAAATACTTGCAAGAGAAACAAGGTTATTGTAGTATAGTTGGCTTGCAAGGTCGTTCTCCACAGGGATTAAATTAAAAAGATTAAAGCGAAATCAATTCTCAACTAATTAATTAACACAAAGATTTTGAGAAAGGTGATTTAATGACCTAAATTAATTAAAACGAATTTAATTAAAAAGATTACTTAAAAACTGCAATTGTAAAGAAAAAGAAAGCAATAATTTTGTAGAATTCAAGATGAGAAAAAACTAGGGTTCCGCCGTCACCCTAACAATCCTATGTAACTCTCCTAATTCCTCATGAATTACACATGCATATTTTGAAGGTTTGATTTTCCTAAAGTATGCCCTACTTGGGACCCCAACATAGAACGTATATCTAACATGCAACCCGTCCATGGCGCCCAGATCGAATGTGAACATGCAAGACTCATTAAGTTTTGTGAAAACCTTTTGAAAAACCATATAACTCCTAAGACGTGTCGTCCATCCTAAGTAGTTACACATGTTAACCACAAGAAGCCTTAGCCAATTTTAGGGACAGCCCTCCGCCAAAATTGCATCAAATTACTTTTCTAAATATCCTAATGGTCGCGAATCACTAAGACAAATAGATAGTTTAAAGCACAGTGATTAACAATCCAAAACTCGCATGCATAAATTCATAAGGAATTTAGAAAGAGACTACATATTCTTGCTAGGGATCATGGCCTCACCCTAGCAAAGGAAAATTAGTTACGCATATTCATAATTAAAATCAACATAATTATATTGAATGAATAGGAATGAAAACACCTTGAATTAGAAGATCACAAAGCTTTGAGAACCCTTGCAATCCTTATTAAACTAGGAAAACTGCACATAAACTGCAGTCACGTTCTGGACCTAATTCAGCTCCAAAACTGGCCCAAAATAGCTGGATTTAAAGTTTGAACTATTCTGAACACTTCTCCAGAAGGCCACGAACCCATCTGAGGTAATCTTGGGCTCCAAAAACACAGTTTAAGCCCAAAGCCGTCACTTTACTGCACCGCGCACTGCTTCTTTAATAAATCGCCAGAAAATAATCGCCTGATAGAAAAATCCCAAATTTTGACACGAACAAGCCAAGAGACACATGAACGTCCTCCAATTTGATTTACTCCAAAATTCGTCCGTTTGGTCATGTTTTGCTCCAGAGGAAGTCGAATGTTCTATATTGGAAATATAGAGCAAAGTATCAAAATTCTACCAAAATAATCACCAAATTATATTAAGAAAAGGGTAAAACATATAATATAATATTGACTGATCACTGCCGGTCTAGTGGTCCCAGAAGGCAGAATAAAAGGCAAATGTCTCGACCTCGTGTATATACTGGAATCTGGACAATAGTAGCCAAGGGAGATGGACCGGGACATCACAGGCGCACGCTTCAACGGACAAATCCTGAAGAAAAAAAATTTTGAACCCCATATCTATGCATCTGGGAGGTAAAATTTCATAACCCTGCAAAGTTTAAATGTTGTAGATCCGGTAATAAAAAATGTACTCAGTTCTCTGGTGTATGGATATGTGATTGAACTGTGCTCTGCATCCATGCATTACAAAACTGAGCTGCAGAAAACAACTCCTCAAAATTTATGCCATGGTACTGGATTTGCAACAATCACCCCCAAACTTGCATTTGTGAAATCTTTCCCTATGCATGGTTTAAGTTGATGTTTGGTAACCTTAAATGTGAAATCTTTGCCCTCAGCCTTGATGTCCACATTATCGTTCTAAAAAACTTTATTAACTAAAAAATGATCTTTCCATCAAGACTCCTGTTTCCCTGGAAATGACTTGAAATATTAACTTAACAACCACACTTTTGTACCCGGCTGCATTTTCTCACAACATGGACTGCCTTGCAAATGTTTATTCTTGCACTTGACAAATTGGTGTTTTTGGGCAATCTGGTTGCTTGGATCTATTTTTGATTTTTACTATCACACTTACGAATCACATTTGGTGCAAGATCCCACATCGCCCAGGGGTGTGGATCCTGTAAGCCTTATATGTATATTCCCATCTCTACCTAGCATAAGGCCTTTTGGGAGCTCATTGGCTTCGGGTTCTGTATGAACTCCAAAGTTAAGCGAGTTCGCGCGAGAGCAATCCCATGATGGGTGACCCACTGGGAAGTTCTCGTGTGAGTTCCCAGAAACAAAACCATGATGAAGTGGTTGGGGCCCAAAGCGGACAATATCGTGCTACGGTGGAGTCAAGCCCGGGATGTGGTGGGGGCCCGGGCCGGGATGTGACAATTTGGTATCAGAGCCAATCCCTGGCCCGAAGTGTGCTGACGAGGACGTCGGTGATGTGATTAAAGTTAAGCACACAAATTAAACTCTCTTTATATCAATTGTAGTATATGTATAAGTAGGGATCGTTCTTGGCCGGGGATTAGGTGGGCTTGCTAATCTAATGCAAACTGACTAAAAAATATAAAAACAAACTTAAAACACTTAACTAGACTCAAATAAACAAAACAAAACTCAAAAGACTCTAAATATACTAGTGTGACTCAAAACAGCTTCAAAACACTCAAAACTTCTTAAAACAACTTAAAACCTCAAAACATAACCTAAAACTCAACTTGGACGAAAATTGAAATAAACTTGACTCAAAACACACCAAAACACACAAATTGACAAATTCTAACTAATTTGACTCAAACAAGTGAAGTGGGGTTGATTTTAGAGTGAAACTAAGCTAAAACAAACAGAAACTTAAAACTAGACAGATTTGAACGAAATTGGGTTTTTGGAATGGATGATGGACTAGCTAGAGGTTTCCTTATCCACACATGATTTATATGTATATGACTCGACTTCCAGTTACATTTTCGTTAAATCATGAATGACAATGCCCCAGATTAACCGTGTCAATCATTAATTAACCCTCAGATTCTCCTAATTTCATTGAATTGGACGGACAACGCGTCTACAACCAAATTATTCTCATCAATTTCCCTACATGACATCATAATAGAGACACAATTAGAGATCATTACGTTCAATGAGAATCATAAGCATTGACGAGGCATTCATAACTATGACATCATATTACTCACGCCAAGAATTGGACTTAACACGATCGTACCAGCAACCTTTACTACTTGTGAACATAAGTTTGTAACGATTATGTGAAACGTACTTCTATTCTAGCATCAGATTTATGCATGCAAATTAAGTGTGCACCCTCAATCAACAAACACAAATAAGTTCTAATTTAAACAGTTAAGCCAATTGCATTCATAATTCAAGAATCTGTAACTGAAATTTATCAACTCATAACGCACATAAAATCATGGTTTCAAAGTATCCTCTAGCTAAAACGAGTTTAGCCTCTCATGATTACAGCAAGACAAAGGAAAAATAAATTAAACATCGAAAACAATAGGTAGCAAGCACCTAAGAACGCCCAGCAATCCAGATTGAGTGCAAACACGGCTCCTAGGGACTCCTCTTCTTCTCCTTGCTACGGCACAATGAGGATGGCAGGTGGTGTTTATGGGTGTGTGAAGGTGGTGTGGATGGGTGGATGGAATAGGTGAGTAGATGGGGAATTGTGGTGAGAGGGTGGTGACTGAATGAGGGGTGCGGCACATCTATTTATAGGGAGAGGAGGGCACGGTTTTGCAGAGGAGAAAGACTTATTTTGATGCAAATTCCAGTGGGAAAGGGATTGCACAATCCACTCCAACAAGGGTTAGGACCTGCGGCATGATAAGGCTTCTAGAAATAGTCTAGGCGCCAGATTTGTAGGGAATAAGATATGGCTTCTAGAAACAGGTTCTAGAGGTTCTAATGTAAGTGGGAATCCCTCTCTGTAGCTGAAAACAAGGTAGGATAGGATTAGGATAAGGTAAGGATAAGATAAGGTTGTTTGGATGAGATAAGATAAGGTTTTGGATAATGTTTGAGATAATGTTCCATATTTCTTGCTAACTTCTTATCTTCTTATCTTGACTTTATTTTCTCCATCTCTTTAGCTAATTCCTAGCCTCTTTTGATCTTCAAATTCGTCCATCCACCTTGCTTGAATCATAAGCTATCCATTATTGGCCCAAAATTGCTCTAGAATGCTCCAAATTGCCTCTTTTTGCATAATTTGTCATTAGGACCTGAAATTGCACGAAAGTGACTCAAAATACTAATTTAACTGAGAACTAAGAACGTAAATGCATGAAAACAAGCTAACTAAGTCGCATAAATATGCTCCAATCCCCTAAGGGGGGTGGATTGCAAGATCCCACATCGCCCGGGGGTGTGGATCCTGTAAGCCTTATATGTATATTCCCATCTCTACCTATCATAAGGCCTTTTGGGAGCTCACTGGCTTCGGGTTCCGTATGAACTCCGAAGTTAAGCGAGTTTGCGCGAGAGTAATCCCATGATGGGTGACCTACTGGGAAACTCTTGTGTGACTTCCCAGAAACAAAACCGTGAGGGAGTGGTCGGGGCCTAAAGCGGACAATATCGTGCTACGATGGAGTCAACCCGGGGATGTGGTGGGGACCCGGGCCGAGATGTGACATTTGGAGTCTTTATGGGCAGATCGCCAGTTGACGATCTGGTCACAAAATTGGCACGAGGCAAACCATCTAGTGCATCAACACGCATGCATTCTTGCTTGTCACCTTGATGTGTGGTGACTTCAAACAAACTGAAAACAACTGTTTGATCTTTAACCCTTAATGTTAATGTTTCCACTTCAACATCAATAAGAGTTCGGGCTGTTGCCATGAATTGAGCGATCACCTAGCTGGAGAATAATTGATGTTGGTTTTAAGTCCCCTTGTCCTAATCTCTGAATTAATAAGAGTTCGGGCTGTTGCCATCAAATTAATACTTGCACCCAAATCAATTTAAGCACTTTTAAAATTAGAATTTCCAATAGTACAAGAAATATTAAAACTCCTTGGATCTTTCTTCTTTGGAGGCAATTTGTGCAGTAAAACTGCACTGCTTTGTTCAGTGAGCACAATTTTCTCTGTTTCCACTAGCTTTTTCTTCTTGGTGCAAACATCTTTCAAAAACTTGGCATAGGAAGGAAACTTTTTAATGGCTTCCAATAGTGGTAAATTAATTTGAACTTTAGCCAAGGTCTGTATAAAGTCATTTTATTGCTGATTCTTAGCTTTAGAAATTAACCGTTCATAATAGGCAATTGAGGGTCATAAACACGCTCAGGAACCTGTTTTAGGATAGTTTCTGCATTAATCAGATTCTGTTTTGTTGCAGAATTTGCAGGTTCAACTGTTATTCTTACAATTTCTGAAGAATTTTGCACTGCTGGCTGATCGTTTTCGGTGCCATTTTCACGATTGTCATAACTTTTACCACACCATAAAGTCCGTATTGCAGAACAATCTTTTTTACCTCTTGGATTAGGCATTGTTTGACTAGGAAACCTTCCTTTCTCTATGTCTAAAATCTGGGTAGCGAGTTGTCCAAAATGTAACTTTAAACTTTTAATTGATGCCTCAATATTTTGAAATCTTTGATTGCTACCACCCATGAATGTTTGTGTTGTTGCTGCCAGTTTAGCCAGTTGATCCTCCAAGGATGGTTTGGGTGGCACAAAAGGTTTTTGTGCTTGTTGGAATGGTCTTGTGTTATTGTGATTGTCACCCCATTTGAAATTAGGATGATCCCTCCATCCTAGATTGTAACTGCATATGCATCATTCCTAGGCCTTTGATAGTTGTTCATCATATTAACATGTTTCTCAACTAGCTCCGGGTAGGATTCCTTGTACGGGCATGCCAATATGTCGTGTGTAGCCATGCTGCACATAGTGCAAACTGTTGCTGCAGGTGGTTGCTGCTGTGTTGAATTTGCTATTTGTTGCAACATAATATCAAACTTTGCATCAATTTTCTTCTCCATTTTTTCCATTTGTGCAGACATATTAGTAGAACCTGCTGATAATTCAAAAATGCCCCATTTCTGTGAATGTTCTGCTGTCCATTGTTGTGATTCTGTAGCCATCATATCAAACAATTCAAATGCCTCTCTTGCAGAACCCCCAACTGATGCATTCATTAACATGGCTTTTTGATGTAGGATTAAGCCCATCAAAGAAAATATTCATTTGTGTATCTGAATCAATATTTGCATGTGGACACTTTATGTACATCTCCGTATATCTCTCCCACGCTTCATGAAACTCTTCGTTTGGCTTTTGAGTGAATGTCATAATTTACCGCTTGTAATTCAATGTCCTGGATGCTAGATAATATTTGTTCAGGAATTTTGTATGTAATTTTTGCCAAGTAGTAATGCTATTACCCGGTAGAGTGAACAACCAAGTTTCTGCCTTACTACGATGCATGAACATGGGGAACACTTAACGTATCCCGTATCTGACGCGTAGGGATACTGATACGTTCAAGATACGTGTGGATACGTATCAGAATGAAGAGATACGTTCTTTATTAATGAGATACGCGTATCATACTGTCAAGATACGCATATCATACTTTTCGGATACGTTTCAAACAAAATCAGAGGATAATAAGAAGAAATCCACACAAAATCATGATTGATTCGAATAGATAACTGAAACGATTGTTTAACTAAAAGCAAAACGATTTTGAACCTTAGAAATCGTTTGCAACTGCTTTGTCCGTCCTTCATCTTTATCGTCTTCGTCTGCAACTGCTCTGTCGTCTCCATCGTCTGCATCATCTCCGTCTGCAACTGCTGGTGAGAACCTTCGACTTCGTTTTCACTTTGTTAATTTTGGAGCTTCGGTCTGATTGTAGAACCCATCTATGAAACTGAAAGAAAACTTTCCTGCTTTTCTTTTTTGTTTTTATTCGCAAAGCATCCTGCTTTTCTTTTCATGATATTTAGATTATAATATTTTATGGATATGCTTTTTGATGTATTTTTTAAAATCTTAAGTTAATATAAATTTCTCATGTAAGAATCTCGGTGTATACAATGGATTGACTCTTATTGTTTATATATTTGTTAATTTAGGAAAATGAATCACCCTGATAATCATGCGAATGATAATGCTAATTTGGATGAGATTGTTGAAAATTATAATGCTCCATTGTGGAAGTATGTCAAAAAGCTCGAAAGAGTGGAAAATGGAAGAGGAGGTACTGTGTTTCAATGCAACTATTGTCAAAAGATTTTCAGAGGATCCTATTATAGGGTCAAGTCTCATTTGGTAAAAATATATGGAAATGGGATCATCTCTCGCAAAAAAGTTATTGATGAAGCTCTTGCAGAAATGAAAAAGCTAGTTCGAGAATGAGGGACTCTTTCTTTTTATTTTTTAAGTCAGTTGGACGTTCTTTTCAGTTTTTCAAGTTTGAATACTAATTTAGTTGTTTAGTGGAATATCTTTTTAAATGTTTGAAGTTTATGGAAATAAATTTGAACTTGAATAGTATATTTGAATGCTTATTTTACAATATTTAGATATATTTATTTATTTATATTATTTTTAATTGTCGTATCCTTGCCGTATCATGTCTTCATTTTTAGAAATTTGACGTATCCCCGTGTCGTATCATATCGTATCACCGTATCCGTATCCGTGTCCGTGTCCATGCATCATAGGTGCCTTATCCTTCAAAGTAAAAGGAAATAGACGTAACTTAATAGCCTAGGCTGAAAATCTCTTGATCAAAATATTTTTGCAACCCACAATAAATTTTGTAATATGTATGTTTGCATCCTCGTTAGGCAGTCCACGAAATGTTGGTAGAATTTCAAGCATGTGGTGCTTGATTTCGAACGCATCTCCTGCTTCATGGGCAGGATAGACAATACAGTTAGGAACATCATTGGCACGAGCAGCCAAAGACTCTCTGAGTGGATTGCCTGCTGCAGGTATTGATAACGCCATTTTAACCTCGTTGTCCTCAAAATCAGCAAGCAAATTTTGCAAAAATGTGTCCTGTAGTGAACAGTCCCACGCCAAATTAGTTTCTCGTTGCTGTCTGTGCAGTGTGTGTTCTGGTTCAGGATCAAACTGTGCAATATGGGCAGTTCCTGATCTAGTCTGGACCATGCAGTTTGCAGAATCTGCAATAAAAAAAAATAGTAAAATAAACTGAATTAAAATATTTTTTTTCTTTTTTTCTGACGAAAAATAATAAATCAGAAAAAGTTTAAACAAAAATTATCTAAAGTAGTCCCTGGCAGCAACGCCAATTTCTTGATAGGATTTTTCCCACTTACGAAAAGAGGTTAAAATCACATGAAATACTTGCAAGAATACAAGGATATTGTAGTATAGATGCTCATGCAATCCTATGAATTTCTACCAATTACTTATCATCTACACATGCCACTTTGAATGTTAGGTTTTCCTACTATATATTCTCCTCGTGATATTCAAGCAAGAACGTATATCTAACCTGCAATCCGTCAATGATATTCAGATCAAATATGAACATGCAAGACTCATTCAATTCTATGAAAACCTTTTGAAAAACCATGCAACCCTTAAGAGCGTGATATTCGCCTTAGGTGAAATTACAATTACCAATCACAAGAAGCAATACTCAATCCTCCGGTGATATTCCGACCGAATTGCATCCAATTACTTGTCTAAACATCCTAATGATGGCCAGTCATCATGACAATTAGATAGTTTAAAACAGTGATTAATAATTTAAAGCAAGCATGCAATCAATCATAAGCAATTAAATAAAAATTACATATTCATGCAAAGGCTCAAGGCTTCACCCTAGCAAAAGAAAATTAGCTACGCATATTCATAATTAAAATCATAGAAAATATTATTAAAATGAATAAGAATGAAAACACCTTGAATTAGAAGATCCAAAGCCTTTGAAAACCCTAGCAATTCTTGTCTCCAAAGTTGAATGAAAAATAATAATCCCCCAAAGACTAAGCACGGCAAAGCAATATATGTGCTAAGCCCTCACACAAACCCTAAGACCTCGGTCTCTTATCCCAACTAGGAAACTAATTAAATAATAATAAAATATCTTAGAAAATAAAATCCTAATTAAACTAGGAAAATCTGCACAGAAATTGTACAGCCACGTTTTAGCCTCAGATATCCTCCAAATTGGGCCCATAATAGTTTGTTTTGAAGATCAGGACGTTCTAAACACATCTCCAGAAGGCCACGAACCCATCCGAGGTTATCTTGGGCTCCAAAAATGTAATTCAAGCCCAAAATTTCACTACTTCAGCACTGCGCATCGCTCCTTTATTCTGTCGCCAGAAAATCACCGCTACGTAGAAAAATATGATATTTTGATACAATCAAGCGAGTGACTCACGAACGTCCTCCAACTAGAATTAGGGCTGGAAAAAAATCCCAAAAATCCCAAACCAAACCGAAAAAATCCCGATCCCAAACCAAAATTCTCGAAATTTTCGGTATATAATCCCGAAGCAAACCAAAATTTTCGGTATGGGATTCGGTATTGCATCTCCATATTTTTGGTATTCCCATACCGAACCAAAAATAAATATTATATATATATATAATATTTTTTAATTATAAAAGAATTATTTCAGCCGTTCATTATTTTTGGATTTAATTTGTGTCGTTCATTTGTTTTTAGGTCGGATCTCTCATTTCACTTCCATTCCATTGATTCGATCGAACATGAAGCGTAGCAGCCTCCCTCACCGAGCCCTCATCTCATCTCTCTGTGTCGATTCCGGCCAGCCACCGGCCCACCTCCACACCATACTATCGTCTCTGACTCTCCAACCTTCCTTTACCACACAGCCATCGCCACGCCACTGCTCTCTCTTGCGATCTCTCTCTCTCGGTCGATTTTCTCTCACATCACATAACTCTCGATCCAGAACCAGCATCGAGTCCGATTCTCACTCTCACCCCAAATTAGGTAATTAATTTAGTGTTTTGAAATCTAATTTCTGTCTTCCTTTTGAAATTTAATTTAGGGTTGGCTTCGAACGGCGAGGCCTCATAGATGATTCACACCTTCATTTCTCATACTTGTCTTTTCTTACAAGTCTTCGCTCGGGGTATGTTTCTTTATAGTAAGGAAACCGATGTATCATTCAGCCATATAATCCTCACCGTTTCAGCAGGCAATTTGGTTTTGTCTAGCATGTGCTAAGAAAGCTAAAGGAAAACACATAACTGGAATCTTTGCAAGCTGTGTATATGCATTAGGAGTCTTGTACCTGTGCATGCACAAATGGTTCTATCACCCTGCCGGCCAAGGATGAGTTCAAAAGTAACCCAATGACCCATGTTACATAGGTTGGTGGTTAAGGTTCACCATGAAGACTTGGGGACGGCAAGTGGCAAAAATTGTTCTCGTTCATGCAATGATACACCTAGAGAAGGTTGTTCTACATCTCCTACGCAGCAAGCACGTTTCAATTGCAAGAGCGTAGCTCCTTTGCAAGATGGACCTATGGCTTTAGATCCTCAATACTCGTGCTTGTCTTCTCAATGTTCAGATGCTTTTGAAGAAGTGGGTGACAAAGTTGACTCGCACAAAGATGAGCTTGTTTTGCAGCAGTGTCAATAAGCTTTGAACAAGCGACCACTTGAAGGTGCTCAAGATGACAGCGATGTCAATTTTCATCATCACAAGAAGAAAGTGTTTAGGCTTCCTCAATTTGATAACCATGTGTCACTTGAGAAAGATGTATGTACTTCCTTCTTTCTTGTGATTTATTCCGCTTTCATTGGTTTAGCTTTTGTTTCTAACATTTTTCTTTGTCTTCTTTAGGCTAGCCCTCTTGTTCCTTTGATTTGGCGAACATGGGCATTCATTCATTTACAAAGATGCTATTTGGAAGTAGTCTACCCATGGATGAGGAGATTGGAGATCCGCCTAGTGCATAGCTTGTTCTGAATCTGCCAAGTTACCCAAGGTTGTCGAATGTAGACGTAGGCATGTAGAGCCTGTTATTATTCCAACACCTTTGCTAGATAGCTATGAGATTTCTTTTAGAGGGCCGAACCATAGTGGTACTGAGCAGCTCATCCATTGCATCAACCTTCGCGCGGCTATAGATATCAAGAGTGTCACAACCCGACCCAGGGTCCACCACATCCCGGGCCTGTTCCACCATCTTAGCACGATATTGTCTGCTTTGGGCCCCGACTACGCCCTCACGGTTTTGTTTCTGCAAACTCACACGAGAACTTCCCAGTGGGTCACCCATCATGGGAGTGCTCTTTCGCGCTACTCGCTTAACTTCGGAGTTCCCATGGAACCCGAAGCCAGTGATCTTCCAAAATGCCTCGTGCTAGGTAGGGATGGGAATATACATATAAGGATCACTCCCCTAAGCAATGTGGGATCTTACAATCCACCCCCTTATGGGCCCAACGTCCTCGTCGGCACACTTCCGGCCAGGGATTGGCTCTGATACCAAATTGTCACAGCCCGGCCCGGGGTCCACCATATCCCGGGGCCGCTCCACCACCGTAGCACGATATTGTCCGCTTTGGGCCCCGACTACGCCCTCACGGTTTTGTTTCTGGGAACTCACATGAGAACTTCCCAGTGGGTCACCCATCATGGGAGTGCTCTCGCGCGCTACTCGCTTAACTTCGGAGTTCCCATGGAACCTGAAGCCAGTGAGCTCCCAAAAGGCCCCACGCTAGGTAGGGATGGGAATATACGTATAAGGATCACTCCCCTGGGCGATGTGGGATCTTACAATCCACCCTCCTTAGGGGCCCGACGTCCTTGTCGACACACTTCCGGCCAGGGATTGGCCCTAATACCAAATTGTTACATCCTTGTCCGGGGTCCACCATATCCCGGGCCCGCTCCACCACCGTAGCACGATATTGTCCACTTTGGGCCCCGACTATGTCCTCACGGTTTTTTTTCTGGGAACTCACACGAGAACTTCCCAGTAGGTCACTCATCATGGGAGTGCTCTCGTGTGCCACTCGCTTAACTTCAGAGTTCCCATGGAACCCGAAGCCAGTGCGCTCCCAAAAGGCCCCACGCTAGGTAGGGATAGGAATATACATATAAGGATCACTCCCCTAGGCGATGTGGGATCTTACAAAGAGCCATATTGAGAAGAGGATTTCAAAGTGCCCACTGAAAGACCTTGCATTGCTTAAGGAAGACTTATCGAGGCTTGTTTCTGTGATTGACAACCTTATCATTGATTCCTCCCTTTTGAGAGTCAAGATTGCCAAACTTATGGCTACGTCAACTGAGTATTCTTATTTGCATGCTATTTCCTTGAGGAAGTTGAGTCCAGAGGTTAGAGCTCAGCAACTTGCAGTAATAGAATTATCAATTGCCCAAGTTTGGTCTTCTTAATAAGCTGTTTCAGAAGGTTATCAAGCCACATGGACTTCTTTAGCTTCTGTCCAGGTGTGTTTAGAAGCGTTGGCATGAGAATGAGAGCAGTTGGAAGGTGAAGCATCACAATTTTAGGGTGTTCTCTCGGAGCAATGAGCTACACTTTCTCAGCATCAAGAGGAGATTTCACGCCTAAAGCAAGAGAAAGGCACAACCATGGAGGTACCCACCTTGTCTCCCACCAATGTGGAAGCTTTAAAGACCTTGGAAGGCTTGCTTGAAGATCGTCATCGTAGTTTTAGGGACATAGCTTTCAAGTAGTGCATTCTGTTCTTTGTACTTTAAGACTTCTTTGTTTTTGCTCATTTTGTAACAAGGCTTTGTAGCCGAATTCTTCCTTTAAAGGAATAAAATATTCACATTTTGAATTTGCTCTTTACTCTTCAAAGTGTTTGCATTTTTTGTTGATGATGTGATTGTACTTGAAGTTTTGAAGTTTTAAGTTGCCTACTTACCCCGGTTGAGGATGGATCAAGTCATGACGTAGTTCAAAGGAGTGATGGATTTCTTTATGGAGATTTTATGGTACACAATTTATGCTCTTGCGGGCCATGAGCGTTGAGTGTCACCTTTTAAGCTCGTGCGAACAAGGAGCATTGAGTGTCGCCTTTTATGCTCATGCGAACAAGGAGCGTTTAGTGTTGCCCTTTTTGCTCATGTGAATAACAAGCATTGTGTGTCGCATTTTAAGCTCGTGTGAACAAGGAGCATTGTGTCATGTGCAGTCTAGGCTCATGCAGGCGAAGAGCTTTTTTGTTTGTTTTAGGGGTAATAGCGCTTCAAGAACCTACCGTTGATGTGGCCGATCTTTAAGCCGTCTTCTGCCATGATTTGGTAGGCGCCGTTGGTGTAGACCTCTTATATTACATAATGTCTATCCCACTTTAATGTGAACTTGCTTTTTGTCTTGTGAGTTGTGATGATATGCCTTCGTAATGCCAAGACAAGATCTCTAGTTTGGAAAGACCTTGGATGGACCCTTTTTGTTAAATGCCTTGGATAACCATGCTTCGAGCCTCATTTTGTCGAGTGCTTCCAACTCTTGAAGTTGTAGCTTTGCGTTTTCCTCTTCAGTCAAGCCTTCTTGTATAATCATCCTTAGTGATGGGATTTGACTTTTAAGAGGTAGAACAGCTTCCACACCATATACGAGAGAATAAGGCGTAGCTTGGGTAAGAGTCTTATGTGTCGTCTTATATGCCCAAAGTGCTTTGCTTATTCTTTCATGCCAGTCTCTCTTTGTTCGGCCTATCACTTTCTTCAGAATGATGCAAAACATTTTTTTGAATGCTTCCTCAAGGTCGTTGGTCGAAGCATGATACATGGAAGACTTGTGCTGCTTGAACTTGTATTTCTCACAGAGCTCGTCCATGAGGCGGTTGGAGAACTATTTTTTGTTGTCAGTGATGATGTAGCATGGCACACCATATCGGTGGATGATATACTTCTTGATGAAACAGATGACAGTTTCCTTCTTAAATTCCTTTAGGGGTACAGCTTCAGCCCACTAGGAGAAGTAATCCATTGTGGCTAGGATGTAGGCTTTTCTACAGATGATTTCAGCGTGATTGTTAAGGGAAAGTCATCATTTGGGCAAGCATTGTTAAGGTTGTGGAAGTCTACGTGATAGAAGCATATTTATGCGATTTAGTTAGCTTGTTTTCGTGCATTTATGTTAATTGTTCTTAGTTAATTTAGTATTTTAAGCCATTTTCGTGTGTTTGTAGGTCCAAAGGGGTAAAGTATCAAGAAAGTGCATTTTGGAGCCTTTTGGAGCATTTTTGGGCATGTTTTGGATAGCATATGCTTGGAGCAATGTAGATGGACGAAATTGAAGACCAAAGTATGCTAGGAATCAGCCAAAGGGAGGAAGAAAATTAATTCAAGTCAAGGAAGGAAAAGGAATCTAAGAAGAAGAAGGGTTGACCAAGTCAAAGTTTCCTAATCCTAACCTACAAGGAAATCAGCCACAAAGGGGATTCCAAGATACTTTGGGACACTTAATTCCCATTCTAAAGTGGGTTTCCCTTGAGATCCCTCTCCCTTGCCGCACAAGGTTACCTTTTCTCATTTAATTTAAGACATAATTGCATCAAAATCAGCAACTAAATCCTTTCCCTTTCCTTAGAATATCTGCCGCACCACCCTTACCTTTTCTTTGGGATTTCTGATTTTAATTCTCCTTTTCTTTAAAGTTTTGGAGTAAATGTTGTTACCTAAATAAGTCCAAACCGTGCTAAACCCTAGCCCTTTAAATAAAGAGCACAACCACACCCTTTTACGGATCCATTCACTTACCTATCCATCATTCACTCTCCCATTCACCCATCATCATTCAGCCGCACCCATCTACCATTCCAGAATCCATTCCATCCTTTCATCCAACACATTCATACCCATTCAAAGTCCTTGTGCCGCAGCAAGGTGGAGAAGAAGAAGAAGACTTTGGTGTCCAAGGTTGCAGATTGGAGACTTCTAGGTGTAATTCATTCTTGTTTTCAATGTCTACTTCTCTATTCTCTGATTTTGCTGTGAACATGAGGAACTAAGCCCTTTTGGCTAGGGGGTTATTCAATACCATGACTATACTTGTGTTATGAATTGATTACATTCGGTTGCAATTTCATAAATTGTGGATTCAATTTGCTTAACTGTATGATTGATAACTTATTTGTGTATGTTGATTGAGAGTGCACGCTTAGTTTTCATGCATAAATTTGGTGCTAGAATATAAGTGAATTTCACCTAATCGTTATGAACTTATATTCACAAGTAGTAAAGGTTGCTAGTCACAATCGTGTTAAGTGAATTCCTGGCAAGAGTATCATGTTTTTCATAGTTACGAATGCCTTGTCAATACTTATAGTTTTCACAAAGTTTAATGATCTTTAATTGTATCTCTATTGTGCTGTTCACGTAGGGGACTTTTGAAGAATGTTTTCAAATGTGTATGCGCTTTACCGTCCAATTCAATAACTTAAGGAAGACTTGAAGGTTAATTTAAGCGGACCTAATTAATCTGGGGTGTTGAGTTTCATAGTTTATCGAAGGAGCAACTGAAAATCAATTTGTATGCAAGTGTGTTATGTGTGGAGAAGAACTCCCTAGCTAGTCCATCATCCATCCAATTCAACCCAATTTCGTGCCAAATCTGTCCTAGTCTTTAAATTACTTGTTTTTGTTTTAAATTCGTCCTAATCAAAACCCCCCTTTTACTTTCTTGTCTCAAAGTGTTCTAAATATGTTTTGTTGATGTTTTAAGTGTTTTTGAGTCAAACCAAACCCATATTTACGTCCAAAGTGTGTTTAGAGTCAGAAACTACCTAGTTAGTGTTTTTAGGCAGTTTTGAGTCTTTTTAGCCCGTTTTGAGTCTTTTGCTCTTGTTTTGAGTCTCGTGAGTCTTTTCTTACGTTTTTAACTTTGTTTTTATGTTTTTGAGTCAGTTTAGAGGTTTTAGCAAGCCCTCCTAATCCCCGGTCCAGAACGATCCCTACTTGCATTTATACTACATTCTACAACAAGAGGGTTTAATTTGAGTGTCAAGAAAATTTTCGCATCAAATTTTGGCGCCGTTGCCGGGGATTAGCAACTTTGCTAATCCCCCATTGTTTTCTCTTTGTTTCTTTTCGTGTCTTTGTTTTAGTTTCTGTTTTGTTGTGTTTATTTTACTTTTGATATTTGATTTAGTTTTCTTTCTTTGATTTCAGGTACTAGAGAAGTAAGACATGGCAATTGCTAATATTCAAGCTCAAATAGAGAATCTTACTTCTCTTACGTTGCAGTACATCGAAAGGACCCAAATGCAAAATGCTCCTAGTTTTGGTGTGTCCTATGATCAACAAGATTGGAGCAATCATTCAAATTCTATGTGGTGGGAACCTCAACAAGCTCAACACGAAGCATATTGGCAGCCATATGAGGAGTTTTATTCAAGTCCTATGCAACCACCACAGCCTCCTCCGCAACAATTTCAATCGACTTCAGGTTCGTCAATGGATTATCATAAAAGTCTTGATGAACTAATCTCTTTGGTGCAGGGTTCACAAAATCAAGCCAATGAGGCTCAACAAGAAGGATATTGGCAGCCATATGAGGAGTTCTATTCAAGACCAATGTAGCCACTACAAATCCAACCAAATTCAGGTTCGTCCATGGATAATGATCAAACTATTCAATTACTAACTTCTTTGGCGCAGGAAGTACAAAATCAAAATCAAAGATTAGAAAATAGAGCCAAGGAGTTGGGCAAATTGAAGAATCAAATGGGAGAGATCGTAGAATTCATAGGGCAAATTCAAGCGCAAAGTGAACTCTCCAGCTCAACGTCCAAACCAAGCCAAGAGGAGGACGAGCAGTTGCTACTTGAAGAAGAGGAGGAAGATAATGCCACGGCAAGTTGGGAACTACCCTTGCCGCAGCTACCATTGATCCACCACCAGTGCCGCATCCATCTAAGGCCCCTACCCTATCCAATTCAGGTAAGGTAGTTCCATATGCAATACTTTCTAACCCCGTTCCACCGAATGTGCCTATTCCTTGCAGATTCAATGAAGAAGAGGGAGAGAAAGGCATCTTCGAAACCTTTCCAACGATTCAAGAGAAAGAGGTGGTTGGGGAATGTTTCGAATTAATCAAAGAGGATGTGCTTGCAACAAAAATTCTTAATGAAGTTGAAATTTATGACACGGGACAAGTCACAACCCCAAAAACACCCAATATGGCCGAATTTTCCATCCCTGGAACTTTTGAAGAAGTGTTTGTTCTTGAATTCGTGTTAGAGCACAAAGGTAAGCCACCTCCCCGAATTTCAAATTCGTTTTATACTAACATGTTGTTAATGATTCAGGCACCTACTCTTGAGTTTAAGCCGCTACCGAATCATTTCAACTACCATCTTCCATTCAAGGATAAAGGAGAGGTATCGTCCGGCTGAACGACGCTAAAGCAAGCGCTTCTTGGGAGGCAACCCATACAATCAACAAAGGAAGACAGAGGAAGCACTCCATTTCTAGATTGGCGTCCCTAAACCCTTCTCTTTGTTGTTTATATTCTGCCATGCTTATTGTGTTTTGTTTATTGTTTCTTTGTTTGCTTATCTGTGAGTTTATGTTTGAAACATTGAGGACAATGTTTGATTTAAGTGTGGGGGGATAAACAAGCTGTTTTTACATGAATTTCGTGGGTTTTATTCACCTATCACTTACAATGTTGTTTCTCACTGTTTTTATGTGTTTTTAGTGTGTTTTGACATAAAAATCCGAATATTTGATAAAAATTTGAAAAATTGTTTTGAAAAACCCAAAAAGAGTTGTTTTTGTGTGTTTGTTTGTGTCTTAGGGTACCTTCCAACACAATGATGAGGATTTGGTTTTTAATTGCATGACTGTTAAAGAAAGTTGTAAACATGGATGGAAGTTTGATATACTCTTTGGTTTATGCTTGGTTGTGGTTATAGCTTATGAATTCACATGTAATCACAAAGAAAAAAAAATCAGTTTTTGTAACATGCTTGAAGGAAAGAACTCAAATTAGCGCTACAACCCTGAGAGACTTGAGCCTAAAACGTTCTTTGGAGTGTAATAATCTGTGCATTTGTTGTTTTCTAAGTCGTTGTATGATCTCATTATTCTTTGCTTGGTTACTACTTAGAAGGCGTTTCATCATTTAGTTCCAAATGCTAGAACTCATATCCGTTTCATTCAAAGCATGATATTGATTTGCATAACACACGAACAAGATGAAGTTGTGTAGAAAACCAAGAGCCAAACAGCCATCCCCTTGCATTGTGTTTAGGTTTAACCCCGTTGAGCCTCGTTTAGCCTACTTTCTTTGTTAACCCACATCATCCCCACCTAGCCTAGATTAGGACCATCCATACCCTTGTTCTTGAAGCATAGTAAAGCATGACTTAGAGGGAATTCCTTTTAAGTAATCGTATGCAGAAAACAAGTGTGGGGGAATGAATATGTGTGTGTGTGCCAAAGTGCACGGCTAGAAGAAGAAAAGAGAAAAAGAAAAGTTGTGAAAAGAATGGAAAAAAGAGTGAAAAGTATGTGAAAAAGAGCTCTTAAGTGTTGATTGTTGAAGAAAGGGTCCAAAAAAGTTGAATTAGACCCTAAGTGTTGCATGAATCTTCCCTTGTGTTTAAAAGTTGATTTTTGCATTCTAAAATGAATTCTAAGTGTCAATTTGATTACTTTGCTTACTATTGCTTAAAGAACGTTTGTTTATCCTTACCTTTCTTTGTTAGCCAATACCCTAGCCTCGTTACAACCCTTAACTTCGATCTTGGGTGTTGTGTGTTTCAATTTGTGGAGTTTGGGATTGATATGAGTATATGGTGTCCCTGGTTCTCGCGTCTAAGTAGTAGCATTCCATTCATGAGATCATATCTAAACATGCTTAATAAACTCCAGAAAACGCTTTCTTTGCTATAAACATACGTGAGTATTCGTTTACATGTTTACATCAATCTTCTCACATATAACTAGTGTAGGGTGTGTAGTCAGAAAATCTGTGTGAAAAAAGAGAGTATCTCGTAAGGAATTGGGTGAATTCTCTAAGGCATGTTACTACATTCAAATCATTGTTTTAATTGATTAATTGTGAGCTAATAAGTGGCGACTGTGATTAAGTATGTGCTCAAGAGTAAGGATGACTCAAATCTATGTGAATGATGATCTTTGGCATGTCATGTGCGTTGGAAATCCCTGAGGCAATGTTGGAAGGTTTAGAGTTTGTTTTGATTACTTTGTTTTGTTTTGTTTATTTCGTTTTGCTCGAGGACTAGCAAAAGCTAAGTGTGGGGGAATTTGATAGAAGCATATTTATGCGATTTAGTTAGCTTGTTTTCGTGCATTTATGTTAATTGTTCTTAGTTAATTTCGTATTTTAAGCCATTTTCGTGTGTTTGTAGGTCCAAAGGGGTAAAGTATCAAGAAAGTGCATTTTGGAGCCTTTTGGAGCATTTTTGGGCATGTTTTGGATAGCATATGCTTGGAGCAATGTAGATGGACGAAATTGAAGACCAAAGCATGCTAGGAATCAGCCAAAGAGAGGAAGAAAATTAATTCAAGTCAAGGAAGGAAAAGGAATCCAAGAAGAAGGGTTGACCAAGTCAAAGTTTCCTAATCCTAACCTACAAGGAAATCAGCCACAAAGGGGATTCCTAGATACTTTGGGACACTTAATTCCCATTCTAAAGTGGGTGCCGCACCTGCCCTTGAGATCCCTCTCCCTTGCCGCACAAGGTTACCTTTTCTCATTTAATTTAAGACACAATTGCATCAAAATCAGCAACTAAATCCTTTCCCTTTCCTTAGAATATCTGCCGCACCACCCTTACCTTTTCTTTGGGATTTCTGATTTTAATTCTCCTTTTCTTTAAAGTTTTGGAGTAAATGTTGTTACCTAAATAAGTCCAAACCGTGCTAAACCCTAGCCCTTTAAATAAAGAGCACAGCCGCACCCTTTTACGGATCCATTCACTTACCTATCCATCATTCACTCTCCCATTCACCCATCATCATTCAGCCGCACCCATCTACCATTCCAGAATCCATTCCATCCTTTCATCCAACACATTCATACCCATTCAAAGTCTTTGTGCCGCAGCAAGGTGGAGAAGAAGAAGAAGACTTTGGTGTCCAAGGTTGCAGATTGGAGACTTCTAGGTGTAATTCATTCTTGTTTTCAATGTCTACTTCTCTATTCTCTGATTTTACTGTGAACATGAGGAACTAAGCCCTTTTGGCTAGGGGGTTATTCAATACCATGACTATACTTGTGTCATAAATTGTGGATTCAATTTGCTTAACTGTATGATTGATAACTTATTTGTGTATGTTGATTGAGAGTGCACGCTTAGTTTTCATGCATAAATTTGGTGCTAGAATATAAGTGAATTTCACCTAATTGTTATGAACTTATATTCACAAGTAGTAAAGGTTGCTAGTCACAATTGTGTTAAGTGAATTCCTGGCAAGAGTATCATGCTTTTCATAGTTACGAATGCCTTGTCAATACTTATAGTTTTCACAAAGTTTAATGATCTTTAATTGTATCTCTATTGTGCTATTCACGTAGGGGACTTTTGAAGAATGTTTTGAATTGTGTATGCGCTTTCCCGTCCAATTCAATAACTTAAGGAAGACTTGAAGGTTAATTTAAGCAGACCTAATTAATCTGGGGTGTTTAGTTTCATAGTTTATCGAAGGAGAAACTGAAAATCAATTTGTATGCAAGTGTGTTATGTATGGAGAAGAACTCCCTAGCTAGTCCATCATCCATCCAATTCAACCCAATTTCGTGCCAAATCTGTCCTGGTCTTTAAATTACTTGTTTCTGTTTTAAATTCGTCCTAATCAAAACCCCCCTTTTACTTTCTTGTCTCAAAGTGTTCTAAATATGTTTTGTTGATGTTTTAAGTGTTTTTGAGTCAAACCAAACCCATATTTACGTCCAAAGTGTGTTTAGAGTCAGAAACTGCCTAGTTAGTGTTTTTAGGCAGTTTTGAGTATTTTTAGCCCGTTTTGAGTCTTTTGCACTTGTTTTGAGTCTCGTGAGTCTTTTCTTATGTTTTTAACTTTGTTTTTATGTTTTTGAGTCAGTTTAGAGGTTTTAGCAAGCCCTCCTAATCCCCGGTCCAGAACGATCCCTACTTGCATTTATACTACATTCTACAACAAGAGGGTTTAATTTGAGTGTCAAGAAAATTTTTGCATCACTACGCAAACACGTATGACGATGTTGGAGATCCATTTAGGGTATTTAACCTCTAGAATGAAGCCTGCTTCGATTAGCTTGTCAATCTCAGCCTCAATATGTGGGATGAGCTCGGATCGATAGTGTCTTTGAGTTTGTTTTATTAGTCGTGTTCTGGGTTTGACCGCAAGACGATGCATGGCGATAGTAGGGTCAAGGCCCAGCATTTCATTGTAGGTCCAAGAAAAGACGTCTTTGTACTCTATTAGCAGCTGGTAGTACTCCTTGATCTCATCCACACGCAATAGCAGCTGAAGTGCAGAAAGACGACTCCACCTCCACCAAATAGCAATTACATCAGGCATGTCAAGAAGATGGCGTTATGGTCAATACTGCCGTGGAAGATGAATCAGGGTGGAAACCCGAAGAAAACACTGAAAACATCATTCTTGACCCCCACCAGTCGAAAAAAGACGGCTAGAATCAGCAACCGTATAAGCCCAGCGGAGAAGGAAGAGCTCATGCATTTCCTTAGGGAAAATCATGACGTCTTCGCATAGTCACCCTCTGACATGCCCAACATTGATCCAGCGATAGCTTGTCACAAGCTGCATGTTGATCACGCTGCTAAACCTGTGATCCAGAAAATGCGACATTTCACACCCGAGCGAGTAGCGATTATTGAAGCAGATATCAACAAGTTACTAGAGGCTGGATTTATTGAGGAAGTGGCACACTCAGCATGGCTGTCCAACGTTGTGCTAGTGATAAAAAAGAGAAGGGCAAATGGAGAGTATGCGTGGATTACATTAACCTCAATAAGGCATGCCCTAAAGACAACTATCCGGTTCCCCGAATCGACCTGCTCATTGACTCAAGATCCACGAACCAGCTGCTCAGCATCTTGGACGCATACTCAGGCTACAATCAGATTGCCATGCACAAGCCTGATAAAGAAAAGACCGCATTCGTGACCGAGCGAGGCACATACTACTACAAGGTCATCCCTTTTGGCCTTAAGAACGCATAGGCAACCTACTAGAGACTCGTAAACACGATGTTCAAAAAGCAGATCGAAGTCACCATGGAAGTCTACGTCGACGACATCATGGTGAAAGGCAAGCAGTGGTCAGAACACATTTGCAACTTGGCAGAAACGTTTGCCATTCTCCGAGAATACAACATGAAGTTCAACCCAGCCAAGTACACATTTGGCGTCTCCTCAAGCCAATTCTTAGGGTACCTTGTAACCCAACGAGGAATCAAGGCTAGCCCAAGCCAGATTAAAGCGATCCTGGACATTAAATCGCTCACAACTCTGAAGGAGATCCAAAGTTTGACCGGACGAGCAGCCGCACTTAATCTCTTCCTTTCGCGATCTACCGACCGATGCAAACCTTTCTTCAAGGCAATCAAAAAGGCGCAGAATGACAAATGGGACGATGAGTGCGAGAAAGCATTTTGGGACCTGAAGCAATACCTGACATTACCTCTACTACTATCCAAGCCGGAACCAGCGGAGAACCTATACATCTATCTAGTGGTATCAGAAGTAGCAGTGAGCTCTGCCCTCATACGAGAAAAGCTAAGGGCCCAATTGCCTGTATTCTATACATCCAAAGCTCTCTTCGACGCATAAACCAGATACCCAATAATTGAAAAACTAATTTTGGCGCTAGTTGTTGCAGCTCGGATGGTCATCGTCATGACCCAATACCCACTGCGATCAGTCTTGCACAGTATAGATGCTTCTCAACGATTGATGAAGTGGGCATTGGAACTTGGTCAATACGGCCTAGCTTACCAACCCCGCACGACGATAAAAGCCCAGGCATTGGCGGATTTCATAGCAGAATTCACCCCAAACCCGAAAGATGTAGCAACACAGCCCGAAAAGTGTCCCGGAGGCAGCCAAGCACACCATAGCCCCACCTGCCCCACCTGATGGAGATTTTTAGCATTTACAAGTCGATAGATCATCCAACCACCAAGGTTTGGGGGCATGCCTAGTTTTCACTACCTCAGACTGCTCGATGCTCGAGTAGGTGATCACTCTGAGCTTTAACGCTTCAAACAATGAAGCTTAATATGAAGCCTTACTAGCACGTCTCCGATTGGCAAAAGACCTAGCACTGAAGAAGCTCGCGATCTATTCTTATTCCCAGCTGATCACCAATCAAACCTCAGGGGGAGTACGCAGTAAAGCATCCAAGGATGGCCCGATACCTCGAGAAAGTACGAGAGCAGCTAGCGACGTTCCAGGCGTACACACTCACTTCGGTTCCATAAGCAGAAAATGCCCACGCAGACTCACTAGCAAGCCTAGGCTCTGGATTAGACCATCAACTCAGGCGTTCCATCCCAGTCGAGTACTTGGAAAAGCCAAGCATAGATAAGGAACCAGTAGTCGAGGTAGCGCGTATCAGCATAACCCTGAGTTGGCAAGATCTCATCATCGACTACATAGTCAATAGAACACTCCTCACAGACCGATTAGAGTCCAGAAAGCTCCAAATTGAGGCAGGACGCTACTACATATGGAACAGCATGCTCGTTTGAAGATCCTTCTCAGGACCACATCTTGGCTGCCTATTGCCTCCCGATGAGCTGAAGATTTTTAGCTCAATCAACAAAGGTGTATGCGGAAACCACTCTGAAGGTCGTTCCTTGGCTCAAAAAGCTCTTAACGCTGGCTATTACTGGCCAACCATGCATCAAGACACCAAAGAGTATGTACAAATGTGTGATAGCTATCAGCACTTTAAGCTCGTGCCCGCACTACCTGCCGGCGAACTCCACCCGCAGATGAGCCCATGGCCATTTATGCAATGGGCGATAGATTTGGCATGATGATCGTACCAATTAACTACTTCACAAAATGGGTCGAAGCCGAACTCATGACCACAACTACCTAGATGGACATAGAGCACTTCATATGGAAGAACATCATCTGCCCGTTTTGGCATCCCACACTCCATCGTCATCGATAACAGTTCCCAGTTCGTGGGAAAAGACTTGGCGAAGTTCTTTGAAAAGTATGGCATTAAGCACCACAGGTCCACGCCCCGATATCCACAGGGCAACGCGCAGACTGAGGCGTCCAACAAGACCATCCTCAACTTCCTCAAGATGACCATCTCAGACAAGAAGGGCAAGTGGCCATAAGAGCTCACCGGTGTTCTATGGGCATACCGCACCACCAAAAGGCGAGCAACCGGTGAAACTTCTTTCTCCCTGGCATATGGTTCTGAGGCAATCATTCCTCCAAACGTTGTAGTGCCAAGCATCAGCATTATACTTCTGAACCTCGAGCAAAACGAAAAGGAGATGGCCACCAACTTAGACCAGACAAAGGAAGAGCACGAGAAGGTTATCATCCGTATTGCGGCCTACCAGCAGCATCTCCTCTCCAGGTACAACAAAAGGGCAAAAATCTGGCAGTTCCAGCCAAGAGACTTAGTCCTCAGAAAAGCCTTCATCATCACCCAACGGGAAGGCTCCAAAAAGATGGCTCCCATATGGGAAGGTCCGTACAAAATCAACCGAGTAGGCGAAAGGGGATGCTACACCCTCACCACTATAAGGGACAAAAAAAATCGATAAGCAGTGGAATGCCTACAATCTGAGAAGGTACTATGTGTAACCTCCTACCATACCTTGGGCCCTGTTCAAGATGAAAAAGTTTGGAGACTCAAGCAGCTCGACGGACAGAGACCTCGCGAGCCGAGGATTATCAGTTATTATGACATTATTGCTTATGAGCAAAGTTAATAAAAGCCTCTATTTTCGATGAAGATTGAAGGAATTATTCACAAGCTTGGGCTAAACGCATAGACAAACTAACCACCCCTGCAACAAGCAGAAGACACCCGCTGCCTTGCAGACATGGTGTAAAACACCCGCTGCCCTGCAGACATGGCGTAAAATGCCCTCTACCATGCAGACATGGCATAACCACTCCTGTGACAAGCAGAAGACGCCCTCTGCACGTTCAGACATGGTGTATCCAAAATATCTAGACGTGGATGGGTAGTATGACTGCTCAGTTTCCCCTGATGTCAGCGATTACCTGAGCCAGACGACTCCCAGAATTGGCCAAAATAGTCATTCCACGAGAATAGACTTAGCCAACTGAAGGATTCAATTCCATGAAAGATGTCACGTGAACAAGATGGTCCATCCTCGACATGTAAATCTTCATGAAGTGGCTTGATTTTAAAGTGTTGCAATACTAGTTAAGTGACCTGCGGGATCAAAGCTGCGACTCGGAAGGATATGGCCTCTGGGGAGCGATTTCACCTACACCTCATGCCAAAAAATGCCTTCAAAAGCCAGGGATGATGCCTGAAGTGGTTACGCAGGTCGTCTGCTTTTGTAAGTAAGATGCCCGGCCGACGACTCTACGCCTACAAGCCCAAGGCAGCCCGTAAACCGAGACTTACACCTGCTATGACTACGTAGACTTGCCTGCTTATTTATAAGCGGCACTTCCGGCAACCGGTCTATGGTTTAAGTTTTGCTAGGATAAAAGTCAAGTGTCACGACTATAGTAGCTACGCGGACCTCATTTGCTTCCTACGAGAAGCACGAATCCGGCCAATGGCTCTATAAGTTAAAAATCTCGCAACGTGCCCAGAAAGGGCTAAGGCTCAAGAATCTACAAAGTCGAGTGTCACGACTATAGTAGCTACGTGGATCTCCTCTGCTTCCTACGAGAAGCACAAGTCTGACCGACGACTCTATAAGTCAAAAATCTCGCAACATGCCCGGGGAGGGCTAAAGCTCAGGAAGCTACCCAAAGCTGAGATTCGCAACTATAGTGGCTACGCGAACCCACCTACCTCTTATGAAGATGAAAAGCTCAGCCATCGGCTCTATAAGTTGGAATTCTCACATTTCTTCCTCAAGCAGGCAAGGCTCCCGAAGCCAAAACTGAAGCGTAAAGTAAGGACGTGGGAAGATAGTCTACATAACCAAGCTTGTAAAAATCAGCCTGACTAGAAGCAAGCGCCACTTTGTGACCAACTTTCTCATTATCCAGCTGCACATTCTCCTCAACAAGCCAGTGTGAACACTATGCAGCTCATCCAGTTCCTTTTTCAGGTTCGTGCTAGTAGACAGCGCACCTTGCAGATCCACTTCCTTGGACTCAAGCTCATTGGAAACCTCCTTGAGACGAGACACTTCAGCATGCATGAAGATAACCTCCTCGTCCTTGGCAAAACAAGCAGATCATAGCTCCGAATAGACACGCTCAAGGTCCTCGACCACCGGAGAAACACGACTGATTTCCTTCTCTGCAACTTCCAACTTCGCTTGAGTCGCACTAAGCCTTGCATTCAAATGGGCCGCCTCCTCATGAGCGATCTCCAACTGCAAAGAAACAGGGGCAGAGACATTGGACCCTTTCAAAACGGCGAGTTCAGATTCCGCGTTTCTTGATCTTTTCAGCAGCCGAGCGAAGCTGAGCCACCAATGCCACTTCAGCCTATTTGGCACACTTGATAGCATCCTGATCAACACACATAGATTTAGCTGCCAGGGTCAAAGTCTTATGCATTGTAACAATCAAAGTCATCTTAAAGTCTCTACAAAAAGCACGAAAGAAAAATATTCAGCGAGCAGCTTAAAAAAAAAAGAAAGATATATGCATATATATATATATATATATATATATATATATGCACAAAGAGCAACATGAACGCGACCCAGGCCGCTGCCTAGCAAAAGGGAGGCTCACGCCTCCACCCATCTCCCTTCCTCAACGCTCCCCCGTACTCCAAGCAGGCCCTAAGGCCTTTCTGCATGCAGGCCTACCCAACACGGGGGAGGCCCATGCCTCCTCTCCCCTTTCCGTTCACGAGCTAGGTGCTCTAGGAAGCAAGGTCTGGTCATTCGACCCATGCCATTAAAGATCGATAGCCGGCCCAAGATGGACTTTCTCTCTCCCTCGCAACTCTGCTGCACGGGCCCCTACCCAGTAGCTCGCAAGGTTCAGCCATGGAGACCAGGCCCAAGCCGGTCTCCCCCACGTCAGCCAACATCTTTGCCGCACCACCTGCAGCCCGTGGCCTGCCTGCCACGCTATTCATGCATCCTTGGCATCATCCGAACCAATTTTTCAAGCCCCAAGGCTCCCAAAACTTAACTTGGTGAGGCATGGAAAAGAAGAACAAGAAAGATAGACGACCTTTTACAGGGGCAAGAAAAGAATAACGTTAAGGGAGGGGGAAGAAAAATATCCTCTGACTTCTCTTTCTTGTTGGAATAATGATTGTTCTCCAAATTTATTTAATCTCCTGCTTAAGGCAAAATTAAATAGGTATTGGAGGCAAACTATTTTCCCTTTCCTAGAAGCAGTCTATCTCCCAATCAAGGAAGAAGATCAAGTTCAAATTGGGAAACAACTCTACAAACCCAAGCAGCTTGGGACTTCTACACCTACTGCCCTTTCCATGCGAGCAGCACGGTAGGTGTGGGGGTATTTGTGGAGCCAAAAATAATCCCAAAAATCCTAGAGGTGACACGTGGACTTTTATTCAAGAAGGACAAGATTGCTCTCAATAAATGGGCAGGCTTCTCAGATGCTCCCACGCGCAGCTCACACCCTTGAAGGTCTCAGCAGCTGAACACAACTGCCCACAGCTCACTTGCCCTTGGCAAGGAATTAAAGATAAGGATTAATTACCCAAATCCTATCTTTAATTCATTCCTAATCAAAGATTGACTCCAATCAAGTAAGTAATCCTAATTTATTTAAATTAGGATAATTACACCATTATCTCAAGATATTGTTTCCTATTTAACAGCTTGGGATTAGAGAATATTTCTTCATTAAACCTTATATGGTCTGCCCTAGCCCTATAAATAACCCATATTCTACCATTCTCAGGGAGTTTTTGACAAGCCTAAAAAAGCCCTAAACACTTTACTCTCTCAAAGAAACTAACTTAGGCATCGGAGATCCGTTGACCTAACCCCCCCCCCCCCTCCTCTCACCTAGTGGGCGCGTGAGGCTTAGGTCTTTGATCAAAGGTGTTGATTGTTTTGCAGGTGCATTTTCGTCAAAACTGAAGACGGCGAAAATTTACATCGATAGCTATTATTATGTACTAGAAACTACAGTACCCTTTTGTTCCTCCTCTGCACACTTTTTACACTCATCTGCACACTTTTTACAGCTGCTTATTACTCACTTATTAATAACTTAACATGCTTAGCAAACCACTCCTATGCACACTCTTTACAGCTGCTTCATCTTCAACATTGTACCTCATGGTCCAACTTTTGGAAGTATCTTCACATAGCTTGTTTTAGTTTTCAGACTACATGCTAATTAATGTAAGATAGAACTTGTGGAAAGTGGCTTGATCTTGTGCATATTTAGCATAAGAAGAACCCTTGCAAAAGATGGCATATAATTAAAAGTACAAAGATGCAACTCATTCTTGTGTGATTTGATTTCTTACTAGTGTAACTGAACCGGCGATGATGGGGTTGATTAGGCTTTGTAGTCGGCCAAAGGAATTTGTAATCCTTTTTAGAAAAACATATGTTGGAGATGGACTGGAACCAAAAGTTGTTATGTTCCACTATGAGGAGAAAGAAATGTATAACCAAACTCTGTAAATAATGATAAAAATTTGAAAATTACTAAATGAGAATTTGCAATGCGCCTATTTCGGAAGATACGCATTTAGGATGAATAATTGGATTAAGGCAGATTTCCATTATATAAATCATGTACCAATTGCCAACTATGACGACCTTTTATCCTTTCGAACTTTCTCTCTACCTTAGCTGGCTAGCTATGAACTTGATGATATTATCATGATGTCAATCAATTTAATCATTGAATAACTGATTTTATTTCAAATGGTAGCTACAAGCCAAACTTGATGATATTATCATGATGTCCATCAATTTAATCATTCCATGTACTTAAGCTTTCAATTTGCTTTGAGAACTATTAAGTGTAATGAACTTTGGTATTGCCTTTGTTACCTTAATATGTATATTGCCTTTGTTTCCTATATCTTCTCTGCAACCATTTGGAGTCTAAGTGAGAAATGGCTCATTTCTTAAGTTTTATCACATGGCAGCTCATTTAGAACAAAGAGGGTGTGCTTTACCACAAGGATATTTGTCTTGCAAAGTAATACTTTCCCATCCAAAAGTTTGGTACGTCCTGGAGTCCTCTCATGTTTTCAATTGCTCTAATTTATTATTACTTGGTCTTTTTCTGAGTTCTATTTCCCTCCAAATTGCTAGTGCTTTGCTTTCTCAAGTTTCTTGGTTCGAACATTACTGGTGAACAATGACTGATTCCTGAACATTTCTTCAACTATCAAGCGGGGTGCGTAAGAGGGTTTGACATGTAGGTGTAGATGTATGTCGTTGAGAGGTATTGACATGTAGGTGTAGATATATGTGGTTGAGAGATATTTGTGGTTTGACATGTAGGTGTAGATTTTTCGTCCCCAAGTGTCTATCTTTGCTTTCTCTTTTTGAGAACTTGTTGCTTTTCAATGATCTGATATTGTGATTGATGGGAGCAAAGCAAATGTGAGGATGAAATATAATTGCTATTTAATACTTGTTTGTGACATGAGGTTTACTAGATGTCATTTGGTTCCATCTTCTATTCTGGTTTGCTCTGCTTCTGTTTTTTTGTTGGTTAGTAGATATAGTATACTGGGATTGGTTACACAGTGCAGACCATAACTTCCCTTATGCATTTTGAGCTAATTTATTGATAAGGATTCCATATGCATACATCTCCTTTATGTTTCCCCGCTCTAAAGAATCAGATACCTCTCTACATTTTGCTACTGACTGGTTCAGACTGGTTGATGCCCTTGTTGACATCCAAGTTCTGTCTTGTTTGTGAGTTTAAAAGGAATTTGTTGGGTGGCATCTTTTTTACTATTTTCTTCTTTCCACATGTTTCGTGTGTGAACTTTACAAGAACCTCTTTTGATTGATTTTCTTCAAGTACTACTGCCTCTATCTTTTTCGTTCCGTGTAATTTTCAAACCTAGACCTCATGCCATCACAACACATGGATCATTCCACATGATTCATTTACTAGAACACTAGGATTTTCTTTGTGTATGAGACAAACAGACAAAACATTGTAGGTTGAAAAAAAATGAATGCAAAGACCTAGAATATTACTTTGTGTTGATTGAATCGAATACCCATTACTTTGTATTTTTTTTTTTTTCCTGAAATGATTAGTTTCAAATGCAAGAAAGGATTAGTTTCTAATGTTATATTTTTATGGTTCAAAAAGTGTATAATTGTTGCAATTGATCACTCCTCGTCGGAGGGTGACCAATGTGCCTCCGGCACATGATCTTGCTCCACCTTCGACATCCCACCATTTCGTCCAGCCGATACCCAGTAGCCTGATGTATCAAACCTAGAAGACTACTTCTGGTAGTTTTTTCTTGTTTGTTCGAACATCTTGTATGTACATTTTCATATATTTTATAATTAAATAATTTTTCTTGGTTTATTAATTATTGTTTAGAATTTAATTACAATATTTATTAAAAATTAAATAAAAAATATTTTTGCCCAAAAAAACAAGGGTTTGTGCGACGAAGAAGTAACATTCATCGCACAAATTGTCTTTGCAAGACGCAGGTCCCTACGTCGTGCAAAGAAACTTTGCGCGATGGATAACCTACATCGCGCAAAGTAGTTTTGAGCGATGCAGGTCCCTACGTCGCGCAAAGACACTTTGTGCGACACAAATTACTTCTTCGTCCCGAAAACCCTTTTCCACTGCCTTGGCGTGACGGTTAGTGCTCAACGAAGGTTTTGTTGGGCTAATTTTTACGCGATGTTTTTTTGACTTGTCGCGACGAAGGATCTTCATCGTGCAAACTATTTTTTGTACTAGTGGTTCTATCCCTTTCGTTGTGTAAACTTATCATTTATCAAAAACAGCAATAGAATAATAGAAAACTTTTAGTTATTTATCAAAACTAAATTACTTCAACTAATTTTAGGGCGATTTCATCAAAACTAAATTACTTCAACAGTCACTGAGCAGTCAGTTAATTTTAGGGCGATTTTGTATAAAATCAATAAAAAGTTACAATTTTGACATTAGGTCAACAATATTTATATTAATTATAGATAGGTCAATCGTGTATTATGACACTTAAATGCATTTAAAATAAACAAAAATTACATAATTTGCCATTATAGCTAGCACCCACTTCAATTGACATCCACTCTCATATTTTTCATATTTTGGAATAGGTCATACATTTGGATTTTGACAATGCGTTGCAATGTCCATTTCCTAATTCTGTGTTTCACATTTGGATTCCGCCAATGCGTTACAGTGTTCATTTCTTGGTTTCATTTTTTCCATCACTCACAAGTGTCCCATGCTGCGTCGAAGTGTCCATTTCCTATTTCTAATTTTTTCATCGCTCACAAGCCTTCTACGTAGACCTGACATTCGTGTCGTGTTTCTCGTGTTCGTGTCGTTTTCGTGTGATACCTGATATCTTAACGGGTCGTGTCGTGTAACACCCGTTAAAATAAACGAGTAAAATGACCCGACCCGAAATCAACCTGATAATATTAACGGGTAATATGACCCGACCCGTTACCCGTTAAGAAAAATATATTTTAAACCAATAAATAATCAAATGAAAAACATAATACTTTTTTTGAGTGAAAAAAAAAGTTGCACGCCCAGTGGGACTCTCGAACCCACAATTACCTTTTTCAAGGCACCAACTACTACTAACTTAAATGAATTTCAAGAACCATTTATTTTCAGAAAAATGATAGAAGTGAAGATAGAAAAAAAAAACAACAAGAAGAAGAAAAAATGGGCAAGATTCACTCAGATATAGCAGTGGCAAGACATCACACTAATATGGTGCCCAATATCTTATCAAAGCACTTATAAAATGTAAAAGGAATATATAGCGAACTAGCATATGAGTTTTCAACTATGAACAAATTTTTTCTCTTTCAGAAACATGGAATAACTGAGCTTATAAGAACAACAATTTACTAGTTCCTTTCCATAATAATTATTAATTACAGAGGGAGATTGTCATATAGAGACAATGACATGACTCAGAAGCACACTTGGGTTATGGAATGACACTATTACATGACTATTACACAACTTTAGATCTCAGAGCTCACAATGTAATTATGCAATGCAGATTATCTTAGGGAGCTATAAATAGGTTCCACATCAAATTCACCAATGCATATTTCAAATGATAAGAAATTCTGTCCGATAAAATTGAGACTGAACATTCAGGAAATTCTTCCTCAAGCAGTCTACAATAAACTGGAGCACAACAGGATGGTTGCAATTGAATGTGTTACCGCATCCCGAATAATTATAGAACTCTCCCTATTAAAAAAAGGGACAATAGATTCAGTTCACAACGTATGAATGAAGAGACGTCAAATAAAAAAAGATGGCACGAGAAAAATGTCACAGAATTCTTCAGTTTACAACACAAACGGGACTCTAGGTCTGGAGCATGCAACTCAAACCTGACCTTGTTATGGTCTTCCAATTCAATATCACATATAAGGTAAATGTTTAAAGATGAATATCAATAGGCAAACAAAATATAATAGCACTATAATGTTCTGCTGCTTCATTTCAGATTGACCACATAACAGCTATGTAATTCATGAAAAATGTACTCATAGAAAGAAAGAAGAAATCTCTGGAATGAAAAACCAAATAAGGGGATAAGTATGATACTGATAAAACTAAATGAGCTACTATGCACAGAGAGATGCCAAATTGGTCCAACACAAGACTGTGAGACTGGTAAAACACTTGTGTTTTAAACAAATTTACATAAAGCAGTAGGGTGCACATCATGTACTTAACAAGCAGTAAACACAGACTTAGCAAACGAAATGCAGAAACTCAAATACCCCCTGAGCAGATTTCAACAGAAAAAGTAAATCAGATATCAGTAGCTAAAATCCAGAATCCCCATATCAGTTAACAAGTCATATAATCCAAAGTTAAATCACTGCATGTTGGAACTAATCAAAGATTGTCAGATTTTAAAAACAAAAAATGGGTTTTTTTTTTTTCAAGAAATGAAAATTCATAATTTCGAATGAAAAATAAGAAACAAAAACATAAGATTTATGAAGATACAACATTAAACAAATGAAAAGAACAGAGATGTAGAGATGTAGAAACAAAATCGAACCTAGAGTGGAATTCGGAGAATGCAGAGATGTAGAGACGACCAGAGCAGAGATGACAAGATCAAGAATGATTCCGTCCAGGCGTCCACTGCACGAGGGAGGAGAAAAGAGATCCTGAGAGAGGCTACCGGAAGAACATAAGGTGGGAGAGAGGGGCTAGGAAGAACAGGCAGAGGGTCAGGAGAGAGGGTTATGAGAGTGGGGAGATAAAAAGGGATTAGGGCTGACTTTTGTTTTGAATCTTTTGATCAGATCAAATAATAAAATTGGAAAATACAAGGGGTTTTTTTTCTCAAAAAGTTCTAACGACAAAAGTGAAATGGAATCCAATGTACAGATTTACTCTCATTTATCTTACGGTTGTTATTTAAGTAAAGTCTTTAATAATTTTTTAATTAATGTATAAGCGTAAAAAAATATAGAAAAAATATATAAACGCTCGTAATGACAAGCTTTACAACTTTCGTGAAGAACTTAACTTCGAAATTCGCCACTATAATCATATAAATCATAGATCAAAATTTAACCGTTGATTGTTGTTTACATTTATACTTCATTTTTCTCATCAAATCTTGTTTTTTCAAATTTTGTTTTTTGAAAACATGATTTATGAGAGGATGCAAGAAGATGAATGGTTTGAATCGTTGATATTATGTTCAGAGTTTTACGGTTAGTGAAAATATTGCTTGATGTTTATAAAGTTTCTACAAACTATATGACATCGACTCATATTTCAGTTAACCGTAAATATCGAAACGTGATATCAAAGATCTGAACCGTTCATCTTCTTACATCCGCTAGATGATCATGTTTTCAAAAAAGAAAATTTTAAAAATGTAATTCAGTAACAAGAATAAAGAGTAAATGACAATCGATGGTTAAATATAAATTTAAGGTTTATGGATTATATGTTGGATTTCGAAGTTGACCCCTTCATGAAAGTTGTAAAGCTTGTCATTATGAGTGATTGTATATTTTTTTTTACATTTTTTACACTTCTACAATAATTATTATTAATTTTATTAATTTTGCCCTCAAATAAAAAACATTATTCATGAGGGTTTGGTGGATTTTAAAAATCTAAACGATGATGTAACCGTAACCATTATCTACTAGTGGAGGAATAATGATTTATCACGAGTGTTTATATATTTTTTCACATTTTTCATACTTTTATTGTATGTATGTCTTTCTAATTCTTGCCTATACAAATACTATATTAGTTTATTTTAATTTTGGACAACAACATGTTAAGTAAAATTTATCCTAGTAATGATAATAAGGAACTCTCATAATAAAAATAAATAATGACCAAAACTTTTTTTTTAACTTATATAGAATAATAATACAAAACTATATAATATATATTTAATATAGAATATATTGTATATATTAATATGGCTATTGTATTTTATAATAAATTTTTAGTAATTAAACTTTAAAATTATCAAAATAATTTTTTTTCTTAACGGGTCGAAACAGGTTACCCACGTGTTACCCGCGTGTATACCCGTTATTAACGGGTTCTTACCGTGTCACCCGATAATGACCCGATTAGTTATCGTATTGATCTGAAACCCGTTATTTTCGTGTCGTTTTCATGTCGTGTCAGAAACTGCCAAGTCTACTTCTACGCTTACACGCCACAGACCATTCCCCTTAACTCCAACCCAAATGCATAAACCAAAGCCCTTAATTGTTTTGAACAGAGTGGCAGTTTTTAAATAAAGCAAAATTCAGGCAAATTCACCGTAGCTTAGGAACAGCGTCAATTTCCCCTCAACTTTAGACTATAGTATCTAGAAACATGGGCGGCGCGCTAATTCCTGTAATGCATTTTCAATCAGATTAATCTAGAAAATGCACATCTTAGTTCAACCATTGCCAAAAAAAAAATTCACAGGAAAATCCACAATTATTTGGCCAAATCCACACACAATTATATAGCCAAATCATTACCACTAATTATACAGAGTCAAAGGATGCTACAATTATATAGCCAAATCCAGTCCTAACATGCATGAAAAAAAATAACAATACAGTCACAAAATCATTGTAAATAAATATACCTCAAAAGCCAAAGGGCCAATTGCTCCCTCCTACGATCCAAATTTCTGAAATTCACAAACATATCAAATCCATTAGCACTAATTAACAAAACAGTAACGAAAATAATAGCTTATAAACAGTTTTGAAAATCCATTAGCACTAATTATACATAGTACTAATTTAGTAACGGAATGGAAGCATTGTTGCATGAATGAACAAACTAAAGTTAGAGATGATGAAAAAATACAAATTCCCATCACCCATCATTGAAAAATGAGAATCACGAAGCAACAAAGAAGGGAATACATGAGAACCGAAATGTAAAAAACAACACGCATCCATTTTAAAGATCAAAAATCCTGCAAAGACAAAAAATCGCAGAAAATCAGTATATCAGCACTTTCTGCAAAACCCTAAAATTAGAAAATTAGAAGAACCCAAAATCAGTGGCATGGTCCTAGTCTCTTCATTAATCAGTAGCTAATGGCCTAACGAAAAAGAACCCAAAACAGATTGCTTAAATTATGAAAAGAGCTTAGAAAGCTCATGAATAACTTTCAGAGCCTGCATAGAAATGGTATAGCACAGATAACGACAGTCAATAAAACTATGCAGTGGTGTAACCCAAATCCGATATGTTGCATTCCACACATACACACACAGATATGTCTACATATATTTAGATGACCCACAGAGAATAACACCATGTGGAGGTGTGCACACGCACACATATAAAATATACATGCATACTTAATTTTTCAGACAATAATACCTCACAACATAATTTGGAAGCTGGGACTATTTGGTTGACTCAAAAGATATTAATGGGTTAGAAAAAGCACAAAAAAATACAAAGAGGATGTTCTTATGTCGCTCATCTCTTACGTTGACAAAAAACAAACACACATACTTGTGTTTTTAAGCTCCTTAAATACTCACAAAGAAGGCACCAGGCAAGAAGATGGTCAAGGCTGGAAAGAAGCTTCCAAAGAGAACAATCTATAAAGAAAACCACAAAAATTAGACAAAACCCAAAAACTAAATAGTGAAAAAAAACCCCTAAAATGAAGAGGAAAAAAAAAAAAAAAAAACCTCAATTTGCAGAAATATCATAGCTTGTACCCTATCATATCGAAGTTGTCGTACATCCTCAAGCCTTTGCATTCATATGTGCACAGTGGCGAAGCCACGTGAGGGCAAGGAGTGGCGGCGTCCACTCCCCTTGCGGGGAAACACCACTGGATAGCTGGGTTCGCCACTCCCCTCGCCTAAAAACCCACTGGTTCATCCTCTGTTTGGGTTGGGTGATCTGTTCTGTTGCGCGCAGCAGCAACAGATAGCCAATCAGAGACAGAGAGGTCCTTCAGCTGCTCCCAAAATCCCAGCAACCAGGAGCGGTGGTTCCGCCCCTCTGGTCCCGTCGAAAGTGAGCAATTCCGTCTGATTCTCTGGTTTTTGGTGCTCTGCAACAAAGCCCAGTGTTGTTGTGTTTCTGTTTTCAATTTTTCAAACCCAAGCCAAACGATATCGTTTGGGACCTGGGCAAAGAATTTTTTTTAAGTAGAACGGTGCGTTCAGTTTCCTCCCGCCAGGTCATCGAGCGCTACTACTCACGCATGACCCTGGACTTCCACACCAACAAGAAGATCCTCGAGGAAGTCGCCATCATCCCCTCCCAGCGCCTCCGCAACAAGATTGCCAGATTCTCCACCCACCTGATGAAGCGGATCCAGAAGGGCCCAGTTCGCGGCATCTCCCTGAAGCTGCAGGAGGAGAAGCGCGAGAGCCGCATGGACTTCGTCCCTAAGGAGTCCGCTATCGAGATCTCCGTCGACAAGGAAACCATCGACATGCTCTCTGCTCTGGGCATGGCTGACATGCCCGATGTCAAGCGGGTCGCCCCGGAAGCACAGTCTCAGAATCTGGGTTTCGTGCGTGGTGGACCCAGGAGGTACTGAAACGGGTTTTGATGTTATACTAGATTTGGTTTTTGGATTAGGAAGAAGTTAGCTTATTGCTAAATTTCTATGTGTTTAATTTTATTGAGGAAGCAATGTGGATGACGTCTTTTGTTATGGGATTATGTTATATTTGCATTGAGAATCGAAAGCGTTGCAGTTGATTTCGTTTGTTGAAAAAAAAAGTTTCTATTAAAAAACTGATAGCAGGAGAGAGGAGACCACGCTTTATTTGTCGTTTAGTTATAATTAACAATTAACATCCTTCTAATCTTCTTTTTCGTGGGATTTTTTAAAGATTTCAAGGCCAGAACTTTCCTAATAATTTTGATATGGAATAGGAGTTGATTTCAAGGCTTTGATTTTTCCTTTTGAGTCGGAACTAATTTCATTCTAATTTTTTTTTATGATTCTCTAACTCGTATGCATGAGTGCTAGCATTTTAGAATTGGAACTGACAGTTAGCACAAGAGTTAGAGAATTATGAAAGGTTCAAGGCTTTGATTTTTCAAGGTCTTCTGTTTGGCTCTGTTGTTCTCGTCTCCTCCTCTGTTGAAACCAATACATCAAAAGATAATAAGAAAGGTTAATTAATTATTAATTAGTGCATGCAGTCTTCTTTTCTTTATGTATGCTAGTTAGTTAAATATTAGTTTACGATTTGATACATGAGGTATTTTTTGTTTTCAACCCACTAGGTGTCTCAATTTTAAACAATTGCGCATTATCAATATGGTTACAATTTTACACATTCGACATACCTATGCACCCATTATATATGTACAGTCGACCAAACCACATGTATGTGCTCAATTATTAAATTCGTCATAGATTACAAGAATTTGAATTTGTTTTCACTAAATTTGTCCTAGTGTCATAGTTCGTAATTAATATTGATAAATTATGAACGTCATTAATATTTTCTATTATCTAAATGGTTTGGTTGTCTCCATAATTTTTTAACCTTGCACCCTTTTAAATCCGCCCCTTCCCTCACCAATTTCTAGCTTCGCCACTGTATGTGCACCCTCAATTTTAGTGTAAACCCCCAAAATAAACTGCAAATATTCTAGAAATCATAAAATGAACGCAACCCCATCAATCATTTCCCAAAATAAACTGCTAATCACAAAAATACCTACCCTAAATTTGCCGGAGAACTCACTAGGAAACCAAGCCTTATCTGGGCTTAAAATTTCCTTCAAATTCGGACCAGATTCACACCTGGCCACACATACACACGCAGTTACGTCTACATATATTGCACTAAAATGAAAATATGAGAAATAAAAACATGCGCAAATAAAAGCCGAGATTATAAACAAACCGATTGAATGACTTTACTCGTTAACCCACTGGTTGAAGAGCAATTTAACAACTTTGGTCGCCTCCTCAATAAATTCCCTAGTATACAAACGTCAACACAAATAAAAAGGCTAACAACTGAATATTGACAAATAAAATATTGAAAAATCTTTAGTCTGAATGTTGAAAATCTATGTCAGAATCAATTGCATTGACAACCCAAATACAGCAAAAGCAAAAATATAAAAAGTTGGGAACCAAAAATTCAAACAATTCAGAGAACAACCTATCAGGATCAGTGTTCTAAAAAACGGCCTAGGCGGCCGCCTAGGCGCTAGGCGGGTTGGAACTGAGGCGTGCAAAACAACTGGAAAAATCGGTTTGGCTCTAGGCGGGGCTAGGCGGCCTAGGCGGTGCTAGGCGGCTGAGCGGTTTTTTTTTTGTTATATATATATATATATATATATATATATATTATAACTTTATACCTTGAAATTTTGTTAATTTTATAGAATAGGTGTGTTGTTGTGTATCAACTTAAACTCCGGGATGCTAAAGATAAGTATCTTACATTACTATATTTCCTTATTTTCCTCCTATTTTCCATTTTATGTTGTTTAAAATTGTGAACTTGTTGTACATGTGTGATGATACTCCTCTCTATGATTATATGGCATATATGCTTAATGTGTTTTTAAATTTTGGATTTGTTGGATACTCTTTTTACATTTTATCATACATATAATTTTTTATAAATGTCAATATGCACTTATTTACAAGATATACAAGAAATTTACATAAATCCGCCTAGGCGCCCGCCTAGGCCTCGCCTAGCCGCCTAGCTCTAGGCTCCAGCCGTCCGACTAGTGCCTAGCGTTTTTTTAGAACCTTGGTCAGGATGATGGGGCTGATGACACTAGTAGAAAAACATGTTTGCGCGACGGAATCTTGTGCGACGAAGCAAATTTCGTCGCGTAAACGACCTTTGTGCAACCAAACTTTGTGCAACGAAGACTTGCGTTGTGCAAAGTACACATACATCGCGCAATATTTTGGCGCCAAACGAAGAATGTTTTACCGCTTTTTTCCAACTTTGCGCGACGTAGGTTGACCTGCGTCGCGCAAAACAGCTTTGAGCAACGAAGGATGGCATCGTGCAAAACATCTTTGCGAGACGCAGGTTCATGCACGTCGCGCAAAGCTGTTTTTTATTACACCCTTTTGTTGTTATGTTTTTTATTATTTTCTAGGATTTAATGGAGCTTATATGTTTTCCCCCATCAATTGGGGAGTGGAGGTTTAGAGGTTTCAAAGCAAGACCTCTTGGAACCGAACCTCAAACAGCATGTTAGATTACCACTCTACTTCATAAGCTGTGGCATCATCAAAAGCTAACCATTTTGTTGTTCAAAGTCAATGGATGGCAAAATTGAGGTTTTAGTTTCTGTGCTGTATACAGAAACAACTAACTTGGCCTTACTATTTTTTACTGTGATGTTATAGATTATTTTTAGAACTTTTAAATGATGACTGAATGTTGGGCATTATTTACAAGTTATATGGTGTTTGAAATGTGTAGGTTTACATTGAAATAGCAAGGTGTCGTCTGTCTCAGTGCCTTCAACTCCGCGGACAAAGGGCAAGATCCTACAGTCCTCCAATTTGAAGAATTTCTGCTTTAACAAACTGAAAAATGCCACCAGTGCAACACCTCCTTGGATGGCTGATGGAGGTGGTCTGCCTTCAGATGCTTCTAAACGTCTACCTAAATTGGTTATTGCATTCAGTTTCCTCACCTACAGTTTTATTTGTCCTCGTATCAAGTCTATTATTCCTCATGTAGTAGCATGCTAATATAGACATTATGAATTATGACAATTGCAACAGTCCTGTTTTAAAGCTTTCCAAAAAATCCTTTACTTTATCGCCCTTTTTTTTCTTTTGCCTCTTAATGTTTTGTATCCATTGAATAGGTAAAATTGACCAAGAAGGTCGCTGAACAAGTAAGACAAGCTTAGATGATGTAATACTTCCTTATGATCTGCGTACAATTAAGTGTTTTGTGATTTTTCGTTTATAACCGTCAAAAAATTTTGTCATGTTACTTGATCTCTGAATGTTTGTTTTTTGCGATTTTTGGCGTATGCGATCTCAAAGTATATACAAACAAGTTTGACGGTTGGATCGTTGAAACTAGTTTCGTAAAATGTGTATCCCATCAAGTTCAATGGTATATATTAGGGCTGGGCACGGGCCGGGCCGGGCCCAATTTTGGAGGAACCGGACCTTACCCGTTTAAAACAGTAAAAGGGCGGGCCGATCCGGGTACAGAGATTTTGAGTTTTAGAACTGAACTTAACCCAGCCCATTATTTAGTCGCCCCGCCCCGCCCCGCCTCACGAGTCCAACTTTTTTTTTTAATATAATTTTTAAACTGAGACAGAAGCCGAAGTGCCGAAAGATCGTAAGCCGCCCGCCGTTTCCCCAAGCTGTGGGGCAGTCGTAAGCCGAAGGATCCGTTGGCCTAACAACTCTGCAGAACAAAAAAAATCCAAAATTGGTCCAAAAATCAACCAGGGTTTTCCAATCCTTCGCTCTAGGGCAACGAAAATCAAAGCAATTACAAAACCCAGATCGAAAATCAAAGCAATTACAAAACCCAAATCTAAAAGCAATAGGTTTTTCAAAGAATCAAAAGCAATAGGGTTTTTCAATCTCGTAATTTCCCAAAGCAATCAAAATACATAAAAAATATATCAAGATTAAGAAAAGGGTAAACGGGACTTACACACCAGGAACAGAAGGAAGAGGGAGATCAGAGGGAATCGAACCGCCATGGAAGTCCTTGAGCGTCATGCTCTCTCTCTTCTTCGACATTTTTCTCTCCCCCGCCTCTCTCTCTCTACTTTTTCTCTCTCAAGATCTTCCCTTTGATTCAATTTGTAGATTTTGTTAGGAGATTGGGATTGAAGAGGACAAAGATTGGAAGGAAGGAGAAGAAGCAGAGGGGAAAAGCTTAGGAACCTTAATGATGGCAGCAGACGGGACAACTCAGTCTCAGACAAGAATAAGAGAGAGAGAGAGAGAGGGTGATATGTGGTAGAGACTAGAGAGTAAATCAAGGACCCAAGGTAGAAATCAACCGTTTGGACCGGGGGCCCCTTTTTTCAATTTCCAGAACCGCACCGCGCCGTTATTTACTTGGACACGTCCCTCCCCCGTTTTGTATTTATAATTTTTGGACCCGCCTCGTACCCGCTCCGAACCGTGATTACCTGTCCCGACTCGCGGTTCCTGTACCCATTTGCCCACCCCTAGTATATATATTTACTAAGTAGATTTTAATTTATTTATTTTGTACTCATAAGAAAAAGAAAAAAAAAAACTTTGCTCAACGTAGTACAACTGCGTCGCGTAAAGTTTGTTTGTTTTTTTTTTCTTTTTTGCTTTTCTTTTGGGGTTCTTGCATTGCCTTTTCTCCACTTGTGTAAATGTTTTAAATTGACGATCGAATTAGTTCATTGTATTCATATAGGGTTAAAGAGTATCGCTGTGAAAAATCATCAAAATCGGAGTTAAAATAACCGTTAAATCGTGAATTTTTGTTTATAGCTGTCGAAAAAGTTTGTCCCGTTACTTGATCTCTAAATGTTTGTTTTTTGCAATTTTTGGCGTATGCGATCTCGAAGCATATACAAACAAGTTTGACGGTTGGATCATTGAAACCAGTTTTGTACAATGCGTATCCCATCAAAACATTAGATTTATACTTTCATTAAGTATAACATAAGATTTTGTAGTATCCACTTGTGTAAATGTTTTAAATTGATGATCGAATTGGTTCACTGTATTCATATAGGGTTAAAGAGTGTAGATGCAAAAAATCATCAAAATAGGAGTTAAAATAACCGTTAAATCGTGATTTTTTTGTTTATAGTCGTCGAAAAGGTTTTATTTAAAAAAAAAAAACTAATATTTTATTGCCTATTGCCAGGGGGAGGGCTCACATGCTGGAGTTGCTCTTTGTAGCAGCAAAATAGAGGTTGATCTGTAGTTGTTTGAATGATATCGCACCCTTGAATAATTGTTGAACCTCTCCATGTCCTCTACAAGGTCCATGTACTTTAGGTTCACACCCACATTACTCTTCACCCCTATCATGACAGGTTCGGTGAAGCAAACTAGCCCCATTTTCAATGCATTATCCTCATCCCCGCATTATTTAAACGCTCTTACAAGCTCTGCACATGTCACTAAAACCTTTTTTGTATCTTTCTTGGGGGTTGTCTTCACTTTACCTTTGCCCTTTACACCCTTACCCTTACCATTACCTTTGCAACTTTCTCCAACAGAACCAAAGTTTTAAGGAAAATACTTAGTCAACAACTTAATGTTGGAAGACTCAACCTCTAGATCATAGGGTTTGTCATAATGAAGTCCCTAATGAGGAAAAAGTCTTTCTTCGTGAACTGGGTGACCTAACAGCATATTAAATATGTGAGTCCCTTTAAGTCCTTCACCCTTTGATTTGCCACTTTACGGAACGACAATTCGTGCACCACTTGCCCACTAAAGGCTAATCTATCGACAATCTCCAAGTGTCCAAAGCACGAGGCCCTAAAATCAGCAAGTTGCGCATCATTAAACTTGTGACGCAAGACTCCTAGGATATGACTAGCTTGAGAGAGGTTGTTAACCCTTCCCCTATAAGATTCTTCTTCTTTTGTCGTGAGTTCAACCCCCTCATTCGCCATCTCTTGTACACATAATAATACAAGCATTCATCACAACTAAATTGAATAACATATAACTTAATAACAACCAAATACAACAATGTTTATCATTGACACACAAGTTGTCATAACTATACATCTACAATGAACATACTTTCATGAGTTAAGGAATCCCAAATTAATTCGTAAAATTAACAAAGATACATAGAAAAAAAATCATTCCCAACTCAACAATATAAATTCAACAAAACAAACTAAAGCACATATATCTTGTACACAACCTGTTAACCACAGTTCATAAACCTACATCTCACCAAAATTTCCAAATACTTCAACATCAAATAATTTCATCAACCCACTTGCATGCCATACATATTAAAAAAAGTACACAATTTTACATAGATAACAAAATTATTTTCTAGGGTTTCAAATTTCAAACTCACCAATTTTCAAATTTAGTTTCCATAATCAAGTTTTCCGTTGACTTTCGCGGAAGCAACGACCCTAAACCCACTCCAATCAAGGAACCACCACATTTTTTCCGTGTAAGCAACTGCTAACTCTCAAACCAAAGATGCCTGAATGTCGAAATGCAATGAGCCCGAAGACAACCACCACAACAATACTCCGTCTGGGTTCCAAACGGCAACGAACTTTTCGAATGCTATCAAAGTTTTGAATGAGCACGATGTCGGGGTGAGAAGGAGATTTTTGGGAGGAGAAGAAAATTTTCTGGTTTCAACTGTTGTTGTCGTGGGGAGGGAGGAAGAGAGTTTAATTCCCTATTTTTTTTAATTCTCGTGAGTATTGTTGTCATTAACTCATGAGTCTTTTTTGACCCGGTTTCACACTAAACCCTTTATGATGGATTCGTTTTCAGTCATTCAAATTTAATCCTACGGTCCACATTCTGTCCCCACGCACCATCCTCAAACCTCTGACTGCACCTTAGAAATCACGATAGAAGAGTTTGCATCGAGACTACGCCAAGATCCAATGTTTGTATTTTTTCCAAAAAGCTTAAATATTACTTGCACTATATAAATTCTGTATCAAATTATCAATCAATGTTCTTGATCGAGCTTGAGGGGGAATATTGAAAGTGTTCAGTTTTCATGCATGCATGGATCGATTCCAGTTAGCCACTAAGGAGGAAATTAGTGTGCAAATTTTCTCTACCCTAGCTGTTCCGTAGCGAGTCCAGATCTTCTGCACCCAAAACCCCCTGTGGCCCCTCTGTGCCTCTGCTTTTTGGCTGAGGATTTGGTTTATTTTTTATTATTTTAATTATTGTCAAGTGAACATTAATTATGTTTAGTTCAAAAAGCAAAGGCACAAAGAGGCCACATAGAGTTTTGGGTGCAGAAGATCTGGAGTCTTCCGTAACTGCTCCCTTATTGTCTAATGATCAATTATGATGTATCTTACTTTATCCTCCTTTTTTGACCTTAAGGACCAAGGGTGGCATGCGTGTCTGCTGCTATATGAATGGTGCTTTGCACTTCTTAACATAATAAAGAAAATACAAAAAGGAAACCCTTCAATTTGCAATAATATATATCCATGGAAAGCTCAGAAAACTCGCCAAGGGTCATCTAGATTAAAACAACCAGAGACTTTTACCTTAAACTTGTTGCTTGGAAGTTTCTCAAGGTCTTTGCAATGATTTGTATTTAAGTAAGAAATATTTTCGTTGGACCAAACTGATTCAGGCAACTCCTTTATACCACTGTCTTCTAAAGTTAAGTATTTAATATTTCCTAGCATCTCTGCAAGATACTTGTAAACTGATACAGCCACGGAGATTTATGTTCACAAATTTTAGACTCCCAGTGAGGTTTTATTTATTTCAACAATGTGGCGATAATCTAGCGGATCAAGGAACAAAGATTTTGACAAATATTTTTACACTTCTTTTCAACATTTAGATCTAGTGTAATCTAGCGGTCCCTAAGTTAAACTTAAATTGTTCTCGTTCACATGGCAATGACATGGAAATAAATAAATAAATAAATAAACTAATTTAAGTAATTTTATTTTTACCAAAGAAAGCAAAAGAATCGTGTAAAAAGATAAAACTCAACAATTCTTCTTCTTCCTCTACTTTTTTTTTTTTTTTTTTTTTTTCCGGTCAAATCTTCCTCTTCTTCTTCTTTAATCTCCATATTTCTGAAACCATATATGCCCTGGATTATATTTGATTAATATATGTATGTGCAATGGAACCAATAGATTTTTCTTAAGAAAAATATAAGAGTAGAATTTAATTATAAAAGTGCTTATGGTTTTAATTCTGGAATTGCTAGAGCATATAGTCCGAAAATTACTGAGGATATAACTTGTTCATCAAAACCTTAATTCCAATGTCATGATAAACAAGTTTCCAACGCCTTCACTACGCGCTACTTTAATTCGATTCATACAATTCTAAAGCACCCAAAGTATATCAAGCTATCACTCGATCTCTTGAATCTTTTGTTCAATAAACAAAATTAAACCTAAATCCTAAGGCTTCATTCTTAGTAGTATCTTTGGGTGAGAATTGGGATACGGCAAAACTTTGCAATTATCACTTTTTATTTCTTTTAGTCAAATTGTCATGATGACAGACCAAATTTGGTTGTTCTGGGAAATCACGAAATCAATGGAGGTCTTCATTCCTACTATGTTTTGATTCAAATCCTCCACATCACTTGTAATTAGGATCATTGAATGATATAAAATCTAAAGGTTAAAAAGAAGTGTACAAATATTTGTTAAAATCTTTGTCCGTTGATCCTATATATATGTAATGCTCATTTGGAAAAAGAATTCTGCAAAATATAATTCTACAAAAAAATTCTAATAAATTTTAGTAAAAAATTCTAGTATCTGCGATGGTAATGATGTACAAGTGTTTATTAAAATATATTCAATAAAAAAGCAGAAAAAAAAAAAACTCTACAGAGGATACATAATTTTTATCCTCCACTAGTTAGTCTACAAAAACAAAAAATTGTTCACATTCCAAAGACTTCCTAACACAATAAAACATGTTACATCCAAAATATCTCCGTCTCATTTCTTCTCAACCATAACAACATAGTCTCAACTCTCTCTGGATATTTTCAGTGGGAAATTCTTTCAACCTGTTGAATTCATCTTCCCAGTCTTCTCTGCTCTTGCAATTTACGAATGAGGACCCCAGACGTATAAGATCTGAAGGAACGCATCCGGCATAAGCCACCGCCTTTTCTGCTAACTCCTTATAATCTGTTATTTGAGTAATGTTATTCCTAGAAGCACACGAGCAGAAGAGTTGAAAAGCTTCAGTCCAATTTAATTTCTCAACATTGTAGATCTTACCCTCATTAACAGTTCGCCTAAGTGCGGCTCCGTTTGTACTTGTGATCATGATTCTACTTCCAGTGCCAAAATGAAGACGATTGCGACTTAGACGTTCCATTTGCATTGAATCTTTCACATCATCAAGAACAATGAGGGCCTTGGTATCCCTTAGCCTACGTTGAACAATAGATGATCCTATGGATATGGGTAGAAGTTTTTCCTGTAATAAAGTACTGATAAGTGTTTCTCTCAAGTGCTCTACCCCATGTGTTCGTTCTGTACACGTAATATCTCTAAGAAAACACCTGGCTTCAAAGTTACGATAGAGTCTGCGAAATACAATTTCAGCAAGTGTGGTCTTGCCAATACCACGGATTCCCAAAATACCTACAGTGATGCAAGGGTCCGGTGTATGAATGCTCAATAGATCTTCAATTTTCTCGACGCGGTTTTCGATTCCAACCAGGCCCTCTAAATCACATGATGATTCCTTAGTCAATTTGTTGCAAATATCATCTACAACTTCCTTAACAAATTCAGCATCGGTCCTGGCATATTGATCATTTCACCAAATTTAGTATATTTATAAGGAAGAAATTCATAAAATTAGAAAGTAGTCTCATAAAATTAGGATTCTTTAGATATAGACCTTTACAACTCTTATTTCCTAGATAAAAACCCACCTAATTCTAAACATTCAAATAAAACCCAAATTTAAAAAAGACTACCAAATAGAAAAGTAATTGACCTATTATTACAAAATATTTACAACTTGTGACACAATATTCAAATCAAATCAATAAATATTATTATTTTCCTTAATTATAATGAACAAATAATTATTGCACACACTATTACCCCTAACATATATACATATATAAATATATATATATATATTTACCTATATTTATATAGTGCTACTATACGTTCAAATATATATGCGCAGTACTAACATACATGTACTTATTATTATGAAATCAATTTACCTATATGTAAATTTATGATTAGCAAATAATATATTCTGTAGGTAAATTAATAATAGTTTGTAGGTAAATTAGTATTAAATAAAATAATATTGTTTTCTTATGTAGGTAAATTATTTTTCATGTATTTTGCATATATTGGGTTTGTTTATTACATAGGTAAATTATTTTTCATGTATTTTACATATATAGGGTAAATTATTTTGAGCAATCTAATATTTTAAAATTTTAATAGTAGGTGCACTATTTGAATCAAATAAAATTATATTTTTAGGTAAATTATTTTGCATGAATTTTTACATATATTAGGCAACGAGTTTATAACATTAATTTTTTTTTAGTAAATTCATTAGTTCTCTCTTATAATTCGAAGTACATTAATTATGTACATCAAACAATCAAATAGGGGTATTTTAGGCATCCAGAAAATTTTAAATGTGTTAAGCCAAACATAATTAATGAATTTGCTAATGTAAAATCTAGTAGATGGGTTTTATTTGAGTAAAAAACTTATGTCGGGTTTTATGTGGAGAAAATTAAGTTTTTAAATAGGGAAACTACCACTTCTGGTTAAACTTCTTGATCATTTGACCAAATTTTGTAAATTTATCGACTTTTGGTACTTAAACTTACAACACATTTAAGAACAAAAGTATCAACTTTTGGTACGTTTAGATTCTAAATGTACCGAGAAACCAAATGTACAAAAAATCCAAAAGTACAATAAAACTAAACGTGCCCATTGTCAGATAACCCTTTTGACACGTTTAAATTTCAAATGTATCGAGAAACCAAAAGTACAAAAAAATCAACTTAAAACTAAATGTGCTATGATGTAAGTAACTAGACGTAGCAATATAATCATATGTACATATATTATGTTTTGGGGGTCTGTTCATTTAAATAATAAAATGTACCTGACAATTTTCTTATAAATACTCTACTCAATTCACAAAATAAAAATTATTAATAAATGATAAAATAAAATTTGGCAGCACCATAATAAGAGATGAATAGTATATGCATAGATACATGATAATAGGAAAAAAAAAAAAAGGTAGTGAAGAAGTTGTGAAAAACTAAATTCTAAAAAACTAAAATGATCGCCAAAATTTTTGGAAAATGATTAATCAAATTTTAAAAGAAGCGTATATTGCAACTTAGTACTACGGCCTAATGGTATTCCTCTTCACTTATAATTGAAAGGAGCGTATGTTTACTCTAAGAAATTCCAAGAGAGGAGTTGCCTCATAGGTTTTTGAACCAAGACGTACTCCTTAATTTTAATGAACAAAAACCACCATTTCTTTTTTAATTTCTTGATCATTTAACCAATTTTTAATAAATTTGTACTCTTATGAAAACATATATAATAATGCCGCTTAATATTTTTGGTGCCTCTGATTTTTTGAGGCTCCGAGCAATCGCCCTGCTCGCACTGGACCAAGGTCGACCCTGAAGCAATATTAAATTGGAATAGATTTCTTTTAGGTAAATTACACAAAACTACCTCAACTATTGGTCTCACGACACTTTCATACCTCATCTTTTAAAATTGACAATGTCATACCTCATCTTTAGAATTTGGTCAATTTTATACATTCCGTTAGTCTGGCCGTTAATTTGTCAGTTAAATGCTGATGTGGCTTGATCCAGAGCCCACTTTATATTAAAAAATTAAAAAAATATATTAAAAAAACTAAAAAAAATCATTTAATATTTTTTAAATATTAAAATAATAAAAAAAGGTAAAGTAAAAATAAAAAAATAAAAAAATAAATAAAGAAGCCAAAACCGTCCCCCCACTCCCCTCATCACACGCGCACACCTCACTCCTTAAATCCACACCCATTCCCTCCATTTTCTCCGCGCCCAAGTTCTCCACCCACGGGATCTGGGTTTTTTCTGGTTTTTTTTTTTTTTTTTTTTTTTTTTTTTTTTTTTTTCGGGTTGCAAGTTGGGCTCATGTGGAGTAGACGACGGGGTGGTGGAGAAGACGGAGTGGGGTGGTGCGGGGAGAAGACAAACTGAGGGTGGGTGCGGGGGGAAGACAAATTGGTTTTTTTTTTTCTGTGGGAAGAGAAGATGAAGATGAAGATGAAGATGGGGAGGAGAGAGAGGGGGGGAGGGGGAAGGACGAACTCAGTTTTTTTTTTTACTTTTTTTGGTATTTTTTAATATTTAAAAAATATTAAATGATTTTTTTTTTATTTTTTTTTATTTTTTTAATATAAAATGAGCTCTGGATCAAGCTACGTCAGCATTTAACTGACAAATTAACGGCCAGACTAACGGAAGGTATAAAATTGACCAAATTCTAAAGATGAGGTATGACATTGTCAATTTTAAAAGATGAGGTATGAAAGTGTCGTGAGACCAATAGTTGAGGTAGTTTTGTGTAATTTACCCATTTCTTTTCAACAACAATACAACTAGTGTGCTTACATATTATAGGATTCAACCCACTATCTATTTGATGAAATGAACTTGACCCTTAACCCTAAAGAGAAACCACATATGTTTAAATGAGCCACAACTAATTATATGGATTGCCAAGCACCCGTCTTCAATAAAAAAAAAAAAAATCGTAATTGATACTAAATTCCCCCTCAATGGCACTGTACGTCCCCAAGTTTAGAATAAAGAAATATGCTTTACCAAACCATAGCACAAATCAAATTGTCAGAAGTTTAAAGAAAATTTATTACTTTAGACAAGTTAAAGAATGAGATAGTTACCTGTATTCGTTTGAATTAAACCCAGACATCCCTGTCGCTGTCGTCAAAGCATCCCTCCACTCCTGCACCTTGCCGGGTTTGTCCTTGAATCGGTTTTCAAGTCGAGCAAATGCATCCGCGTAACTCCCTTCTTGTTTTCGTACATCAGATGGATCGACGTTGTAGAATATGGGTATAACCATCTTATTCCCATATCTTTTCTTGCATTTGAGCATATGCAGAAGTTCATCTAAACACCATGTGGAAGAAGCATAGTTTGGTGAGAAAATGATTACCAAAATCGTGGATTTCTCGATTGCCTCTTGAAGGGACCTTTTGATTTGTACTCCTCTCTCAATTTCGTCATCTTTGTAGGTCTCAATTTTCTTGTTAAGTAAGCGCTCATAAAGAAAGCTGGTGATGCCACGGCGGGTGTCCTCACCTCTGAAATTGAGAAACACATCATACTTACTAGGGGGGGTATTAACTTCAATACCATCATCATAATCACCATCATCACCAGCAGCAGCAGCAGCTGCAGCTGCAGTAGATTCAATACCATCATCATCATCACCAGCAGCAGCAGCAGCAGCAGCTACAGCAGATGACGGAGAAGTATATGTTAACGATCTCCACCACAGGTGCAAGATACTGATGATACACTCCATCTGTTTCTGTGTTTATCTGGAGGCACTTGTACTTGAAAGTAGAGAAGAGAAAGAAGTGACTCTTCAATTCAAGCAACTTTCCCTTCTACGACTAAAATTCAAAGTGTTCAGACACATAAAAACAAGTCGCAAATGGTAGTGGGAAACACAATAGGCCCCCCCGCCCCGCCCCCCCCGCCCCGCCCCCCCCTTTTACTCCCCTTTACTCGCTTTATTTACAAACTTTGTAGCTCGATTTCATCTTTTGATCGCATCCGATGCAATTGATCTCCACGAGGAATGCCGTAGTATTCGGACAACGTACTTCTTGGTGCGCTATTAGTCTAGGATGTCAAGATGACTGTAAATCTTCAATTGAAGATAAGGCCAATCAAAAGCATTTGCATTTTTAAATCAAAGGCGAAACCTTGAAAATGAAATTCACTTCCAACTCCAAAGGCCAAACAAGAGGGAAACCAAATCATCTTTTTAAAACTTTCAAAAGCTAACTCAACGCTTCATGTAAGAAATTATATAGCAGCTTCATGCACTTGCAACTAACAATCACCAACAACAGTGACAAGGTGCCGGGATGCAACAATCACCAAAACTTGCTACAAAACACGAAATTATTTTCGATACATCATGCATACGGCTTTTTTTTTTTTTTTTTTTTTTTTTTTTTTTTTTTTTTTTTTTTTCTTCTGAAAAGTGATACATATAGCTTTATATCTCTACAAATTCAACAATCACCAAAATGTGGCAGCAATAGATTTGAGTAGAAAAACTGCCCGAGTGCTACTCCCTGGTTTTGAATTGTAATGCAGGACAAACATGAATCATTTCGCCAAAAAGACACATAAATTGTTGATGATGGCAGGCCTTAACACTACAAAAATATGGACAGTACTCATAAAAAATTATTTGTGCCCCTTGAGGTTTAAGGACACCAATATAGGTGTCCATAAAACAATAGCAACAACAATACAACAAATAAAATTACATTTGTGCCCTCTATTGATGTGCCCTTCGTTGAAAGAGCACAAAACGATGTTTGGTGCTCAAAGAGAGGCCAACATGAATAGTAGAACATTTGTGCCTCATTTCTAACTTCTTTGTCAAACAACCTTTTCCAGCCATGTTGGCACTTAAAATGTAATTGTGCCTGCATAAATTAAATATTAAAAAAAATAAAAATTTGAAAAATTGAAACTGAAATTGAGGTTTTATTTTAATTTTTTTAATTTTAATTTTTAATTTTTAAAGCCTACAACACATTCTCAATCTCACAAACATATATCATAATGTTAATATGTCATTTCCAATACAAAAACAACTTGGAAGCAGATATTTTTGGACAAATGCATCTTCCCCAGCAAGCCTTGCACCTCATCAAATCTCTGCTCCACCATAAACGAATTAATGAAGATGATCATTCGGAGAGGATGTTCCATCTCTGTTTAAGTTTTCCCTATCCTCCTACACAACAAAATTAGTAAACTCAATAATTTAATGATTATAGTAATGTAAAATAAGATAATCTTAATACATAAAGAATGGAACCTCCAACAGTATGCAATTGAAATATAAGTTTTTCCACTATAAGAACATCACCTTACTTTGAAATTATGGACACCAGTAAGTGGATACGCAAGACAAAAGTTGATACTTCTTTGTAATAAGTTGTTACTTACGACGACAAAAGCTGATAATATCCTAAATAAAACGTCATTTTGGCCTACAAGAGATTGCAGATCAAATCACATTTTCACCAAGGATAGGAAGTTCAATAGTTGGAAGGCAAACATATTTCATAGTGGTCAGAGAAAGTACAGTTTAGAAAGAAAAAGAAATGTGCAAGGGTTTGAGAGGATAGATGTACACATGTCTCTCACCTGGCTTGCAACAAGGAGAACTGCATTGGCATTTTCCTTCTTGGAAAACACTGATCGACTGCCACCATAGAGCTGAAACAGCCTTTATCGCAAGAGCATTAAAGACTAACAAATCTACACAGTTTGAACACACCGTGGGATTTAAAGATATTGGATACAAAGGCAATCAGAAGATCACATAATAACTTTTGGATTATTATTTTTCAGAAGAGACAAACCTTTTGTTTATGCTAACAAAAATTACACATCATTGGACAAGGAGTGCACCCTAAGAACAGACAAAAAAAATCATTACTTTTATATCAATTCTACAATCTGTCTTTGAGTTCATGTTTGAGAAAGCATCTGACTTGTTTAGCTACTTGAAGAGTATGTGAAGTGGGGATCACTTACAAACAGTATAAAAAAACTCTCAACTCCCCAACAAGTAAATATAAAGTCCTGGAATTGGATGCATGGTAATTGTTAAATCTAAAAGTGACTTAATAGAAATAAACTAAAGGAGCATGCAACTACTATAGTATTAAAAGCATTAATCTCGTGATAACAGAAAAACACAACGAAATAGGGCGAATATCATACCTTCCCATTCCAATAACCATAAGGAAAACTGGAGGCTTAAGCATTAACAGCAATGACGTGGACCTGCTAACTTGTATCCTTGGTACCTGAACAACCAACACACGATTACAAGTATACAATTGTACTTTAAAAAATGAAAGGAGATAAAGATGAAAGCACTAATCCTCCTCTTCCTCTCCCACCTCTCCTCTCACTCCTCCGTCCTCGTCACCTACTCCCAATTCGAAGGCTACGACGACGACCACTCCTCAATCTCTCTCCCAACTCGCACCCGCCATTTCCTTACCACCGCCTCCCAACCCGACTCACCGTCTTTCCCTGATCCCTCCCTACCGGACTCATCATGCATCGATCTTCCAAACATTCCTTCACCAGCTTCGAGTATTGGAATGAGGACGAGTTCGAATGCATCCCCCTCCAACCCTAGAAACTGCCCCTCGATGACCCTGCAGTTACCAAAACTGCGAATACCTCCTACAATTCTGATTCCAAACTTTCCGCCGATCCCAAGCCCCCGCTGCTCTAAGATCCTTTCTTGTGGAGATCGCGTGCGTAGGGTTCCTACCAAGGGTTTCTGGCGACGATGGAACTCAAGAGACTCCACGATTTGATATGGGCAAGGTAGTGAGAGAAAGGGGGTAGGAGAAAGACAAAGGTTAAAATGAATCTACGAAGGAGCGGAAGAGAAAAGTAAAGGGTAAGAGAGATGAGAGAGAGTTTGAATAGGCTGAGTGGGTGTAGGTGTGGCTGCTTTTGAAACCGAGGGGGTTGTGGGATCGATAAAAACTAATACTTACATATGACTTTGTGTCCATATTTTAAAGGAAGACACGAACATTGTGCCTTTAAGACCAAATGATTTAAATAATATTAAATCAAAGGACACGAAACGAAATACTTTTCGTGTCTGTAAATTAACAAAAAAATTGTTGTGGTCTATATTTAACTAACAGGGAAAGGGGATCAACGGTACAGAGAAAATATAGAGAGATATGTGTTTGTAGGGTTGTGTAGAGGATGTGTTACTCCCCCTAGTGCCTTTATATACAGAAGGGAGGGAAGAATCATTCTCCTCCAAGGAATACAAGTCTTAATAGGGAAGAATAACTAGAATCGAATCTAATTTAGGATTTATACAATCACACTTAAAATAAGAAGTTTATAACACTCCTCCTTGAGTGTGTAAATATTTAAGTAGATTCGGCATCATGTAGAGTTTGAGAAAGTCGACCGTTGGAACATGCTATTCTCATATAAGGTAGGAACTTGCATATGGAACTAAGTCTCACAAAAAACTGTATGGCTATGGTAAAAACCCGAGTAGGGACAAAATCCATAGTCTAAGTAAAATGTGTAAGTAATGCAAAGTCAAATGAAACGTCTATGGGACGTCATTAGGGATATGATCAACCAAAGGTGGGTGTCTAATCAAAACCTCGTTAGGTAGCAAAAGCCTAGTGAGAAAAAATGCTCCTAATTGTAGGGAAAAAAAGTACATTAAGATCAAGCAAGTGTACTTAAGGATACTCTCCCTGAGTTTGACGTAATTCCAAAGAGAACTAACAATGTTACAACCTAGAAAGTTTACGCATACTAATTCCATGAACAAACTTCTGAAACATTGCATTCAGTAGTCATTTGGTGAAGAGGTTGGCCAAATTGTCTTGTGAACGGATTTGCATGACTTCAATCTTCTGATGCTCTTGATGTTGATGTGAGAAGAAGAACTTCGGAGTAATGTGATAGAAGCATATTTATACGACTTAGTTAGCTTGTTTCCTTGCATTTATGTAGTTAGTTTCTACTTATTAGAGTGTTTTAAGCCATTTTCGTGTGTTTGTAGGTTCAAATGACAAAGTTGGCAAGAAAGTGCAATTTGGAGCATTTTAGAGCAATTTTGGGTTTGGAATGGATAGCACATGCATGGAGTAAGATGGTTGGACGAATTTGGTGTTCAAAAGAGGCTAGGACTATGCTAAAGAGTTGGACAAATTAATTGAAGACAAAGAACATAAGGAATCAGCAAGAAAGAAGGAGCATTATCCAGAATCTTATCCAAACATTAACCAAACCTTATCTTATCTTATCCTAATCTACCTGAATTCCAGCTGCAAGGAGGATTCCTAATTACATTAGGACACCTAAAAACCTGCTTCTAGAAGGCCTTACTTTCTCCTAAAAAGGTGCCGCGCCACCCTTTCTAGAAGCCTAGAAACCTGCCATCCCCTTTCTCCATGGAAGTGTGCCGCAAGAAGCTCTCCTTATTCTCCCTAGAATCTGCCATGTGTTAACCCTTTCCTTGTGGGATGGGAATGCCAAATCCCTCTCCAAAGCTACCTCTGCTGTGCCTTCTGTCAGCCTATAAATTCATATACAATGTCGTAGCTCTTATTCACCTACCACCACACACAAGAGCCTAAATTCAGAAAAACCTCATTGTGTCGCAGCTTGCAAGGAAGGAGAAGGAGAAACTTAGTGCCGTGCCTGCCATCCAAACCTTCGGAGTGTTGGAGCGTTTGTAGGTGTATTCTATCTTTTGTTTTCAATGTTTAAATTAAATTGTCTTTGTTTAATTGCGAACATGAGGAACTAATTTCGTTTTAGCTAGAGGTGAATTCAAAGCCATGAACATATATGTTTGATATGAATTGATTACCTCCAGTTATGGTTTCATATATCGTGAATGCAATTTGCTTAACTGTTTGATTCATAACTTATTCTTGTGTGTTGATTAAGGAGGCCTACTTAGTTTGCATGCATGAATTTGATGCTAAAATATAAGGGAGTTTCACCTAATGGTTATGAACTTATATTTATAAGTAGTGGAGGTTGCTAGTCACGATCGCGTTAAGAAAATTCCTGGTAGGAGTATGATGCAGTCATAGTTACGAATGCCTTGTCAATACTTATGATATTCACAGAACTTAATGATCTTTGATATGTAACTTTATTATGCAGTTCATGTAGGGAACTTGATAAGAATAATTTGGTTGAGGCGCTGAGTCCAATTCAATGAACTGAGGAAAATCTGATGGTTAATTAGTGCAGTTCACGGTTAACTTGGGGCATTGTCATTCATGGTTTATAGGAATAATAACTGGAAATCGATTTGTATGCATATGTGTCATGTGTGGAGAAGGACCCTTTAGCCAACCTTTCACCCCTTAATTCACCCAATTTCGTACCAAAGTTATTTAGTGTCTTTAAACTGTTTGTTTTTACTTTAAAATCGTCCAAACCAATCCCCCCCCTTTAGTATTTTGTGTCAAGTTACTTGTTTTACTTTAATTTTCGTTCAAAGCTGTTCTCCTTTAGTAGTTTGAGTCTTTTTAGTTCAAATTTCGTCCAAATAACCCCTAAGTTCCTGTTTTGATTCAATTTAACTTAGTTTGTGTGTTTTGAGTCAGTTTGGCTTGTTTTGAGTAATTTTAAGTCTAGTTTTCTGTTTTTCAGTCTAGTTTAGTGTTTTTAAGTTAAATTTGTGTAGATTAGCATCACTCCTAATCCCCGACCTAGAACGATCCCTACTTACACATACTACAACTATCAAAAAGAGGGTTTAAATTTGTGTGCTATTTTATATCACATCAAATTTTTGGCGCCGTTGCCGGGGATTAGCAACATTGCTAATCTCCCTTTGTTTGTGTCGTGTGTTTTGCTCTGACTTTGTTTTCTTTGTTTTAGGTACTAGTTTATGACTCGAAGCTCTCAACCAGTTCGTGCACATATCTTAGAGTCTGACGGCGATTTTGAACGAACTTTGAAAAGGAAGAGGAAGCAGCCAGAACCTAATCCACCTAGTTCTAGCTCTGAATCCGAATTTGAAGAAGAAGAAGAAGAAGAGGAAGAGGAAGAACAATCCATGGCTGTGGATAATCGAACAATCAAGGAACTTTCAGCCTCGGGATTAGATAATGCCAATACCCCATGACAGCTCAAGGCAAGACCGATGAGTTCGAATTGAAATCTAGTTTGCTGCATCATATTCCCAAATACCATGGGCTATCCATGGAAGATCCAAACAAGCATTTGAAGGAATTCGAAGTAGTATGTTCGGGCATGACCCCAATCAACGTGGATGGGAACATTCTGAAGATGAAAGCCTTTCCATTCTCTTTTGTGGAAAAGACTAAGGATTGGCTATTCGCATTGGCACCTGGAACCGTCACTTCTTGGGAAAGCATGAAGAGAGCATTTTTAGAGAAATTCTTCCCAACGTCAAGAGTCATACTTTTGAGGAAGAGAATAAGTGGAATTCAACAAAGCCAAGGAGAATCCTTTCCAGCGTATTATGAGCGTTTCAAGACTTTAGTTGCATCGTGTCCTCAACATCAAATGAAGGAAGAGTTTCTTGTGGAGCCAAAAATAATCACAGGGCGACACGTGGATTTTCGGATTAAGGAGACAAAAATGCCCTTGAGGTGCATCAGAATTCCTACGCGCGAGCACCCGGTAATTATCTTCGGTCAAGTCAAAGGTGCCCATAAAAGGTAAACAAATCCGAATTATTTCATCCATCCACATTTTAGGTAGTTATCTCATAACCCCACATAAATTGAGATAATTGACAAATTAATGGGATTATTACTCATTAATTTGTCAATTAAATTAGCCATAAAGCCTTGAAATTACCCCAAAGGGCCGGTCCTCTCTCTCCAAGGAAGGGCCGGCCACTCCCTAGTTATTTCCCATATTTCCTTCCCCTTTTCCTTCCTTTTTTAAGCCAATCATTCAATTACTCATTATAACCCTTTTCATAAATACAAAAACATTCCCTTTTGGTTTAATTAGCCAATAAATGGGCTAATTAAACTGATGCGAAATAAATTAAGCACACAAATTAAACCCTCTTGGTGTGAATTGTAGTATAGATGCAAGTAGGGATCGTTCTAGGCCGGGGATTAGGAGGGATTGCCAATCGATTTAAAACTGACTCAAAGACTCAAAAATAAAGTTAAAAACGTTTGAATAGGTTCAAAAGACTTAAAACAAGTTCACAAGACTCAAAATAGGTTGAAAACACTCAAAACTGCCTAAAAACACAAACTAGGCAGTTTCTGACTCTAAACACAATTTTGGACGAAAATAAGGTTTTGGCTTGACTCAAAACACTTAAAAACACAAATACAATAAGTTTAAAACAATTTGAAACAAGAAAGTAAAGGGGGGTTTTGTTTGAACGAATTTGAAAAGAAAACAAGTTGAAAACAGATTTTAAAGTAAAACAAAGTTTGAAAACGTTTTTGAGAAGTTTGGATGGATGATGGGCTAGCTAGAGGCTCTTTCTCCACACATGTTATGTATGCAAACGAATCGATTCCCAGTTACTCCTTCATTGAATTACGAATGACAATGCCCCAAGTTAACCGTGACATCACTAATTAACCATCAGATTTTCCTTGAGTTATTGGATTGGATGACATCATTCGACAACCCAAAGCATTCTTCGAAAGTCCCCTACATGACATCATAATAAAGATACAATCAAAGATCATTACGTTCAATGAAAATCATAAGCATTGACATAGCACTTGTAACTATGACATCATGTCACTCATGCTAGGAATTGAACTTAACGCGATCGTTTATAAGCGACCTTCACCACTTATGAGTATAAGTTTGTAACGATTATGTGAAACTCCTTTATACTCTAGCATCAAATTCATGCATGCCAATTAAGTGTCGACCCTCAATCAACAAACACAAATAAGTTATCAATCAAACAGTTAAGCCAATTGCATTCACAACTCAAGAATTCGTAACTGAAACTTATCAATTCATATTGCACTCATAATCATGGCTTTGAAATCACCCCTAGCCACAAAGGGGTCTAGCCACTCATGTTCACAGCAAAACAACAAGAATTTAATTTAAACATGTATAACAAAAGAAAGAATTACACCTAGAACGCTCCAACGATCCAAAGCTTGAAGAACAAACACGTCCAAGGCCTTCCTTTTTCTCCTTTGCTGCGGCACAAGTGGTTAAGGGAGGTTTTGGATGTGTTTTGGGGTGAAGGATGGGAAGGAGGTGCGGCAAAGGTTGTAGAATGGCTGAATGTATGTGTGTTGTATGAATGAGTGAGTGAATCATTGAATGGGTGCAGCAAAGTCTTGTATTTATAGGCCAAGGCTCCAAAATAAATTAGGTAATCAGGAATTGTTCTAAAACTTAAAGGAAATAGGAATTTAAATGCAAAAACCTAAGGGAAATGGGTCACAAGGTGCGGCACATGCAGAAAATTAAAGGAAAGGTAAGTTTGTATGCGGCAAAGACAAGGAAACATGCTTTCCTAGCTGTTTTGGGTCCAAAACTGAAAGAGAATGTAAAATTAAGTGCAGCAAGGGTGTATGAGGGAAAGGGAATTGCGGCACTAACCTAAAGGGCAAGGGAAAATGTCTTTCTTGTGCAGCAAGGAAGGAAAGGTTACAAGGCATGTGCAGCAAAGTCCTAAATTGCAAAGGATTGCTCTTCCTTGCACGGCAAGGATGGTGTTGGTGATTGGTGTGGAATGTGTGGCTGAATCCTAAAGGAATAAGGGAAGTGTTTTACTTGGTTTAAGGATAGGGAAACATGGCAAGGGGAATTGTTGCACCAAAGGAGACAAGGAGGGAACACAAAGGGGACAAAACGCCACTTTTGTAGGAGATGCTGTTTTTGTGTCTTTTATGCTTCCAAACTGACTTCTAACATCCTTCTAGGCTCTTTTGATCTTCAATTTCGTCCATCCACCTTGCTCCATTCATAAGCTATCCAAAACATGCCCAAAACAGCTCCAAAAGGCTCCAAAATGCACTTTCTTGATACTTTACCCCTTGGGACCTACAAACATACGAAAATAGCTTAAAATACTATATTAAATACAAATAACTAACATAAATGCACGAGAACAAGCTAATTAAATCGCATAAATATGCTCATATCAAATTCCCCCACACTTAGCTTTTGCTAGTCCTCGAGCAAAACGAAACAAAACAAAACAAAATAAAGTAAACAAAACAAAACACAATCTAAACCTTCCAACGTTTTCCTCAGGGATTTCCAACACACATGACATATCAAAGATCATCATTCACATAGATTTTAGTCATCCTTACGCTCGAGCACATACTTAATCACAGTCGTCACTTATTAGCTCGCATTTAATCAATTAAAACAATGATTTGAATGTAGTAACATGCCTTAGAGAATTCACCCAATTCCTTACAAGATACACTCTTTTTCACACAGATTTTCTGACTCCACACCCTACACTAGTTATATGTGAGAAGATTGATGAAAAAAAATGAAAACGAATACTCACATATGTTTATGACAAAGAAAGCATTTTTTGGAGCATGTTTAAATATGATCTCATGAATGGAATGCTACTACTTAGACGCGAGAACCAGTGACACCATATGCTCATACCAATTCCAAACTCCACAAATTGAAACACATAACACACAAGATTGAAGTCAAGGGTTGTAACGGAGCTAGGGTAATGGTTAACAAAGAAAGGTAAGGATAAACAAACGTTCTTTAGGCAATAGCAAGCAAAGTGATGAAATTGACACTTGGAATTCAATTTAGAATGCAGAAATCATCTTTTAAACACAAGGGAAGATTTATGCAACTCTTAGGGCCTAATTCATCTTTTTGGACCCTTTCTTCAATAATCAACACTTTAGGATTCTTTTTCACATATTTTTCAACTCTTTTTCATTCTTTTCACAACTTTTCTTTTTCTCTTTTCTTCTCATACGAATTTTTTTCTTCTTTTTGTACTCAAAAACACAAAAAATCTCTTCCCCCACACTTGTTTTCTGCAAACAATTACTCAAAACGAATTCCCTTTAAATCATGCTTTACTACGCTTCAAGAACGAGGGTATGGATGGTCCTAATCTAGGCTAGGTGAGGGTGATGTGGGTTAACAAAGAAATTGGCTAAACAAGGCTTAACGGGGTTAAAACATAAACACAATGCACGGGGAATGGCTTTTTGGCTCTTGGTTCACTACACAACTTCATCTTGTTTATGTGTTCTGCACTCAATACCATGTTTTGAATGAAACGGATATGAGTTCTAGTATTTGGAACTAAATGATGAAACGCCTTCTAAGTAGTAACCAAGCAAAGAATAATGAGATCATGCAACGACTTTAGAAAACAATGAATGCACAGATTTTTAACTTCTCCAAAGAACGTTTAGGCTCAAGTCTCACAGGGTTGTAGCGTTAATTTGGGTTCTTTCCTTCAAGCATGTTACAAAAACTGATTTTTTTCGTTTGTAATCAAATGTGAATTCATAAACAACAACGACAACCAAGCATAAACCAAAGGTATATCAAACTTCCATCCATGTTTACAACTTCCCTTAACCGTCATGCAATTAAAAACCAAATCCTCATCATTGGGTTGGAAGGTACCCTAAAACACAAACAAACACACAAAAAAACAAATCTTTTTGGCTTTTTCAAAACAATTTTTCAAATTTTTATGAAATTTTCGGATTTTTAAGACAAAACACTCTTAAATGCTTCAAAACACACTAAAAACACATAAAAACAGTGAAAAACAACATTGTAAGTGATAGGTGAATAAAACCCACGAAAATCATGCAAAAACAACTTGTTTACCCCCCCACACTTAAATCAAACATTGTCCTCAATGTTTCAAACACAAACACACACAAAAACAAGCAAACAGACAGCAAATAACACATGAATTGCAAAGTAAAATCAACAACGAGTAGAGTTTAGGAACATAAACACCTGGTTGTGGAGTGCTTTCTCGGTCTCTCCTTGTTGATTGCATGGGTTGCCTCCCAAGAAGCGCTTGCTTTAACGTCGTGCAGCCGGACGAGTCCTCGGGTTAAACTTCAGTGGTGCCCACAGCATGGAGGGGAATCTCCTCCATAACCTTCTTCTTGAAACGTCTATGCATTGAATCCTTGAATGGAAGAGGATAGTGATCCTTCCTGTTTTTGGTGTTTTGCTTCCTTAAGTCAATGTGAACTCTCCCACCACCTTTTGTTCGATTAAGTCCTTGTACCAAAGAAGGTAACAACCTATTAGTTGAAATGGGAATTGAAATTGGGGTTGGAGACTTACCCATGTACTGCATTGAAGTGGCAGATTTGTCAAGAATTGCACAAGGGTTGCTCTCGGCCAGATTGGGCTTTTTGAGGGGTGTGGCCGAATTTCCTACTCCAATTCCTTCTTCTTTGGTGGTTCGAAATCCATTCTTCTTGACTCGTGATGAACATTCCTGCCTTATATCTTTAATTACATTAATAGCACAACAAGAACGAACATCATTAGTATGCTCAACTGATTCAGAAATTTTAAAATTAATCATATCACCACCAAATTGCATCGTTACTGCTCCTTTAGCCACGTCAATCTTGGTGTTGGCTGTTTTCATGAAAGGTCGTCCAAGTAAGAGTGGCGGTGATGGAGAGTCGGCGGTTTCCTCCATGTCAAGCACATAAAAATCTGCAGGAAAAATCAAATGGTCTACCTGCACAAAAACATCCTCCAAAACTCCTTTTGGATATGCGTTAGATCTATCGGCCAATTGAATAACAACACCATCCTTTTTAAGCTCTCCTAGATTCATAGATGCATAAACAGAATATGGCATGACATTAATTGATGCACCTAAATCTAGCATAGCATGTTCAAACTTAGTATGTCCAATAACACAAGGAATCGTGAAACTACCCGGATCTTTGCATTTAGGTGGTAGTTTTCTTTGTAAAACCGCAGAAACATTCTCACTTACTTGGACCACTTCTTTCTCCCGAATCCGTTTCCTTGTTGTACAAAGCTTCTTCAAAAACTTGGCATACTTGGGAATTTGCTTAATTGCATCAAGGAGCGGGATATTGACCTGCACCTTCCTAAATGTCTCTAGAACATCTTGTTCCTCCTCTTCATTCTTTGATTTCATAAATCTGCTAGGAAAGGGTGCATTGGGTGGAATGGAGTTAGAAGTAACGGAATTTGAAACCAACTTACCTTTGGTGGCCGAATTAGGATGTGTAGGTGGTTGCGGCAAGGATGGCTCACCCCTTGCCGTGGCTTTATCTTGCTCCTCCTCCACAGATTGCATCTTTTTGTCCTCCTTTTGATTGGATTTGGATGGTTGGGGGTCAGATCCAACTTCTTTTCCACTTCTTAGGGTGATGACTTTGACAGATTCGAAGCCTCCCTTCGGATTCACATTCGTTGAACTAGGTAACTTACCTTGTTCTCTACTAAATTGCCCCATGAATTCAGCCATTTGTCCCATTTGTTTCTTCAATTCATCCACCTCTTTTGCTTGATTTTGCACTCCCTGCGACAAAGTAGTGAGTAACTGAATAACTTGAGCATTATCAAGAGACGAACCTGAATTATTTTGGACCGGAGGTGGTTGAGTTGGTTGGGTTTGTTGATAGGGCCGTGGAAACCCAGGGGGGTTTTGCCAAAATCCCCCTTGTTGTGCAGGTTGTTGTTGATCTCTCCACTTCATATTAGGGTGGTCTCTCCATCCGGGGTTGTATGTGTTCGAGTATGGATCGTATTGGGTTTGGTTTTGGCCTTGGAATCCAATAGCATTGGCAGATTCCCATCCTCCATGCCCGAACATACACTTCATACACCTGTTGCCTCTTTTCTGCTAGCAGCCCAACAGGTGTGGGGGCATTTGTGGAGCCAAAAATAATCACAAGGTGACACGTGAATTTTCGGATTAAGGAGACAAAAATGCCCTTGAGGTGCATCAGAATTCCTACGCGCGAGCACCCGGTAATTATCTTCGGTCAAGTCAAAGGTGCCCATAAAAGGTAAACAAATCCGAATTATTTCATCCATCCACATTTTAGGTAGTTATCTCATAACCTACCAATTATCCCACATAAATTGAGATAATTGACAAATTAATGGGATTATTACTCATTAATTTGTCAATTAAATTAGCCATAAAGCCTTGAAATTACCCCAAAGGGCCGGTCCTCTCTCTCCAAGGAAGGGCCGGCCACTCCCTAGTTATTTCCCATATTTCCTTCCCCTTTTCCTTCCTTTTTTAAGCCAATCATTCAATTACTCATTATAACCCTTTTCATAAATACAAAAACATTCCCTTTTGGTTTAATTAGCCAATAAATGGGCTAATTAAACCTAAATTACACTCCAAAATTGACCTCAAGGGCCGCCACCTTTTCTCCAAAGGGGATCGGCCACCTCCTATAAATATTACCCTTTTTCTCACAAAACCTAATTCCACTCCTCTTGCAAAAATACTCTAAACACTATTTCTCTCTAAAAATTCTAACTTTGGCATCAGTGGTTCTTTGGCCAAAGCTCCCCCATTCATCGTGGGCGCGTGAGGTTTTTGGCCTTAACCTAAGGTGCAAGTTGTTTTGTATGTGCAAAATCGTCCAAGACCGAGGAGGAGAAAATTTGCATCCCCAAATTGGTGCTTTCATTGAGAGAAGAAATCTACGCTCGAAAAAGACTCTCGCACACAAAAGGTTTTTTCTTCAATTTCTACTCCATTTGTATCTTTCGTACGTTTTTATTATTAGAATTTTTTATTCGTAAAAAGTTCTTTGATAAAGCGTATAAAAAAGAAGGAAACGAAAAATACATAATGGTTAGAAATCTAGAAAATTCCACGAGTGACAATTCAAACATTCAAGACATGGGACCGCGACGATCTACAAGATTGAATGTGGTTCTATGGGAGATGGCGCCACTACCACGAGGCTCCACCATGGGAACCACCGCGGTGACCACCCGCGGCGAGGTCCATGGCACTGCTACTACAGTCCAAGCCGCACCACCCAAAGTCCATACCACCAAAGCCACGGCCCAAGCCTCGCACTCGCGTGCATCTCGTGTTGAGCAGCCTGCTCCTGCAGCCAAGCCTGCCCTTGCAGCCCGGCCTGCCCCCACAGCCCGGCCTGCCCCCGCAGCCCGGCCTGCCCCCGCAGCCCGGCCTGCCCCAGTGGTTTCCCAAGCAGCCCGAGTCGTCTCGAGGCAATTTCAACCATCCGGACCGACCGTTGAGCCGGGAACGATTTCACAGCCTTTCTTCACAGATTTGACATTGACCAACTCGAATCTCGTGCCCAGAATCAACCACCCATCCATCACTCAATGAGAAGTATTCCTTCCTAGTTCATCCAATTTGAGTGGCGAGCAGCACTTGTCTCGACAAGTCCTAGAGTTGACGAGCGCCCTAGCACAACAGACAACCTTGGTGAATCAACTTTTCCAGCGCACCGAGATCCGACGTGCCCCAGACGAGGTGTCCCGAAGTAGGACAAGGGCAGACGAGGAACCTTTTCGGCAGCGTCCTGGTAAGCAGCCGATTAATCAGACTGAGCAATCGGGCGGTGTGCAATCTCGGCTGGGCCGCCGAGATAGCGTGGACTCCCGTCTTAGTGCGAAGAGGAGCGTGCACTCTCGGTTAGGCCCGCGAGCGAGCATACAATCAAGGTTGGGGCCACGTTTTGGAGAACCACATGAGCAGCCTTCCAGGTGGAGCATTCATTCGCGCTTAGGCCCTCAAGGAGCATCTTCCATGTCACTTCGGAGGATGCAACGTGACGCGCGAATGGAAGCAGCCACTCGATCTGCTTCAAGTTCAACAGGCAGCCCACGGGGAGATCCTTCGCCAGGTAGGCAACTGAGGCAATGACAAGTGGAGCGTCCGAAGGAGCAGCCTAGGCCGGTAGGCCAAGACTTGGGATAGCCCAGGGCTCCACTGCCCCAACGAAGTAAATCCAAGAAGAGGTGGAAAAGCTTTTCAATGAGCAACGACGCAAGTTCTGACGTCGCAACGTGGCCGATGACGCATTGCGGCGGGAAATGACCAACATAAGCCGATCACCCTTCACAGATGAGATCAAGCAGACGGAACCTCCGCGTAAATTTAGCATGCCGCACTTTACATCATTCAAAGGAGATGGAGATCCAGAGAGGCACTTGAAGCATTACCGAAGTGCAACGGTCCTTTATCGGAGTAATGTCGCCCTTATGTGCAAAATATTCGCAACCACCTTGCAAGGCGAAGTGCAAGATTGGTTCCACACCTTGCCACCACGGTCCATCCAAAATTTTGATGATCTTTCCTTCGTTTTCACCAAAGAATACTCATATTACCGCTCGATCAAGAAAAAATCCGATCATTTGTTCAACGTGAAGAAAAACCCAAAGGAATCACTCTGCGACTACGTGAAGAGGTTTAAAGCAGAGAAGGTGAAGATCGTTGGATGCGACGACTCAATAGCTAGTGCAGCCTTTCAAAAGGGCCTCCCTGCAGATCACCCCCTATTTGGAAAGATGATCATGAAAGAAGACTTGACTCTAGCAGATTCCTTCGCCCTAGCAAAGAAGCATGCACTTTGGGACGAAACTTGATGAGCAGAAAAGGCGCCCGAGCAGCCTCAAAAAGAATTGGTGGTGGCTCAAAGAAAGGAAGATGGAAAGTGGCCCAGCAAGAGCAGACAGGAGGCCAAGCGGAGGGACAGGCCCATGACCAAAGAAGGCTCCACGACCAGGAATTACTCGAAGTTTTCAATTCCGATCCATCAAATTCTCCGCGACGTAAAAAATGAGTCGTGGTTCAAGCTACCGAAGCAACCAAAAGGAGATACTTCCAAGTTGGACCACACCAAATATTGTGCATTCCACCGAGGACCAGGTCACGCATATGAAAGCTGCTACACTTGGAAACATTATCTGGAAAAGCTCGTGAAGGAAGGCAAAGTCGACAAGTGATCTGCTTCAAGTTCAACAGGCAGCCCACGGGGAGATCCTTCGCCAGGTAGGCAACTGAGGCAATGACAAGTGGAGCGTCCGAAGGAGCAGCCTAGGCCGGTAGGCCAAGACTTGGGATAGCCCAGGGCTCCACTGCCCCAACGAAGTAAATCCAAGAAGAGGTGGAAAAGCTTTTCAATGAGCAACGACGCAAGTTCTGACGTCGCAACGTGGCCGATGACGCATTGCGGCGGGAAATGACCAACATAAGCCGATCACCCTTCACAGATGAGATCAAGCAGACGGAACCTCCGCGTAAATTTAGCATGCCGCACTTTACATCATTCAAAGGAGATGGAGATCCAGAGAGGCACTTGAAGCATTACCGAAGTGCAACGGTCCTTTATCGGAGTAATGTCGCCCTTATGTGCAAAATATTCGCAACCACCTTGCAAGGCGAAGTGCAAGATTGGTTCCACACCTTGCCACCACGGTCCATCCAAAATTTTGATGATCTTTCCTTCGTTTTCACCAAAGAATACTCATATTACCGCTCGATCAAGAAAAAATCCGATCATTTGTTCAACGTGAAGAAAAACCCAAAGGAATCACTCTGCGACTACGTGAAGAGGTTTAAAGCAGAGAAGGTGAAGATCGTTGGATGCGACGACTCAATAGCTAGTGCAGCCTTTCAAAAGGGCCTCCCTGCAGATCACCCCCTATTTGGAAAGATGATCATGAAAGAAGACTTGACTCTAGCAGATTCCTTCGCCCTAGCAAAGAAGCATGCACTTTGGGACGAAACTTGATGAGCAGAAAAGGCGCCCGAGCAGCCTCAAAAAGAATTGGTGGTGGCTCAAAGAAAGGAAGATGGAAAGTGGCCCAGCAAGAGCAGACAGGAGGCCAAGCGGAGGGACAGGCCCATGACCAAAGAAGGCTCCACGACCAGGAATTACTCGAAGTTTTCAATTCCGATCCATCAAATTCTCCGCGACGTAAAAAATGAGTCGTGGTTCAAGCTACCGAAGCAACCAAAAGGAGATACTTCCAAGTTGGACCACACCAAATATTGTGCATTCCACCGAGGACCAGGTCACGCATATGAAAGCTGCTACACTTGGAAACATTATCTGGAAAAGCTCGTGAAGGAAGGCAAAGTCGACAAGTGATCTGCTTCAAGTTCAACAGGCAGCCCACGGGGAGATCCTTCGCCAGGTAGGCAACTGAGGCAATGACAAGTGGAGCGTCCGAAGGAGCAGCCTAGGCCGGTAGGCCAAGACTTGGGATAGCCCAGGGCTCCACTGCCCCAACGAAGTAAATCCAAGAAGAGGTGGAAAAGCTTTTCAATGAGCAACGACGCAAGTTCTGACGTCGCAACGTGGCCGATGACGCATTGCGGCGGGAAATGACCAACATAAGCCGATCACCCTTCACAGATGAGATCAAGCAGACGGAACCTCCGCGTAAATTTAGCATGCCGCACTTTACATCATTCAAAGGAGATGGAGATCCAGAGAGGCACTTGAAGCATTACCGAAGTGCAACGGTCCTTTATCGGAGTAATGTCGCCCTTATGTGCAAAATATTCGCAACCACCTTGCAAGGCGAAGTGCAAGATTGGTTCCACACCTTGCCACCACGGTCCATCCAAAATTTTGATGATCTTTCCTTCGTTTTCACCAAAGAATACTCATATTACCGCTCGATCAAGAAAAAATCCGATCATTTGTTCAACGTGAAGAAAAACCCAAAGGAATCACTCTGCGACTACGTGAAGAGGTTTAAAGCAGAGAAGGTGAAGATCGTTGGATGCGACGACTCAATAGCTAGTGCAGCCTTTCAAAAGGGCCTCCCTGCAGATCACCCCCTATTTGGAAAGATGATCATGAAAGAAGACTTGACTCTAGCAGATTCCTTCGCCCTAGCAAAGAAGCATGCACTTTGGGACGAAACTTGATGAGCAGAAAAGGCGCCCGAGCAGCCTCAAAAAGAATTGGTGGTGGCTCAAAGAAAGGAAGATGGAAAGTGGCCCAGCAAGAGCAGACAGGAGGCCAAGCGGAGGGACAGGCCCATGACCAAAGAAGGCTCCACGACCAGGAATTACTCGAAGTTTTCAATTCCGATCCATCAAATTCTCCGCGACGTAAAAAATGAGCCGTGGTTCAAGCTACCGAAGCAACCAAAAGGAGATACTTCCAAGTTGGACCACACCAAATATTGTGCATTCCACCGAGGACCAGGTCACGCATATGAAAGCTGCTACACTTGGAAACATTATCTGGAAAAGCACGTGAAGGAAGGCAAAGTCGACAAGTGATCTGCTTCAAGTTCAACAGGCAGCCCACGGGGAGATCCTTCGCCAGGTAGGCAACTGAGGCAATGACAAGTGGAGCGTCCGAAGGAGCAGCCTAGGCCGGTAGGCCAAGACTTGGGATAGCCCAGGGCTCCACTGCCCCAACGAAGTAAATCCAAGAAGAGGTGGAAAAGCTTTTCAATGAGCAACGACGCAAGTTCTGACGTCGCAACGTGGCCGATGACGCATTGCGGCGGGAAATGACCAACATAAGCCGATCACCCTTCACAGATGAGATCAAGCAGACGGAACCTCCGCGTAAATTTAGCATGCCGCACTTTACATCATTCAAAGGAGATGGAGATCCAGAGAGGCACTTGAAGCATTACCGAAGTGCAACGGTCCTTTATCGGAGTAATGTCGCCCTTATGTGCAAAATATTCGCAACCACCTTGCAAGGCGAAGTGCAAGATTGGTTCCACACCTTGCCACCACGGTCCATCCAAAATTTTGATGATCTTTCCTTCGTTTTCACCAAAGAATACTCATATTACCGCTCGATCAAGAAAAAATCCGATCATTTGTTCAACGTGAAGAAAAACCCAAAGGAATCACTCTGCGACTACGTGAAGAGGTTTAAAGCAGAGAAGGTGAAGATCGTTGGATGCGACGACTCAATAGCTAGTGCAGCCTTTCAAAAGGGCCTCCCTGCAGATCACCCCCTATTTGGAAAGATGATCATGAAAGAAGACTTGACTCTAGCAGATTCCTTCGCCCTAGCAAAGAAGCATGCACTTTGGGACGAAACTTGATGAGCAGAAAAGGCGCCCGAGCAGCCTCAAAAAGAATTGGTGGTGGCTCAAAGAAAGGAAGATGGAAAGTGGCCCAGCAAGAGCAGACAGGAGGCCAAGCGGAGGGACAGGCCCATGACCAAAGAAGGCTCCACGACCAGGAATTACTCGAAGTTTTCAATTCCGATCCATCAAATTCTCCGCGACGTAAAAAATGAGTCGTGGTTCAAGCTACCGAAGCAACCAAAAGGAGATACTTCCAAGTTGGACCACACCAAATATTGTGCATTCCACCGAGGACCAGGTCACGCATATGAAAGCTGCTACACTTGGAAACATTATCTGGAAAAGCTCGTGAAGGAAGGCAAAGTCGACAAGTGATCTGCTTCAAGTTCAACAGGCAGCCCACGGGGAGATCCTTCGCCAGGTAGGCAACTGAGGCAATGACAAGTGGAGCGTCCGAAGGAGCAGCCTAGGCCGGTAGGCCAAGACTTGGGATAGCCCAGGGCTCCACTGCCCCAACGAAGTAAATCCAAGAAGAGGTGGAAAAGCTTTTCAATGAGCAACGACGCAAGTTCTGACGTCGCAACGTGGCCGATGACGCATTGCGGCGGGAAATGACCAACATAAGCCGATCACCCTTCACAGATGAGATCAAGCAGACGGAACCTCCGCGTAAATTTAGCATGCCGCACTTTACATCATTCAAAGGAGATGGAGATCCAGAGAGGCACTTGAAGCATTACCGAAGTGCAACGGTCCTTTATCGGAGTAATGTCGCCCTTATGTGCAAAATATTCGCAACCACCTTGCAAGGCGAAGTGCAAGATTGGTTCCACACCTTGCCACCACGGTCCATCCAAAATTTTGATGATCTTTCCTTCGTTTTCACCAAAGAATACTCATATTACCGCTCGATCAAGAAAAAATCCGATCATTTGTTCAACGTGAAGAAAAACCCAAAGGAATCACTCTGCGACTACGTGAAGAGGTTTAAAGCAGAGAAGGTGAAGATCGTTGGATGCGACGACTCAATAGCTAGTGCAGCCTTTCAAAAGGGCCTCCCTGCAGATCACCCCCTATTTGGAAAGATGATCATGAAAGAAGACTTGACTCTAGCAGATTCCTTCGCCCTAGCAAAGAAGCATGCACTTTGGGACGAAACTTGATGAGCAGAAAAGGCGCCCGAGCAGCCTCAAAAAGAATTGGTGGTGGCTCAAAGAAAGGAAGATGGAAAGTGGCCCAGCAAGAGCAGACAGGAGGCCAAGCGGAGGGACAGGCCCATGACCAAAGAAGGCTCCACGACCAGGAATTACTCGAAGTTTTCAATTCCGATCCATCAAATTCTCCGCGACGTAAAAAATGAGTCGTGGTTCAAGCTACCGAAGCAACCAAAAGGAGATACTTCCAAGTTGGACCACACCAAATATTGTGCATTCCACCGAGGACCAGGTCACGCATATGAAAGCTGCTACACTTGGAAACATTATCTGGAAAAGCTCGTGAAGGAAGGCAAAGTCGACAAGTGATCTGCTTCAAGTTCAACAGGCAGCCCACGGGGAGATCCTTCGCCAGGTAGGCAACTGAGGCAATGACAAGTGGAGCGTCCGAAGGAGCAGCCTAGGCCGGTAGGCCAAGACTTGGGATAGCCCAGGGCTCCACTGCCCCAACGAAGTAAATCCAAGAAGAGGTGGAAAAGCTTTTCAATGAGCAACGACGCAAGTTCTGACGTCGCAACGTGGCCGATGACGCATTGCGGCGGGAAATGACCAACATAAGCCGATCACCCTTCACAGATGAGATCAAGCAGACGGAACCTCCGCGTAAATTTAGCATGCCGCACTTTACATCATTCAAAGGAGATGGAGATCCAGAGAGGCACTTGAAGCATTACCGAAGTGCAACGGTCCTTTATCGGAGTAATGTCGCCCTTATGTGCAAAATATTCGCAACCACCTTGCAAGGCGAAGTGCAAGATTGGTTCCACACCTTGCCACCACGGTCCATCCAAAATTTTGATGATCTTTCCTTCGTTTTCACCAAAGAATACTCATATTACCGCTCGATCAAGAAAAAATCCGATCATTTGTTCAACGTGAAGAAAAACCCAAAGGAATCACTCTGCGACTACGTGAAGAGGTTTAAAGCAGAGAAGGTGAAGATCGTTGGATGCGACGACTCAATAGCTAGTGCAGCCTTTCAAAAGGGCCTCCCTGCAGATCACCCCCTATTTGGAAAGATGATCATGAAAGAAGACTTGACTCTAGCAGATTCCTTCGCCCTAGCAAAGAAGCATGCACTTTGGGACGAAACTTGATGAGCAGAAAAGGCGCCCGAGCAGCCTCAAAAAGAATTGGTGGTGGCTCAAAGAAAGGAAGATGGAAAGTGGCCCAGCAAGAGCAGACAGGAGGCCAAGCGGAGGGACAGGCCCATGACCAAAGAAGGCTCCACGACCAGGAATTACTCGAAGTTTTCAATTCCGATCCATCAAATTCTCCGCGACGTAAAAAATGAGCCGTGGTTCAAGCTACCGAAGCAACCAAAAGGAGATACTTCCAAGTTGGACCACACCAAATATTGTGCATTCCACCGAGGACCAGGTCACGCATATGAAAGCTGCTACACTTGGAAACATTATCTGGAAAAGCACGTGAAGGAAGGCAAAGTCGACAAGTGATCTGCTTCAAGTTCAACAGGCAGCCCACGGGGAGATCCTTCGCCAGGTAGGCAACTGAGGCAATGACAAGTGGAGCGTCCGAAGGAGCAGCCTAGGCCGGTAGGCCAAGACTTGGGATAGCCCAGGGCTCCACTGCCCCAACGAAGTAAATCCAAGAAGAGGTGGAAAAGCTTTTCAATGAGCAACGACGCAAGTTCTGACGTCGCAACGTGGCCGATGACGCATTGCGGCGGGAAATGACCAACATAAGCCGATCACCCTTCACAGATGAGATCAAGCAGACGGAACCTCCGCGTAAATTTAGCATGCCGCACTTTACATCATTCAAAGGAGATGGAGATCCAGAGAGGCACTTGAAGCATTACCGAAGTGCAACGGTCCTTTATCGGAGTAATGTCGCCCTTATGTGCAAAATATTCGCAACCACCTTGCAAGGCGAAGTGCAAGATTGGTTCCACACCTTGCCACCACGGTCCATCCAAAATTTTGATGATCTTTCCTTCGTTTTCACCAAAGAATACTCATATTACCGCTCGATCAAGAAAAAATCCGATCATTTGTTCAACGTGAAGAAAAACCCAAAGGAATCACTCTGCGACTACGTGAAGAGGTTTAAAGCAGAGAAGGTGAAGATCGTTGGATGCGACGACTCAATAGCTAGTGCAGCCTTTCAAAAGGGCCTCCCTGCAGATCACCCCCTATTTGGAAAGATGATCATGAAAGAAGACTTGACTCTAGCAGATTCCTTCGCCCTAGCAAAGAAGCATGCACTTTGGGACGAAACTTGATGAGCAGAAAAGGCGCCCGAGCAGCCTCAAAAAGAATTGGTGGTGGCTCAAAGAAAGGAAGATGGAAAGTGGCCCAGCAAGAGCAGACAGGAGGCCAAGCGGAGGGACAGGCCCATGACCAAAGAAGGCTCCACGACCAGGAATTACTCGAAGTTTTCAATTCCGATCCATCAAATTCTCCGCGACGTAAAAAATGAGTCGTGGTTCAAGCTACCGAAGCAACCAAAAGGAGATACTTCCAAGTTGGACCACACCAAATATTGTGCATTCCACCGAGGACCAGGTCACGCATATGAAAGCTGCTACACTTGGAAACATTATCTGGAAAAGCTCGTGAAGGAAGGCAAAGTCGACAAGTGATCTGCTTCAAGTTCAACAGGCAGCCCACGGGGAGATCCTTCGCCAGGTAGGCAACTGAGGCAATGACAAGTGGAGCGTCCGAAGGAGCAGCCTAGGCCGGTAGGCCAAGACTTGGGATAGCCCAGGGCTCCACTGCCCCAACGAAGTAAATCCAAGAAGAGGTGGAAAAGCTTTTCAATGAGCAACGACGCAAGTTCTGACGTCGCAACGTGGCCGATGACGCATTGCGGCGGGAAATGACCAACATAAGCCGATCACCCTTCACAGATGAGATCAAGCAGACGGAACCTCCGCGTAAATTTAGCATGCCGCACTTTACATCATTCAAAGGAGATGGAGATCCAGAGAGGCACTTGAAGCATTACCGAAGTGCAACGGTCCTTTATCGGAGTAATGTCGCCCTTATGTGCAAAATATTCGCAACCACCTTGCAAGGCGAAGTGCAAGATTGGTTCCACACCTTGCCACCACGGTCCATCCAAAATTTTGATGATCTTTCCTTCGTTTTCACCAAAGAATACTCATATTACCGCTCGATCAAGAAAAAATCCGATCATTTGTTCAACGTGAAGAAAAACCCAAAGGAATCACTCTGCGACTACGTGAAGAGGTTTAAAGCAGAGAAGGTGAAGATCGTTGGATGCGACGACTCAATAGCTAGTGCAGCCTTTCAAAAGGGCCTCCCTGCAGATCACCCCCTATTTGGAAAGATGATCATGAAAGAAGACTTGACTCTAGCAGATTCCTTCGCCCTAGCAAAGAAGCATGCACTTTGGGACGAAACTTGATGAGCAGAAAAGGCGCCCGAGCAGCCTCAAAAAGAATTGGTGGTGGCTCAAAGAAAGGAAGATGGAAAGTGGCCCAGCAAGAGCAGACAGGAGGCCAAGCGGAGGGACAGGCCCATGACCAAAGAAGGCTCCACGACCAGGAATTACTCGAAGTTTTCAATTCCGATCCATCAAATTCTCCGCGACGTAAAAAATGAGTCGTGGTTCAAGCTACCGAAGCAACCAAAAGGAGATACTTCCAAGTTGGACCACACCAAATATTGTGCATTCCACCGAGGACCAGGTCACGCATATGAAAGCTGCTACACTTGGAAACATTATCTGGAAAAGCTCGTGAAGGAAGGCAAAGTCGACAAGTGATCTGCTTCAAGTTCAACAGGCAGCCCACGGGGAGATCCTTCGCCAGGTAGGCAACTGAGGCAATGACAAGTGGAGCGTCCGAAGGAGCAGCCTAGGCCGGTAGGCCAAGACTTGGGATAGCCCAGGGCTCCACTGCCCCAACGAAGTAAATCCAAGAAGAGGTGGAAAAGCTTTTCAATGAGCAACGACGCAAGTTCTGACGTCGCAACGTGGCCGATGACGCATTGCGGCGGGAAATGACCAACATAAGCCGATCACCCTTCACAGATGAGATCAAGCAGACGGAACCTCCGCGTAAATTTAGCATGCCGCACTTTACATCATTCAAAGGAGATGGAGATCCAGAGAGGCACTTGAAGCATTACCGAAGTGCAACGGTCCTTTATCGGAGTAATGTCGCCCTTATGTGCAAAATATTCGCAACCACCTTGCAAGGCGAAGTGCAAGATTGGTTCCACACCTTGCCACCACGGTCCATCCAAAATTTTGATGATCTTTCCTTCGTTTTCACCAAAGAATACTCATATTACCGCTCGATCAAGAAAAAATCCGATCATTTGTTCAACGTGAAGAAAAACCCAAAGGAATCACTCTGCGACTACGTGAAGAGGTTTAAAGCAGAGAAGGTGAAGATCGTTGGATGCGACGACTCAATAGCTAGTGCAGCCTTTCAAAAGGGCCTCCCTGCAGATCACCCCCTATTTGGAAAGATGATCATGAAAGAAGACTTGACTCTAGCAGATTCCTTCGCCCTAGCAAAGAAGCATGCACTTTGGGACGAAACTTGATGAGCAGAAAAGGCACCCGAGCAGCCTCAAAAAGAATTGGTGGTGGCTCAAAGAAAGGAAGATGGAAAGTGGCCCAGCAAGAGCAGACAGGAGGCCAAGCGGAGGGACAGGCCCGTGACCAAAGAAGGCTCCACGACCAGGAATTACTCGAAGTTTTCAATTCCGATCCATCAAATTCTCCGCGACGTAAAAAATGAGCCGTGGTTCAAGCTACCGAAGCAACCAAAAGGAGATACTTCCAAGTTGGACCACACCAAATATTGTGCATTCCACCGAGGACCAGGTCACGCATATGAAAGCTGCTACACTTGGAAACATTATCTGGAAAAGCTCGTGAAGGAAGGCAAAGTCGACAAGTATTTGGACAAGCCAGCAGCGTAGCCAAAAAGGAATGCTGAGGAGGAAGGGGAGCCACCAGCCAAGACAATTCGGATTAATGGTATCTTTGCCGAATCCGAGCACTTGGGGGCCACTAACAACTCTAAGAAGAGGAAGATCCAGCAGGCCCTATTGATCTCGCAAGTCCAGGCGGCCGACACACTACCAGGGCCTATTATTGGCTTCACCGAGCAGGCCGCAGAAGGCGTTGATTGAACACATGACGACGCGCTGGTGATATCTGTCCAAATAGCCCATGCCATAATCGACCGAATGATGGTTGACAATGGAAGTGTGGTCAATCTACTTCAACTCTCGGTCATCCAGAAGATGGGTTTGGAGAGCACAATAATTCGTCGAGCAGAGGTACTCACTGGATTCAATGGACACACCTCAACTGCAATCGGCCAAATCACACTTGCTGTGAAGACACCGCCCGTGGTCTCGAAGCAAACATTCACGATCGTAAGCGACCCATCTTCTTACAACGGGATCCTTGGGAGGCCTTGGTTGATCAAGCTAGATGCCGTTACTTCAGTCAAGTACCAAAAAATCCGCTTCCGCATCCCAGGAGGAGGAATTGGAGAGATTAAGTCCGACCAGGCCGCATCCTGACGATGCACCGTGCAAATGTTGAAAGAATCAAGGAAGAAGACCTTCACTCCCGTGGAGGCCACTGAAGTCCAAAAAGATGACGGAGCTGCCAAATAGCAATTAAAGCAGGTGGATCGAGAAGATGTCGCTCAAGCAGACGAGATAGGCTGGAAACCCGAAGAAGACGCTGAAGAAATCATTCTCGATCCGCAGCAGCCAGAAAAGATCGCTAGAATTGGCTCTCGCCTAAGCCCAATCGAGAAGGAAGAACTCACTACCTTCCTCTGGGAGAACCGAGACATCTTTGCATGTCACCATCCGACATGCCCAGCATCGACCCAAAAGTGGCTTGCCACAAGTTACATGTTGACCCCGCTGCTAAACCAGTAATCCAGAAGAGAAGGCACTTTGCGCTCGAGCGAGTAGCGATCATCGAGGCAAAGATAGAAGAGGTAGCACACTCCGCATGGCTCGCCAACGTTGTGCTAGTTATGAAGAAAGAGAAAGGCAAATGGAGGGTTTGCGTAGATTATACCGACCTCAACAAGGCGTGCCCAAAGGATCCTTATCTGGTCCCCCGAATCGACCTTTTGGTGGACTCAACTTCTGGAAACCAGCTGCTCAGTTTCCTGGACGCATACTCTGGCTACATCCAAATAGCCATGTACGAGCCTGATAAGGAGAAAACCGCGTTTGTGATCGAGCAAGGCACATACTACTACAAAGTCATGCCTTTTGGCCTCAAGAACGCAGGAGCAACCTACCAAAGGTTAGTGAATATGATGTTCAAAAAGCAAATTGGGGTTACCATGGAAGTCTATGTCGATGACATCATGGTGAAAGGCAAGCAGCGGTCAGACCACATTCATAATTTGGCGGAAACATTCGACATCCTTAGAAAGTACAAGATGAAGCTCAACCTTGCCAAATGCATATTTGGAGTATCTTCAGGACGATTCCTAGGGTACTTAGTCACCCAACGACGGATCGAGGCGCATCCCAAGCAGATCCGAGCAATTCTGGAAATGAAGTCTCCCACAACCTTGAAGGAGATCCAAAGCTTGACTGGATGAGCAGCCGCCCTCAACCGTTTCCTCTCGCGGTATACCGATAGATGCAAGCCTTTTGATGTGAAAATTAACTTGACACTCAAATTAAACCCTCTTATTGTAGAATGTAGTATAGATGAAAGTAGGGATCGTTCTGGACCGGGGATTATGAGGGCTTGCTAAAACCTCTAAACTGACTCTAAAACATAAAAACAAAGTTAAAAACGTAAGAAAAGACTCACGAGACTCAAAACAAGTTCAAAAGACTCAAAACGGGCTGAAAACACTCAAAACTGCCTAAAAACACTAATTGGGCAGTTTCTGACCTTAAACACACTTTGGACGAAAATATGATTTTGGTTTGACTCAAAACCACTTAAAACATAAACAAAACATATTTAGAACACTTTAAAACAAGAAAGTAAAAGGGGGGGGGGGGTTTGATTTGGACGAATTTAAAAGTAAAACACACAGATTGTAAACTAGGCAGATTCTAGAGCAAACCAATGTCAAAAACGTTTTTGGGACTCAAATGGGTTATGGATTAGCTAGAGGTCCGTTTTGCACACATGACACACTTGCACATAAATCGATTTCCAATTGCTTTCCAATGAATTATGAAGCCCAACACCCCAGATTAACCGTGATGCACAAATTAACCCTTAGATTTTCCTTGAATCATTGAATTGGATGAATGCATGCGACAATCCAAATTATTCCCCAAAAGTCCTCTACATGAATGCATAATAGAGATACAATTAGAAATCATTAAGTTCCATGAAAATCATAAGTGTTGGCGAGACATTCGTAACTATGAATGCATGATACGTTTGTCAAGAATTCAATTAACGTGATTGTTTATAAGCAACCTCCACTACTTGTGAATATAAACTTGTAACGATTAGGTGAAACTCATTCATATTCTAGCATCAAATTCATGCATGCAAATTAAGTGTGCACCCTCAACCCACATACAAGAATAAGTTATCAATCAAACAGTTAATTGAATTGCATTCACGATTCATCAAATCACAACTGAAAGCAATCGATTTATTTCACAAGCATGTTCATGGCTACAAACTTCCCCCTAGCCAAATAGGGGTTTAGCCACTCATGGCTGCAACAAAACGAAAAGAGAAGAAATTAAACATAAACATAAAACAAACTACACCTAGAATGCTCCAACGATCAAGCCTTTGCATCCAAGAGTAGTCTTCTCTTCCTCCTTGCTGCGGCACCAAGGTGATTTGAGTGAATATGGATGTGGTTTGATGGAAGGGATGGATGGTTAAGGTGGTGAGTGTGCTGCGGCAGAGATGGGGATTGGCTGGATTGAATGGAATGGCTGAGATGTGTAAAAGGGTGCGGCTGGATGAGGGTGAGAGTGAGTGGTGATGATTTGTGCGGCTAGGTTATGTAGAGAATGAATGGGATGGTGCGGCTAGGCTTAGGGTTTTTGGCAAATCAGAAATTCAATTCAAATCCCCTAAGAATAAGTAACTGAAATCAGGAAAAACAGAAATTAAGGGAAATAGAGTTGACTTGCGGCAAAGAGGGAAAGAAGAAAGGGAAAGTCTTCTAATTTCTGATTTGGAACAAGAAAAGGTAAGTATAATAGCTGCCAGGATTTTAGGAATAAAGGAATGTGAATTAAGTTGCTGATTTTGGGAAAAAGGGAAAGTCTTGTGCGGCAAGGAGGAGGGTTGAGATTTAGGTGTCCTAAAAATGTTTAGGGTTCCTTCTTTGTGGTTGAAACTTAATGAATTTGAGAGAAGGAAAGGTTTAGGACAAAACAAGGAACTTGGCTGATTTCTTTCCTTCTTTCAAAGCTCATTGACTTTCTTGAATTAATTCTTCTTCCTTTCCTTGACAGGTTCCTAGCTTGCTTTTACCTTCAATTTCGTCCATCCCTTTGGCCTCATGCATAAGCTATCCAAACTTGGCCCCAAAATGCTCCAAAAGGCCCCAAAATGCACCTTTTTGCCTTATTGACCCTTGAAACCTACAAACACGCGAAAATGACTTAAAATACTAAATTAAATGGAAACTAACTACTAAAATGCCAAGAAACAAGCACGCTAAGTCGCATAAATATGCTCCTATCACCTTTCTTCAAAGCCATCAAGAGGGCGTAACGTGATAAGTGGGATGAAGAATGCGAAAAAGCCTTTGAAGACCTGAAGAAGTATCTCACATCGCCTCCATTACTATCCAAGCCGGAAGTTGTGGAGGACTTCTACATCTACTTGGCAGTCTCCGAAGTAGCAGTGAGCTTTGCCCTCATACGAGAAGAGCTGGGGGCCCAACTACCGGTGTTCTACACTTCTAAAGCTCTTCTCGATGCGGAAACAAGATATCCGAAGATCGAAAAATTAATTTTGGCTCTAGTTGTGGCAGTTCGGAAACTTAGACCGTACTTTCAAGCTCATACAGTCATCGTCATGACTCAATATCCTCTACGATCTATCCTGCATGGTTCGGATGCTTCTCAACGAGTGATGAAGTGGGCACTTGAACTAGGCCAATATGGTTTAGTCTTCCGACCCCGTACGGCGATAAAGGCCCAAGCCTTGGCGGATTTCATAGCAGAATTTGCGCCTGGCCTAAGCAACGCAGCAGAGGAGCCCGACGATGTCCCAAAAGCAGCGGAGACCTTAACTTCGCCCGCTTCCCTTAATGGAGACATTTGGCATCTACATGTCGACGACGCATCCAATCATAAAGGTTCGGGAGTAGGCGTGGTTCTCATTACCCCAGATGGCTCGCTGCTTGAGCAGGCGATCACTTTAGGCTTTAAGGCATCCAACAATGAAGCAGAGTACAAGGCCCTACTGGCAGGCCTCCGAATGGCGAAAGACTTAGCGGTGAAGAAGCCTCCGATTTATTCTGATTCCCAGCTGATTACTAACCAAACCACGGGGGAATACACGGCAAAACATCCAAGGATGGCGCAATACTTAGAGAAGGTGCGCGAGCAGCTTGAGGCCTTTCAGACTTACACGCTCACTCAAGTTCCACAGACAGAAAATGCCCATGCAAATGCGCTAGCCGGCCTAGGCTCTGCCCTCAATCACCAGCTCAAGCGTTCAATTCTGGTGGAATACCTAGATAAGCCGAGCATAGAGTCTGAGCCAGTAGTCGAAGTGACGCAGGTTAGTGTAACTCCAAATTGGAAAAAATCAATTGTAGATTACTTGGTCAACGGCACCACTCCCCACAGAAAGATTGAAGTCTAGGAAACTTCAAACCAGAGCAGCGCGCTACTATATGTGGAAAGGCATTTCAGTTCGAAGATCCTACACCGGACCACACCTCCGATGTTTGGCGCCTCCCGACGATTTGAAGGTCCTAAGTTTAATCCATGAAGGCGTTTGTGGGAACCATTCTGGAGGACGATCTCTAGCGCAAAAGGCCCTCAACGCAGGCTACTACTGGCCAACTATGCATCAAGATGCCCGGGAGTTAGTGCAAAAGTGTGACCGCTGCCAATGTTACAAGCCTGTACCAGCCCTGCCTGCCAGTGAGTTACATCCACAAGCAAGTCCCTGGCCGTTCATGCAATGGGCGATCGACCTAGTGGGGCCCATGCCACCCGCTGCTGGGGGCAGAGGAATGATGATCGTGGCAACCGATTATTTCACCAAGTGGGTAGAAGCGGAGCCCATGACAACAACAACTTAGACGGACATAGAGCGGTTCATATGGAGGAACATCATTTGCCGCTTTGGTATCCCTCAGTCCATCATCACCGACAATGGCCCGCAATTTGTGGGCAATGATTTGGCGGGATTCTTCCAAAAATACGGAATAAAGCAACACATGTCCACACCAAGATATCCGCAAGGCAATGGGCAGGCCGAAGCTTCCAAAAAGACAATCCTCGACTGCCTCAAAAAATCCCTCACTGACAAAAAAGGAAAGTGGCCAGATGCACTCCCTGGATGTCTGTGTGCGTATCGTACCACCAAAAGGCGAGCAACAGGAGAAACCCCTTTCTCTTTGGCGTTCGGTTCGGAAGCAATCATTCCTCCCAACATCGTCATGCCAAGCATCACGACCCTGCTGCCAGACATCGAGCAGAACAACAATGAGATGGCCACGAACCTAGATCTAGCGGAGGAAAGACGCGAGCAGGCCATAACCCGCATCGCATCCTACCAGCAGCAGCTCCTCTCTAGGTACAACAAAAGGACCAAAATCCGACAATTTCAACCCGGAGATCTAGTTCTGAGGAAAGCCTTCATCACTGCTCGAAGGGAGGGATTGAAGAAGATGGACCCTATTTGGGAAGGACCTTACAAGATCAGCAGAGTAGGCGGCAAGGGAAGCTATACCCTCGCCACTATGAATGACAAGGAGATCGAAAAGCAGTGGAACGCCTACAACTTGAGGAAGTACCACGTGTGATCTTCAACTATGCCCGAATGCTCAAGCAGCTCAGACGGGCACCACCTCGCAAGCAGAGGACTATCCAGTTGTTACACAGTCTTTTACAATTAAGTTATTTTTTCACTTGTTTTTCAATAAGGAACTCTTTTACAACTTGATCTCATTGTAACAACTGATCATTCTTGCACTTCAAAAGAAGATCGCGCCCTTCTTAGGGACTCACCGCAGGAATTGCACCCCCCGAGGGACCAACCATGCTCTCCAAAACGGGAGGATAAACTCTACACTCCGAATATCTAGAAGTGGATGAGCCTGGCTGCCCTAGTATAACTAGATGCACGATGGCTTGAGCCGGGATTCTTAGAAGTAGCCATAATGGTCTTTTTCAAGGCTTAGCTAATTGAAGGATTTTGGGTCTCTTGGCCTAATTCGCGGGGAACCGGGCCTTAGAGACGGAGGGGCACATTACGCAGTACATCCGATGGACGGCTGCCCTGGAACCCTAAAGCTGCTACCGAGTGCACTAAGGTAGCCTATGGTTTTCTGAAGACTGCCTACGGCTTACCCTTCAAGCAGTAAAGCCGCGCTAGACTTATACAACCGTACATTCTTGTGAAAGGTTAAAACACGCTAGCAAGCATATGCGAAGTTTTATCCACTACCGACATGCTACGTAGTCGATAAGCTTCATCTTTGCCAAGCGCGGAACGACTTGCACCAAGTCCTAAAGTGTTGCGACACTTGCTGCGCAACCTACGAAATTGGAGAAAGTCAAGGTTAACAGCCTAGTGGTCACGCGGATTTGTCTGCTTCTGTAAGTAAGGCATCCGGCTGCCGATCCTATGGCTAACAACTTTGCAAAAGTTCTACGCCAGCACCTACGACTACATAGGCTACGCGGCCTGTCTGCTTATAAAAAAGTGGCACGGCTGCTACTGGCCTATAAAGTCTAAAGGTTAAGGCATGAACAAAAGAAGCAAAGATGGAGAAAAGCGAAGGAAGCAAGTTTATTAAATTTTCTAGCAAAATTGATAAACAATTAGCAAAGATTGGAGGAGTTCAAGGAAAGCAAAAGCAACAAGGAAAAATAAATCCTAAAGGCTACCTGGAAGACTATTCTTCAGCAGCTTGGCCACCCGACGACTGCTCCATTGTCACACCTTCGGCAGCCACGGCAACCCCAGCAGTGGTACCATCCGGCGCTTCACTCCCAGCTGCCCCGCCGTGGACACTCCCATCTCCAACTATTTCACCGATGGAAGACTCGAAAGTAAAGGCGAGCAAATCTTCTGGAGAAATAGAGAAAGTCTCAAAGTCTTTTTCAGAAAACTCAAAGTCAGACGGCCGTCCAAAGAGATGATCAACATAACCAAGTTTGTAGAAGTCAGATTGGTTTTGAGTCAGCGAAGCCTCATACCCAACCTTCTCATTCTTTAGCTGCTCAACTTCCTCAAGCAGACAAGCACGGACCCGCTGCATTTCCTCCACCTCTTTTTTCAGACTATTGTTGATCTTCAAAGCACCTTGAAGCTCCAGCACTTAAGGCTCAAGCCAGTCAACAATTTTCTTAAGGTGTATCACTTGGTTGTAGGCGGCAATCAGTTCTTCATCTTTAGCAAGAGCAGCGGAGCAGGATTCAGAGATGGAGCGTTCGAGATCCTGAATCTGAGGTATGTAACGTTCAATCTCCTTCCCTGCACTTTCATATTTTACTTGAGTCGTGTCAAGCCTAGCCTTCAAGTTCGCGATCTCTTGGCGAGCTATCTCAAGTTGCAGAGAAGTGGGGGCAGAGACGTTAGATCCCTTCAAAGCAGCAAGTTCAGACTCTAAATTTTTAACTTTCTCGGCCGAGGAGTAAGCTTCAGCAACCATAGACCTCGCCACCTCCTGGGCAGCCTTGGTATCCTCTTGATCAAGTACCATGGACTCGGCAGCCAAGATCGCCATTTTTTGCATCATGGTCAGCAGAGTAGCCCTCCTGTACTCAGGCGTATGCTTCACGAATGAGCCTAGACCAATAATCCATTTGACGCCATCAACAAATTTAGCACACGCGTCCATATCCTCAAGAAGGTCTGGCCTCAAAAGCGCACAAATCTCATCAGCTTCCTTGGAATTAGACTTGGCGGATTTATCAGGACCATTGGCGCAAGCAGTCTCTCTCCTCTCAAAAGGCAGCTTGGTCTCAGCAGCGGAAGGGACAAGACTTGGCGCCAATTTAGCAGACGAGGATGTTATGCCATTCTTCATGGAAGCAAGCCTTTCCGAAGGAGAATCAGATTTAACCCCAGTCGGACGCTTTAGCACATACTTCGGCACTGACAAACTTCGACGTTGAGCAATCCTATCAGCAATCAAGCTAGCAGCCTTCGGAATGGCGGACGTCACTGGCACAGATCCGATGGTCTCTTTTGACTCGTTCTTGGAAGAAGTCAAGTCAATCACAAGCTTGGGAGCAACTGGCGAACCCCCGCAAGCAGCGGATGAAGTCTTTGGCTTCTTCACGTCAAACACCTCCTGAGCAGTGGATGAACCCTCACGAGCGACCCTTGGTTTCTTTTCAGCAAGCAACTCTTGGGCAGGCGGGGAATGTCTCTTTCTTCCACTATCGTTGGCAGCAGGCTCCACTACAGTGATAGGACGAGCCAATGCAACTGCTTTGATTCGTTTTACTTCTTCCTTTGGGGGCAGTCCATCTTTCTCCCTACGAAGAGGACTTAGCAGCCAGCGCCATTCACGATACTCGGAAGGGATACCTAGAGCAACATGCACTTTCTTCATGTACGGGAAGACCTTGGGAGTTGAGCGAAACTCCGAATCTACAAGGATGGCAGAGAGCAATCAGAAAATTGAAGAGCAGTTTAACATCAAAATCAAGCAGCCGAGAAGGAAATTAAAGCAGCCTACTTACCGGATATAAAGATTGTTGACACCCGCAGCTCAGGAGAGTGATCGGACTCCCATTCGCCACTTATCTCCAAAGTCTCTTTGGCCCAATCATGATCACCCTTACTTGAATTGTCAAAAAGTCTATGACGAGTCCGCAGCTGCCCAACTCCATCAACACGACCAATGTCGAAGAAGTACCAGAATTCGTTGGTGGTTAATCCCACATCAAAGAATTGGCTCAAATTATGGAAGCCCACCATCACTCGAACCGCATTCCGAGAACATTGGGTAGGCACACATTTCATGGAGCAGAGCACTTCTTGGAAAAAGCGCGGTATGGGAAAGGTGAACCCCAGCACAAAGTAGTAAGGGTGGAGTTTGATGGCTCTCCGAACCTCATCGCATGGCTCACGACTGCTACCATCCTTAACCCACCTCACACGCACTCCAGACGGAATGGCATGCCAGTATGTCTCAAGGAAGTCTCTAAAGGAGTCATCAGAATTGATCTTGAAGTGGGAATTGCTCAAAGACCTGCCTTGACAATACAATGGCGGCACACCGTCATCATTCTTGAGACTCGAGGAAGACATGGTGGAGAATTCCCTGCAAGGAAGGGTACAAGAAAGATTCGTTAGAGGGTTGTATAAAAAAAAAAAAAAATTTCTTTTGACGCAGGACCCAGCAACCAGCCAGGCCCCACACCCTGGTTCCCTCCTCCAAGAAACGGCGCCCCACGCCCAGCAGAAGAAGAAGCAAAATATATATATATATATATATATATTTTCCATAGCACTACCAAGCCATAGTTTCACGAATCGCCAATCACAAGTCTCGGGTCCTCATCGAACCGAGATTCAAGGAAGACAAGAAAATTAATTTTTTCTTACCTAGAAGCAGCGAGGAGCGATCCTTTATACGAGCAAGATGTGGAAGACTGCTAGAGGAGGGGGAACAAATATCCTCTAAGCTCTCTTTCTCTTGTAAGGTGAAGTAAATTCTTCTCTGAAGGTTGATTTAATAATCCACTTAAGGTGGACTTAAATAAGCTTTAAGGGAAATTTACTTCCCTTTTCCTGAAGGGATTTATCTTCCTATTACAAGAGGAAAATCAACAAAATAGGAAGCAGCTCGAAGTTTCCCGAAGTGGGAGAATCTCTACACCTGTTGCCTCTTTTCTGCGAGCAGCCCAACAGGTGTGGGGGCATTTGTGGAGCCAAAAATAATCACAAGGTGACACGTGAATTTTCGGATTAAGGAGACAAAAATGCCCTTGAGGTGCATCAGAATTCCTACGCGCGAGCAGCCGATAATTATCTTCGGTCAAGTCAAAGGTGCCCATAAAAGGTAAACAAATCCGAATTATTTCGTCCAACCACACTTTAGGTAGTTATCTCATAACCTACCAATTATCCCACATAAATTGAGATAATTGACATATTAATGGGATTATTACTCATTAATTTGTCAATTAAATTAGCCATAAAGCCTTGAAATTACCCCAAAGGGCCCGTCCCCTCTCTCCAAGGAAGGGTCGGCCACTCCCTAGTTATTTCTCATATTTCCTTCCCCTTTTCCTTCCTTTTTTAAGCCAATCATTCAATTACTCATTATAACCCTTTTCATAAATACAAAAACATTCCCTTTTGGTTTAATTAGCCAATAAATGGGCTAATTAAACCTAAATTACACTCCCAAATTGACCTCAAGGGCCGGCCACCTTTTCTCCAAAGGGGACCGGCCACCTCCTCTAAATATTACCCTTTTTCTCACAAAATCTAATTCCACTCCTCTTGAAAAAAATACTCTAAACACTATTTCTCTCTAAAAATTCTAACTTTGGCATCAGAGGTTCTTCGACCAAAGCCCCCCATTCATCGTGGGCGCGTGAGGTTTTTGGCCTTAACCTAAGGTGCAAGTTGTTTTGTAGGTGCAAAATCGTCCAAGACCGAGGAGGAGAAAATTTGCATCCACACTTCTAATTCAATATTTCTACGAAGGACTCCTTCCAATCAAGAGACAAATGCTAGATGCCACGGCAGGAGGTGCTTTGGTTGATAAAACACCTGTTGATGCAAAGATCTTAATCGGAAATCGAGCCTTGAATGCACAACAATACGAAGGTGTTGGACAGAGGGGCCCCCCACGGCAACACCAAGTTAATGAGGTAATTTCAATGTCCGAAATTCAATCTCAATTGGCTAATCTCACAGTTCTTGTGTCACAGTTTGTTGAAGGATCAAAAGTGCAAGGAATAAGTACTTGTGGCATGTGCTCTATGCAAGGACACCCCTATGATCAATGCCCTCAATTGATAGGGAATGGGGGATGGGAAAATGCCAATGCCATTGGGTATCAAGGCCAAAATCAACCAAAGTATGATCCATACTACAACACTTACAATTGGGGCTGGAGAGATCACCCAAACATGAAGTGGAAGGAGCCTCAACAAACTCAACAAGGAGGATTTCGACAGCCACCTCCCGGGATATTTCAAAGGCCATTCTACCCAACACAATCTCTTACATAATCTGCCCCACCAAATTCTGGTTTGTCAATGGATAGCGATAAAATTCTTCAATTACTAACTTCATTGACGTAGGGATTACAAAATCAAGCCAAAGAGGTGGGCGAATTGAAGAATCAAATAGGGCAAGTGGCGGAATTCATGGGATAGTTTAGAGAACAAGGCAAACTACCTAATTCAATCGTTGTGAATCCAATGGGAGGATTTGAAACCGCCAAGGCAATCAATTTAAGAAGTGGAAAATAGGTTGGAACCGACCCACAAACGCCCAAATCAAGCCAAAATGAGGATGAGAAGTTGCTGCTCGAAGAGGAAGAAGAAGACAAGGCCACGACAAGGGTAGAACAACCATTGCCGCAGCCCCCTAAAGCTTCTAAACCATCCAATACAGGTAAGTTAGGTCCAAATTTAGTTACTTCTAACCCTATTCCACCGAATGTACCTTTCCCTCGCAGATTTATGCAATCGAAGAAAGAAAATAATGAAAAGGACATTCTGGAGACGTTTAGGAAGGTGCAAGTTAATATCCCACTCCTTGATGTAATCAAACAAGTTCCAAAGTATGCCAAATTCTTGAAAGAGCTGTGCACAACAAGGAAGAGGATTTTGAACAAGGAAGTGGTAAGGGTAAGTGAGAATGTGTCAGCGTTTTTACAAAGAAAACTGCTGCCTAAATGCAATGATCCAGGTAGTTTCACAATCCTTTGTGTTATTGGCAATAGTAAGTTTGAGCATGCTATGGTAGACTTAGGTGCATCCATTAATTTCATGCCCTACTCTATTTATGCATCTATGAACCTAGGAGAGCTGAAAAATGAAGGAGTTATTATTCAATTAGCCGATCGTTCTAATGCATATCCGAAAGGAGTTTTGAAAGATGTTTTGGTGTAGGTTAATCATTTGATCTTTCTAGCCAATTTCTATGTGCTTGAGATGGAATATTCGGTCCATTCTACTCCATTGCCAATCCTACTTGGAAGACCATTCAAGAAAACAGCTCGCACCAAGATAGATGTGTTCAAATGGGACGTTGACAATGGAATTTGACGGCGACATTATTGATTTCAATATTTCTGTAGCCATAAGGTATCCTATTGATGATCATTCTTGTTTTTCTATTGATATACTCGATTCATTGGCGCGGGAATATCTTGAAGACCTAAATGGGGATGCCCTTGAAACAACCATTGCAAAAGGATTGGGACTCAAAAACCAAGAGGCAGGAATGAGGATGCACTTGTCGTGCCCAACTATGAAGAAGTAATCGAGATGGTGGTTGCCCTAGAGTCGTTGCCACAACAATATTGTAAGCTTCCAATCCCAATTCCAAATTTCGTTTATGCTAATAAGTTGTTACCCTCAGTGATTCAGGCACCCTCCCTCGAGCTTAAATCGTTACCAAATCATTTGAAGTACGTTTTCTTGGGAGACCAAGAGACGTTTCTGGTCATAGTCTCCTCCACACTCATGGCAAAAGAGGAGGAGAAATTGGTGAGGGTGTTAAAGGAGTACAAAACAGCCATTGGATGGACCTTGGCCGACATCAAGGTGATAAGTCCTACAACATGCATGCATCACATACTTTTGGAGGATGGGGCTAAACAATCTCGAGAGGCTCAACGCTGAATCAACCCTCCAATGATGGAAGTTGTGAAGAATGAGATTATCAAGCTTCTTGATTGTGGAGTTATTTATCCAATTTCGGATAGTCGTTGGGTTTCATCGGTTCAAGTTGTTCCAAAGAAATCGGGAGTCACGGTGGTGAAGAATACAGAGAACGAACTTGCGCCCACCCGTATCCAAATAGGTTGGAAAGTTTGCATCGATTATAGGAAGCTCAACGCCACCACAAGGATGGATCACTTCCCCCTGCCGTTCATTGATCAAATGCTTGAAAGGTAAGCCAGTCATTCATTTTATTGCTTTCTTGATGGTTATTCGGGATATAATCAGATTGTCATAGCTCCGGACGATTAAGAAAATACCACTTTTACTTGTCCATTTGGTACCTTTGCTTATAGTCGAATGCCATTCGGTTTATGCAATGCACCAGCCACATTTCAAAGATGCATGGTAAGTATCTTTTCAGATTTTGTTGAAAGTGTTGGAAGTATGCCCACAAAGCCACTCATTATGTAATAGCTTTTGGAATACTTATTGTGTTAAACTATTATATGTTTAATGAAGGGCAAAGCTTATTGTTAATCATTATTTATTGTATTATGTGTTTAAGCAATAAGGGAATCCAAGGAATGTATTTAGTCTAAGAGAGAAGTGATCTAAGTAAGTTAGATTAACGAGACCTTTCTCTTATGTTCATTCCTAAAACAGTTCCTAGCCATAGGACTGCCAATTGGGCATTGACAATCCGCTAAGGTTAGTATGTGTTATGTTAACTCAAGCGTGAGTATGACTAGTCTCAAGTCATTTAGTGTTGGACACTGAGACAAACACATAGGTGCTCGAAAGGTAATCGAGTACACAGAACAACGATCAAAAGAGAGTTCGAACATACATGTCATGTAAGAACTCGTAAGATGCAATATGCAAAGTAGTCCTATGACCTGAGGCATCATAGATTTCTAATGGTTAGGTCCTTGATCTTTGATCTTGTCAAAGGCATTCCATCGAGAGTGTCCACGAAATTGTTGGGGTCAAGCTATCTAGTCATGTAGGCATATGAATGCACAACAAGGGATCTCTAACCTTCGATGGTGGAAGGAGAATACTCTGAGATATGATTCGGGAGTCTTTGGCCAAAGCATACGAATATGACTTAGGAAGTATGTTTCAAATCATATTAAAATGAATCATATGGAGAAATATCACATTGGATAGTAGACATGAAACAAACTATCACTTAAACAATGTGATCAAGAGTATTGCATTAGAGAATGACCGTATTACGTTGTAGTTGTAACTGGATAGGTTCTCCAACCACTTCTACTTAGCTTGGGTAACCATGACATACTGCTAGGTGTCACTCATGGTTTGTGGAAGCCCTGAGGATTAGCAAACACTAATCTTCATCAAAGGGAGAATTGAAATGTAGTTTTAATTCATAATCGATCATTAAGAGTAACAATCGCCCACTGCCTCGCTAATTGGAACCTAATGGATCATACACCGAGTAAAGATGCAAGTGAAGAAATATAAATGAGATGGATAAGCAATTAAATAGTTTAATTGAGAATGGTCAAGATTAATTAATTAGTTAATTAATCTTACGAAAGGTTCGTATTGGGCTTTTAAGTTGGTTTTGGGTTTCAGGGCCCAAAAGGGTTTTTGGTCCACAAGGCCCATTGAGTTTAGGTTGTGTGACAACTAAAACTAAATGGAAAAATAGCCCAAAAACAAAGCCTAAAACCGGCCACTTAGGGAGAGTGAGATGAATGACTTATTACAAGTTTGCCACTCACTTGTGAGGTGGTATAAAGGCAACTTTATAGCCATAACCTCATTAGGGTTTTCTAGAGAAAATAAGAGAAACACTTTCTCTCCTTTTTCACAATAGAGGCCGGCCTTCCTAGGGGAAGTTTACTAGCATCTAACTTCCTCTAGGTAATCCATCTTCTCTTCACACTACATCTTTGGTGTGGAGACTTAGAGGTACCAAACCTTTGGTACTTTTGGAGTTCCTTTCCTCACATCCTCAAAGAGCAAGAGGAGCATCAAAAGGAAAGAAAATCACAAGGAAGATCTAAGGAGCTAGGAGGTGACTTGAAGGCCCTCCACTTGGGTGAATCCCTTGTGTAAACAAGGATGAGCTAGAAGGGTAATGAATCTCAAAATCCTTTCTTCTCTTTAATGTTGTTAAAGTGTCTTATGGTTCACCATTCACTAGGCTTTGAAAGTCATGGGTTTTAGAATTTTTTTTTTAATGCATGCCGACTTTAAAGTGTTATTAGTTTGCATATGTGTTCAAATGTTCTCACATGATTTTAGCTAGGACAATTTTTTTCCTTCAGAAAGGATCATTGAAATCTTCATGGATGATTTTAGTGTTTTTGGTGATTCGTTTGATGATTCTTTAGCTAATCTCACACTAATCTTGAAACGATGCATTGAAACTAACCTTGTTCTAAATTGGGAAAAATGTCACTTTATGCGAAAACAAGGCATAGTTTTAGGTCACATAGTTGCAGAGAAGGGAATTGAGGTTGATAAATCGAAAATAGATCTTGTACGCTGCTTACCCTCTCCCACTTCGGTGAGAGAGGTTCGTTCTTTTCTTCGACATGCAAGATTCTATAGACGATTCAACAAAGATTTCTTGAAGATCTCCACACTCCTATGCCGACTCCTACAGAAAGATGTGCCGTTTAAGTTCGACGATGAATGTGAGAAGGCCTTCAATCACCTCAGAAATATGCTAACTTTGGCCCTCATCATAGTCCCACCAGATTGGAGTCTTCCTTTTGAGCTTATGTGTGATGCCTTAGATTATGCAATAGGGGCTGTTTTAGGACAAACGAAGAACAAGCAGCCACATGCCATCTACTACTCTTCCCAGAACCTTGAACGACGCTCAATTGAACTACTCCACCACTGAAAATGAACTCCTTGCTATTGTGTTTGCTTTAGATAGGTTTCGTTCTTATTTACTTGGAACTAAAGTTATCGTTTATTCTGACCAGGCAGCTTTGAAGTACTTACTCACGAAGAAAGAGGCCAAGCCAAGGCTTATTCGCTGGATGCTTCTTCTCCAAGAGTTCGATATTGAAATCCAGGACAAGAAAGGAAGTGAGAACGTGGTGGCTGACCACTTGAGCCGTTTGGTGCATGATGAGAAGTCATTACTCATCCTAGAAGCATTCCCAGATGAACAGCTGCTGTCCATTGAGGTAAGTGAGCCATGGTATGCTGATTTAGTGAATTATTTAGTGTCTAAACAAGTTCCATGCACCCTAAACAAGCACCAACGTGACAAACTTAAAAAAGCTGCTCGATTTTATGTGTGGGATGACCCGTACTTGTGGAAATATTGCCCTGATTAGATTCTTCGTAAGTGTGTGTATGATTCCAAGTTTAATTCAATTTTAACTTTCTATCACACTTATGCATGTGGATTCCAAGTTTAACTCAAAGGACAACACTTAAAGTTCTAGAATGTGGATTTTATTGGCCTACTATATTTAAGGATGCTAGAATTTTTTGGATAACCTGTGATCGTTGTCAAAGAATAGGGAATATAGGTCTAAGAGACCAAATGCCGCAGGCCCCAATCTATTATGTCAAAATTTTTTATGTTTGGGGCATCGATTTCATGGGTCCTTTTCCTTCTTCTCATGGTTTCAATTATATTTTACTTGCAGTTGATTATGTATCGAAATGGGTGGAAGCAAAAGCCACCCGTACTAAAGATTCCAAAGTGGTTGCAGATTTTGTCAAAGCTAACATATTTGCCAGATTTGGAATGCCAAGAGTACTTATAAGTGATGGAGGATCCTATTGTTGCAATCGAACCATCGAGGCCCTGCTCAAGAAGTATAGTGTCACGCATAAGGTTTTGACACCTTATCATCCTCAAACAAGTGGGCAAGCCGAGGCTTCTAATAGAGAAATCAAGCAGATTTTGCAGAAAACTGTTGGGCCAATTTGGAAAGATTGGTGCTTGCGTTTGGATGATGCATTGTGGGCGTATCGTACAACCTACAAAACACCAATTAGGATGTCTCCATTTCGGCTCATCTATGGAAAACCGTGCCATCTCTGTGGAGCCAAAAATAATCACAAGGCGACACGTGGACTTTTGGGTGAAAAATGACCAAACTACCATTGAGGTACACTGGGATTCCTACACGCGAGCAGCAGACAATCATCCTTCAACAAAGTCAAAAATGCTCCAAAAAGAGGTAACATATTCAAAGTCCATCTCATCAAATCTCCTTTGTGCAAGATAACCTCCAAAATAATATTGATTGGTAAATTAATGGATTAATTACCCAATTAATCCATTAAATACCTATTAAAATTATACAATTTAACCTAAAAGTTGTTAAAGGGCCGCCCATCACCTTTCTCCCTAGCTTTTCACACTTTTCTCCATCTTATTACCCTATTTACACAAATATTCAATTTTGTAACCTCCTATTAAGCCAAAACCATAACCACCAAAATTCATTAGTGGCCGGCCACACCTAGGGGAATTGGGCAAAGCCTAACCGTATAAATAGGCACCCATTCTCACCAAAAAATCATTCCAACACTTTGGCAAAAATCCCAAAATTCTCTAAACACTCTTTCTCTCTAAATTCTAACTTTGGCATCGGAGGTTCTTCGGTCAAAGCCCCCCCCCCCCCCCCAATTCATTGTGGGCGCGTGAGGCTCTTGGCCTTGACCTAAGGTGTTAATTATTTTGTAGGTGCAATTTTGTCCAAGAAGGAGAAGGCGGAAATTTGCATCCACAAATTGGTGCTTTCATTGAGAGTTGAAATCCATACTCGTAGAAGACTCTCGCATAAAAAAAGGTTTTTTCTCTATTTTCTAGTCCACTTGTATTTTTTCATATGTTCTTATTATTAGAATTTTTTATTTGCAAAGATTCTTTGATAAAACGTGAAAAAAGAAATACAATGGCTAGAAATTTAGAAAACTCCACGAGTGAAAATTCCAAAATTTAGGAGATGGGACCGCGGCGATCCACAAGGCTAAATGTGACAATAATTGGAGCGGCACCACCACTACGAGGCTCCACTATGGCAACCACTGCGGTGGCCACCACGACAACCACCCGCGACGAGGTCCATGGCACCAAAGCTACGGCCCAAGCCATGTCATTCCAAGCCCAAGGAAAACCGGCCCGTGCCGCCCAAATCCAACGCGAGCCCAATGCGTTACCGAGCCGAGCCTAAGCCTCGCACTCACATGCGCCACATGTCGAGCAGCCCACTCCCGTGGCCCAGCTTGCTCCCTCCGAGCAGCCCACTCCCGTGGCCTAGCCTGCTCTTGTGGCCTAACCTGCTCTCGTGGCCCATCTTGCTCCCGTGGCCTTTCAAGCGGCCCAAGTAGGCCCAAGACTATATCAACCATCCGGACCTATCATCGAGCCGGGGGCATTCTTACCATATTTCTCTATGGATTTGGCATTTCCCAACTCAAATCTTGCGCCTGGAGTCTACCACCCTTCCACTGCTGATGGAGGCACATTCCTTCCAAGCTTTTCCAATCTAAATGGCGAACAACACTTGTCTCGACAAGTCATAGAGGGTAAACCAATCCCCCGACACCCATCTGGGTCTGCTCTCCAGTGCGAGAGGATAAACTAATTGCTCTCCAGTACGAGAGGGTAAACCAATCCCCCGACACCCATCTGGGTCTGCCTCAGTGCGAGAGGATAAACTAATTGCTCTCTAGTGTGAGAGGGTAAACCAATCCCCCGACACCCATCTAGGTCTACTCTCCAGTGCGAGAGGATAAACTAATTGCTCTCTAGCGTGAGAGGGTAAACCAATTCCCCGACACCCATATGGGTATGCTCTCCAGTGCGAGAGGATAAACTAATTGCTCTCCAGCGTGAGAGGGTAAATCAATTCCCCGACACCCATATGGGTATGCTCTCCAGTGCGAGAGGATAAACTAATTACTCTCCAGCGCGAGAGGGTAAACCAATTCCCCCGACACCCATATGGGTATGCTCTCCAGTGCGAGAGGATAAACTAATTTCTCTCCAGCACGAGAAGGTAAACCAATTCCCCTGACACCCATATGGGTTTGCTCTACAATGCGAGAAGGCCGCATAGTACAAAAGATCGAATGCTTGAAGACCAACCAGGCAGCGAATGGTCAGGGGGCAGCAGCCACTGCTCAAGAAGTTTCTTTATTTTTGGAAAGCAGTGCAAACGAGGCAGCCCAAACCATAGCCCATGCCACGCCACTTCCTTGGCCCATGCCGAGCCAGTCCTTGGCTTCAGTCAAGCCAAGCAACACAAGCAATGGCCCCTGCCAGCCGACGTACCACACCGCCCCGACAGCTGCTCTACAGCAGTACCTCCCGAGAAGAAGACAAGAAAAATTAAAATTTTCTTACATCGGTGCGGCACGGAGAAGACGAAGAAATCAACGAAAAATGGTCCTTTGCACGGGCAAGGTGTAGAAGATTGCTAGAGGAGGGGGAACAAATGTCCTCTAAGCTCTCTCTCTCTTGCAGGGTAGAATAAATCGCTCTCCAAAGTTGATTTAATAACCCACTTAAGGTGGACTTAAATAGGCTTTGAGAGAAATTTATTTCCCTTTCCTAGAAGGATCTAATTTCCTATTAAAGAGGGAATCTACATCAAAATAGGAAGCAGTCCCAAGTTTCCCAAAAGCAAGGAAATCTCTACACCTGCTGCCCTTTCCTGCTAGCAGCCCAACAGGTGTTGGTGCATTTGTGGAGCCAAAAATAATCACAAGGCGACACGTGGACTTTTGGGTGAAAATGACCAAACTACCCCTGAGGTACACCGGGATTCCTACACGCGAGAAGCAGACAATCATCCTTCAACAAAGTCAAAAATGCTCCAAAAAGAGGTAACCTATTCAAAGTCCATCTCATCAAATCCCCTTTTTGCAAATAACCTCCAAAATAATATTAATTGATAAATTAATGGATTAATTACCCAATTAATCTATTAAATACCTATTAAAATTACACAATTTAACCTAAAAGTTGTTAAAGGGCCGGCCATCACCTTTCTCCCTAGCTTTTCACACTTTTCTCCATCTTATTACCCTATTTACACAAATATTCAATTTTGTAACCTCCTATTTATTTCCTTCATACTTAATTAGCAAATAAATTGGCTAATTAAGCCAAAACCGTAACCACCAAAATTCATTAGTGGCTGGCCACACCTAGGGGAAATTGGGCAAAGCCTAACCCTATAAATAGGCACCCATTCTCACCAAAAAATCATTCCAACACTTTGGCAAAAATCCCAAAATTCTCTAAACACTCTTTCTCTCTAAATTCTAACTTTGGCATCGGAGGTTCTTCAGCCAAAGCCCCTCCCCCCCCCCCCCATTCATCGTGGGCGCGTGAGGCTCTTGGCCTTGACCTAAGGTGTTAATTGTTTTGTAGGTGCAATTTTGTCCAAGAAGGAGAAGGCGGAAATTTGCATCCACAATCTCCCTATGGAATTAGAGCACAAAGCGCATTGGGCAGTCAAAACGTTCAATATGGACATATATGCTGCTGGGCTTCATAGTAAGCTTCAATTGAATGAGCTTGAGGAGATTAGGAACGAGGCTTATGAGAACACTCATATTTACAAGGAGAAAACGAAGGCATTCCATGACAAGATGATTCGTAGTGAGACGTTCTCAAAAGGGCAGAAAGTGTTACTTCTCAACTCTCACCTTCGATTGTTTCCAGGTAAGTTGCGTTCTAAATGGGTTGGTCCTTTTGTTGTTACTAATGTCTTTCTTTATGGTGTTGTCCAAGTTCAAAGTTTAAAGACAGGACATGAATTCAAAGTGAATGGACACCGTTTGAAACTGTACTACGAGTGTTTCGAGGAGCATGTCGTGGAGGAAATACCACTCCATGCTGTGGACCCTAATGGAGCTAAAAAGGAGGTATTGTCCGGCTGGAAGACGTTAAAGCAAGCGCTTCTTGGGAGGCAACCCATGCGTTCAAATAAAGAAGACCTAGGAATCTCCGGCTCCAAAATCAGATTTGCATTCCTTAACCTACTCTTTATTGCTTTTACTTTGCCATGATTGTCATGTTTGTTAGATGTGTTGTTTGATTGCTTGCGTGTGAGTCTATGTTTGAAACATTGAGGACAATGTTTGGTTTAAGTGTGGCGGGGTAAACAAGGTGTTTTGCATGAATTTTCGTGGGATTTTATCACCTATCACTTCTAAAGTTGTTACTCACTGTTTTTAAGTGTTTTTATTGTGTTTTGAGGTCTTTTAACGTGTTTTGAAAGAAAAACACGAAAATTTGAAAAAGAAAATTGAAAAAGTTTTGAGAAAAAACCCAAAAAGAGTCGTTTTTAAAGTCTTTTTTGTGAGTTTGTGTCTTAGTGTACCTTCCAACACAATGATGAGGATTTAGTTTTTAATTGCATGATTGTTAAAGAAAGTTACAAATATGGGTGGAAGTTTGATATGCTCTTTGGTTTATGCTTGGTTGTAGTTGTCGTTTACGAATTCACATTTAATCACAAAGGAAAAAAATCAGTTGTTGTAACATGCTTGAAGGAAGGAATTCAAACTAACGCTACAACCCTGAGAGACTTGAGCCTAAACTTTATTTGGAGAGTTATTAATCTGTGATGTTTTTGTTTTCTAAAGTCGTTGCATGATCTCATTATTTCTTTACTTGGTTGCTACATAGATTGCGTTTTCATCTTTTTAGATCCAAATACTAGAACTCATACCTATTTCATTCAATGCATGAAATTGATTGCATAACAATATAACAAGATGAAGTTGTTTAGTTAAAACCAGAGCCAAAAAGCCTTACCCTTTGCATATGTATTGTAGGTTTAACCCCTTTGAGCCTTAGTTAGTCTATTTTTCTTTGTTAGCCCACATTATCCATACCTAGCTTAGAATAGGACTATCCATACCCTTGTTCTTAAAGAATAGTGGAGCATGACTTAAAGGGAATTCCTTTTGATCGACATTATGTAGAAAAACAAGTGTGGGGGAAGGTTTTTCGTTGAGGCTCTACGTTTAGTGTGCCAAAGAAAAGGATAGGGCACGGAAAAAAAATTCGTAGAAAAGAAAGAAAAAAAATTCAAAATAAGTGAGAATAAGCTCACAAGTATTGGTTGGTGAAGAAAGGGTCCAAAAGTTTGAATCTGGCCCTAAGAATCTTTCCCTTGTGTTTAAAGTTGGTTGCTGCATTCAAAAGTGAATTCTATGTGTTGATTTCATTACTTTGCTTACTACGCTTTAAGAACTTTTGTTTATCTTTACCTTTCTTTATTAGGCAGTACCTTAGCCCCGTCACAACCCTTAGACTTCTATCTTGATTGTTATGTGTTTCAATATGTGGAGGTTGGAATTGGTATGAGCATATGGTATCCCTGGTTCTCGCGTCTAAGTAGTGGCATTCCGTTCATTAGATCATATATACATGTTATATTAATAATTCCAAAAATTGCCTTCTTTGTTAAAACATATGTGAGTGCTAGTCAACATGTTTACATCAATCTTCTCACATATAACTAGAGTAGGGAGTGTAGTCAGAAAATCTGTGTGAAAATAGAGAGCATATATCCGGTGAGGAATTGAGTGATTCTCTAAGGCATGTTACCACAGTTAAAAATGTGTTCTAATTGATTAAATGCAAGCTAGTAAGTGGCAACCGTGATTAAGTATGCGGTCGAGGGTAGGGATGGCTAAAATCTGTGGGAGTAGTGATTTTTAACATGTTATGTTTCATTGGAAATCCCTGAGGCAATAGTTAGAAGGTTTAGGTTATGTTTTGTTTGTTTTGTTTTGCTCGAGGACTAGCAAAAGCTAAGTGTGGGGGAATTTGATAGGAGCATATTTTTGTGACTTAGGTAGCTTGTTTCCTTGCATTTATGTAGTTAGTTTCTGCTTATTAGGGTGTTTTAAGCCATTTTCGTGTGTTTGTTGTCAAGAAAGTGCAATTTGGAGCATTTTAGAGCAGTTTTGGGCTTGGAATGGATAGCATATGCATGGAGCAAGATGGATGGACGAATTTGGAGTTCAAAAGAAGCTAGGAATGTGATAAAGAGTTGGAGAAATTAATTCAAGACAAAGAAGATAAGGAGTTAGGAAGAAAGAACGAGCATTATCCAGAATCTTATCCAAACATTATCCAAACCTTATCTTATCATATCCTAACCTTATCCTAATCCTAATTTACCTGAATTCCAGCTACAAGGAGGACCCCTAATTACATTAGGACACCTAAAAACCTGGTTCTAGAAGGCTTTACTTCCTGCTAAAAAGGTGCCGCACCACCTTTTCTAGAAGCCTAGAAATCTGCCATCCCTTTTCCCCCTAGGAGTGTGCCGCAAGAAGCTCTCCTTATTCTCCGTGGAATATGCCATGTATTAACCCTTTCCTTGTGGGATGGGAGTGCCAAATCCCTCTCCAAAGCTACCTCTGTCATGCCTTCTCTCAGCCTATAAATACATTTACAATGCCGCAACTCTCATTCACCCACCACCACACACAAGAGCATAAATTCAGAAAAACATCATTGTGCCGCAGCTTGCAAGGAAGGAGAAGGAGAAGGAGAAACTTATGAAGGAAAATTTGTGAAAAAAAAACATGTTCATTTGAGCAACATCTATGGCATGCAATTAACAATTAAAGGAGGAATCATGCTTGTATGCACTCAAAACAAAAACATTACCCATGAAATTCAAAGCCTAGTAATTGTTTAAAACCAAGACTCAACTCAAAACAAAGTGAGTTGAGAAATCTTGTACCTTTGTTGATTCCTATTTGCATAAGCAAAGGATAATCACCCAAGGAGAGGGCCTTCATTCCTTGCTTCTTGGCTCCATGGATTTGTTGGAGGAGGATGGTTGAAAGGATTCTCCAAGTTCCCAAAATAGAGAACCTCTAATTTTTCCACACCAAAGAGGGACTTGAAGAAGAGATGAGTGACCTTGGAGGAGGAAAGATTGCTAGCTAATCTCCTCCAAGGGGGCCGGCCTCCTAGAGAGAAAGGGAGAGACATGTTCTCTCCAATTTCCTCGAAAAGAAACCCTAAATGAATTTTGGCTATAAAGTTCTTTATATAGTCACTTCACTTAAGTGACAAAAAGAACCAAAACCCTATTTCATCACATGGCTGGCCTTCTATGGTCTTTGGGCTGTTTGGGCCCTCTTGAATCTTTATTCATTAAGTTGTCATACAACTTAAGTTAATGGGCTTGACATTCGAAGCCCATTGGGCCTTGAGGCCCAAAACTAACTCGAGGTCTAACGAACTTATTCGTTTGATTAATTAACATATTAATTAATCCTAGCCATAAATAATTAAACCATTTAATTATCCTTACTCATCTTCTTTATTTCTTCAATCTCAACCTTACACGGTGTACGATCCATTAGGTTCCTTTTCACGAAGCAGTGGGCGATTGTTACTCGTAATGATCGATTGTGAATTGAAACATACTTTCAATTCTCCCTTTAGTGATTGTACACCTTTAGGGCTTCCACAAACCATGAGTGACACCTAGCAGTATATCATGGCTACCCAAGCTAATCAGAATAGGTGGAGAACCTATTCAGTTTAGGATTACAATGCAATATGGTCTTTCTCCAATGCAATACTCTTGAGCACATTGTTTGGATTGATAGTTTATTCAGGTCTATTATCCAATGTGATTCATTTACTTGTATGATTACCTTGAATGTGATTTGGAACGACTTCCTAAATCTCATTCATACTTTGGCCAGAGATTCTTAATCATATCATAGAGTATTCTCCCTCAAACTGTTTGAAGGTTAGAGATCCCTTGTTGCGCATTCACCTGCCTCCATGGCTAAATGGCTTAATCCCAACCATGTCATAAACACCCTCTGACGGAGTGCATTTGATATGGTCAAAGATCAAGGACCTAACCACACGACAACTGTGATGCCTCAGGTCAAATGACTACTTTGCATTATCCCAACCATGAGTTCTCATGTGACACGAATATGAGAACTCCTCGTTGATCGAGTTCAGTTCACTCATTCTCTATCGAGCACTTACATGCTTGTCTTGGAGTTAGTCACACCAATTACTCGAGACCAGTCACTCCCCCTAAGAGAAGACATAGCACGTACTGATCTTAACGGACCGTCAATGCCCAATTGGCAATCCTATGATCAGGAACGTTTATGATATGTATACGAAAGTGAATGGTCTCCCAATTGCATATTCCTTGGACTTATTGTTTAAGCATATAACATTTATATGAGACAGCTTGAAACAATAATCGTTGCCCTTTATATTAAACTAGATTAGTTTAAGATGTGAAATGTCCGTAAAGTATCATCATATGATTGGTTTTAGGGAAAATTTCCAACAATCTCCCACTTGCACTAAAGCCAATCAGCTTGGTCATCAGTGATGATACCTCTTCTGAATTCATTTCAAAATGGCTGAGTAGTAGGCCTAGACAATGGACATCTATATGTTATCCATAGAAGTAACCTTGAGAATAATGACGTCACCGTTATACATGATTCTCAATCATGTGGTTTAGTGTCTCATTTGAGTTCGAATCTCTATGAGACCTTGATTCCCCGGCTTGAGCTATCGCCCCATTAGTGCCGTAGTTTCGGTACAATAAAGATACTTTCTAGTTGGAACCGAATGGAGATAAATGAACTTTCCCATCCAAACATGTGAGATCCCACATCGCCCAGGGGAGTGATCCTTATATGTATATTCCCATCCCTACCTAGCGCAAGGCCTTTTGGGAGCTCACTGGCTTCGGGTTCCATGGGAACTCCAAAGTTAAGCGAGTAGCGCGCGAGAGCACTCCCATGATGGGTGACCCACTGGGAAGTTCTCATGTGAGTTCCCAGAAATAAAACAGTGAGGGCGTAGTCGGGGCCCAAAGCGGACAATATTATGCTACGGTGATGGAACGAGCCCGGGATGTGGTGGACCCCGAGTCGGGATGTGACAAAACAACATTGTTGTAAACTTCTATATGGTCATATATTTTGCATTCATGATGGAACACACTAAAGTCATTACTTGTAATGTTTCCACCCAAATATCTCTTTAGTCATAATAAAGAGATATCCAATTATCTCTTCATTCACAATGAAGAGACATCCAATGATGGATATGATATTAGATTCATAATCTAATATATTTACGCTTCCATTGCGTTACTTTAATTCTTCCTCAATCTTGAGGAATCTGTCCTTTAATATTTCTTAAATACTCAAGGACTCACTTGACAGTTGCCATGGTTCTGATCCTGGGCTTGCACTAATATCGTCTTGTACCGTTCTAGGACAACTCATATCAATGTTTTTCACACAATATGAAATGCGTAAATAACCTTTCTGCGTATGCATAAAAGATTCTAGTTACGCATTATGTTTCTTTAGGAGTCAAAGGGAACGTTCCCTTTGAGAAGAGTAACTTCGTAGTCTTACTGGAGTTGTCCTTCTGATTGAAGTTTATCATCATATGAGCATCTTTTGTCTATCATTAGGGCTTGATATAATCCAATTATATCCTGAAATCGATCATTATAGATTTCCATCCTATGTATATAGACTATATCTCCCATATACATTCTATCATTATAGAACGTTTAAAGTCATAACTTTAACGAAGAAGAATTCCTTTCATTTCCAAAATTAATATATCATATATATGTTCAAATTTAGGAATATGATTAACTCCCACTAATCTTTTGTAAAACAAATAATCAAAAGATTCATTTACATCTTTATGAGAAATCAAACGATTTGATCTTTCTCTCATAAGATGCTTATAGCTCCCACTAGCTTGCTAAGAGTCATGATGGATGGATCTTTACAACTTACACGTCTTGTGATTCATAGTCTTAGACATATATATTATCAAGACTATCTTGATAACTGTTTTGTAAACCCATATTATGTCCAAACATTGAATCACCGTTATAGTTGTAGCTAGCAGTCTTCGAATTAATAGAAACCAAGACTACATCAAAGATGGTTTCTTCCAAGTCAACCAATCTCGTTGATTGTAGTCACCTTAAGCTACCAATTAGCTATGAAGGTTTCAATATTTCGGGTCAAATGGTACTATACCATTTCCTTGAGTATATATCATATATACACTCACTGTAGTCATAAGGATTTTCATTCTTATTTCTTTCGAATTAAGAGGTGTAACTCCATGACATAGTCATAAAGTTCAAACCATTCAACTAAGACGGTTTATAAATCCTTCTCGACTACCTTGGATCTAGTGGTGTGATGTGATTAAATTTAAGCACACAAATTAAACCCTCTTTTTATCAATTGTAGTATATGTATAAGTAGGGATCGTTCTTGGCCAGGGATTAGGAGGGCTTGCTAACCTAATGTAAACTGACTCAAATTTATGAAAACAACCTTAAAAACACTTAACTAGACTCAAATAGACAAAAAAAAACTCAAAAGACTCTAACTAGACTAGTATAACTCAAAACATATTCTAGACACTCAAAACTGCTTAAAACAACTTAAAAACTCAAAACATAACCTATGACTTAGTTTGGACGAAAATTAAATTGAACTTGACTCAAAACACACAAAAACACACAAATGGACAGATTCTAACTAATTTGACTCAAACAAGTGAAGGGGGATTGGTTTTAGAGTGAAATTAAGCTAAAACAAATAGAAACTTAAAACTAGACAGATTTGAACGAAATTGGGTTCTTGGGATGGATGGTGGACTAGCTAGAGGATTCCTTATCCACACATGATTTATATGCATATGAACTTGACTTCCAGTTACATTTTCATTGAATTACGAATGACAATGCCCCAGATTAACCGTGTCAATCACTAATTAACCCTCAGATTCTCCTAATTTCATTGAATTGGACGGACAACTCATCTACAACCAAATTATTCTCATCAATTTCCTTACATGACATCATAATAGAGACACAATCAGAGATCATTACGTTCAATGAGAATCATAAGCATTGACGAGGCATTCATAACTATGACATCATGTTACTCACACCAAGAATTGAACTTAACACGATTGTACCAGCAACCTTTACTACTTGTGAACATAAGTTTGTAACGATTATGTGAAACTCACTTATATCCTAGCATCAGATTTATGCATGCAAACTAAGTATGCATCCTTAATCAACATACACAAATAAGTTCTAATTCAAACAGTTAAGCCAATTGCATTCATAATTCAAGAATCTGTAACTGAAATTTATCAACTCATAACACACATAAAATCATGGTTTCAAAGTAGCCTCTAGCTAAAAACGAGTTTAGCCTCTCATAATTACAGCAAGACAAAGGAAAATTAATTTAAACATAAAAAACATAAGGTAAAATACACCTAAGAACGCCCAGCAATCCAGATTGAGTGCAACCATGATCCAAGGCTGATCCTCCTCTCCTTCCTTCTTGCTAAGCTACGGCACAGGGGCTGGTTATGTTTATGGATGTATGAAGGTGGTGTGGATGGGTGGTGGGTGCGGCAAAGGTGTAAAGAAGTGTATGGAATGGCAGGAATTAGGGAGAGGTTGCGGCAGAGATGAGGGCTTGTGTGTATGGCGAGTGGAGAGAGCCAATCTGTGCGGCACAATCATATATATATATATATATATAGGAGAAGGGTAGGGCACGGCTGGAAGGGAGTTTAGGTCAGTTTAGGAGTGGGAAACCCAGTTACTTGTGCGGCAAGAAAGAAGAATAAGAGGGAAGGTGCGGCTGGAATTTTAAGGAACAAGATAAGACTTCTAGAAACAAGTTCCAGATTGGGACTATGTTAGCATGATTTTAGGCTTCTAGAACCCCCAAATTTAGGTGATAAAATTAGATATGGATCCCCTTTTTTTGATGAAAATATGGAAAGATAAGATAAGGCAAGGATAAGATAAGATAAGGTGATAATGTTGGAGATAATGTTCCTTATTTCTTGCTCTTCTCTTATCTTCTAGAACTTGAAATTTAATTCTCCAGATTCCTAGCAGATTCCAAGCCAATTAATCTCCAAATTCATCCATCCTCAAGCCTCCATGCTTGCACTATCCAATCTTGGCCCAAAAATGCTCTAAAGTGCTCCAATTAACACTTTCTTGCCACTTTGAACCTACAAACACACTAAAATAGCTTAAAATACAAAATTAACTAAAAACTCATAACATAAATGCACGAAAACAAGCTAACTAAGTTGCATAAATATGCTCCTATCATTGTGTAGGAACTAGGTTGTTATATTTGTTGATTATCATCTTGTCTCTCAAAGAACCCATTCTTTGAATTTTATCTCTCGTCCATTTGCACTATTTTAGGCAAATCCTAGTGTAGGTTTACAATGAACTACCCAACAAACAAAATTTGTTAGTTGGTTCATAGAAGTGATATCCAAAAGTTAATTTAAGGATATCCCACAAGATTGTTCTCAAATAAATATTGCTTATTAGCACACAACCCCAAATCTTAACACGCTAAAGACTTTTCTTTCTTTCCAACTACATCCTATGGAGTCATTAAAATTTTGGAAGATCTTCTAATTGACAATCATATTGTCTTAGAAGTATATATATATCCTATATATGGGTAATTGATAACATCCAACGAACTAAATCTTATTCGAGTTCGTTTTTCTCCCACTGGAGAAAACCATTATCTTATGATGCTTCTTTCCTTGATATCTTTCTAGGAGACTCGTCTAAACTGTCAGTTTTCCTGGGATCAAATCTAAGGAGTAAATACTTTAGACGTCTTTACTCATCAACTTACATTCTTGAATTCTTTGAAACCTTTTGCAAAGTATTCGGACTGGTGTTTATCCAAAATAAATGATAGTCCAACCGAGAGCGATCTTCGTTGAATGTTATACAACATGAGTAGTATTATGTTGTGGACAAGTTCCACTAACATCTTAGTGAATTAACCTTAAACATTTTGTGATTCTTTCTTCTTTCCAAAAGAATAAATATTTGAACATTTTGCCTCTATACAATTTTAACAAGAAGGCATCGGATCCGGATCTAACGATCCTAAGCATCCATATATGACCAACTCGTAATTTATGTTTTAGAGGTGTCACAACTCAATGGGATTAGTCACTACCTTCCAATCTTTTGGGTTTTAAGCATCGTTATATTCTAAATAGTTAACACTGCCACATTATCTCTACTATAGAGATAATCAATTAGGTTACAATAATCCAATCATTCATAAAGAACAATTGTTTTGTCAAACAAAACATTCATCCATCTCCTAACATTATAGTGACGGAATTTAGTCCCTTATTCAAATTGGAATGTAAAGACAATCTTTTTTTTTTTTTTCCAATTTCTTTGGTAGTTCATATGAGGAAGTAAGTACTATCTGCTTTCATAGAGATCTATATTTGATTCATGTTCCTAATGTGAAGTACTATCTCTTCTTTCATTAATCTTCTACTTCTTGTTAGCCACACTTTTACAACGATTGTAAAACATAGTTACTAATACGGAATCAAACATTCAAGTAGAAGAACCAACTGTTTTGAACTTATTCAAGAATAATTTACAACACCTTCGAAAGGTGTGTTCTTGACACTTGCAAAACATTTCTTGCAAATACCCCTTCCAATGTCCACCCTTTCATAAAGAAAGTTTGTTCCCTTGGAGTTTTTCGCCTTCTTCATTTGACTTCTCCATTGACTACAATAGTCATGGTCCCTAAACTCCCACTATCTCTCTTGAAACTTATTTCAATCGTGTTCTACACATCAAACGATTTGGAGAGCATGCGGTTATTGTTCACTATATAGTTTACAATAAACTTAGTGAATCATTTGGATAAGGACACAAAGGTGAAGTCCTTGCCTAGTTTCCATCTCTAGAAGTTGCTTAACACTTCAACACTAAATGATTCAAAATCATCATAAGTTCATGTTGATGGACTATTTTTGTCAACCAACCATTATGTTTAAAACATAATAACAAACTATTAAGAGTTGTTCAAGGCAACTCTCATTTCTTCATACAACAATTTGTAAGTGAAGAATCATGGCACATAAAGTGTCAATGCCCTTGTGCTTACTTCACAAGTTCCTTGTTCATGTAACAAAGGAACAAGCACTAGTGTTTGCATTAACTAAGGGTTGTTCAAAGCAACTCTTATTTCTTCATACAACGATTTGTAATTGAAGAGTTATGACACTAAAAGTATTGTCCTCTTTATGATAGACTTATCTAACATGTTCTTCCAATGATACATTATCAATAGGAATATTGTGAGAATGAGACTACTTAGGTACATATACAAGCCATTCAAGAAAATCTATGGGATTGTGGTACCAAGTCCAGAAGCTAAAGCTTTCAGCTTTTTTTTTATCAAGTTTTGGATAACATTTGTAAATATATTAGTAAATAAATACATAACGAATATAAATTGATTGATTTTAAGCCATTTGATCCGGGTCTTTAAACCAAATCGCACCACCCATTATTTTCGACAAATTCGATATCCCTCATCGGAATTCGAGAGTTTTGGAGGAAACTCTTAGTAGGGTATGGGAGGCTCACTATTACCAAGCCCACCTCATAATGATATGATGTTGGCTAGCGTCAATAATAATTAGAGAGTACGGTTACTCATTTGCATCTCTTGCAAGCACCCATCTAATTTGGCCTCTAGAGAATGAAGCCTCACAATGATATGATGTTGGCTCCATTGCACTTAGTTAAGTCATTCCCATCATGCAAGTTCTGGTAGGGGTTCAAGAAAACCTCACAATGATATGATGTTGATCATTCTCGTTGCCTACCTTCACAACATCTTGTATGCATATAGGACTCCTCCTGAGTGTAAGCACGCACTTTGTACTCCCCCATGATAGGGTGAAGTCGGTGTACGAGTCACAAACGATCGGAGCCTACCACGGTGGAAGGCCACGAAAGAGTGTTCAAAGCACTCTCACGCTTGTCAACATAACAATGGTTTGGTTGAGGGTTTTAGGTCTAATCACATATAAGCATGCATTTTAATCACATTAAAACAATTTGGTCCTATCACAACTATTGGTCCATGTGATTGATTTAGTAGTATATGATACTCCCACTATGCTTGTAAAACAGTTTTTAAAGCAAGAGTATATGTTACTACTAACATAAGTTTTGCATTCATTGATGGACTATATAGTTGCCTTAGGGCCTTAGGATGACTATGAACCTTTGATTTGATCCAACACGAGCCTAGTGTTGGATCTCGGTCCAGAGATGGTGATTGATTTTAGTTACGCGTTTAATCACATTAAGGCGTGTTTTCTTGTTAGGCGTTGGACCCTCTACTCCAATTTCATGCATATCAAATAAAACAATAAAGGAGTACTTCAAAGTAAAGAAGAGCTTATGCTCTTTTACAACATTTGATCTAAACAAATTACTTTAAAGTAAAGAAGAGCTTATGCTCTTTTACAACATTTGTTCATATCAAATTACAACCAAAATCTAATCTACACATTCCCATGGTTCAAACAAATTTGAAAGACGGTCATTCACATGGCTCAATTATCGTAGGCTTAGGTTCATAATCACCCTTTCTTTAATTAATTAACGCTTTAACTAATTAAACTTGAATGCAACATTGTCATTTGGTTTTTATATCCATAGAATTGATTTAATAGGAGCCAAATGAAATGAAAATCCAATTCTCATTTAAAGAGACAAAACCATTTTGTTCTCAACCTAATTTGGGCCAAAAAGCAATAACCTCAACCATTGGGCTATATTGCAAAACACAAACTTTTGAGGTCACTTTGTAAAAACACAAAAGTCCACTACTTCATGTAATTACAACTAGAACCCAAAAATTTCAACAAATGCAAAAACTTCACTAAAGGAGCAAAACAATTTGTCCTTTAGTAATTTTGGGCCTTAACGTAAAAATGTAAACTTTCGGGTCAAAGTACAAATACACAAAATCATCAAAACTTTATGCAATTGCATAAAAGCCCCAAAAGTACCCCCATTATATGGGTGGCCGGTTATGGTGAGAGTGTGAGTGATGTGTGTGAGTTGAGTTGTTGTTTGAAAGGTGATGGAAATGTGTAAGTGATTGGTATGGTTTGAAAAAGTGAATTCCATGAAACATGGAAAGTAAAGTGTTGTAAGAAAATAGGTATGGGTGACCACACCTAGTGATGATTGAGAAAACATATCATCCATCACAAAACAAGACTTTATGCAAAAAACCAAAACCTTTGAATCAAAATTCCCAACCTTTTTGTTCTTGCCAATAACATAACAACAACAATGAAGAACATTCATGAAAACCCATAAAAGCTCCAAGAACATTTTTCACCCAAAGACATCCCAAAAACTATCAAACTTAAGGGAAATAACATATTACCATACTATGGTACTTAGGGGTTCCTAATGTCACTTTAAAACATTTTTAACAAGACAAGTATGAACCCAAAAATCCACCCTTTGGATTTGGCCGAATTTTCCAAAAAACATGGCACCAAATTTTAGCTCCAAAATTCATGCTCATATGAACTACATCTACAACATTTGAGATGGCAAATTTTCTAGCAATATTTACATTCAAAGAAGCAAGAATAAAGCTTGTAACAATTACAACATTTAAATCAAAGACTATGAACTACAAAACCCAAAAGGATTCACCAACTACTAGACCTAGGCTCTTGATACCACTTGAAGGAAAATTTGTGAAAAAAACATGTTCATTTGAGCAACATCTATGGCATGCAATTAACAATTAAAGGCGGAATCACTCTTGTATGCACTCAAAACAAAAACATTACCCATGAAATTCAAAGCCTAGTAATTGTGGTGAACCAAGACTCAACTCAAAACAAAGTGAGTTGAGAAATCTTATACCTTTGTTGATTCTTCTTTGTATAAGAAAAGGCTAATCACCCAAGGAGAGGGCCTTCATTCCTTGCTTCTTGACTCCATGGATTTAATGTCGTGCCTGCCATCCAAACCTTTGGAGTGTTGGAGCGTTTCTAGGTGTATTCTATCTTTTGTTTTAAATGTTTAAATTAAATTGTCTTTGTTTAATTGCGAACATGAGGAACTAATTTTGTTTTAGCTAGAGGTGAATTCAAAGCCATGAACATATATGTTTGATATTAATTGATTACCTCCAGTTATTGTTTCATAAATCGTGAATGCAATTTGCTTTGATTCAGAACTTATTCTTGGGTGTTGATTAAGGAGGCCTACTTAGTTTGCATGCATGAATTTAACGCTAAAATATATGGGAGTTTCACCTAATAGTTATGAACTTATATTTATAAGTAGTGGATGTCGCTAGTCACGATCGCGTTAAGAAAATTCCTAGCAGGAGTATCATGCAGTCATAGTTACGAATGCCTTAGCCAATGCTTATGATATTCATAGAACTTAATGATCTTTGATATGTATCTCTATTATGCAGTTCATGTAGGGAACTTGATAAGAATAATTTGGTTGAGGCGCTGAGTCCAATTCTATGAACTTAGGAAAATCTAATGGTTAATTAGTGCAGTTCACGGTTAACTTGGGGCATTGTCATTCATGGTTTATAGGAATAATAACTGGAAATCGATTTGTATGCATATTTATCATGTGTGGAGAATGACCCTCTAGCTAGCCTTTCACCCCTTAATTCACCAAATTTCGTACCAAAGTTATTTAGTGTCTTTAAACTGTTTGTTTTTACTTTAAAATCGTCCAAACCAATCCCCCCTTTAGTATTTCGTGTCAAGTTACTTGTTTCACTTTAATTTTCGTTCAAACCTATTTTCCTTTAGTAGTTTGAGTCTTTTTAGTTCAATTTTCGTCCTAATAACCCCTAAGTTCCTGTTTTGAGTCAAATTAACTTAGTTTGTGTGTTTTGAGTCAGTTTAGCTTGTTTTGGGTAGTTTTAAGTCTAGTTTTCTCTTTTTGAGTCTAGTTTAGTGTTTTTAAGTTAAATTTGTGTAGATTAGCGTCCCTTCTAATCCCCGGCCTAGAACGATCCCTACTTACATATACTACAACTATGAAAAAAAGGGTTTAAGTTTGTGTGCTATTTTATATCACGTCATAATGTGCTTGGTGTTGTCTCCTTTGATGTAACCTTTCTTGAGTTGTTCGATGCATGTTGCGTTGTCTTCATAGTTCGTCGCTGGGACGCCAACGACGGGCTAAAGATCGCAGGAGCTTCTAATATGGCCCATAACAACTCTCAACCAGAAGCATTCCCGAGTTGCTTCGTGTAAGGTGGAATTTCAGCGTGGTTAGACGAAGTGGCAACTAAGGTTTGTTTAGTTGACTTCCAAGAGATTGCGGTGCCTCCAATGGTAAAGACATAACCTGTTTGAGAACTTGCCTTGTGTGAATCGGATAAGTATCTTGCGTTGGCATAACCAACAAGGCAATAATCGACTCGAGATAAGGGGGTGCGACATCACTTGAGGATCCGTAGGGATAGAACAAGCCCAGATCTGTGGTATCCTTAAGGTAATGAAAGATGTCTTTAACACCAGTACAGTGTCTACGTGTTGGTACATTATTGTATCTTGCCAAAAGATTAACAACAAATGAGATGTCGGGTCTAGTGCATTAAGATAAGTACAATAACACACTTCAGGTATGCGGCAGTGCTATGGAGCTTTTCAAGAGTTCCTAAGATTTATGTCTTCAACATGTACTGCAACAATCGTAAAACTGGAATGTGACTTCTTAATGAACACACAAGGGTATTTTTTTGTTGTTCATATAATGAGTAGGCGATAGTCAGATTCATGGTAGGCTCTTCAGGGGCATGTGCCCTAGGTTTCCTCTACCGAGGTTGTGAATCCTTTGAACCAAGTGGTCTGCCACGCTTATGTGTAGGGGAAGATGATTGGCTAGCCGCTAATGTACATGGATTAGCCAAAGTGACGTTTCATGCCTCCAAGAGGGAAGTCCGTCGTACGTTTGGCATATCCATCTTTGCAGGCAGAATCGTAGCTGGAATATGTGATCTTGTCACTTGTGCTAGATCAATGCAAGCATTTGGCATGCGCTGAGCTATGCTCTAAATATCTAATATGCGTTGCACTTCAGTTTCAGACTGAGCGGTGCGGGAATCTAAATGTGACAAAGTGGGAGTCATCCACAATAATTCGCATTGTTCTTCAGGAATGTTGATTTTCTTATCTCCCCCTAATGATGGGAAAACTATCTCATAGAAGTGACAATCCGTGAAATGAACGCTAAATAGGTTGCCTGTCAAAGGTTCTAAGTAACGAATGAACGCTAAATAGGTTGCCTAACAATCCGACATAGATTCCTATCCTTCGCTGCGGCTCCATTTTTGTACGTGAGGGTGATGAAATTGGCACATAGATCGCACAACCAAAAATGCACAGATATGTTATGTTGGGTTCGTATTCGATAACCAACTGAAGGGTGCTATATGGTTGGGTTGCAACAGGCTTTAGGCAGACCAATATGGTTGCTTGGTACGTATGACCAACGATCGAGCAATCATTTGTAAGCACTTAATGAATGCCTCTGTCGTGTCAACATAGGGTACTGGATGTTCAACTTCAACCATAACTGACATGTAATAGTCATCAAAAGTTTTAGATGTGAATTCTCCAGCATTATCCAATCAAATTGATTTGATTAGATAATCAGGGTGGTAAGCCCTGAGCTTGATAACTTGAGCCAACAGTTTGGAGAATGCAGTGTTCATTGTGGATAACAAGCACACGTGTGACCCACATATGGAAGTGTCAACCAAAACTATAAAATATTTAAATGGTTCACAAGGAGGATGAATCGGTCCACAAATGTCCCCTTGAATCCTTTGTCGACAAATAGGAGGATTTGAGCGAATCTTGTCATAAGAACGCTTAATAATAAGCTTTCCTATTGAGCAGGTTTGACATGCGATTCCTTGAATTGAAACTAAACTTCAAGTTAGTGGACGCCCGTGTGATGATTTGTGGAAACGGCGTATCGTTGTTCGTCTAGAGTGTCCCAAATGATCATGCCAAAGTGTAATTTTGTGCGCTCCGACCACATAATGGCTTTCTATAAGGCGTATGGTCGTAGTATACAGACCACTCGAGATACGCTCCACCTTCTCTAGAATACGCTTCTGGTCATATTCATAGGAAGTGATGCACAAAAATTCACAGAAATTCAACTTCGTTTTCTACATAGGTTTCATCATGGTAATTATTATCCCTAATGTCTTTGAAACTCAACAACGTTTTTTTGGAACATGGGGAATAGAGTGCCTCATCGATGGTCAAGATTGTACCATTGGACAACATTATATGTGCCTTACCATATCCTTGGATGGTCTTTGGCTCTATTGACCTTGACGGTGTGGCTTCTGGCCGCCCTTACCACGTTTATGTTGGCGTTTTAGGTGTTAGTTTGTGCTATAATGTGCTTCAGGCACAACAGTTGCCCTAGTAGGTCAAGCTTGATGATTTTTCATCAACAACTCATTTTGTTTTGCAGTGAGAAGTAAAACAGAGTTCAAATCCGAAAACTTAATGAACTTCTCCAAGACAATATTAGTACCAGAGAATGTCGAATAGGTCTTCTCCATGAGATCTTCTTGGGTCAAGTTCTCGTTACAAAACTTGAAAAGTGATTGGATTTGACAAACTGCAGAATTATATTCATTCACAGTCTTAAAGTCTTGGAAGCACAGATGCTGCCAGTCATGTCTTGCTTTAGGAAAGAAGACATCTTTTTGGTGATCAAAGCGATCAACTAAAGTGACCAAAAGTGCTAGTGGATCTTCCTCAACAAGGTACTCGATTTGCAGTTCATCATGAATATGTCTTCGGATGAAGGTCATTGCAGTGGCTTTCTTAGATTCGCCAACTGGGTTGTCCGTCTCATCTTGAGTGGCGGGGCGCAAGTTCTTTGCTGTGAGGTGGAGCTTCACATCTTGGATCCACTTGAGGTAGTTCCTTCCAGAGACCTCTAAAGCTGTGAAGTCGAGTTTGTTCAAATTCAACATGTCCTTATCACAAAATAAATGGACAAGAATGGGGTCAATGTAATGTAGAAAAATCAATCCATTCACATAGGAGAAGAACATTCATGTTCTAATAGATATTTATTGTTTTAAATTTACATGAGAAAAGCTTCAGGTTTTCATGGGTGATGTTTTTAAAGAAAACTTTAGGTTTTCAAACAAGGCATGTTTATAGAAACTTCAAGTTTCAAAAGAATTATGAACTTCGGGTACATATGTTCCTGCAGACAAAAATGTGCAATAAGAAAATATGCAAATAGAACTTTGGGCCAAAATTAAAGTGTGGATGAAAAATTATAAAACCCAAATTGTCTTAAAAAAAATTAAACAATTAAGCTTGTGGCCTAAAAATAAGGACCAAAGCCCACAGGTGGGCTAAGCAAATTAATATCATGAGTTCCAAGCCCAAAGGTGGGCAAGGTGCATCGAATTTCCAGCTGCGGGCTATGATCAAATGCGGGTAAGATGAAGGAAAAATTTTGTCCTAGCTAAGAACATGTGAGAACATTTGAACACAAATGCAAACAAATAACACTTTAAAGTAGGCATGCATTCAAAACAATTCTAAAACCCATGACTTTCAAAGCCTAGTGAATGGTGAACCAAGAGACTCTCTAACAACATTAAAGAGAAGGAAGGTTTTTGAGATTCATTACCCTTGAAGCTCATCCTTGTTTACACAAGGGATTCACCCAAGTGGAGGGCCTTCAAGTCACCTCCTAGCTCCTTGAATCTTCCTTGTGATTTTCTTCCTTTTGAATACTCCTCTTGCTCCTTGAAGATGTGAGGAAAGGATCTCCAAGAACACTAAAGATTTAGTGTCTCTAAGTCTCCACACCAAGGATGTAGTGTGAAGAGAAGATGGATGACTTAGAGAGATTTTGATGCTAGTGAAACTCTCCCTAAGTGGCCGGCCTCTTGATGAGAAAAGGAGAGAAAATGTTTCTCTTATTTCCCTCAAGAAAACCCTAATGAGGTTATGTCTATAAAGTTGCCTTTATACCACCTCACATGTGAGTGGCACACTTGTAATTAACCCAAGTTGGGCACCACACACCCTAGGCCGGTTTTGGCTTTGTTTTTGGGTTAATTTCCATTTAGTTTTAGTTGTCACACAACCTAAACTCAATGGGCCTTTTGGACCAAAAACCCTTTTGGGCCCCGAAACCCAAAACCAACTTAAAAGCCCAATACGAACCTTTCGTAAGATTAATTAACTAATTAATTAATCTTGACCATTCTCAATTAAACCATTTAATTGCTTATCCATCTCATTTATGTTTCTTCACTTTCATCCTTACTCGGTGTACGATCCATTAGGTTCCAATTAGCGAGGCAGTGGGCGATTGTTACTCTTAACGATCGATTGCGAATTGAAACTACATTTCAATTTTCCCTTTGATGAAGATTAGTGTTAGCTAATCCTCAGGGCTTCCACAAACCATGAGTGACACCTAGCAGTATGTCATGGCTACCCAAGCTAAGTAGAAGTGGTTGGAGAACCTATCCAGTTACAATTACAATGCAATACGGTCCTTCTCTAATACAATACTCTTGATCACATTGTTTAAGTGATAGTTTGTTTCATGTCTACTATCCAATGTGATACTTCTTTATATGATTCATTTGAATATGACTTGGAAACATTCTTCCTAAGTCATATTCGTATGCTTTGGCCAAAGACTTCCGAATCATATCTCAGAGTATTCTCCTTCCACCATGGAAGGTTAGAGATCCCTTATTGTGCATTCATATGCCTACATGACTAGATAGCTTGACCCCAACAATGCCGTGGACACTCTCGATGGAATGCCTTTGACATGATCAAAGATCAAGGACCTAACCATTAGACATCTATGATGCCTCAGGTCAAAGGACTACTTTGCATATTGCAACTTACGAGTTCTTACATGACATGTATGTTCGAACTCTCTTTTGATCGTTGTTCAGTGTACTCGATTACCTTTCGAGCACCTATGTGTTTGTCTCAGTGTCCAACACTAAATGACTTGAGACTAGTCATACTCACGCTTGAGTCAACATAACACATACTAACCTTAGTGGATTGTCAATGCCCAATTGGCAATCCTATGGCTAGGAACGTTTTAGGAATGAACATAAGAGAAAGGTCTCGTTAATCTAACTTACTTAGATCACTTCTCTCTTAGACTAAATACATTCCTTGGATTCCCTTATTGCTCAAACATATAATCCAATAAATAATGATTAACAATAAGCTTTGCCCTTCATTAAACAATATAATAGTTTAACATAATAAGTATTCCAAAAGCTATTACATCAAATGAGTGGCTTTGTGGGCATACTTCCAACAATCTCCCACTTGCACTCAAAGCCACCTTCCCATGTATCTAATACCCATCTTTTCCATGTGGCGGTCAAGTTGGATTTGAGACATTGGCTTCGTCAGTGGATCTGCTATGTTATCGGCTGAGGCAACCTTGAGGATGTTGACTTTCCCCTCGGCAGCATATCTTCTAATGATATTAAAGCATCTGTCAAAATGCTTGTTCTTTTGATGAGCCCTGGGTTCCTTGGCTTGAGCTATCGCCCCACTATTATCACAGTACAAAGTTACTGGTGATGTAATGGTTGGAACCACACCAAGTTCAATAATGAACTTCTTCATCCAGAACGCTTATTTGCCGGCTTTAGCTGCAGCGACATATTCAGCCTCCGTCGTGGAATCAGCAATTACATCTTGTTTCTTGCTTTTCCAGCTTACAGCCCCACCATTCAGAGTGAATACATATCCGGAGTTGGAACTTCTATCATCGACGTCAGATTGGAAATCTGCGTCTGTATAGGCTTCCACTCGCAACTCTGTCGCTCCTCCATAAACGAGGAACATGTCCTTAGTTCTTCTTAAGTACTTAAGGACCGTCTTGACAGCTGCCCAGTGTTCTGATCCTGGGTTAGATTGATATCGACTAGTGATGCTCACAGCATATGCGATATCAGGCCTTGTGCATATCATGGCATACATGAGACTTCCTATGGCGGAAGCATAAGGAATCCTACTCATTTGCCGTATTTCTTCAGGATTTTTCGGTCCCATGGATTTAGAAAGGTGAATTCCATGTCTAACAGGAAGAAGACCTTTCTTTGATTGTTCCATTTGGAACCTACTTAGCACCTTATCTATGTACATAGATTGGGATAATCCAATTAATTTTCTGGATCTATCACGATAGAGCTTTATCCCAAGCACATAAGATGCATCTCCCAAATCTTTCATGTGGAAGGTTTTGGACAACCACACTTTTACAGAAGAAAGTACTGCAGTGTCATTCCCGAATAGTAATATGTCATCTACATATAACACTAGGAATACAACTGCATCCCAAATGACCTTTTTATAAACACAATTGTCGTCTTCGTTTTGAGTAAAACCAAACGATTTGATTTCAGTGTCAAAACGAATGTTCCAGCTCCTGGAGGCTTGCTTAAGTCCATAAATGGACCTCTGAAGCTTGCATACCTTAGTCTTTTCAGACTTGGACACGAAACCTTCAGGTTGAGTCATATAGAGCTCTTCCTCTAGGTAGCCGTTCAGAAAGGCCGTCTTCACGTCCATTTGCCATATCTCATAGTCATGGTATGCAGCTATAGCAAGCAAAATCCGAATGGACTTAATCATGGCTACAGGAGAAAAGGTTTCTTCATAGTCAATCTCTTCTCGTTGCCTGTAACCCTTGGCTACTAGTCTAGCCTTGTAAGTCTCCACGTTCCCATCAGCGCCTATCTTCCTCTTGAAGACCCATTTGTTTCCAACAGGTACTATACCTTCTGGAGGGTCTACAAGAGTCCAGACCTGATTGTGATACATGGAATCCATCTCAGATTTCATGGCCTCTTGCCATCTCTTTGAATCAATGTCGGACATTACTTTAGTGTAGTCTCTAGGGTCTTCCTTTGTGTCATTGTCACCTAGAAGGTGCAACTCCCCAAAGTCGTTATTCAAGCCATACCTCTTAGGTGGCTTGCTGACCCGTTCAGATCTACGTGGAGCTAGGGTTTCAGGAATAGGGTTGTCAACTTGTCGAGTGCTTGTTTGTGGTTCATCATTAATCTCATTAATTTCCATCGTTTTACTTGTGGTTCCTTTGAGAACAAATTCATCATCTAGAAACTTAGCAGTTCTGGCGACAAAGACTTTCTGGTCGTCAGGATGGTAGAACTCATATCCCATAGTTTCTCTAGGATATCCCACAAAATAGCACCTAACTGATCTTGCTTCAAGCTTCTTGACATATGCTTCACAACCCCAAATCTTAATATGATTAAGACTTGGCTTTCTTCCATGCCATATCTCATAGGGCGTCTGTGAAACTGACTTGGAAGGTACTCTATTAAGCAAGTAAGCTGCTGTATATAGAGCGTATCCCCAGAATGTTACTGGTAGATCGGCGGAACTCATCATAGAACGAACCATGTTCATCAAGGTTCGATTTCTCCTTTCAGAAACTCCATTAAGTTGTGGAGTTCCCGGTGGAGTCCACTATGATATTATTCCACACTCTTTGAGATAATCTAGGAACTCGTTACTTAGATACTCTCCCCCTCGATCTGATCTTAGGATCTTTATCTGCTTCCCAGTTTGCTTCTCAACTTCATTCTTGAATTCTTTGAACTTTTTAAAGGATTCTGACTTGTACTTCATAAGATACACATAGCCAAACCGAGAGTAATCGTCGGTGAATGTGATATAGTAGGAGAAGCCTCCTCTCGACGTAGTAGACATCGGTCCACATACATCAGTGTGGATTAACCCCAGAATTTCAGTGGCACGCTCTCCCTTCCCAGTGAATGGAGATTTGGTCATTTTCCCTTTTAAGCAACATTCACAAGTACCCATTTGGTCATTACCTAATGGGCGGAAATATCCGTCTTTCGACATCTTGCGAATCTTATCAAGGTTCACATGTCCAAGTTTAAGATGCCACATCTTTTCTTGGTTAACTTCTTCTCTAGCCCTTTTGGGTTTTAAGGTATTCCCGCTTTCAATACAGTGCATTCCACTACTTGTCTCTAGGTGAAAAAGTCCCTCTATCATATTACCATGAGAGATAATACGACCGTTCAAGTATAAAGTGCAACTCATTTTGTCAAACAATACTGAGTGTCCATCTCGTAAAAGCATAGAGATAGAAATCAAATTCTTTATACATGAAGGAAAATATAAACAATTTTTAAGTTCCAAGACTTCCCCAGAGGGTAGTTTAAGCATGTAGGTGCCAACTGCTTTTGCAGAGATCTTAGTGCCGTTCCCAACTCGCACAATCATCTCCCCATTGCGCAGTGTCCTGCTCCCTGTTAGTCCTTGCAACGAATTGCAGATATGTTGACTAGCGCCTGAATCAAATATCCAGGAATTGGAGCTCACTGTAAAAGCACTCTCTATGACAGATATAGTCCCTTCAAAAGTTCGTGTCATAAGGCTCGCAATGCGCACCCTGTATTTCTTCTTCCAACGTTCATCCTTTCCACAATGAAAGCATGTTCCTTTGGATTTTCTTGCCTTCTTCTTACGCAACCTTTTCCTTGTAATTGCATTCTCACTCCCACTATCCTTTTTGAAACTTTGTTCAAACTCACAGCACATGTCAATCATCTCGGTAAAAGTATGATCGAATCTATTCACTTTATAGTTTACTATAAACTTAGTGAAATCATCCGAGAGAGATGCAAGGAAAAAGTCTTGGGCCATTTTCCCATCGATGGAAGTTCCTAAACTCTTAAGATCTTGAAAGATCCTTTCCATCTTTTGTCCATGTTTTTGGACCGATGTCGCCCTTTACCATTTTGGCATTCAATAGACTACAAACATTTGAGAATTGTACATTACTAGTCTCAATGTCATGCATCTTATGCAAACTATCAACCATGGCACATGAAGTGTCCATGTGCTTATGTAGCTTCTTAAGCTCCTCACTAAGTGAAGTGAGGATTAAGCATTTGGCTTGTAAGTCATCCTCATAATGTCTTGCATAATTTTGACACTCCTCCTTTGAAGCTAGTTTCGTAGGAGGTACATGAGGAGGGGATTGCTTGAGTACATACGATATGTTATTCATCTTTGAGACATTCTCAATGTGATGATACCAAGCAAGGAAACGTTGGCCCCTAAGGCCCTTTTTGTCAAGTACAATGGTAGGTATAATTTTAGGCATGTCGTTAACTACATAACATAACAAAAATCGTATTAGATTGTTGATTTTAAAACTACTTGATTGGGTCTTAAATCAAATAGTACCACCCACTATTTTTGGCAAATTCCACATCCCTCAATGGAATCCGAGAGTTATGTTGAACTCTTAGCGGGGTATGGGAGACTCACCATTACCAAGCCCACCTCACGATGATACGATGTCGGTTAGCAAAAATAGTGATGAGAGAATAACGCTTTAGTCATTTACAACTCTTGTAATTACCCATCTTGTTTGGCCTCTAGAGAATGATGCCTCACAATGATATGATGTTGGCACCATTGCACTTAGTTAAGTCATTCCCACCATGCTAGTTCGTGTAGGGGTTCAAGGATAGCCTCACAATGATATGATGTTGGTCATCCTCATTGCCTACCTTACCACATCATGTATGTTTATATGGACTCCTCCTGAAGGTAAGCACATACTTTGAACTTCCCCATGATAGGGTGAAGCCGGTGTATGAGTCACAAACGATTGGAGCCCACCACAGTGGAAGGCCTACGAAGAGATGTTCAAAGCATCTCCCGCTTATCAACTTAATATTCATTTTGTTGAGGGAGTCGTGTTGGGCTACATCAATTTCATTTTAATCTTATTAGGTTTTAGGATGATTATGAACCGTTTGATTTGATCCAACACGAGCCTTGTGTTGGACCTTGGGTCTAAGGTAGGTTGTTGTTGATTTTAGTTACGCGTTTAATCTAATTAAACCGTTATTTCCTATTGGGCGTTGGACCCAACTATTCCAATTTGCATGCATATAAACAAAAGGGAATACATGAAATAAAGAGGAGGGCTTATGCCCTTTACAACACATTTGAAGGACTTATGCCCTTTACAACACATTTGAACTAATCAAATTACATTCAAATCTAAACTACTTAACCCAAACATTCATAATGCTAAGCGGCCAATCACATAGCTCAATTATCGAGGCCTTTGGTTCATAATCACCCTTTTCTTAATCAATCACATTAACTAAGAAAGCAACTTAAACAATTGGTTTTCGGATTCATAGAATTGATTTAAATGGAACTAATATGAAAATGAAAATCCAATTCTCATTAAAGAGACAAAACCATTTTGTTCTCATTATAATTTGGGCCGAAAAAGCAATGACCACAACTTATTGGGCCACAATGCTAAAACATAAACTTTTGGGGTCACTTTGTAAAAACACAAGAGTCCACAACTTCATGTAATTACAACTAGAACCCAAAAATTTCAACAATAACAAAAACTTCATTAAAGGAGCAAAACAATTTGTCCTTTAGTGATTTTGGGCCTTTACGTGAAAACGTAAACTTTTGGGTCAAAGTGCAAATGCACAAAAGTATCAAAACTTTATGTAATTGCATAAAAGTCCCAAAAGTACCCTACTTTATAGGGTGGCCGGTTTTGGAGTGTAAAAAGGGGGGATTGGTTTTGGTGAAAATTCAAAATTTTAAAGTGTGTTGAAAAAGTGAAAGGTATGGGTTGAAAAGTTGATTGGTATGGTTGAAAAGGTTGATTGGTATGGGTTGTAAGAAAAAGTTTGACAAACAATAAATAAATATATCATCCATCACCAATCATCCATCAACAATCACAAACAAACCAAAACTTTATGAAAAACAACAAACACTTTGAATCAAAACACCAAACCTTTTAGTTCTTGGTAAGAACATCAAGAACATTGAAGAACACACATGAAAACTCATAAGAGCTCCATGAATGTTTTCACTCATTAAAACTCAAATTTTCACTACTCAAAAGAGGGTTAACATCCTAGGGTACTTAGGGGTTCCAAAAGTCACTTTAAACACTTTTAACAAGACAAACATGAACCCAAAAATCCACCATTTGGATTTGGCCGAATTTCCCCACATATATGGCACCAAATTTTAGTTCCAATATTCATGCTTAAATGAACTACATCTACAACATTTGAGATGCAAAATTTTCAAGCAAAATTTATATTCAAAAAGCAAGAACAAAGCTTGTAACATTTACAACATTTAAATCACAAACCATGAAAAACACAAAACCCAAAAGGATTCACCATACTCTAGACCTAGGCTCTTGATACCACTTGAAGGAAAAATTTTGTCCTAGCTAAGAACATGTGAGAACATTTGAACACAAATGCAAACTAATAACACTTTAAAGTAGGCATGCATTCAAAACAATTCTAAAACCCATGACTTTCAAAGCCTAGTGAATGGTGAACCAAGAGACTCTCTAACAACATTAAAGAGAAGGAAGGTTTTTGAGATTCATTACCCTTGAAGCTCATCCTTGTTTACACAAGGGATTCACCCAAGTGGAGGGCCTTCAAGTCACCTCCTAGCTCCTTGAATCTTCCTTGTGATTTTCTTCCTTTTGAATACTCCTCTTGCTCCTTGAAGATGTGAGGAAAGGATCTCCAAGAACACTAAGGATTTAGTGTCTCTAAGTCTCCACACCAAGGATGTAGTGTGAAGAGAAGATGGATGACTTAGAGAGATTTTGATGCTAGTGAAACTCTCCCTAAGTGGCCGGCCTCTTGATGAGAAAAGGAGAGAAAATGTTTCTCTTATTTCCCTCAAGAAAACCCTAATGAGGTTCTGGCTATAAAGTTGCCTTTATACCACCTCACATCTGAGTGACACACTTGTAATTAACCCAAGTTGGGCACCACACACCCTAGGCCGGTTTTGGCTTTGTTTTTGGGTTAATTTCCATTTAGTTTTAGTTGTCACACAACCTAAACTCAATGGGCCTTTTGGACCAAAAACCCTTTTGGGCCCCGAAACCCAAAACCAACTTAAAAGCCCAATACGAACCTTTCGTAAGATTAATTAACTAATTAATTAATCTTGACCATTCTCAATTAAACCATTTAATTGCTTATCCATCTCATTTATGTTTCTTCACTTTCATCCTTACTCGGTGTACGATCCATTAGGTTCCAATTAGCGAGGCAGTGGGCGATTGTTACTCTTAACGATCGATTGCGAATTGAAACTACATTTCAATTTTCCCTTTGATGAAGATTAGTGTTAGCTAATCCTCAGGGCTTCCACAAACCATGAGTGACACCTAGCAGTATGTCATGGCTACCCAAGCTAAGTAGAAGTGGTTGGAGAACCTATCCAGTTACAATTACAATGCAATACGGTCCTTCTCTAATACAATACTCTTGATCACATTGTTTAAGTGATAGTTTGTTTCATGTCTACTATCCAATGTGATACTTCTTTATATGATTCATTTGAATATGACTTGGAAACATTCTTCCTAAGTCATATTCGTATGCTTTAGCCAAAGACTTCCGAATCATATCTCAGAGTATTCTCCTTCCACCATGGAAGGTTAGAGATCCCTTATTGTGCATTCATATGCCTACATGACTAGATAGCTTGACCCCAACAATGTCGTGGACACTCTCGATGGAATGCCTTTGACATGATCAAAGATCAAGGACCTAACCATTAGACATCTATGATGCCTCAGGTCAAAGGACTACTTTGCATATTGCAACTTACGAGTTCTTACATGACATGTATGTTCGAACTCTCTTTTGATCGTTGTTCAGTGTACTCGATTACCTTTCGAGCACCTATGTGTTTGTCTCAGTGTCCAACACTAAATGACTTGAGACTAGTCATACTCACGCTTGAGTCAACATAACACATACTAACCTTAGTGGATTGTCAATGCCCAATTGGCAATCCTATGGCTAGGAACGTTTTAGGAATGAACATAAGAGAAAGGTCTCGTTAATCTAACTTACTTAGATCACTTCTCTCTTAGACTAAATACATTCCTTGGATTCCCTTATTGCTCAAACATAGAATCCAATAAATAATGATTAACAATAAGCTTTGCCCTTCATTAAACAATATAATAGTTTAACATAATAAGTATTCCAAAAGCTATTACATCAAATGAGTGGCTTTGTGGGCATACTTCCAACATAAGACACAGTTGGAAGTATGCCCACAAAGCCACTCATTTGATGTAATAGCTTTTGGAATACTTATTGTGTTAAACTATTATATGTTTAATGAAGGGCAAAGCCTATTGTTAATCACTATTTATTGTATTATGTGTTTAAGCAATAAGAGAATCCAAGGAATGTATTTAATCTAAGAGATAAGTGATCTAAGTAAGTTATATTAATGAGACCTTAATCTTATGTTCATTCCTAAAACGTTCCTAGCCATAGGGTTGCCAATTGGGCATTGCCAATTGCTGGGGTCAAGCTATCTAGTCATGTAGGCATATGAATGCACAACAAGGGATCTCTAACCTTCCATGGTGGAAGGAGAATATTTTGAGATATGATTCGGGAGTCTTTGGCCAAAGCATATGAATATGACTTAGGAAGTATGTTTCAAATCATATTCAATTGAATCATATAGAGAAGTATCACATTGGGTAGTAGACATGAAACAAACTATCACTTAAACAATGTGATCAAGAGTATTGTATTATAGAATGACCATATTGCATTGCAGTTGTAACTGGATAGGTTCTCCAACCACTTCTACTTTGATTGGGTAACCATGACATACTGCTAGGTGTCACTCATGGTTTGTGGAAGTCCTGAGGATTATCAAACACTAATCTTCATCAAAGGGAGAATTGAAATGTAGTTTCAATTCATAATCGATCGTTAAGAGTAACAATCGCCCACTGCCTCGCTAATTGGAACCTAATGGATCGTACACCGAGTAAAGATGAAAGTGAAGAAATATAAATGAGATGGATAAGCAATAAAATAGTTTAATTGAGAATGGTCAAGATTAATTAGTTAATTAATCTTATGAAAGGTTCGTATTGGGCTTTTAAGTTGGTTTTGGGTTTTGGGGCCCAAAAGGGTTTTTGGTCCACAAGGCCCATTGAGTTTCGGTTGTGTGACAACTAAAACTAAATGGAAATTAACCCAAAAACAAATTCAAAACCGGCCTAGGGTGAGTGGTAGCAAACTTGGGTTAATTGCAAGTTTGCCACTCACAAGTGGCAAAGAAGGGAAACATTTTCTCTCCTTTTTCTCAATAAAGACCGTCCTTCCTAGGGGAGTTTACTAGCATCTAACTTCCTCTAGGTAATCCATCTTCTCTTCACACTACATCTTTGGTGTGGAAACTTAGAGGTACAAAACCTTTGGTATTTTTGGAGTTCGTTTCCTCACATCCTCAAGGAGCAAGAGGAGCATCAAAAGGAAAGAAAATCACAAGGAAGATCTATCGAGCTAGGAGGTGACTTGAAGGCCCTCCACTTGGGTGAATCCCTTGTGTAAACAAGGATGAGCTTCAAGGGTAATGAATCTCAAAATCCTTTCTTCTCTTTAATGTTGTTAAAGAGTCTTATGGTTCACCATTCACTAGGCTTTGAAAGTCATGGGTTTTAGAATTGTTTTTTGAATGCATGCCTACTTTAAAGTGTTATTAGTTTGCATATTGTTCAAATGTTCTCACATGTTCTTAGCTAGGATAAAAATTTTCCTTCAGACACAGATACACCAGTTACCGCTGGGATCCGATGTGTCGCAAGCGCAGGGACACTATAGCTTTACGGGCTGGGGTCACCCTTGGGCCGAGCCATGGAGTTGGGCCGCATCACGTGAGCCTGGTCAAGAAAATTTTATTTTTTTTCTTTTCGGCAGGTCGAGAAGGCCATCCCAATTTGGGCTTTAGGTTTCGGTGTCTAGAACACCCCAGCGTGCGCTGAGTTGCTTTGTTGGAGAAAGAGACCGGCACCATCGCTGTAGGTAGTTGAGTTATGGGTTGAAAAAACCAAGGTGCAGGTCCGTGACTTCGATGGGGAACAAATCCAAGTTGCAGAAAAAAGGTTTCTCGATCGAGGGAGTTATAACCAAAAAAATTCGAAGGAATTCTTTAAGAATTCCATTCAATCATCGTCGAAGTCAATGAGAGTAGCTTGAGAACAAGACTTCAGGTTGTGGTTGCCTAGAAAGGAGGACGGAAGTGCCGTGACTCATGATGGCAATGAGGGTTTCTATGTTTTGGGACGATGCCAGGGACTGCGTAGTTTTGGTTCTTATCACGGATTGGAGCTTCAGGCTTTATGGGTTGGCTTGGGTCATGGGTTCGAAGAACCCTATAAAAATTACGTGTCAATTTCTTTCAATTTCAATTAATTTAATGCATATTTATTCAAATAATTTAATGCATGGATATATATTTGATGCAATTCATGACAATATCAAATTCACATAATTCAACAATTATGAATATAATGCATACACAATTTATGTAGAATCTAAAATTCGAAAAACGTAAATGGTGAATGTTCATGCTATCAGGGCTGAAAAAAATATCGAGATAAAAATTGTTGTTTTGAAAGAACTTGATTGCGTGATGATATTGATGAATTGGTTTGATGCAGAAAATTTTCACGTCAGACTCCTAAGCGCAGCGGTACGAGCGTGTTGATAACATGTTGTGGCCTATATTTAACTGACGGGGAGAAGGGACTGGCGGCATAGAGAAAATATAGAGAGAGATGTGTTTGTAGGGTTGTGTAGATGATGTGTTATTCCCCATACGCAGTGCCTTTATTTATAGTGATAAGGGAGAGAAGAATCTTTTTCCTCCAAGGAATACAAGTCTTAATAGGGAAGAAGAACTAGAATCAAATCTAATCTAGGATTTACACAATGACACTTAAATAAGAAGTTTATAACAAAAATATGAGTAGTGACACAAATTTTTGTACTCAAATTTTAAGGGGCACAATACATTTTTTGAAAGACAAACTAATGTGCTTTTTTGTTAAGAAGGCACATGTGAGATAGTTTTTGTGTTCTATGACATTAAAAAGCAAAAATACATATATGTGCTTAAAGAAATTGAAAAGAACACAGATCAATTGTGTTTTTGCCCATTTTTCTTGTAGTGTAATGAATCATATTGAAATGGAAGCATTGAAGGCGCCATAGAATATGGAACTATTGGAAAATTAGCTGTTTATTTTTATTGTTTGGTTCTAAGCCCAGCCGATTAGAATTATGTTTCATTTCCTTGCATATTAGGGATTAAGGTTAGTTTATTATAAATAGATAGCTTTGTTATTCAGTAGTAAGAAAGTTAGCGACAATGTAACATCTTGGGTTTTTGTAGCCATTTCAGCATTCTTATTTATTTAATAATACTTTTATTATTTTTTGTCTTGTTTATAGAATACTCTGATATTCAACTTGGTATTAGAGCAGATTTCATCGGGATTTAATCTTCTTTTACTCGTATTACCTGTTTGTTATCTTCAGGGTTTTGTTTAAAATAAAAAAAATAAAAAATTGTGATGTTCGAGCCGCGTTGTCGAAGCCACGTCACACCGGAGTCGACGCCTAAAGTTTGAAGATTGACCAGCCACATTGATTCCTGCCTGAAAGCCCAACACCCAACACCCACTGCCTATAACCGCTCTGCTTGAATCAAACCAGCCTGTACTCGTATTGGCCTGAACCGTACCCACCATCATTTCTGCATCAGCTCACCACCAAGGTGCCCCTGGAACTACCCACTGCAAGTCTGACTGAATTCGCACTGTGCATGCACCATCGCACTTCTGCAACTGAACTCCCACCTGAACCACCGCACTCGCTGCAAACCTCATCTGCACTGCACTCTCATCTGCCTGAACCACTGCGCCATCATCTTATTGAACCCACAACCACTTGTTTGACGAAGCCTAGACCCGAGAACAAACATATCAAGTTCATCTTCGATTTGACCTAACCACCGCTAATGTACCTTGGCCGTTGCTGCTGTCTTACAAATCCCCATAGGAAATTTGAGATTGCATCACGATTGTTGCTTTCCATGTGTTTTGCATGATTGGGGAGAAGACCCTACCAGGAGAAAAAGGAAAAAAATAGGAGAAAGAAAAAAGAAAAGAGAAAAAAAAAACAAGTGTTGTAGGCCTAATTTACCGAACCACTCTAGGGGAATAGAGAGGAGAAGACAGGCGACAAGACAGAGAGAAAAGAGAGATTTAATTGTGAGATATGTGTTATATCACCCTATTGTGCCTTTATTTATAGTAGTTAGATAGATAAATTCATTACCCTAATAGGACTACAACTCTAATATGATAACATCTAACTTATGGAATATTTCAAGATATCCCTAGATACATTAGGATTTACGTAATCACATTCCTAATCTAATAAGACTGCAACACTCCCTATTAAGTGTGTAAATACTCAAAAAAAAACATCGCACCAGGTATTCAACAATTGAGGTAGAACAGTTGATGAAGTCGTTGGCACAACTAGTGAATGGGAGTCTCAAATTAAAGAAAGTACTCAGTAGAAATCACAAAACCTTACTATGGTAAAACCTAAGATTGGTAAAAACCCATAAAATAAAGAGAAAAGTGAGAAGTATGCATAATGGCTAAACAAACATCATGCGGGATGAAAGTAGTGAACTCAACGGAGTATGATCATCCCATAATGGGTGCCTCATCAAAACCTCGTTAGGTAGTAAAAACCTAGTGGGAAAAATGCTCATAATCGTAGGAAAAAGAGTACATTAAGATCAAGTGAGTATGCTTTGGGATACTCCGCATAAGTTAGACGTAACTTCCAAATAAGAGAACTACAAGCAATTTAACTTAAATAATTTATGCATACCGATTCCTTGGATGAGGTTTTGAAAAGTAGACTTGGGCAATGACTTGGTGAAGAGATCAGCCAGGTTATCCTGGGAATGGATTTGCTTGACTTCAATGTTCTAATGTTGTTGTTGCTAGTGAGAATAAAAGAACTTCGGCGCAATGTGCTTGGTGTTGTCTCTCTTGATGTATCCTTTCTTTAATTGCTTGATACACGCTGCATTGTCTTCAAAGATAATTGTAGAAAGGTCAATGATGGTAGAAAGACCATTAATGCTTCGAATATGCTCCATGACTGCTCTCCACCAAAAGCGCTCACACTAGGCTTTATGCAAGGCGAGAATCTCAACATGGTTCGAAGAAGTAGCAACTAGTTTGCTTGGTAAACCTCCAAGAAATTGCGATGTCTCCTATGGTAAGGCGTATCCCGTTTGAGAATGTGTCCTATGTGGGTCAAACAGATAGCCAACATCTGCATAACGAACGAGGTGAGAATCAACCCAAGGACCGACAGGGGTGGGGGGGTCCTCTCGAGGATTCATGGGTGTAGAATAAACCCAAATTCGTCGTACCCTTGAGGTAGAAAAAAATGTCTTTAACACCATTCTAGTATTTGCGTGTAGGCACATTGCTGTATCTAGCCAAAAGATTAACAGTACATGAGATTTCGAGTCTAGTGCATTGAGCTAAGTACAATAAAGCACCAATTGCACTTAGGTATGGAACTTCAGGCTCCAAAGTCTCTTCCTCATCCTCTTTGGGAAGGAAGAGATCATGTTTGGCATCTAGAGTCCGAACGACGATAAGAGTCCTCGAGGGCTTCGCTTTATCCTCATTAAAATGTTGCAACACCTTTTGGGTGTAGTTGATTAATGTACTAGGATTCCATTCGAACAATGCTTGATCTCTAGGTTGAGACAATAAAGAGTTTTCCCAAGATCCTTCATCTCAAATTCTGATTTCAAGTGAACGATGATTTCCTCAAGCTCTGTGGGAGTACCGATGAGGTTCATGTCGTTGACATAAACTGGAATAATCGCAAATCTAGAATGTGACTTCTTGATAAACACGCATGGGTGTAGTTCATTGTTCACATAACCCTAACTTGTCAAATATTCACTCAAACGGTTATACCACATCCGTCCGGATTGTTTCAATTCGTAGAGTGATCACCTCAATCTAATCGAGAGAGTGTTCTATGGTCTAGAACTATTTGAACCAATCAATAGAAGTCCTTAAGGAACTTTCATGTAGATTTCTGTATCTACATCCCTATAGAGATATGCGGTTACCATGTCTAGAAGCTACATATTCAGTTTTTTGGAAACTATGAAACTGATAAGGTAGCGGAACGTTATGACGTCCATGATGGGGGAATATATTTCCTCATAATCAGTCCCAGGGGGTTGAGAGAAGCCTTGCGCTACGAGGTGTCATTTGTATCGCACTACGTCATTCTTCTCATTACGTTTCCTTACGAAAACCCTTTTGTAGCCACGGGCTTCACATGTGGTGGAGTAGAAGCTACAGGCCCAAACACCTTACGTTTTACAAGCGAATCGAGTTTGACCTGGATTGCTTGTTTCCAGTTTGACCAATCAGTTCTACGTTGACATTCATCAATGTAATGTGGTTTAATGTCATCGTTAAGCATGAAGTTAGTAGTAATTGTGTACGTGGATGCATCATCGACAATCATCTAATTTTGATTCCAAACCTCATCTAATATTACGTAGTGGACCGAAATCTCAGGATTCTCAGTAGGTCAATATGTCTCATCTAAGACATTACCATAATCTATAATAACCTTAAGAGTTGGAGCAGATAGGTAAGCGATGGTCGGATTCAGACTAGGGTCCCTAGTTTATGTCGTTTTCCTCTTTCGGGGTTGTGAATCCTTTGAACCAGGGGGTCTGCCATGCTTCAAGGTAGGAGTACATGATTGGCTAATGTACCATGCCGAGTGGAAAGTGCGACCGCCCCACCATCAGGGAAGGTTCGACCTTCTAGGGTGCTATTAAGGCTTATGTTAAGTACGTCAATCCTTGCAGGTGCGTTTGCAGTGGGCATATGTGATCTCGTCACCTTTGCTAGATCAGTAAAAGCATCTAGCATACTTTGAGCAATGCTCTGAAGATTTAGAATATGACGTACTTCAGTTTTAGACTTAAGAGTGCAGGGATCCAGATGAGACGTAGTGGGAGTATTCCACAACAATTCGTGGAATTCTACAAGAACGTTAGTGATCTTATTTCCCTAACTATGAGAAACCTTTCTCATCAAAGTGACAATCTGCAAAATGGGTCATAAAGAGATCTTAGGTCAAGGACTCTAAGTAGTGAATAATTGATAGCGAATCATAACTGACATAGATTCCCATTTTTCATCGAGGACCCATTTCGGTATGTAGTGGTTGTGCTATTGGCAACTAGACTGCGCAACCAAACACATGTAAATGCGAGATGTCAAGCTTGTATCCAGTAACCAACTATAACGGTGAATGAGGTTGGGTAGCGATTGGCCTCAGCCAGACCAGCATAGTCGCGTGCAATATTGCATGGCCCTAGGTAGATACCTATAATTTGGTTTGCACAACCAAAGTCCAAGCTATTGTGTGAAGGTGCTTTGTGAAAGCTTCTGCCATGCTATTTTGGGTGTGAACATGGGCTACAGGATATTCAACTTCAATCCCAACTGACATGCAATAATCGCCAAAAGTCTATGATGTAAACTCTCCAACATTATCCAGTCGAATCAACTTGATCAAATAATCAGGGTGGTGAGCCCTAAGCTTAGTGATTTGTGCTAGGAGTTTCACAAATGCAACATTTGGTATGGACAGTAAGCAGACATGTTACCAGTGTGTCGATGCATCAACCAACACTATGAAGAATCTAAATGGTCCACATGTTGGTTGGATAGGTCCACAAATATCCCCTTGAATCCTCTAAAGAAACTTAGGGGGGTCGTGGATAATCTTTGTAATTGAGGGTTGATGTTCAACTTCCACAGGGAGCATGGTTTGCAAAGTGGATGGCCGGGATAAGATTTTAAGTGATGCCCATGTGATACTTTGAGGATAAGATGCATCATATCTCATTCGAGGTGTCACATTCGGTCATGCCAAAGTAGAAGAGTGCTCTGGAACTCGGGCATAGGGCCGGCCACATGGTGGGCTCCATTGAATGGTTGTTATGTACAACCCACTTAGGAGACGTTCCAACTTCTCATGAATATGCTTCTGGCCATATTCATAAGAAGTGATACAAAGAAATCCAGAATCATTTTCTTCAGTGGTTTTAACATGATATTGATTATCTTGAATATCTCTAAAACTTAGAATGTTCTTCCAGAATGTGGAGAATAGAGTGCCTCTGGACAACATTAGATAGGCCTTTTCGTATCCTTCTATCAGGTTGGATGAGCCTTACAAGGTTGTTAGAGGTGCATTCTTAGGAACGAAGTTAGTAAAATAGTATCACCTACGCAAGAAGGTATGTGTGTGGCACTATCAACCAGACAACTAACTTCCCCACTAGTCATACCAAGAAATAAACTAATTGAATTGGTCATATGCATAGATATAATTCCATTCATTCAATAATCAATCGAGAAAATAATACCCGTAAAAATAATTATTGAAGGAAAATTTGTGAAAACAAGTTCATTTGAGCAACATCTACAACATGCAATTAACAATTAAAGGCGGAATCATGCTTGTATGCACCTAATAACAAAACTTTACCCATGAGATTCAAGGCCTAGTAGTTGTAGTGAACCAAAACTCAACTCAAATATCAAAGAAAACAATTGAGAAACTTTTATACCTTTAAAACACCTCTTTGCTTAGCAAAGGATATTCACCCATATGAGAGCCTTCTTTCCCTAGTCTCCTTGCTCCTTGGCTCCAAGGATGTGGATAGAGGAATTTTGCTTCTTAGCTCCATGACTTCTTGGATATGGATGAAGGAATGGATTCTCCAAGTTCCCAAGAAAGGGAACCTCTAAATTTCCACACCAAGCAGAGCATTGAGGAAGAGATGAGTGACCTTGGAAGAAATGGATGCTAGTCAACTCTTCCTAGGGTGGCCGGCCTCCTAAGAGAAGAGAGAGCTTTTGAGTTTTTCTCTTTTCTCTCTAGATAACCCTTAATGAGGGAATGGGTTATAATTTCCTTTCTATAACCACTTACATTAGGTGTCATAATTGAAATTAAAACCAAAACTCTCCCTCACACTCTCTATGGCCAGCCATGTGGGTTCATTGGGCTTCATGCCCTTTGTGTTTTCAAGTTGTCATGCAACTTGAGTTATTGGACTTGACATTCTAAGCCCATTGGGCCATGAGGCCTAAAACTAACCCGAGGTCTAAAACAAACTTATTCGTTTGATTTATTAACATATTAATTAATTCTAGCCATAAATAATTAAACCATTTAATTATACTTACTCATCTCTGTTGTTTCTTTAATCTCTACCCTACACGGTGTACGATCCATTAGGTTCCTTTTAGAGACGCAGTGGGTGATTAGAACTCTTTCAAATCGATCATGAATTGAAACTTCCTTTCAATTCTCCCTTAGTGATTACACAGCTTTAGGGCTTCCACAAACCATGAGTGACACCTAGCAGTATGTCATGGTTACCCAAGCTAATCAGAAGAGGTGGATAACCTATTCAGTTTGGGATTACAATGCAATACAGTCTTTCTCTAATACAATACTCTCGACCACATTGTTTGGTTTGATAGTTTATTCATGTCTACTATCCAATGCGATTGTCTTACTTATATAATTACCTTGAATGTGATTTGGAACGACTTCTAAATATCATTCATACTCTAGCTAGAGATTTTTAATCATTATAGAGGATTCTCCCTTAAACAGTTTGAAGGTTAGAGATCCCTAGTTGTGCATTCACTTGCCTCCATGGCTAAGTGGCTTAACCCCAACTATGTCGTGGACATCCTCTGACGAAGTGACTTTGACATAGTCAAAGATTAAGGACCTAACCATAAGACAACCATGATGCCTCAGGTCAAAGGACTACTTTGCATTATTCTAACCATAAGTTCTCATGTGACAAGAGTATGGGAACTCATTGTTAATCGCGTTGAGTGGACTCATTTTCTATCGAGCACCTACATGCTTGTCTTGATGTCAGTCACACCAATGACTTGAGACCAGTCACTCTCTCTAAGAGAAGACATAGCACATACTGATCTTAACGGACTGTCAATGCCCAATTGGCAATCTTATGATTAGAAACGTTTAGGATATGTATAAAAAAGAGAATGGTCTCATGAATCTAACTTCTTTAGATCACATTCTCTCAATTACGTATTCCTTGCACTTATCATTTAAGCATATGACATTTATATGAGACGGCTTTAAACAATAATCTTTGCCCTTTATATTAAAATAGATTTGTTTAACATGTGAAATGTCCATAAAGTATCATCATATGATTCGCTTTAGGGAACATTTCCAACAATCTCCCAGTTGCACTAAAGCCAATCAACTTGGTCATCAGTGATGATACCTCTTCTGAATTCATTTCAAAAATGGCTGAATAGTAGACCTACACAATGGATATCTATATGTTATCCATAGAAGCAACCTTGAGAATACTGACGTCACCATTATACATGATTCTCAATTATGTGGTTTAGTCTCTTATTTGAGTTCTGATCTTGATGAGAACTTGATTCCCTGGCTTGATCTATCGCCCCATTAGTGTCATAGCGTCAGCACACTAGAGACACTTTCTGGTTGGAACCAAATGGAGAGTTCATAAATGAACTTTTCCATCCAAACAACAATGTGGTAAGCTTCTATATGGCGATATATTTTTCATGCATGATGGAACATACTAAAGTCATTACTTATAACGTTTCCACCCAAATATATCTTTAGTCATGATAAAGAGATATCCAATTATCTCTTCATTTATAATGAAGAGATATCCAATTATGAATACGATATGAGATTCATAATCTAATACATTTACTCTTCCATTACGTTACTCTAATTCTTCCTCATTCTTGAGGAATCTATCTTTTAGTATTTCTTAAATACTTATGGGCCTTGTGGAACAAAACCCTTTTGGGCCCCAAGACTCGAAACTAACATAAAAGACCAATACGAACCTTTCATATAATTAATTAATTAATCTTGACAATTCCCAATTAAACCATTTAATTGCTTATCCATCTCATTTATTTTTCTTCACTTTCATTCTTACTCGGTGTACGATCCATTAGGTTCGAATTAGCGAGGCAGTGGGCAATTGTTACTCTTAACGATCGATTGTGATAGTTTGTTTCATGTCTATTATCCAATATGTGAAATCTCGTTTCTGGATTTCACTGTTATAATCTACCTATTCTCATTATTGAGTTGGGTTGGAAAAAAAAAAAATCAAATTTTAGCCCAAAACAAAGTGGTAATTACCATTACCATACCATGCCAACAGAACCATTTGGCATGCCGAAATTAGGTATACTAAAAGGTTGGCATGGTAATGGTAATAGATTTTGTCATACCAAAAGTTTGGTATGGTAATTGATACATGGATTTTTTTACGGTAATCGTACCAATACCACCCCTAATCGTATCAGACAGAGACGCTAGGTTCACCTCCAGGTTTTGGAAAGCATTCAATGCCGCCATGGATACTCAGCTCTTGTATAGCACTGCCTATCATCCATAGACCGATGGTCAATCTAAAAGGATAACTCAGACTTTGGAGGACATGTTGAGAGTGTCTATTCTCCAATGGAAGGGTAGTTGGGATAGTTATGTGTCGTTGGTTGAATTTGCGTACAACAACAACTATCACTCCAGTTTCGGCATGGCACCATTCGAGGCACTGTATGGGAAGGCGTGCCGAACACCGTTGTGTTGGACAGAGGTTGGTGAACGGGTGTTAATGGGACTAGAAATTGTTGACACTACTAATACTAACATCCAGCTGATTAAGAAGAATCTAAAAGCAGTACAAGAATGACATAAAAGCATTGCGGACTGCCATTCCAGGGATAGGGAGTATAAGGTTGGTGACTTTGTTTTCTTGAAGTTGTCACCCTGGAAATGTGTGTTTCAATTTGGTAAGCGAGGAAAGCTGAGTCCTTCATAAGTGGGTCCTTACCAGATTACAAAGAGGATTGGTGCAGTTGCCTATAAGTTAGAGCTACCACTAAAGTTGGCACAGGTCCACAACATGTTGCATGTTTTGATGCTTCGAAAGTATGTGTCGGACACCTCTTATGTTATTCAGCCGAAACCACTGGAAGTGAACTAGGATGTTGGTTATGTTGAGGAACCGATTGCTATCGTAAACCGCTAGGAGAAAACTCTGAGTAACAAAGTTATCCCATTGGTTAAAGTGTTGTGGAGAAACCATGTCGTCGAGGAAGCGATATAGGAAACAGAAAAATTGATGAGGAATCAGTACCCTTATCTTTTTTTGGAGCTTGTAATTTCGAGGACGAAATGTCTTTTAAGGGGGGTAGATTGTGAAACCCCATCCCAAATTTTATGTATTTTCATATTAACGGACTTATGAAATTACTGTCTTACCCTCACTGTTGACTGATTTGTCAAAGCGTGTGTTTCTAGCTTAACTAAATTATTTTTATTGTACTCATCACTAACAACATGTGGGCGCAAACGAATTCAAATTTGGAGTTATAACGAAGATTTTACGTTTCGAAACGCTGAATGTTTTTCGGATAATTTCGTGGTTCGTCTTTAGTGGCCTTGTTTTGTGAGCCATTAGGGCCCACATGTTCTTCTTTTTCTGATTACTCCCGTGACCCTCTCTTCTCTTTTCCCTCAATTATTTTCCTAACACTTTTCTCTCCCTCTTAGAACTCTTCCATCGTCATCCCTCTCTAAAACTCTCACATGTGCCTTCTCTCCCTCCGCAACTCTCACTCTCTTCTCTGAAAACTCACACAAAAACAACCAAACATCACCACCATCACCTCTATGTTCTCAAACACGAAGAAAGAACCCCCCCAAACCATTCTCTTGCATTCGGCCGGTACTATTCATCGTCTTCTCCGACGAGCTTCATGATTTTCCAACACTGGTAAGCTTCTAAAAACCCCTGGGATGTGTTTTAGGGTTAGATCAAAGCTTGTTTTAAGTTGTGTATACGTTTGAATCGCAGAAAATGGCTAGGAGTAGCTTTTCCAAATTTTTCAGGGAGCACCACCCTTTTCAAGTAGTTTTCCGACCAAACCATGGTGAGTTAGCCATCGTGCAAGGTACCATTCTCTTCATCTCTTTGGGTACTAGAACTTTCGTTTTTGAATTAAATCACTTGATTTGGTTGAGTAACGAATAAGTTACGATTGTTTGAAAACTAGCCGTGAAATCGGCCAACTTTGGCCTGAAATCGGGTCGACCCGACCCGAGGTCCAAGATCCGACCTAATTACCCAAGCCCAAGTCCAAAACCCAACCCAGTTTCTATTTTATTTTTTATATTTATTTTTTATTTTTCTTCTTAAAACCCAAGCCCATGCCCTTTGGGCCTTGCCAAAACCTAGGGCCTCAAGCCCAATACCATAAACCCTAACCAGCCCAACCCACTAGGCCCAAGACCCAAGACCCAAAACCCTAAAACACAAGCCCAACCTAGATCCAACCCTAAACCTGTTTGACCCGGTTAACCCAGACTCGTTGACCGTTGACCGTTGACCGTTGACCGGTTAACAGTCAACATTGACTTTTCGTTGACTTTTTTCGAGTTTTGTCTGGGACCCCCTTTATGTGCTTAGGTGCAATTATTAGTCGTGATTCTGTCGTTCCTATTTCGTACGGCTTTTCGACGACAGAGTATCTATGAGTGGACCCCTTCTAAAATGTATGTTTTAATAGTAGAATTGCATACATGGCAAGCATGATTTAATGATCACGTTTTGGATAACGTTTTATGAGTAAATTGGATTTACCTTATTATGATTATCGTGCTTACTTATAATATTTTGAAATACCGTATTTTCTATCAAACTCATGTTGATGACGATATACTATTTAGAACATGTTTTTACACACTTCGTTATAGTATAGATGATGAATGACTTTATACTATGAAGATTCTTTTGAGATATATGTACCTATGTTTGGAAAGTGTATATTCAACGGTTTTGTGTTTATCTAGTGGTTATTGTTCTACCTACGGGCGATGATACTTATATTGACCTTCAGGTTGGGTGCTGTAAGAGCCTATGGGCGATTGATTCAACCCTTTCATTATAACATCCATCCCTTTCTAATGGCTCGTGTTGCACGGGTTCTTCGGTGGCATCATGCGCACAATATATCCGTGTTCTTGAATTGTTCATCGTGTCTGGCTCTGGCTCATATTCATCAACCGCATCATAATCGAACTCATCTTCCATAATCATGTTGTGAAGAATGACGCACGTCATCATGATGGATCGAAGTGACTCTAAATCGAACATTCTTGCAGCACCCCTGACGATCACCCAACAAGCTTGGAGGATACCAAAACAACACTCCACATCCTTCCTGCACCCCTCTTGACAACTTGCAAAGTGTTTTTCCTTTGCACTTCGTGGATGTGGCACTGTTTTGACAAATGTTTCCCACCGTGGGTAAATGTCGTCAGCTAGGTAGTATGGCCCGTCGTACCTACGTCCGTTGACGACGTACGTGACTTTTGGTGCCTTTCCTTCCAGGACGTCGTTGAACACTAGGGATTGGGCAAGGACGTTGAGATCATTTTGAGCCCCCGGAACCCTGAAAAAGGCGTGCCATATCCATGTATCAAAAGATGCCACCGCCTCCAAAATAATAGATTTTGCTCATTTTCTGTCCCTATATGCACCTTGCCATGCACTTGGACAGCTTTTCCACGTCCAGTGCATATAATCGATGCTTCCTATCATCCCAGGAAAACCTCGCATCTCGCCCTTCTTTAGAAGCCTTTGCAAGTCCATGTGAGTAGGTCTTCGGAGGTACTATGTGGTGTACAAAGATTTGACTGCTCCGCAAAACCTCATCAGGGACTCAAGAATGGTTGATTTCCCCATCCTCGTTATCTCATCCACTTGGTCTGCAGATGCTCCATACGCAAGCATCCGCAACGCAACAGTGATTTTTTGCTCAGGCAAGAGACCCATAGCACCACAAGCATCCTTCTTTTGCAAACATCAGTCATGATTCTGTTGAACAAATGTCGTTCTATTCTAAAACGACGTCTGAAGTACGTATCAGGAAATGCACTATTATGGATAAAGTAATGGTCCAACAGCTCTTCACCTCGTCGTTGCCTGCTTCTATCAAGGTTTTCGGAACGGCTGGGCCTGCATATCTGAGCAACAGTTTGGATGACTCGACGGGAATGTGAGGCTCTGGCCATTCTTGCTTCGTCATCTCTCCTTGTACGCTCCTCATCCTCTTCCATCTCATTTTGGGCTATCTGAAGATTGAACATTCCTTCAGATTGGTTAAACAATTCTTCCTCTTGCTGATCGATTTCCCACATCATCCCTGATGATGAAGAAGACATTGTAAAAAGGAAGCATAAACTATGATTAATGATAAAGATTTTGGTGATGAAGGAAGCAGAAACTATGAATAATGATAGAGATCTTGAGAAAATTGGTGTGAGATTTGTGAGGATGGATGGTGGATTATATGGACGATTCACAAAGGATTGGCTTGTAGATAGGGCCACGTGGCATGCCATCATTCGTTAAAAATCTGATCGAAATCTATCCTCAAAGATTCTGAAAAGATAACGACACGTGGCACGATGGCATTGGATAAAAATCTTATCGAAATCCATCTCCAATAATTATCTTTTCGGATAATGACACATGGCGCAACAAGAACGATTTAAAATCTAATCGAAATCTATCCTTCAAAAACTCTAAAAAGATAACGACATGTGGCACGATGACATTGGATAAAAATCTTATCGAAATCCATCGCTAAATAATTATTTTTTTGATAAAATGACACGTGGCGCAACGAGAACGAATTAAAAATTCTTTTCCGAAATTACAAATAATTTTATTTTCTATTATTTAAACAAACAAAAAAAACTAATATTTTATTGCCTATTGCCAGAGGGAGGACTCCAAGGGTGGAGATGCAAATGGCAATTACTGTTCATTAAGGGCAGTTACTGTTCATAGGGTGGATTGAATAGTGGATTGCCAGGGGGAAGGACTCCAAGGGTGGAGTTGCTCTTAGGAAGGGATCCTTTTCCACATGCAAGTATTGTGCATGACCTAAGCATGTTCCATAAGTCTCTTTTCAAATTATTGTATACACTATATGCACACAATATACACATTACATGCACTTTATATGCACATTTTATGTACGCCATGATATGGAATGCTCATAATATGTGCATTTTGTCTATAAATTCCTAATTAATTATCGTGGAATTAGGGCTTCAAACTGGAATAAGTACACAAATGTGAAATTAGAGATTTCAAATTGCCAGTCTTGTCCCATAAATGTGAAGTTAATTAATAATATAAAAATAAGGGTGCATGTACATTAATGTTAAACCTATCATTACCACCAAGTGGCACAATAACCAAAAGAAATATTTTAAAAAAACCAAACCATGTAATCATGATTGTCCACCAAACCAAAGCATTGGGTTTACCAAAATCTGGCAACCCAACCGATGCACATTATATGCACGTCATTCATGTCATGCACATGGCATGGACACTTAATGCACATGATACATACATTTTCTCCACAATTTCAACCTAACTTGGCGTCAAAATGACTCCATAAGACTTAGTGATAGGAGAAGGTAGATATATGGTTTCATGATAAGACAAGGTAGATATAGGCTCTTAATAAGTGGATGGTATTTGATTTCCAGACTTGTATGGTAATGATGACACATTGGGTGTCGTCCATTAATATCATAAATTGTTGGTTTTTTGCAATTATGGCTACTTTTTTAGGGTCTTTGATTGTTTTTTTTTTTTTTTTGAGAAAATGAAAAATAGAAAGGCCATATATAATTAGGAAGTAAAAATGTACATTACAAAAGTAAAGGAAATGAGAATGATGTGTTGCAATTTAAATGCAACTATTACAACAAAATGAAACCAAAATAAAGTCTACCTATCTTTACCACAAAATATATTTACTTCATTATGCCATCTGCAAGAATTACAGTTACTGAATTTTTAATGATCAAAGAAATTCCAATGTGATCGGATTGTAAAAGGACCCTACGGACTTCCACAGTCGTTGCATGCTTGCATGGCAACATTGTGATCGTGAAATTGTAGAATTTCACCTATCACTTCCTTGTCCCACACAAAGACCCGACAACGACCGGTGAACCATCTCTCGACATTCCATTACGCTCAACCGTCTTGTTTTGTGAGGGTTGAGAGAATACAGAAGCTTAAGGCTTTCATGCTTGGAATGCCCCAGGTACCAAGATGACACTGTAGACATACGTTGCTACTTCATAACCCTTTGAGACCGCCATCTTCATGGCCTCAATTTCGGCTTCTTTCTTATTGTCTTGGAAGAAGTATGTCATCCCTAGCATGTACAAGGCATCGGAATTGTGGCACTTCCTGCACCACTTCAAGAACTTGAATGACATCTTCATTATCGCTCCATGAAGTAGGGGGTTGAAGCCTCTAAATTTCCTAATGTTGATGTGTTCGAATATGCGGTCGTCTTGGCCGATTTGGTTAAACTTCTTGCACATCATCTTTGCTGAAAACAGGTTTTTAAAAGACAGGGAAGCAACCTTCGTCAGTTTTTGGAGAAAAAGTTTGTCAAGAAAAGATTGTATAGGCATTGAAGTGGTTTTGGCTTTCATCTTTTGGACACAAACTTATGCTTTTGCTTTTGGCTTTGGTTTTGGTTGAACTTGTGGTTTTGATTTGGTATGGGTGTTGAGGTGGTTTTGGTTTCAAGAACTTGTGGTCTTCAAATAAAACACAAACCCTTACGAAGACAACTTAAATAGATCGTTTGTATCTTTTGGACAATAAGGGGAAGAGATATGACGGTTTGCAACAATTACACGTGGAATTGAATTATCCTGACAAAAACCTTCTTTTGGTGAATATATAGAGATGAAATATCATTTGCATACAACTGTTCACTTATATCCAACAACCATATTCTTGACAATTAATTAATTAATTAATTAAACAAACAGTTATATTTTTTCTTTATTAATTAATTAAGCTATTTCACTACAATAATATGTATATTGGTACACCAAAGTTCCGATGTACCTTCACTCGGGATTACACATATTGTGAAAACCATGCTATCATAATCATATTCCAAAACAAATACATGAATTATAAGGTCAGTAATTCTAGAATAATGGCCAATTGTTAGTTATATATACAAATCCTTGTTAGTTATACATACTAAATCATGTTATCATAATCATATTCGAACACAAATACATGAATTATATGTCATTATATGCACATGGTATGCACACTATATGCACATGGTATGTAAAAAACTCCTTGGGCTGGGAGATGCTTAGGGAATTTCTAAGACACATTACAATGGTAAATTTTACTCAAATAGGAGAGAGATTTTTTTTTTAAAGTATATAAGAAAAATTAGTATGCGTCGATTATATCAAAAGAACAAAACTTATTTATGAGCTTTAATTAAATAAACTACCATATTAAATTCGAATAAAAAATTAAAGTCATGACTCAAAACTATATTGCTATGACATTTTCTTTGAACATAATTAGATCTAGGGGATCCATTAGATCTTCCTCTATATTGTATAGAACCAAAAAGGAATTGAATTTACATGGTAAAACATTAGGCTGGGTATAGGAAAAAACAACAAAAAAAACAAAAAAAAAATGTAAAAACCATCAAGTTTCGTACCCATGTCTTGTTGAAACTACCAAATTATACTCACCAAGTGACATGACGCTTAATATTGTTTATACTTGCACACAATTGATATATGGTAGAAAATTTGTAGGATGGGCCCAGACCAACCCTCCCATCCATGTGGCTCCACCACTGATCAATTTTCCTAACTTATATTGTTATATTATATGTTGGAAATGAAGAACGAGGAGTTGAGAGCTATATGTTAGAAATGAAGTAGTGAGTGTGAGATTTGACAACACATTAACCTATATGTTAGAAATGAAGTAACATGAGGGACAAAAATGAGTGATGGAGATTCGTACAACTTTTGTAGGTCACATGCATCAAATCTTCACCACACAAACACTTTCAACACAATCTATCTTTTACCCGATGAGTTTTCTTCCACATCAACGTTAAATAGGCTTCTCACACTTATTTTCCATAACCATTAACCCTATACCAAAAAAGCCATTCCAATTCTTAAATAGCCAAAACAATTCACAACACCAACATGTCCAAGTTCAGACATGAATCTGAGGTCACCCAAGGTAAATCCTACGTCATCGTTTAGCTCTGTCGACTCGAAGACGCTGCTGAAAAACATAGAACAGGTCCGTGGGAGATTCGATTATGAGACGGGCGTCGTCGAGTATTGGAATCACAAACTAATGAAGGTAGAAAAAGAGCTTGTGGACCTCAATGGCAAAGCTAATAAAGCACTCTACCGTGCAAGAAAGTAGAAAACAAACATTGACATGTCTCAAGAAAGGATCTCATCCCTGAATTTTGAATTGTGATAGAAGCGTCATGGCCAAATTGAGTCATACGTGAACGGCCGAAATGAAGGATGAACGCAACAAGGGGTTTGAGGGTTTTCGTCAGGTATCAAAGGGAAAAGAACCACATGAACCACATTGGGCTTCTTTGACAATGAAGGAGATCAAATCATTTAATAAAATTTGGTATCGGTGATCATTCAGTGAGGTTTATGCTTAACAGCTATGGTAGACTTAATTTGAAGGATTAGGTGTTAAGGAATGTAACATAGTTGTGCAATGATAATAAACATTAGGACTATGTATCCTTGTTATCTTCAGCGCCTACCATGTTCTAAAGTACTTTAATGCGAAGAGTATCAAATATGTAAGTACACACCATGTGCTCTATATGCAAACGACATGCACATAATATGTACCGTATATGCTCATGATATGCACAAAACTGATGATAGAGCAACGAGCTACTTTTCACATTAATAAGAAACTTTAACGGCAACCTATTGCTATAATGGATACAATTAAAACATAATTGTTATGTATATAAGGTTACAGTGACAGTTTGGAAAGTCTTCTTACGCATATCAATCACCGCTTAACCGTGCACGTGGAAAACAAGATACTTGTTGTCGTTATTTCATGGACAAGCATGACCCTTAACGTCCTCTAAGCTTTTTCTTAATTTTGTTTTTCGCTGAGTCCAACTAAGTTGTGGGCATACTTGCTAAATTCTATGCCACAACATACGTGCATCATAACTAGTGAACATTCCAGCTTCTCATATTAAGTTGTTGCCACACCATGAACACCATGCTCACCATATGCACACCACATGCACATTACGGAAAAAATTTCACTAATTTATGCAGTGGAACATTTGAACCAAAAATTGTTTCATCCCAGTTTTGTAGCACGTCAAAAAGTAAAGTTTATTCCACAACCTATAGGCCCACATGAAACACAAACCCTAATTTAACTTCTAAGTATTAATTCATCTTACAAACAACCCATGTATTACATAGATACCCATTTATTACATACATCATTGATGTAGAAACTTGAAACTAAACACCCTACCTAACTATGACTGCCGAAGTTGTAGTCACCGGCAAAAATGGAACTTTTCGACCAAAACAGAAAATACGGTAAAAGCGTCCTATCTTTATGGATGGAAGAATTTGTTGTGTTTGGTTATGGAAGAGTGACACACATAGCTCACAGATCTAAGCTCAAACTCGAAAATCCCGACCTCACTCTTCTCACCTCTCTCGACATCCCTGTGTTCGAAATCAAAAGTATGAGGTCAACCCAACCTCTCTCTAGACTTCCTTCTCTTCGAAATCAAGCTTCACACATCTGAACTCAACCCAAAAACCCAGAGCTCGTAGCTCTCTCTTGACATCTATTTTTTCTAACCCATAAAAATGACATCATCACCTATGAGTTTTTACATTTTATATGTGGGTATTTTCGTCATTTTTCTTTTGTGCATGGTTTACATAGCTTGTGCATGGCCGATTTGTCCTATTTAAGTCCTAACATTAAGGAAATGGGTCACTTTTGATAATTTCTCAAGAAAATATCCAAAGAGATGACGAAAAAAAATGGAAATGAAGAAGAAAGACAAATTAAGGGCACATCATCATCAGTTCATACCTTTCAGCTGACTACTCACAAGTCACAAGTTCACCGTGGGGGCAAGGACACAGTAGCCCATAGCCCCCCTTCCCGGCCTTACGCGCTTTAAGTACAAACAAGTAATTAAGTCCGCACAATGCCTCGAGTTCTAAAACTTTGTTAAATGTGTGGGATATATTAAAATTATCTACATCCATATCAAAATCTATTTATATCCTTATGTTTTTTTTTTTTATTTAGTATTAATATGTGATGGGGAAGAGTTCGAAATTATTACAATAATTTAGAGGATAGGAAAGTTTTGAACCAGGACGCATGAATAGAAACCCAACACTCTATCCATTAGGATATTGGACAACATGCACATCCTTATGTTCAGTAAGGAACAAATGATACATGTTATAGAATATACTAAGCCGTTCATATAATAATACACATAAAAATATCTTGTTTTCTATGTCCCAACTTTTCACATTATTGTTCAATACCTCACTGTTCCTTCTTTGTTGCCAAAAAGATGATTTCTTGTATGCATAGGATTTTTAGAAATAGATGAAAACTAACATGCAATATAGAACTTCTGCCTTTCACTTGCTTATTGATTGGGTACAATCTAAGCTTGAGAAAAGTGTTCCATGAGATGGACAACACATAGTTAAGAAAAGAAGGCTAAATAGCCAAAATGGTCCCTAAGATTTGCATAATCAATATAAATGGTCCCTGAGATTGAATATCAATAGAAATGGTCCTTGAGATTGTCCACCATCCATGATTTTGGTCCTTCCATTAAAAACTCTTTGGGCAATTTTCAAAGCTTCATAACTCAATCGTTTCTTAACCAAATTCTGTAAGATATATTCTGAAATCATAAGAGCAACAACAAGACATTAGGATCACAAATACAATAACGAAATCAACATGAAAAGAAAATAAACTTATTTGTAGAATTCGGAGACACGGTTATGAAGATGAAGCCATTGATGAACTCTAGGTTGTCTTCTCCTTCCAATACTCCCAAATATCCCTCTACCATAGACCCGGCAGTTTCTGACACGACACGAAAATGACATGAAAATAACAGGTTTCGGGTCAACACGATAACTTATCGGGTCATTATCGGGTGAGCCGTTAATAACAGGTTCTTAACGGGTATACACATGGGTAACATGTGGGTGACCCGTTTCGACCCGTTAAGAAAAAAATTATTTTGATAATTTTAAAGTTTAATTACTAAAAAATTTATTATAAAATACAATAGCCATATTAATATATACAATATATTCTATATTAAATATATAGTTTTGTATTATTATTCTATATAAGTTAAAAAAAAAAAAAGTTTTTGTCATTATTTATTTTTATTATGAGAGTTCTTTATTATCATTACTAGCTAGGATAATAAATTTTACTTAACATGTTCTTGTCCAAAATTAAAATAAACTAATATAGTATTTGTATAGGCAATAACTAAGAAGATATACATACAAGTATGAAAAATGTGAAAAAATATATAAACACTTGTGATTCATCATTATTCCTCTACGAGTAGATCATGGTTACACTTACATCATCGTTTAGATTTTTAAAATCCTCCAAACCCTCATGAATAATGTTTTTTATTTGAGGACAAAATTAATAAAATTAATAATAATTATTGTAGAAGTGTAAAAAATGTAAAAATAATATCCAATCACTCATAACGACAAGCTTTACAACTTTCATGAAGGGGTCAGCTTCGAAATCAACACTATAATCCATAAACCTTAAATTAATATTTAACCGTCGATTGTCATTTACACTTTATTCTTGTTACTGAATTTCATTTTTTTTATTTTTTTTTTCGAAAACATGATCATCTGGCGGATGTAAGAAGATGAACGGTTCAGATCTTTGATATCACGTTTCGATATTTACGATTAACTGAAATATGAGTCGATGTCATATAGTTTGTAGAAACTTTATGAACATCAAGCAATATTTTCACTAATCGTAAAACTCTGAACATAATATCAACGATCCAAACCATTCATCTTCTTGCATCCTCTAATAGATCACGTTTTCAAAAAAGAAAATCTAAAAAAAAAAAAAATTGATGAGAAAAATGAAGCGCAAATGTAGACAATAATCAACGGTTAAATTTTGATCTATGATTTATATGATTATAGTGGCGAATTTCGAAGTTAAACTCTTCACGAAAGTTGTAACGCTTGTTATTACGAGTGCTTATATATTTTTTTCTATATTTTATATACATCTACATTAATTAAAAAACTATTAAAGACTTTACGTAAATAACAGTCGTTAGATAAATGAGATTAAATATGTACCATTGGATTCTATTTCAATTATATTATTAGAAATTTTTGGGTATTAAAGACTTTACTTAAATAACAGCCGTTAGATAAATGAGATTAAATATGTACCATTGGATTCTATTTCAATTATATTATTAGAATTTTTTTGGACAAAAAAACCCCTTATATTTTCCAGTGTTTTCCATCTAAGTCCTGCCTAGACGTGATCAGAACAAAAGCATGCCCGCCCACTGCTAGCAATAAATTCTAATCCCTCTCTCCCGTCTCCCCACTCCCGCTGTAACCCTCTCTCCCAACCCGCCCGTGGCGCCGTCTGTTCCTCCTAGCCCCTCTCTCCCACCGTCTGTTCTTCCAAAATGCGCTGATCTGACAGCCACAATCTTCTCGTCCTCCATTTGTACGGCCTCTTCCTCTTTATTTCTCTATGTAAGTATTTCTCTCTCTACAACCTCTCTCTCTCTTCACTCTTTCTACGCTCATATTTTCCATTTCTGACCACGATTGACACAGTGTTTCTTGCGTTGGATTCCTCTCTTCCTCTTGTTGATCTCTTTAGTGTTACATTGTCCAGAAACGCATCCATCTCAGCGAGTCAAATCCCCAAAGTCCGTCATTTTCCGGCGATTTATGCAATGGCGCAGGTAAGAAATTTGGTGTCATCATCTATTGTTGTTTTTTTATGAATCGGGTTTGGACACCCAATTTTTCCCTTGCTTTGAACACCCAGTTTTGATATGCGTGTGTGTGTGTGTTGTCTCTGTGTGTGTGTGCGCATTGTGTGTGTGTGTGCGCGCGATGTGTGTTGTGTGTGTGTGTGTGTGCTCTATGTGTGTGCGTGTGGGTGTGTGTGTGTGTGTGTGTGTGTGTGTGTGTTGTGTGTGTTGTGTGTGTGTGTGCTTTGTGTGTGTGTGTGCGTGTGTGTGAGTGTTGTCTCTATGTGTGTGTTGTGTGTGTGTGCGCGCTGTGTGTGTGTTGTGTGTGTGCTCTGTGTGTGTGTGTGCGCGCGCGTGTGGTGTGCTCTCTATGTGTGTGTGTGTTGTATGCTATGTCTGTGCGTGTGTTGTGTGCTCTGTGTGTGTGCGTGTGTATGTGTGTTGTGCGTGCGGGTGCGTGTGTGTGTTGTATGTTGTGTGTGCTGTGTGTGTGTTGTGTGCTCTGTGTGTGTGTGCGCGTTGTGCGCTGTGTGTGCCCGCGCTGTGTGTGTGTCTGTGTGTATGTGTATCTGTGTGTGTGTGTGCAATTTGGAAAATGCATTTGAGGATTCGGAACTTCATAGTTTTCGTCTGAAGTTGTTGATGTTTAAATACTTACTCTGCTTTATGTTGTAACTTAAGTTTATTTTCTGTTCATTGGCCTGGCTCTTTTGTTCATGGTTTGGTTGAAGAATGCGAATCCCAATAATGATTATACATTGATTAGGAATTTATGTTTTTTATTATAGTTTGTTCCGTTTGATGAAGTGTACCGCATGCTCTTAACATATAGTGCTAAATCTTTCTTCATCACTACTATTGAATCCTATTAGTAGCAGAACTTGCGAATAAGTTTGGAATAGAGTAGGAAAAATGGCTAGATTAGTAGTTGTTTTGCTTGGTTAAGTTAACAAACCCACACACCCACAATGCACTAAACCTGCATCTCGCCCTTTAGCCTTGCCCGTTTGAGGGTACATGTACTATTCTGCCCAAGCTGGATTAAGAATTACTCTTTTCAGTAGTGTGTATACATGCACATACGTATAACTCTTGAATGGTTTACATACAATGTTTGATTTTTCTATGTTTAGTTTATGCGGAAGAGGGTGCTAATGTCACCCTTCGATCCCGACATACGTCCAAGATCGACACGTGACGTCATCAAATACCCGTAACTCAACATACCCCGCCCCCGGGATATGGCAAAATCACAACTCGAGAATAGAATCTCATAGAAATTTTCGTATACTCTATGGCTGCATCTAACCCCCTCGTTAGACTGCCTATGTACCCTCATTTAGGGATCAAGTCATTCGTAGTTCATCATTACACTACACTCGAACATTCATCACATAAACCACTAGATCTCAATATAATACCACAATTCAATTATGTAGCACCTCAAGGAACATTTAACAAAGCACAATAATAATCTCTATTCATAACGTCATTCATCCTCACATATGCATTCCAACACCATCCAATTATCACATCAATCAATAATGCCAAACACCATATCTTCAATAACACATACAATTCATCGGAATGTCGGGGTAGAGCGACACAGTTCGATCGAAGCCTACATCTCGGAAGCTATTTCAATCCAAACTCAATATAACCCAAGATGGATATGATCCCGGACCATCACTCAACGGAATCACAAAGTAGGAGGGATTCCGGACCATCTCCCAACAGAATCCGAGTGGGTACGATTCCGGACCATCACTCAACAGAATCACGAAGTACAATGCATAACAACCACTAAATGAAACCTAAGTTAGATACAATTCCGGAACATCACTCAACGGAATCACTGAGTAAGGGGGATTCCGGACCATCTCTCAACGGAACCCGAGTGAATACGATTTCGGACCATCACTCAACGGAATCGCGGAAGGCCAACAAACATAATGTACAATGGCTCAAAGAAATGAGACAGGCACAAGTTACTTAATTTACAAAAGCTCAACAAAGGAAATTACGCACAAATACCAAATTTATAACTAGTCAACGAAGCGGGAATTGTATTTCAAATACCAATGGTTAACGGTCCACTACAAACCCTCATGTCTATCACCAGTCAAATATATGTATTTCAAAACATAATTCATCAACAGCTCAAATATCCAAGTCACATAATGTTTCATAAGTAGATCGATGGCAACTCTAAAACAACAATTATTTAGCATAAGACTTATTTTAAGAATCCATGGTGTAACCACAAAGTATACTAGCACGGAAGATTTTAGAGTAATAACCACATCACATAGATTAAAATCACTCACCTAGAGTCCACGCTAACACACTCTAGCATGGAATTCAAGGCGTCAAGCTCTATCAACGTCTAAAAATATGGTGGAAGATGGCTGAAATTGGACCCGTTGAAGATATGGTGTTGTGGTGCACAGCTAGCCGAATTCGAAGGGAAAGAAACCCCCTTTTCTTTTCCGCCCTTTTTCGTTGCTGCTGTCCAAACCTTTTTTCCCCATCTAATACCCCCTTTTTCACTTAAATATCCGGTCAACAAACCCAAAAAAAGTGTTTGGCCCTTTTTCCCATAAGTGGGAATTAAAACAATTCCCACAATCTATAGTTTCACAACTTCAAATATTCATAACTATACCGTTAAAACCCGGACTCGCAAACGGCTTTCGCCTATACGTTTGTGATCTCGAAATCTAATCAACAATATAAGTTGTGACCTCGAAAGGTCTACAGATTTTAACTAATTAATTCCCAAACTTCAAACTTCGTAACTAGTTTAATTAAAATCTAATTCAAATAATTTTCTGAAAAATAATATAAAATCTCGATAGTACAAATACGTAAATTATAACAGGGAAATTCAGGAACGGGATTTCACAGCTAATATGGAAAGCCTCAATGAAAACATCATCAATATAACTCTTGAAGATAATATATCAAGCCAAAGTTCCAATACTTTACCCATGGTGATGGAGGAAATTTGAAGGGTTTGATTGGAAGAAAATGTGCAAGATGTCTAAAGTTCCAATGTCCTTAATTTTGCAAATCTTTTGAATATTTGATATTTTGTAATGTTCTAATGTTTTTTTTTATTATGCTCTTATTTTGGATATGTAAATATATACTTAAAAGAAAAATATGGTATGTTTTGGATGTGACAATATGGTATGTATTCACTCAAAAAAAGTATTATGTTTTTTATTTAATTTTTTAAAATATATTTTCCTTAACGGGTAACGGGTTGGGTCATATTACCTGTTAATATTATCGGGTCGATTTCGGGTCGGGTCATTTTACCCGTTTATTTTAACGGGTGTTACACGACACGACCTGTTAAGATATCGAGTATGACACGAAAATGACACGAGCACGGGAAACACGACACGAATGCTAGGTGTACTCTACCATATGGATAGGTTTTTAGTATTCTAAGGAATTCAACTTATGGAAGCAGGGACTTAACCTAGTATTTATATATGATTAGGGTTCCTTATTAGCCGGCCTATTAACAGCTAAGAAGGTTAACCCTATCACCTTAATTGAGTCCTATCATGATGCAATATCTTTGTATTTGAACCTCTTGATGATTCTCCTAGATTAGCTGCAATGATTTAAGACCCCACAATTCTTACCTAACTAGGACTCTTAATTTACTCGAATTGCACATCGCTGAATAATCAAGTGATTTGTTCCTCAAGTAAACCAATAGTCACACATTGTCATTCACAGAACTTTACAAATTAGACCCATAATATACCCAAATGAAGATAGGAAAGTGTAGAACAATATTATTCCTATTTGGAAGCCTAATGGTTGCCGGAGATGACCGAAAAATAGCCTGAAAGGTGACTGGTCCGCGGGAAAATTGGAAAACTTGACAGAAACTGGGTAAATTTTAAACGTTCATAACTTCTTCAATACTCAACGAAATTGAGTGATTTAAAAACAAAAATAATACTTCTCGACGAGATGAAGATAATGGTACCTTTTGTGATGGCTAACTCAACATGGTTTGACCAGAAAGAGACTTGAAAGTGGCTAACCATTTTCAAGTTAGCCACTTTCGAGCTGTTTTCCGACCGAAAGACAACGAGTTAGCTGTCAAGAAAGGTACCATTCTCTTTATCTCGTCGAGAAGTATGATTTTTATTTTTAAATCACTCAATTTTGTTGAGTATTGAAGAAGTTATGAATATTTAAAGTTTACCCAGTTTCTGGCTAGTTTTCCAGTTTTCCCGCACACCAGTCATCTTTCAGTCTATTTTCCAACCATCTCTGGCAACCATTAGGCCTCCATATAGGTATAATCTTGTTCTACACTTTCCTATCTTCATTTTGATATATTATGGGTCAAATTTGGTTAAGAATCGATTGAGTTACGAAACTTTAAAAATTTCCCAAAGAGTTTTTAACGGAATGACCAAAACCATGGATGGTGGACAATCTCAGAGACCATTTCTATTAATTTTCAATCTCACGGACTATTTTTATTGATTATGCAAATCTCAGGATTATTTTGGCTATTTAGCCAGAAAAGAAAGAAGCTCGATACTTTACGTTCATTACTGGTTGTGATTTTACTCATAATACCAATTGGATGAAAAGGTATTAAATTCATGAATTGTACGACATGAACAACAAATGAAAAGGTTTTTTTTTCTTAAGAAATATAATTTAATTATAATTTTCTTAGTTATATTAACAGTGAGACCTAAGTAGCACAAACGTTTGAAGTCAAACACAAGTGATGGGTGAGTCTTGCTAGACTCGATTTTGGTGCCAATTCGACTAGCATTCTCCCTTGGAAAATGGTCATCCCAACAAGGCCATCATTAGATCTAATCATGAACCTTCATTTTTAGTTGAGGTCAACTTTCTTTTCGATACGATAATGTTTATGAAGAGATTGGCGACTCTTACCACAACTGTCAAGGTATACCCACAACCTCAAGCAAGAAGGGTTTACACATGATACCTAACTGTTAATTGTCATCAATATAGATTTAAGTATGAATTTACACTAAAGAAAACTGATGACAACGAGGATCGAACTTGGATTAGAAATTAACCCTAAGCACGCTCTTACCAACTAAACCAACCCTCGTTGGCCAGGGCAATTTTCATCATTCAGCACTAGCTGGTAATACTTAATGGGACACACTCATTAGAACCAGTGGCAGTTTTGAAATATCACAACAATACAGTACCATTTTTGTCACAAAAAATTAAAAGGAAAAATCGATTAACGACCATTGTTTTTTTCCCCAAACTATTGGCATCTATTGAAAGTCTCTTAGGTAATTAGGGTTACTCGGGTAATTAGGGTTCCATTTTTCCTCCGGATACTAGGTTATATCCTTGTTGTTATCTAGGAGGTTATTAGCTTGTAGTTGTCTAAATCCCTTGTAAAGATCTTTTTCCTTTATGTCAACTCCTTGCTTTGTGGAGCTCCACACAGTTAGGTTTCCTAAGCACCTTTAGGCGTAAAGCATGGGTGATCAAAGTGTGATCACGCCTCCTTCTATATATCTTGTACTCTTGGGGTGTTTCCCTCTCATGAATCAATACACAAACAAACACTTAAAAGTCAACATGGTATCAGAGCAAGAGAAAATAAACCTGTCTCTGTGATACGATTTGTTCTTCTTCCATTGATCAACCATGGCTGAAGAAAACCCTAACGGGTCTGAGACTGAAAGTTCACTTGGAGTCTCTCCTCAAACTCAACCTGAGATGGATGTAAATCCAAATCAAAGGTTGAGTTCTGTGCTCTTAAATGAGTTCAACTACTTACCATGGTCAAGAGCTGTCTCACTTGCACTCAGAGGAAGATCAAAGCTAGGGTTCATAAATGGAAGTCTAGAAGCTCCAGATGTTTCTTCCCCCGTTTATGAATCTTAGCTCAACAAAGATCAGCTGGTCATGTCCTGGCTTTTTAACTCTATGAAGCTAAAATTAGTTGAGATATTCAGCTACTCCGAGTCATCCTGCCAGCTATGGAAATCGGTACAAGAAATGTATGGGAACCAGAACAATGCAGCTCGCGTCTTCCAACTAAAAAGGGATATTGCAAGCATGCAACAAGATGGAAAACCATTTGTTCAACTTCTTGGAAGTCTGAAGGGTATGTGGAATGAGTTGGAAGTATACCGTCCACACACAACCGATGCAGCCGTGCTTCTCAAAAAAGCAGAAAAAGATAAAATCTTTCAGCTCCTATCAAGTTTGGGGTCTGAATATGAGGATCTTCGAAGTCATATCCTTATGCACCCTGAACTTCCCACATTTGCAAGTGTCTGTGCAACTATTCAAAGAGAAGAAGTGAGAAAAAAGGTTATGAATGCTGGTACCACATCAAATGTCTCAGAGGCTAGGGCATACTTCTCCAGTGATAAGAAGTACAAGGGAAAGAATCCACACCTCAAATGCCAGCACTGTGATGCCACTGGACATGTGAAGGATCGATGTTGGATCCTCCACCCCGAGCTCAAACCTGACTTCATGAAGAATGACAAGGGTTTTCAGAAAAAATCGCAGTTCTCTGGCTACAAAGCTAACCATGCAATGTCCTCTTCAACTAGAGACTCCGAGGCACTTCTAAACTTCACTTCCAATCCTACTACACTCATAAATGAGTTTGTTGCGTACCTATTACTGAAGAAGGAAGTATCTGAACGTGATGGAGCGCCTAAAATTGGAGATAGCAACCCAATTGCACTACTGGGAAAATTTGTAGGCTTTCTGGCCGACACAAAGAATCTCACTCAAGACAATATGCAAGGTATCTTAACTGCCCTCAAAACTGCTCTAAATATAAATAAATTGCATGATTTGTGGGTTATAGATTCCGGTGCCACAGACCACATGACAAACCAATTTTCCAAGCTTCATGATTTTAAAAAACTTCACACACCTTCATATGTGTCAGTTGCAAATGGTGAGGGAGCTAAAGTGTTAGGAATAGGGAAAATAGACCTAGTATCAGACAAAATAGAGTCCAAGGCTTTGTATGTTCCTTCTTTCCCTTTCCAACTACTTTCTGTTGGAAAGATCACACACACCTTGAACTGCTCAGTTACTTTTTCCCCTTACAATGTCATTTTTCAGGATTGTGTCACCAAGAAGAAGATTGGTGAGGGTTTTTTCTTAGATGTCCTTTATTACCTATCCAAGGAGTCTTCTTTTCTCAAGGGATTTCAAGTCAATTCTAACCTAGTTCAAGACCAACGCTTGTGGCATCAAAGACTAGCTCACCCTTCTGAGCCCATTTTGTCAAGTCTGTTTCCAAGTTTTTGTAAGGAGGTGACTCAATGTGATACTTGTCACTTGTCTAAATCAGCTAGGTTACCCTTTAGTTCTTCCTTCAATAAGACTAGTAAAGCTTTTGAACTAGTTCATTCAGATGTATGGGGGCCATTCCTTGAATCTTTTGACGGGTATAGGTATTTTGTAACTTTTATAGATGATTTCTCAAGAGTTACTTGGTTATACCTTTTGAAATATAAGAGTGAAGTTATTGAAGTATTCAAAGATTTTCATAACCTTGTCAAAAACCATTTCACTTCTCAAATTCAAACCTTAAGGTCTGATAATGGCTCGGAATATATGTCACACATCATGAAACAATATTTGAGCAGTCATGGAATCTTGCACCAAACTAGTTGTGTTGGCACTCCTCAACAAAACGGCATAGCTGAGAGGAAAAATCGGGATCTACTTGAAAAAACAAGAGCCTTAATGTTGCACATGAAAGTTCCAAAAGTTTTTTGGTCCCAAGGAGTTATGACTGCTGCCTATATAATAAATCGATTACCAAGTCGGATCTTGGATTTCAAATCTCCAATGGAGGTACTTAAAGGAAGGGAGGTTAATCTGTCTCACCTTAAAGTCTTTGAATGCACATGTTATGTTCACATTCAATCACATCATAGGGATAAATTGGACCCTAGAGCTAACAAATGCATCTTTCTCGGCTATTCATCTAGTCAAAAAGGCTACAAGTGTTATAGTCCCGTGCTGAAAAAGGTTGTTGTATCAAAGGATGTACGATTTGACGAAGCTAGCTCTTATTACAAAGAGTTATCTGATTATCAATTACAGGGTGAGTCATCCCTTGAGTTTTTCCCCTTACCAAGGGCTAAAGAACATCTTTCCAAGACTTTTCAAACTAGTGATTGTTCTTCTGCTGATGATGCTCCTCTCAGTGGACATCACACTAATCATCAAACACACCATGAAGAACCCCACAGCGAGGAACCAGAAGCTTTGCCAGAAGAGATCTCGCATGTTCAGGGCAAACGCAATCCAATGCATGCCAGACACCCTCCTACAAGGCTCCAAGACTATGTCACTTACTCAGCCAGGCACCCAATCAACGGGTACATGTCATACCAGAATGTTTCACCTTTATACGCTGCCTATTTGAATACCATCTCAAGTCACTGCGAGCCTCAAACCTTCCAAGAAGCAAACTGTCAAGAAGTATGGAAGAATGCCATGGATGAAGAGCTTCAAGCACTTACCAACCACAAAACTTGGAGTGTTGTTTGACTACGACAAGGAAAAAAGGTAGTAGGTAGTAAGTGGATATACAAGATAAAATTTCATTCAGATGGATCCATTGAAAGACACAAAGCTAAGTTGGTAGCTAGAGGGTTTACTCAAACTTATGTCGTGGATTACAAGGAAACATTCGCTCCTGTTGCAAAGATGAACACGGTAAGAGTTTTGTTATCAGTTGTTGTCAACAAGGGATGGTCTCTTTACCAAATGGATGTGAAGAATGCGTTCTTGCAGGGGGACCTTGAAGAGGAGGTTTACATGAAGTTACCACTGGACACCCTTAAAGCAGTGAACCTAGTTTGGTTTGCAAGTTGCACAAATCCATCTATGGATTAAAACAATCTCCCAGAGCTTGGTATGCCAAGCTTAGTTCAGTTCTTGAAGGCGCAGGATTCCAAAGAAGCAATGCAAATTCATCCATGTTTATTCGAACACGAGTTGCTGGCAAACTTGTAGTGTTGATTTATGTTGATGACTTAATCATCACTGGGGACAACGTTGATGAAATTGCAAACCTCAAGATCTCCCTTCAACAAAAGTTTTCCATCAAAGATCTTGGATGCTGAAATATTTCCTTGGAATAGAAATGGCCTCATCAAATAAGGGGCTATTTCTCAACCAAAGGAAATATGTTCTGGACCTTCTCCCGGAATCAAATATGCAGGCTGTCAACGGCTTGTTGGTAAGTTAATTTATTTAACTACTTGTTGGTAAGTTAATTTGTTCTGGACAGCAAGCTAAAGCTTAGCTTGGAAGGCAAGTTACTACCTAATGTTAGCTACTATCAACGGCTTATTGGTAAGTTAATTTATTTAACTATCACAAGACCTGATATCACATTTGCAGTGAGTCTAGCTAGTCAATTCATGCACTCCCCTACCATGGAACACTTTAATCTCATCAAGCGAATTCTAAGATATCTCAAGGGAACAATTGGAAGAGGGATACTCATGAGGAAGAATGGTGACACACAAGTGATGGGTTACTGTGATGCAGACTGGGCAGGAAATGAAATAGATCGAAAGTCCACCACGGGCTATTGTATGTTTGTTGGAGGCAACCTTGTAACATGGAAGAGTAAGAAACAAAGTGTCATCGCAAGATCAAGCGCTGAAGCTGAATATAAGGTCTATGGCATCCGCTGCATGTGAATTAATATGGCTTAAAGGCCTTCTAGGTGATTTAGGGTTTCATACACAGCATCCCATGTCATTGCTCTGTGACAATCAAGCTGCAATGCACATAGCATCGAATCCAGTCTTTCATGAAAAGGCAAAGCATATTGAAGTTGATTGCCACTTTGTTCGAGCTCAAGTGCAAAATCAAGTGATTCAAACTTTATACACCAGGAGTGCTGATCAGCTGGCTGATATCTTTACCAAACCTTTACCCACCAATCAGTTTCAACGTCTCCTATCCAAGCTCGGCTCCATTAATCTTCTGGATCCAGCTTGAGGGGGAGTATTGAAAGTCTCTTGGGTAATTAGGGTTACTCGAGTAATTAGGGTTCCATTTTTCCTCCGGATACTAGGTTATATCCTTGTTGTTATCTAGGAGGTTATTAGCTTGTAGTTGTCTAAATCCCTTGTAAAGATCTCTTTCCTTTATGTCAACTCCTTGCTTTATGGAGCTCCACACAGTTAGGTTTCCTAAGCACCTTTAGGCGTAAAGCATGGGTGATCAAAGTGTGATCACGCCTCCTTCTATATATCTTGTACTCTTGGGGTGTTTCCCTCTCATGAATCAATACACAAACAAACACTTAAAAGTCAACAGCATCTTTCAATGTCTCCGTCGTCTTCTGATTTCCCTCCTAATCCGAGAAGATGGGCAACCAAATCCCCGTTGTACTTCTCTAATCCAAATCAGATTGATTTTGAATTTTTAGTCTAATTGTAGTTGAAGTGATTGATGTAGTAATTCTCTGATCTAAGCTAAGATTTTTAGTTCGTGTTAGTATAAATGGGGAATTGATGTTCAAATTGTAGAAAATAAGTAGATGAAGAATATATACTACAGTTAGTGAGGTTGAGAGAGTTATGTTATCAGGTCATTAATTTATTTTCGGGTGTATCCATTCAACCTTAATTAGGTTGTAAGCAGACTTTAGAAATGTATTATACGACCCAAGGATTGACCAAGGATTCTTTATTACATTACATGACTACGGGATAGTTAGGATTGTAGCATACAAAACAATATCCAATAAAGAAAAGAAAAACTTATTAGCATTCCATCTAATGTTAACTCACAATTCCTGGCTTGTTGGTCTCCTGAGTCTGAAAACAAAACCAAATTAAACACCCAGATATAGGGACCGAAATGAATCCATACTAATATTGGGGAAAAGAAGATAATGATATAACCTGTCACAATCATTATTATTCAAATAACAAAATCAATGGAATATGTTTATTTCACGAACATAAAAGCTATATATTCATCTTTCTTACCAAGCATTGAATTCATCATTGTATCAAAATGTTCTACAACTTGAGAATAACCTTCTTTTCTTTCTTTTTTCTTTGTACCTCTACAAATTAGATCAACCAAATAAAGAATCCTGCAAAAATAGTTATAATTTTTTTCATATGCTGCATGTGAATAATGGCTATAAAAATTAGTAAGTAAAACAAAGAAATGATAATGGGTAGAAAGATTAGTTTAGAAAGATTAGTTGACCTATCTGCCACATAGATTGTTACAATCATGTGTAACAAAGAACATAGTCATTTACAGTAAAAAAGATATCACATATAATTCGTTTTAACAAAAAGCTATTGTATATAAGTGTACTTATCTCTTTAAAAAATCAACAAACACATAATATTTACTTCACAACACCACACACCATGCATATAACTACTAACAAGACAAATAGTACTTATTTCTTAAACTTTCGTTATTAAACCTTTCTACATATTTATGTTAAGTTGTGCCTTAATTGATGATTCAATTACAATATTCTATCTGAAAAACACACATGCTCAAGCCACCTGATTTTGGCATTTTTGTTTGGGGAGGGCACAATTTTCCCCAGAAGGAGCCGTCATGTCTTCCACGGGTTCCCCATTATTAATAGTAGGATAAAAGGCAGTCCTTGACTACCGTCCAAATCATTTTGAAAACATCATGCTTTTCAGAGTATCCTAGGATTTCACAATCCTACTCTTTATATTGGCAGACAATACCATGATCTATAATTCTGAATTAGAATATTAAATGAGTTGTTTAAGTACAGACAATGTTGATAAAGTCCTATTTTTTTTATACCACTGAATCATTTAGCTATAGCGTGAATAATGTCTTTACTAATGAGGTTTAAAATTGTAGAATTTGCAAAATATTGATGGAACACATGGTCTACAAAACAATAACGCATTTGTTAGAATCGAATAATAAAGAACCCAAAACAAAACAAATGAGAATAAAATTGTCAACTCTCAGATGCTTGCTTACCAAAAGCATAGAAGATACTGTATATTGGCATTTTGTCACAACCAGATGCATTTTGTCGAAATTATTGTCCTAACTTAAAAAAGATAAAAGCTAAAGATTTTTTTAGTAAAACATCTGTTAAATTTACCTTAAACAAACAGTACGTACATAAAAGATGCGAATATCTAAAATAAGGTTATGTTGTCAATAGCAAAAATGAAATTTAAGAAACAAATTAAGGTTAAATTGTTGACCTTGTTTGTCAACCTTGTGGCAAGCATAAAATGAAGAAGTATTTGCTTCTCATGATTAAATTGCTGTAAAACCTTGATTGCTATAAAAAGTATTAGTATTGTTTTGTTGGTAGACATATTTTTTCAAGTCAAGTTTAAAATTTACTAAAAAAATGAAATTTAGTGATTCAGTAGTATTGACCAATGGCTAAACCAGTGAAACATGACATATTTATGAGAGTGGGTGTTGAGTAAAACTTCGAGAAATATGTAATGAGGTTCTTGTTTGCACTTAAAATGTGTCATTCGGGCTAAATATGGCAAATATGGCATTTAAAGGATGATGAGACAAAACATTGAACTTGGAAAAATATTTGGCTGCAAGTGGAGACATTCTGACAGAGGAAACATGTGAAAGAAGTCACCTTGCTTCTTTTAAATGTTATTTTATTACAAGTGGTGGAGACATGTGGTGAAAACATGTGGTGGAGATGCAAGTTGCCATTTTTAAATATTATTCCACATGCAAGCTGGCAGTGGAGTTTCTTTCGGGCAAGTGCAATGTTCTCAAAATGGGCTTTCTCAAATCTCTATATAAAGAAGCAAAGGCAGAAGGATTATAGACACTCAAACAACCAATCAATCAACTCTACTCAAATCAGCTCATTAGCTTCTTTGTAGACAGTTAGCTTTAGCCAAAACATCCTTTACTTTCCTTGTTTATTAGGTCTGCTACTCACCTGGTAGTATCGATCTCATTTGTAGTTTTTATGTACAACTCATTTCCAGTCATTCAATTTACAAGCAATCTACAGTATTAGTCATTCACTTTCCTCTGTCATTTACATTTCCAGCAACCTTACCATTTACATATTGTTTCGTCTCTCCATATAAGTAAAGTCCTTATCTTTAAGGCAAACAAAGAACCTTGATTTGAGCCACTCCCACTCAATGGCACAATCTTTTGGTTTGAAGTTGAACTCAGGCGCAACCTCAATCATTCAAAACGCGTCTACTAGTGGCACCTAGTAGTGGCACGTCCGCACCCACCAATTTCATGTTTGAATAAATTTCCAGCATGCCCGCGAGGCTCATGGCGAATTTAGGGAGCGAACATATTTTGGCACACCCAGTGGGACCCTTATATGGTGTTAGATCATGAACAATCCTTATGTTCATGATTTTTCTCAACATGCTTTTCTGGAGTATGAAGAGGATGACAGTGTGGAAGAATGTCCGAGCCATGGCTATGATGAAAATTACATAGAGCCAATCAATGAGCTGCCAACTTATGGGTACATGGCTGGAGAGTACTCAAGTCCCATGGAATATGATTGTCAGCCAACTAATGGCTACCAACTAAATAATAATAATCTTGAAGATTGGCCAACTTATGGCTATGATGAAGGTATTATTCTTTTGATGACAATCTTATTTATGAAAACTATGATAAGCCAACAAAAAGCTTTGAGTATCATAATGCTTCCATTGAGTACATAGAGCCAATTTATGAGATGACAACTAATGATCATCCGGATGAAAAGCTCTACAATGAGGATGTGGGCAAAATAGAGAAGGTGTCTAAACTCCATTTGGCAATCATCGAATATGGTGAAGATGTGACTAAGTGTTTTAAAAGGATGGAGGAAAGATATAGAACTTCCGAAGAAAGCTACAAAAGTCTTGGAGAAAGCTATGCAACTTTTGGAAAAACCATAAGAAAGTTGATAGATCAAATGTGTCAAATCCCCTCTACAAAACAAACTCACCCTACTACAACCAAGGAAGAACAAATCAAACACATTGAGGAAGGCCAAACAATGGCACCACCCAATGAAAAATCCATGAAAATGGATATGGTTGTAGGAGACCAAACCAACATGTCGGAACTGATAACGGCTAAGATGGAGCTTATGGCTACTGAAGGCCAAACACCTACGCTCGGGGGGCTCGAACCTACACCTTATGTGGAGCCCAAATAAGAAGAAAATAGTTCCCACACTCTTCTCTGCCAACACAAGCATGTCATCCATACCGAGATCTCAAGATGGACAAAGCTTGGGATCAAACATGAATGGCCACCTCCTATGGTTCCCAAGCTATATGGCATGACCAATTTAAATAGTGGATCTGATCTCTCTACACTTAATTTCAAAAAGAGAAAAAGATTTGAGTGTTAAGAGAAAAATAACATTTGGACACCTTTCTGTGCATTTTGTCTTCCTTTTTGCTTTCTGCCCGAATGGGCTTAACCTTTGTTTGTTTATATATATATATATATATATATATATATATATATATATATATAATCGGGAATAGATTCATGTTTTACTGGTGGCAGGGGAGTTAGAGTGGCAGGAAGCCTTCTCTGATTATTCTTTCTTTCTGTCATTCTTCCCCTACAAAAATTCTCTTTTTAAAAAATCCAGTATGCAATTTTGGCTGCCTTTAATGTATTCAATTTCAAAATCGAAAATCGATAATATGGCTTGCCAACGTGCAAAAATCTGTTTTGATGCAATGTTTTGAACATCTTTTTGTAAAACATGTTTTGCAGATTTGCAATCGATTCTAACTAAAAAATTTTGATTTAATAAATCATCTTGAAATTTGCTAATGCATAATACAATAGATAATATCTCTTTCTTAATAGTACTATAATTACATTGTGCAGAATTCCATACTCCTGAATGAAAACGAACAATTTGTTTAGGAGATCCGGAAGAAGTTTTTTGCTTGAGGATACCTCCATAACCGATATCTGATGCATCAGTTTCAACAATCTTAAAAGAGTTGGGAGTTGGAATGACAAGGCAAGGCAACGTCTTGACATGAGTTTTTATCTGTTTGACAATGGATGTATGAATGGTAGACCATGCTGGATGATTATCTTTAAGACGATCAAACAAGGGTTTACATTGTTGACGCAAATGAGGATAAAATTCAGAAACATAGTTCAAAGAACCTAAAAATCTCTGAAGTTGAGTTTTATCAGTAATCTGGTCTGGAAATTTATCAGCAAATTGAATGACACAATCAATGGGTTGAATGGTAGATCTATGGATATTGTATCCTAAAAATCTAACATTAGTCTAAAACAATTTTATCTTAGATGCAAAAACAACTAATCCATTGGACTTAATTATTCTAGCAAACAGATGCAAATGTTTCCAATGTTCGTCTACTGACTTTGAATAAATGAGCACATCATCAATATAAACAATCGAAAAATGACTATATTGATTAAAAATCTCATTCATAATATTTTGAAATTCACTTGGTGCATTTTTGAGGCCGAAAGGCATTACATTCCATTCATAATGTCCGAAAGGAGTTACAAAAGCTGTTTTATATTTATCATTTACACAAATTTGGATTTGCCAAAAACCTGATTTCATATCAAATTTTGAAAATATAACTGCTTGAGAAAGTCTCTTTATCAAATCTCTTTTGTTGGGGATTGGATACCGAATCCATTCCAAAACTTCATTCAAAGGTTTATAGTTAATAACTAATCTGGGAGTACCTCTTTCTAATTCAGTGTTCTTCTGAACATAAAATGCAGGGCATGACCATGGAGATTTACTTTTGCGAATAATTCCTTTATTAAGAAGTTCATGTATTTCTGTTTTGCAGAATTCCAAGACTTATTGACTCATTTGGATTGGTCTGGCCTTAGTAGGGATTTTGGATTCATTAAACTCCTTTATATAAGGAAGTTTGACAATGTGTTGTTTACGATGCCAAAAGGCGTTGGGACTATCAGAACAGATATCATTAATAAGTTTCTTTTGAAAATTATTAATAGTTTCTAACAAAGACTTATTTGTTAGCTGTTCTTCAATTCTTTTGTGATTAATCTCTTCTTTTAAGAAATTAATTTGTTGTGACTTATTAGTGATTAGGTTGAGGGATCGCGATATGCCATCCTTCTGAAGATGTCTTAATTTTTTGAGATCTGTTTCCGTGCAGAACTCAAACGTGACTTTCTGTCCTAGGACTCTGGTAGTAATCTTATTGTGATAAACCTTAAAAGGATATATTAATGCAATGAAAGGTAATCCTAATATAACTGGATCAAAAATATTTTTTATTAAAACAAATGGGATTTTGAAACAAACATCATTTTGGCAGACATGCACTTTGGGTATTTCATATTTTAGATGCATGGGTGAAGAATTAGCAGCACTAAGTATTTCATTTGATTTATGAAAATATTTAGTAGGTATTAATCCTTCTTGAATACAATATAAATCTGCACCTGAGTCTATTAAAACAATCGAATTTAGAACAAAATCATCAATCACTACTGTGAGTTTAGAATACCATTTCTTTAATCTTATTTTGTCTAAAAGACCTAAGACTAAAGGGTTTGTTTTTACAGAAGTATCTGAGTTGTGGCCAGAAGAAGAATTGCTTTGTCCATCTTCGTTGTTATCAACTAGTGCTTGTGTTAACTCTACTGAGTTGTATGCGGATTTCCACATTTTTAGATTTTAAGAATTTAATTTCATCTTTGATTTTATTGACTTCACGCTGGAGGTCTTTGATGGTAATTTATTTCTTAGTCTTATTAAACCTTTCTAAGGTTGTGCTAAGAGAGATTTTTGGAGTTGACTGGGTTTGGCTACTATCGGCGTCATCAGAAGAAACTAATTTCTTTAGTTTCTTTAGATAAAAAGATTTTAATTCAGGGTCATCGACCTTGCTTATCAGCTCTATAAGAAGATTTTCTTGTTCTTTTTGTTTGTTAAGAACTGAGATTCTTTGACAACAAGCATCGGTACATCCTAGCTTGGCATTGGGTGAGGAAACTCCACTTGAGGAGTTATTATCAGAAGAGGATAATTCCAAATTATTTTCTGATTGACTATGGTCTGTGTCCCTAAGTTCTAAGACTTGGATTAATTGAAGCTTATCTTCCTCAGAGATCTTCAACTGATTAATGGTTTTCTTGACACGACATTTGTTGGTGTAATGGCCATACTTGCCACACTTGTAGCAATTTCCTTTTTGTTCTGGGTTTTTGGAGTGGAGTTTACCGAAAGGTTTCCGTTTCCACTTGTTTGATTTGGGTTTTTGATAAAACTTATTAGTTTCAAAATGTTTATCTTTGGATTTATATTTATTATACTTAGGGTATTGCCTACATGAGTACTTGTTGGAGTACTTATGATAGACTTGTGATTTTTTCTTCTTATTAGACGGAGCAATTGGTGGAAGACCGTATTGTTCACAGAACGTTCCTCACTCATACTTAGTGATAGCTTTGTCTTTGTTAACTTGTTTTGAAATTTTCATCTCAATACACATTTTCAATCCTTCTTTCTGGATGATATTAATAATATTTCCATAAGTAAGGGTATGATATGGTAGGATACCTTCTTCATTAACTAAGACACTTCTAATCTTATGTGCAAATAAATTTGGTAATCCATTTATAAATTTTTCTTTCCAAAATGGTTTATTACTGTCTTCTCTGAGCATGACTCTAGACATGAATACATCTTTGTACCATCTAGAGTCGCTTAGAGTAGGACATCTCAGATTGCTGAGTTGATCATGGATCCTAGAGGTGACATGACTAGGTGTTCCTATGAAATGTTCAATGATGGTGAAAAGCAATGTATTGATGGCATCCGGGACACCTTGTCCAATTTGCTCATCAAAGATTGGTATTCCATCTTCATCTTTTTTAACTGCATTTTTTATTTCATTTCTGGACTTTTCAGTGAGATGTTTCTCCCACCTGGAATGGAGCATTCCTATAAATCCAGTGACGAAGAGGTCAACAATTTGGGTTTGGGTAAGAGTATGATTGGTAATATAACTATTAGCAACCATAGAGATATGTTGAAGTTTATTAAGAATTTCTTGTTCTGACAAACCATCTATATTCCATTCATAGAGTTTATCAGCAGAGACTGAGAATTGGTTGGAAATATTCCTTTCTTCAAATTGAATATCAGGAGGAGTTGGTCTGGGATACCAGTTCTTAGTGAGGGATTGTGGGTTGACTTTCCTATTGGAAATTCTCTTAAGTCAAGATTTTGAAAAGCTTGTTCAACTCTTCGAATGGAATCTAAATCATTTTCTGACTCAGAAGATGATAAGGATAATTCCGACTGGGATGGTTCAGGATGACTTAAAACCTGGACTGTCCTTTCTTTTTTCATTTCTGATAGCATTAAATCTATCTTTTGAGAAGTAGAAATGGTTTTCAAGGCTACTGCCTTTGAGGATGACTCTGTAAAGTTAACCAAGGGTTTTTCTTTGATTGAAGACTTTGGCTGAGAAAGTTTATCAATCTTAGTTTCAATTTTATCAAGTTGTTTACCAATAGTGTGAAGACTCTGATTGGTAAAATTAGTTTGTTCTATGACTGGTTTTACTCCTGAATCTTCTTTGGGAAGTTTAAAAGGAGTAGCTAGGATTTGGGCATTGGCTGTGGTGATGAGAATGGTCTCTTGTGGAGGATGACTAGAGGAGACGATTGTCTTGTCTTCTTTAAGCCAATTTTCTTTGGTTATTACCTTTAATTCCTTTTCAGGCTCATAGTACTTCTCAACATAATCGAAGAAAAATACTTCTCGCCTATGGGTTCGCATAAATGCTTGCCATTTATCTTTTATTTCTAGTTTTTCTTCTTGGGTATACTTACCTCTAAAGACATTTCTTCTGGGGATATTTTCCTCAGCTTCAATGTCTGCATTGACTCTTTTTCTATTCCATTTAAATGGTTCTAATTTGTTTAAAACTAAAAGTTGATGACTAATCCGATCTCTAGCGAAATCAGATTCTGTCGGAGAAGTTTGTTCTCCTTGGTCTTGGGTGTTGGACTGGTAGACTGGGTGAGTAACCTGTGAACTCGTTTCTACTGATTTTAATTTAATATTAATCAAATCATTAATTAATTCTTGCCGAGTAACAGAAGAACTAGTTTCTGCAACTGCAGCTTTCTATTTCTTGTCCACTAATGAATTTATTAACTCTTGATCTTGGCCCATCCTATAGGGTGGTATGGATCCAGAAAAAGAATTTCTGCTAGGAGCATATGACCTATGAGACTGGGTAGACTCACAAGACCTTCTGGTAGGACGGTCGAAATTAATCTTAACTGTTCCGTCAAAATACTGTTCTATGTTGTCTAGGTTGACTAGACTATTTTGGATAGCTACTGGCTTACTTTCATTTATTAGACACCAATCTGAAGGTAGACTGATATCTGACCACCTAATGGTTATGGGGACTTTAATGTCGGCATTCTCCTGATTGGTTTGGATCAGGAGTGTATGATCTCTAGGACTCTTGGTTAAAGCTTGGAAATTCATATTTGTGCCAGTGACTTTGTAATAGACTCTATAAATTAATGCCAAGGGCTGTGTTCCTTCAAGGACTTGGTATCCTTAAGTTTTGATATTTAGAGTGAGTGCTTTCAGCATATGAAGATCTGAAAGGCTTATGGTGAGATCTGGAAAACAATCAAAATGGATAGGTCCATTGTAGAGTGAAGACTCAATCATTCCAAGTATACTATCACTAAAGTTAGTGAATCTAGCATCTCGGAGACACAACAAAATAGAGGTATTAAGGCCTCTATGCGTTAAGGGTTTTACGGTTATCTGAACAAAGCCAATATGAATATAATTATGACCATCTTTCCTATGGGATTTGATTTGTTCTGGAGAAAACAATTGGCAGGTTTCGTGTTCTTTACTAAGAGCATATGCATGTTCAACTGTTTTAACATGATGTTCACTTCTAAATGCGGTCATAGACCATTTCTTTTTATAAATATTTTTACTAGAAACTCTGGGGATGTTCCAATCTCCAAAGTCGACATTATCATCAGTTTGAAAATCAAGTTTTTGTTCTTCATTTACAATATCTGGAATACTTCCTAGATTTGATCTAAAGCTAGTGCTGGCCATTGAATTAGATCTAAATAATCTACTCATAAAATTCACAAAACAATCAATCAAAATACAGAAAACTTATATGTGTCACCTTCTTTGCTTATACGCTGAACCCATTTCCCGCTTAGGCGATCCGCTCAGGCCACTACCTCGGGACTTACTGTTTAGAACACGACTTACTGTTTGGTTGGGAGTAAAACAAACAAACTTAGAAGATTAACAGATAAATTAAACTGTAAAATGAAAGTCTGATTATGAACCTGATTTGCATATTATGAAGAAGCTAATGCAATTACCACTCACTTGGCTCTGATACTAATTGGATGAGAATCTCTATACATCTTACAAGAAAATATTGGGATTGATTAAACCGAAAATCAACTGAATAAGTCAAAATGACATATATGCATAAAATCAGACGGAAAATAGCTGAAGTGTTCGTGATGAAACTAATGATTTCAAATTAATGATGCAGATATATTTGAAAATAGTTTTATTAAACTTGAGTTGTAACTTACAAATATATATATAATATATATATATATATATTATAGTATATGAAAAGCGAAAAAAGAAAGGTATATATAAAATTAAAAAAAAATCTGGATAACTTTTTTTACTTTGCCCGAGGGGGCGTTTCTGTTGCCTGACAGAGAGTTTTCATTTCGTTGTTTTAGGTTGCCTGAAAGGGCTTTCTCTCTCTTTCTCTCTCTTTCTTGTCCTTTCTATTTTCTCTCTCTCTTTTGTCCCCTTTTTGCCCGAAATTTACCTCTCTCTTTCTTTCTTTTTTTCTTTTTTTTTATTAGTTCTTTCTCTCCCTTTCTTTTCCTCTTTCTTCTTGTCTCCTTGTTTCTCTCTTTCTTCCATTTTGCCCGAAAGGAATTTCTATATATATATATATATATATATATTATAATATATAAAAAATGGCCTAAGAAAGAAAGTCTAGTCCAACAGCCTTTTTCTCCCTATGGCCCTAAAGTGGATCTCTCCCCCTTTCCTTTTCCCTTTTATTTCTTTTCCTTCCTTTGTCTTTCTTTTTGTTTCTCTCTCTCATTGCTCGTCTTTCACATTGCCCAAAAGGGCTATCTATATATACCTATATCTAATATATATTATAGAACAACACTTTGCCCGAAAAGGCTTCATTATATATTATATATATTATATATATAATATAGTACCTTGCCCGAAAGGGATATATATATACATATTGTATTATATGAAAAGAGGCAAAAAGAAAAAAAACAGAATAAAAAGAATAGTTACCCAAGTCTCTCTTTTTCCTCTTCTTTATGTTTTCCAATTTGCCCGACTTCGGGCATTTTTCTAATTTATTATCTCTGCAACCAACAAGGAGGCTCCCATGTTTTTTGGTATCAACAAGAAGGGACACAAGCTAGACAACATTATTTCCAATGCTAGTTACACTACCAACTGCCTTACTTGCCAAGGTTATCAACGACAAAAGGACTGAAGAGGTAGGCGTGCCTCTTCCGTCAACAAATATTCATGGCAACACTGGGGCCACCAAGATTGTTGGAAAGTCATAGCAAACAAAGTTGCCATTTGTGCTCAGTCTTCTTCATGCTCAATGTCTCTTATGCCTGCTGTATCATCAATCTTCTAGAAGAGCCAGTGAGAGTTGTAAGTTTCACAAACTTTGCTCAAATTTGTAAAACTTGGGGGCTTCTGTTTGCATTTAAAATGTGTCATTCGGGCTAAATATGGCAAATATGGCATTTGAAGGATGATGGGACAAAACATTGAACTTGGAAAGATATTTGGCTGCAAGTGGAGACATTCTGACAGAGGAAACATGTGAAAGAAGTCACCTTGCTTCTTTTGAATGTTATTTTATTACAAGTGGTGGAGACATGTGGTGAAAACATGTGGATGCAAGTTGCCATTTTTAAATATTTTTCCACATGCAATATGGCAGTGGAGTTTCTTTCGGGCAAGTGCAATGTTCTCAACAATGGGCTTTCTCAGATCTCTATATAAAGAAGCAAAGGCAGAAGGATTATAGACACTCAAACAACCAATCAATCAACTATACTCAAATCAGCTCATTAACTTCTTTGTAGACATTTAGCTTTAGCCAAAACATCATTTACTTTCCTTGTTTATTAGCTCTGCTACTCACCTGGTAATATCGATCTCATTTGTAGTTTTTATGTACAACTCATTTCCAGTCATTCAATTTACAAGCAATCTACAATATTAGTCATTCACTTTCCTCTGTCATTTACATTTCCAACAACCTTACCATTTACATATTGTTTCGTCTCTCCATATAAGTAAAGTCCTTATCTTTAAGGCAAACAAAGAACCTTGATTTGAGCCACTCCCACTCAATGACACAATCTTTTGGTTTGAAGTCGAACTCAAGCGCAACCTCAATCATTCAAAACGCGTCTACTAGCGACACCTAGTAGTGGCACGCCCGCACCCACCAATTTAGGGAGCGAACAATTCTATCTAGCAGGAAATATTAAATGATTACAGGCATGGTAACATATATATGAGTGAAATCAAGAATTAACCAACTATTTTGTGCAAAGAAGATTATGAAATATGAAAAACTTAAAAGTAAGGATAACTCATAGAAAAGAACATTATAAAGTAGTGCAATGATTTTAGCTCCCAGTGTTAAATATGTTGCTTGATCGCCTTCACCAAGCTCTCGTGATCATACAGATCACCCAGTAAATTATAAAAAATAAAATAAAATAAAATATAAAACGCTGGCCTCGACAATGAACTTTCTGGTGTCGCCGATGAAGAGGATTTTGGACTTGGAAGCCATCAGGAATGGGATTCGAGGAATCGGAATGGGATGAGTTGGAGAGAGAAAGCGAGTGACTCGAATCCAAGTGGTGCATCAATGAAGAGGTGGAGGGTCGATGAGGAAGAGCAATAGAAAATGAAGAGATTCATCCCTTTCAGATATCAATCTCTTTTAGGACGTGGCAGCACCATGCCATCTCTACCAAAACGTGGCAGCAATTCCAGAGGAGATCTAATTGAACGCACACAGGAATGGATAGTTCGAGAGGCGTCCACCATCAACGCATGGATAACACGAGCATATATGAAATAACAAAAAGTAAGAGAGGGCAAAACGGAAGAACATTGTAGAAGTAACAATGTTTCAGTTTTGGGTTTAACAGGGGCATCCATGAAATAATAGAAAATAAAAGAGGGCAAAAATGAAAGAACACTGTAGAAGTAACAATGTTTTGAGTCTGTAAGGACACAATAGAAATTAACTTGAAAATTTGAGTTTTAGTACATACTGGCTAGGAGTGCCCGCGTGATGATGCAGGTTTGAAAATTGTATGAAACTGTGTGTTCAAAAGATGTAGATATGGTGGCTTAGAGTATTAACATTGTTCATAACATAGATTCAAAAAATTTTGCAGCCTAAAGATTTAGCTGGTTCAATGTATATTTATAAGAGTGGAGTTGTTTATCCACATGCAAAATACAGCACAGTCACCCATTTTGTTGTAGCAGTTATACATAATTTTCCATTAGCAACAATATTTGTACACGAAAGGCTATCAAATGTCTGTACATCTGTAGGCAAAAAATATTACACCCATCCATTCTATTCTAGGAGTTCTATGTAATTTTTTGTTAGGAGCAGCTCTTAGATAGAAAATAGGGTAAATTACACAAAATACCTCAACTATTGGGGTCACGACAGTTTCATACCTCATTTTTTAAAATTGACAATGTCATACCTCCGTCAAACTTTCTGTTAGTTTTTCTGTTAAGTGGTGACGTGGCTTGATTTGGAGCCCACTTTCTATTAAAAAATTAATAAAATAATATTAAAAACTAAAAAAAATATTTAATATTTTTTAAATATTAAAATAATAAATCAAAGTAAAAAAAAAAAAAAAAAAAAAAAAAAAAAAAAAAAAAAACTCTCAATCGTCTTTCCCCACACAAAAAAAAATTTGAAAACCCAACCCCCAACCCCACCCCCCCCCCCCCCAAGGGAGAAGGAGGAAGAACCGAAGAAGAAGGAGGAGAAGGAGGAGGAAGAAGAAGAGGAAAAAAAAAAACAAAAAAAAAAGGAAAATGCAACCCCAAAAAAAAAAAAACCCAGAAGAAGGAAGAAGAAGAAGGAGAATGAGGAAGAAGGAGAAGAAGAAGCAGGAGAATGAGGAAGAGGAAGAGGAAGAAGAAGAAGAAAACCCATTAACTCAACCCCCCCCCCCCCCCCCCCCCGGGCTGCCCGCGGAACAAGAAGAAGAAGAAGGAGGAGAGGAGGAAGAAGAAGAGGAGGAGGGAAAAAAAAAGGCCAAATTGCAACCTAGAAGAAGGAAGAAGGAAGAAGAAGAAAAAATTAAACCCCCCTCCTGTGGAAGAAGGAAGAAGAAGAAAAAATTAAACCCCCCCTCCTGTGGAAGAAGAAGAAGAAGGACGAGAAAAGAAAAAAAAATTCAAACCCAGTTTCGGCCCAAGAAGAAGAAGAAGAAGAAGAATAAGAAGAAGAGAGAAGAAAAACCACAAAAAAAAAAAAAGAAAAAAAAAAGTGACAAATCCAGTTTCGGCCAAGAAGAAGAAGAGAGAAGAAGGAATTTTTTTTTTTGTTTTTTTTATTCTTAATTTTTTAATTTGTAATCCAGCTAGATTAGTGAGTGGTCCCCGTCTCTAGCCACGTCAGCACTTAACAGAAAAACTAACGGAGGTATGACATTGTCACAAATTCGTAAGATGCAGTATGACATTGTCAATTTTAAAAGATGAGGTATGAAACTGTCGTGACCCCAATAATTGAGGTAGTTTTGTGTAATTTACCCTAAAAAATATTACAAAGCGCTGGTGCATGCACACGCAAAAAATACCATACAGTCTTCATCACCAAGGACTATTTGCATCCCAAAAAAATATTAGAAGCATTGTCTGATGTCTATTAGGAAAAGCTGGAAAAAAATTCACATAGAGTAGTCAAAGTTATGCTGGAGCATTCTTCACGATGGACAAACCAACGTAAACAAAAGGAAAAGAAGCTGAAACATTTAGATAGGCATTAAATTTACGCTTCAATAAATTTAGATGAGAAGAAAAGTGATGGTAAAGTATTGGTACCTATTCTTCTTTTGGAGGAGTCAAATCTGCCTTTGGAGGAGTCGGAGGTGATTTTTTTTTTTTTTTTCAATATCTTGATGGAAACCTGATCAAAATCTTTTTCACTTAGTTCTGATATCTCTTCTACATCACTATTTTACCATAAATTTAGATGAGAAGAAAAGTGATGGTAAAGTATTGGGTACCTATTCTTTTTTTGGAGGAGTCAAACCTGCCCAAGCCGGTCTAGAGGTTTTTGAGGCCCGGGGCGATGCCACAAAATGTACCCTCATTTTATATAAGAAAAATATTTGTTTTCACACGTAAGACATCGATAAAATTATACTTAGAAAAAACACTTCAAACTTAATAATTTAGAAACACGGAAAAACTAATTTATTTTGTATCGTGAGAAGGAAACAAAAAAAAAAAAAAAAAACTCTGGGTTTACAAGTAGATAGATATGAGTTTTGTTTTCCATCTGAACTTTTAAAGTGTTTTTGTATGAATCGTGAAATGTTTTTTCTTATTTACTAACCGTGTCAATATAGGACTAAAAAAATAATGATGTTTTTGAGTATTTAGTTGATATGTATAAGTAATAAATGGGTACTAAATTAAGTTTTTTTATGACACGTCATATGATTTGTAAATTTGGTCAACACATTACTCTTTGTTGAAGATTAGACTTGAATTGGAACAAATGTTTTAAAAATAACGAGCCACATAGCTATTAGCTACTAATTAAAAATAAATTAACAACCAAACAAGCCACATAGCTTTTAAAGTGTTTTTGTATGAATCGTGAAATGTTTTTTCTTATTTACTAACCGTGTCAATATAGGACTAAAAAAATAATTATGTTTTTGAGTATTTAGTTGATATGTATAAGTAATAAATGGGTACTAAATTAAGTTTTTTTATGACACGTCATATGATTTGTAAATTTGGTCAACACATTACTCTTCGTTGAAGACTAGACTTGAATTGGAACAAATGTTTTAAAAATAACAAGCCACATAGCTATTAGCTACTAATTAAAAATAAATTAACAACCAAACAAAAATTCGTAAAAATTGTAAAAATTGAAAAGTAAATAAACACACATGGTGTTTTGAACCCAAGACCTCCTCATTAATTTTAAACAACAAAACCACCAATTCTAGTTAAATTTCTTTGTCATTGAACCAAATTTTATAAATTTATACTCTTATAAAAATATATATAAATATACCACCCGAATAATTTTGGTGCCCCCAATTATTTTGGGCCCTGGATGGTCGTCCTGCCTGCACTGGGCCTGGGCCGGCCCTTTTTTTTTTCAATAGCTTGATGGAAGCCTGATCAAAATCTTTTTCACTTATGGCGCGTTTACTAATCCGTAATCAGATTGAGAGGAATTGAATTAAGGAGGAATTGGAATGAGGTGGAATCAGAATTAGATTCCTGTTGAAGTTGTTTACCAAAACTGTCTGGAATCGGAATAGGAATGATATTGATGTATATAAACTGTTTACTAATTCACATGAATCGGAATGATAACTAATGTGATTACTAAAGTACCCCTCCTTTAACTAATTTATTTTATATGCTAATTATTTTTAGTAAAAATTTTATTCTTTTATTTTTTTTAATGTTTTTTACTAGAGAGAATAATTTTTTATCTTTTATAAAACTTTTAAATTTTCCTAATCACATAGATTACTTCAAATTTAATATGAAAGAATTATTTTTTATTTGCTTAATCACCCCAAACCCTATTAGAAATCCCTACATAAGGTAAACTAAAATAATTTTTTACTTCATTCTCTCTCCTCCCCCTTTCTTTCCCCATTCTGTCCGCAACCCTTTCTTTCCCCTTTCTTTTCGCAGCCCCTTTCTTTCCCCCAGTACGCAGTGCCACACCTCACCATCCAATCTCAGAAGGATCCACGAAGCCACGACCCACCCCATCAACAGAAAAAAAATCCAATTTTCAGGGTGAAGGTGATAAAAGTTCTTTCCTTCCCTTATGTTTGGGTCTGCAAATCGCAATTTTCTTGAGGATTTGAGTGGTCGTTGTTCCAGATCTGGTTCGTCGTTGTGCCGTCGTTTCAAACTCCGGTCGATCGTTGTTCCAAATCGCAGGCGTTCATCGTTCAGTGCTACTGCACGTTTCAGATTGCGAAGGTGTGAGTGGTTTGAGCTGTGAGAGAAACAAATACAGAGGGGAGTGATTGATGAAGGTAGGAGTTGCGTGGGTATTTTGGGTAGAAAACTTTGGTTCATGATGGAGCTCTCTACCCGGAATTCAATTACCACCTCTACAGAGGGAATCCAAATCCGGGAAAATCCGGAATTGAACTCCTGAAATTGGCTGGACCCCACATAAAATCTGATTCCCCAATTGCTAGTAAACGGCAGAATGGTTGGGGAGGAATTCAATTCCGTTTCTCTCCATTCCACTCCCGATTAGTAAACACGCCATTAGTTCTTATATCTCTTTTACATCACTATTTTAAATACATGACAAATGTTAGAAAAAATGAATAGACAACAATTTAAAAGGAAAGATAGCAAACAAACCTTTCTTCATTGCCAATAAAATGAGGTCTCCTCACCGACTCTCTTTTTCGCTTGTGTGATTGTGCAATTGTGTCTGGTGTTGACATAGAAGATGAAACCGTAGTTGAGGACATAGTAATTTCCCTTAACAATGTCTTTGGAGTTGTGGGCTCAATACTTGTCTTGTCAGAGACATTGTGAATGAGAACATCACTTGAATTAAAGTTGTTTCTTCTAATGCCAAAACGCAACTGATAAATTTTTTTATGCCCTATCAATCTGAGAAACTCATTGGGTAACTGTTGTTGATTTAGAACCAAATCTTTGCAAGGTGCTCCAAAAAGCTTTTCGCCACATTTACCAATTACCAAAGCAGTGATTTCATTAGTGTGGTCCTCACGAATCAAATCTACTTTGTACCTTTATTTAAAAATTGGGGTGATATACATTTGACACAATCGATCATTCAAATGAGATTTTTTTTTTTTTTTTTTGTACCAATGCATTAAATGTGAAATAGTATTTTTGTTAAGTCGGGAAACATATAAATTATTAATTATATATAAATCACAGAAAAAATGGTGACAGGTTGTATTTAAATTTGTAAGACAAAAAGTTGAAATAGATGATGTTACATATTACCAAGGCGTTGGAATCTGATTGGGGTGTTTTTGGCAAACCAGATGTCCATTTGCTAGATCCTTATCAAGGTATTAAATATCGGTAATATCGGAAATATCGGTAGTCCGAAAACACGGAAATATCGATGGAAATATCGGGATAATATCGATATCGATAAAATTTCCATGGAAACCACGGAAATTGTAAGAAAAACTTGGAAATTTTTATTGAAACTTTGCAGGATGTTTATTTAGTCAATTATCTATTAGTTTATCACAAAAAATTGGAAGGAAATGCATTGCATGATGGATTTAACTGATTTAAGTTGATTATATAGCGAGCTGGCAAACATTATGAGTGTAGAAAATATTTAGAAAATGATAAGCATATAATCATAATGAGAAGTATTCTTAGATGATAAATTAAATTATTCTTATTTATGATCATTGCATTAGATTGAGTATAGATTAAATAACTCATATGGCATTTAAATAAAACATTAATATATATATAAACTTTTGAAAGAGAAAAGCCCACGTAGTGGGTTGTTGTGAAATTAAAATCTATTGAACGTGCACTCCACCTCTCACATTACCCAAGGTGAGCATGCACTCCACCTCTCACATCCCAAATAAAGTAAAACACCTTCCCAATTTCCCATTAAATATGTTCGGTTCTCATCTTCCTTATCTCTTTTAGAAGAATCAGAACCACAAAGTGAAACAGAAAATGTAGCTCGCACAGTCGCACCGCCACACTGAAATGTCAAATACCCTCTCTCTCTCTCTCTCTCTCTCTCTCTTCACACACGCACACAGACTTCACACGCAGACAGAGACCTCAGTCTCTCTCTCTCGATCCTTCATTCTCTCTTCTCTCCATTCTTCCACACCCACACACACACACAGAGATCTCTCAATCTCTCTTCTCCCTTGTCCCGCACACACGCACAGAGACCTCAGTCTCTCGATCCTTCTCCCACATGGCCTTCTGCTCCTCCCTCGCCTTCCTCCTCGTCCGCGTCTTCCGCCTCGTCGGCGCCGTCTCTCTCTCGTCTCTGCAACTCGGCGAACGCAGGAACCCTCCGGCGAGTTTCTTGAATTTCTCCGGTTAGGTAAGCTTCGGGTTTTTGTGTTGAATCTGTTGAATCTGTTCTAGATCGAAGCTTAGATGTGAAATTGAAGTTCTATCTTGTGTTTTTGCAAGGTTTTTGGGATGAAATCGGCTCGGGAATAGGCACACCCATCTCCGGCGAGGCTGTAGAAGCTCCGGCCCCTTCTCTGATTTGCACAGATCCAACATATCGCCGATAATATCCGGAATATCGCGATATTATCGATATTATCGATAATATCGCGATATTTTGACGAAAACACCTCGGATACCAATTAAAATATCGTTACCCCAAAAAACCGATAATATCGGCGAAATATCGCCGATATTATCGGCATTTCGGACCATGATCCTTATGCATCTGCTTTGCACAATTTGAGCAAGCATTGTGTCACCAATCAAATCTCGTGTCAAAATGCTTGACAGATGCTTTGCACAAAAACGTGTTTTCTTGTAAAATGTTTTGACAGATATTTGTACAAGGATGAGTCAGCATGCAAATAATTTTGAGTAAATCCATTAAAAAATTAAGGGTAAATTACACAAAACTACCTCAACTATTGGGGTCACGACAGTTTCATACCTCATTTGAAAAAATTGACAATGTCATACCACATCTTACGAATTTGTGACAATGTCATACCTCCGTCAAATTTTCTGTTAGTTTTTCTGTTAAGTGCTGACGTGGCTACATGCGGGACCCAATCACTAATCCAACTGGATTAAAAAATTATTAAATATATTTTTAATAATTAAAAATTAAAAAAAAAAATCTTTCTCTCTCCTCTCTCTCTCTCTCTCCTCTCTCTCTTTTCTGCTTGAATTGGGTTGCTTTTTCTTTTTTTTTTCCTCCTTCTTCTCTTCCTTCTCTCTCTCTCCCCCTCCTCTCTCTCTCTCCTCTCTCTCTTCTCTGCATCCCGACCTGGGTTGCTTTTTTTTTTTTTTTTTTTTTTTTTTGCTTCCTCCTCCTTCTCTTTCCCTCTTCTCTTTCCTTCTTCTCTCTCTCTTCTCTGCATCCCAACCTGGGTTGTTTTTTTTTTTTTTTCTTCTTCTTCTTGCCAAAACTGGGTTTGAATTTTTTTTTTTTCCCTCTTCTTCTTCCTCCTCCTTCTTCTTCTTCGGTTCTTCCTCCTTCTCCCAAGGGGGGGGGGGTGGGGTTGGGCGATTGGGTTTTCAATTTTTTTTTTTTTTTTTTTTCTGTTAAAGATTAGCAAGATGAAGATGGGGAAGAGAGAGTTGGGGGGGGGGGAGATGAGGAGAAAGAATGAGTGAGATGAGAGAGAGAGATGTTGGGATGGGTGGGGAAGGGTGGAGGGTTGCAGGGAAGGGGTCAGGGTGTGGGGGAGATGGGAAGGGGATTCTGGGCAGAGAAGAGAGAGAGGCGAGAGAGAAGGGGGGAGAGAGAGAGAGAAGAGAGAGAGAGGAGAGAGAGAGAGAGAGATTTAATATAAAAAATATATTTTTTAATTTTTAAAAACATATTTAATAGTTTTTTAATCCAGTTGGATTAGAAAATGGGTCCCAGATCAAGCCATGTAAGCACTTAACAGAAAAACTAACAGAAAAATTGACGGAGGTATGACATTGTCACAAATTCGTAAGATGTCAATTTTTAAAAATGAGGTATGAAACTGTCGTGACCCCAATAGTTGAGGTAGTTTTTTGTAATTTACCCAAAAATTAATTATCGATTTTGAAAGTACATAAACAGTTAGATTAAAGTGTTATACCTTATATAAATCTGGATCCAAGAAAGCTAATCGTCACTCTCTTGGCAGTTCGTAAAATTTGAGCTTCATTTGCCTACCACGAAGAGGGTGGCAGTGTTTTCACAGCCTCGGTACAATCAGAAAACCATAGGGTTTCAAAAATAATGTGACTTTAATAAGTTTGTAAAAATAACATATCTTTTGCTGTAAAAAAAGTATATTTTTATTCTCTCTGAAGAAGTGTAAATGTACCCACACTAATTTGTATGAGTTTAGCTCTACGATGTCTGGATCAAGGAAGAAAAGACAGTGACCAGTGGTATTCAATAGGTCTGGCAATTCCTGACACGACCCGATAACCCGACACGACACGACACGAAATTAACTGGTGTTCGGGTCGACACGATAACGAATCGGGTCGTTATCGGGTAACTCGAGAAGCACTTGTTACGATAACGGGTTGGTTCGGGTATACACATGAATAACACCATACACGATAAACAAAATCTTAATTTTACAATTTTCTAACCCTAAAAAAATACTATAATAATTATTTATATTAATTTAACAATTTATACCCCTAAAAACTATAGTACTTATATATATATATATATGCCTTTTTCTTCCTATGGCCCTAAAGTGGATCTCTCCCCCTTTCCTTTTTCCTTTTATTTCTTTTCCTTCCTTTGTCTTTCTTTCTGTTTCTCTCACTCTCATTGCTCGTCTTTCACATTGCCCGAAAGGGCTATCTATATATACCTATATCTAATATATATTGTAGAACAACACTTTGCCCGAAAAGGCTTCATTATATATTATATATATTATATATATAATATAGTACCTTGCCCGAAAGGGATATATATATATATTGTATTATATGAAAAGATGCAAAAAGAAAAAAAGAAGAATAAAAAGAATAGTTGGTCTCTCTTTTTCCTCTTCTTTATGTTTTCCAATTTGCTCGACTTCGGGCATTTTTCTAATTTATTATCTCTGCAACCAACAAGGAGGCTCTCATGTTTTTTGGTATCAACAAGAAGGGACACAAGCCAGACAACATTATTTCCAATGCTAGTTACACTTCCAACTGCCTTACTTGCCAAGGTTATCAATGACAAAAGGACTGAAGAGATAGACGTGCCTCTTTCGTCAACAAACATTCATGGCAACACTGGGGCCACCAAGATTGTTGGAAAGTCATAGCAAACAAAGTTGCCATTTGTGCTCAGTCTTCTTCATGCTCAATGTCTCTTATGCCTGATGTATCATCAATCTTCTAGAAGAGCCAGTGACAGTTGTAAGTTTCACAAACTTTGCTCAAATTTGTAAAACTTGGGGGGCTTCTGTTTGCACTTAAAATGTGCCATTCGGGCTAAATATGGCAAATATGGCATTTGAAGGATGATGGGACAAAACATTGAATTTGGAAAGATATTTGGCTGCAAGTGGAGACATTCTGACAGAGGAAACATGTGAAAGAAGTCACCTTGCTTCTTTTAAATGTTATTTTATTACAAGTGGTGGAGACATGTGGTGAAAACATGTGGATGCAAGTTGCCATTTTTAAATATTTTTCCACATGCAATCTGGTAGTGGAGTTTCTTTCGGGCAAGTGCAATGTTCTCAACAATGGGCTTTCTCATATCTCTATATAAAGAAGCAGAAGCAGAAGGATTATAGACACTCAAACAACCTGATATTTTGAATAATCGCATCACACTTTTGAGCAACTCTCTCATTAATTTGTTTTGGCAATGTTGTACACTGGTTGCATGACCAACGACATCTTGCATTTTAACAAATAAATTGAATTGAATTGTTAAAATCTATTTTACATAATAAAGACAAATAATTTTTTAACACATGTATACATTTGTATACGCACATATATATACATATATATTATTATTACCTGTGAGGATGTCAACTCTATTAAACCGAGGATAAAGCATGTTATAATCTTGTAAAAAGAATCGATACTGAGGGATTGGCGGAAACATACTTGCCAATTTTTTAAAAATTGTTTTACCGGTGAATACGATATGGATATCATGTGGCACAACTCTGTATTTGACCCATCATTCTACTGGTACGAAAAGCCATAATTTCATAACAGCTGCCAGCTTCTATGTTGGAAGCAACTTTTCATAGTCAAGGTCTGTTGTGCAAGCTTCAACCGCATGTTGCTTTACAATTAACAACGGCAAAAGAGAAGAAAGAAAAAGAAAAAAAATTAGAAATGCAAGCAATACACAAATCACGATACCAATTTCATTCTATATGAGAAAAATGAATATGCATATATTGAATATGAAACATGGATATATAGACTAACCTAAATAGAAAGAGTCAAATTGAAAATTAAGATTAAAAGACTCATCACACACTTTATTCATGTAAATAAACCTAAGGGTTATTATTCAGCATGAAAAAAAAAAAAAAAAAAAAAACATGACAGACCAAAGTGTTATTTGCAGCGTTAATTACCCTTGTTACCAGTCTTAATTAACATAGATAAATAACAACTGCTCACCATTTCATCAAGTAACACAGAGTGCAGAGCTGTGTATGTTTGAACAGTTTCGGGAATTGACGATTGTCATATCCTACAAATTCGGACTCTTATCTTCACTACCTTTATATACAGTTGTAATTTATCAATAGGAGTTTGAGCTATGTTTTCCATTTACCTTGGTCAAACAAAGCATAAATTTTTAAAATTCAGAAATTGTAACCACACAAAGCTTAACCATAAGAAACAAAACGATTATACAATTATGAAATTGCGAACAAAATACTATTTCAGCTAGAGTAAAACAACGGACAGTGTCGGCCCTGATTTCTGTAACAATCGGCTAAAACCCAATTCATCATATGAATCAAGCACACACCCAAGTTTAATATATTATCATAACAAATTATGATTACCACACCAAATCATAAATATATCATTTATTCTTGATCAGCTGGTCAAAAAGAACAAAATTGTGCCCCTAACTGACAAAGAACGTTAAAAAGATCAGGAAATCACCTTAAATGACCTAATAGCTGATTCAGTTCGAGATAGAGCAAGAGGATCCAATATCGGAAAATTGTAGTATAACCATCTTCGTATCTGTACATACATACATACATATATAATGCAGCAGAAAACCCAAGGCAAAAAATAAATTCTCAAAATACAAAAAACAGACGGAAAAAAAGTAAATAAATCCCAGCACATTCAACTTTCACACCATAAAAAGCTGACACACCCCAACCCCAATAACACAAGTACGAGGTCGTGATGTGCTGGCCAACACTCAATTGACTATAAGACCCCATCCGGAGATGACATCACTAGCCAACTCAATGACAAAGCCATAGTAAGATAATTATGATGTGTAAAAATTTGAACCAGAAGATGTTCATTTAAATAATAAAAACCAAAGCTGCTACTTAAGTAGTTGTCATCCTCCCCACTTGGGGACACAAATTATCTCGGGTTTAACCCGTTATTAATCATATCACATCAGAGCAGCTAGAAGTTTCATACAACAGTAAATACAACAAAGTGCAATGTTATGCATAATTAAAAGTATGATCACACAAATATTATTACAATTACAATAAAATTGCAGTAAAGGAGCAATCACCCAAAGACCAGAAGTTGAAAGCCTCACTGCCATGCCCACTCATCCCTACCGGTTTTCTCCTTAATCTCATTATGTCCTGAAGGGGTCGATAAACAAAACATGAGTGGACCAGTTTTATCACAATTATAAAATCATCGTTAAACATAATAAACCCTGTTTTGAAAACATATATAGCGAAAAACTATATAATATAATACTACCATAATAGTAATATCTCATTCATCAACATCAACGAAAAACCATCAAGTTTAAGTTCAGAAATCATACCTTCCATCAATCAAATATGCTAGCATTCACTAACACAACACTACTACAAAAGGGGCTTATAGTGTCAGTTGTGGCGTCGGTTTAATATAGTACAATGGTGGATAAGACAGCAGCGACAATAAGTGAACATGACGTCGCTTTTAAACCCAAGTAAACATTTAATGTCGCTTTTAAACGACGTAAGAAATTAAAACAGTGTCGCTTTTAAGAGACATAAAGTATGCGCGTCGCTTTTAATCCGACGTAAGAATTTAATGTCACTTTAAACCGACGTAAGAGTCTCATTTAGTGTCGCTTTTAAGCGACATAAAGTATGAGTGTCGCTTATAGGCGATACTAACTATTGTTTTTAAATATTTTAAATCCTGCGTCGGTTCTGAACGACATAGATTTTAGTTTTTTAAATATTTTGAAACCTAGTGTCGGTTGTAAGCAACATATTAAACCTCTTTATATTCTCTCCCCCGTGTTTTATTCTTCCTCTCTTGCATTTTACTTATTCGCTCTTCCAATTTACAAATCCTCCCCGTGTTCTCTCTTGCACTTCTTTGTTCTTCCAACTTCTTGTTCACAAAAGTAAGTTTTTTTTGCTTCTATATTTTTATTTTCTCATCGTATATTTAATTTTTGTTTACAATTTATTTTTGCGGGAAATTTATTTGAGCTAGTTGAGTACATAAAGAATTGGTGGACGACGGAATTCTTCCATAATTCAGGTTTCTATGACTAAATTCTTTAATTTTTAAATTGTATAATACACAAGTTTATTTATTTAAAAATTCTAATTTAAGTGCTTAGAAAAATTTCTATTATTTTTGTTAAATTAATAAATATTTAATTGAATTAGTTAATTTTGTCACTTGAATTGTTATGAGAAAATGAAAATGAAAAATATTTATAAGCATTTATGTTAAATTCACAATATTAAATATGACATAAACTTTTAATATTTAGTAATATAAGAATATATTATGTTAATTTAATTTGTTTTGCACTCTAATTGTTATTTTAATTTGTTGTTATTTTAATTTGTTTTTGTTGTTATTTTGATAACTTTTGGTTGTTATTTACTGGAATGGTAATATGAGCATAGTTTTGATAATTTTTAGTTGTTATTTTAATTTGTTTTTACTATAATAGATGTTGAAAATTAAAAGATTGCAATCGTGATAGAGTTCAAGGGTTGAAAGATAGAAAATACACAAATTTATTTATTTAAAAATTCTAATTTAAGTGCTTAGATAAATTTCTACTTTTTTTGTTAAATTAATAAATATTTAGTTGAATTAGTTAATTTTGTCACATGAATTGTTATGAGAAAATGAAAATGAATAATATTTATAAGCATTTATGTTAAATTCACAATATTAAATATAACATAAACTTATAATATTTAGTAATATAAGAATATATTATGTTAATTTAATTTGTTTTGCACTCTAATTGTTATTTTAATTTGTTTTTGTTGTTATTTTGATAACTTTGATAACTTTTGGTTGTTATTTCCTGGAATGGTAATATGAGCATAGTTTTGATAATTTTTAGTTGTTATTTTAATTTGTTTTTACTATAATAGGTGTTGAAAATTAAAAGATTGCAATCGTGATAGAGTTCGAGGGTTGAAAGATAGAAATTGAAAATTCTAATAGTTATGCCTACATGATAGGGATTGAAAGATTGTAGGCATCTTAGTGTCAACATAATATTTTACCCTCGTAAAGTGGTAAAATATGGATAAGAGTTGGTTGACGATACCCCGAAATTTTGAAGCGTATACAGCTGGAATTAATTCGTTTTTGGATCAAGCAGTTGCAAATGGTGTTGGTCCTGATAAGTTCAGATGTCCTTGCAAAAGATGTTATAATCGATATACTTTTGTTAGGAACACTATTGTTGAGCATCTCATATTGTATGATATGGATAAAAATTATAAAAACGCTTGGTGGTGACATTATGGCGAGCAAAATATTGGAGAGCAAAATGTGGCAATTGGAGAAGAAGAGACAGGAGATGAGGTGATTGGCATGCATGATTTTCTTAATGATGTATTTGTCCAACCATTTGCAGAAGAAGGTGATGAGCCGTCTACTGAACCCAACCCCCTATTGGGGAAGGGCGCGCAGGAGAGGTGGCGACTTTTTTTAGGTTTCTTGAAGAGGCAGATCAAGATTTGTGGCCAGGTTGTAAGGAGTTTAAGAAATTAGAAGCAGTTGTAAGACTGTATCAGATCAAGTGTTTAGCGGGAATGCCAGACGAGATCTTTACCACTTTACTGGAGTTAATTAAAAGAATGTTGCCTGAAGGGGATTGTTTGCCTGAATCCTGTTATAAGGCAAAAAAACTTATAAATGACTTGGGTCTGTCATATGTGAAAATTGATGCATGTCCCAATGATTGCATGATTTATTGGAAAGATACTTCAGATTTGACCGTATGCTCGGTTTGTGGTAAATCAAGATACAAAATTACCAACGCAGAAGATAGCTCGAGAAAAAAGATCGCAACTAAGGTTATGTGGTATTTTCCTTTAAAACCACAATTGCAACAATTTTTTATGTCAAAGCATAGGGTTGAACATACGAGGTGGCACGCAACTGAATGCCCTAAGGATGAGTTTATGAGACATCCTTTAGATTCTCCTGCATGGAAGCATTTGGATAATTTATATCCGGATTTTGCGTCAGAAATTCGAAATGTCCGATTAGGGTTGGCCAGTGATGGATTTATTCCTTTTGGGAAAATGAGGAATGACCATAGCACATGGCCGATGGTGATTTCTGTTTACAATTTGCCGCCTTGGATGTGCATGAAACAACCAAATTTGTTGTTGTCTCTGTTAATACGAGGACCGCGCAGTCTTGGTAAAGAGATTGATGTATACATGCGTCCATTAATTGACGAGCTGAATGAGTTGTGGGAGGTGGGCACTCCCACTTATGATGAGTATTCCAACCAAAGGTTTACAATGAAGGCTGCCGTCTTATGGACTATAAGCGATTTTCCGGCTTATGGAATGTTATCAAGATGGAGTACACATGGCTATAAAGCCTGTCCACATTGCATGCATGATAAAGAATCTATTTACTTGCCGGGGAGTCGTAAGATTTGTTATGTGGGGCATCGATGCTTTCTTGAAGATAATCATAGGTTTCGAAAGCAAACAATAGCTTTTAATGGTCGCCAAGAGCATCGTAGTGCACCAAGGCAGTGGACTGGTTTACAATGTCTCGAAGAACTTTCTACATTGAGACTTACTTTTGGAAAACCAAACAAAGATGCTTCAGTTGGGCAACGTAGAAGAAGAACTTCGAGCAGTACAAGTAGTAACAGTCAATGGAAGAAGAAATCTATTTTTTATGAACTACCCTATTGGAGGCATCTGTTGATTAGACACAATCTTGATGTTATGCATATCGAGAAGAATATATGTGATAGTGTGGTGGGAACATTGCTAGATATAGAAAAGTCTAAAGATGGATTGGCTGAATGTGCAGATCTTGAATTCTTGAACATAAGACGTAGTCAACACCCACGTAGAGAAGGAAATAGAACATTTCGACCTCCAGCATTGTTCACGTTGAAAAGAGAAGAAAAAACTGCGTTTTGCAAAGTGTTGTCTACTATTCGGGTCCCCGATGGATATTCATCAAATTTGTCGCGATGTGTGCACGTGAATGAAAAAAAAATACATGGGTTGAAAAGTCACGATTGCCATGTTTTAATGCAGCAATTACTCCCGCTTACAATACGCCCGATTTTGCCTAAAGCTGTTACTATGGTATTATTGGAGTTGAGTGCAATTTTCAGACAGTTGTGTAGTAAAAAGGAGTCTGAGGAAGGATTCAAGCAACTGAATTCAAGAATTGCCTTGACATTATGTCAACTTGAAAAAATATTCCCTCCCGCATTTTTTGATATAATGGTGCACCTCCCAGTTCACTTGGCAGATGAAGCAGCTCTTGTAGGGCCTATTCAATATAGATGGATGTATCCAATTGAACGGTAATGAATAAATTTTTATAATTTTTTTACAATTATAGTCGTAACTTCTATTAATAATTATAATAATTTGTATTTCGTTTTATAATTGTAGGTATTTGAAAACACTGAAGCGTTATGTTCGTAATAAGGGTCGTCCCGAAGGTTCTATTGCTGAAGCATATTTGGTGGATGAGTGTTTGTCCTTCTGTTCCATGTATCTTAGAGACGTTGAGTCTCGTCGTACCCGTAGAGGCCGAAATGAAGATGGTATTGGACGTGGAGTATCTGGTGAGTTATCAATTTTTGACTCGAAAGGATGTTATATGGGTTCAGGAGAAAATGTGGAGCTCGATCTAAATGTTCTTGATCAGTGACATATATACATTCTAAATAATTGTGATGAAGTTAGCCCATTTAGAAGGTAAGAACGTTTAATCATACATTTTAATGTTTTATTAGTTTTTTTTGACTTTGAAAAATTAATTATCTAAATGTGGACATAATTGTGTAGGCAACATGAGGAATTCTTGAAAACAAAACATTGTCGAGAAAGGTTAACTATGAGACAAATTAAGGAGCTAAGCAAGAAAGAATTTTCAGAATGGTTCAAGCATCATGTGAGTTGATATAACAATAACATTATTTATTTATTGTTTTGCATTTTAATTATAACATGTTTATAGTTATTCTGTCAATTTTTATCTACATACTTATTACAGATGAATTCAAGATGTCATGCTAATGACACGTTGATATCTCAAGACTTGCATTGGCTAGCTAATTATCGTAGTAGGGTTGTGAGAATATATAAAAGTCACATTGTTCATGGGTTTAGATTTCGTATAAAATCTGTGGATGATAAGCATAAGAATCAAAATTGTGGTGTCTTTGTACCTGCAAATGTTCCTGAAGCAATTGGGCAAGTGAATTGTTATGGCAGAGTTATGGATATGTTCGAGGTTAAATATTGTGGTCCTACTGAGGCAGGAGATAGAGGTCGAGCTGTGATGTTATTTAAGTGCGAATGGGTTAATAGTGAAAGTCCACGAGGAATGAAGACCGATCAATATGGATTCACTATGGTGAATTTCAATCAATTGGGATTTAAAGAGGATCCTTTCATATTAGCATCACAAGCATTACAAGCATTTTACGTGGAGGACACAATTGAAAAAGATTGGCACGTAGTTGTACGAACCCAACCGAGGGATTTGTTTGACGTATTAGAGGAGAATGATGCAATTGATGATTATGCCATACCTAACTTGGATGATCGAATTCTTGATAATGAAAATTTCCATACAAGGGTTGCGTGGAAGAGACTCCTTTTCTTGAATCATTACCGTTGCCTACCGAGTTCGTTAATCATGCAATTGCCGACGAGGAGCTAACAGATGATGACAGGGTATAAATATATTAACTATTTTATGTATTAATTAGACCATGTTTCAATTCGTGTGTTATGATATTTTCTCATAAAATTATATTTCTGGTTTTTATTAAGTATTATATTAAAGTTAAATTTTATTTATTAAAATATTTTATGAGATAACATAACTGTTTTTTAACTTTGGGTTAAACCTTTTTTTTTCTTTTTTTTAATGATTGTTTACTGTCGTTTTTAACCGACTCCATATGCCATCTGCGTCGGTTTAATTGAAACATTTTGGGCGGGAATTTTCCCGATTTTTTTTCACGGGGAAATGGATAACAACAACTTTTTCAGTTAGTGTCAGAGTTTGCGTCGGTTTTAACCGACGCAACCTCATATTAATTCGACGCAAACATTCATTAAACCGACGTTAGACTGACATGGCAGTATAGCGTCGGTTTAAACCGACGCAAAGTTGTCCACTTCGAGGCCACCTGTTCCACAGTCAACTATGTCAAAGTTTCCGTCGATTTTAAGGGACGCAAATGTGGCCTTAGTACGACGCTGTCAGTCCAACGTCGGTTTTGTCCGACGCAATGTCAGCCTATTGCAACGCCAATCCTTTCAGCAGAAGTGTGTTAGGCCCTTAAGTCAAAAAGTATGGCAGGCCTAGTGTATTTAGGTTGTGTCAGTGATTCTGTCGGTTTAAACCGACGTAAAGTTTACAAATTCCGATGTAATGCATTGATATTTTGACTCTAAGTTTTTGTCCTATATTTAAATGCCCTTCTTTCCCAACACTACCATGCTTCCCTTCCAAAAGAATTTCATTTCTCTCTCGTATCCTCCCTCTCCTTCCCCAATTTCAGCCATTATCTTTCTCCCATTTCAGCCATTTTGCTATGGATAATTCTAGGGAAGATCAATGTTCTAAGGAACTTCATTTGGAAGAGGAGTTCAAATCTGGTTCTAATTTGAATTATTGATAATTTCTGTTTTTGTTTTGTGTTTAAGTTAGTGTTGTGCATTAACTGAAAATTTACATTTGTTTTCTGGTTTCTAATTTTTTTTTTTTTTTTTTTTTTTTTTTTTTGCGTTGATAAGGAACATCCCAACGAAGGCGCGGACCTTCAATTCCTAAATGGACGAAACAGCTTTGTTCGTTTGATGCGTCCGGAAAATGCATTAGTGATAATTCTAGTGCTTTTTCAAAGTATGTTGCAGCGGAGGTTCGAGACCACCGAAATCTCCCATTGAAGAGGGATTGGCGTAAGATAGATGAAGAAGTTAAGGAAGTTTTTTGGAATAGGATAAAGGTATGGATATTTTTATTTTGACTCGAAAATAAAAATATAAGTCATTGATTGTAATAATAATTGATGAGCTTGTTTTTTGTTTTTTTTTTTTTTTATGGATGTAGGGAGATATTTTTTTTGAAGATGAAGATATTGTAAAAAAGCCTATTATCCGTCATATGACACTGAAGTGTGCGGAGCATGCGCATAAGGAGTATAGAAATAAGTTAAAAATAGAGTATTATACTGAAAGAGCAGTGGAGGAGCGCAACCAACCTCCTGCTAATGTGGATCATGCACAATGGTTGGAGTTGGTGGGATATTGGAATAGAGAAAAAACAAGGGTAATAGGTATATGATTTATTTCATTATAACTTTAAATTTGTCTAGTAATTTCCTTTTTTTTTACAGGAGGTTGTGGAAAAAAATAAAATTAATAGGCAATTTAAGACAATGAACCATACTACTGGTACAAAATCTTTTGCCAGAGTGAGGCAAGAGTTTGTAAGTATTGTACATTTTGAAAGGTTATTGGTTTTAAATAATTTATAGTTAATTTTATTTTTAATATGAGGTTAAAGTTGTTTATGTGAAATTTTAATTTTGGTAAAGCGGAAGAAGCATGGGAAAGAGGCAGATCCAGTAACATTTTTTCATGAATGTCATACACGAAAAGATAAAAGCTGGATTGATGAAACATAGGAACGTACAAGGGTAATTTATTTTTTCATGTTTGTTTATCATTGTTATTAATTTTTATTATCTATGGCTTATTTTTTTTATTTTCGATTGTTTGAATTTTTATTTTTAAAAATTGTAATGCAAGGCAACAGTGGACAATAATTTGCAAACTTTGATTGAGGCGGGCCAAGAGGATAATGAAGAACTTAGGACCCGAGTTTATGTTGATACAATGGGTCCTGAGAATCATAATAGAGTCAGAGGATATGGTCATGGGGTGACTTCTGATATGGTGTCCTATGCATCTTCTTCATCTTCTACATCAAATTCCTGCAGGAGGTCATGTAAGAGTGCAATGGCAGTGCTATTGACTCAAAAAAATGAGTTGAGAATGAGGGACGAAAATAATAATAAACGGATAGCGGACCTAGAGAACAAGCAGGAACAATTGTTTGCGTTGTTTTTGCAAAGATTTCAGCCCCAACCACCGCCTAGCCCGGGAACCCAACAGTTAGGCCAGGGTCAGCCTTCTCATCCTCAACCATCGGGCCAAAGTTAGCCTCCTCCTCCTCAACAGTAGGGGCAAAGTTAGCCTCCCCCTACATATCCGTATGCTGGTCTTAATCAGCAACCTCCATATCCTATGTATCTGATGCCCACGCAGCCCATGGCATACATGCAGCAGCTGCCCATGCCATATATGCAGCAGCCTCCCATGCCATACATGTTGCAGCCGCCTTATCAAGTGCCAGTATATCGACCTGAGATGGCCTCTTTTGGTGGATTTTGTCCTGAAGTTCCCGCATGGGGGTTTTCTGGAATGCTTGCGGGTGTTGGATTTGATGTGGACTTGACAAGGATTTTTGGATCAGATGGAAGATCTCAGGGAGGAGAAGAATCTGGGCCACATTCAAGCGCAGATTCGGTTGAATTGTTTATTTGGTTTGCTTTCTTGTCGGATAAATATGACACTTTTATTGTTCTATGTTTTTGTTTTTGTATGTTATGTTTGTAATGTTGGATTTAGTGTTTGTTATGGCGGATGAGTTTTTGTATATTGTGGGGGATATTTCATATGAAGTCCTTGTATATTTTGGCCCTACTAGTAAAGTTTGTTTTGGCAATTATTTATAAGTTTATTATTTTGGTTATATAATTTTCTTTAGTTACAACTAGGTGAAAACGCATACGAATGAAGAGACAGATTTATGTATTCAGCACTATTAATAAACGTGGTGTCGGTTAAGACCGTCACTAGTTTGCGTAATATATTTATTAATTGTTTTCTAACGTCGGTTTAAGTGTATATTTTTTTATTTAATTGTTAGATGACGTCGGTTCAAACAGACGTAAGCAAAATATATTTTTTTATTTAATTGTGAGCTGATGTCGTTTTAAACCGACGTAATGTGCATATTTTATTTTTTAATGTTGAAGTGTACGTCGCTTTAAAGCGACGTTATAGGTTGTGTCGCTTTAAACCGACACTACGTAGTGGCGGATTAAGCGATCAATCCGACGTTGAAGCCCTTTTGCGACGCAAGCAATAGTGTCGCTTTTCTAATCCGACATTGCATTGTTGTATATCGAATTTTTGCCAAATTTCCGACAGAAAATGGATTTCTTGTCGGTTTTCTCTTCGCCGGTGATAGGCTGTATTGTAGTAGTGCAAGTATAGCAAGCAGGAAATATACTAGCATCAACTAGTTAATCATGATACCAGTAATACTCATCAACCTAGCCTCCACTAGGACAAATATAACTTGCAAATAAATTTACGACCGAAGATAGCTATACAAGTCATCACATCAGATGTAAGGTCGTATAGAAATGTGGTATAAAAACATGGTATGAATAACATTACTCTATATTCTAACAGAAGATTCATGCAAGAAGACAAAACGAAGAAAAAGGGCTTGAAAAAACAGATCCCATAACTATATACCTGAAGCACAGGCAAACTTCAAAACAACGACACAACAGGCTGTAAAAATGAGGGTTTTCTAAAAACAAAAAGTAGAACCAAATTACATGCCTATAGAGGCTAGCGAATCACATTTAACACCACCAAGGCATAACAAGAAACACAAAGTAACAAAAATTATTCGTTCCTCTATATCTTCGTTAAAATATCATCATAAACTATGTCCAGTTAGTCATTTTGGATGTAGCCTCCAAATTTGTTGTCAACATGGCATCTTTTGCATTGGAAAGTTACCATGTTTCCTTGATAGTCGACATGTATTTCCAAATGTTTCAAGAAATTGACTGAGTTGCAAAAGAAGTTGAGCACTTGCAAGTTAAAATTCTTAAAATTCGATATACCACTGTAATTATCCATAATTTCTGTAATAATCAGTCAAAACCCAATCTGTAACACCAGTTAAGAACACACTCAAACTTAATACACTGTTGTGACATGCTGTGACTATCAGCATATGCATACAGATATGCACACCCGACATGGGAGAAAAGTAAAAAGCAACAAGCAAAAAACACACTCTGAAATTACAGGAAAACAAATACATAAAATTATATGAATTACAACACAGCTAACTCGACAGCAAAGAAAAAGCCAAATTTAAAGAAAAGATTCATCTAAGAACCCTAAATGCAGAAAAATAACCTAAAAAAAGGAGAACCACAAACCATATAGCCGAAGTAGAATCACACTGAAAACAACAGCACAACAGGCTGGAAAAATGACAATGTCATTTCCCGAAAATAAAAAGGCAAGCAAATCATATACCCATAAATACCATTTAATTATATCTAGTATTTTCAAACGTTTAAACAAATTGTCTAAGCTGCGAAAGAACTTCAGTGCCTGCAAGTTAAAATTCTTAAAATTTGATATATGACCGCAATTGTTTCTAATTTTTACAATAATCAGTCAAAACCAAATTGGGTACATCAATTAAAAATACACCAAATCTTAATACACTGTTGTAACATGTTGTAACCATCGGGGCATGTATATAGCGCACACATTTGACATGGGAAAAAACCAAGAAAAAATAGCAAAAAACACACTTTGAAAATACAGGAAAATAAATGTATAAAAGCAAATGAGTTCCAACACACCCAACCACCACAGCAAGAAAAAAAAAACCAAATTTAATAAAAAGGTTCATCTAAGAACAAAAATTGTGGAAAAATAAGCCGTAAAAAGGAGAACCCCAAACTATATACCTAGGGGTGGGCATAAAAACCGCCAAACCGAAAAACAAAATCGAACCGTGACAAAAAAATAGAAAACATAAAAAACCACGTTGACCAAAAAAGTCAAAACCGAACTGAACGATTCTGGTTCTGATTTGGAAATATTAAGAACCGGAGGAACCGGACTGAACCACTTTTGATATAAATTATTATTTTAATATAAATAAGATATTTTTCCAAGAAGGCCATGTTCATAAGCCCAATATTTTTCTTAACTTCTCTCCCCCTCCTTTGTTGTTTTATCACTTTTCTACCCTTACATTATTTTTCTCAATTCTTTTCCAGTACATTATGCATTATATACACTTTAGTTTGAGTTTAATATCTACACTTTGGTCTTGATATGAGCTTTTCTATCTTTTGATTTATATTTATATGCACACTTTCTATCTTCCGGTCACAAATCTTGTAGATCTAGTAGTGGAAGCCCAAATTTACTTGAATTTGGGTTGAAATATGTGTTTGGTATTAGAAGTACAAAATTAGGAGAAAAAAATATATATATATATATATATTTTGTTAGAACCGTAAACCGGCATGAGCCGAACTAGAACCGTCATGAACCGAACCGTACGATTTTATTAATAAATTTAAGCCAAACCGCACCAAACTGAACTGTTGAAATTTTCTAGTTCAGGTTCCATTTTGAGGGTAGAACTAGGCCGAACCGGACCGTGCCCACCCTAATATACCTGAAACATAACCACACTGGAACAACAACACGGCAGCGTGGAAAAACCAACAGCGTCATTTCCTGAAAATAAATAGGCAACCAAATCATATAGCCAAATCATATCCAGCACTACGAAACCAGCACAGAAAACAAAAGTTACTAAAAACTATTGTCCCTGCATATACCTGGCAAGATACCGCAATAAATCACAAAAAATAAAATAAAATAAAGAGGTCCACAACACACTAATAAGAGCAACTCCAGCGTTGCAAAGGCCCCCTAGAGCTATTCACTATTGAATCCACCTAGTGAATAGTAACTGTCTTTTGCATCTTCACCCCTAAACTGAATAACTCTAGTAATAGGCAATAAAATATTAGTATTTTTTTTATAAAATAATATAAAATAATTTTATTTGTAATTTCAGATAAGATTTTTAATCGTTCTCGTTGCGCCACATGTCATTATCCGAAAAGATAATTATTGGTGATAGATTTCGACAAGATTTTTATCCAATGCCGTCGTGCCACGTGTCGTTACCTTTTCAGAATCCTTGAGGATAGATTTCCGATAAGATTTTTAACCAATCATGTTACGCCACGTGTCACAATCTGTTTACAATCTTTGAGGATATATTTTGATCAGATTTTGGTATGCCACGTGGCATTATCTAGAACCTAATCCTTTCTGAATCCTCCATATAACCCATCATTCATCCTAAGAAATCACACACCAAAATCAAAATATATATCATTATTCATAGTTTATGCTTCATTCTTCACCAAAATCAAAATCTTTATCATTATTCATAGTTTCTGCTTCCTTCTTACAATGTCTTCTTCTTTAAGGATGATGTGGGAAATTGATTAGCAAGAGGAAGAATTGTTTAAGCAAGGGGAAGAAATGTTCAATCTCCAGGTGGCCCAAAATGAGATGGAAGAGGATGAGAATGAGAAGCGTAGAAGGAGAGATGATGAAGCAAGAATGGCAAGAGCCTCATATTTCCGTCGAGTCATCTAAGTTGTGGCTTAGATCTTCAGGCCTATCCATTCTGCAGACATTGATAGAAGCAGGCAATGACGAGGTAAGGATCTATTGGATGATTATTTTGTTCGTTACAGTGCATTCCCTGATACGTGCTTCAGACGTTGTTTTATAATGGAATGACATTTGTTCAACAAAACCATGATTGTTGTTTGCAACCATGATTCTTACTCTATGCAAAAGAATGATGCTTTTGGTGTTATGGGTCTCCTTTCTAAGCAAAAAATTACTGCTGCCTTGTGGATGCTTGCATATGGAGCATCTGCAAACCAAGTGGATGAGATAGCGAGGATGGGGAAATCAACCATTCTTGAGGCCCTGATGAGGTTTTGCTTTGCAATCGAATCTATCTACACCATAGAGTACCTCAGGACACCTACTTAGATGGACTTGCAAAGGCTTCTGAAGAATTCTGAAGAAGGGCGAGATGCGAGGTTTTCCTGGGATGATTGGAAGCATCGATTGTATGCAATGGACCTAGAAAAACTTTTCAAGTGCATGGCAATGTGCTTATGGGGACAAAAAAATGAGCAAAAAGTATCATTTTGGAGGCGGTGGCATCATTTGATACATGAATTTGGCACGCCTTTTTCAGGGTTCTAGGAGCTCAAAATAACCTTAATGTCGTTGCCCAATCCCCAGTGTTCAACGATGTCTTGCAAGGAAAAGCACCAAGAGTCACGTATTGGGTCAACGGACATAAGTACCACGGGCCATACTACCTAGCAGACGACATTTACCCAAGGTCGTCATCGTTTGTCAAAACAATGCCACATCCGTGAAGTGCAAAAGAAAAACACTTTGCAAGCTGTCAGGAGAGGTGCAGGAAGGATGTGAAGCGTTGTTTTGATATCCTCCAAGCTCGTTGGGCGACTGTTAGGGGTGCTGCCAGAATGTTTGATTTAGAGACGCTTCGATCCATTATGATGACATGCATCATTCTTCACAACATGATTGTGGAAAATGAGTACAATTATGATGCCATTGATGAATATGAGCAAGACACGATGAACAATTCCAGAACACAAATATATTGTGCTCATGACGCCATTGAAGAACCTGTGCAACACGAGCCATTAGAAATGGATGGAAGTTATAGTGAAAGGCTCATTCAACGATATACTACACTTCAGGACCCATATATGCACAATGCCCGGCAAATTGACTTGATAGAGGACCAGTGGGAATTGAAACAAGCTCAAGATACTTAAGTTCATTTAGTGTGTTTATTTTTATTTGGTGTGTTTATTTAATTTTTATTTGGTGCGTTTTTTAAGTTTATTTAGTGAGTTTTTTTTATTATTTGGTATGTTTATGTAATTTATTTTGGTGTGTTTTTTAAGTTCATTTAGTGTGTTTTTTATTATTTGGTATGTTTATCTAATTTTATTTGGTGTGTTTATGTCCTTTGAATAAAGATTGTCTTAGTTTAAATAAATTACCAAATTAAATAAATGTACTCTTAGTTTAAATAAAGTACTAAATTCAATAAATTGGAAACAACATAAGGTACTCTATTCAATAAGTAAGAAATTACAACTCAAAGTGATTGGAAAATTATGGGCTTAGATTACAAACAAAGTGATTGGAAAATTATGGGCTCGTGAATGGAAAATTATCACCTAACCAATTTGTGGTGCTAGGATCATCTTCTCTTGTCGTGCTAGGACCATCTCCTCTTGCTCTCGCTTCTCTTGCACGCCTCCTTTGCATTACTTCTGCTTTCTCCAAATTCTAAAACTATTTAGAATTCAGAGACTTCCTTTCTAAAGGCTCATTCATAATGTCACGACCTCGTTAAGCCCTTCTTTCTTATCTAATATCTTCCCTTTCTTGCCTAGGTAGCTCTCTTTCTCTCTCATTAGCTTGAAATAATTTCTCAACAACTCCAGCTTTTGCCTCCTCTCTAGCCTTATTAGCCTCAAATTTAGCCATTTTCCTTTCCAAAGTCAATTCACCTTGGCAAGCAAGTTCTTCCATATATTTTGCATAATCATTCTTGGAAGCACTGTTGGAGATATGCCCTAAAAGTCAATCTTTGGAAGAAACTTTTCAGGACAATGTCTGTATGTATAGATAAATCTAATACAGTAAAAGGCAAAGTCACTTATTAGGACTATCCCAATGAACGATATACGTCCAAAATGAGTGAGTCCATGGACAATGGATTGATGGAAGCAGTAATCTAAAGATGTTAGGCATTCCTATACGACTCAATTGAATCATATAACTTGTTATAATCACATTAGGGGTTTGACATTAATCTCATTAGGGTTTTTTTGCTGTGGACTTCAACAAGAGAAAACACAAGTCTCTCTCTCTCCTCACAAATATAGCCGGCCACCAATAGGGAGAAATAGCTAATCATCTCTTCTCCTTTTTGGTTATTCCAACATTCATCTCACTACACTAGTGGGTGTGTGTGAAATCCCGTTCCCAGATTTCACTATTTAAATTACGTATTGTCGTATTTTTAATTTCAAGATTTTTTTTAAGAATTATTTTTATAGTTGGCAACTATGCAAAAAAAAAAAAAAAAAAGAAACAAGAAAAAAGAAAAGGAAGGAAAGCTGCGGGTGAGCAGAGGGAAGAAGGGAGGGGGAGTTTCAGGAGAGGAAGGGGGTTTCCTCAATCAGGGAGAGAGAGAGAGAAGAGAGTGAGCCAATCAGAGGGGAGACAGGGAAGGAAAGGAGAGAGAGAGTGAAGCAGACAACCCGGATCGTTCTCGACCCGTGTCCCAGTTCGACCCGACCCGGCGGGATTATAAGGAATCCAGTGCATTTTACGGCCAAATTCCGGCGAATAACGTCGGAAAACCACCTGGAAAATGTTCCACGACCCTTCCTCTTGCTATTACATCCCAAAAATGTAGGGATTTGGGCTTTAAATTAGTAGAAACCGCATAGAGGGGTACGGTCCGGGTGTGTTCAATCCAACTAAATCCGAAGCAAATTACCTCCATATCCACCACCCTTAGACTCCCCTTGAGGTCTGGAGCAAAGCCCAAGCAATGGTAGGCGCGGCGGAGCGTCGGATGTGACGTATTGAGGACACCCATTTTGAGGGTTCCGGCGGGTTCGAGGAAAATTGGAGCCTTTCCCGGCCAAATTGGACTTGGCCACAGGTATAAAGTTTGTTCTAAACGTTGAGATCTACATTTCTGTAATTTTTGGTAATTTTTAAAAATAGTTGATTTTTCCGGCAAGTCGGGACGGCCGACCGCCACCCGCGGCGATGCGTGCGGTGGCGATCTGGCTAGTGGGTCGACGATGTCCTTTTAAGTTCAATTAGATGCCTTGATTTCATAATTGATATCCATATGACGTAATTTGATTGTTTGGACTCAGTTTCATTGCAAAACCTTACTTGGTTAAAATTGAATCGACGATCCGACCGTTGGATCATCACCAAATTTTAATGCATGATAGAACATAATATTTGAGGATCATAGAAATTTACAGATTGGGAATCCGACGTACGGATCTTCCCTAATTGGATTTCTAAGTTTGTAAAAATTAAATGCCTACCACCAATTGAATTTTGAAATTGGCGGAGATCCGACCGTCGGATCGTGGTGAGATTTTAGTGTCTTTTTATTTGAGCATAATGTGGACTTTGAGAAGCTACGGATCCAAAATTCAATGTACGGATCTTCCAAATTGAATTACGAAGTGTTATGGACCTTACAGTTGATCGAGAGTTAACTTTTGGTCAACATGTCTCGAAACGTTCTAAATACTAAAACGAGTACTATGGGAGACTAATTGAAGTCTAGTGGGCCTAAATTGGTTAGAGAGTGACTTGAATATATGTAGTGTGGTTATTACCTTAATTTCTTATGTTAATATCTTATGTGAATATGTCTTGGTCTTATAAACGGGATTGGTATTGAAAGGTGATGTTATAGATTAGCCATATACTTGTGTTCATTAAACTTGATTTGGCTTATGTATTGATGATGATTGTGTTATATATATGTTTAACTATCTTTTTCGTAATGTGAAAGATAAGTGAGATATATGTTACAACATGTTATGTGATTTGTTGACTTTAATGTTTAGAAGCCGTTCTGGAGAAGGTTGTGTATGGTAGGTGTTTATCATTTAATTCATTTCAAAAGATAGCATACTTATATTTGACTTTTCCATGTTACATGTTATCTAAAATTTTACTCGTTCAAAGGAATGGGTCACAAGATTTTGGTAGTTAAGAGGAATCGGCAAAACGTATATTGGATGTGTATTGATCTTGTTGTAAAGTGCTTGTTGAATTGTTTGATGAACTGTGATTTTTATATATATATAGCCGTTGTACATTAGGTTTGTTGGCCTTCTATGATTCCGTTGAGTGATGTTCCGGAATCGTATTCACTCGGGTTCCGTTGAAAGATGGTCCGGAATCCCCCTTACTCAGTGATTCCGTTGAGTGATGGTCCAGAATCGTATCCACTCGGATTCCGTTGAGAGATGGTCTGGTATCCCTCCTACTTTGTGATTCCGTTGAGTGATGGTCCGGGATCGTATCTATCTTGGGTTATATTGAGTTTGGATTGAAATAGCTTCCGAGATGTAGGCTTCAGCTGAACTATGACACTTTAGCCGAACATTCCGATGAATGGTATGTGTTATTGATGATATGGTGATTGGCATTATTGATTGATGTGATAATTGGATGATGTTGGAATACATACGTGGGGATGAATGATGTTATGAATAGAGATTCTTATTGTGCTTTGTTAAATGTTCCTTGAGGTGCTACATAATTGAATTGTGGTATTATGCTGAGACCTAGTCGTCTATATGATGAATGTTCTAGTGTAGCAAAAAGTTGAACTACGAATGGCTTGATCCCTTTTGAGGGTACGTAGGTAGTCTAACGATGAGGTTAGATGTAGCCATAAAGTATAAGAAAAAAAAAATCTATTTGATTTGATTCACGAGTTATGATTTGTCATATCCCGGAGATGGGGTATGATGAGATACGGGAAATTGGTGATGTCACGTGTCGATCTTGGACGTATGTCGGGATCGGGGCGTGACAGTGTGGATCTTTAGAGGTCTTCTATTTTGGAGACTAGAGGAGAATCAAAGGAGCTCCAAATCCATCAAGGTGGAGGAAACAAGGAGGGAGCCTAGACTCAAGGAGTTCCAAGAACAAAGGGCTTGGAGATGGTCCATCCTTGGTCTAAAGTCTAGATCAAGAGGTATAAAACTCAACCTTCACTTTGTTCTTGGATATTTTGTTAGATGTATCAAATATGAACCTGTGCTTCTTGAAGGGGATTTGCATGACTATAGCTTTGATAATATGTGATAATATGCTTCCGTTACTAATGTATATAAATTTAGAATTGTATATGCATGCTAGTCACTATAAATCTCACATAAATCTCATTATTTCCCTTCAAGCACTCCCTTTTCTCTTTGAAGCCTTCTTACCTTGAGGCCTAATTGGATAACAGGTCGACCCCAACGCTTGTTCAGGGGAGGGCATTTCTGACACTTTTTCTGTGTCATCTTCATGAAAATGCGAGGCATGATCGGGCGTAGAGTGTAGAAGGGTGCTGTTCATGACAACTTCTAGACCGACAGGCACATCTCTGAATTTAGGACAATCTTTGACAATATTCCAACTGTGAAATCTCGTTCCTGGATTTCACTATTATAATCTACGTATTTGTATTATTGAGATTTTATATTATTTCTTGAGAATTTATTTTAATTTGTTTGAATTTAGATTTTAATTAAACTAATTACGAAGTTTGAAGTTTGGAAATTAATTTTTTTAAAATTCGTAGACCTTTCGAGGTCACAGTTTATATTTTCGATACGGACATTTGAAGTTGTTTTGCTAAACTATAGATTTTAAATCAATTAAACTTCCACAAGGAAGAGCCTAATCAGATTTAAGCAAAAAAAAAGGGGGGGACGCACTCTCTCACCTCTCTCGGACTCTCCCACTCGTTTGGGGAACTCTCCAGAACTTTCTTACTCCATCCTTCTATTCCCTTCCTCATACAACATAGAGAAGGCCGACAAGGAGTGGAAGCCGCGTTAGCCGGCAAACCCAAATCACCAAACTATCATCACTGAAATTCCCATTTCGTCATGAACTCCTCTCTTGTCCCTATTTTTGAAAAATGAAATTGAGATAACGAATCAAGAAGCTCCAACGAGGCCCGACTTTTTCGACGAGTTTCTACCATTTTCCGGCGAAGCATGTGTGTTTTGGTTGAGGAACGGAGAACAGGATGTCCAAACGTTGCAAATAGAAGCAACATCCTTATCGGCTCAATTGACTCTCGTGCAGCGAGATACAAGTGGGCAAACTGGAACAATGACTGAAGCAGTGCTTGCAAACAATGGAACAACGAGTTCACTTGCAAGATGGTGAGCACATTCTCCTTTCATCTCCTTATCTTTGGAATCTGTCTTATTCTTTCTTTATTAATGTATAGAAACAAGAAAAGGTACATACTTTAATTTTATTGAATTATTTCTAGTCTTTGGATAAAAAGGAAGAATTAAGCATGATATACAGATATAGTCACGCAAAGACATTGAAATAGAAGTTAAATATGATTCCTTGATAGTTTGGAGGTGCCTTGAAATTGTAAATTAGATTAAACGAGTATGGGTTCTAAATTACAAGAAACTTCATTTTGCAAAGAGAAACTATGTTTCATGTAGCCTACTTTGGCTCTTGATTTCCATGTCCTTGTGAGTTCCTTTTGATCTAATATTATGTGTTTTGAAAATAAACATGTCCGTGATCAAAACCCATCTGATTTCACTTAATACTGTTGAGTTTTGATAAATCAAAATCATTTCCATAGTTGAGTCACAGGGCTGCCAGGCAGCAGCAAGTTCTGTATTTCCAGTTTTGGAACTCCATTTTATAGTTGGCATAACTTACAATTTAGAGTTCTTTTCTCTACCTATATTATATGATTTCAAAGTACCCAAAACAAGCCCCCAAAAAACCATTTAAGTTTGAACCATTTGGTTCAGGTTTGAGCGTTCAAAGTGAGCTTAAACTTGGTTGATCGAAGCAGTTTTAATGCAACTTTTGTGGAGAAAAGGAGTATTATTTTTACATTACTCAATTCTTCTCCGAGTTTATCCTTTAAAGTACTTTTTCTTTGTACTAGCATCGTTATTTGAAGAATATATATGGTACTAAAATAATGTCTATGTTACATGTTAAAAAAAAAGTATATGTGATATTACTTTGGCAGCTAGTTTATTTATTTCAAATGGAAGAAAGGATCAAGGAATCAACTTCTTCACTTGTGATCAACCTGTAGCTTGTAATGACCGATTATAGGTTGTTATATACAGAATTAATATGGTTTATGGTTCAGAAAAGTAGAAAGCATGAATTAGAGCGAAACTTGATGGCTCTTTCTATTTTGGTTCATTGCTTTATAAATACAACATGATAGGTGATTAGTATAATAGGTATTTACAGTAAGGATGTATAGAGGTCAATATACAAAGGGATGTATAAGGCATCTGTTTATCAAGTAATTAATTTCAAAAGATTGCATACTTTTATTTGACTTTTACATGTTACATGTTTTCTAAATTTGTACTCGTTCAAATGTCTGGGTGACTAGATATTGGTAGTTAAGAGGAATCGACATAAAGGGTATTTGAAATTGTGATTCATAATGAACTGACGTAGGATATAGTACTTGATTCGACATTCTTTTGTTGTGGAATGGATAGTGTGTATGCTAGCAATTATAATTTATTTATGTTGATGTATGTGGTGTGAAGATGTGATTGCTCCAGGTAACAGTGGTACTTGGATGGTCCTGCTTGATTAATCCATATTGGGGGACCATACTATATATGGATCGCGCTTGGTTAATCCGCGTTGAGCGATCCTTATGGCCATTTATACTTAGGGGTTTTCATGCTTGGTTAATCCGCGTTGGGTGATCACTGCCTAACAGTTCGATAGGTGTGATTCTGCTTGGTTAATCCGCATTGGGAGGGGGGGTCACAAGTGATCATGCTTGTTAATCCACATTGGGGGAACATACCATATATGGATCACGCTTGGTTAATCCGCGTTGGGCGATCCTTATGGCCATGTATGCTTAGGAGTGATCATGCTTGGTTAATCCGCATTGGGCGATCCTTCATAGTTGTTAGAGTTCCTTGGTTAAATTCGTGAAATGATATGTTACTGCATTCATTGATTAACATAATTAAATGCTAAGATCATGTATCTTTGATTCATGAATTAATTAATTGACGTGATTGTGGAATGGCTTTGGGTATGATTGAGGTTATTATGATTAGATTAGTCGATTAATGTGACTTCAGAATAACACTGTGCTTCGTTGGTTCTTTGATATGTTACATACTATGATTTGCTGTATTATGTGAAATAGAGTGATTTATATGATGGATGAATTGGAAAGCATCTGTGTGAGAATGGCTTACCTGCGTGCACGAAAGATGATAATTGTTGTTTGGCGTAAGGTTGATGTGTAGTATGGTGCATTATGATTTTTTGTTAGAAGTATTTTACGAAAAGATTATAGTTTGACGAATGGTGAACTACGAATGGCTTGATCCCTTTTAGGGTACGTAGGCAGTCTAACGAGGAGGTTAGATGCAGCCATAAAGTATAAGAAAAATTATCATGCAATTCGAATCTTGAGTTGTGCATTGTCCATATCCCGGAGGCGGGGTATTTGAGTTATACGGGTATTTGGTAATGTCACGCCTCGATCTTGGACGCATTGGGGGGTAACAAGTGGTCCTGCTTGGTTAATCCGCATTGGGGGACCATACTATATATGGATCGCGCTTGGTTAATCCGCGTTGGGCGATCCTTATGGCCATGTATGCTTAGGAGTGATCATGCTTGGTTAATCCGCATTGGGTGATCACTTCCTAACAGCTGTAGTAGTGACTCTGCTTGGTTAATCCGCATTGGGGGTCACTGCCTACTTGGTTATTTTCTCAGGGGTGACTCTGCTTGGTTAATTCGCTTTGGGGGGGGGGAGGCACTTCTTGTTTGGTTATTTAAGTAGGCTTCGGCTGAACTGTGTCCCTCTAGCCCTAGTTTTTAATGTATGTATGAATGATGGTTTTTGAGAATCTTGGTGGTTTGAATGGGAAAAAGTCGTTGGATGTCTGGGTGACTCCTTCAGAGTTGTTAGAGTTCCTTGGTTAAATTTGTGAAATGATAAGTTACTGCATTCATTGATTAACATAATTAAATGCTAAGATCATGTATCTTTGATTCATGAATTAATTAATTGACGTGATTGTGGAATGGCGTTGGGTATGATTGAGGTTATTATGATTAGAGTAGTTGATTAATGTGACTTGAGAATAATACTGTGCTTCGTTGGTTCTTTGATATGTTACATACTATGATTTGCAGTATTATGTGAAATAGAGTGATTTATATGATGGATGAATTGGAAAGCATCTGTGTGAGAATGGCTTACCTGCGTGCACGAAAGATGATAATTGTTGTTTGGCGTAAGGTTGATGCGTAGTATGGTGCTTTATGATTTTCTGTTAGAAGTATTTTACGAAAAGATTAGAATTTGACGAATGGTGAACTACGAATGGCTTGATCCTTTTTGAGGGTACATAGGCAGTCTAATGAGGAGGTTAAATGCAACCATAAAGTATAAGAAAAATTATCACGCAATTCGAATCTTGAGTTGTGCATTGTCCATATCCCGGAGGCGGGGTATGTGAGTTATACGGGTATTTGGTAATGTCATGTGACACGAGGTGGAGATGATGTAACACTAACATCAAGGGGACGTCAGCCACATTTCTGTTTTTTTTTTTTTTTTTTTTTTTTTTTTGTTGCGTCAAGCGCGCTTAGGGGCGCTTCTCTGACATTTTCAGATGTGGGGCCCGCGATGCAGATTCTGAAAGGTTACCGTTGGCTAGGACACACGGCATCTTTGTGTCCATTGGATTTCAACGGTTACTTTTTGTGGACCGTTGGATTTCCAACAGTAAAAAAAAAATTCAAACTTTCTTTAATTTCAGCCGTTAGATTTGAGATCAACGGTCCACATTATTCGTCTTTATAAATTAAAAAAAAAAACGTAAAAAAATCTGAAATTTTACCGTTTGTCACGTGGCACAATCTAGAGGGTTGGATTTCAATTTTTTTTTTTAATCCAACGGCAGAAATTAACAATATATTATTTATTTGTTTGTACTATACCCAAATTTACATTAGCTACTTTGATTATAATTATTTCTTCTCATGCATTGTGTAGACACTACAAGCACAAGCTTGGTATAATTCCAAAACCAAAAGCAAAAGTAAATCATTCAACCGGTGGAAATGTTGGAGTGAAATCCAGGAATGAATCACTCCTCGGGCTCTCAGGCCAGCGATTTGTGCCAGGCCTATAGCTCGGTCCCCCTCCGGTACTGAAGCCCGCCGTTAGGTCCACGGTCCATCGGGCTAAAGGCCCCACTGGACTTGCTCTAAGCAAAACCATTTGTTTACACTGACTGGGCCCCATCTAATTTTTAGCAGTCACAAAAGCCAAATCAAAATACATGCACTTAGAGATTACGCATTTTTTAAACAACAATGATCAGCATGCATAATTAAAAAAAAATAAAAATATGGATCTCTAACATCAGGCACACTTATACAAATTACAATCAACCAACATTAACACGGACACATTAAAAAAACACAACATCATAAAAAATCATAATTAACAGTGAACAACAACCAAACCACTCATCTGGTTTGATCAAAGTTTTGATGTTTACTATGCCAAAAAAAAAAAAAAAAAAAAAAAAAAAAAATCAGAATCAAACCACACACTGACACTCAGAATCCCAACACAGAACAAAGCCCCAGTATTTTATACAAAAAAGCCAGAGGAAACAATTAACTGTAAACCCTCAAAATCACCTAAATCCAAATTTAAACAAAAGACATAACTCTAAACACAAAAGTGGCAAAATTCGATACCCAAAAAAAAACACACAACTAACCACAAAACAGGAAGACTTGGGATGCGAAGAAGCCAGCGTGCGAAGCGCAGGAGCAAAAATGAGAAGACGAAGATAGAAAACTGAAAACGAAAGAGAAAATCACAAAAACAAAAGGAAAAAGTGAATAAAGAAAGCGATGAAAACGAAAGAAAAAGGGAAAAGCCCTCTCAACAGAAACCTAGCCGATGATCAACACGTGGAAGACAGGGTCGAAAAAGTAGAGCCACACCAAAAAAAAAAAAACAACAACCAGAGGCAGAGCAATGGGAGACGCAAGGGGCACGAAGGACAAAACGGCCATTTCATTGGTGAAACAGGGGAAAAATTGGGGGCATTTACTTCCGCGTGAACAGTGCACTTTTGCTTGGGTTTTAATATATTTATAATATAATTTTTCACTTTAAAAGGCTTTCAACAACAGCAACCGATGGCTGGTCCTTGTGCTCTGCACATGGCACCTCGAGCTGGAGAAAGGCCACCGAACAGGGGCGGATCTATTAAGGGACATGGGTGGTCCTGGGACCACCCAAAAACCTGAATAAGTAGCTGTGAAGACCTCTGAGGACCACCCAAGTCTGGGTATGTGGTGGAGGAGGAGCAGTTGCCGTTGCATTGTTCAGTCATCCTGCAAACCAAAAGAAGAAGACGAACGAAACGGTGTGTTTTGGATAAGTGAGATGAACAAGAGGGCTACTTTTTCTTTAAATGAAACGGTGTGTTTTGGCCATGTCGTTTAAATAAAAAGGTGTGCTTTGATACACGGTTTGAAAACACGTGTTCGACTTTCACAAGTGTTTATGTCTGAGTCATTTAAATGAAGGCACGCCTCGAATTTTTTTATTAAATATATAGAAGTGTTTGACTTTCAAATTCTGTCTGCTATCTTTTTCTCCACCACCATTTAATTCCCTTTTTTCTAAATTTAGGGAAGTTTTATTATTATTTTTTTAAGGAAAATTAATGAAAAGAGCTTGAAAAATTTTAGTTTTAATAAAAAACCATGTTATAAGTTTTGTTTAATAAAAAACCATGTTATAAGTTTTAGTTTTAATAAAAAAACATGTTATAAGTTTTAGTTTTAATAAAAAACCATGTTATAAGTTTTGTTTAATAAAAAACCATGTTATAAGTTTTGTTTAATAAAAAACCATGTTATAAGTTAAGTCACTGTTTCTGGAATTAAGTCACACTGTTTATGGAATCTAAGTCACTGTTTATGGAATCTAAGTCACTGTTATTTTTTCAGCGACAGTGTTAGTTTTTCCAGCGACAGTGTTTTTTTTTCCAGCGACAGTGTTAGTTTTTCCAGCGGCAGTGTTAGTTTTTCCAGTGACAGTGTTAAGTTTTTCCAGCGACAGTGTTATTTTTTCCAGCGACAATGTTATTTTTCCAGCGACAGTGTTAGTTTTTCCAGCGACAGTGTTAATGTTCATTTTCTTTCCAGATACAGTGTTTGTTTGTGCATGGCCCAAAGGGCTTGGTGTGGTTGCTGCTCGCCGGAGCTAAACGGAAGGGAAGGCCGGATTTCGGCCGGAAAGTTGGACAAACTTTAAACGCTCATAACTTTGTCAATACTCAATGAAATCAAGTGATTCAAAAACGAAAATTGTAGTTCTCGCAGAGACGAAGAGAATGGTACATTTCATGATAGCTAACTCGTGGTTTGGCCGGAAAACGCCTCAAAAGCCTCGGAGGTCGCCGAAAACTGGGTTGGACAAACTTTAAACGCTCATAACTTTGTCAATACTCAACGAAATCCAGTGATTCAAAAATGAAAATCGTAGTTCTCGAAGAGACGAAGAGAATGGTACCTTGCACAATGGCTAACTGATTGTGGTTTGGTCGGAAAATGCCTCCAAAGCCTTGGATGTCGCCGGAAACTGGGTAAGATTCAAATAGATATAACTTCTTCAATACTCAACAAAATAGGGTGATTCAAAAAGGAAAGTTATAGTACTTAGCGAGACGAAGATGAGGAGGAGGAGGATGAGGGCCAAAGGAGAGCCCATGAGTGACTGACTGGTGGTCTAGCTGTCTGTTGGTTTGGTGGGTTTTACCTTGTTCTGGGATGGTTTTTGGTTAAAAAAAGTTATAGGATGGTTTTTGGTTAAAATAAACTTAGTTCAAGCCCTTTTTATTAAAGCTCCCTTTTTTTTAACAAACTTTATTATCTAATTAAGGGGAAAAGAGTTGGACTTAGCCTCACAATGAGCGAACAATAATGTAGTTCAAATTCACTTTAGCGAGAATCAAACTTAAAACCTATCACTTACAAGTGAAGAAGAATACTATTAGACTATAGTACTTTGTGCCAAAGTTTTTAAGTAAGTTAAGTTAATTTTTTATTTTAATCTAAATAAACATATAAAATGTTAAATTTATAATAGAGTATAATTTTTATTAATTTATTATGATTTTTTATATTGTTTGTTCTTTCATATTTTTCTAGCTTCATCAAGATATGTTTTTTATTTTGATTAATTGGTATGCATATAATTAGAAATACAGAACAACATTACATGAGAAAATCATCGTCAATTAATATAAAAACTGTAAACGAAAAGTTGTAGTTCATCGTTTAATTATTTAATGTTCGTCTTTTTTTTTTCTTAGTGTTTTTATATTAGGATCACCTAATATTAAAATCCTGGATCCGCCACTGCCACCGAAACCAGTTGCTCCTAATCATGCTGAGGAAACGCAGCACGCCAATCAGCAGAAGCCCAGAGTACTAGAAATGGCAAAACATCTTGTAAATCAACTGAGTATAGACGAGGTTAATTCATTGAACTCAAAGTTCAAAGAAGCAACCGAAGCTGATACAAAGGTACTTAGAACTTTATGTTGGAATATGATTATGATAACATGGTTTTCAAAATATGTGTAATCATGTGTGAAGGTACACCATAATATTGGTGTACTGATATACATATGATTGTAGTGAAATAAGTTAATTAATTAATAAAGAAAATAATATAATTATTTATTTGATTAATTAATTATAAAGGGATATGAACAGTTGTATTTCAACATGAGAAGTTATAACTTCTCGTGAAGAACACAACTTCTCCAGAAAAGTTATTTCTATCTCTATATATTTGTCAAATCCCTTTCTGTCAGATTCACATAATTCATACTCACTCTCTGTTCATATCCTTCACACCATATTGTGATCGATAATCTAACAACATCTGAAACACCCCAACCCAAATTTGAGGTAATTTTTTTTCTTTTTCCCTAACTTTGTTTATTTTTCAATTTCAACCTTTAATCCTAGCCACTCATTTTGGTCTCTCTTTCTCTCCTAAACTGCCAAGTGGCAGTCCCCTAACTCTTCTCCTTTCCCTTTTCCCGAAACCACCAGGCCCCCTCTCTTCTCTTTCTCTTTTCACTCATCTGTTACTCTCTCTCTCTTACATCTCTCATACTCTCTCTCCCCGTAAACCTCACCAGCACGCACCTCACATACACCCACGCCCTGAGATCCGTGCGAGAACATCCTTCATCATCATCTTCACCGTGTCTTCTTCCTTCCTTCTCGATTCGGTGGGGAGCGACGGCACGGGAGCAAGAAGCTCCGGCGAACTCCCTCTGTTTGTTCTGATTTGGTAAGTCACAAATCTTTCATTTCTTATGTTTTGTGACTGATTGGAACTTGTAAATCGAATCCTCCCTTCATTGCCCAGATTTTCGTTGGATTTAAGCTTGGGTGAGCACACCCGTTTTCCGGCGAGACCCGTGGCTTCTAGGGAGCTTCTCCGACTTCTCGAAACGTTTTTCGACAATCTAAAGGTAGCATTTTATTCCCCTCAACTCGTACTTCATTTTGATATATAGATCGGGTTTTAGAAGTATAGTTTTCAGGTCGCCGAAGCTGTAGCAGCTCCGGCCTTCTTCTTCCTCGAAACAAGGCCCTCAGGCCGTCTGTGCAACACGGGCTCCAGCCCGTTTAGTTTCAACCCAAACCTAAAAAGGGCCCTCGGGCCATCCCCTTTGGGCTTAGGTCGAGCCCAACCCAATTCTTTTCCTTTTTGTTTTTATTTTTCTTTTATTTTTCTGTTGTATCTTAAAGGCCCTTTGGGCCGTCTCTAATTTAAGCCCAGCCCGTGAGGGCTTAGGCCTTTGGGCCGTTTCACAAATTAGTATCGGGCCCTTGGCCTTAGGCCGGGCCCTAATCTCTAACCCAAAACTCTAAAACCCTTTGGGTTTTCTAACCTAGGGCATTCGGCCCATTTTCTCTAAACCCTAAACCCATTTGTCCAAAACCCAAAAACCCTAAGACCCAAACCCTATCTGGGTTTGACCCGTTTGACCCGTTTGACTGGGTCCGACCCGGACCCGTTGACCTGACCCGTTTGACCGTTGACTGTTAGTCAATGTTGACCGTTGACTGTCAGTCAACGTTGACCGTTGACCGGTCAACAGTCAACGTTGACTTTCACCGTTGACTTTTCCCAACTTTTTCCAGGACTTCTCCTAAGCTAATTTCGACGTCCTGAACACATCTGTGGAGTCCGTTTTCTGAAATTCTTTCGTTTGGGCATAGTTTGATTAATTGCATATTCTTGTGTTTAGGTGAAGTTGACTGTGAGGACTCCGAATTTCCTTTTGAGGACGACCCTGCTGCTGAGGAGTACTGTGAGTGGACCACCTTCAAAAATAACATGTTTTAAATTAAAGAATTGCATATGTTCCTAGCATGCCTCGATTTGATGAATACTTTACAGGAAGCATGATGATTTGAATATTATTGAATAGATAGATCTTTTGAACTATTTTCACTATATCATATTTTCTATATAACCCTCATTCTGGTAGACTATCTGATCGATGACGATAGGATGCTAAGAATGTGTTTCAAATGCTTTTAGACACCTCTTCGTAGTATGGGGGATCGATGAACTTATGCTACGAAGTTGTATTTTAGAAAACTGTTTTGTGCGTACCTAGTGAACACCATGCCGCCAGGGGCGAGGACATGAGTTGGCACAGGCCTGAAGAAATAATCCCTAGCGGAAGGCTGAGGGACCACGGAGTCTGGCATCGGGCCGGGAGAGAGTTATCTCATGGTGAAGGCCATAGAGATTTAGGTGCAGGCAATGGGCCGGAAGTTATTGTTATTATTCGGTGATACTCATTAGCAGCACAACTTGTATTATGTTTCCTGTTATGATTTCTGAGATTGAATGACAGATAGATATGAATGGTTTTATGGCATGCTAGAGGGTTTGAAAAACCTATCACTTACTATGCTAGTAGTTTTCATTTAAACTGTGGGGGTTAGTATGTTCATAACTGTTTTCGTATTACATATATAAACTTGGTCCACTCACCCTTGTTTTGCGCCCCCATTCAGGACTTAGAATCAAGGCATACAATCCCGGCGTCAAGGCACTTCCGCAGCAGCATCTTCGAGTCCTCTCGGTGTAGGACCCACAACTTTATTCATTTAATTTTATCTTAATTCTTTTAGTGATTAGGTTTAGTTGTATGCTCTGAACACGTTCCTAAATTGTTAATCCAGTATATGTGAATTCATAACCCTTATTTATTTCTTATTCTTAACTTTCGTATCAATTAATGGCTTTCGTCACCCTCGGGTGTCGGCCAGCACGTGCCTATCTTGGTATTCGGGGAATATCAGGGTCGGGGCGTGTCAGATTGGTATCAGAGCATGCTTAGGGTTCTATTCACCTATTTGGTTAATTCCAGTCTTTCTAAATCTTTTTGGTCTTTGACAGAACTATGGCTAATCCTGGTGGAAATGTGCCTCGACGTCCTCGTTCTGGTTTAATGGGGGGGTATACAGCAGTTCACTCATGCGTTAATGAATGCTCTTCCGGGTCACAGACCGAACCGGACATTTATGGAAGCAGCTCGGAGTCATGGAGTCACTGAATTATTAACTGTGGGAAATGGCGATGAAGCCGAGCAGTGGCTAGAAAAGATAGAGTACACACTCGAGGCGATGAAGTGTCCAATGAATGAGTGGGCAGAGACCGCTGGGTATTTTATTCAGGGCGATGCTAGATCTTGGTGGACAGCAACGAGAGAGGCTCGTCCACGTGGTTCCTGGATGACTTGGGCTTTCTTCAGAAGACGCTTCATTGCTCATTTCCTTAGTCCCAGTTATAAGCTAAGAAAAAGACAGGAATACCTGGGGTTCAGACAGAGAGACATGAGTATTACGGAGTTTGACAGCACGTTCAGACGTCTGGCCCGACATTATGATGGGACTTTTGATAATCCTCAGGGGATGATGGATCAGGCGCTGATTGCACTAAATCAAGAGTACCGGACACTAGTAGCTCCTCAGAGGCCCAAGACCTATGAAGAAGTAATTGAGATAAGTCTGAGTATCGAGCAATCTAAATTTGATACGGAGGTGGAGGAGCATCCTCCGATGTGGACCCAGCCTCAGAGTTATAATCGACCACGTAATCAGAATCCGGGGGGTCGAAACTTCCGATCTAGGAGTACCAGAGAGTCAGCTGGCCCTTCGAGAGCTGTAGGTCCCAGACATTCATTCTCATTCAAGCGGCGAGGCCGGGGTTCAGGATCGTCCAGTGAGGGCTCGGGCAGTGAGTCAGCGAGACGGTCTTTCAGTCATTTTCCTTCGGGTCTTCCCGTTTGTAATCAGTGTGGTTTACGCCATCGAGGAAATTGTGGGATAGTTAATGTAGTCTGTCACAGGTGCGGTGGCACAGGGCACTTTGTTCGTGACTGTCCTTCAGCACCACGACCTGATGACTTTGCTTCTGGTTCAGGCTACAGTGGTTATCAGACTGTCCAGAATTTTGGTAGTAGGCAAAGTTATGATGGCGGTGCAGGTAGCAGTCGAAGCTATGGCAGCAGTACTAACCAGAATTTTGAGGGTAATCGGGGCCAACAGTTTGGTAGTGGCAGCCAGAGTACTACGTCAGGTAGCCGTAATCCAGGGAACAGAGCAGGTCGTAGCTTCCGAGGTCGTGGCGGCCGGAACTATAGCGCAGGGCGTCAGACTCATGAACGCATTAATGCCATGACACAGCAGGAGGCGGAGCTCGAGTGATCACTGGTACGCTACTTGTTTGTAATAATTGGGCTAGAGTTTTGATTGATCCGGGTGCCTCTCGGTCATTTGTTTCCTCATCTTTCGCTCGAGTCATACCTTCCCAACCTCAGCCATTAGGCTTTGACATGCTGATAAAAATGCCGCGTGGTGAGCTGTTCTGCGCTCAGTGGCGATATCAGAATTGTCCAGTTATAATTGAAGGGGAAAACCTAGAGACTAACTTAATTCCTTTCCCTTTGGTGGATCTTGACGTCATTCTGGGAATGGATTGGCTATCAAAACACCGTGCGAATGTTGGATGTTTTGAGAAGACTGTGACATTCAAGCGGCGGGGACTTCTGCCAATCACATTCACGGGTGAGCGACGTATTCTCCCTAATTGTATTATTTCTGCTATCCAAGTAACTAGATTGTTAAAAAAGGGATGCAAGGGGTTTATAGCCCATGTATTTACGAAGGAAGAATCTTCCTTACGTCCTGAAGAAGTACCAATTGTGAGGAAATTTGTCGATGTATTTCCCGATGACTTGCCAGGTTTACCACCTGCAAGGGAAATTGAATTCACTATCGACTTACTTCCAGGTACAAATCCTATTTCTTTAGCACCTTATCGGATGGCACCAGCTGAGTTACGGGAATTGAAGATCCAGCTTCAGGAATTAGTGGATAAAGGTTACATCCAGCCGAGTACATCTCCGTGGGGCGCACCTGTTTTATTTGTCAAGAAGAAGGATGGAACAATGAGGCTTTGTATTGATTACAGACAGTTGAACCAGGTGACATTGAAGAACCGTTATCCTCTGCCTCGGATTGATGATTTGTTTGACCAATTGAAAGGTGCTCAAATATTTTCAAAGATTGATCTCCGATCAGGTTATCACCAATTACTGATTCGCGAGGATGATGTTTCGAAGACAGCTTTTCGCACGAGGTACGGGCATTATGAATTTCGTGTTATGCCTTTTGGACTCACAAATGCACCTGCAGCATTTATGGACTTAATGAACAGAGTCTTTAAATCGTACCTGGACCGGTTTGTGATTGTGTTCATAGACGACATTCTAGTTTACTCTAGAGATGTTAATGAGCATAAAAAACACTTGAGACTAGTGTTAGAACGGTTGAGGAGCGAGCAGTTGTATGCCAAGTTCAGTAAGTGCCAATTTTGGTTAACTCAGGTTGGTTTCCTCGGACATATAATCTCCGCCGAGGGAATTAGTGTGGATCCCCAAAAGGTGTCAGCAGTGTCTGACTGGGAACAACCGAAGAGTGTCACCGAAATAAGAAGCTTTTTGGGCTTAGCAGGGTATTATCGACGTTTCATTCAGGGTTTTTCTGCAATTGCACTACCTCTTACTAAATTAACTCGAAAAGGAGTCAAGTTCGAGTGGGATGAGAACTGTGAACAGAGTTTTCAAGAACTTAAGCGGCGTCTTACCCAAGCCCCTGTTCTCGCTCTCCCAGATGACGGTGGTGAATTTGAGGTTTACACCGATGCTTCTCTATCTGGTTTGGGTTGTGTACTGATGCAGCATGGGAAAGTTATCGCCTATGCTTCTAGACAACTCAAGAACCATGAGAAAAATTATCCTACTCATGATTTGGAGCTTGGAGCGGTGATTTTTGCATTAAAGATCTGGAGACATTACCTGTATGGTGAAAAATGTCGTATCTTCACGGATCATAAGAGCCTTAAGTATGTCTTTACAAAGAAGGAGTTGAATTTGAGACAGAGGAGGTGGATGGAACTTCTCAGTGACTATGACTGTTCGATTGAATACCATCCTGGGCATGCCAATGTGGTGGCAGATGCTCTTAGTCGAAAGCATCCTGAGCAACTTGCTTCACTCCGAACTATTCACGTTCCACTGTTATTCTCTCTCCGAGAAACTGGCGTCAGTTTAGAGCCGGATGAACGTGGAGCTTGGCTAGCGCATTTTCAGGTTAGACCTATTTTTGTGGATATGGTTATAGAAGCTCAAGAGCAGGATCAGGAGTGTACCTACTTGAAGGAACAGGTATTAAAGGAAGAAAATGGAGATTACTTCATTCGCAGAGACGGAGCTTTGCTGAAAGGAAATCGGTTGGTCGTACCGAAAGATAATGAAGCGGTAAAGAGGACAATCCTAGACGAGGCTCACACTTCAGCTTATGCTATGCATCCAGGAAGTACCAAGTTGTATCGCACTATCTACCCATTCTACTATTGGGAAGGAATGAAGCGGGATGTGGCAGAGTACGTGAGCAGATGTATCATCTGTCAACAGGTAAAAGCGGAAAGACAAAGACCTGGTGGATTGATGCAGAATCTCCCGATACCAGTGTGGAAGTGGGACGATATCACCATGGACTTTGTGTATGGTTTACCAAGGACACCGTCGAAGTACGATGGTGTTTGGGTGATTGTAGATCGACTCACAAAAACCGCACACTTCATACCCGTTCGACAGAATTACTCGTTGGAAAAGTTGGCAGAGTTGTTCGTTGGTAATATTGTTCGTCTTCACGGAGTACCCATCTCCATTGTTTCAGACAGAGATCCCAGATTTACTTCCAGGTTCTGGAAAGCTTTTTGTACTGCTATGGGTGCTCGATTGTCATTCAGTACTGCTTATCACCCTCAGACGGATGGTCAGTCAGAACGGACCATTCAGACCTTGGAAGATATGTTGAGAGTGTCAGTAATGCAGTGGAAAGGAAGCTGGGATAACTATTTGCCGTTGGCTGAGTTCGCTTACAATAATAGTTACCACTCTAGCCTTGGTATGGCGCCTTTTGAAGCACTGTATGGAAAGGCGTGCCGGACCCCCTTATGTTGGTCAGAGGCAGGAGAACGAACGTTAGTGGGACCGGAAATAGTGGATACTACAAATACGAATATTCAGCTGATCAAAAGAAATCTGAAAACGGCTCAAGACAGACAGAAGAGCATTGCAGATCAACATTCCAAGGATCGAGAGTACGATATCGGCGACTTTGTTTTCCTGAAACTGTCACCTTGGAAGGGTGTGGTACGATTTGGAAAGCGAGGGAAGTTGAGTCCTCGATATGCAGGTCCTTACCGGGTTTCAGAGAGAATTGGTGTTGTGGCTTACAGATTGGAGTTGCCATCGGAATTGTCTCATATTCATAATGTGTTCCATGTTTCCATGCTTCGGAAGTATGTATCGGATTCTTCTCACATTATTCAGCCGGAACCTCTAAGTGTGGATCAGGATGCAAGTTATGTAGAGGAACCCGTGGTTATCATCGATCAGCAGAATAGAGTGTTGAGGAATAAAGTAATTCCTTTGGTAAAAGTGCTGTGGAGAAATCATGCTGTTGAAGAAGCTACATGGGAAACCGAAGATTCAATGCGAAGCCTGTATCCTTACCTCTTCGAGTGAAGTGCAATTTCGGGGACGAAATTTTCTTTAAGGGGGGTAGATTGAAACACCCCAACCCAAATTTGAGGTAATTTTTTTTCTTTTTCCCTAACTTTGTTTATTTTTCAATTTCAACCTTTAATCCTAGCCACTCATTTTGGTCTCTCTTTCTCTCCTAAACTGCCAAGTGGCAGTCCCCTAACTCTTCTCCTTTCCCTTTTCCCGAAACCACCAGGCCCCCTCTCTTCTCTTTCTCTTTTCACTCATCTGTTACTCTCTCTCTCTTACATCTCTCATACTCTCTCTCCCCGTAAACCTCACCAGCACGCACCTCACATACACCCACGCCCTGAGATCCGTGCGAGAACATCCTTCATCATCATCTTCACCGTGTCTTCTTCCTTCCTTCTCGATTCGGTGGGGAGCGACGGCACGGGAGCAAGAAGCTCCGGCGAACTCCCTCTGTTTGTTCTGATTTGGTAAGTCACAAATCTTTCATTTCTTATGTTTTGTGACTGATTGGAACTTGTAAATCGAATCCTCCCTTCATTGCCCAGATTTTCGTTGGATTTAAGCTTGGGTGAGCACACCCGTTTTCCGGCGAGACCCGTGGCTTCTAGGGAGCTTCTCCGACTTCTCGAAACGTTTTTCGACAATCTAAAGGTAGCATTTTATTCCCCTCAACTCGTACTTCATTTTGATATATAGATCGGGTTTTAGAAGTATAGTTTTCAGGTCGCCGGAGCTGTAGCAGCTCCGGCCTTCTTCTTCCTCGAAACAAGGCCCTCAAGCCGTCTGTGCAACACGGGCTCCAGCCCGTTTAGTTTCAACCCAAACCTAAAAAGGGCCCTCGGGCCATCCCCTTTGGGCTTAGGTTGAGCCCAACCCAATTCTTTTCCTTTTTGTTTTTATTTTTCTTTTATTTTTCTGTTGTATCTTAAAGGCCCTTTGGGCCGTCTCTAATTTAAGCCCAGCCCGTGAGGGCTTAGGCCTTTGGGCCGTTTCACAAATTAGTATCGAGCCCTTGGCCTTAGGCCGGGCCCTAATCTCTAACCCAAAACTCTAAAACCCTTTGGGTTTTCTAACCTAGGGCCTTCGGCCCATTTTCTCTAAACCCTAAACCCATTTGTCCAAAACTCAAAAACCCTAAGACCCAAACCCTATCTGGGTTTGACCCGTTTGACCCGTTTGACTGGGTCTGACCCGGACCCGTTGACCTGACCCGTTTGACCGTTGACTGTCAGTCAATGTTGACCGTTGACTGTCAGTCAACGTTGACCGTTGACCGGTCAACAGTCAACGTTGACTTTCACCGTTGACTTTTCCCAACTTTTTCCAGGACTTCTCCTAAGCTAATTTCGACGTCCTGAACACATCTGTGGAGTCCGTTTTCTGAAATTCTTTCGTTTGGGCATAGTTTGATTAATTGCATATTCTTGTGTTTAGGTGAAGTTGACTGTGAGGACTCCGAATTTCCTTTTGAGGACGACCCTGCTGCTGAGGAGTACTGTGAGTGGACCACCTTCAAAAATAACATGTTTTAAATTAAAGAATTGCATATGTTCCTAGCATGCCTCGATTTGATGAATACTTTACAGGAAGCATGATGATTTGAATATTATTGAATAGATAGATCTTTTGAACTATTTTCACTATATCATATTTTCTATATAACCCTCATTCTGGTAGACTATCTGATCGATGACGATAGGATGCTAAGAATGTGTTTCAAATGCTTTTAGACACCTCTTCGTAGTATGGGGGATCGATGAACTTATGCTACGAAGTTGTATTTTAGAAAACTGTTTTGTGCGTACCTAGTGAACACCATGCCGCCAGGGGCGAGGACATGAGTTGGCACAGGCCTGAAGAAATAATCCCTAGCGGAAGGCTGAGGGACCACGGAGTCTGGCATCGGGCCGGGAGAGAGTTATCTCATGGTGAAGGCCATAGAGATTTAGGTGCAGGCAATGGGCCGGAAGTTATTGTTATTATTCGGTGATACTCATTAGCAGCACAACTTGTATTATGTTTCCTGTTATGATTTCTGAGATTGAATGACAGATAGATATGAATGGTTTTATGGCATGCTAGAGGGTTTGAAAAACCTATCACTTACTATGCTAGTAGTTTTCATTTAAACTGTGGGGGTTAGTATGTTCATAACTGTTTTCGTATTACATATATAAACTTGGTCCACTCACCCTTGTTTTGCGCCCCCATTCAGGACTTAGAATCAAGGCATACAATCCCGGCGTCAAGGCACTTCCGCAGCAGCATCTTCGAGTCCTCTCGGTGTAGGACCCACAACTTTATTCATTTAATTTTATCTTAATTCTTTTAGTGATTAGGTTTAGTTGTATGCTCTGAACACGTTCCTAAATTGTTAATCCAGTATATGTGAATTCATAACCCTTATTTATTTCTTATTCTTAACTTTCGTATCAATTAATGGCTTTCGTCACCCTCGGGTGTCGGCCAGCACGTGCCTATCTTGGTATTCGGGGAATATCAGGGTCGGGGCGTGTCAACATCCGTTTCCAATCCTGTCAACAATCAATTTCTATCATTGGTATCAGAGCCAGGTTTTTATGAATCAAAACAATTTACCCATTTTTCATCCGAGGACTTCTCAAACTACATCTGAGACTTCCTCTTCGTCAAGTAACGAATCCAATAACGTTCTTTCTAAATTTCAACTTGAGAAGAAATTAGGGAAGAGGACGTTGGTGGACAAGGAAAATATTGAACCGATTTTGATAGAAAGTTCAGCATCTGAAAATTTTCTTGTAGAATCCAAAACTCACAAAAATACCCAATTGTTTGAAATTCCATCCTACAACCCGTTTGAACCCAGGCCTGAATTAACCCAACAATTTAAACTATATTCCCCTACACCGTTTCATTCGACAGAGAACAAAATTCTTTATGAAATCGAACCATTTCATCAAACAAATTCATTCAACAATTATCAGAATTTAAACAAGTTGTATTCAGAAAGTTTTTACAGTCCCATTACGCCTTCAGACAACCCATTTCAGTCGGGATTTCTGGCTACAAAGATCAAACCTGCACAGAAAATAGAAGACCTGCAGCGTCCCTTTGGACCCATAATTTCAGAACCTTTTTCTGCAATTTGGTCACAAAACCCAAGAGGCTTACCTGCAACATCGCGATTGATTTGTAGTCCTTCGTTGATTGCTGCAAATCAGAGACTAAACCCGCGATTTTCGCGCCTTCCTCCACCATGGACTCACCGCAGCAACCCACTGCCACTTTATCTGATGTTACATTGAATTTCTTTACGAGTACTACTCTTGAGAAACAAATCAGAATAGGAAACCATTTATGTCATCATAATCAAGTGGGAGATGTTGGAATATGATTATGATAACATAGTTTTCACAATATGTGTAATCAAGTGGGAGATGTTGGAATATGATTATGATAACATGGTTTTCACAATATGTGTAATCATGTGTGAAGGTACATCATACCGTGTACTGATATACATATGATTGTAGTGAAATAAGTTAATTTAATTAATAAAGAAAATAATATAATTATTTATTTGATTAATTAATTATAAAGGGATATAAATAGTTGTATTTCAACATGAGAAGTTATAACGTCTCGTCCTCCAGAAATGTTATTTCCATCTTTATATATTTGTCAAATCCTTTTCTGTCTGATTCACATTAAATTCCATACTCACTTTGTTCTTTACACCATATTGTGATCGATAGTCTAACGACATCCATTTCCGATCCTGTGAACAATCAATTTCTATCACTTTAATGTTTCCCCAATTTTTTCATCTTGAGCAGCAAAGTTATGTGTGCATGTTACAACCTGATAAGTGTCAAATCATAACAACTATCCCAAAGACTTGGAATTCCTGTGATTGTGGGTTTTGCTTTGTTCTTAATATCCCTTATTTCCATGGAGAAGATTTTGCTCTGTTCGGGTTTTGAAGTTCATGATTAGTTCTTTGATATTAGTAATCTTAATGATTGGCATTTCCCATGTTTTGAGTGCATGGCATTCATTATACTTCATTGCAGTTTTGTTCCACTCTCAGTTTGTCTTTCCTCAACCTTTTGATGCGATTCCGTTTGTTCTTTGCAGGTAGAAGAACTGGAGAAAGAAATTTTGGACGCTAGAGAGAAAATTGAATATTTCCAGGTCAAAATGCAGTTCGACCATCGAACTTGTAAATTTGTAATGTATCCTATATATTTCATTTCTTTGTGTGTGCATCTCGCTTTTTCTTCTTTTTTTTTTTTTTTTTTGCTTTTAGCTTGTTGCGCAATGTATAATTTTTCTCTTTAATTTTGGAATGTTCCAAGTCCAAATGAAGAAAAGACCCCTATATTTACTAATTTGATGATAGTATTATTAAACCGGGGTTGTGCCCTTCTTTTTCGGCCTTAATTTGCTGTAATTTCTACCCTCCCTAATAAAATTTGTTTTGCCAATCTTTGTATGGTCCAATTTTCAAACGAGAACACTAACTTTTGCCGGTGTTAGTCCAATTGGGCCATTCATATTTTTCCCTCAATTGCAGTTCAGCCATTGAACTATCACGTATTTTTGTAGTGTCGAATGGTCAAGCTGTCGTGCTTGATCGGGAGATTTTTACTTTGCCCTGGGCTTGGCGTATTAATTAATGCCCTGGGTCTGCACATTTCAATGGTCGCTCTTGAATCTTAGACCAATTAACCCATATATGGCTTCAACAATTGGAGTTCCCTGACAATAAGAACAAAGTTTACATGTTAAAATGTAAAGCACATTTGGAAAAAGAATTCTACAAAGTGAGAATAATCTAGAGTATATGTGATGGCTGAATGTTTTTTGGAGTAGGGAGAAACTTGATTGATGAGTGTAGCTCTTGAACCGCTGTTTCACTTAAATTTATGGACTTCAAGTGTTCCATTGGTTCCAAGATGTCTAGGAAGTTTTCAAGTTTGGGGCACCAAGAGAGATCAAGTTCCTCTAGATATTTCAACTTACAAATGCTCTTTGGGATACTTGAAAGCCTTTTGCAACCTCGTAGTTGAATTCTTTTGAGCGCATGGAGAAACTGGATTGATGAGTCTAGCTCTTTAATCGCTGTTCCACTTAAATTTAAGGACTTCAAATGTTCCATTGGCTCCAAGATCTCTGGGAAGTTTTCAAGTTCAGAGCAGCTAGAGAGATTGAGCTCCTCCAGATATTTTAACTTACAAATGTTGGTGGGTAGACTCACAAGTCTCTTGCAATCAACCAATGATAATTTACTTATATCCCTAGGAAGCTCAAAAAACTCGCCAAGAGATGTGCATCCATCTAGATTAAAACAACCACAGATTTTCAGCTTACACCTGTTGCTTGGAAGTTTCTCAAGGTCTTTGCAATGACTTATATTCAAATAAGAAATATTTTCGTTAGACCATACTGATTCGGGCAACTCCTGTATACCACTGTGCTGTAAATCTATGTGTTTAATATTTCTTGGCATCTCTGGAAGATACTTGAGACTGGTGCAACCTCTAAGATGAAGATGAGTAAGTTTGTCAAGATGTTGAAAATGCCAAGGAATCTCAATCAAACTTTTACAACCAAGGAGATTTATGTTCACAATTTTTAGACTCCAAGAGAGATTTGGAACTTGAGTTAGATTTGTAGACAACGCCAGATCGATCACTTCTAAGTTGACAAGTATCTGCAACAAATTAAATAGAAATATCTAGAATTAATATAATTTCTACACTTCATTTTATGCAGGAACTAAAATAGGCATATAATATAATATACCTGGTCTTCTTTCCAAAGCTTCTTAACTTTGCTATATGGCATATGAAGCTCAACTAGATTTTTCGGAGAAAAAGTTGACGGCAAAAATTCCAGTGGATAATAAGGCCAGTCAAGATAACGAAGAGAATCGGGAAGGTCAAAAGAAGCGATGCCTTTCAAGTCATATATTTGAAAATTGTCCACAATTAGCATTATTAGGTTAGACATCACTTTGAAGTCTACACGTTTCAATGGTGGATCTAGAATCTTAGACCAATCAACGAATATGGCTTCAACAATTGGAGTTTCCTGACAATAAGAACAAGTTTTCAATGTGAATGTATATATATATATATATATATATATATATGCACCATGTTAAAATGTAATGCACATTTGGAAAAAGAATTCTACAAAGTTATAGAATAATCTAAAGTATTTGCAATGGTAATGATTCATATTCCAAAAACTTCCTAACACAATAAAAATTCAATCAAATTAATTTTTTAAGAATCTGACCTTCTTTGTTATAAATGTGTTTTACTTTATTGTTTTATCATCAAAAGTTCACTATTTATCTTTCCTAACAAAAGAAGAGAAAAATGAATGCATTTAGCTCTTACCGTGTTACTTTTCAAAACATGATAAACATCCTCACCAGTGAACAACCTATTTCGTTTACTGGGATCTTCAATACATTGTTCCTTAACAATTGTCCTTCCCATTTCTTGTAGCAAATCGAGCATCTCTATGGTTTCCCTTCCCCATTTTGAATCAATTGACATGAGAGACATATCAATGAGAATTCTAATTCCGGTGCTCGCAAAGAATCCACGAACATCTAACATTCGTTTTACCTTGTCCACATACTTCCCTTTATGAAAACATGCTATATCCAGAAACAATTCCTTCTCATTTACTTCCAATCCATCATAACCTATTCTCAACACTTTCTCGATGCTTACACTTCCAAATCGTTTCAATTTGTTCAATTCATCTTCCCAGTTTTCTTTGCTCTTGCAATTGAAGAACAAGGACCGCATAACTATAAGAGCTAAAGGAACGCCTCCGGCATAAGCCACTACCTTTTCTGCCAACTCCTTATAATCGGTTCTACGAGTAGTGTTATTCTTGGAAGCCCGTGAATAGAAGAGCTGAAGAGCGTCATCTGGTTTTAATCCCTTAACCTCGTAGATCTTATCCTCTTCAACAATTTGCCCAAGTGTAGCCCTATCTCTACTTGTGATAATGATTCTACTTCCAATGCCAAACCGAAGATGATTGCCGCCTAAACGTTCTAATTGCATTGAATCACTTACATCATCAAGAACAATGAGGGCCTTTATATGGCTGAGCCTACCTCGAACAAGAGTTGATCCTATGGATTGACCTTCTTCCTTTAATATCTCATTGAGAAGTGTATTTTGCAAGTGTTCTAGCCCATCTTCTTGTTCTCTCTCCCTAACATTTCTAAGAAAACAACTGGCTTCGAATTTAGAAGAGAGTCTATGAAATACAGTTTCAGCAAGGGTGGTCTTGCCAATACCACCCATGCCCCAAAAACCAACAGCGATGCAAGCGTCCTGTGAATGAATGCCCAATAGCGATTCAATTTCCTTGATGCGACTTTCAATTCCAACCAGGCCCTCTAAATCACATGATTCACAAATCAGTTTGGTCCAAATATGATTGACAACATTCTTTATTAGATCTGCCTCCGTCCTGACATATATATATATATATGTGTACATATATATGTATGATTATGTAGAAAAAAGAAGAAGCAATAGTTAAGTCTTAAACAAGTATTCATGCCCGCGCATAGAGGCAGGTCAAGAAATTTGTCACGTAAATAAAGAAATATTATATTAACACTCACATATTGTTAAATATATCACATATACTTAATACACCCATATTTACCTTTTTAATTAAAATTTATCATAAGACACCCAACATACTTTCCCATAATACACTCATACCTCACGCTTTCAACATCAACCTTAAATTTTCTACACACCCCCACATTTACTATGTACACCCCGCTCTTTACATCTTAAGTGCAAATACATAAGGTCAACCAAAGATCTTATTTGTTTCTTCGAATTATGAGATGGTTTCTATGTTGTTTCTCCTCCCTTTCAAATAATGAAGTTATAGATTACAGAATAAAGTAATATGCTTTACCAAATCTTAGCACAAATCAAATTCATAGTTAAAACCAAAAGAAAACTAATGAAAAGAGCTTCCAAAGTTTGCATTTTAACCAAAAACCACCCTATAATTTTATTTAATGATAAGGATAAAATAAATAACCCCACAGAAGCGCGTGCATTGCAAATTCTGTAAACTTACCATATATATTGTAGCAACCCACACCTTTTATCATTATTTTCTTTAGTAGCTTCAAACCCTAGCCTCATAGCCCCACATGCCTCCTTCCTCTTTCTTTATTTCATGTTTAGGAGCTTTAATGATGATAATTAGTACGTTCAATGCTCCCCTCATGTTCCCGTTCTCGTCATTTTCAACGAAAATGTAATAAACTATCTCCCATAATAATCTTACTGATGATTTCCTATTTGAACTTTTTGTGAGAATGGAATAGGTTCTCATTTTTCCTAAAATTAGAGAAAGACCTGTTGTCTTCAGACTTAAATGACTAATTGTCTTGGATGACACTTCCTGAAGAGATTCGACCATCATAATACTTTTGACGACATTCTCGTGTATAGAATAATTATTTGGGTTTGCTATTCATTGTTAGAATGTTCACGACTCATCCATTAATCAATATAACAACTAATCAGAAAAAACAACTAATCATTTGTATCTAGTTAATGTTGATGACATGCCTTTTCCAAGTTTATTTTTCAAACCATTGGCCACTAATTTCTTAGCCCCCAAAACCATAGATGCTAGTGCGCATTTTCCAGTTGAGCTTCGTATGTTGTCCATTGTTTTCTTCGCCATGGTTTATGAAATAATGATAGTACTAGTGTTTAGTTTAAGAAATAGTCAGTGTTTAGTTTACAAAATAGTGATAATATTAGTGTTTAGTTTAAGAAATAGTCAATATTCAGTTTACGAAATAATGATAGTATTAGTGTTCAATTTAAGAAATAGCTAATTTTCAGTTTAAGAAATAGTGATAATACTAGCATTTGGATTAAGAAATAGTTAATGTTTTACTTACGAAATAGTGATGGTATAAGTGTTCGGTTTAAGAAATAGTTTAATTTACGAAATAATGATAGTACTAGTTTACGAATAAGTGATAGTAATAGTGTTCAGTTTAAGAAATAGTTAGTATTCAGTTTACGAAATAGTCAGTGTTCAGTTTAAGAAATAGCGAGAGTACTAATGTTAAGTTTAAGAGTTAGTCATTATTTGGTTTGAGAAATAGTTAGTGTAAAGTTTTAAATATAATCAATGTTCAATTCTAGAAATAATCAAAGTTCAGTTGTACAAATAACTAGTGTTAACATGACATGGCACAAACTTAAAAAATTGTCCAAACTAAAGATAAAATCACTAATTTGAAACTAAAATAAGCATTGTTCATCAAACTGAAAAATGAAAAATTTTCTTTATTTTTTGTCTTGTAATATTATTACTTAATTTGTTCTAAAAAAATTATGAAACAATGGTCAAATAAACATACAATAAAATAAAAAGTAAAATTTTTAATATTTATGGAGTGAAAGTAGAGTGATATGAGAGATGAGAGAAAATAAAAAAAGTTGATGTGAATGGATGAGGTGAGAGGAGAGATAAATTTGATAGAAATATGTGAAAGATGGGAGAGAAAGATGAGCTAATAAAGGTGGATGGAGAAAGAGGGAGGAATCGAAAGTGTGTGACTGAGTGATATGACAAGCACATCAAATTTTATTTTTGATTTTTAGTTTTTTAATTATGAGGTATCCATCAATTTTTCTTTTGAACTTGTGCCCATTGGTCAATTTCCCCCTTCAACTTTAATTTTGGCCAATTTTCCTCAACTCTCATAATAGTCAATTTCCCTCCTTAACTTTAATTTGGCCACCCCCTCAACTCTCATAATTAGTCAATTTGCATCATACTGTTAATTTTTTAATTTTGTCATAATTAAATAAGTGTGTTTAAGAAACTAAATAAGATGTATGTTAATCATTTTCTTATATCTTTATCCTATTACATATAGATTAAAATCTAGAATTTTACAATTTATCATAGATAGTATTATTAATCATAATAAATCAATATAGAGATATTTTATTTAATTTTTAACCAAACAAAATTGATAACGAAAATGATTGATGTGTAAATTTTTGTATGTGAATACATTTTCCTTTATAAAAGTGAAAGCTAAGTTCAAGTAAATTGCAGAGAATCGAGTTTTAGTGCAAAAATGACTAGTCAATTCATAATTTTGAACTCCTTATTAAGAATAACCCATTTTATTGAAATATAGGTCAGATCCATGGGTTTAAGATTATTATTTCTTTTTATTATTATTTCTTCTTCTACATGCTTTAAACCAGATTCATAACTTTTTCTTATAATCAACCCATATCACATACTAATTGTATTACGTTGTTGTACATTTTACCCTATATTATGCAGGTGAGTTTATGTAAATTTTAGTATTTTGTTAAAAGTTATTAGAAAGATTGATAAAAAAAAAAAGATGGAAATTTTAAAAGAAAATTAATATGGTGCAAATTGACTAATTATGAGAGTTGATAGAAGAAATTGACCAAATTAAAGTTGAGAGAGGGAAATTGACTAATTATGAAAGTTGAGGGAGAAATTAGCCAAACTTAAAGTTGAGGGGGAAATTAGCAATGATCATAAGTTCAGAAGGAAAATTGATGAATACCTCTTTAATTATTATGTTAAACTATTGTCACTTTTATTAAAACTTAAGTTTCTTTTATTAAAATTTAAGCTTTTTTATTAAATAAAGTTAGTAGATAGTTTTTCATTAATAAAACGTGTAGAAAAAATCCTTTTCATTAAAGATCCCTAAAATCAAATTCACCCATCAATTGCACTGCACCTCCCCAAGTTTAGAATAGAGTAATATGCTTTACCAAATCTTAGCACAAATCAAATTGTCATAAGTTTAAAGAAAATTTATAAGTTAAAGAATGAGTTAGTTACCCATAAATTTTTGAATCAAACCCAGATAGATGTGCTGCACTCGTCAAGGCATCCCTCCACTTGTGCACCTTGTCGAGTCTGTCCTGGAATCGCTTTTCATGTTGAGCAAATGCATCCGCATAAATCCCGGGTTGTTTTCGTACATCAGATGGATTGATGTCGTAGAATACGGGTATAACCATCTGGCCATATCTTTCCTTGCATTTGAGCATATGCACAAGCTCATCCAAACACCATGTGGAAGAAGCATAGTTTTGTGAGAAAATGATCACCGAAATCGTGGATTTCTCGATTGCCTCTAGAAGGGCAGGTCCGATTTCTTCTCCTCTATGAAGTCTGTAATCTATGTAGGCTTCAATTTTCTTCTGAAGTAAGGCAGCATGAAGATGGCTGGTGATGCCACGGCGGGTGTCCTCATCTCTGAAACTGATAAACACATCATACTTTGCCGGACGAGGGGGGATGATAGCTTCAATACCATCATCATCATAATCACCACCATCAGCAGCTGCAGCAGATGACAGAGAAGAGAACGTTAACGGTCTGCAGCACATGTGCAAGATATTGATGATGCACTCCATTTTTTCTGTGTTTCTCTGGAGGCACTAACAATGGACTTGTAAGTAGAAAAGGAGAAAGAAGCTTGATAGTATTAATATATCAAAGAAAGAGGACGGGATATTTGGGAGAGAAGTGAGTCACACGCAACAAAGAGATGATAAATAAAGGAAAGATTATCTTCGGATCCCTTCTACCTAATTTATCAAATTAAAAAAAAAAATTCCGAAAAGAATCATTTTTCATAAAAAAAAAAAAAAAAAAAAAAACCCCAACTCAAGCACCTTTACCTTAGGCGAATAAAAATTCAAAGCGTTCAAACACAAAGAAACACAAATTAAAGGAACCTCATCATCAATTCATACCCTTTATTAAAGCTAGCTGACAACTCACAACAACTCACAACTCACAAGTGCGTGGTAGTGGCAAACACACAGTAGCCCATAGGGCCGCCCTTTCCGGCCTACGCGCTTTATGTACAAACTTTTTTGCTCAATTTCTTCTTTTGGTCAGCAGAGCACCCAATGCAATTTGATCTTATCGATAAGGACTACCGTAGCACTTGAGTGCCGTAGTTGTTGGTGCGTTATTAGTCTATGATTCCACAGTAAGCGTAAGTAAGTCTTCAATTGTAGATAAGTTCAATAAAAAGTAAGAGTATTTTTAAATCACCGGACAAAACCTTGAAATTGAAATTTAATTCCAACTCCCAAAAGCGAAGACAAGGGAGACCGAATCATCTTTTTAGAACTTCTAAAAGCTAACTAAAACTCAAAGCGTTCAGACACACACTACAGGAATATTGACTATTAAGGGCAGCAGATTAGGGGCAAAAATTTGGATTTGTCTCTATTAATTTGTATTAAGGGCGAATATATAAATTTGTCTCCAATGAAAGTGATAGAGGCTGAATAAAAGCTAGCTGACTACTCACAATTCACAAATGCAATTTGATCTCCGTAGCATTTGGGTGACGTACTTGTTGGTGCATTATTAGTTTTGAATGCCATGGTGACTAGGCCTGGTAATTTTTGACACGATCCTTTAACCCGACACGACACGACACGAAATTAACAAGTTTTTGGATTGACACGATAACGAATCGGATCGTTATCGGGTAACCTAATGAGTACCTGTTAAGATAACTGGTTGTTTGGGTATACATGTGAATAAGGAAAATATTAATTTAATAAATTTATACCCCTAAAAAGTATTATAATAATTATATATATTAATTTAATAATTTTATACCCCTAAAAAATACTATAATAATTATATATATATATAATTAAATTTAGAAAATTGATGACCATTCGATCGGCTGAGATTTAATCTCAACCATCCATTGTACATTAGGGTGGAGCCTAGACTATCCTTCTCTCTCATTCACTCTCGATCTTTCCAGGCTTTCAACATTTTGCGCTGCTCTCCTTGAATCCACTCATCTCTCTCGTCTCCTCCTCCGTCCACTTTCTTAGACTTGACTCCAGTAGCCACAAGAAAACCACACATGGTCAAGCACACGCTACATGTACGAATTTTGTAAAAGGAATAATATGCAAGCTTTGAGTTTCATTAGTAAGGTTTTAACTTCTGAGAAAGGCTTCACAACCTTGTAAAGAATTTTTTTTTCATTTTGCATATCCTTGTGTTGGATATATGTCAACAATCTGTGATAAGATTATATATGCTAAATAAATAATAAATGCGAATAGCAACTTAACAAAGTATGAACAAGAATAAACAATATAAAACAGACAACATGAAGATCGAGTGCGTACCGCAATGTCCTTGAAACTGAAATTTCGTCCCTACTCAGTGCTTGTAGTTCTACGGAAGTCTGCTTCACCAGGATTCAACGATCTAAGTTAGAATTCCAGCACCGGAAAACTAGACTTCTGGCGAATTTGTTTGTGGTAGTCTCAGTATGCTTGGTGTATAAGGATTGATGATTTTCAGTGATTTAAATGATATGCAGATGCGTGTATTTATAGTAGATGGATGCCTGTTCGCAACAGGTATGAGGAGCGATGCATCTGTTGGGAGACATCTTCTCCAAAGGGGTGCTTTGCTCTGCGTTTTTCTGAACTCGTCAGACTTCATCTGAAAGGATGAGTCTTTTGGTAAAAAAATAATTAATTAATTAAATTCGAAATTAATTAAAATTAATTAATTAAATCCAAAAAATAATTCATTAAAGTATTTAATTATTAGAGCCCGAGCTCCAAGGCCCAAGGGCCATCTTTTGATAATTAAATATATATTAAATATATATTAATTACCAATTAATTTAGCACACCTCAAAGCCTAACCCCAAAGGTGAGCCCAATTTTATTCTCCAAGTCCATCACTCCAATCACTTTCTATAAGGCACAAAACCTTATAAAGTGTTGAAGCCTTTTGGGAATGACCAATGTGGGACAATGAATGAAATTTCCATTCAAACTAAAATTTCCAAACGCACACACAAAAGTGATGCACCCCCTCTCTTCTCCCTCATCTTCATCTTCATCTTCTTCCCCTGCAACCCAGGCAAAACAAAAAAAAAAGGGCCCTTTAGTTCGTATTTCCTCCTCCTCCTCCTCCTCCTCCTCATCTTCATCTTCATCTTCTTTCCCTCGCAACCCAAAAAAAAAAAAAAAAAACCCCTTTAGTTAGTCTCCCCCCTCCTCCTCCTCCTCCTCATCTCTTCTCCCCCATCTTCATCTTCTCTCTCCTGCAACCCAAAAAAGAAAAAAAAGAAAGCCCCTTCAGTTCGTCTGCCCTCCTCCTTTTTTTCCCCCCCCCCAACTTCATCTTCTTCCCCCGACCCCCTACCTTCAACCCAAAAAAAAAACCCAAATCCCGTTTACACCGTCATCGTCGGGTTCGTGAGGTGAAAATGGGAGGAATGGGTGTGGATTTAAGGAGTGGGGTGTGTCAAGGAGGAAAGAGGGTGGGTGCGAGGTGCGAGGTGCGAAGGTGGGTGCGGGTGCGTTAAGATTTAGGTTTTTTTAAAAAAAAATTTAAAAATTATTATTTTTTGCCACGTGACACAAATGTGGCAGCCACGTCAACGCTTAACGGATCAATAGATGAAAAATGTAACGGAGGTATTATTTTGAAATAAAATAATATCTGAGGTATGAAAGAAAAATGTTTTAAAGATGTTGTAAGGAATTGAAAACGACCCCAAACCTGAGGTGGTAAAGTGTAATTTACCCTAATATTTATGTAGCAATGTGGTATGTACAAATTGTTTAAAAAAAAATATTTTTCTTAACGGGTCGGGTCATTTTACCTATTGAGTAAAGTGACCCGACCTGTTAAGGACCTCTTAAGATAACAGATGTGACATGACACGACACGATCCGATAAGATAACAGGTGTTGCACGAAAACAACACGAACACGACAGACACGATCCGTTTGCCAGGCCTAATGGTGACTGTAAGTAAGTCTAACTTGCAACAAGGAACACCAACATCATTGACAATGTGCCAGGACGCAACAAACAATCACCAAAACTTGCAACAAAACACCAAAAAAAAATTATGCATCATACTCTCCATTTTTTTTTCATTTTTCTGAGAAGCGATACATACGGGCTTTAATGTCTCTACAAATTAAATAATCATCAAAATAGGCCAGTTGGCAGCAATAGATTTCATAGCTCAGTGAGAATATATTAAAAATATTAGGAGTATAATTCTCTTCTCTCTTATTCTCATTCTTTTCTGTCCTCTCTTCTTACACATTATTTTTTGTCTTATTTTTTCTATAAAAAAATCAATATAAGATGTTGATATGGTTTAACTGTAATTGTTCAAATAAAAGAAGAATGAAAGAGAGATAGATTAGGAGAGGAGAGAACTTCTCTCCTCCCAAATGTTAATGACGTACAGAGATTTTACCCCAAAGAAACATCAGAAGTTAACAAATTCAAGAAAAAAGGATGACGTATCCCAAAAGGATGATGATGAAAAAAAAACAAAAAAAAAAGAAAGAAGAAGGTGGAAATGAAAAAGAAAGACAAATTAAGGGCACATCATCACCGGTTCATAAGTTTTCCTTTTTATTAAAGCATTACGTACAAACTTTGTTGCTCGATTTCATCTTTTGATCAGCAGAGCATCCAATGCAATCAGATTTCAACAATGACTACTGTAGCATTTAGGCGACGTAGTTATTGGTGCGTTATTAGTTTAAGATGGCACGGTGAGTGCAAGTATGTCTTCAATTGAAGATAAAACCAATCGAAACATTTACATTTTTAAATCAACAGGCGAAATCTTGAAATTGAAATTCACTTCCAACTCCAAAGGCCAAGACAACAAGGAGACCAAATCATATTTTAAAAACTTACAAAAGATAACTAAAGGCTGCCCGTAAGGGTCCATGAAACATTGATGGATATCATATTATTTCAATTTGTATGAGAAATTATATAGCAGCTTCATGCTCTAACTTACAACAAACAATCACCAACACTAGTGACAAGGTCCCAGGACGCAACAAACAATCACCAAAACTTGCAACAAAATACGAAATTATTTTCGATACATCATACATACAGCTTTGATCTGAGAAGCGATAATGGCTCTAATATCTCTACTACTTCCACAATCACCAAAATGTGCCAGTAGCCAGCAATAGATCTCATAGCTCACGTAAATAGAGCAAAATATAGCCGAATATATGAAGAATGTTAATGACGAGCAGAGATTTTACTCCAAGGGAACATCAGAAGTTTACAAATTCAAGAAAAACAGAATTAAGTGAAAGATACCTCACTTGTAAAATAAAACTTAATTTCAACATTTGATCCATTGTTGCCCATCCCAATATTACATTTGCTTTCATCACTCGAACTTGTTTCAGACTCATCACTTGATTCTTCAGGCTCATAACTTCTACTTGCTTCAGGCTCATCACTTGATCCACTGGCTTCATAATCATCTTGTCCCGCATCTTCTTCTATTGTGCTTCCCACGACATGACATCAAATTTTAATTTCTCATCATCTTCAGCATAAAACAGGCATATCCCATACCTTTCCACCACCACATATTTTGGCATTTTAACCGTCATACTTTTCGACGCTTTTCGATGCCTTTTGATCGTGGACTTTGGACTCATCAATTCTCTATCGTCTTTCACTCCTAGATCGTCAGAAGTACCCAGTGGGATGAAGTCAACAGACGTCTCACTGACATGTTTGTAGAAATCGGTAGAGCATGTTACTCCCTCTACTGCAAGTTCAAGGGCATTATACCGCATATGCACGGGATGCCAGCTGAAATTGTAGTCATACCTTCCACTATCCCTATGCGGAGAGTAGAAATTAGGACAATTGATACTATGGCTCTCACCATTATTATTTTTGAACTCGAAATTAACTTCCACCCACATAAACGGATAAAAGTCGTATGCAATAACAACAGAGAAAGCGAAACCCAAGAAACCTGTTCGTGAGAGAGATAGAGAGAGAAGACCCGTACATTATCCTCTTTTCCTCGAAAGTTTGAGGACGTAGTTGCCACTAGCATAATTCTAAGTTGTGCATCATCCACTATATTGCTCCTTGCATTCCAGTCAAAAGCTCGACAATTGTAAAATTTAAGTACCCCTCGAAATAGTTCATATTTATCCCAACCATGAACGAGTGCAGTCCTTGAACTTGACACTGTCTTCAGTGATATGCAGCCAACTGATTAAAGAATTTATAGCAGTGGGAGCTCTGGTAAAGATTGAAGCCTCTCGCAATTGTTTAAGCGCAGGCTCTGCAACTCAGAAGCTTGTTTGATGCGAGCAGGTATGCTCTTAATCATGGTTCCACTCAGCTCTAAATACCTTCATGAGGATAAGAAAACGAGGCCACGGGCGAGTTTTAATATACCGCTGAAATTCAGGTCTAGTTTTTCCAAAGAGAGCAAACCGACTGAGAAGGGAGGCAACATTTTAAGATTCAAACAGTGACGAAAGTTAAGGTCCCGTTTGGTATCTTACTTGAGAATTGAACTCAAAATTTTTATTTTTTTCTAAATACTAATGTTTTGATTGAAAATATTTAAATCCAAAACCTTGTTTGATATGTAATTTATGCGTCTCAAACTAATCAAAATTTCTACCATGCTCTTTCTAAAACATTGATGAACTCATTGTTATCATCTCTCTCGCTCCAACCTTCGTGGATATATGAAATTTTGATCTGAAAGCTAGGTTATTTCGTACTGAAATTGATTGACTGAGAAGAAAAATGCGACCTGTTGCTATCGAGCGAAAGCTTCCGAGTGGGTTCGGAAAGTGGTAAGATGCTCCTTCATGAGATCGGTTTTGATCTTGGCAACATTCTCGCCCAACAGACGATATTGGTCCTGCAAATAAAGGATGGCTTTGGGTTGGATTCCAAGACTTGGTAGTCGAAATCAATGGCAGAGATTCTCCGTGTAGGTTCCGACGTACGACGTGGCTGGGCCACTGGGGATCTGTAAGAATATGAACATGAGATTGGATGTTTTAGACAGTGAATGGTTGAGTCCAAAAGGAATAAGAAAGCCTTGTGAGAAACTGTGAAGTCCTCCTGGGAAGTCCTCGTGTTGCATGCCCATTTCTTAAGTGGTTTAAAAAAAAAACTGTGTACAAATCCTTGTTTAGGAAGGATTCTGTTTTAACTTTTAAACTGATATGAGTTGGAAAACATAAGTTGTTTTCTATAAGGATTGTAATAGGAAATCCTTATCAAGTTATAAGAAGGATATATATGTGTATGTGTATATATGTTGTAACCTCTGCTCTCACATATGTGTGCTCAATTTCGAATCAAGTCCTATTCTTGGTTAGAGCTTAAAACAATCTCACAGGGAGGAGAAGGATTGCAGCTCACTGTGATTGCATGGCAGCAGCTATGGCGTCTTCCAATAGAGGTTCATCAGGTTAGTGGAATTATAGAGTTATATATATAAGAGGTTTCATGCTTGCTTAATTGTGATTGCTGCAACTTAAATCTTGTTCTTGGCAATATAAGATTACATGTGGTATCAGAGCCTCAGGTTTAAGTTCTTAAATTCAATCAAGCAAGGTCGATTAAAACATATATATATAAAAAAATAATAATAATAAAATAAATAAATAAATAAACACCCACTAAAATCACCATAATCAGGTTTCGAAGCCGGTTCTAGGTCTCACAACAATTTTTCCTAAAAACGGTGTGTTTTTGGTAGAATAAGGTTGGTTAGAAGATTATGACTGTTGGTATTCGAAATTTGCCTTTTTTTTTCTGGCAGTTTTTTCTGGGTTTGTTCTTTTGGGAAGGAAGACTTTATCTTGTTCCTTTAATCCCGACCCATGCATAAGCAATCTGAGTAAATCAAACCTTGTTGTTGAGTGTTCAATATCTGTTCAAAATGTTTCCGCTGCTTGGTGTTGATGTTTGTCTCTTTAAAAGGTATGTGATCTTCAAAACTCGGATTAGCAATATGAATATCATAAAAAAGTTCATTTGAATCTTATATAATGATATTTTGATTAACATGAAAGATGTCAGTCTTAAAATATGATTCAATTTCTTGGAGTAAAGCATGTTAAAATGATCATTCATAAGAAAAATATTTGGTTCGAATTTATACAAACTTACTGGTGCCATTGAAATCATGAGATCAGACGTATGGAACAAATCAATACAAAAGAAAGGTTGTTCTTGATTACATTGTGATCAGACCATGGTTAATCTAGAAACCCTTAATCCTATATGCGCCTATCAACTGTTTGTTGTTAAGATTATGTATATGGATATTGGTTATAAAGCTTTGATGTGCAATAGACTGTGAAAACGAAATCAGAACTGTAAATGTTCATATGGTGATTTCATGTTCATCAGTGTCTGCAATATCGATAAGGAGCTTAAACTTGGCAAATATTCCAATCCTTACCGGTGATGGCAACGACAAGAAGTGGAGAAGGGATATCAATTTGCTATTGACTCTCAATGAGTTTGATATAGCAATTGATAATCCTAGGCCTGTCATAAGTGATCAAAGCACCAGGGCAGAGAGATTAGATTTTGAAAGGTGGACAAGGGCTAACAAAGTAGCACTTTCCATCCTAGAAGCTGGGATGACTGATACTATCTGTCACATCCCGACCCGGGGTCGACCACTTCCCGGGCCCGCTCTACCACCGTAGCACGATATTGTCCGCTTTGGGCCCCGACTACGCCCTCACGGTTTTGTTTATGGGAACTCACACGAGAACTTCCCAGTGGGTCACCCATCATGGGATTGCTCTCGTGCGCTATTCGCTTAACTTCGGAGTTCCCATGAAACCCGAAGCCAGTGAGCTCCCAAAAGGCCTCGCGCTAGGTAGGGATGGGAATATACATATATGGATCACTCCCCTGGGCGATGTGGGATCTCACAATCCACCCCCCTTAGGGGCCCGACGTCCTCGTCGGCACACCACGGCCAGGGTTAGGCTATGATACCAAATTGTCACATCCCGACCCGGGGTCGACCACTTCCCGGGCCCGCTCCACCACCGTAGCACGATATTGTCCGCTTTGGGCCCCGACTACGCCCTCACGGTTTTGTTTCTGGGAACTCACACGAGAACTTCCCAGTGAGTCACCCATCATGGGATTGCTCTCATGCGCTATTCGCTTAACTTCGGAGTTCCCATGAAACCCGAAGCCAGTGAGCTCCCAAAAGGCCTCGCGCTAGGTAGGGATGGGAATATACATATATGGATCACTCCCCTGGGCGATGTGGGATCTCACACCATCAGAGGAGGAATCAAGAAACCAGAACTGGCTGTGGACTACTTGGCTGGAATTGAAAAGAAATTTAAAGAGTTTGAGAAAGCAGAAGTTAGCCAATACATGTCCTTGCTCACTACTTACAAAATCCAAGGTACTGGCTCTATAAGAGATCATATAATGAAAATGATAGATGCTGCTGAAAAGTTGAGTTCCATGGAAGTAAACATTGGAGAAAAGCAGCCAATACATGATCCTTCAAGCCCTCCCCACAAAGTATGGTCAGTTGAAAGTCTCCTAAAATACACAAGAGAAAAACTGGGACATAGATGAACTAATTGCACAATGTGTGAAAGAAGAAGCCCGACAAAAGCAAGAGAAAGGCAAGGAGATTGAGGAAGCAAACTATGTGCAATCTAGAAGAGAGAAGAGAGCATTTAACAATGGCAGCTGTTCTGGTCCTGGTAAGAATTCTAACAAATTCAATATATCTGCTAAAGTGAATGACTCCCCTAGAAAATCTATCAAATTTAAGGCTAAAACTAAAGGTGTGTCTAAACTTAAGTGTTTTTGGTGCAAGACTAAAGGGCATTTAAAAGTTAATTGTGAAATTTTCAAAGATTATGTCAAGAGCAAAGAGAAAGAACAAGTACATGTCTGTGTTGAGTCAAATCTTTGTGAAGTACCTGTTGACTCTTGGTGGTTTGATACTGGATGCTCGGTACACATAACTAGCTCCTTGAAAGGTTTTCAAAAACAAAAGGAAACTGGAAATGCATTGTATCATGTCTATGTTGGGGAAAGGACTAAGGTTGCAGTGCATTCCATAAGGATTGTCAATTTGAAACTGACTTTGTTTTGCAATTAAAAGATGTGCTCTATGTGCCCAAAATGAGAAGAAACTTGGTTTCTGCTTCTAAAATAATAAAAGATGGTTATGCATTCTCTGCTGATGATGCCTATTTGAAAATCTTTAAGAAAGACTGTTTTGATAAAATTTTGGGAACTGCCCTGTTGTCTGAAAACCTATGGCGTCTAGAATGTCTAGTTGAGTATGTTGACCACTCAGTTTTAAATGTCAGTTCAAAGAGAATGCTAGAACAAGACACTTCTTATATTCTTTGGCATAAGAGATTAGGGCACATCTCTAAAGAAATAATTCTTCAACTTTCTAAAGCCAAATTGATACCAACATTAGACCCTGCCACTGCAACAGAATGTGTTGATTGCTTAAAGGGTAAAATGACCAATTATAGGAAATTAGATTCCAAGAGAAGTCAAGGGTTGCTTGAAATCATACATTCTGATATTTGTGGTCCTTTTCTAGTCAAAACAATATGTGGAAACAAGTATTTTGTTAACTTTATAGATGATTTCTCTAGACTAGGATACACTTTTCTTATTAGTGAAAAGTCTGATGCCCTTAAGTGCTTTATTATTTACAAAACTAAGGTTGAAAAACAGTTAGGTAAAGTTATTAAAATTGTTAGATCAGATAGGGGAGGAGAATACTTTAGTTGGTATACTGAATCAGGACAACAAAAGGGACCATTTGCACTTTATTTGGAGCAAAATGGTATTGTAGCTCAATATACAACACCGGGTACACCTCAACAAAATGGAGTCTCAGAGAGAATGAATAGGACTCTGATTGGCATGGTAAAAAGTATGATGACAAGATCAAAGTTGCCAGGATTCTTTTAGGGAGAAGCCTTGAAAACTGCCAACTACATTCTCAACCGAGTTCCAAGTAAATCAGTCTCTTCCACACCTTTTCAAATATGGCATGGTAGAGTTCCCAATTTTGACTATTTTCATGTTTGGGGATGCAAGGCTGAAGCTAGATTTTACAACCCAAATGAGAGGAAGTTGGATCCCAGAACACAATCTTGCTATTTTATAGGTTATCTTGAAAAATCAAAGGGATTTCGATTCTACATACCTCAGGGTCATACAAGAATCTAGGAGACACACAATGCAGTTTTTCTTGAAGATCAAGATGTTTCCGATTTGACAAGAGAAAACTTTAATTTTGAAGAGGTGTCACATGATATCTCTGAAGCTACCAACTACAACCAGGTCCCATTATTCCATCAATCATCATTAAATGAAGAAGAAGAAATAATTGCAGATGTGGGGTCTCCTATAGATCAAGCTATGGAAATTGATCACCAAATACCTCCACCTGCATCAGTTTCAGATTCAGAACAACCAGTTTTAGTTGAGAACCAACGTTTGTTTGAACCATGAAAGTCAACCAGAGTTAGGAAATCGACAGCTGTGAGTGATTATGTCTATTTACAAGAAGCAGATTTTGACATTGGTGATATTGATGACCCTCTTTCATACTCTCAGGCCGTAGAGAGTCCACAATCAACTCTATGGCAGAATGCAATGAAGGAAGAGCTAGAATCAATGTACAAAAATAATGTTTGGACACTTGTGGAGTCTAGCCCTCAAATCAAGCCCATAGGTTGCAAGTGGGTATACAAAACCAAAAGAGATGCCCTTGGTCGAATTGAAAGATACAAAGCGAGATTAGTTGCAAAGGGCTTCACTCAAAGAGAAGGTATTGATTACAACGATACTTTTTCCCCAGGGTCTTCTAAAGATTCCATGCGAGTAGTCATGGCTTTGGTTGCATATTTTGACTTAGAGCTGCATCAAATGATGTGAAAACAGCTTTTCTGAACGGAGACCTAGAAAAGTGTATTTACATGAAACAACCAACTGGATTGTTGAAAGGGGGAAGGAAAACATGGTTTGCAAGCTTAACAAGTCGATATATGGATTAAAACAAGCCTCTAGACAGTGGTATTTAAATTTTGATCGGATTGTTTCTTCTTAGGGATTTGCGGAGAACAAATTGGATGATTGCATCTACATCAAGTTTTCTGGTTCACAGTTTATTCTTTTGGTACTTTATTTTGATGATATCCTTCTAGGAAGCTCTCGTCCTCAGTTGTTACAAAGAACCAAAAGAATGCTCAGTGAAAGTTTTGATATGAAAGATCTGGGAGAGGCACACTTTGTGTTGGGAATTGAGATTGTGCGTGATAGACAGAAAAGATTGCTTGGATTATCACAAAAAGGTTACATTGATAGAGTATTGTACCGATTTAATATGGAAAGTTGTAATTGTGGTCAAGTTCCAGTTAACAAAGGGGATAAGTTCTCGAAGAATCAATGCCCAAGGACTGATTTGGAGATAAAGAAAATGCAATCTAAGCCTTATGCTTCTCTGGTGGGAAGCCTTATGTATGCAACCATATGTACACGACCAGACATTGTGTTTATAGTGGGAATGCTGGGAAGGTTTCAAACAAATCCAGGAGAAGCACATTGGATATCTGCCAAAAAGGTTCTGAGATATTTGCAAAGAACCAAGAACTTTATGTTGGTTTATGGCAAAAGTGTATCTTTGGAACTTGAAGGATACACTGACTCAGATTTGGTGGGTGATGTGGATGATAGAAAGTCAACAGGTGGTTATATTTTGATGTTGAATAGTGGTGCAGTTTCTTGGAAGAGTGCTAAACAAACTGTTATTGCTACATCCACCATGGAAGCAGAATTTGTAGCATGTTTTGAAGGAATGAAGCAAGCTGTTTGGTTCAAGAACTTTGTGTCAGAGTTGAAGGTTGTAAATTCAATTCAAAAACCTGTGAGAATGTCTTGTGACAACAACTCAGCCGTGTTCTTTGCCAAAAATAACAAAAGAACTTATGCTTCAAGGTTGATGGATGTAAAATTTCTTAAAGTGAGAGAACAAGTGAAGAAAAGGATGATTGAAGTTCAGTATATTAGTACTGTTATGATGATTGCAGATCCTTTGACCAAAGCACTACCTATTGGAGAGTTTCAGAAGCATGTGTCTTGGATGGGAGTGTTGGAGAGTCTTGATCAGTGGGAGTAATTGATTGTGGTGCAAGAACTTGAAAGATTGCAACTATGTGAGTAACTTAGTTTAGGACTGTGCTTGCAATTTTGGTCAAAGTTGATTTATTAGGCTGTGTTTGAGTTTGTTAGTTCAATTTTGTGTCCCAAGACCCATTACTTTATTTTCTAAAGTTTTGTAGTTTTGGATGGTGGACTTATTGTCGAGAAAGATTAGTTTGATGCTTTGGAAACAGTTTGGCTGTTTTAAGCTTTTGATTAGTAAATCGTTTTTAGTTAATGTTATGTTGCTTTTTATAAGGATCAGTTTTGGTTTTGGTCTTTTTGAAAAGTGGGAGCATATTTTGTGATTGACTGTTTATATTAGTTTCAGTAATGAGTCAAGTTTGCAGTTTGGATGTGTGTGAACTTAGAATCAATACTGCATTTTGGTTGTGGTTTATGGTTCTCAGTTTCCATATTTTGAAGTGCAATGGAATGATGGTCATAACGTTAGATTCTCGAGTAAGGCTTTGTGATCACTTCTTATAAATTGGAGAAGTTCATGTCTGGAAATTGATCTCATGTTCAAGTGGGAGAATGTAAGAATATGAACATGAGATTGGATGTTTTAGACAGTGAATGGTTGAGTCCAAAAGGAATAAGAAAGCCTTGTGAGAAACTGTGTACAAATCCTTGTTTAGGAAGGATTCTGTTTTAACTTTTAAACTGATATGAATTGGAAAACATAAGTAGTTTTCTATAAGGATTGTAATAGGAAATCCTTATCAAGTTATAAGAAGGATAATATGTGTATGTATATATATGTTGTAACCACTGCTCTCACAGATGTGTGCTCAATTTAGAACCGAGTCCTATTCTTGGTTAGAGCTTAAAACAATCTGAAAGAGAGGAGAAGGATTGTAGCTCACTGTGATTGCATGGCAGTAGCTATGGCGTCTTCCAATGGAGGTTCATCAGGTTAGTGGAATTATAGAGTTATATATATAAGAGGTTTCATGCTTGCTTAATTGTGATTGCTGCAACTTAAATCTTGTTCTTGGCAATATAAGATTACAGGATCCAATTGAACGAGAGATCAGAGAGAGGATCAGAGGGAAGAGGGGGGGGGGGGATTGGGAGAGAGACATGGGAGAAGATCCAAAAAGTCTAAAAACACACTTTTTGTGTTTTCAACAAAAAGGCTTTGTTTTGAAAAAATTTTGAGTTGTAGTTTTGAGAATTGGATCCAAATCAAATACCAAACAAAAACTTTAAATTTGTGACTCAAAACTTTTTTTTGAGTTAAAAAATTAGATCCAAATCAAATACCAAACTGACCCTGAGATTTTTAAAATTGGTTAAATTGTTGATGTTCGGGTAGAATTCAAAGTACTTGCACGGACGAAGATCTAGTGTTTGAAGCCCAATTAGATTTTTATTGATGACAGAAGCTCTTTAACCCTTGTCCCTACTAAACAAACAAACACCAGGTGTTCCATTGGCTCCACGATTTCAGGGAATTTGACAAATGCAGAGCAACTTGCGAGATCAAGTCACTCGAGAGATTGCAATTTACAAATTCTCGTGGGAAGACTCGTAAGCATTTTGCAACCTGTCAGTAGAAATTTTTTTAGAACAAAGAGAAGCTCAATGAATGAATGTATCTCTTTAACCGTTATTCCTTCTAAACTAAGAAACTCCAGATGTAGCTCAAAGTTTTCCAGGAAGCTTTTAAATTTAGAGCAACCAGTGAGATCAAGTTCCTTTAGACATGTCAACTTACAAATGCTGGCCGGGAGACTCGCAAGCCTTCTGCAATCATTCAGTTTAATTGTAGTAAGGCTAATGAAACGCTCCATTGATGATATGGGTAGTACTTCTATTGATGTACAAAGTCAATTCAATTACACTTATATCCCAGGAAAGCTCAGAAAACTCGTCAAGAGATGAGCAGTAGTCTAGACCAAAATAACCGGAGACCTGCTGCTTACAACTGCTGTTTGGAAGTTTCTTAAGGTCTCTACAATCTCCAATATCCAAAGAAGAATTTTTTTTGGTGAGACCAAACTGATGGAGGCAACTCCTTTATAGCACTGCCACGTAAACTTAAGTATTCAATATTGCCTGACATCTTCAAGAGATACTTGAGACTCGTGCACAATCCAAGTTCAAGAAAAGTAAGCTCATGAAGATATTGAAAATATAAAGTAACTTCAACCAAACTTCTACAGTAAACAAGATTTATATGCTCAAGTTTTCGACTCCGAGAGAGATTTGGAACTTCATTTAGATTTCTGGAGGAAAGCGTATTGAACACTTTTAAGTTCATACGATTTTGTAACAAATTGAAAAGAAATAGCAAGAATCAATACCTTAGCATGAAAACTTTCTGCACAAGTTATACAAGAAGTAAAATAAGCATATTACCTTGTCTTCATTCGAAAGTTGTTCAACTTTGCTTTTGGGCATATGAAGCTCAACTAGATTTATATGAGAATTTTGATGGCAAAGAATCCAAAGGATATGCATGCCAAAAAAATTATACGAAGAGACTTGGGAAGATCTAGCGAAGAGTTTAATTTTCTGTAGATGTCAAACCTACAGGTAGAATTGTTATACGAAGAGAATTGGGAAGATCTAGTGAAGTTTGCGCCATCCAAGTCGCTAGCTCTTCAGTGTTGACCTGTTAAAGGATACGGCTTGAACCGTTGAGGTTTCCTGTGAAATTCCGTCCTCAGAATTTCATTATTTAATCACGTATTTCATTATTTAAATTTGTGTTTCGTAATTACGTGATTTTTAATTTAATTTTACATTCATTAATTTTAGAATTTTAGTTACTTAGTTACAAAGTTTAAAAATTTGTAATTATTCATTTAAAATCTACGGACCTTTAGAGGTCACAACTAGTGTTTTTGAATGGAAGGCGATCTCACGAGTGCTTTGGCAAACACCTTTGCGAATCAGAATTTTAATGAAGAAATTAGAATTGTTTTAGTTGGTAAATAAATAATAAATAAAAAATATAAGAGAAGAAAGAGAAAAGATTAGATGTTGCCAGTTGGCAGCGAGTGAGAGGGGAAAAGGAAGAAAATGAGAGAAAGGAGAGAGGGAGCTGCCCAATCAGGAGAGGAGGAGAGGAGAGAAATGAGAGAAGGGAGAAGCAGCGAACCGGATCCAAACCTCGACCCATTTCCCTGCGCGACTCGACCCAATGGCAGCCATGAATTTCAAAGCCTTTCACAATGGTTTTCCAATGAAACACAACCAGTCACTAGCTGTGAACATCATCCCAACATTCCCGCTTCAATTTACAATCAAATCGAGCCATTTTGGCTCTTGTTTTGCGAGGATTGAAGTCGTGGGCTTCGTGGGTTGTATGGCGGCGATCCGCCGTTTCTGAAATGTATCTCATAGACCACCACCGCCATCAGACATATCTTGAGGCCAGAAACAAACGCTAAACAAGTTTCGAGGAAGCGGAGTAGCTGAGAAGACGAATTGATGCTCACCCTTTTTAGGGCTTTTCTGTGGATTGTGGTATTTTCAGGCCATTCCTAGCCGAATTAGACCTCGGCACAGGGGCGGCGGCGTGTGGCCCGTGGACCCACTTGATCCTTGTAGGGTAAATTCGATGCCCGATTCCATATTTAACATTTGATTGATGAAATTCCATCGTTTGAACATATTTTCATTAAGGCTCACCACTTGATCATTATAAGAATCGACGATCCGACCGTTAGAACGTCACCAAACTTTAATATGCTAGTGTACGTAATATTTGGGGACCTTAGGAACTTATGGATCGAGAATCTGATAAACGGATCTTCCCGAATTGAATTTCTAATTTTGTAAAACCAATCATTGGCCCTGTTTAATTTTAGCGATTGGCGAAGATCCGACTGTTAGATTGTTTCAAAATTTTAGGATATTGTTCTAGAAGATTAATGAGACTCTTGGGAAGTTACGGATTGGAAATCCGTGGGTGGATGTCCCAGATCGACTTAAGTAGGGTTGTGGACCCCACCATTGACTGAGAGTTAACTTTTGGTCAATATGTTTCAAATCGTTCTTAAATACTAAAATTGGTGCTACTAGAGACTAAGTAGAGTCTAGTGGGCATATATCTATCCCAGTTAATATATATCTCGGTTTACGTGTATGGAAAGCTTGATTGTGATATTTATGTTTATTTAACTTCTTGATAATATGAATGATAAGTATGATTACTATTATGACAATGTGAGCTTAGAATCCTATTAAAAGTATTATGTAGAACTCGTATTCTTGTACGATAAGATGGTTAGTGGTCATGAGGAGCCTTGTAAATCATAGGAATTGAAGTAGGGGTAGGTTGTGTGTTGGTCTAACTGCACCATGTAGCAGTGGTACAAGGATGGTACTGCTTGGTATATCCGTGTTAAGGGACTTTACGTATTTCAGGGGTGATCATGCTTGGTATATCTACAATGAGTGATCACTACCTGCACTCTTAGACTATGCATATGGTTATGCTTGGTATATCTGAAATGGGGGAACATATGCATTCTAGGGGTGATCATGCTTGGTATATCCGTGATAGGTGATCACTGCCTACCTAGGGTTATGAGGATTGGTTGTACTTAGTACATTTTTGTAGGTAGTTGGATTCCGTTAAGTGGTCTGAAATCCCCACCCTCTCATTTCCATAAAGTTAGTCCGGAACCCTAGATTTGAGTGTATAGGAATTGCTCACAGTAGACATTGTGTTTATAAATTAGATTTATCACGTTATTACTTGGAATGCAGGTAGGTAGGCAATATTTATTAAATTCTGTGAAATAATATGTAATCTTGTTGATTGATTATCATAGTTAAATGTTAATATCGTGCAACTTTGTTCATGGAATCGATTAACTGAAGTGATTGTGGAATGGTGTTGGAAAGCATGTGTTGTATGTGAATAACAAAATGACAAAGCTTGATTGGTATATGGTTGTTATGTAGTGTGGTACTCTTTGTTTTATGTTAGTAAGTGTATTGCAAAAAGTTTAGAGTTTAACAAATATTGAACTACGAATGGCTTGATCCTCTATTTAGGGTACATAGGCAGTCTAACGCAAAATGTTAGATGCAGCCATGAAATAAAAGAAAGTGACTACGTGGTTGAATCATTGCTTGGGTTTTGGTCTTGTCTTGGAGGCAAGACATGATAGATAAATAGGGTTGTGGTGACGTCACGTGTCGATCTTGAACGTATATCGGGATTGGGACGTGACATTCCCTAATAGCAACAAACCAAAGTATAAATGTTAATACAATATGCATACAACAAAATTGAGTCAAAACTACATTTGCAGGACTCTGACTTGTTTATTATAAAAGAGTTCTCCCTAGGTGTTTCCCATGGAAAGTTCACGTTTTGTCTACTCAAGAAAGGGAATTAATTTGGGTCTTATCGTACTATTTTTCAGTAAATGATAGACATCCTCAGCAATGAATAACTACTACGTTTGCCAAGGCTCTTCAATGCATTGTTCCAAAACAATTTCCCTGCCCATTTCTTGTATCAGATCATGCATCTCTAAGGTTTTCCCCATAGAAACAATTGATATGAGAGACTTCTTAATGTGAACTCTAATTCGGGATGTTGCGAAGAAACCACAAACATTCTTTTACATCATCCATATGCGTTCCCTTATGAAAACATGCAATATACAGAAATATCTCCATCTCATTTCTTCCCAATCCATCATAACTTAGTCTCAACGCATCATGGACTTTTTCATTTGGAAATTGTTTCAGTTTGTTATACGGGTGTTATTCTTGAAAGCATTCAAACGAAAAAGCTGAAGAGCATCGTCACATTCCAGTCCCCTCATCTCATATATGTTTTAATCATCTACAACAATTTCCTCAAGCAGGGCCCTATCTCTAGTTGTTATGATCATCTACAACAATTTTCTCAACAAGTATTGAAACTGACTACCTAACTAAGGACCGGCTGCTAGCTTCTCATGGGATGTTGAAGGAGAAGGTTGGCACATCATTGCCAGCCTGCCAAAAGCTCAAGTTGCTGCTGCACCAAGTTCAAGTTGCTGCTGCAACTTTATCCCTCTTTTCCGGGTAAAGTTGCAGTAGCCACTACTACCACCACCTCTACCATCATTTTTGTTGTACTTACTTTGTTTCCAATCCCTTAATTCTAGGGCTTGTTGTCTGCTAGCTACTCTTGTCAATAGCTGTAACTAGGGTTAGGGTTAGACTGTTATTCTTTCTCTGTTTCCTTTTCTCCTTCTTTTGCTCGGTCTCTATAAGAGCCCTTGTTTGTGTTTCTCTTTTCTCATGAATATACAAATCTTTGGCTGAGCTAAACTTCAACATGGTATCAGAGCAGGAACCATAGGGTCCTGTCTCTGCCAGTTCATTCAAACAAAAAACTCGTGTCTGCAGTTCGTTATTCTCCAAAATGGAAGAAGAACAATTTGTGATGCAAGAGACCACAAGCTCGTCAAGTACACTATCTCCCAGTGTAATCCATGGTGAGATAAATCCAATCAGCGGCTATGTTCCGTATTGTTAAACGAGTTTAACTATCTACCGTGGTCACGAGCCATCTCTCTTGCCCTAGGTGGAAGATCAAAGCTAGGGTATGTCAATGGAAGTATTGATCCACCCGAATCATCTTCTACAACATATGAAGCCTGGCATGCAAACGATCAACTTGTTATGTCCTGGATAATTAATTCCATGGAACCCAAGTTATCTGAGCTCTTTAGTTACTCAGAATCCTCCTGCAGTTTGTGGGAATCCATCAAAGAGATGTATGGCAGCCAAAATAATGTTGCTCGCATATTTCAACTTAAAAAGGATCTTGCTGGGCTAAGACAAGGCAACCAATCTTTTGTACAACATCTTGGAAGCATGAAGTCGATGTGGAATGAACTTAATTTGTATCGACCACATACAACCGATTCCGCTGCACTTCTTAAAAGAGCTGATGAAGACAAAGTTTTTCAACTTCTGGCAAGTCTAGGAGAAGAATATGAAGATCTTCGAAGTCATCTATTGATGACACCTGATCTGCCCTCATTCAATAGTGTGTGCCAAGCTGTTCAAAGGGATGAAACTAGGAGGAAGGTCATGCACATCGAACCTAAGTCTATTTTTGAGACTAGGGCTTTCACCAGCAATTACAAACAAGCTGGTGACAAATTCTTCACTGGAAGAAAGGCAGATTAGAAATGTATGTACTGCAACATGAAAGGGCATTTGAGAGAAAAATGCTGGATCCTGCACCCAGAGTTAAAACCAAAATTTGATAAGGAAAGGAGAATGGTCAAAGAAGCAAAAGAAGTCATTCCAAAAGCCCTTCATTCAACCAGTTCTCAAACCAGTGGAATTTCTAATTTCACTGCAAGTCCGATAGATCTGATAAATGAGTTTGCAAATTTTCTTCAAAGAAGAGAGGGATTCACTGAAGATGAGGAAGGGTCTACTAAGAATCCTACTGCCATGCTTGGAAAGTTTGCTGGTTTCTTAACTGAGACCACCCCTCAAGATAATATTTCAGGTATAATCACTGCTCTCTCCACTGCACTCAATGAAATTACACATGAATGTTGGATTGTAGACTCAGGTGCCACTGATCATATAACAAACCAGTCTTCTTGTCTAGATAAATTTCAAACCATGCCTAAGCCTACATATGTGTCTGTAGTTAATGGGAAAAGGAGAACCTATTCTAGGAAAAGGAAAACTTAAACTGTTGAGTGATGTGGTCAAGTCTATAGCTTTGTTTGTACTGTCTTTCCCTTTCCAACTCTTGTCCGTGAGTAAAATCACAACCACTCTAGATTGTCTTGCCATTTTCTCTCCTTATAATGTGATTTTTCAGGACCGTGTCACTCGGAAGAAGATTGGTGAAGGGTTTCTCTTGAATGGCCTCTATTTCCTTTCAAAGAAGCTCAAATCTGTTAAGCCACCTTCTGCCAGTCTAAGTCTACCTCAAGAGTACCAACTTTGGCATTTTCGACTGGCACATCCTTCAGAACCTGTGATGACTAAACTCTTCCCAAATTTTTGTAAAACTACACATGAGTGTGAAGTCTGTCAAATGGCCAAAGCAACTAGACTTCCTTTTGTTTCTTCCAAGTCTAGAACCAGTAAACTGTTTGAGATTGTTCACTCAGATATTTGGGGTCCTTCCCGTGCAGTTTCTTTTGATGGATATAAATACTATGTCACCTTTATTGATGATTATTCTCGGGTTACCTGGGTTTATCTTTTGAAATTTAAAAGTGAATTCTTTGAGGCTTTCAAAGATTTTCATAAACTGCTCACTAACCAATTCTCTTCTAAGCTAGATACCTTACAATCGGACAATGGCACTGAGTATACCTCCACTAACATGTCTAATTATTTGAGCAATCATGGAATTTTACATCAAACTAGCTGTGTTGGTACACCACAACAAAATGGTGTGGCTGAAAGGAAGAACCGAGACTTATTGGAGAAAACTAGGTCTCTTATGTTCCAAATGCATGTTCCTAAGAGTTTTTGGTCTTAAGCTCTTCTCACTGCAGCTTACACCATCAACAGATTACCTACTCGAGTTTTGAACTCCAAATCTCCAATTGAGGTAATGAAGGGAAGAAACATTGACATCTCACATCTTAGAACATTTGGATGCACCTGCTATCTATGTCCAAGCTACACATCGAGATAAACTTGACCCTAGGGCTATCAAAAGTGTGTTTATGGGATATTCAAGCTCTCAAAAAGGATACAAATACTACAATCCACAGAGTGGAAAGCTTGGAGTGTCCAGAGATGTTAGATTTGATGAACTGGTCCCATTCTTTCAGAAAGGCCACAATGAAGAACCTCAAGGGGAGAGCATTATGGATCTTTTTCCGTTGCCTACTCCAACAAACATACCTGAATGCAACTCTCACAATGTTCCTTTCGAACATGACTCAGAGCAAGGTGATGGTGAGGGAACTCCCTCTGATCAAAATAGTCCAGTCACTACTCCACAATCTACGTTGCCATCTCGGAGAAACCCTACTCGAGACAGGCACCCTCCTTTATGGCTGCAAGAGTATGTTACGTACCACGCATGAAACAACCCGTCCCGAGTTTTACTATATAAAAAGAGTATTTTTGTATTTTTACTAGGTTTGGGGATCTTTTTCTTTTAAAATTGTTTTTGGGGTGTTAAATGGTGTGCCCAAAGGGCCCACCCTTTGATTTCTGTCCCCCCGAGTCTCTCTTTCCCTCTCAGCTCTCTCTTCTTCCTCGTCTCTGTCTCTCTTCCTCTCTCCCTCTCTCAAACTCTGATCACTCTCTTCTTCTTGGCACACCAGCCGTGCCACTCTCAAGGAAGGCTCGTGACAAGCCCAGGACCTCCTTACTCATTCCTCTTTCGACCCTGAGAACTCGACGGCAAAGGAGCAAAAGCTCCGACGAACTCTCTCTCGGTTTTTCCGTTGGGTAAGTCGGATCTCTCCCCTTTCTCTGTCATTGTGACTCATGGTTGTGATTTCTAAGTCGAACCCATCCTTTAATTCTAGGTTTTTCCTCGTTTTCGAGCAAGGGTGAGCACACCCGTTTTTCTGGCAAACACCGATCACTTTCGAGGCATTTTCCGGCCAAACCACGGCGAGTTGGCCGGCGTGCAAGGTATCAATCTCTTCGTCTTCCTGAGAACTACAACTTTCCTTTTTGTTTCACCCAATTTCGTTGAGTATTGAAGAAGTTATACTCATTTGAATCTTACCCAGTTTCCGGCGAACTCAGTGGCTTTCGAGGCGTTTTCCGGCCAAACCACGGCGAGCTAGACGTCGTGTGAGGTATCATTCTCTTCGTCTCGTCGAGAACTACAACTTTCGTTTTTACCTCACTTGATTTCGTTAAGTAGTGACAAAGTTATGGACGTTCAAAGGTTGTTCAGTTTCCGGCCGAAATCCGGCCTTCTCCTTCAATTGGGTCCGGCGACCCTTGTTATGAACTCATGCCGGGCTTCCAAGCCCAAATCCTTTTGAACCTGGCCCTTTGGGCCGTGCCAAACCCAAGGCTTAGGCCCGTTAATCCTTAAGACCCAAGCCTAAAAGGCTTAAACCCAAATCCCTTTTAATTATTTTGTTTTCTGTTTCTTTGAAAACCTAAAAGGCCTTTGGGCCGAATACCTTAGGGCCTTAGGCCCGTTGACCCAACCCTTTTTAATGTTTTTATTTTGTTTAATTGTCTAAGGGCTTTGGGCCGGTTTCTGTTAAGGGCTTTAAGCCCAAAACCCTTTTAACCCTCAAACCCATTTATTCCTAAACCCCATTTTAAATTAGAAACCCATTTCACCCTAAACCCCTTTATTCCCTAAACCTATCCAACCCTAAACCCAAAACCTAATAGGACCTAACCCTATTTAACCTAAGCCTAAATCTAATCCTTTTCAAGCCTAAAACCCGTTTGACCTAGTTTGACCGTTGACTCCCGGTCAACGTTGACTTTTAAGGTTGACTTTTCGGGATTTCGTCAGGGATCTCTCCTAAGCTAATTTCGACGTCCCGAACCCGTTTCCGAAGTCCATTTTCCCAAATTAAATCGTTTGAGTAGAGTTTGACCAAATGTATCCTTTATGTGCTTAGGGGCAATTATCGTGGCACTTTATTCTTCGCTAGCTTGCGAGGTTCTTCGGCGGCTAAGTACTGTGAGTGGATCACCTTCAAAAATAGCATGTTTTAAATTAAAGAATTGCATATGTTCCTAGCATGCCTCGATTTGATGAATACTTTACAGGAAGCATGATGATTTGAATATTATTGAATAGATAGATATTTTGAACTAGTTTCATTATATCGTATTTTCTATATAACCCTCATTCCGGTAGACTATCTGATCGATGACGATAGGATGCTAAGAATGTGTTTCAAATGCTTTTAGACACCTCTTCGTAGTATGGGGGATCGATGAACTTATGCTACGAAGTTGTATTTTAGAAAGCTGTTTTGTGCGTACCTAGTGAACACCATGCCGCCAGGGGCGAGGACTTGAGTTGGCACAGGCCTGAAGAAATAATCCCTAGCGGAAGGCTGAGGGACCACGGAGTCTGGCATCGGGCCGGGAGTGAGTTATCTCATGGTGAAGGCCATAGAGATTTAGGTGCAGGCATTGGGCCGGAAGTATTATTATTATTCGGTGATACTCATTAGCAGCACAACTTGTATTATGTTTCCTGTTATGATTTATGAGATTGAATGGCAGATAGATACAAACGGTTTTATGGCATGCTAGAGGGTTTGAAAAACCTATCACTTACTATGCTAGTAGTTTTCATTTAAACTTTGGGGGTTAGTATGTTCATAACTGTTTTCGTACTACATATATAAACTTGGTCCACTCACCCTTGTTTTGCGCCCCCATTCAGGACTTAGAATCAAGGCACATGATCCCGGCATCAAGGCACTTCCGCATTGGCATCTTCGAGTCCTCTCGGTGTAGGACCTACTCCCTTATTCATTTAATTTTATCTTAATTCTTTTAGTGATTAGGTTTAGTTGTATGCTCTGAACACGTTCCTAAATTGTTAATCCATTGTATTTGAATTCATAACCCTTATTTATTTCTTATTCTTAGCTTTTGTATCAATTAATGGCTTTCGTCACCCTCGGGTGTCGGCCAGCACGTGCCTATCCTGGTATTCGGGGAATATTAGGGTCGGGTCGTGTCAGATTGGTATCAGAGCGTGGTTTTGTTCAGAGCATACTTAGGATTCTCTTCAATCCTCGTAATGTGTCGGTCATGACGTCATTTGGATGTCACGACTTTCGAATTTCGTGCCATTCAGCACAGTTGTGCAAATCTTTCTCTGTTTGAATTGTCGCTTTCTGGTTGAAATACAAGAATTCGTGTTGGGATTGTGCCTCAGCGGTGATGTGTTTGATTGGTTGGACGACTTCCACATCGGACTGATACTCTGCCACGTGCATTCCCTGGGAATGGTGAGTAAAGTCTGTGTTACTTGGAAGCGACGTGTTTTAGAAATCTCAGTCGAGGAAGTCTGTTCAAGGCCAGCTGTAGATCCGAACTGGCAATGCCACTCTGCAACATGCGTTCCCTAGGAATTGCGGGCGGAGTCGGCTCTACATTGAAATCTTGGGAAACGGAAAAGTCTTAGCGGTACGAGTTGGTTAAGACCAACTGGAGTCCTGAATCGGTAATATCACTTTATGACATGCGTTCCCTAGAAATGGTGAACGGAGCCATGTCTTAAGTGGTAATTACTCGAAACTTTCGAAGTTCGTGTTGCAAGAAACGAGCAAGTGGTAATTGGTGGGGTCGAATCAGTGTTCTCGGACTCATTACCACTGAAGGAAGTTCGTGTGAATCTTTAGAACAAGTCTCCACGATTGTTCTATTGATAACTTTCTTGCCTATTCCAGCGACGAAGTCAAGTTCCTTAACCTTTGACCGTCTGCTTTATACCAAATTCTTCGAGTGTTGACTTCGTTTTCATTAATTGCTTTTCTTGGGAAACTCCTCAGTAGCAGATGTTATTCTCATCAATTTCCAACAGGAATTACGATTTTTGTTGTGGTTGGAGTTGGACTTGGATGATGAAGATCCAGTCTTGGCTGGATAAACAGACTCCTTGAATTTCACCTGGGTCCAGTACTCGGTGGTAAATCCTAGCACCTTGACCACGTACTTTTCGGTAGAGGTTAATTTAGCCTTTTGCTTGTAGCCCAACTGACTAGTGCTCTTGTTCATTAACCGTTCAGCCTTGTATTTTTCAGTGTAATGGCTTGAGATTTCACCATATTCATCTTTGTACGAAGATTGAGCTTTACTCTGAACTTCTCTGGACTCTTTGAGCTTTGGTTTGCTCCAGAGCATCACTTTAAGGTAGCCGATTGTGTCACTGCATGCATACACAAGCTGCTTTGTATCTTTCTTCTTCGTCATTCTGTTGATCCGAAGGTTCTATGTTTAACTTTAGAACTTTGAAACAACTCTCACAAAGTATTGTGAATTTTGAAATGTTTTTGGCCTCGTCAAATCTTGTTAGCATTTTTTAACTATTCTTGAGCTTAGCCCTATTTCTTTTCTGGCTAAGAAACCAATTTACCTTACTGTGATGATTAACCAAATAATCATAAACCGTGACTTCTATTTCTGCATCTTCACCTTCCTTCGCTTGTTTATTTCTTAATGTAAACTAGATCATGCCCAAAAAGAAAAAAAAAAAAAAAAAAAAAAAAAAAAAAAAAAAAAAAAAACGTTTTTTTTTCTCGGCATGGTTTCTGGTTCAAATCCCGATATCTTGTACTCTAGCTTGTTTTGACTCTCAAATTCTTGAGTGTTCTTTTAGCCTTCTCGACATGGTTTCTCGCTCAATTAGTGAGGAATTCACGATCGATCTTTTGAACGGAAGTGTGCACCTAATTCTTAACGTTTTGGACAGGAACGTTAAGAGCTTAATCCTTTCACAAGCTCACTAGGCTTACCAGGAAGAGTTCCACATGGCTGTGAGGTTTGAGCCGTCTTCTAGTAAGAGTTTGGTGAAGACTGTGGTGCAGGTGACCAACAGATTTCATCAGTATCTTCAGGCTGAATTGTTTGATCACCACATATCATCCTACTGCAATTCATCAATATCATATCGTACTCTAGTAGTCTTTTTTTCCAACGATATGTAAATAAATTCATTTGCTTAATTATTTTACGGTTATCTTCCATTCAACCTTAGTACACCTTTGATAGCATATTCTGAGATTAAATTCCATCTTGAGATCCGAGTTTGTTATCTGAACGAACTATCTAGACCTTGGACAATGCGTTGTATTCCCTCGTTTTGGTGGCGTTAGCACATTTGGAAATTTCACTTTTCTGGAAGGCTGTGTGCTCTCTTGGGGTTGTAGGTTGATCACTGGCGAGTCCTCCTTTCCACCAACATTGACCTTGTTTGACTTGAAATCTGTAGCTAAGCAAAAAATGAAGAGGTGGTTTGAGCACTACAATAGTTCCCAAGAGATACTGCTTGTTGGAAAGATGACTTCTCGTTTTCTGCTTGTTTGACTCGAGCTTTTGGGTCTACTATTAACATGGTAGCCACTTCTCTTGAATCCCAAGGTACAGTTTCAAGTGGGCAAGAAGATTCGTCTACAGCAGCTGATGCAGTTTCAGAATTGTTATTCTTGAAACTTGACTCGACGACACATCTATTCTCGGAGTACGTGACGTTTCGTATTCTTGGACAAGACCCACTCTCATTTTCAGTTTTGGTTTTTCAGAAAAAGTATTTTAACTTTCGTTATTAGTTATTTGTATTTTCGAAGTTACAAATGTTTTGTGGGAAAAATTTTCGTTTTCAATTTTAATTTCAGCGCGAGTTTTCGACCTATATGTTAGTACTTATGTATTTTGACATTATCGTATTTTGCGTACTTACTTATTTTTGACCTTGTGTCAATATTTGTTTTCAACCTTATATCTTATTAAAGTATGTTTTCTACTTTTATACTGATGGGGAAAGAAAGTATGAGCCTGGAGGCACGAAAGATGGAATCATTGCAACCCGATCGCGACGGGATGGCATTTTCCCTTTTGTGCAACCGTTCTGATTTGATTTCTTCGTTACGTATCTATTTATATATTTTATACTCTTCTTCCTATTTTCGAGTATCTCAGTTTAAGAAGTGATTTTAAATTTCGGGGACGAAATTCTTTTAAGGGGGGTAGATTGAAACAACCCGTCCCGAGTTTTACTATATAAAAAGAGTATTTTTGTATTTTTACTAGGTTTGGGGATCTTTTTCTTTTAAAATTGTTTTTGGGGTGTTAAATGGTGTGCCCAAAGGGCCCACCCTTTGATTTCTGTCCCCCCGAGTCTCTCTTTCCCTCTCAGCTCTCTCTTCTTCCTCGTCTCTGTCTCTCTTCCTCTCTCCCTCTCTCAAACTCTGATCACTCTCTTCTTCTTGGCACACCAGCCGTGCCACTCTCAAGGAAGGCTCGTGACAAGCCCAGGACCTCCTTACTCATTCCTCTTTCGACCCTGAGAACTCGACGGCAAAGGAGCAAAAGCTCCGACGAACTCTCTCTCGGTTTTTCCGTTGGGTAAGTCGGATCTCTCCCCTTTCTCTGTCATTGTGACTCATGGTTGTGATTTCTAAGTCGAACCCATCCTTTAATTCTAGGTTTTTCCTCGTTTTCGAGCAAGGGTGAGCACACCCGTTTTTCTGGCAAACACCGATCACTTTCGAGGCATTTTCCGGCCAAACCACGGCGAGTTGGCCGGCGTGCAAGGTATCAATCTCTTCGTCTTCCTGAGAACTACAACTTTCCTTTTTGTTTCACCCAATTTCGTTGAGTATTGAAGAAGTTATACTCATTTGAATCTTACCCAGTTTCCGGCGAACTCAGTGGCTTTCGAGGCGTTTTCCGGCCAAACCACGGCGAGCTAGACGTCGTGTGAGGTATCATTCTCTTCGTCTCGTCGAGAACTACAACTTTCGTTTTTACCTCACTTGATTTCGTTAAGTAGTGACAAAGTTATGGACGTTCAAAGGTTGTTCAGTTTCCGGCCGAAATCCGGCCTTCTCCTTCAATTGGGTCCGGCGACCCTTGTTATGAACTCATGCCGGGCTTCCAAGCCCAAATCCTTTTGAACCTGGCCCTTTGGGCCGTGCCAAACCCAAGGCTTAGGCCCGTTAATCCTTAAGACCCAAGCCTAAAAGGCTTAAACCCAAATCCCTTTTAATTATTTTGTTTTCTGTTTCTTTGAAAACCTAAAAGGCCTTTGGGCCGAATACCTTAGGGCCTTAGGCCCGTTGACCCAACCCTTTTTAATGTTTTTATTTTGTTTAATTGTCTAAGGGCTTTGGGCCGGTTTCTGTTAAGGGCTTTAAGCCCAAAACCCTTTTAACCCTCAAACCCATTTATTCCTAAACCCCATTTTAAATTAGAAACCCATTTCACCCTAAACCCCTTTATTCCCTAAACCTATCCAACCCTAAACCCAAAACCTAATAGGACCTAACCCTATTTAACCTAAGCCTAAATCTAATCCTTTTCAAGCCTAAAACCCGTTTGACCTAGTTTGACCGTTGACTCCCGGTCAACGTTGACTTTTAAGGTTGACTTTTCGGGATTTCGTCAGGGATCTCTCCTAAGCTAATTTCGACGTCCCGAACCCGTTTCCGAAGTCCATTTTCCCAAATTAAATCGTTTGAGTAGAGTTTGACCAAATGTATCCTTTATGTGCTTAGGGGCAATTATCGTGGCACTTTATTCTTCGCTAGCTTGCGAGGTTCTTCGGCGGCTAAGTACTGTGAGTGGATCACCTTCAAAAATAGCATGTTTTAAATTAAAGAATTGCATATGTTCCTAGCATGCCTCGATTTGATGAATACTTTACAGGAAGCATGATGATTTGAATATTATTGAATAGATAGATATTTTGAACTAGTTTCATTATATCGTATTTTCTATATAACCCTCATTCCGGTAGACTATCTGATCGATGACGATAGGATGCTAAGAATGTGTTTCAAATGCTTTTAGACACCTCTTCGTAGTATGGGGGATCGATGAACTTATGCTACGAAGTTGTATTTTAGAAAGCTGTTTTGTGCGTACCTAGTGAACACCATGCCGCCAGGGGCGAGGACTTGAGTTGGCACAGGCCTGAAGAAATAATCCCTAGCGGAAGGCTGAGGGACCACGGAGTCTGGCATCGGGCCGGGAGTGAGTTATCTCATGGTGAAGGCCATAGAGATTTAGGTGCAGGCATTGGGCCGGAAGTATTATTATTATTCGGTGATACTCATTAGCAGCACAACTTGTATTATGTTTCCTGTTATGATTTATGAGATTGAATGGCAGATAGATACAAACGGTTTTTATGGCATGCTAGAGGGTTTGAAAAACCTATCACTTACTATGCTAGTAGTTTTCATTTAAACTTTGGGGGTTAGTATGTTCATAACTGTTTTCGTATTACATATATAAACTTGGTCCACTCACCCTTGTTTTGCGCCCCCATTCAGGACTTAGAATCAAGGCACATGATCCCGGCATCAAGGCACTTCCGCATTGGCATCTTCGAGTCCTCTCGGTGTAGGACCTACTCCTTTATTCATTTAATTTTATCTTAATTCTTTTAGTGATTAGGTTTAGTTGTATGCTCTGAACACGTTCCTAAATTGTTAATCCAGTATATGTGAATTCATAACCCTTATTTATTTCTTATTCTTAGCTTTTGTATCAATTAATGGCTTTCGTCACCCTCGGGTGTCGGCCAGCACGTGCCTATCCTGGTATTCGGGGAATATTAGGGTCGGGTCGTGTCAACGCAAGACATCCCATCTCCAAGGCTCTTACCTATCAAAGATTGTCAACATCTCATGCAACGTTCCTTAATCAGTTATCTACTAATACTGAACCAAGGAGCTTTAATGATGCTGCTTCTATTCCTGTGTGGCAGGAAGCAATGAAGGAAGAGCTTCATGCTCTTAATGACAACCAAACCTGGAGTGTGGTTGATCTTCTGAAATGAAAGAAGGCTGTAGGAAGTAGATGGATATACAAGACAAAGTTTCAGTCAAATGGGAGTATTGAAAGACACAAGGCTCGACTTGTTGCCCGTGGTTTCACCCAAACTTATGGTATTGACCACAAGGAGACATTTGCTCTTGTAGCCAAGATGAGCACAGTTCGAGTATTGTTATCTGTAGCTGTGAATCATGATTGGACTCTCTTCCAAATGGATGTGAAGAATGCATTTCTTCATGGTGACCTTGAAGAGGAAGTGTACATGAAGCTCCCTCCTAGACATCCTCAGGAGAATGAAACTAACAAAGTATGCAATCTTCACAAGGCTATATATGGACTGAAACAATCCTCTCGAGCCTGGTACTCAAAGTTGAGCTCAGTTCTTGAAGCTGTAGGGTTTAAGAGAAGTCATGCCGATTCCTCATTGTTTGTTCGAACTGGTGCAGGTGGTAAACTCATCGTACTTATATATGTCGATGATCTTATTATCACAGAGGATAGCATCGAAGAAATCAATGCTCTAAAAGCTTCTCTACATCAAAGATTTTCCCTTAAGGACTTGGGAACTCTCAAGTATTTTCTTGGTATTGAAATGGCCACATCCTCCAAGGGCTTGTTCTTAAATCAAAGAAAATATGTACTTGATTTACTGCATGAAGCTCACATGTTGGATTCAAAGCCAGCATCCACTCCTATTACGAGCAAACTTCAATTGGATGTTCCAAGTGAACCAATGTCAAACCCTAGTTTCTATCAGCGTATTGTTGGAAAATTGATCTATCTGACAATTACTCGTCTTGATATTACTTATTCTGTAAGTCTTATTAGTCAATTCATACACTCTCCTACCTTGCTTCACTGGGAAATTGTCAAAAGGATACTTAGGTACTTGAAGGGGTCTGTTGGCAGAGGTTTACTCATGAGGAAACATGGCTCTCATCACATTATGGCATACATAAATGCGGACTGGGCAGGTAATGCCCTTGATCGTAAATCAACAACTAGTTTCTGCACGTTTGTGGGTGGCAATCTTGTGACATGGAAGAGTAAAAAAACAAACTGTGATTGCCCGATAAAGTGCGGAGGCTGAGTATAGAGCCATGGCAGCCACGGCTTGTGAATTGATTTGGCTAAAGAGTCTTCTAACTGATCTTGGCTATATCAACAAGGAACCTATGTCCTTGTTTTGTGACAACCAAGCTGCGATGCATATCGCTTCGAATCCAGTCTTTCACGAGCGAACAAAGCATATTGAGGTTGATTGCCATTACATCTGTGCCCAAGTCCAATCCAAGGTTATCAACACAGTGTATACTCGAAGCTATGATCAACTGGCTGATCTATTCACCAAGGCTCTCGACTCTACTCATTTTCATCGGTTACTAAACAAGCTTGGATCAATTAATCCCCCTGATCCAGCTTGAGGGGGAGTATTGAAACTGACTACCTAACTAAGGACCGGCTACTAGCTTCTTGTGGGATGTTGAAGGAGAAGGTTGGCACATCATTGCCAGCCTGCCAAAAGCTCAAGTTGCTGCTGCAACTATATCCCTCTTTTCCGGGTAAAGTTGCAGTAGCCACTACTACCACCACCTTTACCGTCATTTTTGTTGTACTTACTTTGTTTCCAATCCCTTAATTCTAGGGCTTGTTGTCTGCTAGCTGCTCTTGTCAATAGCTGTAACTAGGGTTAGGGTTAGACTGTTATTCTTTCTCTGTTTCCTTTTCTCCTTCTTTTGCTCGGTCTCTATAAGAGCCCTTGTTTGTGTTTCTCTTTTCTCATGAATATACAAACCTTTGGTTGAGCTAAACTTCAACAACAAGGGTGGTATTGCCAATCTCACCCATTCCCCAAATACCTGCAGTATTTCACGCATCTGATGAATGAATGCATAATAAGGATTCGATTTGCTCGATGTGGCCTTCAATTCCAACCAGGGCCTTTAAATCACACGATGATTCACGGGTCAATTTGGTCAAAATATTCTCGATAACATTCTTAACTAATTCAGCCTCCATCCTGGCAAATATAATGATTATGAAGGACAAGCAATAGTTAGTAAAAGCATGATTTAACTTTTAACTAATCCTAAATAAATCATATGGTCACGAGTAAAAATCAGTATAAGATACAGAATTAGTCACCCTTTTTTGGTTGTATTATCGAATCGAGATAGATTGGCTGTAGTTGCCAAAACAGCCCTCCACTTGGGCACCTTATTCCTGCTTTCCGGCTTGATTTGTTTTTCAAGTTGAGCAAATGCATGAGCGTAGCTTCCCTGCTGTTTTCGTACTTGTGATGGATTAATGTCGTAAAAAATGGGTATAACCATCTCGGTTTTTCCTTGCATTAGGATGTGCAAAAGTTCATCCAAAGTTCCAAACATCATGTGGAAGAAGCATAGCTTTGACAAAATGATTACCAAAAGTGTTGATTTTTGGATTGCTTCTACAAGGGCAGGCCCGATTTCGTCTCCTCTCACAAGCCAGAAATCTATGTAGGTTTTGATTTTCTTGCGAACTAAGGCATCGTGAAGATGGCTGGTAAAAGTAAGAAGTGTCGTCTTCTCTGAAACTAATAAACACATCATACTTTTCTTGATGAGGAGGGATATTGATGAGTCAATATTATACCATATATTCTACCTTAGTCTTAGTTATAATTCATTGGTTATTTTGGTAGAATTTTGATACTTTGTTATATACCTCCAATTTAGAACTTTTGACTTCCTCTTGAGCATAAAGTGATCAAACAGATGAATTTTGGAGTAATTCCAATTGGAGGATGTTGGTGAATCTCTCAGCTTATTCGTATCAAATTTTCAGATTTTTCTACCAAACGATTAATTTATGGCGATGAAATAAAGGCGCATCAGTGTTGTCAAAGTGATGTTTTGGGCTTGATTGGGCTTTTGGACGTCCAAGATATCTTTTGGTGAGGCCCTTCTCAAAGTTGTTCAGGACACCCTAAGCTTTAATTCAAGTAGCTTTAGGCCTGATTTGTAGCTCAGGTCCATGGGGTTTAGGTGTGGGCACAGTCTGGTTCGGCCCGGTTCCACCCTCAAAATGGATCCGGAATCGAAAAATTTCCACGGTTTGGTTCGGTGCAGTTCCACTTAAATTTATTACTAAAACCTTACGGTTTGGTTCATAACGGTTCCAGTTCAGTTCATGCTAGTTTACGGTTCTAAACAAAATTATATGTATGTTTTTTTTCTAATTTTCTACTTCTAATACCAAACACAAATTCAAGTAAATTTGAATTTCCACTACTAGATCTACAAGATTTGTGACTAAATATAAATCAAAAGATAAAAATGCTCATACCAAGACCAAAGTGTAGATCTTAAACTAAAATTAAAATGTACATAATGCATAATATACTAGAAAACAATGGAGAAAAAGAATGTAGGGGAGAAAAGTGATCAAACAAGAAAGGAGGGGGAGAGAAGTGAAGAAAAATATTGGGCTTATGCACATGGTCTTCTTGGAAAAATGCCCTATTTATATAAAAATAATAATAAAATAATTATTTATATTAAAAGCGGTTCAGTCTGGTTCCTCCGGTTCTTAATATTTCCAAACCGGAACTGTTTGAAATGGTTCGGTTCAGTTTTTGTTCCGGTTTTGACTTTTTTGGTCAACGTGGTTTTTTACTGTTTTTTTTTTTATCATGGTTCAATTCGGTTTTCCGGTTTGGCGGTTTTTATGCCCACCCCTAATGGGATTCTTTGTGGCTGCCCTGATTTCCCAAAGTTTGAATATGAATATATTTTGTAGTTATTTTATTCTATTATGTTTCCTAGTTTTTAAAAGATCTTTTCTAGGTAAGGTTTTATTTTGTATTAGTATAAATAAGGCTATTTAGCCATTAGTGTTTGGGGAGAAACACACTAGTTTGGAGAATTCAGCTTAGAGAGCTTTGACGATTGAAGTTTATTTTCTAGGATTTTTCTATCTGTGTTCTTAATAATATTTTTTTTTTATAATTGTTCGTAACTAATTCCTTTTGCTAGGATGAGGCCCCAAGCCTTAGCAAGAATATGTAGTTTCTTTTCAATTTACTTATGATATTAATCACCGTGTTTATACTATCTAAGTGTCTTAGTGATTCGCGACCATTAGGATGTTTAGAAAAATAATTTGATACAATTTTAGTAGGAAGGTTCCCTGAAATTGGCACTGGTTTCTTGTGATTAATAATTGTAATTTCACTTATGATGAACACCACGTCTTAAGGGTTGCTTAGTTTTTCAATGGGTTTTCACAAAACTTAATGAGTCTTTCATGTTCATATTTGATCTGAACGTTCGGACTGGTTGCATGTTAGATATACGTTCTATGTTGGAGGTTCCAAGTAGGACATACTTTAGGAAAACCTAATCTTCAAAATATGCATGGGTAATTCATAAGTAATTGAGAGAACAATGTAGGATCGTTAAATTCGCTTTTAATATTACTAAAATTCAGAATCATTTTTCTCAATTTCCATTTTCAAGTAATTAATTAAGATTTGATTCTACATAGATTATTCATTCAATTATAGTAGAGCACGATCTTGATTGAAGTGTTTATACTACCCTGTTTAGAAGCCGTCCAACAAAACAATATTAATAATCTGCGGCCGCACTGTGCACGTGTACAATAGAGTCATGACATTGACAGTGATGACAATCACGATGAAAACTTGAAAAATTCCATTGAAGGGATAATACTAAACAAGGCCCTTGTTGACATAATATTATAAGGCTTAAAACCCTTGTTGACATACTAAACAAGGCCCTTATTGACATAATATTATAAGGCTTAAAACCCACACATTTTTCATTAAGATAATATTTCAAGGCTAAAAACCAACAAAATAATTGAAGGGTTCGAATGCAATCGCAGGAGTGGTACAGAGTCTAACTGTTGCAAAGATCAATTAGATCCCTTCTTACCGTTGATTTTCCAGACCACTCAGTTGTACGCACCACGGAAGTAAAATTGCTAATTAAATAAATGATTATGGTAAGATGTTCAGCAATAAATGGAATTGAAAAGTTTTGTAACCAAAGAACAACATATTTTTGTACAAAAGAAGAAGAAGAAGAAGAAGAAGAAGAAGAAGAAAACTTAACTGAATCTGTAGTCTGATAAGCCCACTTCAGATATCCCTCAGTCCACGTTAGATTTCATTCACACTGACTCTTCTCCCAGCAATCTGCAACAGAAGAGTTTGAGTTCATCTCCAACCCTAAAGCACCACAGTCCATCAGCCGCACAACTCTCTCCGATCTGATACTCTCAAATACTTCTGATAATATTTTCAAATATTTGTACTTATCCTTTGAATGTATACTTATCTGTTGAATGTAACAAACTGATTCATTGTAATCCTATATATATGAATGAATGAACCCTCACTCGGTATCGAGTTGAGATTACACAATTTGAGCACTGCTTTTCAGTTTCAAATCTCTTTTATGGTATCTCAGAGCTGAAAGTCTCACGACTAAAAGCTTTATTTTTTTTCTTCCAATGGCGTTAGGTTCTACTACCTCCAACCCCACTGTTCTTCCCTCTTTTCCTAATGCTTACAACTTTCTCACCATAAAGTTGGACCGTACCAACTATCCCTTGTGGCATGCCCAAATGCTTCCCTTGCTTCGCAGCAGGAATCTGGTGTCCTTTGTAGATGGCACCAACAAATGTCCTCCTTCCTTCTTGAAGGATGATGAGGGTGCACTCACTGATAAAGTTAATCTTGAATTCGATGCATGGATTCAGCAAGATGCCATGGTGCTTTCCTGGATCAACAGTTCCGTTCATCCTACTGTTCTTGCATCTCTCATTGGTAAGACAAGTTCCCATTTTGCGTGGAATTGCTTACGTGAAAGGTATGCCTCTTAATCTATTGGTCGTCTTCTCCGACTGCGTAGTGAACTTATGAATACCCATCATGGTGATTCATCTATTGCTGAGTTTCTTGACCGTATAAATTGTCTTGCTAATACTCTCTCCCTATCTGGTTCTCCTGTCTCTGATTCTGATCTTGTTGCCATTATTTTAAATAATGTTGGTCCTACTTTTGAGAGTACCATTGCTTCTGCACAAGCACGAGATGAAGCTATTTCTTACAGTGCTCTGGAAGCACTTATTTTAGGTGCTGAGCAACGTCAAAAACTACATACTGTGTTCGAACATGGCCCCACTGCTCTTGCTGCTGGACGGGGACGTTCAGGTTCTTCCCGTGGTCGTGGCGCTCCTCGGGGTGGTCGTGGTCCCTTCAACGGTCGTGGTCAGTTTGCATCCCGGCCTCCCGCTCCTGAACAGCTCCCTCATCAGCCTCGCCCTGCTCCTGATGGTGTCTTAGGTACCCATCCACCTCCAGTTCATACCAGTGGCCGCATTCAATGCCAAATCTGCCATCGTCATGGCCACTCTGCTATCGACTATTTCAATAGGCTAAACATGGCTTATGAAGGCCGAGTGCCTGCTCCTCGTCTCCAAGCTTATGCTGTTGTGACACCATCTCTTGCGTCTGCCTCGCCATCTGGTCTTCAGAACTGGCTCTTTGACTCTGGGGCTAATGCACACATAACAAATGACTTGACCAAGGTTTCCAATCCCCGCCTCTACACTGGTACTGATAATGTCAATGGAGTGGTTGATGGATTAGGTTTGCATATTTCTCACATTGGTACTTCCTATATTCAAACACCACACCATTCCTTCACTCTCCCTAATACCCTTCACTGTCCAAATGCCTCTACTAATGTTATCTCCATTAACCAATTTACCAAAGATAATAATTGTTCACTAACATTATATCCCACCTCCTATCGTATCCAGGACCTTCAAACGGGGATGACGCTTTTACAAGGCCAGAGTAGAAATGGCTTTTATCCGTTTTCGAGTTCTTCTGTGGTCAACCATGGCGTCTCTGCATTCGTTTGTGTTAGAGTGTCGGATGCCATCTGGCATTCTAGGCTAGGTCACCCAGCTTTTTCTATTTTACATAGTTTAATTTCTAAAAATAAATTACCTTTAACTGGTACTGCAACTTATGATTTTTGTTCATCCTGTCCTTTGGGCAAAAGTCATAAATTGCCTTTCACTTTGTCTTCCTCAGTGTCATTTTTCCTCTTGAATTAATACATTCGGATGTATGGATTTCCCATTTTTATTCAATTAATGGTTACAAGTATTATGTAATTTTTGTGGATGATTTTTCTCGATATGCCTGGCTCTATCCCTTAAAATTAAAGTCTGAGGTTTTTCACACTTTTGTGGCATTCAAGAAACAAGTTGAAACCATGTTTGACACTAAAATTAAATTTTTCCAATTTGATGGAGGAGGAGAATTTGTCAGTTCTTCTTTTAAGCAATTTTTCATCCAACATGGCATTCACCATCGCCTTAGTTGTCCCCATCATCCTGAGCAAAACGGTCTTGCAGAAAGAAAACATCAACATATTGTCGAAACTGGTTTAACGCTTCTTGCTCACGCTTCTCTTCCCCAAACTTTCTGGGATGATGCCTTTTATACCGCCAACTATCTCATTAATCGCCTTCCAACAAAAATTTTAAATGGCATCTCTCCCTTCCAAAAATTATTTTCTAAATCGCCACAATATAATTTTCTCAAAGTGTTTGGTTGTGCTTGTTTTCCTTTCTTACGCCCATACACTGCTAATAAACTTCAATTTCGGTCCAAACAATGTATTTTCTTAGGATATTCTTTAAATTATCAAGGTTACAAATGTTATGACCCTTCCACAGGAAAGTCTTTCATGTCTCGTCATGTTGTATTTAATGAAAAGTGTTTTCCCTATAAAGCAATTTCTACTCCATCCTTGTCCTCCACCGATGCATCAGACCATGTCTTAGACATTGACTCTTTTCACTTTATCCCACCTAACCCTATTCAACCCACTCCTAACCGTACCCTATCCTAGCTTTTCCCTCATAACTCCCCATCACCTTTACCCCCTATCCCTGCCACCTTATCCCATCCACTGACCGCACCTCCCAACCCTAATCCTAACCCTACTCCTACCCTACCTCCATCTACCCTAGACTCCCATTCCCTTACCATCACTCACCCTCCTCCCTTGAATACTGGCACAACCAACATGTCCTCACATCCTCCACACTCCACTCATGGCATGATCACGCGTGGTCAACAGGGAATTCGTAAACCTAATCCTAAATATGCTTGTGTCACTGATGCTAACAATTCTTTAGTTGAGCCATCTTGTTTCTCACAGGCTAATAAGTTTGCACAGTGGTGCCAGGCTATGGTAGAGGAATTCAATGCTCTCCAGCGCACAGGGACGTGGACTTTGGTTCCCTACACGTCATCCATGAATGTATTGCCCAATAAATGGGTCTATCGTATCAAAAAGCGGACTGATGGTTCTATTGAGCGTTTTAAAGTGCGCCTTGTCGCCAACGGCTTTCACCAGCAAGAGGGAATTGATTTTGGGGAGACTTTTAGTCTAGTTGTTACTCACGCCACTATTCGATTGATTCTTTCCATTGCTCTTCATTTCCAGTGGCCTATTCGTCAACTTGATGTTCAGAATGCCTTTCTTCGTGGAACATTAAATGAGGAAGTTTACATGCGACAGCCTGAGGGATTTATAGATCCTCAATTCCCCACTCATGTGTGCCATCTTCGTAAATCTTTATATGGCTTGAAACAAGCACCTCGTGCTTGGTTTCAATGTTTCTCCCAGAAACTTGAAGACTTGGGTTTCACATCTTCACAACTCCTCTCTTTTTACACATTTTGACGGGTCTACCATCATTTACCTATTAATTTATGTTGATGATATTTTAATCACATGTAACAACAGTGCTCAGTTGTCTCAGTTCATCAAACAACTTGGATATCAATTTGCAGTGAAAGATCTTGGGCCATTACATTATTTTCTGGGCATGGAGGTCTCACGAACGCCCTCTGCTATGTATCTCACTCAGTCCAAATACATTATGGATCTTCTCAAGAAAACCAACATGCTTGATGCAAAATCAATCTCCACGCCAGTCTCTAGTGGACGTCGTTTGAGTTTGTATGAAGGTGAGCCGCTCTCAGATGGCACTACTTTCTACAGTGTTGTTGGCGCCCTCCAATACCTTTTATTTACTCACCCCGATCTTGCCTTCGTTGTTAACCAAGTGTGCCAGTTCATGCACTCTCCAACTACTGCACACTGGGCTGTAGTGAAACGCATCTTGCGGTATTTAAAAGGTACTCACGACCACTCCTTAATTTACAAGCCCAGCAACCTTCATCTCACCGCATTTGCTGACGTCGATTATGCAGGCGATCCAGATGACCGTCATTCCACTGGTGGACATTGTATTTTCCTTGGGGATAATTTAATTTCCTGGAGTTCGAAAAAGCAGCGTGGTGTATCAAGATCAAGCACAGAAGCTGAGTATCGTCAATTAGCTTACACTTCTGCGCATCTGTCATGGTTTCGCAACATCTTTCGTGATTTACATTTACCGTTAGCACCACCTCGTCTTTGGTGTGACAATATCAGTGCCATCGCGGTTGCTTCCAATCCTATTTATCAAGCCAGAATGCGTCATGTTGAGGTAGATTATCATTATATTCCGGAGAAAGTCATTCGCAAAGAGATAGAGGTTGGTTATGTTGCTAGCACATATCAACTTGCAGATTTTCTGACCAAAGGTTTATCCTCTATGCGTTTCCATTGCCTCATTTCCAAGTTTCCAGTTCGTCAACGTCCCATCAGCTTGCGGGGGCGTGATAAGCCCACTTCAGATATCCCTCAGTCCACGTCAGATTTCATTCACACTGACTCTTCTCCTAGCAATCTGCAACAGAAGAGTTTGAGTTCATCTCCAACCCTAAAGCACCACAATCCATCAGCCGCACAACTCTCTCCGATCTGATACTCTCAAATACTTCTGATAATATTTTCAAATATTTGTACTTATCCTTTGAATGTATACTTATCTGTTGAATGTAACAAACTGATTCATTGTAATCCTATATATATGAATGAATGAACCCTCACTCGGTATCGAGTTGAGATTACACAATTCGAGCACTTCTTTTCAGTTTCAAATCTCCTTTACAGTCTTCTTCCCTTAGATTTCTTACTCTCCAGCTCTTCTCCTTCTCCCAGTATTACCCCCTCTCTCTCTCCTCCTTATCTCTCTCCCTCCATCACTCAAACAAGCAGCAAATTAAACAAATAAGTTGCACCTGAGAACGTCTAGCTAAGAAAAGTGAGAGGTAGAAACTGGAGAAGAGAGAGCGGTTGCTTTTTGTTTAAAGAGATTAGAACAGATTTTGCTTTCGAGATTTCCGGCGACAGCGGGGAATGCAAGATTCTAGGGTTTTCTTGCTTCGTTGTTTGCTTGTACTGTGCTCCAAAATTTGTTTTGGACTCTTTTTTGTTTGCTTTGAAGCCCTTTTTTTTGTTCTGTACTTAAGTTGTGGTTGGACCTCTGTGTAACTTTGCTTGGCCTTTGGCCTGGAATAAAGAATTTATAGTTGATGTAGAAAGGGACAGGTGCTTTAATCCTAATGGAAAAAATTGTAATAGTTGGATAACTTTTTTGCGTGATTCTGGTGTTTTGGGACCCGGTACTAGAATGTTTTAATAGTTGAAGTTTCAATTTTTATATCTTTAAATAAATACTAGCATTTGCCTACCAACTTTGTGTGGATGAACATATTTTTTTTGAAAATGAGGAGGAGAGAGATAGAGAGAGAAAGAGAACGTGGGGAGTGGGGAATGGGAGGTTTTTGTTTTTGGTTTTTGGTTTTTGGTTTTTGGTTTTGGACCTGTGAAATTACATTATTGCCCATCATTTTTTGTGTGATAGAAGACTAAGTTGTCTTTTCACCCTCTTTTGGTTGACAAATAGAGTTTCATTAATTAGTAGAGATTTGACAGTAAAAATATCCGAGGTAGTTGGATATCAAATTTATATGGCACGCTCAAATGTAGCTTATCCCTTGATCACTTTTAATGGAGAGAGAACAATTTGAAAGGTTTTTTTTTTTTTTTTTTTTTTTTTTTTTTTTTTTATTATATATAGTCTCTGAAATTGACCTATACCATCAAGACGATTCTTGAAATTGAAAATCGATCGGTGTAGTCCTTGAAAATAGGTGTCACAAATTAATGTGGTCATTCCGTCAAAATTTTGCCAAAAATTCTATTATATGTTGATGTGGCACATTGTTGACCCTAAAAACTACCAAGCCTACGTGGCGCGTAGGCCGAGTAATTAATGAGCTAACAACGTCGTTCGATTGAATGCGGGGCATGCCAACTAGACAAGCGAGCTCGGTCAGAGAGTAAATGAATGTGGTGGTGGCGACAGTGTCGAACGCACTGCTGATTTCTGCATCTTATGATTGCGGTTGAGGAAGGAATTAGTCTAGGCCTCTAGGTTCTAGAGCCTGAAGACAAGGCTGCTAGTTTCTTCGAAGTTCACGAACCATCGGCATCGGGTTTGGTTTTCGTAGTTGTATTTTTGCAAATATAAGTATGTCGAATCAGTACCAAACTGTACTGAAACAATCCTGTCATAAAATAAACTTAGCTTTCAAGGTGCCGAGCGAAGTAACTTGGTAACACCTCATTTCACTAAGAAGGCTAATGAAGTGACCTCTTCCAATAAGGACTCAAAGACTCCTTATTAGCCGAGACTTGGATAAATAATCAACCGGTCTCAAAGCAGTGCTGCTAAGACTTACTAAAGGTGCTCCTCGGTCTCAAGATTCTACTGCTCCAGTGCTGTTAAGGATAACTGAAGGTGTCGCCGGTTGTCAATCATAGTGCTGTTAAGACTAACTGAATGCGTGCTTGATTGACGAAATTTGGAAGGTTAGTGTTTTCTCAAGAATGAGATGTTTCGTTTAGAGGGAGCGTTTACGCAGGGCAAATTTGGTTGTGTGTTTGAGAGACCTTGAACGTTGCACATCCTCTCTTATTTATAGTAGTAATTTCCTTGATACTGAGACAAAATCCTACTAGGACTAGATCTCATCGATATAAATCTCCTCACACGAACTGAACTTCGATCACTCTTACTACTCCAGGGACCTTGAATCTTTCCTTTTTTCCACCATTCAATCCATCTCCTTACCTTAATCAAAAACTTCGAGAATATAAAGAATATCCTCACTATCATGTTCATCAGGGACTCCAAGTAGGATAAAACTTTATCCAAAACCAACCCAAAAACCTGAATGTCCTTTATTAACTCGGACTCGGCCAGATCATTTTGAACTGGGCCGAGATATCTCACCATGTTACTCGGCCCAAATCTATTAAATTGGGCCCAAACACACATATATGGGTCCCACAAGATTTACAGATTTTTATCATAAATGGTCCTTGAATTTGACCCACAACATCAAAATGGTTCCTAAAATTAAAAATTGATCAATGTAGTTCCTAAAAAAAGGTGTCACAAATCAATTTGATCATTCCATCACAATTATATCAAAAAATTTGTTATGTGTTGATGTGGATTTAATAATTTAATAATTAATTTAAAAAGTTGTCAAAAAACCTTCTGCACAATGAGATTATCTCAAGGCAGAGCTTGCCGTTCTTCGAGTCACCAAGATCACTAGGGGAGCATCCAACAAGTTCTCCAAGATTAAGGCTGTGAGGCTGTCAGCCACTCAAATGTTGATGGTGATATCATAGAAGTCGTCAAGCCGTCACCAAAGGTGGTCTCAATCTTGGTCCAATTTGGTGAAGAGTGTACAGATGGGTGTCTTGATATTTTTTTTTTTTTGTTTTTTTTTTTTGCAAATAAGAGATGACGAAGGTTGCCACAGATTGGGGTAGGGGAGTGTGGGTTAGGATCGGAGGTGATTGCGAGACTAGGTTGTTGACAACTTTTGAATTAATTAAAAAAATTATTAAACCTATCTCTAATTTATTTTTAATTTAATTATACTTGTGGGATTCATTTGTATCAGCACATAACAAATTTTTGACAAAGTTGTGATGGAAGTACTAAATTGAGGCACCTATTTCTAGGACTAAGTTGATTGATTTTTAATTTTAGGGCCCGTCTTGATAGTGTAGTTCAATTTCAGGAACCTTTGACGACCCTATACCACAGAAACGCATAATATGAACTCAAATTTTGATCGATTCTTCCTCCATGGTGTGATCGTAGTGCCCACCCAACAAATTACAATCGAATCCATGACTTTCGCCATTATGGACTTTGAGAATGAATCTACATCCAAACTTGTAAGAGTAGGATTATAATGTGGATAAGGAAATAAGACATTGAGCTGAGCTACTATTGCGTTGTATCTAATATAATATAATTTATTAAATTGGAAGGGAAAATTGGGTTTTTCATTTCAAATAAATTTAAATGTAATTTCTTTTTAATCTAGAATAAAATTTGCAGTTTGTTGATATTTGTTTGGTTCAAACAAGAACAAGAATTTTGCTAATGTTAGTCTAATCGAGCCATTCATATTTTTCTGCCATGACAGTTCAGCCAATCGAACCAATCTCCAATGTTGTCTCGAGTACGTCCAGCTCCAAGCATTCGATCTAGTGTGCCCTTTACATTGAGCTTTCATGCTAGCATGTGGAGGCGGCTCTCAAGCTATAAGAGCAACTCCCGCGTTGCAAAGGCCCCCTAGGGCAACTCACTATTGAATCCACCTAATGAACAGTAACTGTTTTTAATGAACAGTAACTGTCGTTTGCATCTCCACCCCTAAACTGAATAGTCATGGCAATAGGCAATAAAATATTATTATTTTTATTTTATAAAATAATAAAAAATAATTTTATTTCAAATTTCGGATATGATTTTTAATCGGTCTCGTTGTACCACGTTTCATTAAATAAGAAATTACAACCTAAAGTATTTGAGAAAATATAAAATTGTAGTGTAAGGTGGATGACAATGATAAAATATTTATAGAAAAATTAAATCTTTTTTTAATTTTTAATTTTTTATTTCGGATTTTTTATAAATTGTTTACTTTAAAAAAAATATATGTATTAATTTTTTTACATTTTTTTTATTAATTTTATAATGTGGCTGACGTCATCCTGACGTTAGCCTTACATCATATGGCCTTAGGTTCTCGGACCACCAATTTGCGCTGGGCCTCTCACTCGGGCCTCCCCTCAACCCACACGCCCGCATGGGCTAGAACTTGCAGTTGGGGTTATTGGGATGGGGAAGTCGTCGGTCCATGAGGTTAATGGTCCCGGTGGAGTTGCTCTAAGAAGGCCCCAACTAGCACAAATTTTATGACAAGTGGTAGTGGCAAAACACAATATGCCCCAAACCAAGTTTTGCTTTATGTACTTTACGTAGAACTTTGATTATCAATTGACCCCACTACTACCAAAGTACCAGTAGTGACACTTTAAAATGGACAAAAAAAGCCCATTTATGTCGTGTATTAGCAAAAAATGCGATAGAAATTCATGTCATGTCGGATAAAATAACCAACAACATTGCTTGCATAACAAAAGGCTTTGGCTGTCGGATATGACTAGGCCTGGCAAACGGGTCATGTCTGTCGTGTTCTTGTCGTTTTCATGTAACACCTGTTATCTTAATGGATCGTGTCGTGTCACACCCGTTATCTTAACGGGTCCTTAGGGTAAAGTGACTCGACCCGTTATGACCTGTTATGAAAAATATTTTTTTTTCCTTAAATTTGCACATACCACACATTGCCACATAAATATTACTTCAAAACATTATATATATATATATATATAATTATATTATATAGTTATTATAGTTTTTAGGGATATAAAATTGTTAAATTAATATATATAATTATTATAGTTTATTCATACTTTCATTAAGTATAACATAAGATTTTGATGTATCCACTATTGTAAATATTTTAAATTGAAGATCGAGTTCATTCATTGTATTCATATAGGGTCAAGGAGTGTAGCTGTAAAAAATCATCAAAATCGGAGTTTAAATAACCGTTAAATCGTGATTTTTCGTTTATAACCGTCGAATAGTTTTTTCCCGTTACTTGATCTCTTAATGTTTGTCTTTTTCAATTTTTTGCGTATGTGATCTCGAAGTATATACAAACATGTTTGACGGTTGGATCGTTGAAACTAGTTTCGTAGAATGCGTATCCCATCAAAACAATAGATTCACTAATACTTAAGAGTTTATTCATACTTTCGTTAAGTATAACATAAGATTTTGTGGTATCCACTATTGTAAATATTTTAAATTGAAGATTGAGTTCATTCATTGTATTCATATAGGGTCAAGGAGTGTATCTGAAAAAAATTATCAAAATCGGAGTTAAAATAACCGTTAAATCGTGATTTTTCTTTTATAACCGTCGAAAAGTTTTGTCCCGTTACTTGATCTCTGAATGTTTTTTTTTCCATTTTTGGTGTATGTGATCTCGAAGTATATACAAACATGTTTGACAATTAGATCGTTGAAACTAGTTTCGTAGAATGCGTATCCTATCAAAACAATAGATTCACTAATACTTAAGAATTTATTTATACTTTCATTAAGTATAACATAAGATTTTGTGGTATCCACTAGTGTAAATATTTAAAATTGAAGATCGAGTTCATTCATTGTATTCATATAGGGTCAAGGAGTGTAGCTGTAAAAAATTATCAAAATCGGAGTTAAAATAACCGTTAAATTGTGATTTTTCGTTTATAACCATCAAAAAGTTTTGTCCCGTTACTTGATCTCTGAATGTTTTTCTTTTTGAAATTTTTGGCGTGTCCGATCTCGAAACATATAAAAACATGTTTGACGATTGGATCGTTGAAATTAGTTTCGTAGGATGCGTATCTCATCTTTCCCTCTCTTTTTTGTTTCCTTTTCTTATCATTTTCTTTTTCCCTCCCTTTTTTTTTTTGAAAACTTTTTCCCTCCCTTTTTCTTCAAATGGCGGATGCATATTAAAATTTTTTAGGGGTATAAAATTTAATATATATATATATATATATATATATATAATTATTATAGTTAATATTTTGGGGGTATAATTATTATAGTTTTTAGGGGTATAAAATTGTTAAATTAATATATATATAATAATTATATATATATATATATATATATATTATTATAGTATTTTTTTAGGGTTATAAAATTACTAAATTAATATTCTGCTTATCGTGTATCGTGTTACCCACGTGTATACCCGAACCAACCCGTTATCTTAACAGGTGCTTATCGGGTTACCCGATAACGACCCGAATTGTTATCGTGTCGACCCGAACACCTGTTAATTTCATGTCGTGTCGTGTCGGGTTATCGGGTCGTGTCAGGAATTGCCAGGCCTAGATATGATTGAGGGCAAAACTATAACAATCAAGTTAAGCACGTTTCAAAACTGAGGGCAAAATGATAATTTTGCACCTTAAAGTTTGTGATAACTGACTAAAAAATTAAGCTTTTGCTGTCTGATGGTCCTCGTGCAGACCAAATCCATGCATTGTTTAGAAATTTTGAACATTAGATGGACTATGGGCAAATAGCCCCTAAAAAAATATTTATTTTGGGTTTGAAAATCCCACCATATTCATCAATCCATCATACATCATCAATTCCCACTTTCTTTCTTCTTCTTTTTTTTTTCACTTTAAATGCTCTCTTTCTCTCCCTCTTGTTCCATCACAACATTTCACTATTTCTCCGTTTTTGGCCGGTTCCCTCACATGCTTTCGAAGTATGATTCCTAACCCACCAAGTTTTCCAACAAGTTTGTAGGATTCCCGAACTAAACCAGGCCAAACCTCGTTGGTTTGGTTGAGTTGAAGGCGTAGGACGATTTCCCACAACCCATTAACCACGAATTTGAGCTTGCATGCCTGAGTTCCCCTATGTCTAGAAACTTTCGAGTATGGTAGCGGCTTTTAAGCCAATTTCCAGTCACCTCTGACCAAGTTTTGTTCCCCAAAGAGGTATAAAAACATTCCCCTCATCTTAAGCTTCATTTTGATATCTCTTGTGTGAAAAATGGTTGAGTAATGATTCTGTTGTGTTATTTTAGAAATTTAGACAAAAATCCTGTTCTTGTGTAAACTAAGGGGAATAGGTTTATTACATTAATTATTATGAGCTTAATGATTAGTATAGTAATTTGTCGTTTAGGAGAGGATCATCCGGAGGAGTACCGCTGGCATAATAGTTGGACGGTTACAACCTACATGTATTTGTGAGTGGATCCTTTTTGTTTTTACATATATATATATATTGTTGCAGTTTTATTAGATTAGGAATGTGATTGTGTAAATCCTAGTGTATCTAGGAACATCTCTTATATTCCTATTAGGAGTTGATTACCTATTAAGAGTTGCAATCCTAAAAAGGTAAGGAATTAACCTTCCCTACTACTATAAATAAAGGCACAATAGAGAGGAATAGAACACACCTCACAATTACACATATCTATTTTCTCTCTCTATGCCGCACCCTCTCTCTCTATGGCCTCCATAATTGTTTAGTAAATTATGCCTACAACACGTCATCAGCACACTCTTGACGCTACGCTAAAGAGAGTTTATTCTTCAATCAGGGGAGTATTACATTTTAATCATTCTTTTTATGATTAATTTATTATTTTGAATATATCTACCTACTATTGATTCAATTTAATTTTTCTATGTTGAACGTGATACACCGCATTGGAGATGCAATTCCGGCTTTCCAAGAAGGATCTCCTACAAATTTAAAGGCTTTTGTAGTTTTCTGCCTATTAGGTACACTTAAAATAAAGTAAGATAATTGAAACATCCACGAACCATGAAAACATTCCCCATGATGCATGAACCCATCTATGTTTATATTTTCCTTACAATATATATATATATATATATATATATATATATATATTGTATATGTTTATATATTTGTCAATATATATATTTGTTTTATGCGTTACTGTTTAGGCCCAAAAATGACATTGGGCCGAGCTCGGATTATTCTCGGCCCAGGAGCTGGGCGAAAGAAGTGGGCCGACACCCATGGACCACGGATTGAAGATGGCCTTGGCGCATGATAGAGACCGAGACCTATTAGGAAACGAAGTCCCTGGGCACAGTGAATCGAGCTCGCGATAAGGGAAGATTCAGAATCCTAGTTTGAGTAGGGTTGGCCGAGATAAGGTTAGATTGGTATCGGCCGAAGAGGAGTTGGATTGGAATTAGGATTTCTGTCCAAGGAGGATTCGGAGGCCTTGCGCTACTATAAATAGGGAGAGGGACATAACATTAAGCCTCTCCAATTCAACATACAAACTGCCCTGCGCAAACTCTCTCAACCTTTTGAGAATTTTACTTTCTGTTTTTCGCCAACACATCTTCAGTTTGGATAAACAGCACTGTGAAGGCAACCGGTGATATCTTCAGTTTGGATAAACAGCACTATCGCCGTAGAACCAGTCGATCGCGAAGCATCTTCAGTTTGGATAAACAGCACTGTGTCGAGGCCGATCGGTTACTTATCCAAGTCTCGGTCGAGAAGGGTTTTCGAATCCTTATTGGCAGAGGTCATCTTATTAGCCTTCTCGGCGAAGTAAGGTGTTACAAGTTACAAGTTACAAGGCTCGGCACATCGAAGGCCGAGTTGTTTATGATTGGATACTCGCAGGTGGGTTTCAGAGTTCGGCATTCAGACGGCCGAACGACCTTCACTGTCAAGACTTACATCTGTTTCGAGTACCTGTGTCCTTATACATTGGTGTCGATTCGGCGTGCTTATACTTTCACAAATATAATCACAGTGGCCGAAGCCGACAATTCGTGAACTTCGCAGAAACTAGCAGCCTTGTCTTCAGGCTCTAGAACCCAAAGGCCGAGGCACGTTCCTTCCTCGGTCGCAGTCGCAAGATCAAGAAGTCAGCCGCGCAACACAACGCAACATCCATATATTTTACTCATCGGCCGAGCTCGGCCGTCGAGTTGGCACGCCCCGCATTCAACCGAAAGACGTAGTTAGCTCATAGATTACTCGGCCTGCGTGCCACGTAGGCTTTGTAGTTTTTAGGGTCAACATTTTGGCACGCCCGGTGGGACACAGTGCTAAACCTTCGAAGTTCATGACCATTGAAACGCGGTCGAAGAAAATGGGAAAATCAGTCGCTACACACTCGAATCAGAACCTCGGGGCCGAAGGTTTGTCACGTGCACAACCTTCTGTTGCCGGAACACCTGAAGTGTCGAAAGCGACACAACCAGAGACGCACGTTGGTGAACTACCTCGAGAACCCCTTGTAAATGCAACACAGGGAGCTGTGATTGAAGGCTTAGTAGAGGATTGTGACGAAGACGGTGGTGAGGGGGCCGACCCGCCGACTAGATCGTTTTTTCATCGGAGACTCGAGGAACAGACCCGGCTATTCGAAAGAACATTCAGACAAGGACTCAGATGGATACTCGAGGAGATTCATAGTCAAAATGCTATGCATACGAAATTGCTCGAGGCCGTGGTTAACAATACCCAGCAGATTGGGTATTCAGATCGTTCTAGGCAATCCATTCCAAAAACGAATTTTACACCAGTAATACCGGCCGAGGCAGGAAATGCTCGACTCAGAATAGCCGAGCTAGACAACAAGGGTGCGTCAACCAGTCGAACGGAGGACTTCGATTCAAGGGTGGAAACATCTGTCGATGTAGTCGAAGTTCAGAGAATGATTGATTCGGCTTTGAAGAAAGGGCCGAAGTTCCCCAAATTTATCCATCCGTATCCAGCTTACGTGGAGAAGTTTGAATATCCTAAAGGTTTCAAAATCCCGGATTTTAGCCTTTTTGCTGGGGAAACGTCTTTGTCCTCCTTGGAGCACGTCGCCCGCTTCACCGCGCAGTGCGGAGATGTCAATAATGACCTCTATAAGTTGCGGCTGTTTAACTTCTCACTCACGGGCTCGGCGTTCGCGTGGTACATCAACCTTCCGCCCAATTCCATTCAAAGTTGGGAAGATTTGGTCGAGAGGTTTCATGAGCAGTTTTATCGGCCGGGGATGGAAATGTCAGTATCTTCGTTGGCCAGGATGGCGCAAGACGTCGATGAATCGCCGATGGATTACCTTACGAGGTTTAAATCGGCCAGGAACTGGTGCCGAGTGCCCTTACCAGAGGTCGAGTTTGTTCGACTTGCGTTGAACGGTCTAAATGTCGAGTATAAGAAGAAATTCCTGGGGGCGAATTTTCGCGATATGTACGAGTTAGCTCAGCACGTCGAGCAATACGACTATCTGCTCCGCGAAGAGAAAGCCTTAAGATCCCCATCTCGAGGAACCATATATAAAAACCCCTCAGTCAGTTATGCATCGGCCGACTCTGAAGAATACGCTAGCATAGATGCGGCCGAGATAGTGATTGACAAGCCTTATATTTGCAAGGCATTGACCCATGTCAATCCTAAGGATGTCAAAGCTCGGCCAAAAGCAGAAGAAAGCACCACGAAAACTACAAAAGTATACACTTTCGACATTACCAAAGCCGACGCAATTTTCGACCAATTGTTACTCGCAAAGATTATAAAACTTCGGCCGGGACATAACATCCCTAAGGCCGAAGAGCTGAAAGGGCGGATATATTGCAAGTATCACGACTCGAGCAAACACACGACGAACAACTGTGTCGTGTTTCGTGATACTATTCAGAAGTGGATCGACGATGGGAAGCTTAAGTTCCCAGAGAAGAAAATGACGGTTGATACCGATCCTTTCCCTACAACAACGGTGGGCATGGTCGATGCTCATTTACCTCAAGACAAAGGGAAAGGAAAAGCCGAAACCACCTCGGCACGATATATCCCCAGAAAAGGGGCTAAGCCACGGCTTCAGGCCGATTTGTCCTCGAACCCACCACCTGGAGATTCGACCGGGCCAGCAATCGTTGAACCTATGGCAAGTTCAAAGGTCGAGATCGTCCCTGCTCGACGCTACTTAACAACAGGTGGCCAACCTCGACTTAAAATCAATTTGTTCTCGAATTCCCCACCTCGAGACTCAACCGGGCCAGCCGTTGTTGAACCTATGTCTAGTTCAAAGGTCGAGATCATCCCTGCTCGGCGTTACCTAACAAAGGGTGGCCAACCTCGACTCAAAATCGATCTGTTCTCGAATTCACCCCCTCGAGAGTCAGTCAAGCCGGCCATTGCCAAATCAAGGCCAGGCTCGGCTGCTGCCAAGACCGATGAATCGGCAACTCTGCGAACACAGCGTAAAGCCGATGGTCCAGTTAGACCCCAGGCACAACCACGACAGGGAGGAGGGTCGCATTCGCGCTCAGAACCAGCAACGCCTAAAAAAGCGTCTGAGTTCGAATTCGCGCAACACTGTCTTTAACAGGCTCGGCCCACAAGAGGTTAAATCATCCTCGGTCAGGAGACGACTCAACTTTGATACTCCATTCTACAACGAGGAGTATTACTCCCGCAATTCTGGCAGCTCGAGCTCCTCCGCAAGCCGAAGAACCTTTAAACCTCCTGTGCCTACGGACCAACGATGGTATACCTATCATTCGTCTAAGGGTGTATACACCTCGCTGTCCAAGTCACAGAAACGCCGGCGCCAAAGGATCGATTGCATGGCCCGCCGGCAGGCAGCACAAGAAGCTTCAGCTGCATCAAGCCATAAATGGCAACCGAAGGAAAAGGATGCTGATGACGATACCCAGCAAACCCCTACCATTATGAGAGAATTAGCATAAGGTAAGCAGCAGGTTGACCAGGCCTTGATGACTACATTTGAGGAGGCCGAAAAACGAATCAAACTTCTTATTCGGCCTGGCGAAATGAAAGCTCGACTGGAGCATTTTAAGAAAGAGGCCGAAGATAAACTTCCTCCATTGCCTACAAAAGAACCATTGATCAAAGTTCGGCGAAATTTGCATCCACCATTCGTCGGCGAAGCCTTGCAGTACATGCGGGAGTTTCACAAAACTCACTCGGCCAATGATTTATATGGTTTGCCGAAAGCGTGCCAGGACACAATCGACCTAGTTCTAACCTGTCCAGATGCTGAGCGAATCATCCAAACAAATTCCGATCCTGGGTTGAAAACGAGGTTCCAACACATACGGGAGGCTCGAGTTCTTGGATTCAGTGTCGATCCATACACGGACATGGACTCGGGTGAACTTCCTTTTTCCTTGGACGATCTTCAATACTTACGATACCACTTCGAGGTATTTTCGGCTGTTTCTCTTTTCGGCCTTACGACCGATGAGATGCGTCGCGTCGAACGATTGGACGCCTACCTGGATACGAGAAATGCCCGGATAGCATACCAAGAGCAAATCCAGGCCACGGCGCGAGCCTCGGAACCGGCACCAGTACCAACAGTTCTCGACGACAAGAAGGTGACCCAGGAAAAGGACCTTTGGAATAACGACGAGACTCTCGACGACGCAGATGAAAACCTCGGGAATGAAGATGGGAACCTCGAGGATGTGGTTTTTACAGATGAAGAGGCGAACTTTGAGGGCGAAGACGAGACCCTAAAAGACGAGGAAGAACTTCCAGAGGACAAAACCCTTGATGAAGAAGAACCGCAACAAGCGGACGATCCCAATTCGATGGGCCCCTCAATCCTCGATAATATGGAAATTAGCATGGTCCACGTATTATCTGCCGATTTTCAGTCAACGCCAACTCAACCAAGTTTCTTAGACGGCGATGTCGTGGCCGAAGAACCCACACAAGTGGATTTTGTTTCCCTCACCAACTCCGAGCCAGCAATGAAGGATGATCATCTCAAGGTAGCCTTGGCCGAACTGTTCCCTCACTCTTAGGCCGCTGACCTTCGTCACCTAAAACCTCTGTACGTGACGGCTCACATCGAAGGATACCCTGTCTCGAAAATTTTCGTCGATTGTGGGGCTACGGTTAATATCATGCCCGTATCTGTCATGCAGGCTTTGCACAGTTCCCACGACGAACTCATACCATCAGGCATCACCATGAGCAGCTTCGTTGGGGATAAATCTCGGACTAAAGGGGTACTACCATTAGAAGTCAGCATCGCTGGTCGCAACCACATGACCGCCTTCTTCATAGTTGATTCAAAGACCGAGTACAATGCCTTGCTCGGTCGAGACTGGATTCATCAAACCAGTTGTATCCCGTCTTCGTTATATCAAGTCCTTGTCTTTTGGGATGGTAAATCGGTTGTCGTACATTCGGCCGACCATCGGCCCTTCGAGGCCAACATGGTCCAAGCAAGATACTATGACGATCATGTTGGCTACATTACTTTACAGGGACTCAACGAAGAAGGACGACCCACCCGTATTTCTGTTTAGAAAGCCATCGAAGTTGGCGCTGAAACCGTTTATCAGGATTCGGCGAGACTCGGACTGGCTAACCTTATCATCGATCCCGATGTCTGACACCACTTCGACCCGACGCCGAGCCGCGGTTTCATCGATTATGGAACGACTGCTGGCTCATTGGTATATTATATCCAGGCAATCTCATTCAGACATTAATCTTGTGGAATTCTTGGCCGAGGACGATAGCGGTCCCGTAATCTCGTATGATAATATTCCAACAGCTCCGGCCGACCTTGAAGACACTTGTCCCCAAGTTAAAGACCCATTGGAAGAGGTGAATGTTGGAACGGCCGACGATCCCCGGCCGTTGTTCATCAGTGCTCTACTTTCCCCATCCATGAAAGAAGAGCTTTGCAAATTGCTGCATGAGTTTAAAGATTGTTTTGCATGGAGCTATCATGAGATGCCGGGTCTCGATCGCACCCTCGTCGAGCATGAGCTGCGTATCAAAACTGGTTGCAAACCTTTTCGGCAACCACCCCGCCGATTCTCAACCGAAGTCCAACTCGGCATTAAAGATGAACTCGTTCGTCTTTTGAACGCCGGGTTCATTCGGACAGCTCGATACGTCGAATGGCTCGCCAATATCGTCCCCGTACTCAAGAAGAACGGTGCTCTCCACATCTGCATCGATTTCCGCAATCTGAATTTAGCCACACCTAAGGACGAGTATACGATGCCACTCTTGGACTTACTCATTGACGCCGCAGCCAATCATGCCGTCTTATCGTTCATGGATGGACATGCGGGTTATAACCAGATCTTCATTGCCGAAGCCGATGTCCACAAAACCGCTTTTCGTTGCCCGGGGGCACTCGGCACTTATGAATGGGTAGTCATGCCGTTCGGCCTTAAAAACGCCGGTGCCACATATCAATGTGCCATGAACACCATTTTTCACGATTTGATTGGCACAACTGTTGAAGTTTATATCGATGATGTGGTCGTTAAATCCAAGAGCCTCCAGACCCATTTGGATGATCTTCGGCAGACTTTCCTTCGTATGCGCCGACATCATCTCAAGATGAACCCGGCCAAATGCGCCTTCGGTGTGTCGGTCGAAAATTTTTTGGGCTTCCTTGTCCATCATCGTGGCATCGAGGTCGACGAGAACAAGGCTCGAGCAATCTTGAACGCCCCACCACCGACCACCAAAAAGCAACTCCAGTCGTTGCTCGGCCAAATAAATTTCCTCCGCCGATTCATAGCAAATTCGGCAGGAAAAATGAAGGCATTCTCCACGCTCCTGAAACTCAAGGATTTCGACAAATTCGAGTGGCGTGAAGAACACCAGGCGGCTTTCACGCAAATTAAAGTTTCCCTCACGAAACCACCCGTCCTTGTTCCCCCTCGGCGCGATAAGCCTCTAAAACTTTACATATCCGCGGCCGAGGAATCCATAGGCTGTCTACTCGCTCAGGACAATGACGCCGGTCGTGAGCAGGCCGTTTTCTATCTAAGCCGGAGGCTCAATTCACCAGAGGTCAATTATTCCCCCGTCGAGAAGCTTTGCTTAGCCCTATTTTTTGCCGCCTCCAAACTCCGGCACTACATGTTACCAACGGTTACTCATGTCATCGCCCAAACAGATGTTATCCGATACATGCTCACTCGGCCCATAGTTAAAGGCCGCATTGGGAAGTGGACGATGGCTTTATCTGAATTCAGCCTGCAGTATGTCCCTCAGAAAGCAGTCAAGGGGCAAGCCCTCGCCGATTTTCTTGCTCAACATCCTTCCCCATACGATTTTGGGGAAGACAGTGTCGAGATCGGCATGTTAGAAGCACGCGACAACTTCTGGACGATGTATTTCGATGGTTCCAGCACCTCCACATCAGCCGGCGTTGGCATCGTCATTCAATCACCACATCGGCATCGATGGTGTTTCTCGCTCAAACTCGACTTTGAATGCACCAATAATCTGGCCGAATATGGGGCTCTTGTCATCGGCCTCGGCCTTCTTCACGAATTACGAGCACCCCGCGTCTTTGTTCTCGACGATTCTGAACTTGTCATTAACCAGCTCAATGGCATTTTTCGTTGCACGAGTTATACTCTGGCGCCATATCACATGTTTGCCAGCTACCTGGCCGAGTCATTCGACGGTATTACATTTAGCCACGTGTCTCGAGATCGAAATACCGTCGCCGATGAACTCGCCCAACTAGCCTCCGGAGCACAACTCTTGGGGGGCGAAGTAGGCCGGATGACACCCACACTACATCAGCTATATCCGGCCTTGGTAAATCAACAAGTCCTCCACCGCGACCAAGTAATTCGAACACGAGTAATGTCTTTACCTTCGTTATTGGAACGGGAAGAATCAGCGGTTGTTTGTGCTGTCGAGGCATTACCAGACGATTGGAGAAGACCACTTATGCAATACCTCGACAATCCGAACTGCAAGCATGATCGAAAGACAAAGGTGCAGGCCACAAACTATGTCGTATATCAAGATAGGCTATACCGAAAAGGCGAAGACGGTCTTTTACTGTTATGTCTTGGACCACAGGAAGCCACGCAAGCAATCGCAGAAGTGCACGAAGGGATATGCCGAGCCCATCAGTCAGGCCGAAAAATGCGATGGCTGTTACGCCGCCACGGTTATTTTTGGCCGAGCATGCTGAAAGATTGTATCGAATTCGGCCGAGGATGCCTACAATGCCAGATCCACGGCCCTATACAAAGAGTACCAGCCGAGACACTACATTCAGTGACTAAACCGTGGTCGTTCAGAGGTTGGGCCATGGACGTGATCGGAAAAATCACGCCGTCCTCGGGGGCAGCAAAACATGCCTAGATATTAGTAGCAACAGACTACTTCACTAAATGGGTCGAGGCGAAGTCGTATGCCGATTTGACATCCAGAGAAGTGTGTAACTTCGTGGAAGAAAACATCGTGACAAGATTCGGCGTGCCGGAGGCGATTATAACAGACAACGGCACAATTTTCACATCCGACAGGTTTAAGGAATACACGAGTGGATTGAATATCCGACTTGAGCAGTCTACACCGTACTACCCACAGGCGAACGGACAAGCCGAGGCAAGTAATAAGGTTTTAATCGGTATTCTCGAAAAAATAGTAAAGGAAAGACCCGGTATGTGGCATCTAAAGTTAAATGAAGCTTTGTGGGCTTATCGGACCTCACCGCGATCGGCGACTGGAACAACGCCGTACGTCTTGACATATGGGCACGATGCGATGCTGCCGGTCGAGTTAAGCGCAAATTCGTTGCGAATAATCGAACAGAGTAGTTTGTTCAGCGCCGAATACGGCCAAGCCATGAGGCAAGAGTTAGAAGATTTGGAAGAAGCTCGACTCGATGCCTGTAACTTACTAATAGCACAAAAAAAGATCGCCGAACGAGCTTACAATCAAAGGGTTAAACAGAAGACATTCGGCGAGGGTGATCTGGTTTGGCAGACTATATTACCAGTTGGAACTAAGGATCCTAGGTTCGGCAAATGGTCGCCGAATTGGGAAGGGCCGTTCGTTGTTCACAAAATCCTCGGCAAGGGGGCATATCGTCTCAAGGACCGAACGGGCTTAATTCATAAATTGCCAATTAATGGGAAATTCTTAAAGAAATATTATCCGGTTACTTGGGAAATGCAAGAATAGTGAATAGTTTCTTGAAAAAGAGATTGGCGAAGTCGGATCAAAACAGTGATCGTTCATAAAATTCTCATTATGGTTTGCCGATGGAAGTACAAGTAATTACAAAATAGAAGCCCTAGATGGAAGAATGGTCTAGAGGAAAGCTTTCAGCTCCAACCACCGTACTTCACCCATAATGACCTCAGCCTGCCGAATTCCTTCGTTCATCTTCAGTTGCTCGGCACGCTTCACATAAGCAGCATATTCGGTCAGGCAGGACTTTTTCGACTCGAACGCCTACGAAAGTTTAGCAGCGAATGCCGTTCGCCGAGTTTGGAGCTCGGAAATTTGCCGATCAAGTTCGGCCAGCTGCTCCTTTTGAGCTATCAGCTCCTCGACTTGTAGGCGAAGAGTCTCTCCCGCGGCCGAGACAGCCTTCCATTCCTCCTCAGCTCGGGTAGCCTTTGCGAAGATTCCGAAGTGCTCCCGAGCTCGATCCAGAAGAGAAGACGCCCGCGTAACGGCAGCGTTGTCCAAACGACCATCGGCAGCAAGATCGTTTAGACACGCCCCAACGGAGTCAAGACCCTTGGGCTCCAAGATCTGAGAAGCCGAGAGCGGTAACAGTTCGTGCAGTCTGGCGAACGCGTCCGAGTCGGCCGGGTCGTGCGCTGCTGCAGTGGAGGGCCCGGCTGTCCGCTTTGTCGTGCCGGAGACGAGAGCGTCAAACTCAGCCTCCCAGGAAGGCTACATGAAGGAACAAGTGTTAGCACGAGTTACATAAAAAAGATAAAAGCTAAGGAAGATGATAGACCTGCCGCGACGAGACCTCGGCCATAGCTCCTGGGTCGCTGCTCGAACCCAAGGAACTGAGAGGTCGAGCCCAATATTTGAGACTGCTTCTCAGTTCACGCGGCCGATGGAGGTTATCTACATTCGATGGCCATTGGGGTGGCCAAGAAATATAAACAACGCCCCTCGGCGCATAGAACTTTCGATGAAAAGAATTGGGGGGCACCTAGCAGTTAGTACATCCTTGATTTAGAGATCTAAAGGGAAGGCATAACTAAAGATGAAAAGGGCAGGAAGCCTTACATATGTGGACGAAACTTCCTGAGGAGGAATGCCGAGATCGACGTCGTATGGGTGCACCGGTGTCTCCGCAGTTGCCTCCGGCTCGGCAGGAGGAATCGTATCCGGAGCGGCGATTCCTGCCTCAGTTGGAGCCGCGACTCCTGCCTCAGTTGGAGCCGCGACCCCTGCCTCAGTGGGAGCCGCGACCCCCGCTTCAGTTGGAGCCGCGAACCCCGCCTCAGTCGGAGCCGCGAACCCAGCCTCGGTTGGAGCAACGATCCCCGCCTCGACTGGAGCTGAGACATTTGCCTCGACCAAAGATGGAACAACATTGACGGCCTCAACCATGGCAGGCCCTGATTGTTGACCAACTTTGCTCGGCGGCTGGGGAGGAGAGACCGCCGGTATGGATGGCCGAGCTCGGCGAGGGCGACGTACCAGAGGAATCGTCTCACTGGCATCATCCTGCGATAAACAGTCCAAAGGCATTAGCATCGAGTTGATATGACAGACGCCAAACCTTAAGGCTTATTCTTGGTCATTCATACCTCTTCCAAAACGGTCGCCGTCCGTAGAGGATGTCGCAGAGGTTGTTCCTCAAGCGCCGTCTCCGGGACAGGAACGGTAGATTGGACCAGGGTTTCGGCTTCTCCAGCCGCCAAAGCAGCAGGAAGATCAACCACCTGGGACGCCGGGACGGTCAACCTCGGCCGTTGCTCCGGCAGTTCTTGAGCCGAGGGAGCAGGAGAAGAAGTTTCCAAACTGGCCGTTTCGGTAGTTTGGCTATCAATGACATGGACCTCTCGCCCCCCTTTCTGCGCCAACTTCTTGGTGCATTTCAAAGAGCCAGGGGCTTCAATGACCGGCTCAACCTCCGGGCGGGGGCGTTTGCTCGGCCGAGTAGGCACGACAGCATCAGTTTTTTTAGAGTGCGCTTCTTTATTCTTGGCCGCAGCCGCGGCAATCACGACTGCTTGTTTGAGTGCTCGACCCCCTAAAGAAGGAAATAAGAATTAAAGATTGAAAGCGCCGAAGTCAAGTAAAAAATTCAGCAAAGAAAAAAACAGCCGATTACCTGGGTTTTTCTCCTTAGCGGGAGGGGCAGCAAGTTTTTGGGGACGGCTGCCGAAGAGCTGGGTAACAACATCCTCGACTTCCCCCCCCGAAGAAGTCCTGGGTAAATGCTTCCCACCAGTCTCCGAAATTACCGGTACTGAGAGTCTCAGGAATGGATGGTCGGAGACGAAATTGTTCGCACCGTTCCTGAAACTCTTTCTCGGCATCCCGACATTCCTTCTCAGATGAACCGGTAAGCTGTCCTCGGCTCAGAAGGGAGCGGGAGCGAAATAGAGGCACCGGGCAGCCTTGGAGATAGCCAATTTGCCTGGCAATGAATTGGGGATGATAAACCTCCCAGCTTGCCCGGCGAGCATCGCAGCCGAGATGAAGGTCGCGTGATAACACGAACGACCCCCAATTCTGTCGAAGATCCCTATCTTCAGTTGCGCTCCAAGCTGAAGTCGGAAGATTAATGGAGGCAGGGTAACTGCGACGACGGCAGATGAGGAATTCGTCATCGGAAAAGTCTTCCAAGCCGAAGAAGTACTTAAAGACCTCCTCGGCTTGATGAGGGGGCACCGGTCGGGAGGCCAGTTGAAGACCGAGGGCTTCGGTAGAGAGAAACTCGGAAATTTCTGGCCGAAGTGCGGTGAAGTAGGTCTGCAGCCACAGCTGAAACACCCAGAGAGGCCCGCTCTGGTAAGGGTCGATCTTGTGGATTGTTGCCTCGGCCAAGCAACGTGATAGGAGGGCGAGAATGGCCGGGCTCAACGCCAGGACATGACCACTAGCCAGAGCCTCGGCCACATGCATATTCTCGACCAAGCACTTGGTCGATTTGGTACAACAGATGAACTTGTTGTACCAATAGAATAGAAAGGCCTCATGTTCCCCGCGGCGAGGCCTTTCCTCTCCGCGACCAGCGAAATGGACGATGAGGGTGCTGTAGTTGAAGAAGTTATTGTGTAATTTTTGAACTTCTTCCTTCGAGGGTTCTTGACCGCTCCGTCTCAGCGTCTCAACAGCCCGAGCATCGAACAGGGCTTTGAGGTCCAGGTTCAACGAGCATCCAAAAAGGGCAGCATCGACGGGAAGACCGGATGGTGAGGTCCCAAGAATGGCCGAGATGTCGAGGACGGTGGGACCGATTGGTCCAAGAGGAAGGACCATGGTATTGGTGGCCGAGCACCAGAAGCACAACGCCGCCATCAGAAGTTCCTTGTCCATGGCAATCTCCATCGTGGAAAGCCTGATGGCATCATAGATCCCAAGCGCCCTCCATTCCTGGCCGAAGAACTTTTCCATGCGGTCGACCCAGGCAGCCCAGGTCGTGGTAGTCGAAGGCCAAGCGCCTTGGGGTTTCGACGCCTCCCATTTCGACCACTCGAAGCCTTGGCGCAGAGGTGCCAGGCATTGATCCTTCAGAAGATCGGTGATGGTAGTAGGCACCGATTTCTTGAACAGGGGTCCAAGAATTTGATGGGACGTACTGGAGTCGTCCTCAAACCGGATAGCTTTGATTGTGCAATGATCGATGATGTCCTTGTGAGCAGTGCATTCTCCAGAGAGCTTGGTGATGAAGGAGGCCATGGTTGATGAAGAAGGGTTGGAGATGAGTTTCTGGAAATTCGAGAGCGAAGAAGTTTGAGAAATCTGGAAAGCGTGAAAATTGAAATAAATAGAAGGGGGTATTTATAGGCGTTTGGTTAGAAGATCAATCGGTCTGATTTTGAAATTTGAAATCGCCCAATCAGAAAGACTGCGCACCATGATTTGTTTCAGAGAATCCAGGTGAAAGGACCGAGAATCTCGCAGAACTGACAGCGTATCGCGTGGTTTGAGGACGCACGATTGCGTGCGACGGTGAAAGTTAAGGCAACAAGACGGTTCAGCGACTGCATGCGCGCCCAGAGTCATGATCGCAACTGTTGGGCTGACCGAGGACTGACGCGTGGCGAGTTCGGGAAGCCTTCGAGGGAGTCATTATTGCTCGCAATAAATGGGTATGGCGCATTGTCTAGAAAGACTCATCAACCACCTCGGAAGGAGTAACGGCATGTCGCTTCTTCAAGGCCGGGACTCGACCATAGACTTTAGGTCGACGACCTCAGAAGCGAGGGGGCACTGTTTAGGCCCAAAAATGACATTGGGCCGAGCTCGGATTATTCTCGGCCCAGGAGCTGGGCGAAAGAAGTGGGCCGACACCCATGGACCACGGATTGAAGATGGCCTTGGCGCATGATAGAGACCGAGACCTATTAGGAAACGAAGTCCCTGGGCACAGTGAATCGAGCTCGCGATAAGGGAAGATTCAGAATCCTAGTTTGACTAGGATTGGCCGAGATAAGGTTAGATTGGTATCGGCCGAAGAGGAGTTGGATTGGAATTAGGATTTCTGTCCAAGGAGGATTCGGAGGCCTTGCGCTACTATAAATAGGGAGAGGGAGCATAACATTAAGCCTCTCAAATTCAACATACAAACTGCCCTGCGCAAACTCTCTCAACCTTTTGAGAATTTTACTTTCTGTTTTTCGCCAACACATCTTCAGTTTGGATAAACAGCACTGTGAAGGCAACCAGTGATATCTTCAGTTTGGATAAACAGCACTGTGTCGAGGCCGATCGGTTACCTATCCAAGTCTCGGTCGAGAAGGGTTTTTGAATCCTTATTGGCAGAGGTCATCTTATTAGCCTTCTCGGGGAAGTAAGGTGTTACAAGTTACAAGTTACAAGGCTCGGCACATCGAAGGCCGAGTTGTTTATGATTGGATACTCGCAGGTGGGTTTCAGAGTTCGGCATTCAGACGGCCGAACGACCTTCACTGTCAAGACTTACATCTGTTTCGAGTACCTGTGTCCCTATACATTGGTGTCGATTCGGCGTGCTTATACTTTCACAAATATAATCACAGTGGCCGAAGCCGACGATTCGTGAACTTCGCAGAAACTAGCAGCCTTGTCTTCAGGCTCTAGAACCCAAAGGCCGAGGCACGTTCCTTCCTCGGTCGCAGTCGCAAGATCAAGAAGTCAGCCAACACAATGCAACATCCACATATTTTACTCATCGGCCGAGCTCGGCCGTCGAGTTGGCACGCCCCGCATTCAACCGAAGGACGTAGTTAGCTCATAGATTACTCGGCCTGCGTGCCACGTAGGCTTTGTAGTTTTTAGGGTCAACAGTTACACAATTAAATTGCTATGTGGAATTGTGAGTCAATGTATATAGAATAAATTAGAAGCAAATCTAGGGTTTGTAAAACCCTACCTATGTCGAAAAAACATTAGAAGCAAATCCAAGGTTTCGAAAACCCTACCTATGCGGCACTACTCCCGCAGCACCCACCGTGGCACCATGGATCACCAGCGCCTGAAGCCCAGTCGAGTGGATCACACGACAACACCTTTGGGTTTGTTGCACTGACATCCCAATGCCTAGGGCCTGACTTGATTGATAGACCTGCAATTCATTCACCCAAACCAAAAGCCTACAGCTTTTGCCCGATGTCATGCACGTCCTTAGCCTACTGAGCTTATGCCATGTCACCCCGGCCAGTTACCCACAGCCTAGCCTGCTGGGTTTTGTCCCTGCCATGGTCCACTAAACTTGGCCCTAGCCTCAGTTGGGCTCCGTGTGACCTAAATCCACAAACCAGCTTAGCTGGGCTTGCTTCCCACGCGAACCAACATGCCAACAATATGCTGGGCCTGAATCCGTGCCCCCCATTAGGCCCAACACGTCAGCCTTCACGGCTGGGCTTAACCACCTAAACTCGTAGGCTGCCTTTTGCACCCTTACCCCCGTGCATTTTACTCAAGGCACCTAGCCCAAAAATTTGGGCTATGGTATTTTCGACCCAATGCTCTTATTTAGCATTTTTAAATAATTTTAACCCGAATGCTGTTATTATTTTTGCTTCTACAATCGGCCCTGTATGGCCGTTTTATTGAATTAATTAAAAGTGACCTGGAGTCTATTAATCTGATAAGGAATCCAAAATTATTGACCTGAAGATCCCTTTTGGACATTAACGATTCAATAATTTATTTTTATACTTTGAACTGTTAACTCACCTTCGTAGTCCCGAAGCGCTCACACTTGAGTTCCTAAAGAACCTCAAATCCACTACACTTAAATCAGCATATTGCATTCTGTGTTCTTGCAGGAACCTCTTTTTTATGAACTAAACGTTCATCAACTAAATTGAACCTGTAGTTTCAAATTTAGTCCCTTTGAAACCTGAAGTTTTCATAAAACAATACACCCATGAAAACCCGACGTTTTTCATGAAAACCATGTCTTAGAACTCGAATGTTCTAACTTTGATGCTTATGCATGATTCATTCCCATAACACCAATCACAATCTTGTTCCCTCTAATTTAATGGATTGTCGAACAGTCACAAGTTCGATTTCCCTTATTTGGACGTTTCTAATAGAAACCACTTTATGTGGGGTACAAGACATTGCCCGAAGCACATCATGATTACGTCCATGAATGAGTACGATTCTGAAGTTTATAAAACCGATCGAATTTTGACTAAAAGAATACTTTCTCATCCTTCCATGTTTCTAACTCACTCTTAAAGCAGAAGTGTAGAAAGCAGAAGTTTACCAAATTCTTAGATCTGATTACTACCACAAGCGTGAGAGAAAAGTATAGACCCAGTTTGGCTGGAGTCTACCGAATGGTCACTCAGTTCAGCTGGAGTTTACCGAATGGCTCGACCCAGTTCGATCAAAGCCTACTGAATGGTGATGAACTGCTTTGGCAGGGATACATCAAATGGCATACACTCTCATAATCCAGTTTTGAGTTTGTTTTTACAACGTATGGTAGAATCAGGGTGTGCCAAGGTGTGGCATCATGCCTGAAGTATGATCATTGGCATGTAAGACCAAAAAACTTCAAGAATAAGGGAAAATATTCCTGAACCTTAACCCTCCAGAATCTACTTCCGTCTCGATTGAATAGATCATTGGTTATGCACCTGTTTGTGCCTCTACCAATGTCGTTAAGGAGTACCATTCTCGTAGCCAATCTGTGAGACTAATTTTTCTCCAACAAACATCGTTGGAAGAGCAGAATTTTGACATGGATGGCCTTGTTGGCCGAATCCCCTTAGTAATCCATTTACTTTGTGAACATTTTTCCATGTTCTTGGATTCAAGTTACTTGATACTGTCCTCGAATACGAGTTACTTGAATCATGTTTCTTGTATACATGTGACCAAATTCAATTAAACACGTGATTAGGTATGAATATGGGGAAGTTAGTTGTTTGGATGAATGCGATACTGCACACACTAGCTTTACACTGAATTACATCTCTAACAACGACTCTAGGTCTATCCAATCTGATTGAGAGCATTTCCACGCTCCTCGTTGTATGAATGCTACTGAATTACCATTTAAGGGACCTTAAATTCTCCCTATCGTTGAGTTTTTAAGGATATTCAAGAGAACAATGATCATAAATGAAACCACCAAAGAAAATAGAGTGGAATATTTTTGCACCACCTCCAAAAATGAGCATGAAGCTTTGATTTGGGGCCAATGGGTTGTTTCCCAAATGGGAACGCGCCACATGTGGCCGACTTGGAGCCTGGTGATTGAGCAGTTTTACTTACTTTAGCATGACCTTTTTTAAGACCCTTAGGTCGAATAAAGATGCTACGGCGCATCTCCTTACCCGAAGTAAGGATCTTGTGTCTACAAGCACATTTTGCCAAGCATGCTCATTAGGGACATTGATTTCTATATCGCTCATTTCAAAGATACGAAACAACTCTCTTTTCACAGTGGATTCAAGGGAATATATTTGGACAAATCTAACTAAAATGCAAACCATATAAATACTTATGGTTTTGGTTGATGAATCGAAAAATTGGTCGCATGTTTGTCCACACACATTGCTGCTAAACCTCCAAGCCGATTAAGGGCTCACCACCATACTTATCCCTTGAGGTTCAGGAAACTGGATAATGCCGGAGAGTTCATATCGATGATTTTCGATAAAGTATTGCATGTATTTTGGATTTATAATTGAACAACGAATTCCCATGTTCACCTTAAATAGCATCACCTAGTGATCATAAAGCGCAATTTAAATGATCGCTCAGATTTTGGTAAACGTACCAAGTTTTCGATTTCTGCCTAGGGCTATGCAATCTTGTATGCAGTGGTCCGCCTTGAGGCCCATTGCCAGCCTACTTATATGATGTTACAATTGGTTACTGGGTACGAACTTGACGTTTTTCGTATTTATGCATTTGGGTGTGCATTCCATGTGCCAAGTTGTGGTGCCGCAACGTGCCAATATGGGTCCTCAAAGAAGGATGTGAATCTTTGTCAATCATGATTCTCCTTCACACTAGCTCTCTTATAGCCTTTGGACGTGATCTTTTTACCGCTCATTTGTGGGTTGTCACTTTAATGAGATACTCTTCCCGCCCTTAGGGGGAGATAAGAACATCAACATTCCTATAGAACGGCGCAAAATTTCATGGACGTTGCCCACTATGTCTCATCTTGATCCTCATACTGCATAAGTGTGATAAGCAAGTGCGATGAATTCTAACTTTCAGAATGTTGCTCCAGACGCATTCCTCTGATCTAGCTAAAGTGACGAGATCATATACCAACTGCAAACATGCCTGCAGGGATAGACGTACTTAACGGACGTCGAGTCAACATCCCCGGAGGATGTGTGCTCCCTGTTTGATGGTTTGGACGCCCTTGTTGAATGGTCCAGTACATCAGCGGATAACCAATCAATCTGTCTTGGCCTAGAGCATGACAGATCACTCAGTTTGTAGGATTCACTTCCCTAGAAGAGGAAGACACGGCATAAAAACAAATTCATACTTGATCGTTGTCTCAAATTATTTTCATCGCATGAGATTAATCTAGATTACTCCCGAGACTTGAAGTTCTTTGTCCAGTATACTAGTTTGGATGAGCTAAATGGAATTGAAATGAGATTACCATCGATGATGTTTTCACTTATATGGTAGCTACCGTCATAAATGAAAAGCGTCGATATCGAACCGTGTTCCGTTGATTAAGTGATAACGTAGAACTAATTGGACAACCAAAATTACAATCCAGGTCAAATTCCTTACCAAAGTGTGGTTTGGACCTGTCGTTCCTACACTGCCCAAGGTAACCCTGTTGTGTTACAGGTGGGAAAGGAAGCGTTATGAGATGAATGAAATAGTGCGATATTATGCATGCCTTACAGCGAAACGTTTCTCTCAAACGTCTTGTGATTGATAGCAGCATTATGAAATGTGGTTAGCGTTTTCTCCATAGGGATATTAATACGGAGATTTACATGTAAATTCCCAAAGAATTACATGGACTGGCTCAAATAGTTCCAAACCACGGAACACCCTCTTAATTTGTTTGAGGCGTTCACTTACAATCCGACAGATGTGGTATACCCGTCTAAGTGATTATTTGATTAGTCAAGGATATGAATTATACCTTTAAGTGTTAAACTATGAAGTCTTATTCCAAATTGCTAGAGTTACAATTTATGTCATTGACATACATCTCACTAAGACTCTGGAAGAGCTTAAGAGAATTGCCTTGCACGTAAAGACAGAATTTGAGATAAATGATCTTAGGAAAACTCGTTTATGCCTTGACTTGAAGTTCAAGCGTGGTTCTGATGGTACCTTGGTCTACCAGTCAAACTATACCCTGAATGTGTTACCTTTGAGTATACATATGATCGTCCATACGTTCTATGTAAATGAGACCCTTGAAGAGGTTATGGAATCCGAAATTCCATATCTAAAGTTCAACTTTGCGCTTCATTGCACTTAGCTCATTGTATTAGACATGACATCTCCTTCGATGTTGATCTATTAGTAAAGATGCAGCATTGCGCCTACACGCAACCACTGAATTGGTATTAAAGACGTACCCTAGAGGTACTATGAGCGCAAATCCCATCGCATCTCGAACAGATCTGACCCCCATGATCCTTGGAATGATGCTTGCCTTATTTGTTATGCTGACACAGGTTACTTATCAAACACGCACAAGGCAAAATCCTCAAATGGTTATGTCTTTACCGTTAGGGATATCGCAATATCTTGGAGGTCCACAATATGACCTTAGTTGTGAAATATTCGAATCGTTCCAAGATTTACCTCACTTCACTACTCCACAAGTGAGACATGGTTAGGAGTTCTTGTTGAGCATATTCAAAATACTTGCTGTTTTCATTTATCGTTGAGTCCCAACGACGATCCATGAAGACTATGCCGCATGTACCAACCCAACCAAGCCATGATACATCAACGAAGTCAATGCTAATACATATTGAGTCTACATCTACATCAGCAAAGCATCAGGAGATTAAAGTCATGCAAGCCGATCCCAGACAACCTTGCCGACCTCAACGACGTCACTGCTGAAGTCAACCTTCCAGAAGCTTGTCCGAGGAATTGGTATGCCTAACTATCATATGCAATGCTTGTCGTTCTCATTTGAAAGTTATGTCAAACTTAAGGGGAGTATCCAGAAGTATACTCACTTGATCTTAAGGTACTCTTTTTCCTACGATTAGGAGCATTTTTTCCACTGAGTTTTTGCTACCTAAAGAGGTTTAAACGAGGAACCCATCTTGGGTTGATCATACCCTTGTGAGCTCTTCTACTTGCGTCCAAAAGACGTATAGTTTTGACTTAATGCAACTTCTCACTTTTCTCCTTAGACTTTGGGTTTTTCTCCAACCTTGGGTTTTTCCAGAGCGAGGTTTTGTGAGTTTTACTTTTTTATGCATTCTTCCATTGATCTGAGACTCACATTCGCTCATTGTGCCGACAACTTCATCAACTTTACTTACTTCATTGCTGAAGACCTGATACGCCATTTACTTGAGTATTTACACACTCAAGGGGGAGTGTTGCAGTCCTATTAAATTAGGAATGTGATTGTGTAAATCCTAGTGTATTTAGGAATATCTCTTATATTCCTATTAGGAGTTGATTACCTATTAAGAGTTGTAATCCTAAAAGGATAAGGAATTAACCTTCCTTACTACTATAAATAAATGCACAATGGGGAGGAATAGAACACTCCTCACAATTCCTCACAATTACACATCTCTCTCTTCTCTCTCTATGCCACACCATCTCTCTCTATGGCCTCCATAATTGTTCAGTAAATTATGCCTACAACATATATATATATGTATGTATGTATATGTGTAATTGATTTTCCCAACAACTGCTTTTATATATTATGATGTGACATGCCATGTTTAGCTTTACAAATAGACTTTTCGTACACTTTATGTGAGCATAAACTTACGGCACGACATCCTTGTGTTTTATCTGCTCATTATTACATGTTTGCACAATATCTCATGGTTATTTGTGTTGTCCTGGGCCTAGGACCAGCTTCACGTGTAGTTCACATGCATCGTTTACATTTGCTTTGGATCCAGACTTAGGTGCCAGCATGCCCTTTTCTATGATGTTTTGGACTCGTATGTGATGTGACTAGCACAACTCACGTGATGTAGTACTAGAATGTAAAATATACACCCAGTCTGTCCCATTGTCTGAATATCTTTGCAATGGACTTGTGTGCCTACATAAATTAATGAGCATTGATTTCTTGTGATAACGATTTGAGATTTAATGTTGATAACGATTTGAGATTTAATGTTGAGATACCTTGTTGTAGTGCCCTACATTCTTTGACTCACTTGTGTTGCACGGTACCTATTACATACTATTATTATAACATTTTCGAGAAACTATATACTTGTTTTACAGCGAGGGGTTACACATTTTCGAAAAGGTTTACAAAACTTTACTTTTCAGGCCCACTCACCCTTGTTTTCGTCCTCCAGGATTTTAGTGGCAGAGGTTTCATGATGACGAGGATTGTTGGTAAAAGTTGTCATGTAGGAGACTTCTCTTTTCGGAATATATGTCCTTACTTTTTTTTTTACTGCAATTTATCTATGCTCTGACATCACTTGTGTGATATGGGTTCAATCCCGCTCTAAATTAGTCACTTTTAGTTTTAATTTATTCATATTGTCCACATCACTACACTTTATGGCTTCGTCACCTTCCAAGTGTTGGCCAGCACATCGCGATTCGGGTGTTCAAGTGGACATTCCAGGTCAAGGTGTGTCACTATTGCAAAAAAAAAAAACATTCAGAGATTAGGTAATAGGACCCAAAATTTGGATGGTTATAAACAATAAATGAATGCAATGAATTTAGCTCTGATTATGAACGAATCTGTAGGTTAAAACCGACACTAATACAGACAATTTCGTCGGATACAAGGACAATTTTGTTTGTTAAAACCGATAGAAAAGATATTAGTAATAAAAAATATATAAAAACAACAATTTAAATAAACATAAACAAAACTAATAAGTGAATAAATAAACAACACTAATAATTATCTGCCCTCATATTATTCATATATATATAAAAAGTTCGTTAATTATGTTTATAATCTTTTACTAATTATACAATTTGTAAGAAAAAGAAAAAATATACCTATGTTCGACTTCCATTTCATCTTCCTTAATCAAGGGCCAATCCTTCATCAAAGGAAAAATATACAATTTGGGATTCCACAACTTTGAGTTCTCCGTTGAGGCATTGCTCCTCGTTAATAACAAAAAAATTATTTGTGATGCATATTTACAAAAACAAAACCAACATAAAAGCTCTAAACAAAGACCAATTTTCAATTTATGCATAATAATTGATAAGGTATCTCAAAACTCGATTTAATAACATAATCAAAATTTAAAATACAAATTGAACGTAATACAAATAATTTAAAATGTACTGGTTTCAAAATGTTGCTCCTCGAATTGTTCATCCATGGTGATTAAAGCAAGAAGGAGAAGGGGAGAAGAGAAGGAGAAGGAAAGAAGGAGGAGATAAGAAGGAAAGGGGAAAGGAAAGGGGAAAGGAGTGGGGGAAGGAGAAGGCAGTGGCGCAAGGAAGAAAGGAAGGGGTTTTATGCTGTAAAATTTGTATTAATGTCGGTTAAAAATATAAAACTTATATCCGATGACACTAAGATTCCTTCCCAAAATTTCCCCCTCAATTCCCTCCCAAAATTTTAAATCTCTCTCCCCCCCCCACCCAAAATTTTTTTTTATCACGATTTAATAAAATAAAGTAATAATTGTTTGGTTTAATAAATAAATAATACATATCTCTACTAATTAATAAAACACTTATTGTCAACCAAAATCCAATGAAATTAGCAGTCTAACCCTCTAACTAAAACATAACATGAACAAGAAATATGAGCAGAAATGTAATTTCACACAACTAAATTTTGCTTTTTTTTCAAAGCCCCACCTACATGTAATCCTAACATATCTCTAATTTAAAAATAAAAAATAAAAATAAAAAAAAATAAAAAAAAACTTCCCACTCCCACATTCTCAATCACTCTCTTCCTCTCTCATTCTATTTTAAAAACAAAAAAAAAAAAAAATTTCACACACTTTGTGTGTGCCCATAAGCTAGTTTAAATAGAATATGTTTTAAAAAATAAATAAATAATTATTTGGTTTAATAGATAATACGTATTTAAATAGATAATAACTCATGTAAAATATGACATAAAGAAACAAAAAAATAATTGTACAATGAAAATGTCATCACACAAACTAAATATTGTCTCATCAATACTTGAAAAACATAAATAAAAATTTAGCACAAACTACTTTTCCCACTTCAAAATTTAGGCCCAAATTTAACGGAGATATGCATTTTACAAAACTAGTTTCAATGATCTAACCATCAAACTTGTTTACAGATAATACAAGGTCGCATACACAAAAAATCAAAAAATAAAAGAAAATTAGAGATTAGATAAGGAGCAAAAGTTTTCGACGGTCATAAATGAAAAATCACAATTTAATGGTTATTTTATCTTTGATTTTGATGATTGTTTACCGCTATACTCCTCGACCCTATAAGAATGCAATGAACGAATTCGATCTTCAATTTAAAATATTTACATACCATAAAATCTTATTTTATCCTATTTTATACTTAATGGAAGTATAACATTAACTCTTAGTCTTTGTTTAATGGGTAAATTACACTTTACCACCTCAAGTTTGAGGTCTATTGCAACCTCATACAACATCTTTAAAACATTTCACTTTCATACCTCAAGTTCTATTTTATTTCAATATAATACACCTGTTACGTTTTTGTAAACACGGAAAATTCCTGAAACGAACGAGACAAGAACAACGTGTACAAAGTAATATTTGTATTAATTTTGGGGTTACAATCTCTTTTACAATTTGATCCTCTGATTCTATCTTCGTAAGTTATAGATTTGTGGATAGGTTGTTGATCCAAAGGGCCGTCGGGGCTTGAGCTTAGGATGAACGAGGATGTGGATTTGTCGATGTTGTTGATCCAAAGGGCCGTCGGGGCTTGATCTTAGGATGAACGAGTGATGAACGATGAACACTTTCTTCAAGGGCCGTCGGGGCTTGATCTTGAATTGATGGAAGTTCTTCAAGGGCCGTTGGGGCTTGACCTTGAAGGTGGATTTTTATGAAGAATGAAGAGAGCTTTCTCGATCCTTCGGAATTCTTGGGAATTTGGGAGGTTTGGTGCTTGAAAGCTTTTAGTGTTTCAAAGCTTTCAAGGATTTGGGGGAGTTCTCTTCCAATTTGGGAGTAGAGAAAATGTGTATGTGAATTGGTGATTGGAAATGGGTGCCTTGGCTCCCTATTTATAGAATTCTTTCAAAGGCTAACATTCAGATAAAAATAAATTGTCTCTGCCAGGGGTTGACACGTGTCTTATTTGATGACTTTTCTGATTTATTTCGATTTTTCTTTGAGTCACGCACTACATGTAAAATTTATGTGATACGTGGGCGTTGAAATTTTAATTTATCGGTTAAAATTTATTTCACCGAAATTTCGATGTCTACAAATGCCCCCACTTCAAGGCGCGTCGTATACATATGCTTGCAACGTGTAGAAGATGCGTTTTGAAGTCCCTTAATGTAGATGTCGATCCAAAAGGCCGTTGAAGCTTGATCTTGAATTGGACTGAAAACTTCTTCAAGGACCGTAGAGGCTTGAATCTTGAATTTTGTGCTGCAAGTTCCTTCGAGTGCCGTTGAGGCTTGTTCTTGAATTTGGCTGGGAGATTTTCTGGTTTCCCCCAATTGTTGATTTTCCACAGGCTTAATCTTGAACTGGGCTGGAGGGTTTTCTGGTTTCCTCCAAAGGTCTGAACTTACTCCTTTCATCGGGAGCTGAATTTGTTTCAACGATGGCTGACGCTTGATCTTTAATTGGACTTATGATTTCTTCAAGGGCCGACGGGGCTTGATCTTGATGAATGGAAACGGGACCGCGAGCTGCTTCAGGATTCGAACAACCGGTAAGGGGCACGAGATGAAGGTGATAGTCTATTTCCTTGTTCAATCTTTCCAATTCATATTGAAGAGGGTCAGAGGATGAATCTTCAAGATTGATGCTTCATCGTCGCTCATCTTGTTCGTTCGTGCGGATGTGGATGAGTACTCAAGAGAAATGCTAGGTAGGCAATCAGGGAAAGGGTTTCAGGCAGTCTGTTCGTGACTGGAAGCTTGATTCCAAGTGCCGCCCGATTGCTCTTCTTCTCATTATCCTGCAGTAAGAACAAGGACAAAGAAAAGACAGGGAGAACGCATGATATGAGATATTTTCGCTTTAGACCCTGATGATATGAGATGCTTTTGCTTTTGGTGATTTGCTGGCGTTGCACGGCGAGGCTTTGCTCTTCGACGATGGTGCTAACAAGAGGTTGTCGAGGCTTCTCGAGCTCTTCAATTAGAGCAACGACTCCGAGCTTGGTTTTGACTTAGATTCCTCCGTCCAGATTATGCAGTTCTGTAAGGAAGGGCATCATGCTATAGTGATCTGTTCCAGCTCGTCGTTGAACCTTCTGCTTCAATCTTTTTGCATAGCAGAAGTGGTGCGCAACCTTTGCATTTAAATGGTCCGTCAAAGCACTTGAAGATGAGTACTTGAGAGCAAGGCTCGGCAAGCAACCAGGCAAAGGTTCCGGGCAATCAGTTCCAGATCGGATGTTTGATTTCAGGTTCCGACTGATTGCTTTCTTTCTCCATATCTTGCAGGTAAGAGCAAGGGTAAAGGAAAGAAAAGGGAAAAGCATGATATGAGATACCTTTGCTTTCGACCCTGATGATATGAGATACGCTTGCTTTTGAAGAAGTAGCGGATGAATCAGCACATATATTGGTTGCGTTTGTCTCCACATGCTTCAGTGTATCAATTTTCACCTGCCTCAGCTGTTCTTCAGGCAGGTGTGGTATCTTCCCGGAAGTTTGAGTGGAGGTTCCGACATATTGCTTTTCTTTGTCCTTGTCTTGAATGTAAGAGTGAGGACAAAGGAAAGGACAGGGAGATTGCATTATATGAGTGTGGCTTGCTTTCGTCCCTGATGATATGAGATACGTTCGCTTTTGGAGAAGTAGCGGATGAACCAACACATTATTGGTTGTGCTTGTCTCCACATGCTTCGGTGTACCGATTTCACCTGCTTCATCTGTTTCCTTTGCAGAAGTGGTATTCTCCCTAGTTTCTTTTCATGTAGGTTTGACATCTGCTCCTGCAGTATTTGCCCTCCATGCAGGAGTTGACTGCAAACCTTGCATTTGCATGGTCCATCATGGCGTCACTTCTCAGCGACTCGTCCACGCTTGGCAGCTTCAGTGCAAGGAGCCGACAGAATGCCAAATAGTCTGCGATGGTGGTGACCTGAGATCCAGCTCCAACAACAGTTGAAGACGACCACTCGAGAGCAATGCAAGGCAAGCAATCAGGCAAAGGTTCCGAGCAATCAGTCCTAGATCGGACATTTAATTTCAGGTTCGGACTGATTGCTTTCTTTCCCCTTGTCTTGGAGGTAAGAGCAAGGGCAAAGGAAAGGACAGGGGAAAAGCATGATATGAGATACCTTTGCTTTCGACCCCGATGATATGAGATACGTTTGCTTTTGGCGGAAGCAGCGGATGAACCAGCACGTTGTGCTTGTGTCCCCATGCTTTGATGTATCATCTTCATCTGCTTCAGCTGTTCTTCAGGCTGGTGTGGTATCTTCCCTGGAAGCACATCAGCAGCCGAAGATGAGTACTTAAGAGCGATGCTAGGCAAGCAATCAGGGAAGGAGTTTCCAGGCAATCGATTCTTGACTGGAAGCTTGATTCCATGTGCCGACTGATCGCTCCCTTTCTCCTTGTCCTGCGGTGAAGAGGGAGGACAAAGAAAAGGATGGGGAAAAAGTGTGCTATGAGATACTCTTGCTTTCATCCCTGATGATATGAAATACTTTTGCTCTGGTACGACCTGGTTGAAGAGGTGTTTTCCTGGGAAGAGGAGAACTGGGTATGTTGAAGGGTTTGGTTGCAGATGCATTTTTTGCAAGGTAGAAGAACCAGGCGTTTTGGATGTGTGCTTTGCTTTCGAGGATGAAGGTTATCATATATAGGGTTTTCCCACTTACAAGTAGTGGTGTGGACGTGACCTTGTCACCCACGCTTGTCGACGACAGCGCTGTAATGGGAATAGTAGGATTCACGCGTTTTTTAACTTTGTCAGATACTTGTGACAAAGTTGCACGTGATATCTGAAAAGCTGAGATTGCGTCTGAAATGAATCGACGAATTTTACGCAGGAAAACCCGGCTTTTGAAATTTGGGGGGTGGTGTCTCTTTGACCCTTGGACAGGTGGCCGTGTTGCTTTTCCTTTTATAGAGGTGTCGATTGCATACTTCGAAGACTTCCCGCCTGTGAAAATTATCTCTGCTGCATTTCTGAAATTTTCCTCTATCTACCCTTCTCCTTCATCATTTCTGAAAATGGCTTACCCGTCTGATATTTGCTTAGATTTGAATCTTGGGAATGATACAGGCGTGCCGCGTCAGGGTGATATATGGCGCCCATCCTTCTTTTCCTTTAATGGCCCTCTTACAGTTGAAGACTCTGTGATGATGGATGCGACGACAGCTACGGTAGTAGCTAGGAACCTCCTTACCCCTAAAGATAATAGACTGCTTTCTGGACGGTCCGATGAGTCGGCTGTCCGAGACTCCCTGGCTCTCAGCATTCAGTGTGCGAGCTCTGTGTCCAACATGGGCCAACGCTTACTCGCTCGATCTCGCCAAGTTGAATCATTGATGGCCGAGGTGGCAACCCTTAGTTATGAGATTAGGCAGCTCAAGCGTGAGAATAGAGAGTTGCACGTGCTTGCAAATAATTATTCGGCAGGCATGAAGAGGAAGCTTGATAAGCTGCTGGACTCCGAAGGTCGAATTCAACATGACAGTCAGAAGTTTGCGGATGTATTCTGGAGGCACTTTTTGCCTTCGTCATCCGGGGCTCGACCAAGTATTGAGGCCTCGAATAATCCATCTTCAGTGCCTTCGGTGCCTCCCTCGGCTAGTGTCCTGCCGAGTACTGAGGCTTCACATAAGTGACATTTGTGAAGGCTATCTTTCTTTTTTTTTTTTTTTTTTTTTTTTTTGTAATTAATTTTTTTTTTTTGTTTTTTTTTTTTTTTTTTTTTTTTTTTTTTTTTTTGGTACATACTTGTAACTTCTTAGAGACATCAATAAAAGAAATTTTATTTCATTCGTATGGTACTTTTTTTTTTTTTTTTTTTTTTTTTTTTTTTTTTTTTTTTTTTTTTTTTTTAATGATAACCCAACTATGAAAGATTGGGCTATTAATTTATTTTAGTAGCACACAAGCATGCACGTACGTAGGTATCATTAGCACCCCCATTCGTATGGCACTTTTTTTTTTTTTTTTTTTTTTTTTAATGGTAACCCAACTATTAAAGATTGGGTTATTAATTTATTTTAGTAGCACACAAGCATGCACGTACGTAGGTGCCATTAGCACCCCCATATGTCACACATATATATCAAACATGTATGATTAATGATGATCATCTCATCATTAATTAATAGCTAATTACGATGTTTGGTGCAGAAGCATCCGCGGCGAAAGCCACGACAATGGCCTCCATGGAAGCCCTCAGTCTGGCACAGTTGTTTTTTACTGAGGCATGTTCCCCTTAATTTGTGGCTTTGAGACTCACGGGTTCTGAGACTCACGGGTTCTACCCTCCGCAAGCATTGGTCATATCATCCCCGCAGTTAGATCACTGTGCTTGTAATGCTTAGTCTTGTCGTCCGGCTTTGCAGAGAGAGACAGCGACAAGCCATGCCATGCGGGTCCTGTTAGCACAGCCTTCGTTTCTGCACGCGGGTTGCTGTTTGGCACAGTCCTCGCGCTGTATTCTTCGCACAGCCTTCCTTGCTGCATGCATGTTGCTGTTAGCACAGTTTTTGCACTGCTTTCTTTTCTGGGTTCTTCCATGTATATATATATACACGAGTTTGCACCGTGACTGCACAACCATTGGACAGCCACTGCACGGCCTTTCTCCCATCGCTGCGCAGCCATTGCACTGCGACTGCCTTCCACCGTCGCCGCGCCATCTGTTGGGGGCTCCTCCCTTCAGTCGTTTCGCCAGCCCCGCGTCTGCCTTGCGAAGCCGAGTCACTGCAAGAGCCGCTGCCTGCCTTGCGCCTGCTCTTTGCGAAGCCCTGCGAAGCCGAGTCACTGCAAAACCGCTGTCTGCCTTGCGTTTTCTCGTGCGAAGCCTTGCGAAGTCGTACCTACCGTCGCCGCTTCACGTTCGAACAGCAAGCCGAGCTTGCATCAACCACTGCCGTCGCTGCCCTGCTGCTTCATGCCTGCTGCTGCATTGCTGCTTCATGCCCGCTGAAGATAGCAGCAAGGAGCACACTTTAATCAGGTAAATGAAAGCCTGTACTGGAGTTTGCAGCTGGGTGTCCCGTGAGGGCCCTGTGCTTTCTGCGAAGAGCCGTTGCTCTTTTTGGTATGTGGGTATATATTATATATATATATATATGATAGATTGTTGTCTGACACTGCCCATATATATGCAATATATATATATATATATATATATATATATATATATATATATTATATATAAAACGTGCAGGTTGTTGTCTTATCACCATGAATATATATATATATATATATAAACATATGGCAGGCATGGTCATGTTGCCGTGGACCTAACACCTTATATATCTTTATGGCAGGTGTGGTCCTGCTACCGTGGACTTACATATATATATATGTATATATATATATATGTATATATATATATATATAATATGATGTGTCTATTTGTGTATAATATGTGTACCCCCACTGATGGATTTCTTTGTTGTGCTGTTAGGAATTTTCAATTTTGAGACGGCAGAGCATGATGCTTGGATCCTTCACGAGGCTTTTAGAGACGTGGTAGTCGGTGGCGGAGTGAGCAGGACGTGGGTGTACTCGTGCCTGTTGCTGCTTAGTGTTTGTTCAAGAGACTGTGACGAGGTTTCGCTGTGTAGTGCCTTTTGATTACGGTTTTCCCTCGGTGGTGCGCTGCCGTGTGGTGCCGTGCAAGAGACTGCAGCGGGATTTCGTTGCAGGGTTGCGTAGTGCGATTGTGGCATTCTGGTTTTCCTTGCCACTATAACGTGCCTTGAAGGATTGCTCTGTAGCTGCCCTCTTCGCCGTGCTGCTCAAGTTTTGTGGCTGATTTTTTGTTGCAGTCATGGTATTTTTTAAGTGCTTTGAGAGCAACACCATCACCATTCTTGCGAAGGAAGGAGATTCGCAAGATAGAGGAACGACGTTGAGGCTTCATGCGCCATTGACTGGCCCTAAGGTGCTCGCTTTTCCTGCAAAAGACAACTCCATGCATATTAAGTCGTGGTTTTCTGAAGTGTCTTGGGAGGTGGTAGACTCCGTTCGCCCCACTACAAAGGAGAAAGCGCGCATGGCGAGGATTATTATCTTGAACCATTCGCACCATGTTCGTGACAATCATCCGGCTTCGTCTGAGCTTCTTGGTGATCGTATTCGTAGCGGAGTTGTGGCTTGGAGTAGCGCCTTGTCGACTAATGGAGGGGCTGCATTCGTTGAGTCTTATTGGGAATGGCTTGAAGATGTCTTGAGCCGCTCCAAAGACGTGCTTACCAACATGGGCCTTTATCATGCAGTGTACGCATCTTTGTTCAGTTATGATCGTCATCCTTCCGTCATTCGCGCATTCTTTGAGCATTGGTGTTCGGCGACCAACACCCTCCACACGGCTCAAGGGGAGATGTCGATTTCACTCAGGGATCTCTACAAGATAGGGGGCTTGCCGATCCAAGGAAAATTTTACGACGAGGTTGTCCCTAGTGCGGAAGAGTTTTCTTGTCGTAACGGTCGAGGATTGCCGGTGAGTTGCCGTTATTTGTTTTGGGCGTACCATAAGCTTTCCCAAGAGGCTCCGGGTAAGTCAGGCGTGAAGATTTCTTCATGGATTCGATTTTGGTATTGGGATGCCGTGAAGTACAAGAGGCCTTCGAAGAAAAGTGGTCGTAACAAGACAACCAGGCCTAAGGGAGACTCGGATCCATCGGGTGTCATTGGCCCAGTTAGGCGTCGTGCCCTTACCGAGTTGAAGACATTTGAGGATCTTGGTGTGGCGTCGGAGCACTTGGAAGAATCTTACCTGGCCGCTTTCTTAGCGTGTTGGCTTTGTAAGTTTGTTTTTCCCAAAGACAACGTTAACTACATCCGTCCCGGAGTCTTCAAAGTTGCTAGCAAGATGGCTGCAGGTGAGTCTTTCAGCCTTGCTATTCCGGTCTTAGCCAACATTTACAACGGCTTGAGCGTTGTCTCGGACTTGGCAAGCACTGAAGATCGTGCTGCGGTACTTCCTTACCACTATGTGTATGGTTGGCTGGGTGAGTATTTTGGCACTCATTTTTCTTCATCGACTTTAGATGGGTCAGGGCCTTCTTCATCGACTTCGGTCAAGCTGGGGCCCTTGATGACGAAGTATTCTGGTGTGTTTTCTGCGAAGAGCTTTGACGATTTGCAAGCACAAGCGCTGTTTAGAAGTTGTGAAGGCTTGAGGATGGATCGCCTGGCGAGAGTTGGCTCTGTGCGGCGAGGCATTGTGGATGATTCGCATCTTCGCTTCCCAGACTCATCTTATCTTATATGTCTTCGCTCGGGGTATGTTTCTTTACGGCAAGAAGACCGATGCATCGTTCAGCCGTACAGTCCCCACCGTTTTAGCAGACAATTTGGTTTTGTCCAAAATGTACCGGGCAAGTTGAAGGAAAAAGCCCAATCGGAATCCTTGCAAGCCGTGTACATGTATTGGGAGTCTTGTACCCGTGCATGTACAAATGCTTCTATCACCCTACCGGCCAAGAACGAGTTCAAGGGTTATCCAGTGACTCGTGCTTACGGAAGTTGGTGGTCAAGGGTATATTGTAAAAACTTTGGGGTGGCAAGTGGCACTAATTCTTCTCGTTCACGCCATGATGCGTCGAAAGAGGGTCGTTCTGTAGTTCCTGCGCAGCTGGTACCTTTCGATTGTGCAAGTGTAGCCCCTTTGCAAGATAGACCTGTGGATTTAGTTCCTCAACGCCCGTGCTTGTCTTCTCAACCTCCGGGTGCTTCTGAAGAGGCTGGAGATGAAGTTGATTCGCACGAAGATGGACTCGTTTTGCAGCGGCGTCGACAAGCTTTAAACAAGCGACCACTTGAAGGTGCTCAGGTTGACAGCGATGTCAATTTTCGTCACAAGAAACAAGAAGCGTCTAGGCCTCCTCAATTTGATGGTCGCGTGTCATTCGAGAAAGATGTATGTATTTCCTTCTTTCTTGTGACTTCTTCCGCTTTCGTTGTTTTAGCTTTTGTTTCTAGCATATTTCTTTTGTCTTCTTTAGGTTGGGCCTTCTCGTTCTTTTGATCTGGAGGACACGGGAGTTCATTCCTATATGAACATGCTACTTGGGGGCACTTTACCTACAGATGAGGATATCGGGGACCCACCTGGTGTAGAGCTTGTTCCGCATCCGCCAAACTTCCCGAGTTTACCGTGTGAAGGTGAAGGTGTACAAGAGCCTGTCGCATGTCCGACATTTTTGCCAGCTAGTTCTGGGGTCTCTTTGAGAGGGCCAAACGCTAGCGGTACTGAGCATTTTATCCACCACATCCAACTTCGTACGGCTATGGATGCCAAGAGCCATATTGAGAAGAGAATTTCAAAGTGTCCCTTGGAAGACCTTGTGTTGCTCAAGGAGGATTTGTTGAAGCTTGTTTCCATGATCGACAGCCTTAACGTTGATTCCTCTCCCTTGAGGGTTCAGATTGCCGAACTTATGACTGCCTCAACTGAATATGCTTCCTTGCGCGCCATTTCCTCGAAAATGTTGAGTCCAGATGCTAGAGCTCAACAACTCGCGAGAATAGACTCATCGATTGCCCATGTCCGGTCTTCTCAACAAGCCGCTTCAAGAGATTATCAGGTCGCATCAACTTCTTTAGCTTCCATTCAGGCGCGTCTAGAAGCGTTGATGCAAGAGCAAGAGCGATTGGGAACCGAAGCATCACGATTTAAAGGTTTTCTTTTGGAGAAGGAAGCCACGATTTCTCAATACCAAAAAGAGATGTCACTCCTAGAGCAAGAGAAAGGCATGGTTATGGAGTCGCCTATCTTGTCTCCCGCCGATGCGGAGACCTTGAAGATTCTAGAAAGCCTACTTGAAGATCGTCGCCGTAGTTTTAGGGACATAGTTCTTAAGTAATGTATTCCCTTATTTGAGTCTTTTTTTTTTTTTTTTTTTTTTTTTTTTTTTTTTTTTTTTTAATTTTTTTTTATTTGTATTTGTAATGGAATTGACTCTTGATAGTCAAATGTTTAATAAAACCTTATTTTTTTATTTTGATGTGACTGAACTCAAAGTTGAATGTTTGAGCTGCCTACGTACCCTTCTAAAGAAGAGATCAAGTCATAACGTAGTTCAAATACATATATATATATTTTTTTTTTTTTTTTGGGGAATTTTTTTTTTATGCCGTACACAGTTTATGCTCTTGCGGGCCAGGAGCATTTGGTGCCGTTTGCAGTTTCAGCTCGTGCAGGCAAGGAGCGTGGCTTCTTTTTTTAGGCGTAGTACCGCTTCAAGAACTTGCCATTTATGGGACCAATCCTCAAGCCGTCTTCTGCCATGATTAAGTAGGCGCCATTGGTGTAGACCTCTTGTATTACGTATGGTCCATCCCACTTTGACGTGAACTTGCTTTTTGTCTTGTGAGTTGTGATGATAGGCCTACGCAATGCGAGGACGAGATCTCCAGTTTGGAAAGACCTCGGGCGGACCTTCTTGTTGAATGCCTTGGAAAGCCTTGCTTGGTAGCATTCCAAATGTTGTTGAGCTTCGAGCCTTCTTTCATCGAGTGCTTCCAATTCTTGAAGTCGTAGCTTTGCATTTTCCTCATTGGTCAAGCCTTCTTGTATAGCCATCCTTAGCGAGGGGATTTGACTTTCAAGTGGTAGAACAGCTTCAACTCCATATACGAGAGAATAAGGTGTAGCTTGGGTAGGAGTCCTATGTGTCGTCCTATACGCCCAGAGCGCTTCACTTATTCTTTCATGCCAGTCTCTCTTTGTTCGGCCAATCACCTTTTTCAGGAGGTTGCACAGCGTTTTGTTGAATGCTTCCGCAAGACCGTTGGCCGGAGCATGATACATAGAAGACTTGTGCTGCTTGAACTTGTATCTCTCACAGAGCTCGTCCATGAGCCGGTTGGAGAACTGTTTTCCGTTATCAGTGATAATGTAGCGAGGTACTCCATATCGGTGGATGATATGCTCCTTGATGAAACGAACGACAGTTTCCTTTTTAACTTCCCTTAGGGGTAAGGCTTCAGCCCACTTGGAGAAGTAATCTGTTGCAGCTAAGATGTAAGCTTCTCCTGCAGATGACTTCGGCGCAATTGGTCCTACGACGTCCAATCCCCATGCATCGAACGGCCATGACGCAACTGTAGGGTGCAACGGCTCGGGCGGTTGATGTATGAAGTTGGCGTGGAACTGACAGGCTTGGCACCTTTTGGCGTATTCCATACAATCCTTCACCATGCTTGGCCAGTAGTAACCCATTCTTTTGAGCTGGAAATGTAGCTTCGGTCCAGATTGATGCGCCCCACATACACCTGAATGTGCTTCTTCCATGGCTTGATTGGCTTCTTCTTCACCTAGGCATCTTAGAAGTACTCCTTCAAAAGAGCGTCGGTAGAGTGTTCCTTTGTAGTAGAGGAAGCGATGTGCTCGTCGACGTATTTCAGAGCGGTGTTTGGGATCATCTGGAAGCTTTCCATGCTCCAAGTAGTTGATCAACGGCTGTCTCCACTCTTCAGCATCGATCAAAAGTACTGAGATGACATTTGTATCATCCAGTGGCATTTCAGTAACCAGCGGGATCACCCATCTTTGGCAAACTGGCACATCTGTAGCTTCATCTTCTCCTAGCGTCATACTCGAGGCTAGGTTGGCGAGAGCGTCTGCCATTTGATTTTCTTTTCTTGGCACATGTTCTAGTGTCACGGCCTCGAATTTTTGTAGCAGTTGAGTTGCTAACCGAAAGTACGGAACGAGGTCGTCTTTCCTCACCTCATATTCAGTTAGTAGTTGATTGATTATGAGTTTGGAGTCACCATATACCTCAAGGGCTGTGATTTCCATGTTGATCGCCATTTGGAGCCCGATGATTAGTGCTTGGTATTCAGCGACGTTGTTGGAACACAATTCGCTTAGTTGGAAGGAATATGGTAGTATTTGCCTCTGTGGTGACATGAACACTACCCCTGCCCCCGCTCCGTCTGGTCGTGCGGATCCATCGAAGAACATCGTCCATGTTGGGAAGATGTCGATATAGAACACCTCCTCGTCAGGCAAGTCGTCTGAGATTTTCCAATCGGTTGGGATTGGATGATCGGCAAGGAAGTCTGCTAGCGCTTGTCCTTTTACGGCTTTAGCTGGGATGTAGATGATCTCGTATTGATTGAGAAGCAACGCCCATTTAGCTAGTCGCCCTGTCAAGACTGGTTTGGACATGACGTATTTGACCGGGTCAGCTTTAGCAACCAGGTGGATGGTGTAAGCGTGCATGTAGTGTCTGAGCTTCTGGATGGCAAACACCAAGGCGAGGCACATCTTTTCTATCGGGGAGTAGTTCAACTCCGCGCCAGTGAGAGTTCGACTGAGGTAGTAAAGCGCTCCTTCTTTCTGGGATTCGTTCTCTTGTGCCAAGAGTGCTCCAACTGAACTTTCCTGAGCGGCGATGTATAATATGAGCGGCCTTCCGGGCACAGGTGCCCCCAGGACAGGTGGACTTGATAAATACTTTTTTATGCTTTCGAAAGCGTTGTGGCATGCTTCGTCCCATACAAACGGAACATCTTTCTTTAGGAGTCGACTGAACGGTTGACAACGCCCTGCAAGGTTAGAGATGAAGCGTCTGATGAAGGCTAACCGTCCTTGTAGACTTTTTAGCTCGCGTAAGTTTCTTGGCTCGGGCATGTTTTGAATGGCCTTGATCTTCGACTGGTCCACTTCAATGCCACGGTGCTTGACAATGAAGCCGAGGAACTTTCCGGAGGTGACGCCGAATGCGCATTTTAACGGGTTCATCTTGAGGTTGTATTTTCGCAGCCTTTCAAACACTGTTCGTAAATCCTGCAAGTGATCTGATCTCTTCTGTGTCTTGACTACCACATCGTCTACATAACATTCTACGTTTTTGTGTAGCATGTCATTGAAGATTTTCTGCATTGCGCGTTGATATGTAGCTCCGGTGTTCTTTAGGCCAAAGGGCATCACCTTGTAGCAGTAGATACCTTTTGGCGTGCGGAAGGCTGTTAGTTCCTCATCTTCAAGAGCCATGCGAATTTGATTGTATCCAGAAGAGCCGTCCATGAATGACAGTGCTTCGTGGCCAGTGGTTGCGTCCACCATGATTTCGATGATTGGCAAGGGGAAGTCATCTTTCAGGCAAGCATCGTTGAGGTCCCGGAAGTCTACGCACACACGTATTTGTCCAGATTTCTTAAGGACAATGACAATGTTGGAAATCCACTTGGGGTATTGCACTTCCCGAATGAAGCCTGCTTCGATTAGCTTGTCTACCTCGGCCTCTATTTGTGGGATGAGCTCAGATCGGTAGCGTCTTTGAGTTTGCTTTATTGGTCGTGTTCCGGGCTTGACTGCAAGATGATGCACAGCGATGACAGGGTCAAGGCCGGGCATTTCTTTGTATGTCCAAGCGAAGACGTCTTTGTACTCTAACAGCAGGTGGTAATACTTCTCTATCTCATCCGCACTTAGTAGTGCACTCACGAAGATAGGCTTTGGTTCCTTGCTCGTGCCTAAGTTAAGTTCCTTGAGATCATCAACCGTGGCTTGCCCTCCATCTTCGAGCTGTGGTGGCGCAGCAGTGACATCTTCCTCCGGGATTTCATCTTCTTTGCCTTCTTGGATCGTAATGTGGAAGACATCTCGGACCTCCTCTTTAGTGCTGACCTCTCGATTTGTTTGGCATGAAGATTGTCCAGTGTGGATGATGGTGTGCTTTCTTACTTTTAGCGGTCCATCTGTGTCAACCTCCAAGATTACTTGGCGCAGCATCTTTGAAGGAATCGAGCTTCGAACGTCGCCTTTTTCTGCTAGCATGTCGAGCTTTTCTTCCTCTGGCGTTGTCTCCCTCTTTCTAGAAGACTTTTTATTGCTTTGTCTCTTAGGTTTTGACAACCTTCTGAAAATAGAGCTTTGGGGTGTTGGCGCGTTAAGCCTCTTGAAGACGGAGGTTCGGTCTTGACCACCAATGCGATTAAGTGCCGAAATTCTAGGACCTGAACGACTCATCCTTTTGAAGACTGATACTCGAGGGGCAGGTTTGGGCTCTTCTTGTTCTTGTTCAATGCTTACGCTGATGTGTTGGGTGCTAGCATTTTTCGCTTCGCTTGAAATCTTCACAGGTGCATTTGGTGTGAAGCCAAGTCCAGCTTTGTTGTTGTCAACTCCGTAACCATGCTCCTTCAACTTCTTTTGAGTCTTGGTGAGGTCACGTTCTTTATCGTTGATGATATTTGAAACCTTCTTTCCAGGATTCGAAGAGGAAGCGAAGTCATACCCAGCCTTCGACATGAGTTTGTAGGCATTTGGATCAAAACCTTCTGCAGTCCTCTTGGTTGGAAGAAAGTTTGGTTCCACCCCATCTGGCAGGGCTTTTATGAAGCCTTGTGGTAGTTTTGCAACCTTAGCATCGCCTAGCTGTGTCAGAGGCAAAACTGCGTTTGTCTTGAGCAACTTTACATTATCTTTGTGCCGCTGTGTGTCGGCTTTGCTTACTCCTGTTTCAAACGGGGATTGACCATTCTTTCTTCTCGACATCGGGATATATCGGAAGATAGGTGTGTTCAGTCCTTTTGAAGGTGTCTTACTCCCTTTGGTTGTTGCAGATTTAGCAAGCTCATCATTGTTTTTGCTTGAAGAAGACATGACTTCCCCTTCTTGCTTCTTGGGCATGGCTTGCCATTCTTGCTTTTTAGGTGCTGCTTTGCCTGTGGATTTAATCTCTTTTGGAAGAGCTTCAAGCACCGTGTCTTCGTCCATGTAGAACTTGGCGTCTGCGAAGTGTGATTCGGCTTCGGTGAATGGTTTAGTATCGCCTTGGATTACCTTCACTCCGTCTCGGTAGAATTTTAAGCATTGGTGAAGGGTGGATGGTACTACTCCATTCCCGTGGATCCAAGGCCTTCCTAAGAGCAAGCTATAGGAAGTTCTTGCATCAATCACATGGAATATCGTGCTTGATTTAAGTTCACCAATGGTCATCTCCACTCGAATCATGCCCATTGCTCTTTGTCCTCCTTGGTTAAAACCCTGGATCAGCAGACGGCTTAGGGACAGTTCATCCTCTTTGATGCCGATTGTGGTCATTGTTGACTTTGGCATGATGTTTATGGCTGACCTACCATCCACAAGCATGCGGTTGACTTTGTGATCCCTCACGTACCCCGAGATGAAGAGAGGGCGGTTATGGGGTTTTGACCCTAATAGTAAGTCCTCATCCGTGAAGTTGATTGCGTCCTGAACGGCATAGCACGTGGCACATTCATGTGGCCTAAGCTTTGAACCTTCGTCATTGCTTTCTTGCACTTCGCGATCGTCGGGACTTGTTAAGACCGCTGCTAGTGCTATTCGCATCTTCTTTGGCAATTGTAGCGCTTCCTCGATGCTACATTGTGTTGGCAAACCTTCTTCGGACGTGAATGTCTTTTCTTCCTCAGTGGAGATAGCTTTGCCTTTTGAGGGCCCTTCTATCTCTACTTCGACCATGTGGCAGGCGGCGGTAGTGCACTGTCGGAAGAAGTCCTCCGGGAAATACTCGTGCAAGGATACATGAATACGTGGCTTTTCCTCCATAAGTTCCCCACTGTACATTGGCTCAGCAGCTCTTACACTTCCTTTGGGCTTTCTATTGTTACGGCGGCGGTGTTTTCTCCTTTGCTCCACCTTTGGCTTTGTGGCTTGCGGTCTTGGCTTCCCCGTCTTTTTGTAGGTCACTAATGTCCACCCTTCTTCATCGTCAGTAGGTGCATCTTGGTTGCTTGCCCCCAGCGGTGGTTGTGCAGAAGGTGCCATGTGACTCGAGCATTGGCTGGAATGGTCATGAATTTTTTGGAGGGGAACGGGATCAAAGGATCCAAACACGATTGTAGTAGTGTGCGTTGCGGCCGTGTCTTCTAGGTCGAGTTCAATCCGCCCTTGTTGTGCCAACTTCATGATGAGTTCCTTCAGGATGAAGCACTTACTAACGGGATGACTCACGATACGATGGTACTTGCAGTACTTAGGATCGTTGACGCGATTCATCTCTTCCGGACGCTTACATTCCGGTAACTCGATCACCTTCTTTTCTAGCAAGTCGTCTAACATTGCCATATCTGAGTCAGGAAAAGGGTATGTCTTTTGCTCCAGCTCCCTCAGAGTGTTTTTGAACCTGTCTTGGGTACGAGGAGGCTCATTTCTCTTTATCTCCTTCACTTTGGTTTTGGAGGAAATCTTGACGGGCGCAGAAGGGGTTTTGACGGGGGAAGTGTTAATAGAAAAAGCTTCCTTTGCAGGCTTCTTCCCGTGATTGTCCACTTTTGGAGCGAACACCTTGTCCTTCTTGAAGTCGGAGATTGGCTCCTTCTTTCCATGGTGAGCGATGCTTAGCTCCATGTCATGGGCACGGGTGGCCAACTCTTCGAAAGAACGTGGTTTGATGCCTTGGAGGATGTAGTGCAAACTCCAATGCATGCCCTGGACGCACATCTCGATTGCCGAAATCTCCGAGAGCCTGTCTTTGCAGTCAAGGCTAAGGTTGCGCCATCGGTTGATGTAGTCCATCACCGGCTCGTCCTTCCACTGCTTTGTGCTCGTCAGCTCTAGCATGCTCACGGTGCGGCGGGTGCTGTAGAAGCGGTTAAGGAATTCCTTTTCCAGTTGCTCCCAGCTATTGATGGACTCGGGCTCCAAGTCTGTGTACCACTCGAATGCATTCCCTTTCAGTGAGTGTACGAACTGCTTAACGAGGTAGTCTCCCTCCGTCCCAGCATTGTTGCAGGTCTCGACAAAATGGGCAACATGTTGTTTCGGGTTTCCCTTCCCATCGAACTGCATGAACTTTGGTGGCTGATAACCTCTCGGCATCCTCAAAGTGTCAATTTTCTTGGAGTAGGGCTTCGAGTATAGTACGGAGTCACGTGAGCTTCCTTCGTACTGCACCTTGATGGTATTGGCGATCATCTCCTGCAGCTGCTGGATCGAGAGGGATCCCATGAGCGCCGTTGCTTGGTCTGGCTCCTTCTTCTCTTCGCCTTTCTCCGCTGGAGATTCCTCTTCTTCATCGGCCTCTTTCTTTACTGGGTCAACTTTGAGGTCAACTTTCATGCCGTGCTGCACTTCCAATTGGTTGGCGAGTGCGGCGATTTGTGAGTCTTTCTCCTCCACGGTCCGTGTGAGTTTTACAATCGCTTCATTCATTTGAGCCAGTTGCTCTTCGATTGAAGTTGCTCCAGTAGTCATGACTTGCATGGCTGTGCTGCTGCTTGAGTCAGTATCGGAAAGCAGGGACTCGGAGTACTTCCTCGGGCTTTCCTCCCTTGGCGCTCTTAGCGAGGCTAGGGTGATCACGGGCTCGTGCCTCAGGTGCTCTTGTTCCTCCGGCAGAGTTGATGCAGCGGTGGAAGCTGCGGCAAAGAGAGCTCTTGCCTTGCTTCTGGTTGTGATGCCCGAAACGTCACCACTTGTAGCGAGGATGCTCTTGTTCTTCGCTTTGGTTGCGGGAACAGCTTGATCCTTTCCTGATGCCATTTGTGCTTTTGCGGATTTGAAGATAGAGATGAGAGGTAGAGACAGTCCCACTGGGCGTGCCAAATTTGTAAACACGGAAAATTCCTGAAACGAACGAGACAAGAACAACGTGTACAAAGTAATATTTGTATTAATTTTGGGGTTACAATCTCTTTTACAATTTGATCCTCTGATTCTATCTTCGTAAGTTATAAATTTGTGGATAGGTTGTTGATCCAAAGGGCCGTCGGGGCTTGAGCTTAGGATGAACGAGGATGTGGATTTGTCGATGTTGTTGATCCAAAGGGCCGTCGGGCCTTGATCTTAGGATGAACGAGTGATGAACGATGAACACTTTCTTCAAGGGCCGTCGGGGCTTGATCTTGAATTGATGGAAGTTCTTCAAGGGCCGTTGGGGCTTGATCTTGAAGGTGGATTTTTATGAAGAATGAAGAGAGCTTTCTCGATCCTTCGGAATTCTTGGGAATTTGGGAGGTTTGGTGCTTGAAAGCTTTTAGTGTTTCAAAGCTTTCAAGGATTTGGGGGAGTTCTCTTCCAATTTGGGAGTAGAGAAAATGTGTATGTGAATTGGTGATTGGAAATGGGTGCCTTGGCTCCCTATTTATAGAATTCTTTCAAAGGCTAACATTCAGATAAAAATAAATTGTCTCTGCCAGGGGTTGACACGTGTCTTATTTGATGACTTTTCTTATTTATTTCGATTTTTCTTTGAGTCACGCACTACATGTAAAATTTATGTGATACGTGGGCGTTGAAATTTTAATTTATCGGTTAAAATTTATTTCACCGAAATTTCGATGTCTACAGTTTTCATCTATTGATCCGTTAGGGTGCGTTTGGTACGTGGGATGGGACAGGACAGAACGGGATGAGGCGTTCCGTCCCGCGTTTGGTACGCCAAAAATGGGTGGAACGTGCTGTTCCACGGGACAAATTTTGGGTGTTTTTGCGTCCCGCCTCCCCTCTTGGAACGGGTTGTTCCACGTCTGTGGAACACAATGTTTTACCATTTTAAGACAAATATACCCCATGTCTTTTTCAAAAATTACACCATCTAAATCATTCACAAACCTTAAAAACAGTCTTCTCTTCTCTCTGCCGCTGTCTTCATTTCATCCTCCTAAAACTATCTTCTCTTCTCTCTGCCACTGTCTTCATTCCTCCTCATCCTCTGCATCTCCCCTTCGCAACCTTCCTCCTCATCCTCTACATCTCCCCTTTGCAACCTTCTCTGTGAACTTCAGCTCTGCATCTCCAGTCCAGGTACGATCTGCCTCTCGGTGTCTCTTTCTTTGTATTGCTTCGATCTGCAACTGAAAAAAAAAAAAACTGCTTCCAGGAGGTCTGATGCGTTTTTCTTTTTGTTCATATTGATATGCATATTAGTGTAGAGGATGCATTTTCTTTTACTCAATTATTCTTTTTTCGTTTAGGCCCATTTTTTCTCACAATCCATAATCTCTCATTTTCTCACAATTAATTTGAACTCCTTAGGATACGGATTGCACATCTGAAGTTCAATTCAATATATGTCTATATATTATGATTTGTTTATGAAAGTGGTACTTTTATGTTGAAAAGTGATAACTATTGAATATTTACTACATAGATGTTTGCAATTTTAGAGTTGCTACTTCTGTGTTGAATTCAAAGCCCTTTAGAACACGGGTATCACGAGATTAAGCTCAGGTCTATACTTGCTGCAAATCTTATGTGTATGGTATAGTTTGCTTGGTTTTTATAATTGTTCTGTGCAGTTCTTGTATTATATAGACATATTCTGATTTACTCATGAAGATGGTTATTTTGAACAAGAACGTGATAACCATAAACTTAAAAGCAGTAACTCTGTATTTACTGTTTTGTTGATTGTAATTTTGTAGTTACAACTCGTGTTGGATTCAAAACTCTTTAGGATACGGGCATTGTGCCATAGCAGGACCCAATTTGTTTACATGATTCCATTTGGCGTGGGGTTCAGAGTTTGATTTTCTAAGTAACATGGATACTAGACATTGAATGGGATTAGCTTGGGTACGGAGTTTTGATAGTCTACCATCTATTGCACAGAAGCCTTGAAGGCTTTTATGTTCATTTGAAATACCCAAAAATACAATATAGGAGGTGTTCTCTCTCAATAGATTTCATGCATGCATAATGTATATACGCTTGAGTTATCAAAGCTATGGAAGGAAAGTTACAATTTTCAAACAGTGTGCCTGGATAACCATAACCATGAAGATGATTTCACTACACTAAGCAAGGACTAAAAGTTTTAATATTTCAGAAATCACTGTTAAGCATTTTTCTTTCTGTTCATATTGATATGCATATTAGTTCATTCCAACATATACATTTGCTTCTGAACTGTTTTACATTTCTTCTATTTTACACTCTTGTGAAATGATCGAACACTTAATTACATACGGGTGAAGTTTATAGCTCTTTGAGTATGAACAACTTGAAACCTAGCTAGCTACTTGGGTGTAGGCCATAGAAAAAGAAGGGAATCAAAAAATTGTTCAAACAATGTTATGACAATTCTATCATTCTCCAATCATTTATGTGTTGTTTTTTTTTGCATGTGAAGGTATGGATGAATATGAGACTCAATTCTTTGTTCTTTTGAACGTTTGGATTATAATGGCACAAGTCTTTACTATGAATGCACAATTGTTGAGGTATAGACAACAACAAAGGAGACAACGGGAAAGAGCTAGTTTAGAGCAGATGAGTGGAGAGGAATGAGGGCTTGAAAATTGGTTGACATGGTAGTTGTTTTAATTGTCTTTTATTGAGATTTGGACTCAATGTAGTTGTTGTAATTGGCTTGAAAATTCGTAATATCAAGACTGTTGAGATGTTTGTTATTGTTTGTTATTGAATCTGTTACATCCTCTTTTCATCTTGCTTTTCGGTTTTGCTTCAGTTTGGGAGCACTGATTTAGTGGTTTTAAAGAAGCATCACCCTGATATGTTTTTTTATTTTTTATTTTTTTTATGGTTTGGATGGTGTTGATTAGTCAAACTGTTTATTTGGGTTTGATGGAGGAGAGAAAGAGTGATGAAAGAGTCATGGAGAAGAGAGATAAAAAGGAGAGAATGAAGAGATAGAAAGAAAGAGAGACATGAAAGAATTTGCTTCTTAATTGATCATATATATTGTTCACTGGATTACCTTTTCCAGTAGGAAGTAATTTACCTTTTTATGCATTATATATATATATATATATATGTATATATGTATGTATGTATATATTAATTTGATTGAACATGAAAATAAGATAATATAAAAATTAGAACTATCGAAGCTAATATCAGGTAATTAGTGCCCTAAGCATAAAAAGAGTTAAACTGTACAGCTGAAGCAGATGCAGTGGTGTTTGGTCAGTAACTAACATATTTTTTACAGGTAGTGGTTTTCAAGTATTCAAGGTTTTAGTGGGTTAGAGTATAATTACTTTGACGTGCTTTATGCATATTAATAAGAGAGTTGAAAGTTTCAGCTTGGGTTTATAGTGCACAAACCATTTGGAGGACAATCCATAACACTACGAAAAAGTGCAACCAAAGGCCTGCCTCTGTTTTATGATCATTCATATAACCATCTGTTTCCTGAAATAAATGATTTTTATTTCCTTTAAAAATAGACAACATAACCACCTGTTTTCTGATCATATATATTGTTCACTGGATTACCTTTTCCAGTAGGAAGTAATTTAGCTTTGTAAAAAGTTGTAGGCATATATTAACTTAATTGCATCAAGTTTGCCCACTAACAATATATTTCTTTGTTTTACATATGTAATATTATGGCTTCTTTGATATATTATATGGCCACTTCACGTAATTGGATTGATCATGAGGAGGATGTGCTACGTACCATCCTCGAGGAGATGGTTGTTGATGGTGTCAAGTGTGAGACCGGCAGTTTTAAGGCTGGTACATTTGTAATGGTTGCCACCAAGATGAGGGAGATGATTCTGGGCATTAATATAGAGCCGAAGCATATACAAAATAAGCTGAAGCGTCTGAAAGAAAAGTATTTCTCTGCATATGACATGATGAATACTAGTGGATTTGGTTGGGATGACGAGAAAAAATGTGTTGTTTTGGATAGTGACGATATACTACAGCAGTGGGTGAAGGTATGTTTTGTTTCTTATTCTTTTTCGGTTAGTTGATTTAAAAGTCATAACTTTGATATTTTTGGGTTCTTATTGTAGAAACATCCTAATGCATCTTGCAAACCAAATAAGCCATTTCCGTTGTATCCATGCTTGTGTACTGTGTTTGGGAGAGACCGAGCCACTGGTAGTATGGCTGAATCAGCAGCAGATGCAATTGAAAACATGGGGTTGGAAATTGAGGATTGCGATGGGACCTTCGAGATGCCTCCGACTTCACCTACGCCATCTCCTTCTATTGGTACATCTAGTGCATCTCAACCTACTAGGAAGAGGAAAAGGAATAAGAATGATGCCGATGCAAATATTGTAGCTGTTATTCGTGAAGGTTGGGATAAAGCAATTACTGAAATGAAGAATTTAGGTGAAAGTTTTACTTTCGGAGAAGCGAAAGCAAGGTTACCTTCTGAGCTTCAGGCCTTGGGTCTCCCATATGATCAGGTGCTAAAAATTTCAATGAAGTTAGTGAAAGATACTGATCTTATGCGTATTTGGTGTACCTTGGATGACTTACACAAGGCAGATTTCATTAAGATGTATATGGATGGCCTATGAGCATTAGGGGGTTTAGTATGATATGAACTATATCAACTTCTGGGGTTTAGTAAGACATTATCTTTTTTTTTTTCTTAAGTCAGGATGAATGTTTAATTTGGGATTTCATGTTTAAGTTCTGGATATTTCATGTTTATTGCTTTAGCAAGATATTATTATTAAACTTATATATTTTTCATCCTTGCATGACAACCATTGCCATAGACATCCAATTGTCTCACAGCTCAACTTATATACATATTGTTTGACACAATTTGCACTTCAATGTGATGACGAAGAGATGAAAGCAGATTGTGTCAAAGATTCCAACATAGCCATTGCATCAACGGTTATTCTACCACACTAACCTCTTCATATGTAATTCATCACATATACATAACCATATACATAGTGTGGGAAAAATCAGAATAAACTTTTAATCAACAAAGATTAGTTAGCTTAATTAAGGTTGGCATGAATGCTTACGCATTTCTACTTGTGGCTACACTGCCATGTGCCAATATATGAACACATGAAAGTCCAAGTGTATAGTGTACAAAATATATTCTAGGTAAGCAGCAGCAAGAAGGAAAAAAAATAAAAAAAGTTTCTTCCCATCTGAAGCTTACCAAACAACAGACAGAACAGCGGTAAGTTAGTCATTTTAACATTTTGGTTCCGTTCTCTGTCATGCGCACCAAACGCAAAACGGAACAACTTTCCCGTTCTGTCCAGCGCGTACCAAACATAACATGGAACCACTGTTCCGTCCCATCCCGTCCCGTCCCGTCCCGTTCCGTTCCGTACGCGTACCAAACACTACCTTAAGAGCTGACGCGGATGCCACATTTGTGCCACGTGACTGCCAAAAAAAATTTAAAAATTCCATTTAAAAAGTGTGGTTAAAATAATTTTATTTTAAAACTAAAAAAAAAGAAAGAAAGAAATATAGAACTTCATCTTCACCACCGACAGTCCTCACTGCCAAATCCCAAATCAGCAACCAAAACCATTCTCCAACTTCCCAAAACCTTCAGAACCTCGAAATCGTCGCGACTCAGTACCACCGAGTTGTTCTTCGACGAGAAGATTTGACCCAAAAAGCTCTCAACCAAGCTGGAAAAGCCCCAGAGTTTGGGTCCGTTTGGATCTCAAGCCGGAAATTGGGGAATACGAGGCGGATCAGGTCGAGTTTGAGTGAGGCAGAGATCTGACGGTCCGAGACAAGTCACTTTTAGTTTTCACGTGTTTATTTTTTATTTTTTGTTTTATAAATTAAATTAAATTTTTTTTTTTGCCACTTTCCACAAATTTGGCAGTCACGTGAGCTCTTAACGGATTAATAGATGAAAAATGTACAAGATATATTATATTGAAATAAAATAGTACTTGAGGTATGAAAGTGAAATGTTTTGAAGATGTATAAGGTTACAATAGACCTCAAACCTGATGTGGTAAAGTGTAATTTACCCTTATTTAATCTACCGTTTTGACACGATACGCATTCTACGAAACGTTTTTTAATGATCCAACCGTCAAACTTGTTTGTACACTGTGAGATCCCACATCGCCCAGGGGAGTGATCCTTATATGTATATTCTCATCCTTACCTAGCGCGAGGCCTTTTGAGAGCTCACTGGCTTCGGGTTCCATGGGAACTCCGAAGTTAAGCGAGTAGCGGGCGAGAGCACTCCCATGATGGGTGACCCACTGGGAAGTTCTCGTGTGAGTTCCCAGAAACAAAACCGTGAGGGCGTAGTCGGGGCCCAAAGTGGACAATATCGTGCTACGGTGGTGGAGGGGGCCTGGATGTGGTGGACCCTGGGTCGGGATGTGACAATTTGGTATCAAAGCCTAACCCTGGCCGTGGTGTGCCGACGGGGACGTCGGGTCCCTAAGGGGGGTGGATTGTGAGATCCCACATCGCCCAGGGGAGTGATCCTTATATGTATATTCTCATCCCTACCTAGCGCGAGGCCTTTTTGGAGCTCACTGGCTTCGGGTTCCATGGGAACTCCGAAGTTAAGCAAGTAGCGAGCGAGAGCATTCCCATGATGGGTGACCCACTGGGAAGTTCTCGTGTGAGTTCCCAGAAACAAAACCGTGAGGGCGTAGTCGGGGCCCAAAGTGGACAATATCGTGCTACGGTGGTGGAGGGGGCCTGGATGTGGTGGACCCCGGGTCGGGATGTGACAATTTGGTATCAAAGCCTAACCCTGGCCGTGGTGTGCCGACGGGGACGTCGGGTCCCTAAGGGGGGTGGATTGTGAGATCCCACATCGCCCAGGGGAGTGATCCTTATATGTATATTCTCATCCCTACCTAGCGCGAGGCCTTTTTGGAGCTCACTGGCTTCGGGTTCCATGGGAACTCCGAAGTTAAGCAAGTAGCGAGCGAGAGCATTCCCATGATGGGTGACCCACTGGGAATTCTCGTGTGAGTTCCAAGAAACAAAACCGTGAGGGCGTAGTCGGGGCCCAAAGCGGACAATATCGTGCTATGGTGGTGGAGCGGGCCCGGGAAGTGGTGGACCCCGAGTCGGGATGTGACATACACACTCTGAGATCGCATACATAAAAAATTGCAAAAAATAAAAATATAGAACATTCATAGATTAGGTAACAGGACCCAAAATTTTGACGGTTATAAACAATAAAATCACGATTTTACAGTAAATTTAGCTCCGATTTTGATGATTTTTTACGGCTACACTCATCGACCCTATAAGAATACAATGAAGAAAGTCGATCTACAATTTAAAATATTTACAATAGTGGCTACTTAATCAATTAAAAGTCCATCTTCAATTAAATTCTTCAATTAAATAAATATTTAATCTCCAAAAAAAACATAAATAAGTATTTATGTTATATTAAATATTAACTAGTTTAACTAATATATTTAATTGACCATCTTTGCATGAGACATCTTAGTCTTGGGTTTGAAGGGGGTCTGCTGTTGCCTTTGAATGTGATTATAAAATGATAAATCTCCAATCTCTAATATTAGAAGATCAGAAGTGAGTTTTGGTGTCTCAAGATTTCACCAAAAATAATTGGACCAAACTAACCCTAAAACAAAAAAAAACTCATTAACTGAAAAGAAATATAAAGAAATTATTACTAAGGGTAGTTTTGTAAGATAAAAATAACAATTATAAAAGAGAAAAAAAAGAAGAAGAAGAATTTAAACGTGCAAAAGAGCAACCTGATCGTGGAGGAACTCGAACTAAACTGCCACAAATTAAGACAAAAAAGAAAAAGAAAAAGAAATTGAACGTGCAAAAAGGAAACTTGATCTTGGATGACTCGAGAGTAAACTCCGCAAACTAATGGAGAAGATAAATAAAACCCCAATAACTCAAAAATCCACATTGAGTAATTCACAAATGACAAATCCAGCATTAGAGCCTTCGTCGTTCCTGCTACTTTGAATGGTTTGAGTAAATTTTTGTTTTTAATTCATGCTACGACGAAGCCAACAGTTACTAGGCTCCAGCACAAACACAAATTCTGCATCTATATACATATTGATTGGACTCTATCAAACACTTTTGAAGAAAGCCATTCCATGACTCTTGAGAATCCAACTTTGTTTTGCAAGTTCTCCCTTTTTTTGGCTAAAGAAAACATCATGGCCTCTTCTACGCCTAATATGTTCATGGTTACATTCTGTAATATACTTGCTTATCCCTTCAGGCACTTCTTATACATGAGTGGTCTTCTGTCCTTTTGATTTGGTAGTCAATGAAACGTAATCTGTTATTTTCGTAATTTTTTTTGCTTTTGAGGTTTACTGCTTGGTTAAATATTTGTACTAAATTCTTCATATTGTTAAGATTGGGTAAATTTAGGGATTGGTCCATCGTTCAAGCTCCAGAAAATTAGCTCAATCAGATCTTCAAATGGGAGGAATACCTAGTAGCAACAGGTAAAGTTTTCTTTTTATGTGCAGTTTTTAAATTACTTATGCTCTTTTGCCCATATTTTGTATTTCAATTTTGTTCATTTAGTTTGCATTTTTTTTTATTTTTCATTCCCTCTTCCAGTGTAAGATCCCACATCGTCCAGGGGTGTGGATCTTGTAAGCCTTATATGTACATTCTCATCTTTACCTAGCACGAGGCCTTTTAGAAGCTCACTGGCTTCAGGTTCCGTAGGAACTCCGAAGTTAAGTGAGAAAGGGCCAGAGCATTCCTAGGATGGGTGACCCACTAGGAAGTTCTGCTCGTGTGAGTTCCCAGAAACAAAACCGTGAGGGAGTGGTCGGGGCCCAAAGCGGACAATATCATGCTACGGTGGAGTTGAGCCCGGGATATGGTGGGGGCTTGGGTCGGGATGTGACAATTTGGTATCAGAGCCAATCCCTGGCCGGAAGTGTGCCGACGAGGACGTCGGGTCCCTAAAGGGGGTGGATTGTAAGATCCCACATCGCCTAGGGGTGTGGATCTTGTAAGCCTTATATGTATATTCCCATCTTTATCTAGCACGAGGCCTTTTAGGAGCTCACTGGCTTCAGGTTCGTAGGAACTCCGACGTTAAGCGAGAAAGGGCTAGAGCATTCCCAGGATGGGTGACCTACTGGGAAGTTCTGCTCGTGTGAGTTCCTAGAAACAAAACCGTGAGGTCGTGGTCGGGGCCCAAAGCGGACAATATCGTGCTACGATGGAGTCGAGCCTGAGATATGGTGGGGGCCCGGGTCGGGATGTGACACCCAGGTTTCCATTCCACCGTTTTCAGAGATTGGTGTGGTATGAAAAGGGATGTGATATGTAAGAAAAATTTTACTTACCTCCATTTTTTCTATGGTTTTGAAGACTGGATTTGATAGAAAGGAATCTTATTGCTCTACAAATATGCTTGCGTCTCTGATTGTTTGCTTTCTTTTGGGTGCCTATGATTCACTTAAGGTGAGAAAGTACGATAATTTAATTTTCAAAAAAAATTCCTTCAATATATATATATATATATATTTTTTTTTCCAACTGTTTTGGTGTATACGGAGTTGATTCACAGGCATTTGATTGCTTCTGGAAATGAGGAAAGTAAAAGTGTGAGGAGCCCTTTCCAGATCAAGTTCTAAATTTTACCTTAGAAATCATAATTGTTTATAGAAATGTCACTTTCTCGCTTTGCCGAAATGGTATGTGACGACCCGTCCTTAATTTTTTTTATGTAATTTCGCCTCGGTTATGAGTAATGACTATTATGCCCTTAACGACAAGTGACGTGGATTCTTTTATATCACTTTTACTTCGTTAGTACTTTCATATTTAGACTGTACACATTGTTACTAGTGTACATAAATTCTTATCAGCGTAGAATCACTATTTTGGATAGTGTATGATTGCCTCTTCTGTAAGAAATCCAAAAAGTGATACAAAAACCCTATCTCTAGTCCCTTTTATAACCTAACCCATGCCTTCCAATTTTTCACTTCAACCAATGCCATCCACTTCTCCTTTGCAGCACCCAATCAGAAGTAACCATCATTTATGTCTCCCAATCAGAAAAGATCTTGTTTCTCTCTCCTCTCTCTTCTCTCTCTCTCTCGTATACTCTCTATCTCTGCAACCTCCATAAACGACCTCAAATATTCACAGATTGAGCTAAAAAACCACTCCATTGAACTCCTCTCATCCTCACGAACACAACCATGTTCTTGAAACCTAGAATGGACGAGTTTTCAACGTCGAACTCGTGAGGTCCGAACTCAGTGAGTTTGAGTTCACAGATTTTCAGGCCGAGTTAAGGAGTTTTGAAGGTCAAGGAAGTCTTCCCACAACTCCTCAAGGCCTCTAGGACCTTTTTTCATAAAGCTTTGACGTGAAACAACTCAAGTTCGACGAGTTCACTTTTGGCCGGATATTTCGAGGCATTTTTCGGCCACCTCCGTCCACTTTTTGGACCTTAAACAGGTATAACGCAATTATACTCTTCATAAGCTTCAAATCCATACAAAGTACATAAAAAATGGTTAAGAAATGAAGGAGAATAGTGAATTTGAAAATTTTCCATATTTCTGGCGAAAATCGAGTTGCAGATGACGGCGCTGACGGCGGCGATGGCGAGGGCGAAAGGTGACGAAATATTCCTTCATAGTTGACGGAATATTCCTGACGGTGTCAGGTAACGTCGTTAACTTCTGTTAGTATTTAACGAAATATTTGTTGCAATATTCCTTACGGCGTCAGGCTCACTGACGGCACTAGCTTGCGCGTGAGGGCGCGTGCGGTGTCAAAAAATTATTTTGACATCGAGTAAATCGATTTCATGTATTTAAACCCTAGGTTTGAGCAAACTATGAGGGTTTATTTAGGTTTCCGTATATGTGCTTTAATTAATTAAATTTTAGTTATTCACATATAGGGGAAACATATCCCGACTTATTTCACATACGAGGCCAGACTAGGCTCGGGGGCTACAACCCAGCGATTTATTTGTGAGTGGACAGTTTGTTTTTATATTATACATATTATAGTTTCTATAATTGCGTAATTACCTTAGTTTTACGCTTAAACTACCGATTATTATTAATTGTTATATAGAATTGTGATAAATGCTGCTACATGGTTAGGATATTACTGTCATGACATTCATATATATTTGTACATGCTCATCTTGCTGCACCCCGATGTTAGTACTCTGCCCAGGGCCAGGGCCAGTCCTTCACGTGTATGTTCACATCTGCACCATTCGCTCGCCTTGGATCCAAGTTAGGTGCCAGTCCTGTTGGGTAGATTGCAATCCAACTTGTATGTGACCGTACTTCTGCACCAGTCTTCACGTGATCGTAGTATGGGTAGAGTTGCTTTAGACAATTCCGACTCGTGTGCTAGCTTAGATGATGAGCAAACTGTTTATAATTGATTATCACATGATTATATTATTGTGGCATTTAACATATCACATTACGGCATATTACAGGTTAAATTTACTCACTTTTCACATCACATATCCTTATGGTTATGTCACCTTTCGGTGATGGCCAGCATGCTTCGACCTTCCCAGGTCGGGGTGTGTCATGGTACTTTGAGTAGATAGTAGACAAGAGTTGAACAAAAAGCCTTCATTTGTGTATGTAGTGGTACCTTCCAAATGTTGGAATAAAGGTGTTCATCACTGTTAAAAGTAAAAATACTTCTCTCGGACATGTAACAAGGCATTTGGGTGATGGAGTTTTAGAGCAAGGAAATTCAAAATAATGGAATCTAAAAAGGAAATTTTAGCATTTTCCTGTTTAACATTTTGATTTTGATTTTTTTTTAGATTAGTATGGTTCATTTACCTTAACAGAAAGGAAAACAAAAACAAAAATACTTTTTCACTTGGATCAAAATATAGAAGTTTTAAACCTAAATAGTTACTGCAAAGACTATCACTTCCCACGCCTTAATCTCTTGAATGCTTCTTCTTTTCTTTTACATCAATTTATGCATTTTAACAAATTTTGTGAGTGGGCATTTTGGTTTTCTATATATATATATATATATATGTGTACGTTGCGTTTTTTCCAGAAAACTTATTTAAATGGTTTCATTTATTAAAACGCCATGCCATATAGTTAATGCTTAAAGACATGCATTATACTTTAGTATTTGCATTATTGTAGTTTAGCATACCTGGTGTTAGTGCTTATGCTCGTGACCAAGGCAAATTCCTTCACGTGATGTTCACCTTCCGCACCATACGCTCACCTTGGATCCAAGTTAGGTGCACAATCCTGGCGTACAGACCACTATAGGTGGTTTCGACTCGTAGGTGATTTATCGCACAGTCTTCACGTGATCGTAGCACTCAAGCGTACTTATTACACCTAGCCCTGTCGTACAGACCACCCTTGGTGGTTCTGACTCGTGTGCAGGCATATTAGATGAGCTATAGTTTCAGCCGTACAGGCCACTGAATCTATAGCTCATCAAGTATGCTTGCACACGAGTCGGAACCACCTATTGTGGTCGGTACGACAGGGCTTGGTGTAATAAGTACATTCAAGTGCTACGATCACGTGAAGGTTGTGCGATAAATCGCGGGTCACCTACGAGTCAGAAGCACCTAATGTGGTCTGTACGACAGGACTGTGCTCTGAGGGTATGATTCTTACCCATGCTATTGTACTTTACTCATGTTCTGACATCACGTGTGAAATGGGCTCAATCCTGCTCACCGCACACTTCTGCTCTTAAAAACTTTAGGTTTAAATTTATTCACATTTTTACACATCAACACACTTTATGGCTTCGTCACCTTCCAGATGTCGGCCAGCACAACTCGATTCGGAGTCTTAGTGGACGTTCTCGGTCAGGGTGTGTAAAAAAATATCAAAGTAATTCACGCATATAAATACATTTAAAATGCGTAAGTCGCGCGTAGTGTGCCATGATTTAGAAAAATGTCTTTCGCATGCGCGTGAGCGCTTGCAGGAAGGCTAGTATTTATAAAAGATTTGAAAATATATAATACAATCTGGGAAAGGTAATATTTTAAAATAATATAATATAATATTTTTAAGATAGTTTAATCAAAAGTAATGGTTAAAAAAAAGATATAACCGCCATAATTAGTATAAAAAAATTGAAAATATTTGTTTCGGATATAACCGGGTTAGTATAAAAAATTCAAAAATAATATGATATATTCTGACACATTACTTACTCATGTTAGATATATATGCCAGAATTGTAAAATTATATAAAAAATAATTATGGAGGAGTTAAGGGCCTGCTTCATTATTCTTGTCGGATATATCAGACAATAATTATAACATCCCACATCGACCAACGGAGAGGGGGTGATGTGCCTTATATGTACATGCCCACTTCCATATAGCACGAGGCCTTTTGGGAACTCACTGGCTTCGGATTCCATCGGAACTCCAAAGTTAAGCGAGTTTGGGCTAGAGCAATCTAAGGATAGGTGACCCATTGGGAAGTTGGTCGTGAGTTCCCAGAAACAAAACCGTGAAGGAATGGTAAGCCCAAAGCGGAAAATATCGTACTACGGCAGAGTCGAGACTGGGATGTGACAATAATACTTTGTTTTCCTACACTTTTTAATCATGTTGTCGGAAAACACTTTATCCGATAGTAATAGTATAAAACCGTCACCACTCTTCGGCACACTAAGCCAATTTTGTAGTGGTGCCCTAAAATTACTTAGCTTACATGGCAGGCTGAATAGCTAATAAGCTAACTACATCCTTTAGTCGAATGCGAGGCATGGCAACTCGTTGGCCGAGCTCGGCCGGGGAGTAAAATGAATGTTGATGTGGCGTTGGGTGTGATATCCCATCCCCAAAATTAGTATTTCATTTTACTTTTGACGTATTTTGGAGATTTAATTGAAACTAGTTTGCAAATTCTCTGGTTTCGAGAAAGTGAAGTGAGGGGTATTTATGTCATTTCAAAGTTTATTAAACCTTTTCGGCCAACTCTTGAGTTGTTTAGGTAAAGCTTGATTTAACAAGAGCATAGGCATAAACGAATCTTAATTTCGAGTTAGAACGAAGAAGTTACGAGTCTCGGAAGTAGTGAGACCTTTTAGACATATTGAGTTACTATAAGGAGTAAGTTTCCAAAGCCTAATCAGCCTAAATTAGCAGGTTTCCATTTTGGGAAACCTGATTTAGAGGCCCAAAAAACCTAGAAACCCAAACCCAAGAGACCCACCGCGAGCTCTTATAACTCTGACGATATTTTTCGACGCTGCCACCACCATATTGAAGCTCTTTAGGCACCCACAGTCTCTATTGGCGAAATTGACCTGCTTCCATCCATTTTTCGACTTCATCGCAGGTATAAAAGTTGATGCTTACCTTGATCTCTATCTTTCTGTAAATTTTGGTAGAATTTGGAGTTAGTAAAAAAGTGGGTTTCCGGTCGCCGGAAAGCAGCACGCGCGGGGAAGAATCAATTTTCATGGATTTTGGATAGCAAGACGTTCTCGATGTCCTGAGCCCTTATCCAAAGTCCGTTCATTGAAATTCGATACGATGGTTCGATTATTCAATTTTTTGGATAATTGTACCACCATACGATTTTCGTAATTGATGATAATTCGACTGTTGGATCGTCCTGCAATTTTGTGAGCAACCTGGTTATTAGTTGTTGGAACTTTGAGAACCTACTAAGCGGAAATCCGATGTGTGGATCTCCGGATTGAGTAACCTTAGTTTGTTGACCTTAGTGAGGCATAGTTTGACCATTCTAGTGTGTTGTTATTTTTTAGAATGTTGTTGAGGCTTGATGGATCTTGGTTGGCTCATCTCGATGCCGTAGCATTCCTTGTTGACGTGCATCTCGATTTACGTGAAAGTGGCACTTGGCCTCATTTTACGTGTCGATCTTATTAAGTTTCTTAAGTGGGATTTGTGTGTTGTATTAGGTTCCTCGGGGGTGTTGGTGATTGTGGAAGTGAGAAATAACCCAGGTGAGTGACATTAATATTATGTGATACGGTTATTAGCCATTAAATTTCTTGTTGTATGCTAAATGTGGATATGACATGGATTTCCAAATGATTTTATGGAAATGTGTGCTACTATGCTATGTTTACTTGATGATGCTATTAGAAATATATGTATATGTTATGCTTGAAATGATTGTGATACGTGAGGGCTAGTAGAGAACTGCTAACCCAACATGTGGGGTAATGTGGGATAAAATCGGAATATGCACTATGTAGCAGTGGTACATGGATGGTCCTGCCTGGTTAATCCACATTGATGGACCATGCTATTTATGGGCTCTGCTTGGTTAATCGGCATTGGGAAACCCTAGGATCGTGCCTGGTTAATCCGCATTGGGCGATCCTTGTTACCTAGGTATGGCCATACATAGTTTAGGGGTGATCACGCCTGGTTAATCTGCATTGGGTGATCACTGCCTATTCAGTTACCTATTATGGGCCTTGGCCAAACCGTGTCTCTTTATAGCCTAGACTAGCACGTCTCAATCCCCGTGTCCGAAGGACAATGGGATGGCCACGTGTTGGCTGACACTTGAGCGCAACGCAAGCCATTTTATGAATGCATATGCCGAGAACATGTAAAACATGCATATAAATTTCGTGCAAAACGATTTAGAAGTGATAATGAATGACATCTTCAGAGCATACTACTTCTTCGAAATACAAGTGGAAGGAATAATAGAAAATGCTATTACAAGAGGTGTCCTACGCAGAGAGGAGGACATAAATTCATTGATATGGGAATGCCTCGTAGCTCAGGTCGTGTGCCTCGTTCCAAGGTCCTGAAAGGGGCACAAAACAAAACATGAGTTGTCCAAGTTTATATAAGTACTACTAAAACAATTACTCTTCAAACATACTAACCCCCATGATTTAATAAAACTCATATAGTATAATAAGTAGTAGGTTTTCCGAAAACCCTAGCATGCCATAAAACCTTTGTAAAACATATATCGTACACAATGTGCTTACTAGTGGTATCATAATCGCCCGAAGGCCCTACATCACCCGCCCAAAGGCCCTACATCGCCTGCTCGAAGGCATATATACAAATCGTCCGCCTGAAGGCCTTAAATCACCCGCCCCAAGGCATATATAAATGAATATCCACTAAGTAAGCATAGAAAATCATGAACATAATCTTTCCAACATATATCTCATCGGAACTCAATAGCTCAAACATCGTATCATAAATCATATTCATAAATATCTCAGTAACGTAAATTCAATAAAGCATGATATCTCATAAAGTATAAATCTGATTTACTCAATAAACGTGTCATAAAACGTAGTCATAAAATCATATTTTTCATGTATGCATTTCTACTAATAAAATCATGCATTTTGGAAGGGGTCCACTCACAGGTACTCTATCGCCCAAAAACTGCTCGAACTAGAGAGAACATAAATGCCACTAACAAATGCACCAAAGTACATAAAGAGATCAATTAATAAAACTCTACTGAAACAAATGAAATTGGGAAAACGGACATCATAATCGGAATTAGGACATCGAAAAACCTAAGGGGGAGACCTTGGGTTCCCCCATGCGTTCCCACTTGGCGGCGACCCAGAAAAGTCGCTGGAAAATCCGTCAATGTCGTCATCCACAGTACCTTTGGGGAGGCACCTGTGGTTCATGTGCTGGCCACTGCTGCACCACGTGCAGCCCCACCCGCCTGCGAGTGGAGGCCACCCGCCTTTTTTCATGCTTTAAAAGCCAAAAGAAGCTTGACATGTAGAGAAGAGATTCATACCAAGTTAGGACCAAGTGATGGTCGAAGTTGGCCAAAAAAAGGTTGCAAAATGGTGGTCTTCACTGGAAAACTAGAGAAGCTTTCGTCGTGAGTTTCCTACGTCCAAACATTATCAAAACTTCTCAAAACTTCTCAAAACTACTCCCAAACACACTACACAACCGATCTACAACTTTTGGACGAGTTTCAAGGCTTAGCTTCTCCAGAGTAGGTGGAAATTTGACGAAGAGTCTCGGTGAATAATGAGTTCACTGTGCAGCGAGTTTGGAAGGGTTGGGAAGGTTTTTCTTCGTTACTGTGTTCACAGGGATGATGATGGTGGTGCCATGATTGTTGTTGTGTGGTTTGTTTGAGTTAAAAACCTCGGATATGGTGGTTTTTAGATAGAGCTGAGAGATAGACAGGGAGAGCGATGAGAGCTTTTAGAGAGAGCGGGGGAAGGGAGTTGATAGAAAGTGGGAGAGAGAAAGGGGGTCACGGGGAGGGGGTCTGGGAACAAGGGGAACATGTGGGCTCTATTGGCTCACAAAATAGTCACAAGAGACAAAACACAAACAATCCAAAAAAAACATTCGACAAAATAAAATATGACAAATTTAGGACGGGGTATCACAATCTACCCTTTTAAGAGAATTTCGTCCCCAAAATTTACTACCTCAAGTAAACAAGTATGGATATTGACTCTTCATTAGTTGTTCTGTTTCCCACATCACTTCCTTAACTGCGTGGTTCCTCCACAATACCTTTACCAACGGAATGACGTTGTTTCTCAGCGCTTTATCCTGTCGGACGATAATCGCCACTGTCTCCTCCAGATAATTCTTGTCCTAACTCACTTCTAACAGTTGGGGCTGCAGAACATGAAATGGATCTGGTACATACTTCTGAAGCATGGAAACATGAAATACATCATGTATCTGTGATAACTCTGGTGGTAACTCCAATATATAAGAAACCGCACCAATTCTCTCTATGATTCTATAGGGGCCGACATATCGAGGACTCAACTTCCCTCGCTTACCAAAACAAACCGTATCCTTTCAGGGTGATAACTTCAGAAAGACAAAATCACCAATTTTATACTCACGACCCCTAGAATGTCGGTCAGCGATGCTCTTCTGTTGATCGTGCGCCATCTTCAAATTCCTCTTTATCAAGTGGATGTTAGCATTAGTGGTGTCGACAATTATGGCCCCATTGACACCCACGCATTGACCTTAGTCCAACACAGTGGTATATGCATGCCTTTCTATACAGTGCTTCGAAAAGTGCCATGCCGATGTTGGAATGGTAGCTGTTATTGTAGGCGAACTCGATCAATGCAAAGAATTATCCCAACCACCCTTCCATTGGAGAACACACACCCTCAACATGTCCTCCAAAGTTAGGATCATCCTTTCAGATTGACCATTAGTCTGTGGGTGATTGGCAGTGTTGTACAAAAGTTGAGTATTCATGGCGTTATGGAATGTTCTCCAAAATCTGGAGGTCAATCTTGGATCTCTATCTGAAAAAATGGTGAGGGTACACCGTGAAGTTTAACAATATTATCAAGGAACAACTGTGCTAGCTTTTCCAATGTGTAATTTTGTCAAATTGGTAGGAAATGAGCAGCCTTCGTGAGCTTATCCACAATCACCCATATGCCATCAAACCTTGACCGCGTGCTTGGTAATCCATACACAAAATCCATGGTGATATCCTCCTGCTTCCAAGCTGGTATATGGAGATTCTGCATTAGCCTTTCTGGTCTCTGTTTATCTACTTTCACTTGTTGACAAATTATACATCTCTTTAAATACTTTGCAACATCCTGTTTCATCCCATACTAATAGTAGAACCGACGAATAGTGTGATACAACTTTGTACTTCCCAGGTGCATGGCATACGCCGAAATGTGAGCTTCATCAAGAATTTCCTTTTTCATGACCTCATGCTTTTAGGAATGAATAATCTATTTTGAATCATCAAGGCTTCATCTCTTCAAATCCTTAAATCTCGCCTCAATCTGTTCTGCACCTGTTCTTTTAGGTCTGCACACTACTGATTGTGCTCTTGAGCTTCCCGTACTAAATCAACCAAAACAAGTGTAATTTGGAAGTGTGCCAACAATGCTCCCTGTGGATATGGTGTCACCGCACTGTAGGTTCCTCTAAGAGAAAACAATAACGAAACATGGATAGCTCATAGGGAGGCAAGCTGTCTATAGGATTTCCGGCTAAGAACGCGTGCTACAACATTTATGTGACCAGGATGATACTCAATAGTGCAATTGTATTCACTTATGAGTTACATTCACCTTCTTTGTCTCAAGTTCAGCTACTTCTGGGTGAAGACGTACTTCAAGCTCTTGTGATCTGTAAAGATGTGGCATTTCTCGCCGTATAGGTAATGTCGCTAGATTTTCAAAGCAAAGACTATTGCTCCAAGTTCTAGATCATGAGTGGGGTAGTTTTTCTCATGAGGTTTGATTTGTCTGGAAACATATGTGATGAATTTCCCATGCTGCATCAGAACATAACCCAAGCCTGACAAGCATGCATCACTATAGATTTCAAACTCACTGCCATCGTCCAGAAAAGCAAGGATGAGGACATGCGTAAGACGATCTTTAAGCTCCAGATAACTTCGTTCGCAAATTTCATCCCATTTGAACTTGACTCATTCTGAGTTAATTTAGAAAGAAGCAAGGCAATCACCGAGAAATTCTGCACGAAATGTTGGTAATAACCGGCTAGCCCAAGAAAACTCTGTACTTCTGTGACATTTTTTGGGTTGTTCCCACGTTGCCACTGCATAAATCTTTTGAGGGTCCACACAAATTCCCTAAGTAGAAACCATATACCCAAGACTATAGACATGTAAATTTTGTTGCATACAAATGATGCATCACAAAGCTCCACGTGACATATGACTCATCACAAATGGACAAGTAATCCATGACTTGTGGCACAAATCAAGCAAAGAAGGAACAAAACTTCCCAAAAAATCAGCAAAGGGGAATAAATCTTGAAGCAATCGTTCAATCATTCGTTCGAGATCAAGTCATCACCACCCTTGTATCAACATCAAATTTGAAAATTGAATCAGAGGAAACTTGTAAACAGTGATTGTAAGCCTACAAATTCAATTAATACAAATCTACTTCGTACATGTGTTCTCGTTTCATTCCCAACAGAATTTTTGTGTTTACAAATTTGGCACGTATGGTGGAACACCTTTACCTCTCATCTCTATCTTCAAATCCGCAAAAAACGCAAATGGGATCAAGAAAGGATCAAGTTGTTCCCATAACCAATGGGATGAACAAGAACATCCTTGCCGCAAGTGGTGGCACTTTGGGCGTCATAACCTGAAGCAAGGCAAGAGCTTTTTCTGCCGTGCCTTCCACCCCTACATCAACTCTGCCGAAGAAAGAAGAACACCTGAGGCACGAGCTCGTGATCAACTTGGTCTCACTAAGAGCGCCAAGGGAAGAAAGCCCAAGGAGGTACTCCAAGTTGTTGACTTCCTATGCCAACTCAAGCAGTAGCTCATATCCCGTAGTCATGACTACTGATGCGACTTCCATCGAAGAGCAACTGGCACAAATGAGCAAAGCAATCACAAGGCTAACAAGGACTGTGGAGGAAAAAGACTTGCATATTGCTACACTCATCAACCGTATAGAGGCGCAGCGCGACGAGAAAGCTGACCCAAAGCTTGATCTACCAAAGAAAGAAACCGACGAAGAAGATGAACCTCTGGTTGAGAAAGCTGAAGAAAAGCTGGAGATTGACCGAGCTGCAATACTTATAGGATCTCTCTATATCCAATAGCTGCAAGAGATGATCATAAACACCATCAAGGCGTAGTACGAAGAAAGCTCGCATAACTCCGTCATGTACTCAAAGCTTTACTCTAAAAGGATTGATGCCTTGAGGATGTCAAGGGGTTATCAGCTGCCTAAATTCATGCAATTCGATGGAAAAGGCAATCCCAAACAACATATTGCCCATTTCATCGAAACTTGCAACAACGCTGGGACAGAGAGAGACTACCTCGTCAAGCAATTTGTGCACTCGCTGAAAGGTAACGCCTTTGACTGGTACACTGACCTTGAGCCCAAGTCTATTAATAGTTGAGATTAGCTTGAAAGGGAATTCCTCAACTGCTTTTACAACACTTGCCGTACCGTAAGCATGCTGGAGCTGACAAGTATGAAGCAATGGAATGACAAACTTGTCGTCGACTATATCATAGATGGTGTTCATTAACTCTGGATTGCAAAGACCGGCTTTCTAAAACCTTCGCCATTGAGACGTGGATTCAAGGCATGCACTAGGGGCTACATTACATCCTTCAAGGCATAAAGCCTAGAATTTTTAAAGAGCTGGCAACTCGATCCCACGACATGGGGCTGAGTGTTGCCAATCATGGGAAGAATGAGTTGATCACCAACTTTAAAAAGGATAAGGTGTTCGCCCCAAAGGGAGACAAGACTGGGAAAAACCTACCAAGGAGGATTTTACCGTCAATACTACCCCATTAAGACCTCCTCCATGCCCATCAAGATCTCTTTCAAGAACAAAAAGAAGGAGATGAAAAGAGGTGAGCCTTCCCGCACCCAAGACAGGTACAAAAACACCTTAAGGGAACTGGAGTAGAAGACGTACCTTTTTTAGACTCTAACGTGGCCGCAACGCTAGATGACCTGTTAGAGAAGAAGGTAATCGAGTTGCCTGAATGTAAGCACCCCAAAGAGATGAATCGCGTTAACGATCCTAGGTACTGCAAGTATCATCGTATCATGAGCCTTCCTGTTGGCAAGTGCTTTGTCCTTAAAGAGCTTATCATGAAGTTGGTACAACAAGGGTGAATCAAACTTGACCCAGAACACACGATCACAATGCATACTACTACGATCATGTTTGGATCCTTCGATCCCGTGCCTCTCCAAGTGACGCATGACCACACCGCACCTTCTGCACAACCATTGTTAGGGGCAAGTGACAAAAATGCACTTACCAACAATGAAGATGGATGAACATTGGTGACCAAAAAGATGATGAAGTTAAGACCACAAGCCACACGACCAAAGATGGAATAAGAGAGAAAGCACCACCACCGCAACAATAGGAAGCCCAAAAGAAACATAAGAGCTACTAAGCCAACATACACTAGGGAACCTATGAAGCAAGAGCCACGCATTCCCATAGCCTTGCACGAGTACTTCCCGAAGGACTTCTTCCAACAGTGCACGAGTACTTCCCGAAGGACTTCTTCTAACAGTGCACAAGTACTTCCCGAAGGACTTCTGCCTGTCACAAGGCCGAAATAGAGATAAAAGAGCCCTCAAAAGGCAAAGTTATCACTGTCGAAGAGGAGAAGACCCTCACGCCCAAAGAATGCCTGTCGGCATACTTTAGCATGGACGAAGCACTACGATTGCCCAAGGAGATGCGAAAAGCACTACTAGCGGTCCTAGAGAGTCCCGATGACCCCGAAGGCCTGAAGCTTCGGCCACATGAATACGCCGCATGTTGTGCCACCCATGACGAAATCAACTTCACTTATAAAGACTTGTTGTTGGGATCAAAGCCTCTTAACTTTCTTCTCTTCATCTCTGGGTACGTAAGGGAGCACAAAATCAACCGCATCCTTGTCGATGGTGGATCGACCATAAACATCATGCCAAAGTCAACAATGACCACATTCGGCATCAAGGTGGATGAACTATCCTGAAGTCGTCTCCTAATTCAAGGTTTTAACCAAGAAGGACAAAGAGCGATGGGCATGATTCAAGTCGGGATGACCATCACACAAATAGTGTGATACAACTTTGTACTTCCCAGGTGCAAGGCATATGCTGAAATGTGAGCTTTATTGATAGAAGCATATTTATGCGACTTAGTTAGCTTGTTTTCGTGCATTTATGTTAATTGTTCTTAGTTAATTTAGTATTTTAAGTCATTTTCGTGTGTTTGTAGGTCCAAAGGGTTAAAGTTGCAAGAAAGTGCATTTTGGAGCCTTTTGGAGCAGTTTTGGGCCAAGTTTGGATAGCTGATGCTTGGGGCAAAGGGAATGGACGAAATTGAAGATTTGAAGAGGCTAGGATTGTGTTTGAAGATTGAAGAATTAATTCAAGAAAGTCAATGAGCTTTGAAAGAAGGAAAGAAATCAGCCAAGTTCCTTGTTTTGGCCTAAACCTTTCCTATTCTCAAATTCATTAAGTTTCAGCAATAATTAAGGTTCCTAGTCAATTTGGGACACTTAATATCTGACCCTAAATGTCTTTAAACTTGCCCTAAATCCTTGCCGCACCCAACATACCCTTTCTCATTCCTTGCTGCAAGTTACTTACCCTTTCTCCCCAAAATCAGCAACTAAATCTCCTTTCCCTTTCTTTTCCCAATCAGCCGCACCTTTTTGCCCAAATCCCTTAGATTTCTGATTTTAATCCCTATTTCCCATTCCTTGCATTTAAAACACATTCCCTTTTCTTCTTAGGATTCTGATTTCTTTACCTTTTCTTGGAGGATTTGGACTTCAATTCTGATTCCAAACTTAATAAATTCGTAGCCCTTCCTTCCCCTATAAATAAAACCCCTTTCTGACCATTGATTGACTAATCAGCCCATTCACACATTCAGCCGCACCATCCATTCCATCTCTAAACACAATTCCATCCTTCCCCACCATCCATAACCCCCAAAACCCACCACAAAACCTTGTGCCGCAATCAAGGAAGGGAAGGAAAGTTCTTGGACGTGCTTGCTGTTCAACTTTGATCGCTGGAGCGTTTAGGTGTTTTCTTTCTTTTGTTTTCAATGTATAAACTTATTAATCTTTGCTTTGCGATTATGAGGAACTAAATCCCTCTTAGTTAGGGGGGAATTCGAAAACTATGGCTATGCTTGCACTATGAATTGATTGCTGTTCAGTTGTGGTTTTATAAGTTGTGAATGCAATTCAATTAACTGTTTTATTCATAACTTGTTCTTGTATGTTGATTAAGGTGGCCAACTTAGTTTGCATGCTTGAACTTGATGCTAGGATATAAATGAGTTTCACATAATCGTTACAAGTTTATATTCATGAGTAGTGAAGGTTGCTTGTCACAATCGCGTTAATTGGATTCCTGGCAGGAGTATCATGATGTCATAGTTACGAATGCCTTGTCAATACTTATAGTTTTCACAAAGTTTAATGATCTTTAATTGTATCTCTATTGTGATGTTCACGTAGGGGACTTTTGGAGAATGTTTTGAATTGTCGAATGATGTCATCCAATTCAATAACTTAAGGAAGACTTGAAGGTTAATTTAAGCGGACCTAATTAATCTGGGGTGTTGAGCATCATAACTTATCGAAAAGCAATTGGAAATTGATTTATGTGCAAGTGTGTCATATGTGGAGAAGAACCCCCTAGCTAGCCCATCATCCATAGTTTTACCCAAATTTGTCCAAAATCTGCCTAGTTTACATTCTGTTTGTTTTAGTTTTAAATTCGTCCAAATCAAAACCCCCCATTTATTTTCTTGTTCTAAAGTGTCTTAAATATGTTTTGTTGATGTTTTGAGTGATTTTGAGTGATTTTGAGTCAAACCAAAATCATATTTTCGTGCAAAGTTCATTTAAGGTCAGAAACTGCCTAACTAGTGTTTTTAGGCAGTTTTGAGTGTTTTCAGCCCGTTTTGAGTCTTTTGAACTTGTTTTGAGTCTTGTGAGTCTTTCCTTACGTTTTTAACTTTGTTTTTATGTTTAGAGTCAGTTTAGAGGTTTTAGCAAGCCCTCCTAATCCCCGGTCCAGAACGATCCCTACTTGCATCTATACTACAATCTACAACAAGAGGGTTAATTTGAGTGTCAAGCTAATTTTCACATCATTTATCAAGAATTTCCTTTTTCACGACCTCATTGTTTTTAGGTACGAATAATCTATTTTGCATCATCAAAGCTCCATCTCTTCGAATCCTCAAATCTCACCTCAATCCATTCCACACCTGTTCTTTTAGGTCTGCACACTGCTGATCGTGCTCCTGAGCTTCCCGTACCAAATCCACCAAAACAAGCCTAACTTGGACGTGCGCCAACAATGCTCCCGGTGGATCTGGTGTCACCGCAACTCCGATTCCTCCAAGAGAAAATAATAGCGAAACATGGATAGCCCGTAGGAGGCAAGCTGTATATAAGATTTCTGGGTAAGAGCTTCTACTACAACATTTACGTGATCAGGATGATACTCAATAATGCAATCTTAGTGACTAATGAGTTACATCCACATTCTCTGTCTCAAGTTCAACTTATTCTGGGTGAAGACGTACTTCAAGCTCTTGTGTTCAGTAAAGATACGGCACTTCTCACCGTAAAGGTAATGTCACCAGATTTTCAAAGCAAAAACTACTACTCCAGGTTCCAGATCATAAGTAGGGTAATTTTCTCGTGAGGTTTGATTTGTCTGGAAACATAAGCGATGAATTTCCCATGCTGCATCAGAACACAACCCTAGCCTGATAAGGATGCATCACTATAGATTTCAAACTCACCGCCATCGTTCAGAAGAGCAAGGACAAGGGCATGAGTAAGATGATCTTCAAGCTCCTGGAAACTCTGTTCGCAAATTTCAACCCATTCAAACTTGACTCATTTCGGGTTAATTTAGTAAGAGGCAAGGCAATCACCTAGAAATTCTGTACGAAGCGTCGGTAATAACCAGTTAGCCCGCAAAAACTCCTCTCACTTCTGTGACATTCTTTCGGTTGTTCCCATGTTGCCACTGCAGAAATCTTCTGAGGGTCCACACAAATTCCCTCAGTAGAAACCACATGCCCGAGACTGTAGACATGTAAATTTTGTTGCATACAAATAATGCATCACAAAGGTCCATGTGGCATATGACTCATAACAAATGGACAAGTCATCAATGACATGTGGCACAAATCAAGCAAAGAAAGTCCAAATTGCTCCCAAAACTGTAAAGAAAGCTAAAGCATCTTCATGAAACAACCAAGAATTAAGATTGCTCACAAAATAGGCAAGAAAACCCTACAATTCGGCCAAACAAGGGTAAATGACCAAAATTAAGACACAAAACAAGCCTAATTCATCCAAGATCAAGTCATCGCGACCCTTGGATCAACAATCTACACCATCTACATAAAATTTGAAGACTAAATCAGAGGAAACTTGTAACCAGAGATTGTAATCCTACAAATTGAATTAATACAAATATACTTTGTTCACATGTTCTCGTTTCATTCGCAACAGAATTTTCATGTTTACAAAGACAACTAATCTGGTCTAGCCAAAATTGACACTTGCTAAACTTTGCATACAACTGATGCTTCCTCAACTTTTCCAACACTAACTTCAAATGTTTCGTATGCTCGGCATCACCCTTGGAACATATCAAGATGTCATTGATAAATACAATCACAAACCAATCAAGATGCGGTCTGAAAACTCTATTCATCAAATCCATGAAAGTAGAAGGTACATTTGTTAATTCAAAAGGCATGACACAAAATTCATAATATCCATACCGAATGTGGAAAGCAGTCCTCGATACATCTTCATTTCAGATCAGTAACTGATGGTTACCGGAACAAAGATCGATCTTAAAGAATACCCGAGCACCCCTCAGTTGATCAAACAATTCATCAATATGAGATAGGGGATAACGGTTCTTCACTGTTACCCGATTAAGTTGTCGATAGTGGATGCAGAGTCTGCTCGACCCATTTTTCTTCCTCACAAATAGTACAGAAGTGGCACAGAGAGGCATGATGGGTTGTATATAGCCTTTATCCACAAGCTTCTGAAGTTGAATCTTCAACTTCCTCAATTCAGCTGGTGACATTTGATATGGTGCTAAAGAAATAGAGTTAGTACCTGGAAGTAAGTCGACGGTGAATTCAACTTCCCTTGCAGGCGGCAACCCTGACAAATTTTTAGGAAAGACATCGATGAAGTCATTCACCATTGGCATATCCCTAGCACATAGGGAACGTTCGCCCTGCATGACCATATGAGCCAAGAATCCCACACAACCCTTTTGTAATAACTTCGTCATCTTGATGGCGGAAATAATATTACTTTGAAGAATCCTTCGCTTACCCTGAAACATGATTGCTGGTCGTCCAGGTTGATCAAATTTCACCAATTTATCTCTACAACCGACAAATGCATTGTTGTTGGATAGCCAATCCATTCCCAGAATGACATCGAACTCAGCTAATTTAAAAGGAATCAAATTGGCCTCCATAAGTTCCCCTTCAACAATAATCGGACAATCCCTAAATTCCCATTGTGCACTGAATAAATCTCCAGGGGCAATTGTATAAACATGTCAAACCCTAGAGGTGTAGGTTGCAGATTCACAACCCATGCAAATTGTGGAGATATGAATGAATATGTAGCACCCAGATCAATCAAAATATGAGCACAATGACCAAAAACAAGTAAAGTACCCATGATAACTCTAGGATCTTGCTCTGTTTCCCGTTGAGTCATGGCATTGATACGTCCATGGGCTTGCCGTCCTAAACCACTACTACGATCTCCACGAGTCCTAGCACCCTAATTATTACGGCTTGCTCGGTTACCCTGAGCATAACTGCTAGAAGCTACACCAGAATACTACGGTTATCTCTGAACAGGATTCTGAGTACCCGAACTACCACTTATGCCATAACCTAAATCTGAAGTAAGATCCTCTGGTGGGCGCGCAGTAGCACAATTACAGGCATAGTGTCTAGTGCTACCTCACCTGAAACGTGTGCCTTCATCTCCAATGCATTATCCCCGATGACGTCTACCATAATGCACACAAATAGCAATCACTATATTAAATTGACTGAAAGATTATCTCTCCATCTCATTGCCAGATCCCTCACTGGAAGATCACGAACCTTAATCACAGTGTTTGAATGAAAATAAGTGTCAGGGCTGAACCTCGTGCTCCGAGATCTAAAATCTCGGCCCTGTTGATTCTAATTATGGGTAACTCTATTCTAACGCGATTGTTCAACCCTCAAAGCCACCTAAATCATCTCTTCATAGGATGCATAAGTTTGTGGTGCCAAAAGTTTGTGGATATCATCATTTAGAGCAATTTCAAGTTGTTCCCTCATCTCTTCTGGGTTCCTATAGACCGGGAGGTGGTGTCTCACCAATTGTCAAAAAGTACTATCCAACTACGTAATTGTAAAGTTGCCCTTGTGAAAACTCAATAATTCTTGTCTCTTTCTCAACTAGTATTTGGGGCTCAAAAAGTGTTTACTAAAGAGTCTTATGAAAGTAGCCTAAGTCATCATTGAGTTAGGTGGCCAAGAGTCCTACACTGATTTCCACCAAAATCTCTTATTACCTTGGAGAAAGTAATCTACGGTCTTCGCCCACTCTGTCGCTCGGGCGAACATACTCTTTAGAGTGTCTTCCATTTTCTCAAGCCAATCCTCGACCTCCTCACAAGCACCAACTACGTTAAGCTCAGCAACATCGTGACTCCAAGAAATTTCCATGTAAGTACAACTCTGCCCGCTATTCCTAGGGAAAACATGTAGTAAAGCGAAGGTTAATTGTTGAATCCTACTCATCAAACCAGAACGAGGCTAACGAGGCATATTCCCACCACAAGTATCCATGATTTTGATAAGAGACAAACAAGATTTAGAAAGACGAAAGATTACAGCTGCATGAAGGAGTATGACTACCAAGTAGGAAGAATGAAGTCCTAACTATTCTCTTATACTAATCTGACACACCTTGATCCTGATGTCCAAAGGACAATGGGATGGCCACGTGTTGGCTGACACCCGTGGGCGACGCAAGCCATTTCAAGAATGCATATGCCGAGAACATGTAAAACATGCATATAAATTTCACGTGTAACCATGCAATATAGTATTCAAGTATAAACCTTAACAAAGTATAATATTCAACTGCCAACGATTTAAAAGTAATAATGCACGACATGTTTAGAACATACTACAAATTTGAAATACAAGTGGAAAGAATAATAGAAAGTTCTATTACAAGAGGTGACCTATGCAGAGAAAAGGACACAAATTTACTGATATGGGAATGTCTTGTAGCTCGGGTCGTATGCCTCGTTCCTAGGTTCTGAAGGGGGCACAAAACAAAACATGAGTGGCCCAAGTTTATATAAGTACTACTGAAACTGAAACACCCCAACCCTTAATTTCAAAAATAGTTTTGAGTTTTAATAAAAAATTATATTTAGTTCTTAATTGGTGAGCCACGTGGGGCCCACCTATTGATCTTGTTCCCGGTTTCCCCTTTCTCTCTCTCTCCATTTTCCCTCACTTCTCTTCGTTCTGTCTCAAACTCACTCTCTCTCGAGCTCTCTTCTTCACAACTCTCTCTCTACACTCCCTCTCCCTCTCGGTGTTATCCTATTCGATAAGAACACCCCCACATCACCCAGTTCAAAGGCACCATCATCATCATTAATCTTCTCTCCCTCTCGTCTGTGTGGTCAACAAAATCGAGGACTCTCTCCCGAGTTCTTTCCCTTTTTTCGGCTAGGGGAGGCTTCGATCTCTCATTTTAAACATCATTGATGATGGTGGATGTTGTGTGACGGTTTTTACATTGTTTTATCAAGGGTTGAAGACGGAATCAACGCAGGGGAGGTTCACCCAAAGTTTTCGGCGAAACCTGTGTCCTTCGAGGGACTTTCCGTTCGCACATGGCCGTTTCACGGTGGAACAAGGGTATATTATTACTCCCATCTCTTCCCTCTTCATTTTAATGTAGAGTTTAGAGCTTCGTTTGCACGTTCGTCGTCGGCCGGAGCTGTAGCCGCTCCAGTGTTCTTCTCCAGTTAGCTCAGGCCCTTTCAGGCCATTTAGGACACCCACGGGTCTTAGGCCCGTATTGGATGAAACCCTAAAGCCCGGCCCTGTGTGTGAGACCTTTGGGCTATGCATGCGTGAGTGTGTGTATGTGTGCTGGGCTGTGTGTGTATGTTTGGGCTATGCGTGTGTGTGTGTGTGTTGTGTGAGGCCTTAGGGCCGTGTGTGTGTGTGTGTGTGTGTGTGCGCGTGTATGTGCAGTGCACGTGTGTGTGGTGCAGTGTGTGTGTACTGTGCACGTGTGTGTGTGTGGGTTTGGGTTTAAGCCCAAACCACCCCTCTATCCCCTAAACCTATCCAACCCTAAACCCAAAACCCAATAGTTCCTAATCCTTTTTATCCTAATCCTTTTTTAACCTAAACCCTAATCAGATTTCAAGCCTAAAACTCGTTTGACCTAATGTGACTGTTGATCCCCAGTCAACGTTGACTTTTAGGGTTGACTTTTTGGGTTTTTGCTCGAGATCTCTCCTAGAGTAATTTGACGTCCTGAATCTGTTTTCGACATCCGTTTTCCCAAATTAAATCATTTGAATAGAGTTTGACCAAATGTATCCTTTATGTGCTTAGGGGCAATTATTGTGACGTTTCCTTATTCACTAGCTTGTGTGGCTCTTCGGCGGCTAAGTACTGTGAGAGGGCCACCTTCAAAAATAGCATGTTTGAAATTAAAGAATTGCATATATTCCTAGCATCCCTTGCAGATTTATTGATTTGATGAATACTTTACAGGAAGCATGATGATTTGAATATTTATATTTTGAACTATTTTCATTACATCGTATTTTCTACATAACCCTCATTCTGGTAGGCTATATGATCGATGATGATAGAATGCTAAGAATTTGTTTCAAATGCTTTTAGAACACCTCTTCATAGTATGGAGGATCGATGAATTTATGCTACGAAGTTGTATTTTAGAAACTTGCTTTGTGCGTACCTAGTGAACACCATGCTGCCAGGTGCAAGGACTTGTAGTTGGCAGAAGCCTGGAGAAATAATCCCTAGCGGAAGGTTGAGGGACCACGGAGACTGGCATCGGGCCGGGAGGGAGTTATCTCGTGGTGAAGGCCATTGAGATTCAGGTGCAGGCATTGGGCCCGAAGTTATTATTATTATTATTCGGTGATACCCACTAGCAGCACAACTATTTATGATTGATGTTACGCTTCCTGAGTTATCTCATGGTGAAGGCCATTGTTTTATGGCATGCTAGAAGGTTTGAAAACCTATCACTTATTATGCTAGTAGTTTTCATTATTAAACTATGGGGGTTAGTATGTTCATAACTGTTTTCGTACTACATATATAAACTTGGTCCACTCACCCTTGTTTTGCGCCCCCATTCAGGTATTAGAATCGAGGCATACAATCCCGGCGTCAGACACTTCAACATCGGCATCTTCGAGTTCGCTCGGTGTAGGACCCACTCTTTTGTTCATTCAATTGTATATTGTCTCTTTTGGTATTCTAGGTTAGTTGTATGCTCCGAACATGTCCCTAAATTGTTAATCCATTGTATTTGAACTCATAACCCTTATTTATTTCTTATTCTTAGCTTTTGTATCAATTAATGGCTTTCGTCACTATCGGGTGTCGGCCAACACGTGCCTATCCTGGTATTCGAGGAATATCAGGGTCGGGGCGTGTAAAAAACAATTACTTGACAAACATACTAACCCCTATGACTTAATAAAACTCATATAGTATAGTGAGAAGTAGGTTTTTCGAAAACCCTGTCATGCCATAAAACCTTCCTAAAACATATGTCGTATACAGTGTGCTTAGTAGTGGTATCACAATTGCCCGAAGGCCCTACATCACCTGCCCGAAGGCATATATAAATATTCCACCCAAAGACCCTACATCGCCCACCTGAAGGCATATATATAAATCTTCCACCCGATGGCACTACATAGCCCACCCTAAGGCATATATATAAATCTTCCACCCGAAGGCCCTACATCACCCGCTTGAAGGCATATATAAATGAATATCCACTAAGTAAGCACAGAAAATCATGAACATAATCTTTCCAAAATATATCTCATTGGAGCTTAATAGTTCAAACATCATTTTATAAATCATATTCATAAATATCTTAGTAACGTAAATTCAATAAAGCATGATATCTCATAAAGTGTAAATCCGATTTACTCAATAAACGTTTCATAAAATCTAGTCATAAAATCATGCTTTTCATATATGCATTTCTACTAATAAAATCATGCATTTTGGAAGTGGTCTACTCATAAATACTCTATCGCCGAAAAGTCATTCGAACTAAGGAGAACATAAATGCCACTAACAAACGCACCTAAGCACATAAAGGGACTAATTAATAAAACTCTACTGAAATGATTGAATATGGGAAAACGAACGCCGTAATCGGAATCAGGATGTCGAAAAACCTAAAGGGGACCTTGGGTTCCCCTACATGTCTTCGTATCCGTTGCCACGGGGCGGTGCCCCAGAACACCATGTGCAACCACTCGCCGAAATGGGTGGCCAGAAAATCCGCCGGTGCCATCGTGATCCACACGCCGGCCACCGCTGTACCACACGCAGCCGCACTCGCACGCGAGTGGAGGCCACGTGCCTTTTTCACGAGGCTTAAGATACAGCTAGTTTCTCGGCTCAACTTCCTGAGCTCTGTTCGAGCTCATTTCTCAACTATTTTCGATGTTTCAAATGCCAAAATAAAGCTTAACATAAGGATAAAAGATTCATACCAAGTTGGGGCCTAGTGGTGGCTGGCGTTGGCCGAAAGAAAGGTTACAAAGTGACGATGCTCGCAAAAAAACTGGGGAAGCTTTCTCCATGAGTTTCCTATGTCCAAACATTACCATAACTTCTCAAAACTACTCCCAAACACACAAGACAACACGATCTATAACTTTTGGACGAGGTTCGAGGCTTACCTTTGCCGGAGTAAGTGGAAGTTCACCAAAGAGTCTCGATGAATAGTGAGTTCACTGTGCAGCGAGTTTGGAAGGGTTTGAAGGGTTTTTCTTTGTTTATGAGTTCACAGGGACGATGATGGTGGTGCCATGATTGTTGTTGTGTGGTTTGTTTGAGTAAAAACCCTCAGAGAGGGTGGTTTTAAGAGAGAGCTGGGAGATAGAGAGGGAGAAAAATGAGAGCTTTGAGAGGGGGGAATGGAGTTGACAGAAACTGGGAAAGAGAATGAGGGCACGATGAGGGGATCTGGGCACAAGGGGTTCATGTGGGTCTTAATGGCTCACAAAACAGAGTCACAAGAAACGAAACTTGAACAATCCGAAAACACATTCAACAAAATAAAATACAACAAATTTAGGACAGGGTATCACATAGACTATTGTTTATTATACGAAAGATGAGATTGAATACCTGCGTGGCTCAATCTAGAAAGTGATGATTGAAACAAATAGTTTATATTATGGTGTTCCAAAAAAAAGAATGGATTTAGATGTGACTCAATCCTACTCGTAACGAAGAGAGGCAATGATGAAAAAGATACCAATCTCATTCCTACATGTGATTGAATTATTGATGTTGCGTCATTCCTAGATAACTTCAGGTTGTGTGATGACTGAATGTTATCTTGATAGATATGTAGTGAGATTTAGAATTGAATAATCATTCATATATGTATAATAAGGTGTATGCTAGTTAAATTATAAGATATGTGGAAATTAGACCCTTCTGATTATTGGAAATGGGAAAGGCGAGTGGTGAGTCACAATCCAAAGAGAATGATGGAATAATATTAACGATGATCACATTGATGGTTGATACGGTGTACAGAGGAAAAGTCCTATGTGGATAGCACTACTTTGAAATTTAATCATTTGATGTTATTGATATTCACATATTTTGTATTATTGTCACTCACATGAGCTTTGAGCTTATCCAGGTTTTGCTTTGCTCAGTGCGCCATTCCCACGACGTAGGGTTGTTTTGAAGAGTAATAGGTAGCAATTTGAGAAGAGGTTTGCAAGTGGTGTAGCTGTGTGGGTTGCGCACTCAAGAGTAGGTATTGCCACCTTTGTTGTAAGTTATTTCCATTGATGCTCTGATGTATATTATATGTACGAGTCTCAGTGACTGTGTATTTTATGTTGTACCGCTACTATCCTTCCATCGCTTATCGATTTTGAGTGAATCTTGAGATCGAGGCATGACATTGGGTGCATTGCTGACCTTTTGATCTATCGACTGCAGCCGAGGAAGGAACACGTCTCAGCCTTCGAGTTCTAAAGCCTCAAGACAAGGCTGTACTTCGTTCTTAATTTCAATGTTTACTTTAATATTCTCTGATTTTGTTGTGACTATGAGTGGCTAAACCCCTACTTAGCTAGGGGGAGTTCGAAGCCATGAACATGCTTGAGATATGAATTGATTTCTTCCAATTGTGAATTGATGAATCATGAATGCAATTCAATTAACTATTTTATTCATAACTAGTTCTTGTATGTTGATTAAGGGAGTTTCACCTAATCGTTAAGAACTTATATTCACAAGTAATGAAGGTTGCTTGTCACAATCGCTTTAATTGGATTCCTGGAAAACCTATCATGCATTCATAGTTACGAATGCCTTGTCAACACTTATGATTTTCATGGAACTTAATGATCTCTAACTGTATCTCTTCTATGCATTCATGTAGGGGACCGTTGGAGAATAATTTGGGTTGTCGTATGCACTCATCCAATTCAATGACATAAGGAAAATCTGAGGGTTAATTAGTGCACTCACGGTTAATCTGGGGTGTTGAGGTTCATGGTTCATTGAAAAGCAATTGGAGATCGATTTATGTACAAGTGTGTCATGTGTGGAGAAGGACCCTCTAGCTAGCTCATCACCCAACAAAGTTTTCAAATCTGTTTTACTTTACAAACTCTTTGTTTTACTTTTAAATTCGTCCAAATCAAAACCCCCTTTTACTTTCTTGTTTTAAAGTGTTTAAAATCTGTTTTGTTTGTGTTTCCAAGTGTTTTGAGTCAAACCAAAACCAATTTTCGTCCAAAACCATCCCTAGTGTTTTAAATCTGCCCACAAAGTGTTTTTAAGCCGTTTTAAGTGTTTTTAACTTGTTTTGAGTCTTGTGAACCTTTTCAAACGTTTTTAACTTTGTTTTTGTGTTTTTAGAGTCGATTAGCAATCCCTCCTAATCCCCGGTCCAGAACGATCCCTACTTGCATACTTACTACAATTGACAACAAGAGGGTTTAATTTGAGTGCTTAACTTTTATCACATCAAATTTTGGCGCCGTTGCCGGGGATTAGCAACTTTGCTAATCCTCCGGTTTTTCCCCTTTGTTTCTTTTCGTGTCTTTTGTTTTAGTTTCTGTTTTGTTTTGTTTATTTTACTTTTGATATTTGACTTAGTTTTCTTTCTTTGATTTCAGGTACTAGAGAAGTAAGACATGGCAATTGCTAATATTCAAGCTCAAATAGCGAACCTTACTTCTCAATTGTTGCAGCACACCGAAAGGACTTCAATGAAAAATGTCCCTACATTTGGATATCCAGCTTATCAAAAAGGTTGGGAGAGTGACAATACCTGGAGTGATCATTCAAACACTATGTGGTGGGAACCTCAACAAGTTCCACAAGAAGGATATTGGCAGCCATATGAGGAGTTCTATCAATATGCCCAACCAAACTCAGGTTCATCAATAGATTGCTATCAAATTCTTGATGAACTAATTTCTTTGACGCAAGGCTCACAAACTCAAGGATATTGGCAGCCATATGAGGAGCTTTATGCAACGCCTATGCAGCCACCACAACCTCCTCCGCAAGAAGCCCAAACAAATTTAGGTTCGTCGATGGATTATGATCAAATTCTTGATGTACTAACCTCTTTGGCACAGGGACAGGAAAATCAAGCCAAGGAGTTGAGCGAATTGAAGAATCAACTTGGAGAGATGGTAGAATTCATGGAACAAATTCAAGAACAAAGTTGCATGGAGGTTGGAGATGAGCCCACGATGGCCAAACCAAGTCAAAACATGGAGGAACAGTGGCTTCTTGAGGAAGAGAAAGATGATAAGACCACGGCAAGTTGGGAACCACCTTTGCCGCAGCCTACCCTTGCTCCACCACCCTTGCCGCAACTCCCCAAGGACCCTACACCATCCAATTTAGGTAAGGTAGTTCCATATTCAATACTTTCTGACCCTATTCCACCAAATGTCCCTATTCCTTGCAGGTTCATACAATCCAAAGAAAAAGAAGGTGAGGAAGGCAGCTTCGAAACCTTTCCAAACATTCAAGGCCGAAGGGTTGAGCTTCATATTGTATTCTCAGAGGATGTCGAAAGTCTGCCAAATTGCGAATGCGGTCTGAACGCTGCTTGCCTTTCACCATGATGTAACGAAGTAGACTTCCATGGTGACTCTGATCTGATTTTTAAACATCGTGTTCACGAGTCGGTTGTACGTTGCTTATACGTTCTCAAGGTCGAAGGGCATGACCTTATAGTAGTATATGCCTTTCTCAATCACAAATGCGGTTTTTTCTTTGTCAGGCTTGTGCATGGCAATTTGATTGTAGCCTAAGTACATGTCCAAGAAACTGAGCAGCTAGTTCCCGGATGTTGAGTCAACAAGCAGGCCGATTCGGGGAACCGCGTAGTTGTCTTTAGGGCATGCCTTGTTGAGTCGCTTGTTGATCTTCGCTTCAATAATCGCTACTAGCTCGGGTGCGAAATGTCGCCTTTTCTAGACTACAGGTTTGGTAGTGGGGTCGACATACAGCTTGTGGTAAGCTATCACTACATCAATACCGGGCATGTCAGAGGGTGACCATGCAAAGATGTCGCGATTTTCCCTAAGGAAAGCCGTGAGTTCTTCCTTCTCCGTCGGGCTCAGACGTGAGCCAATTATAACTGTCTTTTCTGGCTGGTGAGGGTCAAGAATGATGTCTTTGTCGTCTTCCTTAGGTTTCCATCCTAATTCATCTTCCAGGGCATTGTTGACCTTGACGTCATCTTCTTGACTTGCTTGCTGTAATTGCTATTTGGCGGAGGTTTAGTCGTCTTTCTACACTTCAGCTGCTACTATTGGGGCGAAAAACTTCTTCTTCGACTCCTTAAGAACTTGTACAATGCATCTTCGAGACATGGCCTGGTCGCCTTTGATCTCATAGATTGCTTTTCCCGGGATGCGAAATCAAATTTTCTTGTACTCGATTGAGGTCATAGCTTCAACCTTCACTAACCGGGGTCAGCCTAATATCCCATTATGGGGAGATGGGTCGTTAACGATCATGAAAGTCTACGATGAGACAATTCGTGGGATGGTTACGTTGAACGTGATAGTGCTAATGACAATTGAGGTGAGTCCGTTGAATCTTGTCAAAACCTCTGCTTTACGTTGGATCGTGCTTTCCTGGCCCATCTTCTGGATGACTGATAGTTGTAGGATGTTGACTGAGTTACCGTTGTCTACCATAATTCTGTTAATGATGGCGTGGGCTAGTTGAACAGAAATCACCAAGGTGTCGTCATGGGGAAAGCTTACTCCTTCAGCGTCCTGCTCGGTGAAGACGATGATTGGTCCACGTACAACATCTATGGCTTGAACCTGATAGACCAATCACGCCTGCTAAATCTTCCTCTTTTTGGAGTTATTAGTGGCCTCCAGATGCTCGAATTTGGCAAAGATTTCGTTGATTCAGATCGTTTTGGCTAGGGGCATAGCATCGGCATCTGCTTATTGCCTTGGTTGGGCAGCTGGCTTGTCGACATATTGGTCGCACTTGCCTTCCTTCACGAGTTGCTCAAGGTACATTCTCTATATGGTACAGTAATTGGTTATGTGCCCAGGACCTTTGTGGTATGCGCAGTACTTTGTCTGGTCCATCTTAGAGGTGTCGCCCCTTATAGGTAACAGCGGCAGCTTGAACCATGGCTTGTCCTAGAGGTCACGAATGATCTGGTTGATCGGGACTAAGAACTTGGTGTACGTCTTGGTGTTATGCCTCCCTTTGCTGGGGATCGATCCCTGTGTCTGTCTCCTGGCTTACTTTTGTTGTTGAGCGGTTTATCGCTCACCTTCTTTTGAGTCAGTTTCGCGTCTTTGCGCGGCTGCTTAAGCGGCTTCTAGAAGCATTTTTCCGCATCCTATAAGGAATGTTTTTCTTCCAAAGCATAAGAGTTTGCCAGGGACAAGTTCTCACCCATAATCAATTCTCCAAAAAGTCGGTGATCTGTTGGAAGCCCCTTTCGGAAAGCTGAGCATGCGATGCTATCATCGCATCCGACAATCTTTGCCTTCTCTTCGTTGAACCTCTTGACGTATGAGCAGAGTGACTCCTTTGGGTCTTTCTTCATGTTGAAGAGGTGGTTAGACTTCTTTTTTATTGAACGTGGTGGTAGGGTATGGAACCAATCTTGCGCCTCGTCTTGGAGCATTGTGGTAAAGATTTTGCACATGAGCGTGTCATTGTTGGTGTAGAGGGTTATGGCACTTCGTTAGTTCATCAAGTGTCAATGCGCTGCAATCTATGCAGTTGTTCTATTACGAGCCTTTGTACTTCTTCCTGGATTTACACCTAGTATGGTAGTAGAGCCTCCTCTGCCCCCGGTGTTGACCTACTGGTCCATGTTGCTCTTCGGCATGTCCTGCACGTCTGTGCCGCGGTTGTGGTGCACGTGTTTCATTTTGTGCTGCTCGCCATCGTTCTTGGCTGGGGCTGCTAGTGGAACTTGAGTTGGATTGCTTTCATGCTCTCATTTGGGCGTCATACGGCTACCTACGTCGTTGTCTCGTGTGGACGCTTCTCCCGGAATATCCTGAATGCTTATGGGAGTGTGGACCCAACCTCGAATGCACACTGACTCGCGAGTCGAGTCGGGAATGAACGCTTCTCTATGCATTTAGGAGGGATAAGATGTTTCCCCGAGGACCCACGTGAAAGTGCACACTACCCTAACGCACGGTTCGTGCCGGGTTGAGCGGCTCTTTGCCGGGACGTCGCTGGAATGAGCCACGTTCTTCCTCCCTTGTCCTACTTCGGGACACCTTATCAGGGGCTCGCTGCATCTCGATTCGCTTGAGGAGTTGGTTCACCGAGGTGTTCTGCTGGGGCAGGTGGTGCTCGCTGTTTGGATTGGAAAAGTCTGGGAAATTGGCATCTCCATGTGTGGTGGAAGTATAGTGGACTGCAAGTACAAAGCTTGAGCCTAGAGTGGGCATTCCTACCGAAAAGTAGGGTGAAAGTAACCCTTAATCGATTGCGGGACCGGTGGTTGGAATCTGGATCACTGGTGGTGGCCTTGGAATGGATTAGGCCACAGGCTGAGTTGTCCGAACAGGTTGCTGGGCACGTTGGACCAGTGCCTGCTTGCATTGGGCCTCCATAGTTGTGGGCCCTCTTGGCCGTTAGACTGCCACATCATGGCCTGCTGGCTGGATGGCTTGTGCTTGGGCCCGTTAAGCTGTCTGGCTGGCAGTAACTGCCATGTTTTGGGCTTGTGATTGGGCCTGTTGTACAGCAAAGCCTGTTGATGTAGCGGGCTGGGCCTCCTGCCATGTGCCTGCTGTGCTAGCTGCCAAATTTTGGTCTGCCTGCCCATGGGCTTGGAAATGGACCTGGGTTTCCTGCCTAGGGTTTGGTTGGGTGTGGCGCTGCAAGAGCAGCGGCGGTAAGCGTGGTGCGTGGCCTGGTGGCCTTGCCACGGCTGCTGGGTCACGGTAATGGTGGTGGTGTAGTTCCGTGGCGGCGGGGCTCCCCCTGCCGTCGCGTTGAGCCTTGAGGATCTTCGTCGTGGGGCTATGTCCTCGTCTCTACTCTCCGGTGCAAATCCTTGCACCTACGGGGTTCCGTTCGTTGTAGTTTCTGAATTTCCTACCACTGTATCCTTTCTCCAGGGATTGATCAAGAAACTTCTCTAGGAAAAACTAATTGATACATGTGAGAAATTCAACGTAATTGAAAATTCAAGAAATAAATGCGAGAGGCTTCTTCGAGTATTTGGAATCAGCTCTCAATGAAAGCACCAATTTGTCGATGCAAATTTTTGCCGTCTTCAGTCTTGACGAAAATGCACCTGCAAAACAATCAGCACCTTCGATCACAAACCTAAGCCTCACGCACCCACGAGGTGGGGGGGGGGGAGGGGGTTAGGCCAACAGATCTCCGATGCCTAAGCTAGTTTTTCTGAGAGAGTAAAGTGTTTAGGGCTTTTTTAGGGATAGGGACGGCCATAGTGTTTAAGGGAGAGATATTCTCTAAATATTCCCAAGATATTAAATAGGAAATACTATCTTGAGATAATGATGTAATTATCCCTAATTGATTTAGACTCCACAATCTATATCTTTGCAGTATACAATTGTCTTGCTATAATGCAAACAAGAAACATGATTGGATTTTATCATAAAGCAAATGAAATTTAGACGCAAAATATTGAGGTTGAGGGCTTTTTTTTTTTTTTTTTTTTTTTTTTTTTTAAATAAGTTTCGCGGATCGTAATATTATGTGTTACGTGATAGAGTAGGGAAGACACCTTTACCAGCAAAGCTACAAGACGATTGCAGATACATAATATAATTATATAAGAAGGTGATACATGCACTCAGTTTCATAAATAATGTATTATTCGTGTTTAGTTTCATAGTGATCAATTTAATAACCCACACTATTTCTCGAATTGAACCAAAACAACATACTATTTCTAGAATTACAACAAATCACATTCTATTTCTGAACCTGAACCAAAATAAACACTTTTTCTGAAACTATTGCAAAATAGCTCACTTTATTTCTAGAAGTAAAAGACCTGAGAAAGGATGGACTAAGAAAATTTATCTTCATACTTTTTTAATTTTTAAGTATGAAGAATGATTTGATATATATACTTCAGAAATAAGAAAAAAGTAATTTGTTTTCATAATAGTTTAGTACCTGTGTTCAGTTTTAGAAGTATTGCCTAATTTTTTGTTTGGTTTCACAAATATTGTCTACTTATTGGTCCAGTTTCATAAATAGTGTTTACTTATTGGTCTAGTTTCATAAATAGTGGCTAGTTCTTGGTCCAGTTTCATGAATAATGCTTTCATAAACAATGTTTCTTTCTTAGTCTAGTTTCACAAATAGTTTCCACCAATTGATTTAGTTTTAGAAATAGTGTCTCATTCTTGATTGGGTTTCATAAATAATGTCTACTTATTGGTCCAGTTTCATAAATAGTGTCTCCTTATTAGTCTAGTTTCATAAATAGTGCATGGATCTTGTTCCACCTCCATAAATAGTGACCTAGTTCTTGATTCAGTTTCATAAATAGTGTCTAGTTCTTGGTCCACTTTCATAAATAATGGCCTTGTTCTTGGTCCAGTTTCATACATAGTGCCTAATTTTTTGTCCAATTTCATAAATAGTGTATAGCAATTGATACAGTTTCATAAATAGTGTCTCTTTCTTGGTTTAGTTTCATAAATAATGTTTCTTTCTTGGTCTAGTTTCCTAAATAGTTTTCACTTATTGTTTTAGTTTTAGAAATAGTGTCTCATTCTTGATTTGGTTTCATAAATATTATGGGTCCAGTTTCATAAATAGTCTCTTTATTTTAAGAATGATTAGAATGACATGCTCTAATAAAAATATACGATCAATAATGGTACTGTTTGACAATTTTGACAACATAAGCATCTAGACATCCTATTAGTATACATATACCCATAAGTTTACCAAATTTGTCATTTTAAATATGGCTAAAATAATAAAGGCTTACAACTTAGGGCTTGTTTGAATGTCCTTTTAAAATAATTGAAAGCACTTTTGGTGAAAATGCTTTTGGAACCAATCCTTAGTAAAAATGTAAGTAAATTATGGAAAAGCACTTAAAGTGCTTCTTGGAAGAAACACATAACTAATGTTTTTTGCAGAAAGGACTTAAAGTGCTTTTGGAACCCAAGAACATTTTCTCCAAAAGCGCTTTCAGTCATTTTAAAAGCACATCCAAACGAGCACGTAGTTGGTTAAAAACTAAAAATGTAGAAGTAAAATTATACGACGTCAGAGAGTGTGCAATGTGTAGGGTAAGAGTAGGATTTGCATTTTTCATTGAGAATGTTAGTAGTGTTAATAAAAAGGACACAATTGTAATATATAAAGAAAAAAAAAAGACATGACGCACAAGACCCGTACGTCCGTCACGGACACTGTTTATGAAACTAAACACTATTTATGAAACTGGACGCTATTTATGAAATTGAACGGTACTATACTATTTGTTGGTCCAGTTTCATAAATAGTGCCTAGTTCTTAGTCCAGTTTCACATATAGTGCCTAGTTCTTGGTCATGTTTCATAAATAATACCTAGTTATTGGGTCCATCTTCATAAATAGTGTATATTAATTGGTACAGTTTCATAAATAATGTTTTTTTCTTGGTCCGGTTTCATAAATAATGTCTAGTTATTGGTCAACTTTCATAAATAGTGCCTAGTTCTTGGTCATGTTTCATAAATAGTGTATAATTCTTGGTCTAGTCCAGTTTCATGAGTGTTTCATAAGTAGTTTCCACCTATTGGTTTAGTTTTAGAAATAATGCCTAATTCTTAGTTTCGTTTCATAAATAGTATCTACTTATTGGTCCCGTTTTATAAATAGTGTCTACTTCTTGTTTCAGTTTCATAAGGTTTGAAAGTTAGACCTTGTTTGGTCCTAAATGCACCCATTGCGTCGAAAACGATGACCAACACTATTTTTAAAACTGAATCAAAATAACCCACACTATTTCTAAAACTAGAGCAAAATAATTAACACTATTTCTAAAATTGAACCAAAATAACCACTGTCACATCCCGGCCCGAGGCGGATCACTTTCCGGGCCCGCTCCACTACCGTAGCACGATATTGTCCGCTTTGGGCCCCGACTACGCCCTCACGGTTTTGTTTCTGGGAACTCACACGAGAACTTCCCAGTGGGTCACCCATCCTGGGATTGCTCTCGCGCGAACTCGCTTAACTTCGGAGTTCCTACGGAACCCGAAGCCAGTGAGCTCCCAAAAGGCCTCGCGCTAGGTAGGGATGGGAATATACATATAAGGATCACTCCCCTGGGCGATGTGGGATCTCACAACCACACTATCTTTGGAATGGAACAAAATAAATACTATTTCTAGAAATATAGCAAAATAACTCACATTATTTCTGAAATTAAACTGAAATAACACATTATATTTCTAGAACTACTACAAAATTACACACTATTTATGAAATAATCGCAAAAAAGATATAATTTGATATAAAATCTCAGCTCAGTCCCTGTAGGTCTTTGAATATTATGAAGCAAGGTCCAAAAGAAACAACAATATGTAATAAATTCAAAATTAAATGTACGAGTATGAGAATGATGCTATGAAGATGACCGTAAATTTACTTGTAATTTATATATAGATGCCTCCTCGGTTCCCAATTGCAAATTGCGGTGGTCAAAATCATAATTGATATGTTAGGGTCAAAATCATAATGTCACATCTCGATCCGGGCTCCACCACAACCCGGGCTCGACTCCACCGTAGCACGATATTGTCCGTTTTGGGACCCGACCACGCCCTCACGGTTTTGTTTCTGGGAACTCACGAGCAACTTCCCAATGGGTCACCCATCATGGGATTGCTCTGGCCCATTCTCCCTTAACTTCGGAGTTCCTACGAAACCCAAAGCCAGTGAGCTCCCAAAAGACCTCGTGCTAGGTAGAGATGAGAATATATATGTATATATAAGGCTTACTGGATCCACACCCATGGACGATGTGGGATCTTACACATAGCAATAACTATAATTTGTTAGAAATTCAAAATTTTCATCCAATGCACATCAATTGTTAATTTGGGCTAAGATGAAAAACCTTAGTCAAATTTAAAAATTAGGACATCTGCAAAAATAAAGAACAGAAATTAAGAAATTAGGTGGTGGTGGAGGGTTGGTCGGTTGGGATGGAAGGTGAAACTGAATTGGGATAGGAGGAAATGGGGCTTTGGGCTTTGGGCATTAGGGGTTTGAAAGAAAATAAGGTTGAGATTATCTAAAAGGGAGAATCACGTGGATTTTTTAAGTGGGTCACGTGTATTTTTTAAATAGTAATGGCTCAAAAGAGGCGTTTTTAAACTTGACATTCGTGTCGTGTTTTTCGTGTTCGTGTCATTTTCGTGTCATACCCGATATCTTAACGGGTCGTGTCGTGTAACACCCGTTAAAATAAACGGGTAAAATGACCCGACCCGAAATCGACCCGATAATATTAACAGGTACTATGACCCGACCAGTTACCCGTTAAGGAAAATATATTTTAAACCAATAAATAATCAAATGAAAAACATAATACTAAATAAGTATATATATACTACATTGTCACATCCAAAACATAAAAACGCATTTTTCTTTTAAGTATATTTTCGCTTACCGAAAGTCTTTAATAGTTTTTTAATTAATGTATAAGTGTAAAAAAATATAGAAAAAAATATATAAACTCTTGTAATGACAAGCTTTACAACTTTCATGAAGAGCTTAGCTTCAAAATTCGCCACTATAATCATATAAATCATATATCAAAATTTAACCGTTGATTGTTGTTTACACATACGCTTCATTGATCTCATCAAATTTGTTTTTTTTTTTTCAAATTTTCTTTTTTGAAAACACGATCTATTAGAGGATGCAGGAAGATGAACGGTTTGAATCGTTGATATTATATTCAGAGTTTTACGGTTAGTGAAAATATTGTTTGATGTTTATAAAGTTTCTATAAACTATATGATATCGACTCATATTTCAGTTAACCGTAAATATCCAAATGTGATATCAAAGATCTGAACCATTCATCTTCTTACATCCGCCAGAAGATCATGTTTTCAAAAAAGAAAATTTTAAAATGAAATTCAGTAAGAAGAATAAAGCGTAAATGACGATCGACGGTTAAATATAAATTTAAGGTTTATGGATTATAGTGTTGGATTTCGAAGTTGACCCATTCATGAAAGTTGTAAAGCTTGTCATTATGAGTGATTGTCACATCCCAGCCCGGGCCCCTACCACATCCCAGGCCCGACTCCACCGTAGCACGATATTGTCTGCTTTGGGCCCCTACCACGCCCTCACGGTTTTGTTTCTGGGAACTCACACGAGAACTTCCCATTGGGTCACCCATCATGGGATTGCTCTCGCGCGCTACTCGCTTAACTTCGGAGTTCCCATGGAACCCGAAGCCAGTGAGCTCCCAAAAGGCCTCGCGCTAGGTAGGGATGGGAATATACATATAAGGCTTGGAAGATCCATTCCCCTGGGCGATGTGGGATCTTACAATCCACCCCTCTTAGGGGCCCGACGTCCTCATCGGCACACTTCCGGCCAAGGATTGGCTCTGATACCAAATTGTCACATCCTAACCCGTGGTCCACCACATCCAGGGCCTGCTCCACCACTGTAGCACGATATTGTCCGCTTTGGGCCCCTACTACGCCCTCACGGTTTTATTTCTGGGAACTCACACGAGAACTTCCCAGTGGGTCACCCATCATGGGAGTGCTCTCGCACGCTACTCGCTTAACTTCGGAGTTCCCATGGAACCCGAAGCCAGTGAGCTCCCAAAAGGCCTCGCGCTAGGTAGGGATGGGAATATACATATAAGGCTTAGAGAATCCACTCCCCTGGGCGATGTGGGATCTTACATTTTGGCCCTTTGAAAAAAAATAGAATTTTAACGAAACACTCCCAGTACTGTTCACTTTTAACGAAAAATCACATTTTTACCTTTCCCTGGTACTATTCATTGTACCCTTGTTTGTCATTTTTTATTAAAACTAAAGTTTTTTTAGACTTTTCGTGAGTTTTCCTTTGAAAAAACTATCTTCTTCTTCTTCATTCTCCATTTGCAGGCTGTATTGATTGCAACTGCCGCTGATACCTCTGCTCCACCACATGCAAAACCATCGGGTGGTCCTAGAAGGTCCTCATAGCCAATTTTCTAGACTTTCGGAAGGTGTATAATTTCTCTAAGAGTAGAGAGTAGAAGGGCCGCCAAAAGTTATATAGTCTTAGTCAAAGTGGGGGGCAGGGTTGTAATTATATTGAAGTTTTTAACGGGCTGTATTTTCTTTCTGTGAGGGGTAATTTTGGAACCTTATTTTTGAATATTTTAGGCTTTGTAATTCAGCCCGTGTATAATTTGGGGGCATGTCCTTATGATTAATTTTGAGGTGCTTTTAGTTAAATAAAACTATAGACTGGTCTTTTTTTGTTAAAATAGTCTTAGTCCAAACTCTTTTCATTAAAGCTCCCCAATAAAAATACATCGATTATAATTACAGAGCCGCAAGCAACATTTTGGCCCCTTTAAACCTCTCAAAGACCATGAGGGTGCATTTATTGCACTGGACAATCTCGAACTAAACTAGTTTTAGGGACTAAGTTAGATTGTCTTATATTAGACTAGGCTGAACTGACTTAGTGAAGCGTTTGGTGCAGTGTCAGACTAAGAAGCAAAATAATTATTAAATTATAATATAATATAATATAATTTATATCAATTAATATTTTATGTATTTTATTATTAATTTATTTTTTTCCTTTTGGATTCTTTTTTTCTTTCTGAAAACATTCCCCAATTTTTTACTTTCTACCCCTCTCCCTTGTTTTCTTTCCTTTTTTCTCCAGCACACTATCTCCTTCTCCTCTTTTTTTTTCTCCCATTTTCCCCTTGTTTTCTTCTTCAACGGAGGAGGTTGTGCATTTTGCACCTAATTTGGATCGAAAGACCAACACGTCTTTCTTCTTGTTCCTTGAAACAAAGATTGCTCTCTTTTTCACAAAAATCCCAAATCAAGGTAATAGATTTAGGGGTTTATGGAGAAGAGCACTGCAGATTTCTGGAGGTTTTTCATTTTTTTTTACTATGGATTTCTGGAGAATAGCACATCAACCCAAGGTAATAGATTTCTGGGTTTATTGCAGATTTTGAAATTTTCTATATTTGGGATTTATAAGTTTTAATCTTTGAATTGAAGTGTTGTTTATGGTGTGGATTAAGCTGGAAGCTTAACTGAATAAATTCATCGCTGAAGCAAAGAGGGGGTTGGGTTCGTAAGACGGAGATCGGCCAGAGCCGTTTCAGATTTGGTGACTAGGGAAGGGGATGGAAGGCTCACGGGAAGAAGGAGATTGGGGAGGCATGCTTGCAGATGACGCAGATACTACAGACGGGATTAGCAATCCCCCAGTTTTTTGGGGGGGACTCGCTAAGAACAGCTAGTGAAGCTTTTAGTCGGTACGAGTTTGACTTAGTCATATTAAAGGTGGTCTATGTTTGGGCCTAACACTGGCTAGGACTCCTATCTAAGGTAGTCCAATCCAGTAAGACCTAAAGAGGCCAAACAAATGTGCCTTGAGATTTTTACTTTACTTTTTCTTGCCAACACACCTTCAGTTTGGATAAACAGCACTGTGGAGGCAACCAACAACATCTTCAATTTGGATAAAGAGCACTAGAGCCGTAGAATCAGCCGACTAATGAGCACCTTCTATTTGGATAAACAGTATTGCTTCGAGACCGACTGGTTATCTTTCCAAGTCTCGACGAAGAAGAATTTTGAGTCCTTGTTAGAAGAGGTCATCTCATGAGCCTTCTCGGCGAAGTGAGGTGTTACCATGTTGCTACATTCGGCACACAAAGAGTCGAATTTATATTGAACTTCGCAGAACTAGCAGCCTTGTCTTGAGGCTTTAAAACTCGAAGGCTGAGACGTGTTCCTTCCTCGGCTGCAGACGATAGATCAAAAGGTCAGCAATGCACCCAATGTCATGCCTCGATCTCAAGATTCACTCAAAATCGATGAGCGATATAAGGATAGTAGTGGTACAACATAAAATACATAGCCATTGAGACTCGTACATATAATATACATCAGAGCATCAATGGAAATAACTTACAACAAAGGTGGCAATACCTACTCTTGAGTGCGCAACCCACACAGCTACACCACTTGCAAACCTCTTCTCAAACTGCTACCTATTACTCTTCAAAACAACCCTACGTCGTGGGAATGGCGCACCGAGCAAAGCAAAACCTGGATAAGCTGCAAAGCTCATGTGAGTGACAATAATACAAAATATGTGAATATCAATAACATCAAATGATTAAATGTCAAAGTAGTGCTATCCGCATAGGACTTTTCCTCTGTACACCGTATCAACCATCAATGTGATCATCGTCAATATTATTCCGTCATTCTCTTTGGATTGTGACTCACCACTCGCCTTTCTCATTTCCAATAATCACAAGGGTCTAATTTCCACATATCTTATAATTTAACTAGCATACACCTCATTATACATATATGAATGATTATTCAATTCTAAATCTCACTACATGTCTATCAAGATAACATTCAGTCATCACACAACCTGAAGTTATCTAGGAATGACGCACCATCAATAATTCAATCATATGTAGGAATGAGATTGGTATCTTTTTCATCATTGCCTCTCTTCATTACGAGTAGAAATGAGTCACATCTAAATCCATTCTCTTTTTGGGAACACCATCATATAAACTATTTATTTCAATCATCACTTTCTATATTGAGCCACACAGGTATTCAATCTCATCTTTCGTATAATAAACAATAGTCTATGTGATACCCTGTCCTAAATTTGTTGTACTTTATTTTGTTGAATGTGTTTTCAGATTGTTCAAGTTTCGTTTCTTGTGACTCTGTTTTGTGAGCCATTAAGACCCACATGTTCCCCTTGTTCTCAGATCCCCTCATCGTGCCCCCTTTCTCTTTCCCAGTTTTTGTCAACTCCATTCCCCCCTTTCAAAGCTCTCATTTTTCTCCCTCTCTATCTCTCAGCTCTCTCTTAAAACCACCCTCTCTGAGGGTTTTTACTCAAACAAACCACACAAGAACAATCATGGCACCACCATCATCGTCCCTGTGAACTCAGAAACAAAGAAAAACCCTTCAAACCCTTCCAAACTCGCTGCACAGTGAACTCACTATTCATCGAGACTCTTTGGTGAATTTCCACTTACTCCGGCAAAGGTAAGCCTCGAACCTCGTCCAAAAGTTATAGATCATGTTGTCTTGTGTGTTTGGGAGTAGTTTTGAGAAATTATGGTAACGTTTGGACATAGGAAACTCACGGAGAAAGCTTCCCCAGTTTTTTTGCGAGCATCGTCACTTTGTAACCTTTTTTTCGGCCAACGCCAGCCACCACTCGGCCCCAACTTGGTATGAATCTCTTATCCTTATGTTAAGGTTATTTTGGCATTTGAAACATCAAAAATAGTTGAGAAATAAGCTCGAACAGAGCTCAGGAAGTTGAGCCGAGAAACTAGCTGTATCTTAAGCCTCGTGAAAAAGGCACGTGGCCTCCACTCGTGTGCGAGTGGGGCTGCGTGTGGTACAGCGGTGGCCGGCGTGTGGATCAAGATGGCACCGACGGATTTTCTGGCCACCAATTTCGGCAAGTGGCGGCACATGGGGTTCTGGGCCACCGCCCCGTGGCAACGGATACGAAGACATGTAGGGGTTCTAGATTTTATGAAACGTTTATTGGGTAAATCGGATTTACACTTTATGAGATATCATGCTTTATTGAATTTACGTTACTAAGATATTTATGAATATGATTTAGAAAATGATGTTTGAACTATTGAGCTCCAATGAGATATATTTTGGAAAGATTATGTTCATGATTTTCTGTGCTTACTTAGTGGATATCATTTATATATGCCTTCGAGCGGGTGATGTAGGGCCTTCGGATGGAAGATTTATATATATGCCTTAGGGTGCGCTATGTAGGGCCATCGGGTGGAAGATTTATATATATGCCTTCAAGTGGGCGATGTAGGGTCTTCGGGTGGAATATTTATATATGCCTTCGGGTGGGTGATGTAGGGCCTTCGGGCGGAATATTTATATCTGCCTTGGGATTTATAAGTTTTAATCTTTGAATTGAAGTGTTGTTTATGGTGTGGATTAAGCTTATTGGAAGCTTAACTAAATAAATTCATCGCTGAAGCAAAGAGGGGGTTGGGTTCGTAAGACGGAGATCGACGAAAGCCGTTGCAGATTTGGTGACTAGAGAAGGGGATGGAAGGCAGGATTTGGTGATAGGGCTCGCGGGAAGAAGGAGATTCGGGAGGCATGCTTGCAGATGACGTAGACACTACAGACGGGATTAGCAATCCCCCAGTTTTTTGGGGGGACTCGCTAAGAACAGCTAGTGAAGCTTTTAGTCGGTACGAGTTTGACTTAGTCCTATTAAAGGTGGTCTTTGTTTGGGCCTAACATTGGCTAGGACTCCTATCTAAGGCAATCCAGTCCAGTAAGGCCTAAAGAGGCCAAACAAATGTGCATTGAGATTTTTACTTTACTTTTTCTTGCCAGCACACCTTCAGTTTGGATAAACAGCACTGTGGAGGCAACCAAAAACATCTTCAATTTGGATAAACAGCACTAGAGTCGTAGAATCAGCCGACTAATGAGCACCTTTTGTTTGGATAAACAGTATTGCTTCGAGACCGACTGGTTATCTTTCTAAGTCTCGGCGAAGAAGAATTTTGAGTCCTTGTTGGAAGAGGTCATCTCATGAGCCTTCTCGGCGAATTGAGGTGTTACCACGTTGCTACATTCGGCACATAAAGAGTCGAATTTATATTGAACTTCGCAGAACGATCCAATCTTCAAGCTTGAATGTCAAAGGGCCTCTTCTTCTCCACCTTGATGCGACATAAGTCACTAAGGATGGGTATAGATGTGTTTGGATGAAGGGATGGAAGTTTAGAGAGAGATTGAGATGCGGCAAAGGTTAGTTTTTGGCTGAATGTGTGTGAATGAATGAATGGATGAGTGAATGATTCAAAGTGTGCGGCAATGACTCTTATTTATAGGGTTTGGGCTTTTAAGGCTAGGAAACAATTTAGGTAACATAAATTAAACCAAAACCTTAAGGGAAATAGGACTTAAAGTCAAAAATCTAAGGAAAGGGAAGTATTTGGTGCGGCTAAGAGGGAAACAAAAGGGAAAGTGATATGCATGTGCGGCAAGGAAAGGGAAAGGCCTTTCCTTGCTGATTTTAGGTGAAATTAAAAGGGGAATGTTAAACTTTTGTGCGGCAAGGGAAGGAGACTTCAAGGGAATGTGCGGCAACCCCCTTGGAGTGGGGATTAAGTGTCCCAAAGTGTCTAGGATTCCCTTTTGTGGCTGAAAACTTTGTTCATTTAGGATTAGTAAACTTTGACTTGGTCAACCCTTCTTCTTCTTGGATTCGTTTTCCTTCCTTGACTTGAATTAATTTTTCCTTCTCTCTTTGGCTGATTCCTAGCATGCTTTGGTCTTCAATTTCGTCCATCTACATTGCTCCAAGCATATGCTATCCAAAACATGCCCAAAAATGCTCCAAAAGGCTCCAAAATGCACTTTCTTGATACTTTACCCCTTGGACCTACAAACACACGAAAATGGCTTAAAATACTAAATTAACTAAGAACAATTAACATAAATGCATGAACACAAGCTAACTAAGTCGCATAAATATGCTTCTATCAGTACCTGACATCACCTCCACTACTATCCAAGTCGGAAGCAGCGGAGAACCTATACATCTATCTGGCGGTATCAAAAGTAGTAGTAAGCTCAGCCCTCATACGAGAAGAGTTAAGGGCCCAACTACTTATATTTTATACATCCAAAGCTCTCCTTGATGCGGAAACTAGATATACAAAGATTGAAAAACTAATTTTGGTGCTAGTTGTTGCCGCTCGGAAGCTAAGACCCTATTTTCAAGGGCATCAGGTTATCATCATGACCCAGTACCCACTGCGATCAGTTTTGCATGGTCTAGACACTTCTCAACGAGTGATGAAGTGGGCGTTGGAACTTGGCTAATACGGCTTAGCATATCAACCCCACACAGTGTTAGAAGCCCAAGCATTGGCAGACTTCATAGCAGAATTCACCCCAAGCTTGAAGGAAGCAGTAACTCAGCCTGAAAACGCCCCTGAGGCAGCCTAGCACTCCATAACCAGTCCAGCCCCACCTGCTGGAGATTTTTTGCATTTGCAAGTCAATGGATCATTTAACCACCAAAGATCGGGGGCATTGCCTAGTCCTTACTACCCCAGACGGTTCGATGCTCGAGTAGGCAATCACTCTAATCTTCAAGGCTTCAAACAACGAAGGAGTATGAAGCCCTACTAGCAGGTCCTCGATTGGCAAAAGACCTAGCGATGAAGAAGCTCGCGATCTATTCCAATACCCAGCTAAGCACCAACCAAACCTTAGGGGGAGTATGCAGCAAAGCATCCAAGGATGGCCTGATACCTCGAGAAGGTACAAGAGCATCTAACAAAGTTCTAAGTGTACACACTCACTCGGGTTCCAAGAGCAGAAAATGCTCACGTAGACGCACTAGCAAGCCTAGGCTCCGTGCTAGACCATCAGCTCAGACGCTTTATCCCGGTCGAGTAATTGGAAAAGCCGAGCATATATGAGGAACCAGCAGCCGAGGTGGCGCAGATCAGCACAACCCCGAGTTGGCAAGATCCTATCATCGACTACATAGTCAATGGAACACTCCCCGCATACAGACTGGAGTCCAGGAAGCTCCAAATGAAGGCAGCACGCTACTACATGTGGAACAACATGCTCGTTTGAAGAACCTTTTGAAGACCACATCTTCGTTGCCTATTACCTCCCCCCCTGCTGATGACTTGAAGATTCTTAGCTCAATCCACAAAGACGTTTGTGGAAACCACTCTGGATGCTGCTCACTGGCACGAAAAGCTCTTAATGCTGGCCAACCATGAATCAAGACGCCAAAGAATATGTACAAAGGTTCGACAGCTGCCAACACTTCAAGCCCGTGCCCGCACTACCTGCAAGTGAACTCTACCCGCAGATGAGCCCTTGGCCATTCATGCAGTGGGCGGACCTATGTCGTCTGCTACTAGAGGCAGAGGCATGATGATCATAGCGACCAACTACTTCATAAAATGGGTTGAAGGCGAACCCATGACTACAACATAGAGAGCTTCATATGGACGAACATCATCTGCCGCTTTGGCATCCCACACTTCATCGTCACCGACAAAGGTCCGTAGTTCGTGTGTAAAGACTTGGTGATGTTTTTCGAAAATTATGCCATAAAGCAGCACATGTCCACGCCTCGATATCCGTAAGGCAACGGGCAGGATCCTCGACTGCCTTAAGAAGACCCTCTCAGGTGTTCTATGGGCATATCGCACTACCAAAAGATGAGCAATCGACGAAACTCCATTTTTTCTGGCGTATGGCTTTGAGGCGATCATTCCTCCAAACGTCACGGTGCCAAGCATCAGCACTGTACTGCCAAATTTAGAGCAGATTGAAAAGGAGATGGCCACCAACTTAGACCTGGCAGAGGAAGAGCGCGAGAAGATTATCACCCGCATTACGGCCTATCAGTAGCAGCTCCTTTCCGGCTACAACAAGAGGGAAAAAATCCAGCAGTTTTAGCCAGGAGGTTTACTCCTTAGAAAAGCCTTCATCACCGCCCAACGAGAAAGTTCCAAAAAAATGGCTCTCATCGAGAAGGTCCATAAAAAATTAGCCGAGTAGGCAGAATGGGTAACTACACCTTCACCACAAGCAAGGAAAACGACAAGCAGTGGAATGCCTACAACCTGAGAAAGTACTACGTGTGACCTCCCACCATTTCGAGGACCCTGTTCAAGACAAAAAGTTCAAAGACTCAAGCAGCTCGACGGACAAGACCTTGCATGCCGAGGATTATGAGTTGTTCTACCATTACTGCCTATGAGCAAAGTTAATAAAAACCTCTATTTTCAATGAAGATTGAAGGAATTATTCACAAGCCTTGGCCAAATGCATAAATAAACAGACCAACCCTGTGACAAGCAGAAGACGTTGTCTGCCCTGCAAACATGGCATAAATTCTCCAGATCAAGAGAATAAACTAATTCCTCAACCACCCATGTGACAAACAGAAGACGCCCTTTGCCCGTTCAGACATGGAGTGTGCTTTCCAATACGAGAGGGTAAACTAATCCAGAATATCCAGACGTGGATGGGTGGTACAACTGCTCAGTTTCCCCCGAATATAGCAATTACCTGAGTTGGACGACTCCCAGAATTGGCCACAATAGTCCTTCCTCTAGAATAGACCTAGCCAACTGAAGGATTTAATTCGATAGGATCCCGGGTCGCTAACCGAAACAGACGCTAAGTGCAGAACCCCTGCCCATGAAAGAGTTCGCATGACAAGATGGTTCATCCATGACGTGCAAATCTTCATGAAGTGGTTTTGTTTTAAAGTGTTGCAATACTAGTTAAGCGACCTGCGAAATCAAGTTGTGACTCGAAAGGATATGGCCTCTGAGGCGCAATTTCACCTACACCTCACGCCTAAAACGCCTCTGAGAGCTAAGGATGACGCCTGAAGTGGTTACGCGGGTCATTTGCTTCTGTAAGTAAGACACCCGGCAGATGATCCAATGGCTAAAAGCCCAAGGTAATCCGTAAGCCGAGACTTACATCTGTTATTACTACACGGACTTGCCTGCTTACTTACAAGCAGCACTTCAGGCCAATAGTCTATGGTTTAAGTCTTGTTAGGACAAAGCCAAGGTACGACTATAGTAGCTACGCGGACCTCCTTGAAGGAAAATTTGTGAAAAACATGTTCATTTGAGCAACATCTATGGCATGCAATTAACAATTAAAGGCGGAATCATGCTTGTATGCACTCAAAAACAAAACATTACCCATGAAATTCAAACCCTAGTAGAAATGGTGAACCAAGACTCAACTCAAGATCTAAGAGAAAGAGTTGAGTAACTTTTATACCTTTGTTGATTCCTCTTTGCATAAGCAAAGGCTAATCACCCAAGGAGAGGGCCTTCATTCCTTGCTTCTTAGCTCCATGGATTTCTTGGAGGATGATGGTTGAAAAGATTCTCCAAGAGTCACCAAAGTTGGAGACCTCTAATTTTCGACACCAAGGATGGTTGAGGAAGAAGATGAATGACCATGGAAGAATTAGATGCTAGTAAAATCTTCCATGGTGGCCGGCCTCCCTAGAGAGAAAGAGAGAGCCAAAAACTCTCATCTTTCCTCAAAGAAAACCCTAATGAAGAAAAAGCTATAAAGTCATATTTATACCTCCCTTCTTTGGAGTGGCAAACTTGTAATAAGTCCAAAACCCACTCCCTCTCTAGTATGGCCGGCCTCTCTATTATTAGTGGGTTAATTGCCCATTTTGTTTTAGTTGTCACACAACTTAAACCTTATGTGCCTTGTGGACCAAAACCATTTTGTGTCCCGAAACCCAAAAACTAACTTAAGGCCTAAAACGAACCTTTCGTTCTAGATTAATTAACTTTTAATTAATCATTGCCACATACAATTAAACTATTTAATTGTCCTTACTCATCTTCATTATATCCTTCAATCATTACCTTACACGGTGTGCGATCCATTAGGTTCCTCTTAGCAAGGCAGTGGGCGATTGTTACTCTTAACGATCGATTGTGAATTGAAACATACTTTCAATTCTCCCTTAAATGATTATACATCTTTAGGGCTTCCACAAACCATGAGTGACACCTAGCAGTATGTCATGGCTACCCAAGCTAATCAGAAGAGGTGGAGAACCTATTCAGTTTAGGATTTCAATGCAATACGGTCATTCTCTAATACAATACTCTTGACCACATTGTTTGGTTTGATAGTTTATTCATGTCTACTATCCAATGTGATTCATTTACTTATATGATTACCTTGAATGTGATTTGGAACGACTTCCTCAATCTCATTCATACTCTGGCCAGAGATTCTTAATCATATCATAGAGTATTCTCCCTCAAACAGTTTAAAGGTTAGAGATCCCTTGTTGCGCATTCACTTGCCTCCATGGCTAAGTGGCTTAACCCCAACTATGTCGTGGACACCCTCTGACGGAGTGACTTTGACATAGTCAAAGATCAAGGACCTAACCACAAGACAACTGTGATGCCTCAGGTCAAATGACTACTTTGCATTATCCCAACCATGAGTTCTCATATGACATGAATATGAGAACTCCTCGTTGATCGCGTTCAGTGGACTCAATCTCTATCGAGCACCTACATGCTTGTCTTGGTGTCATTCACACCAATGACTCGAGACTTTTCACTCTCCCTAAGAGAAGACATAACACGTACTGATCTTAACGGAATGTCAATGCCCAATTAGCAATCCTATGATCAGGAACGTTTAGGATATGTATACAAAAAAGAATGGTCTCATGAATCTAACTTCTTTAGATTACATTCTCCTAATAGCATATTCCTTGGACTTATCGTTTAAGCATATAACATTTATATGAGACAGCTTGAAACAATAATCTTTGCCCTTTATATTAAACTAGATTAGTTTAACATGTGAAATGTCCGTAAAGTATCATCATATGATTGGTTTTAGGGCACATTTCCAACACTCCTTTGCTTCCAACAACAAGCATGAGTCCTGCTAACAACTCTATAAATTAAAAACCTTGCAACGCGCCACGGAAGGGCCAAGGCTCCAGAAGCCACTTTAAAGCTAAGATACAACCATAGTGGTCACGAGGACTTCTGATGTGAAAATTACTTGACACACAAATTAAACCCTATTGATGACAATTGTAGTATAGATGTAAATAGGGATCGTTCTAGGCCGGGGACTAACTAGGGATGCTAATCTACACAAGTATGACTCAAAAACACAAAATTAAACTCAAAAACACTAGACTAGGTACTTATGACTCAAAACAGGCTAAGCAGACTCAAAACAGCACAATACTAGCAAATAGACTCAAAACTGACTCTAGGAATGATTTTGGACGAATTTAAGACTAGTAAGACTCAAAACACTAAAATGAACAGATTTAGACAAGTTTTAACTAAACTAACTTAACACAATTAAAGGGGGATTGATTTGGACGAAATTAACTAAACTAAACAGATTATAAAAACAAAGTAAATCAAGAACGAATTGGGTGATTTAAATGGATGATGGACTAGCTAGAGGACCCTTCTCCACACATGATACATATGCAACACAAACCAATTTCTAGTCATTGTCTTTCTAAATCATGAATGACAAAGCCCCAGATTAACCGTGAATTGCACTAATTAACCTTCAGATTTTCCTAAGTTCATTGAATTGGATGGGATACGCATCCAACCAAATTATCCTTATCGATTTCCCTACATGAACAGCATAATATAGACACACTCAAAGGTCATTAAGTTGACAAGGCATTCATGAAAAGCATGATACGTTTGCCATGAATTTAACTTAACACGATTGTGACTAGCAACCTTTACTACTCATGAATAAAGTTCATGACAATTATATTCCCTTATATTCTAGCATCAAATTCATGCATGCAAACTAAGTGTGCACCCTTAACCCACATACAAGAATAAGTTTTGAATCAAACAGTTAAGCAAATTACATTCATAACTTATGAAATAATAACTGGATTTAATCAATTCATGTCACATATATAATCATGGCTTCGAAATTGCCCCTAGCTAAAACGAGTTTAGCCTCTCATGTTTGCAATTACACGAAAATAACTTGATTTAAACATTGAAGTATAAAGATAGAAAACACCTAGAACAATGCTGCAACAATCAGAGTAAATAGCTGGGCACAGCAAAGGTCCTTCTTCTCCTTGCAATTGCGGAACAAAAGGGCTATGAGTGTACGAATATGGGTGTGAAGGATGTGTGTTGAAAGAATGGTGAGTGGTGTATCAAAAAAGGGCGGCACACATATTTATAGGGCTGAATATGTAGTCCACGGCAAAGGCTGAATAGGAGTGAGAATGGGTGTAGAATTAGGACTCCAAACCATCAAGGAATATGACCCTTTAATTCACAATCCAAAGGGGAAAAGGTTATACTCTTTCAACATGATTTAGTGTTTCTAGAAAGACAATATGCGGCAGGAACTTAGGAGATAGGATAGGTCTTCTAGAAGTAGGTTCTAGATGAAGAGGTGCGACATAAATGTAGGAAATCAGATATAGACTTTGTTTGCATGATTTTAGGCTTCTAGAACCATAGATTTAGGTGACAAAATCAGATATGAATCCCCTTTTGTAGCTGGAAATAAGGTAGGATAGGATAAGATAAGGTAGTTTAGATAAGATAAGATAAGGTTTTGGATAATGTTTGAGATAATGTTCCATGTTTCTTGCTAACTTCTTATCTTCTTATCTTGACTTTATTTTCTCCATCTCTTTAGCTGATTCCTAGCCTCTTTTGATCTTCAAATTCGTCCATCCAACTTGATTGAATCATAAGCTATCCATTCTTGGCCCAAAATTGCTCTAGAATGCTCCAAATTGCCTCTTTTTGCATACTTTGTCATTAGGACCTAAAATTGCACGAAAATGACTTTAAACACTATAATTAACATAATTTAACTAAGTAAATGCAAGAAAACAAACCAACTAAGTCGCATAAATATACTCCTATCAAATTCCCCCACACTTAGCTTTTGCTAGTCCTCGAGCAAAACAAAACGAACAAAACACAAACAAAACATAACCCAAACCTTCCAACATTTGCCTCAGGGATTTCCAAGGGCACATAACATATTAAAGATCACCACTCACACAGATTTTAGTTATCTTTACTCTTGAGCTATACTTAATCATAGTCGTCAGTTACTAGCTCGCATTTAATTAAAACAATGATTTGAATGTAGTAACATGCCTTCGAGAATTCACTCAATTCCTTACCGGATACTCTCTATTTTCACACACATTTTCTGACTACACACCCTACACTAGTTATATGTGAGAAGATTGATGTAAACATGTAGACTAACACTCACATATGTTTAAAACAAAGAAGGTACTTTCTGGAATGTAATGTGAATATGATCTCATGAACGGAATGCTACTACTTAGATGCGAGAATCAGTGACACCATATGCTCATACCAATTCCAAACTCCACAAATTGAAACACACAACACCCAAGATAGAAGTTAAGGGTTGTAACGGGGCTTAAGGGAATTGGCTAACAAAGAAGGGTAAGGATAAACAAACGTTCTTAAAGCAATAGTAAGCAAAGTAAGGAAATTGACACTTAGAATTCACTTTTGAATGCAGAAACTAACTTTAAACACAAGGAGAAGATTCATGAAACATTAGGGCCAGATTTCATATATTTGGACCCTTTCTTCAACAATCGACACTTAGAGCTCATTTTCACTTCATTTCAACTCTTTTTCATTCTTTTCTCAACTTTTCTTTGTTTCTTTTCTTTTTCCACGAATTTTCTTTTCTTATTCTTTTCTACTCGTGCCTCTTTTGGAATTTGGCACGTACACACAAAAATCCCTTCCCCCACACTTGTTTTTCTGCATAATGGTCATCAAAAGGAATTCCCTCTAAGTTATGCTTCACTATGCTTCAAGAACAAGGGTATGGATGGTCCTATTCTAGGCTAGGTGGGGATGATGTGGCTTAACAAAGAACATAGGCTAATCAAGGCTCAACGGGGTTAAACCTATAACACAAATGCATAGGGGGTACGGCTGTTTGCCTTTAGGTTCACTAAACAACTTCATCTTGTTTATGTGTTATGCAAATCAATGTCATGCTTTGAATGAAACGGATATGAGTTCTAGTATTTGGAACTAAATGATGAAACGCCTTCTAAGTAGCAACCAAGCAAAGAGTAATGAGATCATGCAACGACTTAGAAAACAACAAATGCACAGATTATTAACTCTCCAAAGAACGTTTTAGGCTCAAGTCTCTCAGGGTTGTAACGTTAATTTGAGTTCCTTCCTTCAAGCATGTTACAAAAACTGATTTTTTTTCTTTGTGATTAAATATGAATTCGTAAACGACAACAACAACCAAGCATAAACCAAAGAGTATATCAAACTTTCATCCATGTTTGTAACTTTCTTTAACAGTTATGCAATTAAAAACCAAATCCTCATCACTGTGTTGGAAGGTATCCTAAGACACAAACAAACACACAAAAACAACTCTAAAACAACTCTTTTTGGTATTTTCAAAACATTTTTCAATTTTTTTCTGAAATTTTCGGATTTTTCCTTAGTGACACATAAAAACACTTCAAAACACACTAAAAACACTTGAAAACAGTGAAAACAACTTTAGAAGTGATAGGTGATAAAATCCCACGAATTTTGCTTGAAAAACACTTTGTTTACCCCCCCCCCCCCCACACTTAAACCAAACATTGTCCTCAATGTTTCAAACATAGACTCACAAGTAAGGCACAGTAAACGCAATAAAGAGTAGAGTTTAGGAACGCAAACACCTGGTTTTGGAGCCGGAGATTCCTAGGTCTCTTTTATTTGAACGCATGGGTTGCCTCCCAAGAAGCGCTTGCTTTAACGACTTCCAACCGGATGATACCTCCATTTAAGCTTGATTGGAGCACACGGCATGGAGTGGTATATTCTCCACGACATGCTCATCAAAACACTCATGCATTGGATCCTTGAATGGAAGGGGATAGTGATCCTTCCTGTTTTTGGTGTTTTGCTTCCTTAAGTCAATGTGAACTCTCCCACCACCTTGGGTTCGATTAGGTCCCTGTACCAAAGAAGGTAACAACCTATTCGTTGAAATGGGAATTGAAATTGGGATTGGAGACTTACCCACGTACTGCAATGAAGTGGCAGATCAGCAAATGTATATTGGATACTCTCGGCCAGGTTGGGCCTTTTGTGGGGTGTGGCAGAATGTTCTATTCCAATTCTTTCTTCATTGGTGGTTCGAAATCCATTCTTCTTGATTGGTGGTGAACGTCCCTGCCTTATGTTTTTAATTACATCAATAGCACAACAAGAACAAACATCATTAATATGCTCAACAGATTCAGAAACTTTAAAGTTAATCATGTCACCACCAAACAGCATCGTTACTGCTCCCTTAGCCACATCAATCTTGGTGTTGGCTGTTTTCATGAAAGGTCGTCCAAGTAAGAGTGGCGGTGATGGAGAGTGGGCGGTTTCCTCCATGTCAAGCACATAAAAATCTTCAGGAAAAATTAAATGGTCTACCTGCACCAAAACATCCTCCAAAAATCCTTTTGGATATGCATTAGATCGGCTAACAACACCATCATTTTTAAGCTCTCCTAGATTCATAGATGCATAAACAGAATATGGCATGACATTAATTGATGCACCTAAATCTAGCATAACATGTTCAAACTTAGTACTTCCAATAACACAAGGAATCGTAAAACTACCCGGATATTTGCATTTAGGTGGTAGTTTTCTTTGTACTACCGCATAAACATTCTCACTTACCTGGACCACTTCTTTCTCCCAAATCCGTTTCTTTGTTGTACAAAGCTTCTTCAAAAACTTGGCATACTTTGGAATTTGCTTAATTGCATCAAGGAGCGAGATATTGACATGCACCTTCCTAAACGTCTCCAGAATGTCTTTTTCCTCCTCTTCGGTCCTAGTTTGCACAAATCTGCTAGGAAAGGGCACATTTAGTGGAATAGAACTTGAAAAATTCGGATTGGGACTTACCTTGGTGGGTTGGGACGGTTTTGGGGCCCTAAGGGGCTGCGGAAATGGTTGTGCATCCCTTGCCGTGGCTTTTTTTCCTTCCTCTCCCTCGAGCAACAGCTTTTCGTCTTCATTTTGGGTAGATTTGGATGGTTGTGGATCGGTTCCAACTTCTTTGCCACTTCTCAACGTAATGGCCTTGGCGGTTTCAAATCCTCCTTTCGGGTTGACAACGGTTGAACTAGGCAGTTTTCCTTGCTCTCGGAATTGGCTCATGAATTCCTCCATTTGCCTCATTTGCTTTTTCATGTCACTCATCTCTTTGTCTTGATTCGCTATTCTCTATGAAACAGAAGTTAGTAATTGAATAACTTGATCATTATCAACTAGCGAACCTGAGTTTGGTTGAACAATTTGTGATTAAGGTTGAGATTGAGCGAATGGATTTTGATATATCCCAGGGGGTGGTTGTCGAAAACCTCCTTGTTGTTGAGGTTGTTGAGGCTCCCTCCTATTGAAATTTGGGTGATCTCTCCATCCCGGATTGTATGTATTTGAGTATGGATCGTTCCTTTGCTGATTTTGACCTTGATAACCTATGGCATTTACACTTTCCCATCCTCCATTCTCAATCAATTGTGGACATTGATCATTAGGATGCCCTTGCATAGAGCACACGCCACACACACTTAGGGTGATTCCTTGCTTTTTGCATCCTTCCATAAACTGTGACATCATAGTATTGAGGTTAGTTATTTGAGATTGCAAATCAGAAACGGAACTTACCTCCTTCACTTGATGTCGTGGGGGGTCTCTTTGTCCAACTCCTTCGTATTGTTGTGCGTTCAAGGCTCGGTTCGAAATTAGGATCTTTGCAGCCACCGGTGTTTTGTCAACCAAAGCACCCCCTGCTGAAGCATCTAGCATTTGTCTTTCAATTGGAAGGAGTCCCTCGTAAAAGTATTGAATCAGAAGCTCTTCCTTCATTTGGTGTTGTGGACAAGATGCAACTAGGGCCTTGAAACGCTCATAATACGCCGGAAAGGATTCTCCTTGGTTTTGTTGGATGCCACTGATTTTCTTCCTCAAAAGAATTACTCGTGATGTTGGGAAGAACTTCTCCAAGAATGCTCGCTTCATGCTTTCCCAAGAAGTGACGGTTTCGGGTGCCAATTCGTATAGCCAATCTTTAGCCTTTTCCAAAAGAGAGAATGGAAAGGCTTTCATCTTCAGAATGTTCCCATCGACATTAATGGGTGTCATGCTCGAATATACGACTTCAAACTCCTTAAGATGCTTGTTTGGATCTTCCATGGACAGCCCATGGTATTTGGGAATGTGATGCAACAAGCTTGACTTCAATTCGAACTCATCGGTCCTTCCTTGGGCAGCCACGGCGTATTGAATGCAAAGGGGCACGGCATTGTCCAACCCCGAGGCTGAAAGTTCTTTGATTGTACGATTGTCTGCTGCCATGGCTTGTTCTTCTTCTTCTTCTTCTTCAAATTCAGATTCGGCCTCTGAACTTGAAGTGGATGGGCTAGGTTCTGGGTTCTTCCTCTTCCTTCTCAACGTTCGTTCAAAATCGTCGTCAAAATCCAAGATGTTTATACGAATGGGTTGAGAACTACAAGTCATAAACTTAGTACTTCAAACAAACAAAAACAAACAAACAAAATCAGAAACCAATACTAAATAGAAACACACGACATAAACAAGGGGATTAGCAATTTGCTAATCCCCGGCAACGGCGCCAAAATTTGATGTGAAAATTACTTGACACACATATTAAACCCTATTGATGACAATTGTAGTATAGATGTAAATAGGGATCGTTCTAGGCCGGGGACTAACTAGGGATGCTAATCGACACAAGTATGACTCAAAAACACAAAATTAAACTCAAAAACACTAGACTAGGTACTTATAACTCAAAACAGGCTAAACAGACTCAAAACAGCACAATACTAGCAAATAGACTCAAAACTGACTCTAGGAATGATTTTGGACGAATTTAAGACTAGTAAGACTCAAAACACTAAAATGGACAGATTTAGACAAGTTTTAACTAAACTAACTTAACACAATTAAAGGGTGATTGATTTGGATGAAATTAACTAAACTAAACAGATTATAAAAACAAAGTAAATTAAGAACGAATTGGGTGATTTAAATGGATGATGGACTAGCTAGAGGACCCTTCTCCACACATGATACATATGCAACACAAACCAATTTCTAGTCATTATCTTTCTAAATCATGAATGACAACGCTCCAAATTAACCGTGAATTGCACTAAATAACCTTCAAATTTTCCTAAGTTCATTGAATTGGATGGGATACGCATCCAACCAAATTATCCTTATCGATTTCCCTACATGAACAGCATAATAGAGACACACTCAAAGGTCATTAAGTTCTTTGAAAACCATAAGCATTGACAAGGCATTCATGAAAACAAGTTCATAACAATTATACGCAATTCCCTTATATTCTAGCATCAAATTCATGCATGCAAACTAAGTGTGCACCCTTAACCCACATACAAGAATAAGTTTTGAATCAAACAGTTAAGCAAATTACATTCATAACTTATGAAATAATAACTGGATTTAATCAATTCATGTCACATATATAATCATGGCTTTGAAATTGCCCCTAGCTAAAACGAGTTTAGCCTCTCATGTTTGCAATTACACGAAAATAACTTGATTTAAACATTGAAGTATAAGGATAGAAAACACCTAGAACAATGCTGCAACAATCAGAGTAAATAGCAGGTGACGGCAAAGGTCCTTCTTCTCCTTGCAATTGCGGCACAAAAGGGCTATGAGTGTACGAATATAGGTGTGAATGATGTGTTTTGAATGAATGGTGAGTGGTGTATCAACAAAGGGTGCGGCACACATATTTATAAGGCTGAATATGTAGTCCACGGCAAAGGCTGAATAAGAGTGAGAATGGGTGTAGAATTAGGACTCCAAACCATCAAGAAATAGGACCCTTTAATTCACAATCCAAAGGGGAAAAGGTTATACTCTTTCAGCAGGATTTAGTGTTTCTAGAAAGATAATATGCGGCAGGAACTTAGGAGATAGGATAGGTCTTCTAGAAGTAGGTTCTAGATGAAGAGGTGCGACATAAATGTAGGAAATCAGATATGGACTTTGTTTGCATGATTTTAGGCTTCTAGAACCATAGATTTAGGTGATAAAATCATATATGAATCCCCTTTTGTAGCTGGAAATAAGGTAGGATAGGATAAGATAAGGTAGTTTAGATAAGATAAGATAAGGTCTTGGATAATGTTTGAGATAGTGTTCCATGTTTCTTGCTAACTTCATAACTTCTTATCTTGATTTTATTTTCTCCATCTCTTTAGCTGATTCCTAGCCTCTTTTGATCTTCAAATTCGTCCATCCAACTTGATTGAATCATAAGCTATCCATTCTTGGCCCAAAATTGCTCTAGAATGTTCCAAATTGCCTCTTTTTGCATACTTTGTCATTAGGACCTGAAATTGCACGAAAATGACTTCAAACACTATAATTAACATAATTTAACTAAGTAAATGCAAGAAAACAAACGAACTAAGTCACATAAATATACTCCTATCAACTTCTCTGCTTTCTACGAGAAGCAAGAGTTCGGTTGCCGGCCCTATAGGTTAAACAAATCGCAGATATACCCCAGGAAGGCTAAAGTTCATAAACCCATCCAAAGCCGAGATTCACAACTATAGTAGCTTCACGAACTCACCTGCTTCCTACGGAGGTGACAAGTTGAGCCGCTGGTTCTACAAGTTAGAAATCTAGCACTTTTTCCTCTTGCAGATAAAGCTCTATGAGCATCAGAGCCAAAACCGAAGCCTAAACTGACCACGCAGATCAACTGCTCAATCGAAGTAGCAAACACAACCGCTTGTCCTACGACAAAGTTTTACAAGTCTCCTCCAGTAGGCAAAGCTCTAGAAGCCGAAAAAGCTAGAGCTAAGACCTAAGTGGCGACAGAGGATCGACTGCTTCACTCAAGCAGCATACCTGGCCGCCTATCCTACGGTGAAAAGCATCGTAAATACCATGGCGGAAAAGAAGGATGAAGCAAAAACAAGGAAAGCTATTTATTAAATTTCTAGCAAATTGATAAACCGGGTCGAAAGCCAAAAAAAGTTCAAGCAAAGCCGAACAAAAATGAAAAAAAGAAATTTCCTAAGTCTAAGAAAAAAGACTACTCTTTGGCAGCCCCGTCTTCAGTAGCCGCACCGCTCCTAGCAGCCAAAGCTTCCATCAGCTCATCCTCAGCCACCCATGCCTGGACTACCTGACCCTTAGCTGCTCCACCAAAGGCAGCCTCAAACAAAAATCGAGCAGATCAACTGAAGAAATGGAAAAAGTCTCGATGTCCTTCTCGGAAAACTCATAATCTGACGATTTGCCCTGAAGATGGTCTACATAGCCAAGCTTGCAGAAATCGGTCTGGCAAGAAGCAAGCGCCACTTCGTGACCAGCTTTCTCATTCTTTAGCTGTACATTCTCCTCAACAAGAGTGTGAGCACTCTGTAGCTCATCTAGTTCTTTTTTTAGGTTCTCACTAGCAGACAACGCACATTGTAGATCCACTTTCTTGGACTCAAGCTTACTGGCAATCTCATTAAGATGAGACACTTCAGCATGCATGAAGATAAGCTCCTCGTCCTTGGCAAAACAAGCAGCTCGTAGCTCTAAATTGACACGCTCAAGGTCCTCGCCCACTGGAGAAACACAATTGACTTCATTCTCTAAAGCTTCTAACATCGCCTAAGTCGCACTAAGCCTAGCATTCAAATGGGGGACCACCTGATGAGCGATCTCCAGCTGCAAAGAAGTGGGAGCAAAGACATCAAACCCCTTCAAAACAACAAGTTTAGATTCGAGCTTCTTAATCTTCTTAGCAATCGAGCGAAGCTAAGCCACCAACACCACTTCGGCCTCCTTAGCACACTTGACAGCATCCTGATCAATGCGCGTAGACTCAGCTGCCAGGATCAAGGTTTTATGCATTATATCAATCAGGGAGGACCTCTTCGAGTAAGTAGGAAGCTTCGCGAAAGATTCTGAGCGGATGACAACTTTCCTGACACTGTCAACAAACTTGGCGCATGCATCAACGTCCTCAAGCAGGTCAGCCTTCAGTAGCGCACAAACTAACATGCCCCAACCCTGACATTCTCCGTACACCAGGGTAGACATGTAATGGCCGACACCCGAGGGTGACGAAAGCCATTTATTGAGTGCAAATGCTGAGAATAAAGAATAAATAAGACTTATAAATATAAAAGAATAATGAATACGCATTTAAGGAACGTGTTCAGAGCATACAACTAACTAGAACACTAAAAGAAATAATATGAAATTGAATGAAACAAATGATTGGTCCTACACCGAGAGGACTCGAAAATGCCGATGTAGAAATGCCTGGACGCTAGGATTCTATGCCCTGAAGGGGGCGCAAGACAGACATGAGTGAACCAAGTTGATATATATATATATATAATAAAACAATTATCAACATACTAACCCCTAGGTTTTATGAAAACATATATATCATGATCAAAATAGGTTTTCTGAAACTTAACATGTTGTGCAATGTCTCAAATCATAACTCATATATAATAATCACTAGTGAATGTCCAATATAACTCTCTAGGTCCCGTGTCGCCTTCTCGTCACTAAGCATACAGTCAGAGGAAAATTACCCCAATCCCCATGCTGGCTCCCCGTCCCTGTGCTGAATAACCAGAGGAAACACACTCCATGCCCTATGCCAACACCAAAGCCGTCCCGGGACGGACCAGAATCTATCCCTACGTTCCGTATCGGAATAAGGACCACTTGGTAAGTACAAAACCATTGAACATACTTATATTGAAAAACAACTTCATAGTATAAAGTCATCCATCATTTATACAATAAAGAGGTGTTCAAAACATGTTCTAAATATCATATCGCCATCCATCAAATATTTTATAAAAACATGGGCTATAGGAAAAATAGTAGCAATTCAATCTAGCCTCAGTAAACATGTTATCTCAAAGCGTTTCACAGAACATAATCATTAAATCATTTTTTTTCATGTATGCATTTCTACTATCAAAACATGCATTTTTAGAAGGGGTCCACTCACAAATACTTAGCCGCTGAAGAGCCACCCAAACTAGCAAACACGGAAATGCCACAATAAATTGCCCCTTAGCACATAAAGTGTCTAATTAATAAAACTATATTAAAACAATCGAATTTGGGAAAACGGATTCAGGACGTCGAATTGCCCTAAGAAGGGTCCTGGTTAAATTTCGTAAAAGTCAATAGAATATTCATTGAATATTCCATGACTAAATGTTCCCTAATGGAATATTCCCCATAAAGGGTTTGGACTGGTTAGGATTTAGGGTTTAGGTCTAGGTGGGTTGGGTTTAGGATAAAAGGGTTAATAGGTTTAGGTTAATGGGTTGATAAAAGGGCCTAGGGTAAATAATTGGGTTTGGGCTTGAGTTTTAAAAGGAAAATGGGTTTGGGTTTAAGGCAAAAGGTCAACGTTGACTTTTCGGGTTGACTTTTCGTCCGAGACCCCTCCTAGGCTAATTTCGACGTCCTGGACCCATTTTTGAAGTCCATATTCCCAAATTAAATCATTTGAGTAGAGTTTGACTAAATGTACCATTTATGTGCTTGGGGGTAATTATAGTGGCGTTTCTATCTTCGCTAGTTTCATGGCTCTTCGACGGCGAACTACTGTGAGTGGACCCCTTCTAAAAATGCATATTTTGATAGTAGAAATGCATACATGGAAAAACATGATTTAAATGATTATGTTCTATGAAACGCTTTGAGATAACATGCTTATTGAGACTAGTTTGAATTACTACTATTTTTCCTATAGCCCATGTTCTTTATATGATATCTGATCTATGACGATACAATATTTAGAACATAATTCGAACACTTCTTTATAGTATAGATGATGAATGACTTTATACTATGAAGTTGTTTTTCAGTATATATATGTTTGATGGATTCCTACTTACCTAGTGGTCCTTATTCCGCTACGGGACGTAGGGATAGATTCCGGTCTGTCCTGGGCGACGGCTTGGTGTTGGCATAGGGCCTAAAGTGTGTTTCCTCTGGCTATTTAGCACAGGGACGGGGAGCTGGCATGGGGCCTGTAGTGTGTTTTCCTCTGATTGTCTGCTCAGAGACGGGGAGCCAGCATGGGGCCTCGAGAGTTATATTGGACATTCACTAGCGATTATTATATATGAGTTATGATTTTAGACATTGCACTGCATGCTAGGTTTCGGAAAAACTATTTTGATCATGTTATATGAGTTTTCATAAAACTTAGGGGTTAGTATGTTGATAACTGTTTTGCTATATATATATCAACTTGGTCCACTCATGTTTGTTTTGCGCGCGCCCCCTTCAGGGCATAGAATCGAGGCATAAAATCCCGGCGTCAAGGCACTTCCGCATCGGCATCTTCGAGTCCTCTCGGTGTAGGACAATTCTTTTATTCATTCAATTTTATATTATTTCTTTTAGTATTCTAGTTAGTTGTATGCTCTGAACACGTTCCTTAAATGCATATTCATTATTCGTTTATTTTTATAAGTCTTATATATCCCTTATCTTCAATATTTGCACTCAATAAATGGCTTTCGTCATGTGCCTGTCCTGGTATTCGGGGAATATTGGGATCGGGGCGTGTCTCGAGAAACTCTCTAGCCTCAGACTCTGTGGATTTCTCATAACTGCCCATGCGAGCAGATTTCCCCTTCTCAGCAGATAAGTCAGTCACGGTAGAATGAGGAGCAGGCCCAGAAGCGAAACTAGACTTAGCTCCCGACGGACGCTTCGATACAAACCCAGACACAGGACGCGTCACCGAACCCTTTCGCTGGGCAAGTCTCTCATCAATGAATGCAGTCACCTTCGGAGCAGCAAGTTTCGCAGTTTCAGGCTGAACGGTCTTCTTCGCCCCTTGGGGGAAGTTAGATCAATAACAACCTTCTCAGCAGCAGATAAGCTCCCACAAGCAGCGGAAAAAGTCATTGGCTTCTTCTCGGTCGAAGGCTCACAAGCAGGTGAAGAAGATCTCTTTTTTCGACCCTCATTGGCAGCAGACTCTACGACAACGATCGAGCGAGCCAGGGCCTCGTCATTTATCCGCTTTATCTTTTCCCTTGGAGTTTAGCCAAACTCCGAATCTACACAAAGTAAGAAAGACGATCAATAAATTGAAGTCACAGACCAGCTCAACAAAAATTCAAGCATGATAAGAATGAAGCATCTCTCTTACCACTGATAAAGGTAGGCATGACACGCAGCTCGAGATAAGAGTCAGACTCCCACTCCTTACTCACCTCCAAGTGTCTCTCGCCCACTTGTGATCGCCTTTACTAGAAGCATCGAACAGCCTATGGCTAGACCTCAGCTACCCCACACCTTCCTTATGGCCGATCTCAAAAAAGTACCATAATTCATTTATGGTCAAACCAAGATCAAAGAACCTGCTCAAGTTCGAGAACCTCACCATCGCACAAACTGCGTTTGGGGAGCACTAAGTAGGCGCGCATTTCATAAAGCAGATCACCTTCTGGAAAAGACGTGTCAGAGGTCTTCAGGAACTACGAAGCCCTAGAAGAAGTGGAAGATAACGAAGCCAAGATCCCAAGTTGGAGAGAGGCAAGCCACCTCAACCGAGCTACACTGGCGGAGATGTCCGAATAAAGGGGAGAACGATGGACCCAATTACAAAAAAAAACCTCGCCCGACTTAGGCGAAGGTAGTTTATAGTTAGGAACAATGGAAGACCAGTCAAAGAAATGGGGGCATCCATGATCAGAAGGGTTCAGAGGCAACACAAAGCCCATATGAACTCATTAAAAGCCCCTGCCACTTCAGAGACTTCAGGGAACATAAATTTGAGGATACTCCTCATGGGGGAAGAAATCAACCCCACTGGAAAAGTAAGAGAGAAGTTAAGAAGGGGGATAGTAAAAATGAGGGGGGAAAGGGATCATGTGCCGCCAAACCCTTATCCTGGGAAATACATAATCTTGAGGAGGGCTCAAGAAGATGTAGTGATGATGCCAACCCCAAGGTGGAGCCCAGGGCCAATCTGCTTCATGACCATCTCGCCTGAAAGATAGTTGCCCGTACCGTTATTGATAGACACTGTCTGTGAGATGCCAAAGCAGGTACCAAACTTTGGTATCACCAGGGAAGAGGAACTTCCTGAGCTAATATTGCTCGAAAAAGCGCAAACTTGTACGTTTTATCAAGCATGTTTCACGCTGGCCACGATCAACCTCCTACAATGGAAGGTGATTACCTAGCAGCGGAACCCATGATGACACATGTTAATGTCAAAGAGACCAGGCAGGGGGAGTTCAGCCGAACAGAGTTGCCCGAGCAGTAGGGGAGGAAGCCCGAAAGAATATACTTGGACAAAATGGTCTTTGCCCGTTCAAATCCAACTCTGGCCAACCATCTCAAGCTCATATATGTAACCGCTCACCTATAAGGAATACCCTTCAAGAGGGTGTTGATAGATGGAGGGGCTGGGGTGAATGTGTTCCCCTATAAACAGATGAAAAAGATGTGCAAAGGTGAAGAAGACCTCATCTCTAAAGATTTTACAGTGTTTAGCTTCTCATGAGCTATCACCATAACCCATGGGATATTGCCGTTAGTAGTCGACTTGGGTCGAAGCATATCATGTTGGCTTTCTTTATAGTGGATAGTATTTCCACCTATGGGGCGTTACTGGGTAGAAACTGGATTCACCAGACTCTTTCTATGCCGTCTACCTTACACCAGCAAGTGGTTGTCTATCACGAGGAATGGGAGATAGGGCATAGTTTCTGGGAGATGGTTGAGGCCAAATCACAGCCATTCTTACCTATGGCCAACATTGCAGAGGCCAACTTCTATAATCCGAGTATTAGGATTCTTCAATGTACAGGAGCTGACAAGAACGGCCGCCCGACTAAGGTGATAGCCCAAAAGCTCTTAGAACAAGGGTTGTCTCTTACCAGGAAAGAGTGGGATCTACCCTATATCATCCCAAAACCCCAACAGCATTAATGTCGGAACAAAAGAGGAATGACCAAGTAGTAGCAGTCAGGTCCTTGATAAAAAGATTGTTGGTGTACGGGAGAGATAAGAGACAAGAGAGTGAGAACTCAGCTGGGGAAGAAGAAAAGATGAGAACTCAACTGCGAGCAGCCAGATAAGAAAAGATGAGCCTTTTGGAGAGGAGTTAGAAGCAGCCATCCGTATGGTTGAATGTGTATATGATTTGGATGGGCCAGACGACCTGCGGCCCAATAATCCATAGCTAGTAGAGTTTTTGTGTGCAGAACCAAATAAGCCAGTTCCTGAAGTACAAGACCCCTTGGAGACCATTGATCTAGGAACCAAGGAAGATCCAAGACCGATACAGATTAGATGTCTATTAGAGACCAAAGATCGGGCAGGGATTGTCACCCTTTTGCATGAATTCAAAGATTGTTTTGCTTGGCACTACACTGAGATGTCAGGTTTAAACCCAACCTTAGTAGAACACAGGATGCCTATTAAGGAGGGGTTTAAACCTGTCAAGCAGGCGCCACGGAGGATGTCAAAGGAAATTGAGGAGAAGGTTAAAGAAATGATTGAAATGCTGGTAAAGGCTGGATTTATTAGGCCTGCCAAGTATGTTGAGTGGTTGGCCAACATTGTACCGGTTTTAAAAGCTATAGCTAAAGCAGTTAGATGTTGCGTTGATTATAGAAACATTAATGGAGCCATGCCTAAAGATGAATACCCCATGCCTATGGCAGACTTATCCGTATATGCAGTTGCTAAACACAAAGTTCTATCTTTTATGGATGGGAATGCTGGATACAATCAGATAAAAATGGCTAAAGAAGACATACATAAAACAGCTTTTAGGTGCCCAGGCCACGTCAGAGCATACGAGTACGTGGTGATGCCGTTATGGCTTAAGAATGCTGGGGCAACTTACCAAAGAGCAATGAACGCCATTTTTCATGATTTAATCGGTCATAACATGGAGGTATACATTGATGACATTGTGGTAAAATCCAAGACTGAAGAGGAACATTTGATTGACCTTAGGCAGGCCTTAACAAGAATGAGGATCCATAAGCTAAAAATGAATCCAAAGAAGTGTGTGTTTGGAGTGAGATTGGGCAACTTTTTGGGAATCCTCGTTCATCAAAGAGGTGTGGAGGTTGATAAAAACAAAGCCCATGCAATAATGGAGTCGCCTTCCCCCACCAACAACGTACAACTTCAAAGGTTGCTAGGAAAAATCAACTTCTTAAGAAGATTCATTGCCAATTTAGCAGGTAAGATCCAACCGCTAACTCCTCTACTAAGGCTAAAGAACAAAGAAGAATTTGAATGGGGGCCACCACATCAAGAGGCTTTCGACAAAATAAAAGCTTACTTAGCTTCTCCACCAGTACTTATGCCACCTAAAAGGGGCAAGCCGTTGGAGCTTTATATTTCTACCTCATAAAAGTCAATTGGAAGCCTGCTAGCTCAGAATAATGAAGGTGGGAATGAACAAGCTGTATATTACCTCAGTAGAATTCTTACTAAGGTAGAAACAAGATACACCTCGGTGGAGAAATTATGCTTAGCTTTGTACTTCGCTACTTGCAAGCTAAGGCATTACATGTTGCCTTGCCATGTCCGCATCATTACCAGAACTGACGAAATCAAGTACATGTTGTCAAAACCAATGCTGACTGGAAGAATCGGAAAGTGGATTCTAGCGTTGTCAGAATATAACTTTCAATATGTTCCTCAAAGGGCGATCAAGGGGCAGGCGATTGTAGACTTCTTGGTAGAGCATCAAGAATCTCAAGAAGAAATTATCAACATTCCAAGAACTTTGGAGGCAGCTAGCCTTTAGATCCCACCAACTAAAGCTCTCTCGGGCATAGAAGAATGGATTCAACAAGAAGTAAAGAGAATATCTGGCCTTTGGGTTACTCCCTGGAAGTTGTATTTTGATGGATCTTGTACTCAAAATACTGCTGGAGCTGGAGTCGCCATCATTGATCCTAGTGGTAACCATCACTGTTATTCCTTCCTCTTGGATTATCAGGAAACTACTAACAATCGGGCAGAGTATGAGGCATTGATAATCGGCCTAGAGACCTTGATGGAGTTGGGAGCAACTGAAGTTGAAGTGTTTGGTGATTCAAAATTGGTAATCAACCAATTGAATAGGGAGTATAAATGCAGACACATCATCATGGCTAGTTATTACCTAGTGGCCACTCAGTTACTAAGCTATTGGGGTACTGAGATATCAGCCAGTCACATACCTAGAGAAGCAAATGCAATTGCCAACGAGATGGCATAATTAGCCTCTGGAGTACCAATCTAGGAAAGGAAGTTTGAAGGAAACATAGAAGTCCAAAGAAGAAACCTTTCTTCCATCTTAGAGCTAGGGTTCAGCCTGGATGTAATGACTGAAGAAATGGAAATTGAGGACTGGAGAACATCTGTTTTAAGATACTTGAAAAATCCCTCTTTTCCCATGAAAAAGAAAGATAGGCAGCAAGCAACGAAATATGTTTTGTGGGGAGAAAGCCTATTGAGAAAGGCTCAAGATGGGCTAATGCTGAAGTGCTTAGGCAAGGAAGAATCAATGAGGGTAATGGCTGAGGTGCATGAAGGGATCTGTGGAGCATACGAAGCGGGGACAAAGACGAGATGGTTACTCAGAAGGTACGGTTACTTCTGGCCCAAAATGGAAAAAGATTGCAAAGCTTATGCCCGAGGATGTGAAGAATGCCAAAGACACAGGCCACTCCAGCATGTACCTTCAATACCCTTAAACCCCGTGGTTAAACCTTAGCCTTTCAGAGGATGGGCCATGGACTTCATCGGGCAGATCTACCCAGCCTCTAGCAAGGGACACACTTTCATAATCATAGCTACGGATTACTTCACCAAATGGGTAGAAGCCTCAGCTATCAAGACTATCACTTCAGCCATGGTCCTAAAATTCATTGAGAATAAGATATTGCATAGATTTGGGGTGCCCGAGACAATTGTCACATACCGTGGGCCATCTTTCATTTCAAAAGAAGTAGAGGAGTTTGCCCACAAGTTCAACATAAAGATTATTCAGTTCAGTCCTTACTACCCTCAGTCAAACGGTCAGGCAGAAGCCAGCAACAAAATCTTGGTGAACATTATTAAAAGAACAGTGGCCGAGAATCCAGAAAAATGGCACAAGAGATTGGAAGATACTTTGTGGGCATACAGAACTTCTAAGAGGGCAGCAACTGGGACCACACCTTTTGCTTTGACTTTCAGGCAAGACGCTGTACTCTCCATGGAAATTAATGTAAGTTCGGTCAGAATTCAAAATCAGTTCGGATTACACAGGGAAGAATACGTTCAAGCTATGTGTCAAGAAATTGAGAACCTTGATGTAGCCCGAATTGAAGCTCTGAACAAAATTCAAGAAGGAAAGAGAGTTGTTGCCCGAGCCTACAATAAGAAGGTAAAACTGAAGACTTTCAAGGAAGGGGAGTTAGTGTGGAAAGCAATTTTGCCTTTGGGAGCTCAAATTAGGGGTTTTGGAAAATGGAGCCCGACATGGGAAGGTTCTTTTGTTATTAATCGATTTTTAAACAAAGGGGGATTTTATTTAGCATATTTGGAAGGAAAGCTGTAGGAAAACCCGATTAATGCCAAGTTTCTAAAGAAGTATCACCCAACTTTATGGGATGTCAAGGACTGTTACATTGAGGATGGTTAGACGTGATAAATGGTCTGAAGTTAGCTTGCATATCCATCACAGTTAAAAGTTAGGGAGAATGCGAGGACAAAGGAAGTTAAAAAATGATATCTTCATTTCATCATATATGGAAGATACATATATTCAGACAAATAGTTTTACAACCCTAATAAGTACAGCTCTCCTAGAAAGATGAATCTACATTCTGTTCAACCTTTCCTATACACTGACATTACTATCTAAATTTTCCCCGGTTTGTTTGAATCTTCTGCGACTTCACCCATGAGCCCAATCGAGGTTAATTGACCAACAGGGTCGTAGTAGTTGATCCTAAAGCATACACTTATGATGATAAAGTGATCAAGAATCGGAAGCTATAGGGAAGTCTGGGCTTATGGATGTCAACCCAAGTGAAATCTACTGGTGCGATCGAGGTTACTCAACTAGCCTGCAAACTTACAGGAACCTGAAATGTGAGCCGAGGGCGAAGCGCCTGAGTGGAAAAATTAAGGACAGTGATTTCTCCTTATGTATTTTGTTTCCGATATTGATCAGAACCAGAGAAATCCATGCAGATTCTAAGGGATGCACTCCTTCCTTTAAAAAGAGGAACCTGGGGGAATGGTTTGCCCGAAGGCGACGAAGGCAATAAAAGCCTTGAGAAAAGCTAGGCATGGTGGAAACCCTTTCACTAAAACCTACATAGGAAGCTCTAAGTATCCTCGGGTGAATTTTGTGAAATGAGAAGTTGGGATAGTTGAGGGACCTAAAGAAATTCTGGGAAAATTTTGGCAATATAAGAAGATGTTCGAATGAATTAAAGATTGGAATTAAGCAGAGTTTTATAGGAGGATCGAGAAACGGTTGAGATTCCTGGGTAAGTGCAAGGGTCGCGAATGGTTTCGGATGCCCAATGGTTGCGTCTGAGCGATGCAAATTTCGAGACAGGCGTGCAATGGTAATCAATGGAGAAACGGTTGATTCAGTCATTATTGGCACCTCAGTTTTCAAAGCTTAACAACGATTGAAGAAGCACCGTTTGGGCTAATATTTGGACTTTGGGCCTAGAGGAAGGCCTAGAAGGAAGGTAAAAAGGAGAGTTTTGCCCGAAGCCTAGTGGCAAGCCCATACCAGATTCTCAAGGCAAGTTGACGGCTCCCCATTAATACATAGACCACATCCCTACAATCAGATAGGACAAGCGATGGAGACCCGCCAGTTGCCAACCAAAAAGTACTTTACATTGGCAGTACCAGTAAATAACGAGTGGTTTGTTAACCTCTAGTGGCTTTCGGGCAAGGTTCAAACCGCCAGCAGTCGGGCTAATTTGTCTATAAAAGGAGGAAGACGGCCCAGAGACAACAACACTCAACCAATCAAACAAACATACAACTTGTCTCTCTCAGTCAAGCCAAACTACTCAGAAAGCTGCGCCTTGCTCAGATTCTGCCTCCCTTATAGCCTTAGAATTCTTAGAATAGAATAACCTTCTCCTGTGTAAAAGCTCTGCTACCTTTCTCCAACCACTGAAGTATTGATTTCCTCGTATAGATTAGTTTACCTTTGTTCCCTTTAGTTCCTAGAAACCATTGTAATCATAAAGAAGAGAAGCTGCATAAGATTGAACCTTGCCCGACAAGGTTAAATCTTGCCCGACTCTCTTTGTGTTGTCTTTTAATCAGTAGTTCTAGCTTTATAATGTATTTCTCAACATATATGCAAGTCATTTCTAAACCCTTATCTATTCAAAGCATCATAGGATCTCAGATCTAACGTCATCATTATCGTAAGAAGTTAAAAACGGACCATAACTCATGATTTGATCAGATCTGACCATCATCCTTCGAGCATACAAGTTAGATAAAAGTCCTTGATCTCAAGGCATAGAAAAGAACTTAATGTAGACTTAACTTATCTACGACAATCCTTTGATAAACAAGAAGTTAAGATAACTTGGGCGCAAGTAATCGACTTAAACCAACTTGTTTTACATCTGCCGTATAAGAGATTGCAGTGGCATGCCTCTGCATATAGTTAGTTTTGACTGTGAGCCGCAAGGCCTATACCTATGGCCCCACATAGGCACCTTTCAAGACTAATTATAAGCTCATATTCCAGCCTCTAACAAGCAGGAGCCCGACAACCAACCAAAGTGCCAGTCCATCAAGGAGCTATGTGCCCGAGCCAGGAACTTCCGCCACCCGGGATTTCCTGGCCAAACACATGGTCTGCAGTAGTCGGTGAAACAGATGATGCATCAGGGGCATCTTCTAAGGTTTCCTTCTTAAACTGACAGGGCAGCCACAAACTGGAAGTTCGAACAACAAGAAATCAAAACGAATTGTAAACAGAGATTGAATTGGAGTTGGTTTATCACTCTCCAGCAAACTGACAGAGTGGCCACAAACTAGAAGTTCGGACAACAAGAAATCAAAAAGAACTGTAGACAATCCCTTGGTAAGAAAATCAATCGGCTGATCCGTGGAGGAAACATAGCCAACGATGATCTCTTTGGGAGTTACATTTTCACGAACATAGTGATAGTCGACTTCGACATGTCGCATATGCTGTTGATAAATGGGATTGGAGGCTACGGAGATTGCACTAATGTTTGTCGCACTAGATGCGAGGTGGAGCAAGAAGGAGATGAAGCTCCCTAAACAAGGTATAATGCCAAGAAACAGCAGCGGCAATGTATGTTGCTTCTTGGAGCTCCACGAGATGAGATTGTCACCAACAAAAATACAATAACCACCAGTTGAACGACAATCATCCCAGCATAGTCTGCAACAACATAGGCAGTGAGCTGAAGCAAACTCGAACAATAGACAATCCTATGATTTGGAGTAGCTTTAAGATAACGAAGGATTTGTTTAACTGCAACCTAATGAATCGTTGTGGGCTTATGCATAAACTGATAAACGCAATATCAGGATGAGTGAAGAGAAGATATCGCAAGGCACCCACAACACTACGAAACTCGGTGATATCAGACAATGGTTCGCCATCCAAAAGACTGAGGCGTCGGCCACTAATTGCTGGTGTCGAAATTGGCTTGCATTCTAGCATTTTGGTGCATTTAAGAAGATCAGTGATATACTTGGTCTGCGTAAGATGAAGACTAGTGCTAGTACGATGAACTTCCATGCCTAAAAAATAATGTAGTGGTCCAAGATCCTTCATGAAAAATAATGTGCCCAACTGATGAATCAAACGAGTTATATGGTGCATGCTATTGCCAATAATAAGAATGTCATCCACATAAATTAGCAAGTAAATAACTACGAAACCATCAAAGAAAGTAAATAACGACGAATCTGCATGAGAATATATGAAGCCCAAATTTTCCAAGTGTTGGGAAAAACATTAAAACCAAGCGCGTTGAGCTTGTTTAAGACCACATAAGGAACACTACAATTTGCACACATGAGATGGACGTTAAAGAAAGTTGAGCTTCCACCATAAACCCAATTGGCAATATAGAGAGTAGTCCAACCTCTTATAAGTCCATGCAAGGTCCCTTCTTCCATCAATGTGGGACTCATTCTCACAAGCCCCCTTACGTGTGGCAAATTTTCAAGCCTAACATATAGACAACACAACGGGATGATGTGGAGCATGGAGTACGTTTAGCCGTTTGGATGTTTGGCTTCACACGTAAGATAACCTGATCTGATACCATGAAAGATAGTAATTATGAATCTCAACTGAATAATCGAGTAAGCGATGTGCATTGATATTTATAGGATTACAAGTTATACAAATGTAGGACTAGGATTACAATATAAACAACACGTGGACTAAAGCGAAGTTGAATCAGGATTAAACATGGTCTGCAGCAGTCGGTGCAACCGACGGTGCAGCAGGGGCATCTTCTAAGGATTCCTTCTTGGACTGAAAGTTTGTGCAACGGACAGAGATTGAATTGGAGTTGGTTTGTCGTTTTACAGTTGAGGTAGTTTTCACTTAATTCAGTTTTTCTTGGATTTTCGCACCTCTGATTTTCTTTGGAGGAAATCTCAACAAATCGATTTTATTTATTCTGACTTTTTTTTTGCTCTGTTTACGTGAGTTATCAAATCTATTGCTGGCTACTGGTAAAGCTGTTAAAGCCTTGTTTATCTAATAGAACTTGTCTTGTTTTGTTGCAAGTTTCGGTGATTGTTCGCTGGGTCCTGGCACCTCTTCGCTGGGGTTGGTGACTGAAGACATAAGGAACTGCTGAAAGAGATCATTGAAGAACCTTCCAACTTAAATTCCTATGTAAACAGTGAAAATAGGAATTAGATGATTCATTCCTTTTCTCTTTAGATTGGTTTTTTCTTTCGATTGAGAAAATTGTATGGGATACTGTTTGGACCCGATTTTACACTATCGTTCCGTTGCATTTAAAGAGTTGGATGACACCAAAACTGAAGAGATTTTAATCTCAATTTATTACTTTGAAGTTTCTTGGTTTTCAACATTTGGTACATGAATTTTTATTCATCCCAGAGTGGTACCTGAAGTCATAATTTTGGAACATTTTCATACATCCGTTAAGGTTATTGTTAAATCAGCCATTAACTGATAAGGTAGTGCCACATGGAATATGGACCCACATGAATATTAAAAAAATGAAAAATGAAAAGAAAAAAAAAAGCTTCGAAAAAAAAATTCCACCCACCCACCCAACCTTCGTCTTCTCTTCGACAACCTTCGTGAGCTTAAATCTTTGACCCCCATCTACTTGATTTGAAAGCAGTGGAGAGTCATGGGGTGCCAATCGAAACTAAAACCCCTTTGTCACCGATCTTCTGTATCCCCAGAGCTGCTTTAATTGCGACTGGTTCCAGTGTCGCCTCCAATTCGAACCATGACATTAGTGCTTCGTCAACGATCTCTTCGACTACTGCAGCTCGGAGCAGTAGTCCAAGACATGCTCCCTCATCGACCGGATCTGGTAGGATGGTTTGTTGGGTTTGTGCAAAGGAGAGAATCTGGACCTACTATAAGGGTTTGGTGGGTTCGTGTAGAGCAGAGAATGGGGGGAGGGAGGGACGGGAAAGGTAGAAGACAACTATATTTTTTTATTATTTTTTTTTAATTTTTAATTTTTTAATATTTACGTGGGCCCATATTGACACATGGCGCCATGCCATTGTCCACTTAGACGTCACATCATTAGTTAACGACTGATTTAACAGCAACCTGAACGGATGTATGAAAGTGTCCCAAAATTATAACTTCAAGTACCACTCTGAGATGAAAAAAACTTCACGTACCAAATGTTGAAAACCAAGAAACTTCAAGTTAGTAAATTGAGATTAACCTTAATTTTAGTCATGATAATTATCTTGAGTAGGGATGGGCAAATACCCATTGGTTATGGGTAACCGCGGTTACCCGCCCATTTAAATTAAACGGTTACTGTTATGGGTAACCGTTTAGATAAATAAACGGTTATGGGTATAACCGTTTACTTACGAAATTTAAATGGGCAGGTATGGGTATTAACCGCGGTTATAAACGGGTAACCGTTTACCCATTTATTTTATATATGTAAAATTAACACAAATCATATTCCCTATCGGACAAAACTTAGATCAATGTTATTGACTATAGTGCATGATTTCATGGTCCACTATTTATATTATGTTAATACTTTACATTCCGAGTTAAATAACCAAAGAATATTGTCTTTCAACAGTTTTCGTAATATAAGAATACCTAGCCAATTTTATATTACCTTTATTGTTAACAGTTAAAAATATCGTCCGTAAACTATTATTTCAACTATTGGAATGGTATAAGGACTTAAAAAATTAAAATGTGGAAATGTATGATGAATGTACCTATAACGGTGTTTAATTGTTAGAAAAAGAAAATTATGACAAATTTTTCTTTTTTAATTTTCAAGTTGTTAAAAAAACACGTAGACGGGTGAAAAAGGAGTACGGTTAAATGGGTACGTGGTTATGGGTATGGTTAACCGTTTATAAATGGATATGGTTATGGGTATGGGTATAACCATTTAGGCAATTACCCAACGGGTAAACGGTTACGCGGGTATGAGAATAAACGGTTATGGATAAATAACCGCGGTTACCCAGCCCGCCATAACCGTTGTCCATCCCTAATCTTGAGGGAGATCTTTTGTTTGGAGAGATCGGGATAAGATTAAATGGGATTAACATGGTGCGAGAATCGTGAAATTCTACAAAGTCGTTCCCTTTTTTCTTAGATAAGGGATTGAACTAATCATATCTGATTTGAGAAGCATGCAACACGTGATGAGTGGATTGATTTACAATCAAATTGAGTTGGTCTGTGATTTTCCATTTGAATTAATGAAGATTGCATGGAGATAGGTATGCATGCAACATCTGAGACAAAAAGAAACCCACGTGGCTCCTTGTTATCAAGTTATCAACCTAGAATCCCATTTGAGATAGAAATACATCTCATCAAGCACGTGGCCTCATCATGAAATATTATCTGCCTTCGTGCATGCACATAATGAAAATGGATGTGTTGGTTGAAAGGGAGATGAGCAACCAGATAATGGGTTGGGGGAAGAATTGTAATTGAAATGCAATTGTTTACAAAATTGCATGTATGCATCTGTGCATACAACTCAGGAAAGGGAGTTTTGGTTGGAAAAAGGATCGTCATCCAATGGGAGTATTTTTGCTCACCACCATAAACTATGGTGTATGCTCACCATGCACCTAATCAATTGACACGTGTCATTTCACCTAATTCTAGTTAAGTTTCACATTAAATGTTAGTTTTTCAATTTTGAAAAAAAATTAACCAAGATTAAGTGAAATGACACGTGTCAGTTGATTAGATGTATGGTGAGCATACATCATAGTTTATGGTGGTGAGCAAAAATACTCCGAGTTAAATAACCAAAGAATATTGTCTTTCAACAGTTTTCGTAATATAAGAATACCTAGCCAATTTTATATTACCTTTATTGTTAACAGTTAAAAATATCGTCCGTAAACTATTATTTCAACTATTGGAATGGTATAAGGACTTAAAAAATTAAAATGTGGAAATGTATGATGAATGTACCTATAACGGTGTTTAATTGTTAGAAAAAGAAAATTATGACAAATTTTTCTTTTTTAATTTTCAAGTTGTTAAAAAAACACGTAGACGGGTGAAAAAGGAGTACGGTTAAATGGGTACGTGGTTATGGGTATGGTTAACCGTTTATAAATGGATATGGTTATGGGTATGGGTATAACCATTTAGGCAATTACCCAACGGGTAAACGGTTACGCGGGTATGAGAATAAACGGTTATGGATAAATAACCGCGGTTACCCAGCCCGCCATAACCGTTGTCCATCCCTAATCTTGAGAGAGATCTTTTGTTTGGAGAGATCGGGATAAGATTAAATGGGATTAACATGGTGCGAGAATCGTGAAATTCTACAAAGTCGTTCCCTTTTTTCTTAGATAAGGGATTGAACTAATCATATCTGATTTGAGAAGCATGCAACACGTGATGAGTGGATTGATTTACAATCAAATTGAGTTGGTCTGTGATTTTCCATTTGAATTAATGAAGATTGCATGGAGATAGGTATGCATGCAACATCTGAGACAAAAAGAAACCCACGTGGCTCCTTGTTATCAAGTTATCAACCTAGAATCCCATTTGAGATAGAAATACATCTCATCAAGCACGTGGCCTCATCATGAAATATTATCTGCCTTCGTGCATGCACATAATGAAAATGGATGTGTTGGTTGAAAGGGAGATGAGCAACCAGATAATGGGTTGGGGGAAGAATTGTAATTGAAATGCAATTGTTTACAAAATTGCATGTATGCATCTGTGCATACAACTCAGGAAAGGGAGTTTTGGTTGGAAAAAGGATCGTCATCCAATGGGAGTATTTTTGCTCACCACCATAAACTATGGTGTATGCTCACCATGCACCTAATCAATTGACACGTGTCATTTCACCTAATTCTAGTTAAGTTTCACATTAAATGTTAGTTTTTCAATTTTGAAAAAAAATTAACCAAGATTAAGTGAAATGACACGTGTCAGTTGATTAGATGTATGGTGAGCATACATCATAGTTTATGGTGGTGAGCAAAAATACTCCCGTTATCCAATGGGTTTACATTTGAAAATAGTCAGCATGGGAGGAACAGCGTGGTGTAATAAAATAGGAAAACTAATTTAATATTTTCAATTTTAACAAAAAATCATGTAATAACTTTATTTAATAGTTAAGATAAAACTCTAGCCCAAATAAATAAATTGTTGAGCTTCCGATTTTGGTTAAATAAAACTATAGACTGATTTTTTGTTAAAATAGCCTTAGTCCAAAACTTTTTCATTAAAGCTCCCTTAAAAAAAAAGTAATAGTTGGATAAAAATTCTTGGGTGCTTCGGAGTCAAATACTTTGAATGTTTTAATTGGTAGCTTTAATTTTTTATATTTTTAAATAAAGATTTACGGTTGAAATACTTTGAGTAGTTGAATACTAAATTATTATGTCCAAGCTCTATGTAACTTATCCTTTGAGCATTTTTAATGGAGAGAAAAAAAAAAGGAAAATTTTATTTAGACCTATGTATTCTCTTTCTACACCTAAACTATTATTTTTTATCTTGAAATTTCAAATGTGCTCAATAATTTTCTCTTTACACCCAAAATGAAAAAGAACAAAAAATAAAAACAAAAGTCCAGCACTAGGAAACTCCGGCCACCACATCTCTCCAAATCCCAACCACTCAATTTCTACCCCTCCCCAATCCCCACTGCCACATTCCCCACCGCCCACAATGAAAACCCCAAATATCTCAACCATCATTACCCTCTTCCAATCTTTCTTGTTAGTATATTGTCTCTCTTCCCGCTCGAGCATGCAGCAACTACAAGTATTTTTTGTAGGTGATGGTGGTATCTCTGGGCGTTTACCATCTCTCAACTTCAATCCCATTAACTTTGATCCCAACTATGCTTTATATACACCAAATGGGTGAATCATGCATGTATTGGCGCAACATAAAGACCCGAACATATAATGACTGAAGGCTTGCTTCGTTTTAGGTTTTTACAATGGAAGTTCCATTGATAGCTAGATTCAGTTTGCATTAGAAAAGAGAGTTCAAACACTTAAGTTGTAGTTTTTCGTTGACGGCTTTGCTTCCAACGATATGCATTTACTTGCAAGGTATTTGGATTTGGCATTAAATCAACATGCCTATCTTGGACGTAAAATATTTGGATTTGTGTTTCCTAGTTGGTTTGGGATTTGACTTTAGTATGGGATTTAGTTTCCTATATTCTAGGGACTTTGTGTAAACATATGACATCTATTAGTATAAATAATTGAATGTGGGATATAGTTTTGTGTGGAATGTGGGATACAGTTTTGTGCGTGAGAGTTTTGAGAGGCATAAGTTTGTATACTTGAGAACATTTTGTGTTTGTGAGTTTTCTTGTATTTGTTGGTAACCGTTGTTAGAGAGGTACTCCTATATTGGAGGAACTCTGAAAGCATTGTGTTTTGTTTATTATTTGATTGTTTTTTGTTTAGTTTACAACAATTATGTATTAGTATCAGTGCAAATAAAGAGTCTACGTTGTAGCAGTTCTTGCATGTTGGAACCCATTTGTCCCACATCGGACAGAAGGAAAGAGAAAGAGCCATTTAAAAATAATTACCCCACTCTAACTAACACCGAGACCTTTTGTGATAAAACCCCACACCTGATGGATTGGGCAGGTGGTAAAGTGTGGACAGTATCGGTGTTGTTGGAATGGACCAACGGTCCGTTGACCTAAAAAATTCTACATGGTATCAAAGACAGGGGATGGGCTCGTACTACCACGTGATTGGGTGGGTCCCCTTTGGCCTCATGCGATGAGTAAGCCCCGACTTGGCTCCACGTGGTTGCTGATGTGTGGATCTCACGTGTGACCCGCAAAATGGGGTATCACGTGCGGAAATGTTAGAACCTATTTGTCCCACATCAGACAGAGAGAAGGTGAAAGATCCTTTTAACTAGAATTACCCCACTCTAACTAACACTGAGGCATTTTGTGATAAAACCCCACACTTGACGGATTGGGCAAGTGGTAAAGTAGGGACAATATTGGTGTTGTTGGAGTGGAACCTTGGCCCGTTGACCTGAAAAATTCTACACTGCATTATACATGGGAGAACTTAATGAGTTTTGACAATCCAAGTCTACACTCTTGTAGACACACTCCCAGTTTCAAGTCCCTTAAAGTTCTTCACTAATGACAAATTACAGTGAGTGACGAAGTTCCCGAGTATCTTTTGTCTAACTGTCCAATCCTTGAATGACAAGTTAGAGTGAGTGATGACTGAGATCTTTGGGGTTTTCATTGTGGGTGGTATGAGAGTTGGCGTGGGGGGGGGGGGGGGGGGTTAAGGACGGGTAGAAATTGGGGGTATTGTGGTTTGGAGAGATGGGGTGGCCGGAATTTCTTAGCGTTGTAATTTTATTTTTTGTTCTTTTTCATTGTGGAACTCCGCCTATGTAAGTTTATCTTACATTGCCGATCCCAAGACTAGATAAAGGATAAGGGGGAGAGTATCAAGTAGTTAATAACCGGTACTCCTATCTTACATCGAATCCTTATGTTAATGAATCCTGAACGAAATTGTGCTAAAGCTAGGTCGTCACCCGTAAGTGGCGTGCTTTGTGGCCCGAGCACAGTGATAAGTGAGCAAGGGTTGTTGTATCTCCATCGGTGCCCGAATGCAGTGTTAAATGAGCAAGGGGGCCATAGAAACTTCTTTTTGAATGACTCCACTCAAAGTTGTTTGGAAGCATTTGATCCCATCAACTTTACCCATGACAAGCAAAAGAAGTACTTTGACCTTATTAGACGGATGAGGGTGAAGAAGCTAGGACATGAGGGTAGAGTTCAAGAGAGCAAAATGTGTTTAGGAATGTGGAATATAGGAACCTTAACAGGAAAATCTATGGAAGTAGTGGAAGTTATGGTGAGGAGAAGGATAAGTATTATGTGTCTCCAAGAAACCAAATGGGTTGGTCTTAAGGCAAAGGATCTTGAAAACTCAGGTTTTAAACTTTGGTATTCCGGCACAAATAGAACGAGAAATGGTGTTGGCATCGTTGACAAGACCCTGACACAAGATGATGTAGATGTCAAGAGGTTAGGATATATAATTATGGCAATCAAGATTATAATAGGACAAGAACTCATCAATGTGATTAGTGCGTACGCACCTCAAGTAGGGTTGGATTCGAGTTTGAAGGATAAATTTTGGGAAGACCTTACAGACTTGGTGTAAGGAATCATTAAGACGGATAAGGTACTTATAGGAGGAGATTTAAATGGAGATGTGGGCAAGGAGACAGGAAACTATGGAGGTTTTCATGGTGGCCATGGTTTTGGGGAGAGAAACGAGGATGAGGAAGCCATCTTGGATTTTGCAATGGCATACGATTTCTTCTTAGCCAACACCTTCTTTAAGAAGAGAGAAGAACAGATCACCTATAAGAGTGGGTCTTCAAAAACACAGATAGATTTTCTTCTAATGAGGAAAGGGGATCGTATAACTTGTAAAGATTGCAAAGTTATTCCAGGATAGAGCTTGGCTAATCAACATCACTTGTTGGTGATGGATGTACATATCAAAAGAGAGAGAAAAAAGAACAAGACCTTGAAGTGTCCAAGGACTAGATGGTGGAATCTAAAAGGAGAAAAACAAGTCATTTTCAAAGAGAAAGTAATCACCCAATGCATTTGGGATAGAGAGGGGGAAGGTAGCCAAATGTGGGATTCCATGGCTAGTTGTATCCAAACAGTAGCAAAAGAGGTATTAGGAGAGTCCAAGGGCTTTGCTCCACACCAAAAGCAATCTTGGTGGTGGAAGGAGAAGGTACATACAAAGGTTAAGGTTAAGAAGGAATATTGGAAAGACTTATACAGGGATATGACTGATGAAAACGGTGAAAGGTATAGAATAGCGAAGAAGGAGGCGAAGAAAGTTGTGAGAGAAGCTAAGCTAGAGGTTTTTGATGATATGTATAAGCGACTAGATATCAAAGAATGAGAGTTGGAGACCTGTAAACTAGCTAGAGCAAGGGAAAAGAAGACAAGGGACCTAAACCAAGTGAGGTGCATCGAGGATGAGAATGGAAAGGTTCATGCTACAGAGAACATGGTCAAGGACAAATGAAAAGGTTATTTTATAATCTTTTCAATGAAGGACATGAAATGAGTACTTCTTTAGAAGAGTTGAGTAACTCAGAAGAGTGTAGAAACTACTTCTTTTACCACCGAATTAGGAAGGAAGAAGTGGTTGTAGTTTTGAAAAATATGAAGCATAGCAAAGCCGTAGGCCCAAACGATATACAGATCGAAGTGTGGAAAGTCTTGGGAGAAACGGGTATAGCATGGCTCACGGACCTTTTCAATATGATTTTGAAAACAAAAAAGATGCCAAATGAGTGGCGAAAGAGCACTTTGGTGCCTATCTACAAGAACAAGGGCAACGTACAAAATTGCATGGATTATAGGGGGTATTAAGTTAATAAGTCATACAATGAAGCTCTGGGATAGAGTAATTAAGCATAGACTGAGGCAAGAGACACGGGTCTCGGATAACCAATTTAGGTTCATGCCAGGGCGCTCAATCATGAAGGCAACCTACCACGGCAATAAGGCCATCAATGCTTTGTCAAATCCCGGCCCAAGCCCCCACCACATCCCGGGCTCGACTCTGCCGTAGCACGATATTGTCCGCTTTGGGCCCCGGCCACACCCTCATAGTTTTGTTTTCGGGAACTCACACGAAAACTTCCTAGTGGGTCACCCATCATGGGATTGCTCTCGCGCTCTACTTGCTTAACTTTGGAGTTCCTACAGAACCCAAAGCCAGTGAGCTCCCAAAAGGCCTCGTGCTATTTGGAGGTTGGCATGTGCATATAAGGCATAGAGGATCCACACCCCTGGGCGATGTAGGATCTTACATGCTTTATGGCATGAAATGTTGGGCAATGAAGCATCAAGACGTACATAAAATGGGTGTAGTGGAGATGAGAATGCTTCATTGGATGTGTGGGCAAACGGGAAAGGATAAGATTAGGAATGAGGATATCTGAGGTAAAGTAGGAATAGCCGAAATTGAAGGAAAGATGAGAGAAAATCAGTTACAGTGGTTTGGACATGTGAAACGAATGCCTACTGATGCTTTGGTTAGAAGATGTGATTACGAGACAGAGAGTCAGGGCCGAATGGGTAGAGGAAAACCTATGAAGACTTTGGAAGAGACTCTAAGAAAAGACTTAGAGTACTTGGATCTAATGGAAGACGTGGCACAAAACTGAGCGGAATGGCGTTCTAGGATTCATACAGCCGACCCCATTTAGTGGGAAAATGCTTTGTTGTTGTTGTTGTTGTTGTTGTTGTTCTTTTTCATTGTGGGTGTAAAAAGAGAATTGCTGAGCACTTTCAGAATTTCAAGATAAAAATAGATAAGTTGGGTGTAAAAATAAGATAAATGGGTCTGAATAAAATTTCCCCAAAAAAAAAATTTGAAATGTAAAAGTTATAGGATGAACTGCCGATTTAGTCATTGAATTATTACCTCAGTAAAAATTGGGTCCCTAAATTATTTTTTGAAAAATCAGCTTCAAATTAATAAAATGTGCCAATTACATTCCTAATATTAGATTCAAAGCTATTCTATTCAATTTTCCGTTAATTTAAGTCACGTGACTTGCATGTGATACATTTTAGAAGGTAGATTGGAAGTTTTTCATAGTTTAAGGACTTATTTTCTTCAAAGAAATAGTTTATGGAGATAACTTTGAAGGGTAAATTAAACGTTAAATTCGCAATGTATATGCAACATTAAGGGCATAGGCAAGAAAATTATGTCAATATCCTCTAAAAATTGTCATGTGACTTAAGTTGATGAACATATGGATAAAATATATTGGAGTATAATTTGAGGGATGAAGTTAGCAATTTATAATGAATTTAGGGACTTATTTTACCGAAGAAATAATTCAGAGTCCTAATTTTCACTAAGGTGATAATTTAGGAACTAAATGTGATTTCCAAAGTTATATTATGTTTCATTTACTTATACAGAAAATCTAAATGTGATTTTTACTCGTAGTCTCAAATGGAGAGATGCAATTTGAGATCTCATTTACATAAACAAGAGAACAGCGAAACGAGTAGTTGATTATAGATGAATGGAACTGACCAGGTTACACCTGAGAAGATGATCCAATTAAGCAAGAAAGTTGCAAAACGTTGAAACCTTGAAAGCATTCAGGCTATCAACTGGAAACAATGTCAAGTTTTGACTTATCACTAGCTAGTAGTCCCAAAACTACCTTTCCAATATATTGCCAAGAAGTTTCCTAGTGGAGGACTTTGATCAATCTAGTCTTCCAGCGTGAATGTCCTGTGCCTTCTGGAACAAGTAAAGCGTCGTCGTGCAAGCGTGCCACTGTGAGATGAGCATCAATAAATCTAACTCCAAATTGAATGACCAATACCCCAATTGGTCCTTACACATGTGACCCGCTACCAGGAAAAGAATTGCTATAGCTAAATGATGGTGTGCAATATCGGTCAGCCATAGACCTCTAGTTACTGAATCTAATCCTCCACAAAAAGTAAGAAATTTCGCATATTTTGACCTATTCAAATGTGAACCAAGTGTGAAACTTGCTTTGCATAAGTTATTTTCTACGCACTACGTGGGGAGCCAAAAATAATCAAGAGGCGACACGTGGATTGTTTGGGTAAAAAAGACAAAACTACCCTCGAGGCACATCGGAATTCCTACGCGCAAGCAGTGGACAATCAACCCTCAATCAAGTCAAAAGTGCCCAAAATAGGTAACAATTAAAACTTATTTCATCAAATTCCTCCTACAAGGTAATTCCCAAAACCTATTTCATTCCATAATCCCAAAACCTTCCCTTTTAAAAATCATAATAATTGACTAATTAATGGATTAATTGCCTAATTAATGGATTAATTGCCTAATTAATCCCCTAATTGTCAATTAAATCATCCATCATACCCAAAAAATACAACAAGGCCAGCCATACCATATAAACTCCATCATATTTTCCCCTTTAATCACACTAATTAGCTAGTTAATTAGGCAATTATTCAATTTGCCAATTAACTAGCTAATTAATCCGATAATTCCCCAAATGAAGGAAAGTTTGTGAAAAACATGTTCATTTGAGCAACATCTATGGCATGCAATTAACAATTAAAGGCGGAATCATGCTTGTATGCACTCAAAAACAAAACATTACCATGAAATTCAAAGCCTAGTAGAAATGGTGAACCAAGACTCAACTCAAGATCTAAGAGAAAGAGTTGAGTAACTTTATACCTTTGAAGTACCTCTTTGCTTAGCAAAGGTTAATCACCCATGTGAGGGCCTTCTTCCTTTGTCACCTTGCTCCTTGGCTCCATGGATGAAGGTGGAAGAACTTTGCTTCTTGGATCCATGCCTTCTTGGATGTGGATGGAAGAATAGGTTTCTCCAAAAGTCACCAAAGTTGGAGACCTCTAAGTTTCGACACCAAGGATGGTTGAGGAAGAAGATGAGTGACCATGGAAGAGTTAGATGCTAGTAAACTCTCCCATGGTGGCCGGCCTTCCTAGAGAGAAAGAGAGCCAAAAACTCTCATCTTTCCTCAAAGAAAACCCTAATGAAGAAAATGCTATAAAGTCATATTTATACCTCCCTTCATTGGAGTGGCAAACTTGTAATAAGTCCAAAACCCACTCCCTCTCTAATCATGGCCGGCCTCTCTATTGTTAGTGGGTTAATTGCCCATTTTGTTTTAGTTGTCACACAACTTAAACCTTATGTGCCTTGTGGACTAAAACCCTTTTGTGTCCCAAAACCCAAAACTAACTTAAGGCCTAAAACGAACCTTTCGTTCTAGATTAATTAACTTTTAATTAATCCTTGCCACATACAATTAAACTATTTAATTGTCCTTACTCATCTTCATTATATCCTTCAATCATTACCTTACACGGTGTGCGATCCATTAGGTTCCTCTTAGCGAGGCAGGGGGCGATTGTTACTCTTAACGATCGATTATGAATTGAAACATACTTTCAATTCTCCCTTAAATGATTATACATCTTTAGGGCTTCCACAAACCATGAGTGACACCTAGCAGTGTATCATGGCTACCCAAGCTAATCAGAAGAGGTGGAGAACCTATTCAGTTTAGGATTACAATGCAATACGGTCTTTCTCTAATACAATACTCTTGACCACATTGTTTGGTTTGATAGTTTATTCATGTCTTCTATCCATCGTGATTCATTTACGTATATGATTACCTTGAATGTGATTTGGAACGACTTCCTCAATCTCATTCATACTCTGGCCAGAGATTCTTAATCATGTCATAGAGTATTCTCCCTCAAACAGTTTGAAGGTTAGAGATCCCTTGTTGCGCATTCACTTGCCTCCATGGCTAAGTGGCTTAACCCCAACTATGTCGTGGACACCCTCTGACGGAGTGACTTTGACATAGTCAAAGATCAAGGACCTAACCACAAGACAACTGTGATGCCTCAGGTCAAATGACTACTTTGCATTATCCCAACCATGAGTTCTTATATGACATGAATATGAGAACTCCTCGTTGATCGCGTTCAGTGGACTCATTCTCTATCGAGCACCTACATGCTTGTCTTGGTGTCATTCACACCAATGACTCAAGACCTGTCACTCTCCCTAAGAGAAGACATAGCATGTACTGATCTTAACGAACTGTCAATGCCCAATTAGCAATCCTATGATCAGGAACATTTAGGATATATATACAAAAGAGAATGGTCTCATGAATCTAACTTCTTTAGATTACATTCTCCTAATAGCATATTCCTTGGACTTATCGTCTAAGCACATAACATTTATATGAGACAGCTTGAAACAATAATCTTTGCCCCTTTATATTAAACTAGATTAGTTTAACATGTGAAATGTCCGTAAAGTATCATCATATGATTGGTTTTAGGGCACATTTCCAACACCAAGATAATCAAATCAAGAACTTAGCCCACAAAAGGAGCTAGGGGCCGGTCCTCTCTCACCCAAAGAGGCCGGCCATTCCCCTATAAAAGGCCACACATTTTTCTCCAAAACACAATTCCAACTCTCTTGCAATATTCTCTAAATTCTCGAAACACTTTTCTCTCAAAATTCTAACTTTGGCATCGGAGGTTCTTCGGCCAAAGCCCCCCCATTCATCATGGGCGCGTGAGGCTCTTGGCCTTGACCTAAGGTGTTAATTGTTTTGTAGGTGTAATTTTGTCCAAGAAGGAGAAGGCGGAAATTTGCATCCACAAATTGGTGCTTTCATTGAGAGCAAGAAATCCACACTCGTAGAAGACTCTCGCATAAAAAGGTTTTTTTCTCTATTTTCTAGTCCACTTGTATTTTTTCATACGCTCTTATTATTAGAATTTTTTATTTGCAAAGATTCTTTGATAAAACGTAAAAGAGAAGTACAATGGCTAGAAATTTAGAAAATTCAACAAGTGAAAATTCTAATATTCAAAAGATGGGACCGCGGCAATCCACGAGGCTAAATGTAACAATAAGTGGAGCGACACCACCACTATGAGGCTCCACCATGGCAACCACCGCAGTGGCCACTAAGGCAACCATCCGCGGCGAGGTCCATGACACCAAAGCTACGGCCCAAGCCATGTCATTCCAAGCCTAAGGCAAACCAGCCCGTGCCGCCCAAATCCAATGCGAGCCCAATGCGTTGCCGAGCGAAGCCCAAGCCTCGCACTCACGTGCGTCACACGTCGAGCAGCCCACTCCCGTGGCCCAGCCTGCTTCCGCCGAGGAGCCCACTTTCGTGGCCCAGCCTACTCCCACCGAGCAGCCCACTCCCGTGGCCCAGCCTGCTCCCACCGAGCAGCCTACTCCCGCCAAGCAGCCTGCTCCCTTAGCTTCCCGAGCAGCCCAAGTCAGCCCAAGATTATCTCAACCATCCGGACCTACCATCTAGCTGGGGGCATTTTCACCACACTTCTATGCAGTTTTGACATTTCCCAATTCAAATCTCGTGCCCGGAGCCTACCACATTTCCACTGCTTAAGGAGGCATATTTCTTCCAAGCTTTTCCAATCCAAGTGGCGAACAACGCTTGTCTCGACAAGTCATAGAGTTGACGAGCACCCTTGCACAACAGAAGACCTTGATGAATCAGCTTTTACAGCAGACCGAGATGCAACGTGCCCCTGACAAGGTGTCCTGAAGTAAGATGAGGGCAGACAAAGAACTTCTCCAGCAGCGTCCCGGCAAGCAGCCACTTAACCAGTCACGAACTGAGCGTTCTAACGGAGTACACTTCCGACTAGGCCCCCGAGATAGCGTATACTTCCGTCTTAGCGCGAAGAGGAGTGTGCACTCTCATTTAGGCCCACGAACAAATACACATTCACGGTTGGGGCCACACTCCGATAATCAACATGAGCAACTTTCCAGGCGAAGTGTTCATTCCCGGCAAGGCCCGCAAGGAGCATCATTCACCTCACATCGGAGTAGGCAGTACAGCAGACGGAGAGAAGCAGACGCTCAATCTGGCTCAAATTCAACCAGCAGCCTACGAGTTACCCACTCACCTGCCAGGAACATACCATACCCACCGCAGTCGCGGCATAAACAAGTCGAACACATGGAAGAGCAGCCTAGACCAGCATGTCACAATCGGGGGGCAGCCGAAAGCTCTGCCACCCTAACAAAGGAAAATTCAAGAAGAAGTAGAAAGACTCTTGACCGAGAAATTGAGCGATTTCCTGCGTAATGAAACTATTGACAAGGCGCTCCGATGAGACAGGACCAACATAAGCGAGTCATCTTTCAATGACAAGATCGGGTAAACGGGACTACCCCACATAGATTGCCAGATATAAAGACTACTTATGTTCCGACAAACGCAGCAGCTTAGCCTAATAGCGCGCCAGGGGCAGACGAGTACTAGAAGGACACACCAGCCCAACTACCAAGAACCGAGGGCAGGCCTTGTTCTCAACACTCTAGGAAATTCTTCATGTTGCGTACAACCTGACCCAAGCCAGTCCCAGCTCTGTTTTCATAGCCGTGCCTACCTGCTCCATGGCTCTCGGCAGCCATTGGTCTATCACCAAGGCTCATAACTGTGCCAATCTTGCATCATGGCTCCCAGCCATGTCGATCTTGCCCTGTGCCTCGCGTCAACCAAACCTCAAAATGGCACACGACGAAACACCTAATGATGGCACAATAATTCTGGGAGCAACTCACTGTGCTTACACCCTTACGCGGGTTCCACAAGCAGTTCGAAGTCTCAAGCAGATCGCCAAACATGACCTTGCAGGCTAAGGATTATTTCAGTTGTCCAACAGACCAGCTTTCCTCAGCTGCACACACGACAACAACTTCCATGCTCTCCAGTGCAAGAGGGTAAACCAATTCCCCGACATCCATATGGGTCTGCTCTCCGACACCCATATAGGTCTACTCTCCAATGTGAGAGGATAAACTAATTGCTCTCTAGTGCGATAGGGTAAACCAATTCCCCGACACCCATATGGGTCTGCTCTCCAATGCGAGAGGATAAACTAATTGCTCTCCAGTGCGAGAGGGTAAACCAATTTCCCGACACCTATATGGGTATGCTCTCCAGTGCGAGAGGATAAACTAATTGCTCTCCAATGCGACAGGGTAAACCAATTCCCCGACACCCATATGAGTTTGCTCTCCAGTGCGAGATGATAAACTAATTGCTCTCCAGTGTGATAGGGTAAACTAATTGCTCTCCAATGCAAGAGCGTAAACTAATTGCTCTCCAGTGCGAGAGGGTAAACTAATTCCTCGACACCTATCTGGGTAAGCTCTCAAGTGCGAAAATGCCACATAACTCAAAAGATCAAATGCTAGAAGATCAATGGGTAGCAACCACTTTTGCACTTAACAGTTTGCTCATCCGACACTTCATCTTCAGCAGCTCCGATCTTGGCAACTTCATCCTTGACTGCTCCATCTACGGCAGCTGATAAATCAAACTCAAGTAGTTTCCTCATTTTTGGCAAGCAGCCCAGACGTGGCAGCCCAAACTACGTCGCTTCCTCAGCCCATGCCGAGCTAATCCTTGGCTTCAATCAAGCCGAGCAGCACAAGCATATGAAGCGGAATTAGAAGTTAAGATTTATGATTCTAAGATAAACACTACAAGGTGAAATAAGTGGAATCTACCTCATGAGGAAAACAATCTTCAGTACATGGTACATTGTTGGCTGCACCCTCATTGCCTCCAAAACCCAAATATACAAAAGTTCAAGATTTGCTTCAGGCTCATCAGTCCAACTTGTTTCAGATTCGTCGCTCCAACTATCTTCCAATAATACATAACTTCCACTGGTTTCAGGTTCATGACTTCCACTGGCTTTCGAATCACGTTGTCCTGTATCTTGTTCTATGTGGCTCCCCCAACATGACATCAAATTTCAATTTCTCAGCATCTTTGGCATACAACAAGCATATCCCACACTTTTCCACCTTTACAGATTTCGGCATTTTTACCTTTTCCCTCTTCCCACTTTTGTACACTTTAAGACGCTTTTTCATCTTGGGTTTCGGATTCATCATTTCTTGTCCCGTATCATCTTCTCCTTCTAGATAGAAGTACCCACCGGGTGGGAGTTAACAGAGGCCTCGGTGATAAGTTTGGAAAAATCGGTGGAGCATTTTTCTCCCTCTACAACAAGTTCGAAGGCATTATACCACACATGCACGTGATATAGACTGAAGTTGTAGTCATACCATAAATGTCGTATGCAGTACAACTGAGAGAGCGAAACCCAGAAAACCTGTTCGAAACCAATCTGGAGGAAGCTTGATTGGAGATCCCATTTGATAGCTGAACCAATTAGGAATTTCTTTTCCCTGATATATGATGGTAAGCAAAGGCCGTGGATAAGAGTACCTTTCCTCTAACAATGATGAACATCAGAACAGATTATATAAATGGTAAGGATACAGCAGCTGTTCCAACTTTTATTGTTGAGCATAGAAACCTGTTTGTATAACCACAACGTAACACGAGAGAGAGAGAGAGAGAGAGATACATAATCTACTTTTTCACTTCTGAACTTTGACAAAGCAGTTGCCACTCACATAATTCTGAGATGTGCATCAGCATTATGTTGCTCCTTGCTTTCCAGTCCAACGCTAGAAAATTATAAAACTTAAGTATCCCTCGAAAAGTTTCATATTTTTCCCAACCTTGTACAAGTGCAGTCCTTGAACTTGACACTGTCTTCAAGAATTTGAAGCACTGGGAGCTCTGGCAAAGACTGAAGTCTCTTGCAATTGTTTAAGCGCAGGCATCGCAACCAAGAAGCTTGTTTGATGCTTGAAGGCATGCTCTTAATCATAGTGCTTCCCAAATCTAAATCTCTTAATGAGGTCAAAAATTTTCAGCTGGGATCCATGATAAAGACTAACATAAAGTGCTTTCAGCCATTCCAAAAGTAATTTCAAACATAATAATAACGAGGGTTCATAAATAGCAAATGAAAGTTGATACAAACCATGCCAAAATCAGCAAAAGCCCCCAAAACACCAAATTATGCATCCATCTTAAGTCAAAAACTCAAACATTTTCCGTGACAATGCAACCTCCATTAAATTGTATAAAATTCTACCAACATCACACCTTTACAGTTTTTGAATAATTTTGCAATTAAACCGTGATAACAAATCTTTTAGAAATACAGATAGAATCATTCAATCTATGCTAATCAAAATACACATCAACTCGTATAATCCTCCTATACTTTGGGAGCAAAGATCTCCTGCAGAGCAGACCAAGTTCCTGAAACCGCAAGAACAACTCCCAACACGAAAATGCTCATATCCGAGCACCATTGCCCCCACCCCATCTCTCGCTTGAACACGATCAGATGAAACAGAGTCGGCACAACAAACCCTAATGCACAACACACAGCGCTCCCCACCAAAGACATGAAATCCGCGAAACTGCGGACCGACAATGCCACCAAGCTCACTGCCAAAACCAGCACCCATCTCAGCCACAAGCAATACCTCCCACCCCAAAACCGCCTTTCAACAATCTCATAAACCGGGTTCATCATTATAGGCAACGTGAAGAACAGATTCACCACAAGGCCAAGCTTCACCAGGGTACTAATCAATCCCGCACCATAATTAGCCGTGATCATATCCTTGGTTTGTTCCCCAAATGCAAAGTAACCAAGAGCTCCAAAGCTTCCATACATCAGAGAAATGAATGTCATTGTCCAAGCCAGAATCTTCCCAAACTTGTCCTTGTCTTTCGCCTCAGACTCCAATGGCAGAACCATCCCAACCCCTTCGAAGGAGTAGACCGCCACGCCCAGCCCGTAAAAGAACAGAGAAAGGTCTCCAAATGCCTTCACTTCTGGCATTTTTTGCAACATAACCACCACATCCTCCACCATCACAACCCCCATTGCTCCGAGTCCGAGATCAATCACATCAGTAAAAATACTCAAAGGTGCCAAATGCGTCAGCGTCGCAATCGAATTCAACCCCAACTGGAAGGGAAAACACCCCCAAATGTAGAAGCTTTTGGGTGCCAACCCCAAAATCTTGGGTGTCAAATCGGATGCTGTGGGTGCATTGAGCAAATGTGCTAAAGTATTACCAATGAAAATTAGATACCCGACGCAGAACCCGGCCTGAGCGAGAATGATCAGAACATCCACCAGCAACCGCCCCCAAACGCCGCAGACGGCGAAACCCAAATCCCCAAAGGACGGGAATCGGGATCTTTGTGAACCCATTGGAAGACTCTAGCTTTCTTCTGGTGTAGACCAGCAGCATCATGCAATGGTGGGTGAGGAAGGCGACGAGGAGGAGCGTGAGGAGGCTCATGAGCCACCCGGTGCGCTTGAAGGAATACGGCAGACCCAGAACACCGGCGCCTACAACGGCGATGAAGACGTTGGCGAAGGTTTTGGATTGGGACGACAATGGCTTGGTGCCGATCAGCGGCGTGTTCTCCGTCGGGGGCGGCAGCCTGAGACGCTGGGGCGACGAGGTTGCCTCCTTGTCGCCACCCATGTTAGGTTGATCCTTGTCTTGATGTGACCCTGAATTAACAAAGATCAATATTAATAAAAGTCGAGAGCAATTCTGGAAATGGGTTTTGATTTGATTGGGAAATTTTTATGGAAGTGGTGTGGTGGGGTAGAGTTTTGAGATATTTATACGTTTGGAATTTGCCAAAAAATTGGGGGAGAAAAATATGGGAGTGTTATGGATGACAGTAATGTTGCTTAGTTTGTTTTTGTTTTAAATTTTCACCTGATTGCTGTACTGGATGTTTTGGCTTTTTGATGGAAACAGAAGGAAATTAATTATTTTTTAATTTAAACTAGAAAATAAAGGTTTATGATGACGTGATTTTTTTCAATGTGACCGTCACACGATGTGGTACATTACGTGTCTTTATATAAATGGTGGGTTATGTGTGTTAAAAGCTTAAAACTTAAAAATTAAAATTTTCCACCACTTGTATAAAAATACGTAGTGTACCATCATTCCCGTCACAACTAAAAATTTCTTCATGATAATTGATAAGTAACCAATTATTAGCAAACACAACTTATAGCTGAAAAACAAGTCTGAAGCAAATTGCTGACGCATATATCTTTTATATCAAAACTAGTTAACCTTTAGCTTTAGGTTGATGGTGTGGGAACGTTCTTTAATCTTTAAACTGGATTGAAAGCCTAAGCAAAATTTTATCGAGACTCAGTTATGCATACTATCCTCAGTCTTTTAGTACATTTTATTCTCGTTCAACGAAACAACTAATATCTCTGTTTGGGCCAGCTAAAATAAATAAAGAAATTGTTAAAGTTGCTCTTTCTCCTCTAGACTCTCGTCTCCCCAATCGATGAACTCAAACAATCTTTCTCTCTTCCTCTACCATGTATCGTCTCTCCTGCCTAATGAACCCAGTGAATAAGAATACTAATAAGCCGTAACACTAGTTGGTCATCTGAATAATACTAGACTGTAACACTAATTGATTATATGAATAATACTAGACTGTAACACTAATTGGTCATGTGATCGTAATTATGTTTGCCTAAAATATTGAGGAAATGTTGAAGAAGGGAAAAATTAGACCATCAACCATACAAGTTCAAACATTTACATCTGAGTGTAGATAAGTTAACTATGAAAGAGTCCCCAAGAACTCCAAATCACATAATTTAGATTAAATAAAATCAAAGTACGATTAAAAAAAAAAAGTTCTAATAGTTTTGCTTATGATTTAAACTATGCAATGATAAAGATAAGGTTATCAAATTGGAGATGTCTTTTTCCATGAAATACATATTTGACTCGCCTCAAAAGAAAATGTAACATCATTTTTTTCCTTCCAATGAACGAAGAGAAAGTCCAAAAATGTGGGCGTTATTTGATAGAGGTCCTTTCATGAAAATTGGACCTTCATGATATAAGCTAGTACACATCACAAGCGAGGCAATAACTCAACCCGTCGGTGAACCAATTTTTTATGCGAGTGTTTGTAACTTTTGTCAGTCTAAATTACTTTTAAATATTTTAAGCAGGCATCAAACTCTTTTATTATGCTTGTCGTTGGCGGTTAATCTCGACAAAAAAGTTGAATAATGTTGTTATTCAAACGTATGCTTGCATTAAGGAAACTAGCTTTCATACCCGCATTCGTGTACGTGTAGAATATATTTTTTGAATTACGATGTGTTGTGTGTAACTTATAAGTTTTAAATGTATTTATATGCATGAATTGACAACATGAAAATTAAATATTTGAAGTAAATGAATAATCTTAGATCATGTTAGAAAAAACTCCTCACAAACCAATCAAAGCAGTTAAATCATATAATAAAATCGGTCTTTCAATTTTCATCTACATTCTATTGAATTTACATTAAGAATAGAGAAAATAATATTTAATAAACAACTGATTGAATCACATTATTGCTAGCACATTGTGAGACTAAACTCATCCCCTCCCCCTTAGTGTAGATAATATCGTTTGTTCAAAAAAAAAAAATCATTTGACAACTAATTTAATCACATTATTATGTGCGTGCGAAAGACTTTTTTTATAATCGGTGTTACACGTCTCTTAAGATGTTTTGAACGTGTTTAAAAATAGAGAAAATATTATTTAATGAACAGTTGATTGAATCACATTATTGCTAGCCTATTGTGAGGTACTAATTTAAAAAAAAATATTGTACAACAAAAATTAATTATTAAAAAATACTATTAAAATGACGAAAATACCCCTGTATTATTTTGGGTTGCTTTTGAAACTTTTTGTTTTGGGGGCATTTTTGTTCAAATACTTTTTTGGTGAAGCTTGTGACCCCAAAAGGGGTTGTTGACTTTATATATAAATATTGAGTTTCTAATCAAAAGATTGTGACGAAGATGAAATTAAGATCCATATTAAGTTTTTTCTATACCTTGTTTTATAAAAGACTTCAAATATTTTGTTTATGTATGCCAAACGATAACCACTAGTGGATTGGCTCTTAGTTCAATTTAGTATGCAATTCTCACATAGATATGTTTACAGAAATGTAAAGACTACACAAAAATGAAAGAATAGAAAGAAAATTATATTAAATACTTAGCAAATACCCAACTACAAAGCAATAACTTGAAAGAAATGAAAAATACAAGATATCGGGCAACTTTAAACCTATTTGGGCTAACTTTCTTGCCAGTGGCTCGTGCAACTAGTTATTGGATCGGGGTGTGTCAAAATCAAATAATTAAAAACATTTATCCCCAGCTCGATGTCGTAAAATAGGGACCCATTGGGCCTTATTAAACTCAAAGCCCATTTTACTTCTTTCTTTCGGCACAGAAAGCCCATTTCACATTTCTGGTCCGAACAAAGAAAAAATGGGACACTGTCGTCACTGAGAGCATCGTGCAAGAACAGCCGGCGCAGGTTAGCAAGGTCATGGACCTTGACTGGCGGTAAAGTAAACGCGATCAAAATTCACCAAACACCAAAAAATATGAAGAAAATTCTCTGCAATCCTTAACCCTTATAATTCCATCTGATTCAAATTCGTAGATAATTTCCGAGATCGGAAGCTCCCGTAGTTTCTTTTTTCGCACCAAAATTAAACAAAATGAAGAAAATTCTCTGCGATTTTCGGTTCCTCCTGTTTCTCGCAGCTGCGGCGTTCATCTATATCCAGGTGGGCTCCCCGAAAACCCTAATTCTCTCACAAATATTTGGAATTGAAATGTATGCGGAGTTGTTGTTGTTGCTGTAGCTGAAAGAAATGACTGAATCGATTTTCTTCTACTTTGTGTTTGGTGTTTCTGTTTGGTTGCAGATACGGCTTTTCGCTACGCAATCGAAGTACGCGGATCGCCTCGCCGATGCGGTATGTCGAAATTATGAGCTTGTTATTGTATCAGAGTAGTTCATGAGTAATTCGTCTGCAATGTGAACTCTTTTCATTTATTCGTTTGATGAGAATTTAGGTGCACATTGTTTAGCAGGATCAATTTCTGTTGTTAGTTTATTGTCTGCTTAAACAAATTGAGCAAAGGAAGCAGTTTTTACACAATTTCACATCCATATTGTGTAATTTTCGATGTTAACGTTTCTTTGTATGTCTATCTTAATGTTACTTTGAGACCAACAAGATGGGTCATGCTTGTATTTCAGAACCGTAAGGCGTATTTATGCATTGGAAGCTTCTACGGTTGCAAAGTTGGTTACTTTATCTTGAATGACATATCTACTGTTTTTGTTTTGCAGATAGAGTCAGAGAACCAGTGTACATCTCAGTTGAGAACACTTATTGATCAAATAAGCTTGCAACAAGGACAAATTGTTTCCCTAGACGGTGTGATATATTTCTAGCACATGAGTCTTTTAGATGTTTGTTTATACATTACATTGTGCCCGACGATGACATACTTTTTTTTATTCCTTTTTTTTCTTTCAATTCTGACACTAGACTGCTTTAATTGTAGAAGAAAAGCAAAGGCTAGAGCAAGAGTGCGGACAACTGAAGGTCCTAGTCCAAGAACTTGAAAGTAGGTGGTTATTAGACAAAATCCTTTTTTTTTTATAGTGATATAAAAAAGCACCTCCATTTACTTATTTTCTAGTCTTGGAAGATGTCTTGTGGGCTTTCATGCCATGTATAGAGTGTTAGTCTATTAGAAGAAGAAAATACATGGGTTTCGGTGATTCATCGTATATATTATATAGTAATATAAAATCCTTTTCGTATACCAGAATTAGGCTAGAGATTGTATTTGAAATGGATTTCATATAACTATAGACAATGAATCATTTGAAGCCCATGTGTTTTCTTCGTCAAATACAAATACTAATAGGTATTTATGATAATAGTCCCTTGAACCAATTTAACTAATTATATTAATTAAACTTTCAGATTGAAATCCCCTTTCTCTTTCAGTATGATTGAGCTGTTCGGCACATTCCAGATGCTTATTTTTTTGCCATAACACATTCCAAAGAACTTAGAATTATTCTTTTGTCACTTTTTTTTTTTAAATTTTTTAGTTTTTTCAGGGAAAGGCCTAGGTCGGCTGATTGACAAAAACCAGGTGCCTGTGGCAGCAGTTGTAATTATGGCATGCAATCGTGCTGATTATCTGGAAAGGACTGTTAAGTCTGTTTTAAAGTAAGTTTCATGTTCTTGTCACATAAAAAGTAAGTTTCGTCTTACACCGCTCATCATAGTTTTTAGATTTGTACTGACTCACTGGCCTAATTATTCTAATATCCAGATATCAGAGTTCTGTTGCATCAAAGTTTCCTCTATTTGTCTCCCAGGTATCATGTACTTAATATCTGGTGAAACATTATGAGTGTCATTGACACTTGTTATTGTTTAGATGTTATCTAGTAGAGAATCAATAGCTCAACATGGTAACTTCATTTTTCTTAGGACGGATCGCATCCAGCTGTCAAACAAAAGGCTTTGAGCTACGATCAGCTTACCTATATGCAAGTAAGTTGTACATTTATAATCAAACTGTTTATCCTTGATGTTGGAAACACACAAGGTAGCCATCAACTCTGACTTCAATTAATTGCAGCATTTGGATTATGAACCAGTTCATGCTGAAAGACCTGGGGAGTTGATTGCATACTACAAAATTGCACGTATGGATTCTTTGCTTCTTCAGTTATACTAGCTTCACTACTACATCTCACTATTACATCCCACTTTTTTTAGGTCATTACAAATGGGCACTGGATGGACTGTTCTACAAGCATAACTTTAACCGTGTAATTATACTTGAAGGTGAAAACAGTGTTCCTCGGAATATCTTGTCAGTCTTTTTATTTTATTTTATTTCCAGTATTAGTATGATACAATCCATCATCCTTGAACACAGATGATATGGAAATTGCTCCAGATTTTTTCGATTATTTTGAGGCTGCAGCAGCTCTTCTTGACAAGGATAAGTATGTCTTCTAGATGAATCCGAGGTCTTATGACTTGAATACGTATTATATAAATGTTCTGGACTCCAGAAATTCTGACTTTTCCTCACTTTTTTTATTTTGTATATTAAACTGTGGTAGGTCTATCATGGCCGTTTCCTCATGGAATGACAATGGGCAAAAGCAGTTTGTGCATGATCCTAGTGAGTTATCGTTAATTTTTCAAGTTAATCTTCCCAAGATTGGAATCAAGCATAATACAACTTTTATTTATTCAAGACCGATTGCATTAATGTAATAATAAGATCACTATCCGACACCCCCTTTTTGTTGTCCTCCGTGACCGGATAGAGAAAATGTTTTTGTTTTTGTGGGCAAACCAATGTTTATTTAGGCATGGTTGTTCAGGTTCCTGGCTCATGTAGGTTTGCAACATTTTGCTCCTATTTTTAAGGTTTGACAATGATCTACATTATCTGACCTTATCAGTTAACACATTACATTACTATCATCTTACCGACAAGTGCATGCATCCTCAGTATTTTCCACGGGAACAAGACACTGACAGCTATCAGAAATAGAAACTCAGAGCCATTATGCTTTCTGATCTGCTGTCTGATTCACTGTGCAGAAATACTATATAGATCGGATTTCTTTCCTGGACTCGGGTGGATGCTGACTAGATCTACATGGGATGAGCTATCACCAAAATGGCCAAAGGCATATCCTTGTTGCTGAAATGAATTTTGTTTTGATTTACGCTTATCTATGCTTTTAGAACCATATCTTCTAAATGTTTTCTTTCACAATGCTTCACTTACTGGGATGACTGGTTGAGGTTACAAGAGAATCATAAAGGTCGACAATTTATTCGGCCAGAAGTGTGCAGAACATATAATTTTGGAGAACATGTATGTATTCTTACTTTTTCTTGTCCATTGCCTCCCAACCTCAAGCGTTATATAGTGCAAGCAGTCACACATTTACTTTCGAACAATTCAGTGATTTAGTGCTATTGATTTCTGCACCGATTTTATTTAATATCTATCCCGAAATTCAAGAAATCTTTTCTTAAAGTGGTTCTTTGTTCCTTGAAACTAGAAACATTGTTAGGGGAATAAATTTCATAAAGTTCTGAGTTATCTTAAAGTGGTCCATTGTTCCTTTAAAATGCAAACAATGTTAGCAGAACATCTTTCATAAAGTTCTGAGTTAAAGTGGTTCTTTGTTTCTTTGCCCATCTTTATATCGTTGCATATAACTTCTTTATTTAATCTAAAGAGGTATTGTCAAGTACAATGATTTTAGAATGTAGTATTGCTATTCTCTTCCTCCCCTCGGAGGATTGTTAAATTTGTCATGCTTCAATTCTCATGTCTTGTAATTTTATGCAGGGTTCTAGTCTGGGACAGTTTTTCAAACAATATCTTGAGCCAATCAAGCTGAATGATGTCCCGGTAATTACCAATCTCTCTTCTGTATCGTTCCATTTAATCTAAGTTTGTCCTTATCGTTAGTCAACGTTTTCATATTGAATTACTCTTTTCTACCTTTTGCTTCTATAGGTGGACTGGAAATCAATGGATTTGAGCTACCTGATGGAGGTAATGGATGCTTTAATACATTGGTCGGAATGCTTTTTTTTTTTTTCATCTATAATCAATACATTTTTCAACCTGTTTGCAGGACAAGTATATAAACCACTTTGCTGACATTGTGAAAAAAGCTAAACCTATCCGTGGATCTGATCTTGTACTAAAGGCACGCAACATTGGTGGTGATGTTCGCGTACAGTACTTGGACCAACCAGACTTCGAATACATTGCTCGCCAGTTTGGTATCTTTGAAGAGTGGAAGGTGATTTTTCATTTTTACTCTGTAAATTTCCTTTAATTATCATTGAAGTTAGGAATAATGCATTTGATTTTATGAGACTCTGGAGAATCTTCAATTCGATAAGTCCTGCTTCCATTAGTTATGCAAGTAGCTCTGGAAATAAAATGCTCTAAATGCCTAGCTTTAAACCCAGTTGTTAAATTATTCATCTGGAGTCGTTTGTTTTTGTTTCCTTTGTTTTTCAGGATGGTGTACCACGGACAGCATATAAAGGAATAGTTGTTTTCCGGTACAATATCCCACAACGTGTATTCCTTGTTGGTCCAGAGTCTCTCAAGCTGCTCGGAGTTAATGATTCTTGATGCAAAATTTAGGTAAGTATGGTTCAACTTGCCGCCATTTTTCTGCTCAAAGTTCTGAAGTTTCACAAAATAATAGTATCTGAGATTATTCTTCTCTTCGTTACTGCGGTGACAGAGTTCACAAGGAGAAAACATTGTTTCCATCAAGATTTTGAGGTTCATGCTAAACATATGGTCTTGAAGCACAATGCAACTCATACAAAAATTGACAACCACTGCTAACTAAACCTAGATGAGAACCAGGCGCGGTTTTCGTGATTTAAGTTCTGCAGCCGGCTATGTCTTCAGTCTTCTGTAATTTGAGTTTTTGGAAACTTTGCCGAGTTCCACATTCAACGAGTATCAGTCTCCATATTCTGTTGGTCTTTAGGTGGTAGTGTCCAATCGTTATTAAGTGTTGAAAGTTTTGAACTTTCTTGTTTCCTTGATAGATACCATTCCCTTCTGAAAGAAGATTGTAATCCTAATCCTTGATGTATGATATTTTGACAGAATGTACTCGTATAGTAGCATACAGAAATCCAAAATATTACTTTTTATTTCTTTGTTAAAATTATGATTTGTTTAATTTTAACAAACTTGTGGACCATTGGAAAAAGGTGCCATGAATTATTTTTGTTGTTAGTTTTCTAAATTTGAAAAAGAAAAATGAAAACAAAATTGACCCTTTTTGTACTCAATTTTGTTAGTACAAACAATATTTTAAATTAAATTACATTAAGAAAGGGGGAGTGGGTTTGAAATTTGAACAGAGTGTCCTCACTAGAGCAATCCATTACTTATCTAAATACATTTTGGAATAGAGTAAAAAATATAGTCTATTCCATAAAAACAAGGTTTTTCCAGTCAAAATAGTTCATGAAATTGGCATAACTCTTCACTTTGATCCATGAGATTCGAAATAAATAGAAGTGGTCTCTAAATTTGTCTACCGTCAATAATTTTGATCATTGAGTGAAAAAATTTCGTTAAATAAGGACCAAACTTATCCGTAATGTTAAAGAAGAGTAACAATCTAGTCCCCGGGCTTTCTCCCTTCTTGACCTCAATTCAGGCGGGATGAGGAGTTATGCCAATCTCAGAACCAAAGTAAGAAGTTATGTCAATCTTACGAACCATTTTGGTTAAAAATCCTTAAAAAAATTGAATTTAAAAAAATAAAATAAATAAGATGTCTCTTTTTACTTACTCTCTCTCCTGTTCCTTAGGAAACTAATTTCCCATTCCTAATGGGATTAGGAAGTATTCCTAAACCGCCGTAAAATGAAAGCACCGCCAATCCGAATCCTCATCTATAAATAGACTTTCCCCTTCCTTCACTTACATTACAAGCTACAATTTCCAATTCATTCTCTTTCCACATTCGATCACTCTGTCAAGCAGGAGTTGATTAGAAAGCAAGTTAGGATTTCCAAGTTAGAATTGTACAGCTTTGGGATCGGAAAAGATGGCTGCTTGATAGGATTTTTACCACCTGCAAAAGTTAGAATTGTACAAGGTTGTCGTAGTATAGCAGCTCAAACAAGGTCGTTTTCCACAGAGATTGAATGAATAATCTATGCTAAAACCAAATCTTAATTAATTATTTAAAAACGAAATTGGGAAGATGTTGATTTAATGACCTAAAATATTAAAAACGAATTTAATTAAAAACGATGAAATAAATTGACAAAGTAAAGAAAACAACAGAAAGAGTTTTGAAAACCAAATTGTAGAAGCCTAGGGTTCTGCCGTCCCTTTACCAATCCTATGTAGATTAAGATTTACCAATTACCTATGAATTATCCATGCAACTTTGAAGGTTAGGTTTTCCTAATGCATATTCTACTCGTGGTATTCAAGCTAGAACGTATATCTAACATGCAACCCGTCCGTGGTATTCAGATCGAATGTGATCATGCAAGACTCATTAAGTTTTGTGAAAACCCTTTTGAAAAACCATGCAACCCCTAAGACGTGGTATTCGTCCCAGGTGAAATTACAACTATCAATCACAAGAAGCAATACTCAATTCCCCGGTGGTATTCCGATCGAATTGCATCCGGTTACTTATCTAAACATCCTAACGGTCGCGAATCATTAAGACACAAAGACAATTTAAAGCACATTGATTAACAATTCAAAGTATGCATGTATAAAATCATAAGCAATTAAATAAATACTACATATTCATGCTAAGGCTCAAGGCATCGCCCTAGCAAACGAAATTAGTTACGAACAACCATAAAACAAAATATTATTAAAACCAAGGATAGAAAACACCTTGAATTAGAAGATCACAAAGCCTTTGAGAACCCTTGCAATCCTTAGCTCCAAAGTTGAAAGAAAAATAATAGTAAAAAGGGTCCTCTAAAAAACACACGGCCAAGCTATTTATATTAGCTAAGCCTTCCCCAAAAACCCAAAAACCCTAGGTATCTTAATCAAACTAGAAAACTAATTAAATAATAATAAAATATCTTAAACCTAATTAAACTAGGAAAAACTGCACCTAAACTGTACAGTTACGTTCTGGACCTAATTCAGCTCCAAAACTGGCCCAAAATAGCTGGATTTAAAGCTTGAACTATTCTGAACACTTCTCCAGAAGGCCACGAACCCATCTGAGGTCATCTTGGGCTCCAAAAACGCAGTTTAAGCCCAAAACCGTCATTTTACTGCATCGCGCGCTGCTTCTTCAATAAATCGCCAGAAAATAATCGTCTTGTAGAAAAATCCCAAATTTTGACACGAACAAGCTAAGGAACACACAAACGTCCTCCAATTTGAATTACTCCAAAATTCGTCCGTTTGGTCATGTTTTGCTCCAGAGGAAGTCGAATGTCCTATATTGGAAATATAAAGCAAAGTATCAAAATTCTACCAAAATAATCACCAAATTATACTAAGAATATGGTAAAATATATAATATAATATTGACTCATCACTGCTCTAGTTATGCGTCCTGCCAAGGCGGAGCAATTCGACTTCCTTCAACTCGGGCAGCAACTGAAAGATCGCATTCGCATGAAGAATTCAGGAAGCTCTGTTGCTGCTCAAGGCTGCTCGGTTAATAGTACTACTGATGATAACGAGAAGAAATTGCCTTTCGACAACTTCGGATCCTTCTTTGGCCCCTCGGAGCGTGTCATGGCCAAGAGAGTGCACAAAGAGATGAAGGATTTCGTGCCAGAGTTGAAGAAGTTGGCGTCTAGGGTTCTGAATTCCGGTGACAAGGCTAGAACTGCCGCAAAGAGACCTGCCCCCTTGAGCAAGGCATTGAAGTGTAAAATCATCAAGGAGTCCCGGGATTATTCCTTTTTGCAATCCGACGGTGCAGAAATTCCAAAGCCGTCTAAAGGAGAGCCTGAAGAAGTTGGCAAGAGCAAAAACTCCTCGGCAAATTCTGAATCCTCTTCAGCAAAGCAATGCAGCACAAAACCAATGCCGAAACAAAAGAAATCTGTCTCGAAACATCCAATCAAATATCGCGTGAAGGAGGAGCGTCCGGAGGCTGTGATTGGCAAAGCCTCCTTGGCAAAGTCAGAATCTTGTTCAACAAAGCAAGGCTTGAAGCAAACGGAGCAATCTATTGAGCTGAAACGCACAGCAAAACCGATACCAAAACCGAAAATATCTGTCTCGAAGAATCAGGTCAAAGACCGTGTCGAGGAGGAGGAATCAGTTGATGTTTCTTCTGTGATCCAGGAGATATTTGGGCATAACCGCAAGCGCCCTAGGGAGGATGATGACGGAGATGATCGTGCGATGGTGTCCAGTTTTGATGACATTCTGAAGGAAGAGAGGAAGAGTGCAAAAATCGCGAGGGAGGAAGATGAAAGAGAGCGGTTGCTGCTCGAACAAGAGGAGAAGCAAGAAGAAGGATTAAGAGCAACAAAGAAGCTGAAGATTAAGATCAAATTATCCAAAACATGATGTTGTTCTATTTAGATTTTGGAGATTTCATTATTCAGATAATTGGATTTCAATTCCTTAATATCAAGTTCTATTTAAGGAAATTGATCTTAATGTAAGATTTTTAAGGAAATTATTGATAAGAGTAGAAGTTTCGAGTATTTTTATTTGTGTTTATTGGGTTAATGATTCGAGAAAAATCCGTAAGTATCTGCCCTTCATCACTTTTTTTGGGTCATTGTCCTTTGTGAAGTGAACAAGTTGCTTTTAGAACAAGTTAGGGTTTCAAAATTTGAAATTTAAAACTCTTCATGGGATCGGAAAACATGGCTGCTGAAATTTCGCATCCTGCAGGTGCGGAGCTCTTCTTTCTCCAGTTGAGGCAGCAAATGAAAGAGAGCATTAGAGAACATAACATGTAAAAATTAGGAGGCTCTGCTGCTGCTGCTATGGCAGTAACGATGACAAGAAATTTCCTTTCGACAACTTTGGATCCCACTTTGGCCCCTGGAAGCCTGTCATGATGAAAAGATTGAAGAGATGAAAGCTTTCATATCGGAGATAGTATTCCTCCTTGCTAGAAGTACTGGACGAAAAACCATTCTGGAACGATAATCAGGTTAAAAACAGTATGATTAAGGAGACATAAGGACGCAATCATAAGCGATATAGGAAGGATGACGACAGCAAGAACTAAGAAGGAGAGTGGCAACAATCAAGAAAACTCCATCTTCGTCTTGTTCCAGCATTCCTTGTGCCACAAGCAATGTTGATGTTAAACAATTGGAAAAATGTGGAGGACTGTTTCGTTTTAGATTTCGACCCATCTGAGCCGCTGACTCAGCTATCCAAATTATCCGTGATTTCCGATGATATTTCTGTTGTTGGTGGGAGAGGGCGGGCTGCTTGTAGAGAGTATCCGCATTCAATTCATCTCTGTGAGAAATCCTTTTCAAAACAACGCCTCATGAAAGCTACTGCGAAATGTGCTACTGCTACGTTTGTGATTCACCCCTCCATTTTCCCCATGCAATATTTTTCCCAAGCTACGATTAGGCATGTACTCGTACAACAACAAATTAGAGTCCTTATTGTTCGACATGTATCCCAAAAGCCTCACTATGTTTCGGTGTTTGATTCGTCCCAGCGTCTTAATTTCCGCTGCAAATCCATGATCCGTTTTCGCTGTATTACTTGTTGATCCGACTAGCTGTTTGATTGCTATGACGAGACCGCTTGGCATGGTTGCCGGGTAGACAACCCCAGCACCACCTTTGCCTATAATGTTCTCTTGCTTTAAGCACTGTAGCAAGTCCTCGACTTTGAGGTCGAGCTGCTGGAACAATGTGAGCCTCCAACCACTAGATTTTTGAATATTTCTTCCTGTGCAAACCTTTATCAGTAGGAATACCAGAAGTAGGATAAGTAGGGAACCGAGAACAGCAGGTAGTCCAGCCATGATCATAAGACTGAGCCTGGAGGAACCAAACACATTGTGGTCTTGAGATTTCTTGTTAATGAAGGAACACGGGCGTGAGACGTTGGTACAGAGATAGGGGTTCCCACGAAACGAGGCAATGTCCAGAAAATGACCCCTGGTTGGGATTCTACCGGTGAAATTGTTATAAGAGAGATCCAAAGTTGTAAGGGTTTCCTTGGCGGGTATTCCGTCAGGTATTTGGCCAGTGAGTTGGTTCCGAGACATATTCAGAAGAGAAACTAGTTTCAGCTTCTCTATCCCTCTTGGGATTTCTATTAAAGTTGGTTTGTTTGATGTGTTTTTGGTTGATTGTTTTTGGTTGGTTTTTCGTATGGAATGGCAGAGGAGATGGAGAAAACTTGGAGATTGGATACCAGCTGTGTAAGATTACAGCAGCTCTGAATTCATTAAGTAGAGGAGTGCTTGTAAGGGCATGGTGCATTGCCATGACCCATACTTAATCTAGGAGTGATTGACAAGAGACATTAACAAACCTTTAAACCTTACTTCTCCAGATTAAATCCTAACCCTTCATTTGAGGTTAAGTGATTTAATCTGGAGTGTACACTTGTCACTCACACACTCTCACATACATTCAAAATAAAACTAGCCGTAGGAGGCTAACCCTTGATTTCTTCTTCTTTCTTCTTCGATGCAGACAGCACCTTTGCTCAGGAACTCCTTGCTGTCTTCAAACCCTCGACTCCAGGAGCTGATTAGCTTCCAACACTCCCTTCTAAACTGCTTCTGGGAGTCATGCCGAGCAAACTTCTCAGGTAATTGAATCTCTCCTTCGGTAGAGCTTTAGTGAATATATCTGCGATCTGATCTTCTGTGCTGCAATAGATTAGTTTGATTGTGTTGTCTTGCAATGCTTCTCTGATGAAATGATACCTTCTTTTGATGTGCTTTGTTCTCTGATGAAATACTGGGTTTTTGGTCATGGCAATTGCAGAGGTGTTGTCACACAGAAGTGGTGTGGCTTCAACCTGCAATTCGCCAAAATCTTTGAGTATAAACCTTAGCCAAATAGCTTGAGCTGTAGCCTCTGATGCACTCACATACTCTGCCTCGGCTGTGGACAGTGCGACACTTTGTTGTTTCACAGAGGCCCATGAAAAAACCCCTGAACCGAAAGTGAAAGCATACCCTGATGTGCTTTTGCTATCATCCTCACTGCCACCCCAGTCACTGTCACAGAATCCAATTAGGATAGATGACTTTCCCATTTCATACTTGATCCCAAAATCGAGTGTTCCTTGCACATATCTGAGGACTCTCTTTGCTGTCCCCATGTGTATCTTGCTAGGATTCTGCATAAACCTAGAAAGTAGGCTTGCTGAGAACATTAGATCTGGTCTTGTTGCAGTTAGGTATAACAGACTGCCAACAATACTTTTATAGAGACTAGCATCTGCAAGTTCACTTCCATCATCCCTTTTAAGTTTTTTATTTGCAATTAGAGGTGTAGAGACTGGTTTGCAACCCTTTAAACCAAACTTTTCAAGCAAGGTTTCAGCATACTTCCTTTGATGAATGAAGATGCTGTTTGCCTCTTGAATTACCCCAATGCCAAGAAAATGATGTAAGAGACCAAGATCAGTCATTTCATACCTCTTCATCATTTCTTCTTTAAATTCTTCAATCATTGCAGCATCATTCCCAGTGTAGACAACATCATCCACATAGATTGAGACAATGAGTGTCTTATTGTCTTCTGTCTTGGTATAAAGTGTAGCTTCACTAGGACTTTTCTGAAATCCTTTCTCAGTAAAGTAAGAGTCAATCTCACTGTACCAAGCCCTTGGAGCTTGCTTAAGGCCATAGAGTGCCTTCCTTAGCTTATACACCTTCTCTGGGAACTCTTGACTTGTAAACCCTTGAGGTTGTTCCACAAACACTTCCTCTTCTAGCACTCCATTTAGAAATGCAGATTTGACATCCAATTGATGCAGCTTCCAACCCTTTTTGGCTGCTAGGGCTACCAAGGTCCTTATGGTGTCTAACCTTGCTACTGGAGCAAAGGTTTCATTGAAGTCTATACCTGGTTTCTGTGAGTAACCTTTAGCTACCAATCTGGCTTTGTTCTTCTGCACAGAACCATCTAGATTTAGCTTCACTTTGTACACCCATTTCACACCAATCACAGGCTTCTCACTTGGTCGATTTACAAGTTCCCAAGTGTCATTCTTCTCTATCATTTCAAGCTCTTCCTTCATTGCTTTCTTCCAGGCTTTGTCTTTCTCAGCCTCTTCATATGTTTCTGGTTCTATTACACAGTAATTGCATGTAGCATAGATCTCATCCAGGTTTCTCAATCTAACTGGAGTTGAACTTGGAGTTTCTATCTGTGATTGACTTGATTGTGAACTCATACTTGCTTGCTGTGGAGTTCCTTGTATGTCACCATTATCTGTGACTTCTTCTTGAACTGAGACCTCCATAGGCTCCCTTGTTTGCCCTTTGTTGAGATCAAGCTGTAGAGAGACACTGTCTTTCTCTTCTACCCTTGTTTCCCAGTTCCATGTTGAGTCTTCATCAAAGATAACATCCCTTGATAGGATTATCTTCTGAGTTTTCAGATTGTATACTCTGTACCCTTTTTCACTGGTACCATAGCCTACAAAGATGCCTTTGTTGCTTGATTTCTCCAATTTGTGCCTTAGTTGTTGAGGAATGTGAGTATAGCACACTGAGCCAAACACTCTCAGATGCTTCACAGATGGCTTCCTGCCACTGAACACTTCAAATGGAGTCTTCTTGTCCAATGCTTTTGTAGGGCACCTATTCAATAGATACACTGAGGTGTTCACAGCTTCACCCCAGAATGTATAGGGCATGTTCTTCTCATGCATCATAGACTTAGCCATTTCGACTATAGTCCTATTCTTCCTTTCAGCAATGCCATTCTGTTGTGGTGAATATGCCACTGTGAGTTGCTTCTCCAATCCCACATCTTCACAGAATGCATTGAACTCAAGAGAGGTATACTCTCCTCCCCTATCACTTCTTAGTCTCTTGATTTGGTATCCACTCTGCAATTCCACCATTGCCTTGAACTTCTTGAATATTGTGAATACCTCAGACTTGAACCTCATGAAGTACACCCAACACATCCGTGAGTAGTCATCAATGAAGGTTAGGAAATACCTGTTTCCACTTATTGTTGATGTTTTCATTGGTCCACACACATCTGTGTGAATCAATTCGAGTGGCTTTGTTGCCCTCCAAGCCTTACCAGCTTCAAATGGATCCCTGTGATGCTTTCCAAATACACACCCTTCACAGGTTTCGTTGCATTTATCCATTGTTGGTATCCCTTGCACCATTTCATGCTTTTGCAGATCTTGTAAGCTTGTCATGTTTAAATGACCAAGTCTCTTGTGCCATAGCTTCATAGAACCTGTCACACTTGCTTTTCTTGCCACTTCTTCTAAATACTTTAACACAAGTGGAAAGCTTCTGTTTTTCACTTCCACTTTAGTCACCAAGTTTGATAGAGATCTGTCATCATAGATCTCAACCACAGTTCCTCCAAAGAGTAGGAAATAACCATGCTCCATCATTTGACCCACACTAAGTAGGTTTTCATCCAATCCAGGAACTAGCATCACCTCCCTTATACATCTTCTTCCTTTCTTGGTGTTGATAACCAGAGTTCCTCTTGCAGTGGCCTTGACAATGTTCCCATCTCCCATTTTCACTTTTCCAGTGAAGTTTGTGTCAATATCAATGAGTAATGACTCATGTGCAGTCATATGATTGCTGCAGCCACTGTCAATGTACCACACTTCATTGTTTTTCTCTACTTTTGCACTGAAAGCACAGAACACATTTGTTTCTTCCTCCACTTGATTTGCATAGTTCACTTGCTGCACATTCTTTGATCTGCAGTCCTTCATCATGTGCCCAAACCTGTTGCATTTATGGCACCTAGGCTTGTCTTTGAACCAACACTCTCCAAGATGAAACTTATCACAGTGTTTGCACTGCTGTTTGGTTCTGGGACCTGCATTTGTGTTGCTGCTTTGGTTAGGTCTAGAGTTGTGATACCCCTTTCCTTCCCATTTCTTGTTCTTGCCCTTCCACTGTGGTTTCTGATTGCTTGCACTGGCTTGACTACTAGATCCAACACTGAGTGATTGAAAAGCCTTCTCAGGTGCAAAGTCAGCATGCCTCTCGAGCCTTTGGTCAAAAGCTCTTAAAGATGCCATCACATCTTGCACACTGAGAGTTTCAGTGTCTTTAGTTTCTTCAATAACACTCACAATCGAATCATAGGGTTTTGTCAAACTGATCAACAGTTTCTGGACAATTCTTTCATTTGGCAGTTCCTCACCATATGTCTTCATCTTGTTTACAACATCAAATAGCCTAGTAAAGTAGTCTTTTAACAGCTCATTCTCCCTCATTCTTGTATACTCAAAATCTCTTCTAAGGGACTGAAGTTTTACCTTTCTAACTTTGGTGTCTCCTCTGTACTCCTGCTGTAAAACTTCCCAAGCTCCCTTTGAAGTTTCTTCATTTGCTATTCTTGGAAAAATGATGTCTGAGACAGCACCTTGGATGATTCCAAGCGCTCTAGCATCCTCCATCCGGTTCTGCTTCAGTGTCTTGAGTTGTGTTTCTGTGAGGTCCTCCTCTAGAGCATCAACCTCCATCTCAGGTAGTTCATACCCATTTTGAACCATATCCCACAGATCATAGGATTTGAAAATGGTTGTCATTCTTATTCTCCAAAAGTCATAATTCTCCCCATCAAAGACTGGAGCTTTTAGCTCACTGTTACTGCCTGATCCTTTCATTTTCAGACTTGTTTGTTGATTGTTATTGTTGAGGACACTTCGTTGGTGCTCCCAAGAACCTTAGTTTGCACAGATTTACGCCCAGAAAGTTTTTCCAGATCAGAAACAGAGCTCTGAGGCCATATTAAAGTTGGTTTGTTTGATGTGTTTTTGGTTGATTGTTTTTGGTTGGTTTTTCGTATGGAATGGCAGAGGAGATGGAGAAAACTTGGAGATTGGATACCAGCTGTGTAAGATTACAGCAGCTCTGAATTCATTAAGTAGAGGAGTGCTTGTAAGGGCATGGTGCATTGCCATGACCCATACTTAATCTAGGAGTGATTGACAAGAGACATTAACAAACCTTTAAACCTTACTTCTCCAGATTAAATCCTAACCCTTCATTTGAGGTTAAGTGATTTAATCTGGAGTGTACACTTGTCACTCACACACTCTCACATACATTCAAAATAAAACTAGCCGTAGGAGGCTAACCCTTGATTTCTTCTTCTTTCTTCTTCGATGCAGACAGCACCTTTGCTCAGGAACTCCTTGCTGTCTTCAAACCCTCGACTCCAGGAGCTGATTAGCTTCCAACAATTTCGCCGACCAAATTGTTTCGACTCAAATCAAGGGACTCTAGAGACGAACAATTAGAAACAGAAGCTGGAATTTCGCCACAGAGCTTGTTGACGCTGACGTTGATCTTTGATAACACTATCAAGCTGGAATTTATGTGCCACATCAGCACTTAACAGAATTTTTGACAGAATTTTGATGAAAGCACCACATTGATTTGCGACACCTATTTTCAGGGACTACATTGATTGATATTTAATTTTATGAATCATCTTGATGGCGATGTTCAATTTTAAGGACTATTTGTGATAAAAACCCAAAAAGAAATTGAAGAACCCCCAATTTTTATTTCAAATTAAAGAACTCAAAAAGGCTGGAGAGAGAAGTCGTGGGAGGAGCTTGTAGGGATCATAGTTGATGGTTAGAAACAAATCGTGGGTTTCTTAACTTTTTTTTTTCTCTTAGTTTTGGAATCTTTTGATAGAGATGCCTCAGTTTTGAATTTTCTAGATCAAACATCCATGCCTTTTAGTGATTTGATTAAACTTTTTTTTTCCTCATAATTTGGTGCTATATGCACATTATATCGTAACAAATTTCCTATAATCTAGCATTTTGATTACACTCTCCTCCGTTAGAGATAATTGTAAATAAAAAAATGGTTAGATTCAATTTATTTTCACAATAATGCTACAATTTAGCAATAATTATCTACGATTTAAGATATTCTCTTTCCAAAATAGTTTAAAATACTTTTAAATTCGACAAAATCAAATGTACCGAAATAAGTTTTTCTTTTAGTATGTTAAGAGAAAATAGGATTGAGAATAATATAAACGTACCAATACACAATGTGTACAAAATAAAACATACCAAAATAAAAATAATATACCAATAGTAACAATGTATCAAATCAAACATACCAAAATTGCAAATAAACGTACCAATTAATGATTTTTGTAAATTCAAACGTAACGCAGATAATATATACGTAATGTATTGTACCTAATAATAATTTGTCAACAAGTATACTTAAAAAAAGCAAAAAAAATATAATTTCACAAAAGAATTGAAAAAATTACATAGAGCTTTTATGTTGAACACCACCTATTTGAAAGGAAAAAAAAAACATTTGGAAAAACAAATAATATTAAATATTTGCATAACACAAAAAAAATTGTGGTTTAAAAAACATATCTGGAAGAAGAGAAAATATAGTTTAATTACTAATATCTCCACTAAATAAGGAAAAATGCATCATGCAGATAAATGGATAAATTCAAAAATTATTTTAATTTAAAAATATAATAATGACATGTAATTTAGCTTGAGGTGACTATTGGTCAAAGCACTTTAATCAAATTTTAAAAAGGGTACAGATGTTTAATCTAAATGATATAAAAAAAACTGTAGGGAATTATAATTTTCTCAATTAGTTCAATAGGGGTAAAATTGTATTTTAAAAGATAAAAAAATAATGGATGAACTTGGAGCATCTTCAAATGAGATGACAAAAAGTCCACATCAGCATTAACAGTAAAAAATGACATAATCAGTGTTCTCCAACCATAATGTCAATTCATATGTGACATGACATGTAATAGAAGGAGGAGTTGCTATCAAATTTGACAACAGCTTCAAATATGTTTTTTATTATTATCTTTTGTTTTAAAACTACTAATTATAATTATAAAAAGTAAATAATGTAATAAATAATAGTTTAAACTTGACATATCGGGGTGAAGAACAAAATTTAAGAGAAAATCAATGTGCCACAACCTTCAAATAAAATTTTTATGTTTAAAATTTGACATTTCCTATCCACTTAGTAATACGGTTTAGTAGCATTTTACTTGTAAGTGATAGGTCTTAAGTATGATTCTCACTTCAGGAAAATTTGAACCACATTATTATGGCTCGCCCATTGTAAGGCTTAGTCGATTCTCCTACCTCCTTAATGTAGATAATATCGTTTGTTTAAAAAAAAAATTAAAGAAGATGGTCTTAGATGTAAAATGCCATAATGGTATGTAAATAGAAACATAACCTCATATTAATAGAAACTTAATACTTATGGTGCCCCGATTTTCTGGGGTCCTGGGTGGCCATCTTGCTAGCCTGAACCAGTGCCAGCTAGTGTTTAAGTAGGATTTTTATTTTTTTTTGGGAAAATATACAATTTATTTTTTGTAATACAATTAACTTAAAATAATTTCTTAATTTCTTCAACAAAAAAAAAATGCATTAATTTTTTTATTGATATGTCAAAAAAAAAACAACTAATACATAAGGTATCATTTAATTTAAAAATAATTTATGGTCCAATCATGTTTCTTGTCTAACTGCACTCAACTCTGGACAAAATTGAGTCGTAGCTAAGTCTATTCAAGTAAATGTGCTAAAGTTAGTCAAAGTCAATGAAGTCAATCCTATCCCCTAAAACATATTGCCCTGCAGCATCTAGTACGGGATCTTTAACAAAACTTTTAAGAATTCAATTCATTTACACCAAAACTATACGTAAAGTAAATCTGCAAAACTTTTAAGAATTCAAACCAAAACTTTACGTAAAGGGGGGGATGCACGATTTTCATGTGTGAAAGCGAAGTGATTCAAATACGAGGCATAATCAAATGATGTTATCGAAGCACACGATAATGATAAACATAACATTGTTGATCATCGTTATGATATAGGTAGATGTTATATTTTGACTCATTTTTATTGAAATTGTGATCAACATTATGATCAATTAGAAACAATAACCTAATTAATTTTCGGAGACACTACAAGAAAAGTGAGCAATAGCTACTCTAGTTAGTGACTACTTTGGTAATTATTGCTAGATGACAATGGTGTTGCCAATGAGAAAATAGTGATAAAAGTTCAAATATATATATCGTCATTGTGGTGTAACTATTACTACATTTTAGTTTTTTTGTAACACTCATCACCAGAGTAAAATTACATTCACTACATTTTGTATATACCACATCTCTAATAGAGGAAAGAATCCACCAGTATCAATAAGTCACACCTATATTAGACATTAGGGATGTAGTACAAATAAATGTGTACAAAATGAAAGAATTAATATAATGCACCTTCACAACTCAACTCTGTTGAATGAAAAAAATTAGTTCCTTTCACAACTCAAATCTATTTTTACTCCAACAAGTTTTGGTAAAATGCCTATGGTACATTATAATATTTACACTACAAGGAAAAAAAGCCTTTTAAGACTAGGGTTTTTCATCACAAATATTTTGAGGCAAGAACCAACATGTGCTTTTTTTTAAGGTGAACTAACATATGTTTCGTTTCATACAAAAGATCTCAGTATTATTTGTAGTGATACCATTTATTCATATATTGTACCTTAATTTGTTAAGTTTTAACGTCATTTTACAGTCTTCAACAATACCAGTTTAGACAATTCAAATATATGAGCATTATTCTGCTACACTACAACTCGCTCAAAAATTGCAGTTCTTTAGATCCCAAAAACATATCTAAATTAAGGTTGACTATGCTTGAAGAAGACTATGTAGGAGGATTACTGATCAGGCAAACGACTTCCCTCATCGTAGGTCTTGCAGTGCTGTCGTTGTCGACACAAAGCATTGCCAGTTTGAACAAGTGTACGACAGCCGCCAAGGGGTATCCGGCGAGATTTGGATCCACCACTGCTAGAACCGATGATGAACTGGACAACGACTTGGTAGTTTTCCTCACCCAACCCACTAGGTTTATATCTTCAAAGTTCATCACTGCTTTCCTCCCTGTTATGAGCTCCAGCAAAACCACACCAAAACTGTACACGTCTATTTTCTCATCCACTTTTAGTGTATAACCGTACTCTGTAAGTTTGCATCATCATAACAAAAAAAAAATATTATTGTTATGGACCAAAAAAAGGGTCTAGCAAGATAGATGCTGGACTAACCGGAAACTTGATTATATTTGCCATGTTTTGGTGAAGGTACGGGACTTCTGATAACCAATTCATTTACATTTTTGATTTCATATAAATGAAATATGATTTCAAAATCAAGCCAGAATGTAAAAACTCACAAAAGAAAATTTTAGATTTTGGTTTTTAGTTTTTATTTTTTATTTGAAAATTAAAAACAGTTATCAAACAAGTTTTAATTTTTTCAATTTTTCTATAATGAAAGAAAAAAACTAAAAACCCTAAAAATATAAAATAGTTGTCAAACAGATCCTTAATTAATTAATCGAAGATGAGATAGAATATGGACCTGGGGCGATGTAACCGAAGGAACCAGCAAATGAAGACATGCAATCAGCGGCTACTCCATGAAAGTACTTAGCGAGCCCAAAATCTGCAACATGAGCCTCAAAGTTTGAATCCAACAAGATGTTATGGGACTTGACATCTCTGTGTATAATCAGAGGTGAACAGTCATGGTGCAGATAACACAATCCCCTTGCAGCCTCCACTGCAATTTTATACCTCCTCTCCCACTGCAGTTCCCCTCCATTTTCCCCATGCAATATTTTTCCCAAGCTACCGTTAGGCATGTACTCGTACAACAACAAATTAGAGTCCTTATTGTTCGACATGTATCCCAAAAGCCTCACTATGTTTCGGTGTTTGATTCGTCCCAGCGTCTTAATTTCCGCTGCAAATCCATGATCCCTTTGCCCTCTATTACTTGATGATCCTACTAGCTGTTTGATTGCTATGTCGAGGCCGCTTGGCATGGTTCCCCGGTAGACAATCCCAGCACCGCCCTTGCCTATTATGTTCTCTTGCTTTATGCACTGTAGCAAGTACTGGGCTTTGAGGTCGAGCTGCTGGAACAATGTGAGCCTCCAACCACTAGATTTTTGAATATTTCTTCCTGTACAAACCTTTATCAGTAGGAATACTAGAAGCAGGGTAAGTAGGGAACCGAGAACCGCAGGTAGTCCAACCATGATCATAAGGCCGCGCCTGGAGGAACCAAACACATTGTGGTCTTGAGATTTTTTGTTAATGAAGGAACACGGGCGTGAGACGTTGGTACAGAGATAGGGGTTCCCACGAAACGACGCGATGTTGGGAAAATGATCACTGGTTGGTATTCTACCGGTGAAATTGTTATAAGAGAGATCCAAAGTTGTAAGGAAACCCATGGAGGGTATTCCGTCAGGTATTTGGCCAGTGAGTTGGTTCCGAGACATATTCAGAATAGAAACTAGTTTCAGCTTCTCTATCCCTCTTGGGATTTCGCCGACCAAATTGTTTCGACTCAAATCAAGGGACTCTAGAGACGAACAATTTGAAACAGAAGCTGGAATTTCGCCACCGAGCTTGTTGACGCTGATGTTGATCTTTGATAACACTATCAAGTTGAAGATTTCCTCTGGTATTTTCCCAGAAAATCGGTTCATCTCCAGCGAGAGCGTTTGTAAGTTGTTGAGGTTTCCAATTGCGGGTGGGATCCTCCCCGAAATCTGATTCCCAGAAAGCGTGAGGATTCCGAGTGTGCCCGCTGTCATTTTTGTTGGAAGTTGACCGGACAGGCAGTTATCATTCATCTCAAAGATGAGCAAGCTCGGCAAGTTGAAGATCCCAACAGGAATAGTCCCGCTGATTCTGTTTTTCATCATTCGGATTTTGACAAGAGACTTGCATTGGCCGAGCTCCAACGGAATGGGCCCAAAGAAGTTGTTATCCATCAGAATCAGCGTCCCCAGCCTCCCGCCTAAGCACAGATTCCGAGGAATCAACCCGGTCAGGTGGTTGCCGGTGACATCCAAATCCGTAAGCCTGCCGTTCTGGCCAAGACTTTCGGGTAGTTCGTATGTAAAGTTGTTCTCCCACAGCTGAAGAACCTCCAGATGAGGAAGATCGCCGATGAACTTGGGTATGGGACCGTAAAGGTCGTTCTTGTACAGATTTATTAACCTAATGCTCTTCAGCTCTGAGAAACTTTCAGGTATTTTTCCAGTGAGTTCGTTTAAGGAGAGATCCAAGGTCACGAGGTTCGCCATGCTCGAAAGCTCCGGTGGTATAAAACCACTGAGCCGATTTACTTGTAAAAACAACAAGTGCAAATTCTTCAAAAGGCTCAGACTCGTGGGAATCTTGCCAATGAGGTTACAGCTGCTCATGTCGAGCACTTTCAGCAACGGCAGCGATCCAAACTCCGGTGGAATCCCGCCTTCATAACTGTTATAGTACCCGAGGTACAATTCCTTGAGGTTCTTTATCTGTGCCAAGCTGGCGGGGAGCTTTCCGCTGAGCAAATTTCCGTTGAGGCCTAAGTACTCCAAGCTCCGGATATTAGAATAATTTTCGGGAATGTTTCCCTTGAAAAAGTTGCCTCCCAGATGAAGATATTTGAGCTTTTTACAGCCAGCGGCGAGCTCCAGCGGCAGCCGTCCCGTGAAGTTGTTATTGTAGGCGTCGAGGACCTCAAGCTCCGTCATCCCGAGCGTGACTTCTCCGGGGAACATGCCGCTGAAGAAGTTGTTTGAGATGTTCAAATGCTTTAACGCCGTCAGGTTGGCCATCTCCGTGGGAAGCCTACCCGAGAGGTTGTTTTCGGCGAGGTTGAGGTTCACGAGCTTGTTTAGAAGCCCGATCTCTGCTGGAATTGAGCCTCGATCCTCCACGGGCGGCATATTTGAGACGTTAAGAGCAACCACTCGTGATCGCTGGTCGCATGAAACTCCAGAGAAGGAGCAGTAGTGCTGGGCGGAGGGCTCCCACCTGGTAATATTCATGGCCTTCTTGAGCTTCAGTAGCGCGTCGAGGTCGTCGGCGCACGGCGATGATGGGAACAAAAGGAATACGATGAAGGAAATGTAGGCGGATATTAGCATCTTAAATTTTTTATTTTCCATCGGTGATCACTGATCAGTGGCCACTAGCTAGTTCTTTCTTCTTTATCGTGAATTCGTGATTAGTTCATAACTTATGTTAACTACATGATTTGTTTTATATAATATAGTAGTACTACGTTGACTGGAAAGGTAGCAAGTGGGTGGGTAGGAGTAGGACAAAAAGGAATATTTTTAGAATTTTCAGTGTTTCTGCCACTAATTTTAATTTTCACACATGAGGTCAATTTGTTGGTCTAATTTATTTCATGGTGAGAGAGCTTTTGCTTGCGTCTCATCCCAATTGCACACTTTAATAATTGTAGACCCAAGTTTTTCACGATAGAATCCTTATCAAAATATTTGAGGCTGCCAATTTACATGTTAGAAGAAAGAGGAAATTGGAGCATTGATCAGTATTGGCCGATTTATGTTCGAACTTTAAGGGCTGCTAAAATAAAACATTCAAGTTTGTTTAGATAAACATCGTACAAAGCGTGCAATCATTTGGACAATTTAGTGGATTTTCGTCGTATGTCAAATCATGTTGTATACATGTCAATTACGCCAAAGTAGTCCATGAAGTGTTGTCGGGAGCCCATATCCAGTATTGTTGAAATTTATTGCCAAGTTTTGCCGAGATGCACTGAACATACATTATATTAAACATTGATGAACACAAAAGAGTCTTGCACCAGACATTCAAAGAGTCCTCAAAGAACTTTCATACGCGTGTTTCCAACTTTCAGTGAGTCCCAGGACCACGTATTGATATCACATGAATCCATGCATAAAAATCCATCAAAATTGGTATGTGCTTATCCTTTGTCGCAAGGATGATTTTAGGAAGGATCGGATTGAAAACCGTCGGTGAATCACGGTGAATCATTCACCCACTCCGTGCGGGTTTTGGAAACCTAACACATTGTCAAACTTCTGAGCACATTGGTGACGGGAAGTCCAGTAGGAAGTTGAGGAACAGCAAGTGACGCGGGGACGGCACCGGCTAAGAAATGAACAAACTTGCTCGTTAGGCCAAATGCATTGCAGTTAATGGCGGTAAGGTGCAAGTAACTTTGTTTATACTTCTAATATGTATGACTTGAGAAGATGTAGAAGTAGTTACTACTGCATTTAATTCTGATACATATCGAATCAAATTCGATTTGTTAAGTTGATCTTACTATAAGCACGCCCTTCGTTTGGGATTTGTCCCCGATGAAGCTGCTCATGGTGATTCTGGATGGGATAAGTTCGTCGGTAGAGCGACGTAAGGCCTTCATGATGGTCATAGGCATGATGTTGATAGTAGCTCCACAGTCAACAAATATTTTCGAGACCGGATATCCCTCGATGTGGGCCGTAACGTACAATGGCTTTAGATGTCGGAGATTAGCCGATGACGAGCGAGGAAACAATTCAGTTAAAGCTGCCTTGAGGTTATCATCTTTTCTCGTTGGTTCAGCATCGGCAGTGGTGACGAAGTCAACTTGGGTAGTGTCTTCGGCAACTACGTCGCCGTCTAAGAAACTTGGTTGGGAAGTGCTTGATTGAAAATCGGCCGGCAAGACGTGGACCATATTGATTTCCATGTTATCGAGGATCGAAGGACCCATTGGATTATGATCTCCCTCCGCTAGTTCCTCCTTTTTCGGATCCTTGTATTCTGGATTCTCTTCCTTTGGACTCGTGCAGGGTGTGTCCGCGTCGACCGTCTCGACTGACACCAAAGCATTTTCTGGTGCGCCCACGAGGACTCTATTTTCTTGTTCACAGGTCTTGGGTCCCTCCGGGATTGGAATTGGGTTTGGGATTTGAGCCGTGAGACGAGTTTGGTCTTGATACATGATACGTGCATCTCTGATGTCCAGATAAGCATCTAACCGCGCGACACGCACTGTCTCGTCGGCCGTAAGGCCGAAGAGAGAAACGGCTGAAAATACTTCAAAATGGTAACGTAAGTCTTGGAGGTCTTCGAGGGAAAAGGGAAGTTCAGTTAGGCCGACATCGGTATATGGGTCAACATCAAAGTCGAGGACTCGAGCTTCACGTATATGTTGAAATCTAGCTTTCAACCCTAGATCCGAATTCTTCTGAATAATTCGTTCAGCATCTGGACAGGTCCGTACGAGGTCGATCGTATCTTGACATGCTTTCGGCAGACCGTATAGGTCGTTAGCCGAATGCTTTTTATGAAACTCGTGCATGTACTGCAAAGCTTCTCCGAGGAACGGTGGATGTAAATTGCGTCGGACCTTGATCAAAGGTTTCTGTACGGGTTATAGGGAAAGTTTGTCCTCGGCCTCTTTCCTAAAATGCTCAAGACGTGCCTTCATTTCCCGGGCCGAATAAGAAGTTTGATCCGCTTTTTGGCCTCTTCAAATGTGGTTTCTAAAGCATGATCAACCGACTGTTTGCCTTGGACCAACTCCGTCATAGTCGTCGGAGTTTTCCTGCCGTCCCCATTGCCAATTTTTTCTTTTGGCTGCCATTTGGGAGCTGAAGTCTCCTGTGCTGCTCGTCGGCGGGCCAAGCAGTCTATTCTTTGGCGTTGACCCTTCTGCGATTTGGACAGTGCAGTGTATACGCCTTTAGGCGAATGATAGGTATACCATTGTTGATCTTGTGGTTCAGGGGGTCTGAAGGTTCTCTGGTTTGCGGAAGAGCTCGAGCTGCTGGAATTGCGGGCATAATATTCTTCATTGTAGAATGGTGCATCAAAGTCGAGCCGTCGCCTAGCCGAATATGATTTGACATCTTACGGACCGAGCCTGTTGAAGACTGTATTACGTGGACTTGTGCCAGGCGTTTTCTGGGGTGTTATCGTGGCTGAGTGCCCATGTGGCGTTTCTTCCTGTCGCGACTGTTCTCTTGGTTTGACCGAAACGTCTGCTTTGCACCGAGTACACAGGGTTGTAGATTCATTAGTTTCTTCGGCGCTAGAACTTGACATGGATTCGATGATAACTGGTCCGACTAAATCTTGGGGTGGCGTATTTGAGAACAGATCAATTTTGAGCCGAGGTTGAGAGTTCTTTTTTGGGATGTGTCGCATCAACACGAACTCGGCCTTTCCTTTCCCTTTGTCTCTAGGTAAATGAACATCTACCATGCTCATTGTCGCCGTAGGGAAAGGTAATTGTCGACACCCATTTTATTCTCCAGAAATTTAAGTTTTCCTCCGTCGATCCAACTCTAGATGGCATCCCGAAACACGACGCAATTGTTTGTCGTATGTTTGTTTGAATTATGATACTTGCAAGCAACAATTGGTCGAAGATGGCGTAGGCCTTAGTAATGTCGAACGTATATACTTTTGATGTCTTCATGGCAGTTTCTTCGGATGTCGGTCGAACCTTGGTATCCTTAGGGTTGACGTGGGTCAAAGCCTTGCATATATATAGCTTGTCAATCACTATCTTGGCCGCGTCTATACTGGCATATTCTTCCGATTTCGCCGAGGCATAGTTAACCGTGGGATTTTTATAGATAGTTCCTCGGGATGGCGATTTTGAGGCTTTCTCTTCGCGGAGTAAATAGTCATACTGCTCGACGTGTTGAGCTAACCAAAGCCTCGAGCAATCTCGTGTGTACGGCATTTTGACCACGTATTTCCTCGAGCATCCCTCTTATCCCCTAACTGAACATCTGTTCAAACTGCCGAGATTGCTCATCAAGCCGTCGTCAAAGAAACGACCTGGTTGGTGGGTCAGAAGTGTCATCACCGTCTTCCTCACAATCCTCTACTATTCCTTCGATCAGAGCCCCCTTTGTTAATTTAGTGAGGATCCCCGTGTCACGAGGCGACTCGCCGAAACTCGCCTCTCTTTCTTGTCGTGTCCCTTTTGGCGCCTCGGGTGTCACGACAACAGTGGTCTATGCCTGTGACAAACCCTCGGACCCAGGGTTCTGAATTGTATGGGTAGTGTTCGATTTTCCCATGGTTGATTTCTTTGCTATTGACCGTGTCTCGACGGTCATGGACTTCGTAGATTTAGCACTAAGTCCCACTGGGCGTGCCAAAATGTTGACCCTAAAAACTACCAAGCCTACGTGGTGCGCAGGCCGAGTAACTAATGGAGCTAACTACGTCCTTCGGTTGAATAAAATATTGATGTTGCGTTGTGTGCGCGGCTGACTTCTCGATCTTGCGACTGCGGAAGAGGAAGGAACACGTCTCGGCCTTCAAGTTCTGGAGCCTGAAGACAAGGCTGCCAATCTTGCGAAGTTCACGAATCGTCTGCGCCAGATTCGGTCACATTGATTATATTTGTAAGGGTATAAACACGCCGAATCGACACCAGAGTATAGGGGCACAGATACTCAAAATAGATATATGTTTTGATGGTGAAGGTGGTTCGGCCGTCAGAATGCTGAACTCTGAAACTAACTTGTGAGTACCCAATCATAAAATAACTCGGCGTTCAATGTGCCGAGCCCAGTAGTTCGTCACACCTCACTTCACCGAGAAGGCTGATGAGATGACCTATGTCGATAAGAACTCGAAAGTCCTTCTCGACCGAGACTTGGATAGGTAACTAGTCGGCCTCGACGCAGTGCTGTTTATCCAAACTGAAGGTGCTCCGCGATCGGCTGGTTCTACGACGATAATGTTGTTTATCCAAACTGAAGGTATCACCGGTTGCCTTCACAGTGATGTTTATCCAAACTGAAGATGTGTTGGCGAAAAAGAAAATAAAATCTCAAGGTGTTTGAGAGGTTTCGCGTAGAGCGAGGATTTGCGCAAGGCAGTTTTTGTGTTGAGTTGGAGAGAGGCTGAATATCGCGCTCCTCCCTCTATTTATAATAGTGCAAATACTCCTGATCGAGTCAGAATCACTCTTGGATAAGGATCCCTTCCCTAGTCCAACTTTATTTCGGCCGACCCCTTTTTCAACTAGGACTTTGAACTTGCCTCAATCGTGGGCTAAATTCACTTTCGCACCATGGTTTGCTTAGGACTCCTTATCCCAACAGGTTTCGGCCACTTAGCTTTATCACATTCTCATATTTATCCGCATCCTTTCTTTTCCTAATAGGGCTTGGTCAACCTGACCCCGCGGCCCACGACACCAACCCACTGCCTCTGAGAAGGCACTGGGCCGAGAGTGATCCGAGCTCGACCCAAGATCATTTTGGGCCCAAACAGTAACGAAATTATTGACGTAAGTTGGTATGTTCTTTTGTTGTTGAAAAATTGTGCAAATTGAAAGTCGAGAAGACAAATTTGAGGGCAATGCCCCGAGGACACAGTTAATTTTTTTTTTAAACATAAAAAGTATATATTTATATTTTATATACCAAGCCATTACGACATGTCGTTCTAAGGAATTGAAGTCGTCTCGCTCCTAAAGCCCTAAACCCTCCTCCACACAGTCCCCTTCAGTTCCGTTCCCGCCGAGCTTTTACCAGAAGCAGCCATGGCCTCAATCCTCTCCAAGAAGCAGAAGCAGAATCAAAAAGCCACCAAGTTTTCCGACCTCAAAACCCTAGGGAATGAGCTCCTCTCCTCTCGGGCCCACGTCAACAACCTCCCCAAGCTCCTCTCCTTCGTTTCCCCGGCCTCGCCGCCTCAGTACATCGTCGAGTCCCTCCTCTCTCTCCAGTCATTCTTCACCCCTCTCCTCCCCGACCTCCCTCCCTCCTCGTCCAAGCCCTCCGCCTCTGATGGCTCCCACGACGACCCCGACTTCATATACCGGACCTGGCTCCGCTCCAAGTTCGACGAGCTCGTTGAGGCCCTCGTCGAAGTCCTGCTTTCTACGCAATCCGATGAAAATCTCAAGGTCGCTTTTCGATTTTTGGAATGCCAGTTCTTTTTCTCTTTTGTTTTTGTATAAGTATGATTTCAATTTTAAAATTCCATTAACTGAATGTGATTAGGAGGTGGTGTTGGACACGATAATGGAGTTTGTGAAGTTCGGAAATGGCGGAAAGTTTCACTCTGTAATGTACCATAGGCTGCTTCGTAGTATTGTAAGTTGTATTGATTCTCCAAAAGCTTAGTTTGAGTTTTATTTTTCATATTTCTCTGTTGTAATTTCAATAGTAAGTTATAATGTTTTTGTTATCGCTGATAGGTTTACACTATGCCACCAGTTGATTTGTTGTTAGACTTGCTCTCATCCAAGTATTTCAAGTATATTGATGTCCGGTAAGATCACATTCCATTAATTTTAGGAATTATGATATGTCTTAGGGACTTCTATTATTTGTTGGAACCTTTATTGTGGAAATTTGTGGTACTGGCCTCTTAAAAAGTGTAATGATTGTTGCATCTATTTCTTGCAGTTATTTTACCTACATTAGCTTGGAAAAGCTTTCCAAAGTTCTGGATGCAAATGGGATTTCTGGTACTTTCTGCTGTGTTTCTTGCAAAAACTTATGTTTTTCATCTTTTCGAGTTAGGGTAGTGGCGATGTTATAGTTAACTTAGTACGTTTGTTCATTTCTATCTCCCTCTTAGAGGATAAAAACGTCAAGACAGACGGTAAAGATGGGGAGCATCCTAGCAAAAGGTTAGTATAACGCTATCGCTTAGGAAATTTCTGTTCTCTTATTCTCTCATTGAACTTCTCTTGTTAAGAGATGTACATGACCCAAATATAGAATGTGTTGCCTTCTGTGCTCTGATTGAGTCAGACATAATGGCAAGTGTTGAAGTTATTGTTACATTCTGCATATGCAGATTGTTGACAATATGTGTAGATGTTTCGGTTTCAGATCAAGATTTCTTGGAATTAAACATTTTACTTTTACGTTACTTGGATCTTTGTATGCCTCTATGTAATATTGGATTCTTCTTTGACTCAAAGTCCATTTTCATCTGTGCTATTTTTTATTTTGTGATCAAGTCAATGAATTTAGGTTTAGCATGCATACATGTTGGATTCTTTAGTATGTTGCTGCGTTAACTTATTAGCTTTTGATGGCTAAAATTATTTACTTGCAGCATGGATCAGTTAATTCACAAGATTCATTATTTGATATCACACATCCCCTCTCTGGAAAGCTCAGTTGATAAAACTGATCATGAGATGTGGTGTGGATCAGGTTAGTGTTCCCTGCCTTCTTAGTAATTAAGCAGTTGAACTCATACTTTGCTTCCTTTTAATACTTTTTCTTTTGGTGGAAGACTTTGTTAATGATGATGGATAAATTAATCACCTACCGAAACGGAAAATGGGTATGCATCAGTTAGTCAGTCCTTGCTATGGGCTCCAAGATGGTTATTGCCCAACATTCTTATTAACTTAATGAAATGTAAAGATGCTATTTTCAGTTCATTTGACTGTATAATGCATGGATAATTATTTCCATAAACATTGGAAGGAAGTGTTTATCTTTCTTTTCTTTTTTCGTATGTTTCCGTGATTAAATGATGGCATGAGAGAAAGTCTCTTCAAGTCCTGGCAATTTACTGCCATGTCTGCTTCAAGACGGTTCTTCTAATAGACTATTTTCATAGTTTCACCACACAAGTACACAGTGATGTATGTGAGTGAATGTGTGTGGTTTTCCTGTATGGTTGCTCAGCTTATTTTTTTTTTTTTTTTTTTTTTTTTGAGTATCTGTATGCCTTGCGTCTGAATTTCAGACTAGTTAACATGGTGATAAGTGATAACTATAAGCACTAGTTTCTTCCCTACTTCCTATTGTATTTCATCTTTTACTTTTGTGATCATTTGAGCTTTTAAGTTTTCTTCGTTTATTGATGAGATTTTTGTATAAAGGTGAATATGAAGACCTTTCTGGGAATCTGAAAGCAGATGGTAAACAGCACAAGACTGAGAAGCATAAGGATAAGGTAATCTAGATGTGTCAATGCAACTATCAAAATTAATTGTGTATTCCCTTCACTAAGTTCTCATCTGTACTTTTCTTATGATATTAAAGTTTTAGATTCCTAATGATTCACAATGTCTTCAGGTGTTGTCTGCAGCCAATATTGCCAAAAAGATGAAATTAAAATTTACTAAAGCATGGTTATCATTTCTAAGGTTACCACTTTCAGTTGATGTGTACAAGGAGGTAAGACTCATACGCGCTACTCCATTAGTTCTCTCCACTTGTATCTGAAGCTCTTCACAGCTCAACTCTATTTAGAATTATATTTGTTTTCTTTATCTGGAAAGCTGTTCTAGTATGTAGAGGCAGTATCTGCTTTATGCTACTGCACTTCTCATGCGTTTTGGTTTTGTGACTTCTGCCTCTTTAGCCTCTAGCAAAAAGACTAAATGTTATTTTCCTCTAGTTTATGTCTGTTAAATCTGTTTACCTTGCAGTGATAGTTTTCTACTTGTATTCTCTACAATTTTCTGACCAGGCTGTGTTTTGATGCTCAGGTTGTTGCCACACTCCATCAGGCAGTCATTCCTTTTCTAGCTAACCCTGTCTTGTTATGGTAAATTTACTTACGAAACATGTTTTATTTATGTTTTCAGTTTGTCTTTTGTGACTTTGATTGTAGTTCATTTCTTGACAGCTTGCTGTGACTTTTCTGTAAAATCATATGATATCTCATATATTGATGATGTGCAGCGACTTCTTAACCAGATCGTATGACATTGGTGGTGTTATCAGCGTCATGGCTCTTAGCAGTGTTTTCATCCTCATGACGCAACATGGTTTAGAGTACCCCAACTTCTATGAGAAACTTTATGCATTACTGGTTCCCTCTATTTTTCTGGCAAAACATCGATCGAAGTTTTTTCAGGTAACACTAATCATTACTGCAGTAACTGTTGGTCTAAAGTTAAACTTCTATTCTATAACACAAGCCATATAGGACTAATTGGTTTTGAATATTCAGATTGAACGAATTGGTTCATTTACAATTGTTCTATTTGATTTGCAGCTTGTAGATGCTTGCTTAAAATCACCACTTCTTCCTGCATATTTGGCTGTGGCTTTTGCCAAGAAATTGAGTAAGCTATCAATTTCAGTTCCTCCGTCTGGAGCGTTAGTTATTATTGCGCTGGTTCATAATCTTCTACGGAGACATCCTTCAATCAATTGCTTGGTGAATCGGGTATGAAGACAATCTTTAATTGTTTCTTTGTCAATGAATTCACCATCCTCTTGATCTGAATTAGTAAGTATTTCTTTGTTATTCTTGTTTCATTCATGTATAGATTGATGTTTGTGCAGGGAGGTGGCAGTGAAACTGTGAAAGATGATCCAGAAGCAGAACAGAGGGTTGCTGATGGAGCGGATGGCACTGTAACTGGTTCGGCAGATACGTCAATAAAAAAATCAGGCATTGATCCTTTTGACAATGAACAAACTGATCCTATGAAATCAAATGCCATGAGTAAGTATTTATTTCCCCCCAAATGTGATTTACCTCATACCAAATCTTTTGCATTTTTCATTTGATTGCTTTAGTTATGAAATAACTTTTACTTGTTCATCTCTTTTTGAACAGGAAGTTCACTGTGGGAGATTGATACCCTCCGTCACCACTACTGCCCTGCTGTTTCAAGGTTCATGCTCAAGTCCTGATCATGTGTGATTATTGTATGGTCATTTATACCTTTCGACTTTTCCTGATATCTATTTCTTTGCTCTTAGGTTCGTTTTGTCACTCGAGAATGATTTGACAGTTAGAGCCAAGACTACTGAGATATCGGCTGGAGATTTTAGCTCAGGTTCATATGCGACAATATTTGGAGAGCAGGTATTGTTATCTTGTCTCGGAATTCCTCGAGTATATATATTATAATTTATGCATTCCTGGAATTTATCGTTAAAAGTAAAAAAAATATAGTGGAAACTGGTACTTGCATCCCAAGAAGTTAAGTTGTAGAAAGCTACTGTTAGTATGCCTTGTGCAATTAATTTGATGGTTTCATTCCGAGGCATGTTAGTTCACTGCATTGACTCTATATTGCAGGTGAGACGAAGAATAAAGTCGGCTCCACTAGCGTACTACAAAGCAGTTCCGATCTCTCTGTTCTCAGACTCGGAGTCTCAGTTTCTCGGTTGGACGTTCAAGTCTGAAGACAGTAAGCGAAAGAACAAAAGCGCTGATGAGAATGGGAAAATAGATAAAGAATGCGACGATAGTCCGGTAAAACGACAACGGATCAAGTGCTGTTAACCAAAATGTACTCTCTCAAGGAGGCAGGAAAATGCTCGTGAATTATAAGATTGATTTCGAGCTACAACGCTAGAGTTATAGGTCTAGATTTTCTTCACTTGTAATGCAACAAATTTTGACCTATTTATTTGATTGACAAGTTATCCTTGTACATGTTTTTTTCTTGATCTATCCGTTGTACCTTAAAATTCCACCAAATCTAATCATTTTTCATGGCACAGTCTATCCCTTTCTATATTTGTTAAAACAAGTTTAGCAAATCTAATTAGTAATTTTAAAACATTTTTTAGTATTCCCTAATTATATCTCCAATCAAAAAATGCAACATCAGCTTTTGGAAAATTTGATCTTAATCTTGATCTTCTTTGCTGCTCTTAACCTTGCTTCTTGCTTCTCCTCATGTTTGAGCAGCAAACGCTCTCTTTCGTCTTCCTCCCCAGCAATTTTTGCACTCTTCCTCTCTTCCTTCAGTATGTCATCGAAACTGGACACCTTCGCAAGATCATCACCATCATCGTCTGCCCTAGGGCGCTTGTGATTGTGTCCGAATATCTCCTGGATCACAGAAGAAACATCAACTGATTGCTCCCCCTTCACACTGTCTTTGACCTGATTCTTCGAAATGGATTTTTTCGGTTTTGGCATCGGTTTTGCTGTACGTTTCGGCTCAACAGATTGCTTTGTTTGCTTCAAGCCCTGCTTTGTCGAAGAAGATTCTGACTTTGCCGAGGAGGCTTTGCCAATGACATCTTCCGGACGCTCCTCCTTCAGGCGATATTTGATGGGATGTTTCGAGACAGATTTTTTCTGTTTCGGCATTGGTTTCGTGCTACATTGATTTGTTGAAGAAGGTTCCGACTTTGCCGAGGAGTGTTTGGTTTTGCCAACTTCTTCAGGCTCTCCTCCTTTCAAAGGCTTTGGAATTTCTGCACTGTCCGATTGCAAAAAGGAGTAATCCCGGGACTCCTTTAGGTTTTTACACTTCAATGCTGTGCTAATAACAGGGCTATTTGCAGCGGTTTTAGCCTTGTCACCGGAATTCAGAACCCTAGACGCCAACTGCTTCAACTCCGGCACGAAATCCTTCATCTCTTCGTGCACTCTCTTGGCCATGGCATGCTCCGAGGGGCCAAAGAAGGATCCAAAGTTGTCGAAAGTCAATTTCTTCTTGTTATCATCGGCAGTACTATTAACCGAGCAGCCATGAGCAACAGCAGAGCCTTCTGATTTCTTCACGCGAATGCGTTCTTTCAGTTGCTGCCTGAGTTGAAGGAAGTCGAATTGCTCCGCCTTTGCAGGACGCATAACTAGAGAAGCCATCTTTCCGATCCCAAAGTTGTAGAATTCTAACTTGGAAACCCTAACTTGCTTTCTAAGCAACTCCTACTTGAAAGAGTGATCGAATGCGGAAAGAGATGGGAATTGTAGCTTGTAACGTAATTAATGGAAGGGAAAAGTCTCTATTTATAATTGAGGATTAGGATTGGATGTGCTTTCATTTTACGGCGGTCTAGGAATTTCCTAATCCCAATAGGAAAATGGGAGTGGATTTTCCTAAAAGGAATAGGAGAACGTAAAATAATCATTGAATCAAATGGGTATAAACAAACTACACCCAGGTCTTTTTATGACGTTTATCTATTTAAACACCCCAACCGCAAGTGATTTGTAGCTCACTCAATTAAGAACATTTGTCTTTGAACCCGAGTTTTTCTATTTGAATCACCCTTTTTATAGTTTTGATGAGTTTAATGTAGATTATTCTATCGTCAGTTTAAAAAAAAATTAAACACCACCACCTTTCTTTTTTGAGTTCACTCCAATTTCAATCTACACCTCATTAAAATTTTGAATTTTAAATTTTTCCCAAAACAGCACAATTTTCACTAAATTACCCTGAAATACGAACACACCACTCCCACCAACAAAAAAAGAAAAATGACAACACTGCTCCACACCCACCACAACAGCGTGTTCATGGTGGCACTAGGTCTTGATCACAACAAAATAATATGAGATTTTTAAGGATGAATCTCATTTTGAGGTCCTCATGTAGTAGCCTCCTTTGCTTGCTTGGAGTTTCGGACGTTGGTGTTTGGGATTTTCAAAGATCACAAATCCTATGAAACTAGAATGTTCCTTCCAAATTGATTTGTCAATCACTACTACAAAATGGACTTATTGTGTCACTGGGCGCTTTAATATAATATAGTGGCGGATAAGACATTTGCGACACCTACTGAATATGACGTCGGATTTATTGTCGGTTTTAAGCGTCATAAATAGTCTATGTCGCTTTTAACCGACGTAAATAGTTAATGTCGCTTATAACCGACATAACTTTTAATCTTTTTAAATAATGGTGTCGTATAAAAAGAAATAAGTGTCGCTTTCAACCGATATAAAGTTAATGTCGGTTTAAAAAAAGATAGTGTCACTTCTAACTGACATTAAAAATTATTTTAAAACTTTGTGTCGGTTGTAGCCGACACTAATAATATTTTTTATTATTTTAAAACCTGGTGTCGTTTTGTTATCTACCAAATTCATATATACTTAAGTTAAAAAAAATTTAAAAGGCGGGTCACTAAACTTCTGCAAAATTTCAAACATTTTGAAATTTGAAATTTTCACACCACTCCGGTAAACTCCCGCACAAAATTCTAAATATAAAGGAAGATAACACAGCCCCTTCAGCAAAGCAGCTCCTTCTTCGCAGCCACAACAGCAGCAGCAGCAATCGCCGTTTCAAATTCAACAGAGCCCAGACCATACTCCTGCCCGTCACGACGAAGGTCGTCGATCCCGAGTTTCAGAATTTGTGCGGGGCCGCCGAGTTAAGGCAGAGGACTGTCATTGGGAGCGCCGGGGGAGTCGTGAAAGAGACGGAAACAACGTCGTCTCGTATTGAAGGCGAGGCCAAGGAGGAAAGTGTGGCGGAGGGCGGTTCGGCAAGTAAGCAAAGGAGCGAGCCCAATTGGAACACGATCCCGAAATTGTAGACCGCCGAGTCATTGGATTGGAAGCGGCTCATGGCCGAAGATCCAAATTGTGATTCCTTTTGCTTTTCCCTCATGCAATTTCTATGTACAAATTCTTCAAATTTTGACATTTATTTTGGCTTCTTCTCTTAGATGTATTTTCAGTGGACAAGTCGCTAGTGCAGTACTTCATGGAAGAGATGTCGATTGGCAATTCATTACGGAGCATAACCACCCTTGCCAATGAGAAGGAATGAGACCAACAAATATACTTGTTTTGAAATCTGAGATGTAGGAGGCGAGGGGAAGGTGACACAGAGAAGCAAAATAGGACGCAAGCAATGTCGATTTACTGGAAACGGTGAAGAGAAGAAGGTGAGGATTGAGAGAGGGTGAACAAGATGATGAAAAAGAAAGAGGAGTTCTGGAAAGAGAAAAAAAACCAATTATTAGGTGGTGTTGCTTATGAGCGACGTTATAGTGGTTATTTTATTTATCCCATTATCAGATGGTGTCGGTTAGGACCGACACCAGTCTGTTCCATACCACAGTCATTGTCAGTACTTAATGTTGATTGTAGCCGACGCAAGCTTCGATGTCACTTTTAAGAGTTGTTGTTCTTTTTATTTTATATTACTTTGATTTTTGGTGGCGGATTAAGGGGGCTAAGCGACGTCAATACCTTGTTGTGACGGTAACATTGGTGTCGGTTCCTTTATCCGACATTGCACGATTTAATGTCGGATTTTTACCAAAAATCCGACAGTAATTGAGGTTTCTTGTTGGTTTTTACACTACCACTGATATCCCCTTTTGTAGTAGTGAATCGATCCACTCAAAGACGTTAAGGGGCCATTTGATAATCATCATTCAAGAGAGTAGAATCTTAAGACCACACTCAGAAGCTGAGAACAGGATCGTCTTTCAGATTTTCGGGGCCTTGTGCCAACTTTTCATGTTCCTTTTACTCTTTATCATTATAGTCTTTGTTTATCTTCTCTTTTTGGCTTTGGCCATTGATTTGGTGCCCTCGTCAAAGTTTTTGTCTCAATTTTATGAGTTTGTCTCAAGTCTGGGCTTTCATGTCTTTTTCTTACTCAGTTGTCATTTCATGTCAGTGATGTCACAAGTCTTCAACAATCAAACCTCTGCTACTTAACCTATCAGAGGTGATACGTCCCGATCCCGATATTCCCTGAATACCAGGATAGGCACGTGCTGGCCAACACCCGAGGGTGACGAAAGCCATTTATTGAGTGCAAATGCTGAAAATGAGGAATAAATAAGACTTATAAATATAAAAGAATAATGAATATGCATTTAAGGAACATGTTCAGAGTATACAACTAACTATAACACTAAAAGAATTAATATAGAATGGAATGAATAAAAGAATGGGTCCTACACCGAGAGGACTCGAAGATGTCGATGCGGAAGTGCCTTGTCGCCGGGATTGTATGCCTCGATTCTATACCCTGAAGGGGGCGCAAAACAAACATGAGTGGACCAATTTGATATATATATATATATATATATATATATATATATATATATAGTAAAACAATTATCAACGTACTAACCCCCAGGTTTTATGAAAACACTATATATAATGATAAACATAGGTTTTCCAAAACCTAGCATGTCGTGCAATGTCTCAAATCATAACTCATATATAATAATCACTAGTGAATGTCCAATATAACACTTCAGGCCCCATGCCAGCTCCGCGTCTCTGAGCAGACAGTCAAAGGAAATAACACTCCAGGCCCTTTGTCGGCTCCCCGTCTCTGTGCTAAATAGCCAGAGGAAACACCCTCCAGGCCCTATGCCAACTCCAAACCGTCGTCAGGGACGGACCAGAATCTATCCTTACGTCCCGTAGCGGAATAAGGACCACTAGGTAAATACAAAACCATTGAACATATATATATTGAAAAGCAACTTCATAGTATAAAGTCATCGATCATCTATACTATAAAGAGGTGTTCGAAACATGTTTAAAAAATTGTATCGTCATCAATCAGATATCCTATAAAGAACATGGGTTGTAGGAAAAATAGTAATAATTCAAACTAGCCTCAATAAGCATGTTATCTCAAAGCATTTCATAGAACATAATCATCAAATCATGCTTTTCATGTGTGCATTTCTAATATCAAAACATGTATTTTTAGAAGGGGTTCACTCACAGTACTTCGCCGTCGAAAGCTGCGCAGGCTAGCGAAGATACAATGCCACAATATTTGCCCCTAAGCACATAAAGGGTACATTTGGTCAAACTCTACTCAAAAGATTTAATTTGGGAAAACGGACATCGGACACGGATCCAGGACGTCGAAATTAGCCTAGGAGGGGTCTCGAACGAAATCAGAAAAGTCAACTCGAAGGTCAAAGTCAAAGGTTAACGTTGACCGAGTCAAAGGTCAGACCAGTCAACGGGTCTGGGTCAACCCGGTCAAAGGTCCACCGGGTTTGGGCTTGGATCCAGGTTAGGGTCTTGGGTTTATAAGGGTTTTGGGCTTAAGGGGTTTTAGGGTTTGGACCTTGAGTTTGGGTCCTCAAGGGTTTTGGGCTTTAGACTACACGGGCCCAAGACCCTAATTCCTCTCGGCCCGAAGGCCTACTAAAATGGTTAAAGGGTTTGGGGGTTTTAGCGGGCCAAGGCCCTAAGTTCCTCAGCCCAAAGGCCTTTAGAATTAAAAATAAAACAAAACAAAATAATAAAAAAAAGGAATTGGGCTTGGGTTTAGGCACGGCCCAAAAGGGCCTGGTTCGATTAGCTTTGGGTTTGGCAGCAGCGGCCCGAAGGCTTGGGTGCTGCTCTTCTACATGGCCTGAAAGGCTTTTGACTGAACGGAAACGAACACCGGAGCTTCTACAGCTCCGGCCGACTGCAAACGGGCACTCTAAGCTCCGATCTAGGTACCAAAACGTAGAGGAAGGTGAGAGGAGCAAGTCTATACCTTTGGTTTGCCGTGAAACGGCCGGAAGTGTTCGGAAAATTCCTCAATACCCACGGGCTCGCCGGAGCTAGGTGTGCTTTCTCCTGCACCTATTTCGTGCTAAAACCTTGGTAACAAGAACGGAGTAAGCCTCCAAAATCGCATCGAAGCATCTCACTAACTAAAGAGAGGGATTTGAGGCTTACCTAACCGAGAAGGAAAAGAACTCACCAGAGAGTTCTTGGGTTCGTCGGCCTCACAGACGAGAGGGAGAGGAGGTTGTTAATGATGATGGTGCCTTCGAGCTGAGGTGTGAGTGTGGGTGTGTTGTGTGTGGGTGGTCATAGAAAAAGGGAGTGAGAGACGAGAGCTCGAGAGAGTTGCAGAGAAAGAGAGCTGTGAATGAGAGAAGAAGAAAACCGAGAGAAAGAGAAGAGGTTACGGGGAGAGGAGAGAGAGACCGGGGACAAAAGTCATAAGGTGGGACCCACGTGGCTCACCAATTAAGAACTAAAACCATTTTTAAATAAAAATGAGGGTGGGTGTTACAAGAGGCCTCTCTTCGATAGCGCACTTTGGTGTTGCGTGTTGTGTGTTGTTTAAGTGTTTTTAGGACTATTTGGTAGGATTATGGGAGCACTCAATGCGCGGGTGGCTTGCTTACCCCCATATTCCGTTGATGCAATTGTTTTGTTGGCTTGTTCTCTTGGTTGTGGCGGCCTTGCAATCGTGGCGCAATTGACTTGTTAGATGCTGCTGTTTCCTCTCCAAATTTAGAGCATCTCCAATGGAGTCCCTATATAGGGACAACCACCGTATAAAATGAGTATAAAACAAATATAGGGACAAAATGAATCTCCAATGGATCTGAAAGTGAGTCCCTAAACTATAAGGATTCGCCGGATACTTAGTGTATGTACCCATATATAGGGACTGTATAGGGATTGAAATGGTAGACCCAACATGACAATTTAAGTGGAAAAGCAGACGTGGGTCCCAGTCACATGGGCTTATCTTTTTTTCTTTTCTTTTCAACCGTTTAAAATGGAAGGTTCAAATTGATTCTTGATTTTCAATTTTTTTTTACCATTGAAAGATCTACAGTTTCAATTTAGGTTACTCTCTCATGTTGGTTTTCAAATTTGTTTGTTTTCTCTTTTCATATTGCCTCCGTTGAAATATTAATATTTTCAATTTGGGTTACTCTTTCTTTTTGTTCTCTCATCATTCCTATAAATACCAAATTATATAACCAAAACTTACCACAACTTCATCTCATATACTCAGTTCACTCGTACTCAATTCACTCATTCTAGTTATGTTTTTGTGAAAAACAAATTTAGTGTCAGAATTTGAATTTTTTTTTGTTAAAATATTCACAAAAATATTTTACGAGAATGTAATGTTAACATAAACAAAAATGTACACCTAATCAAATTATCACATAAAATTGTAAAAACCTCAAATTTAGGGATTCTACTATAGGGACTCTCCCATTGGAGGCAATATGACACACCCTGACCTGGAATGTCCACCTGGACTCCGAATCAAGCTGTGCATGGCCGACACGAGGAGGGTGACGAAGCCATAAGTGTAGTGGTGTGAAAAAAGTGAATAAATTTAAACCTAAAAGTGCCTAATATAAAAGTGCGATGGTGAGTGGGAATGAACCCATTTCACACTTGATGTCAGAGCATCAGTAAAGTAGGATGAGAATTATACCTTTGAAGGTGATCTCCAATACCAATATTTGCCAAGAATCCTCGTCAATACGAAAGTGCAGCTACTAAAACCTGGAGGAGCGAAAAAGAAGGGTGAGTGAGCCTGAAAATAAAGTTTTAATAAAACCTTTCTGAAAACATTATAACTATCGCTGTACAACAAGTATAGTTTCCAAAATATACATACTACGTATAGTATGAAAATACTTACTGTAGCCTGCAATATTTCAAGAATTCAATACGGCACAATATTTCGTAAGTACCCATGACATCAGTAATCACACAATCTCGCATAAGCAAACATATCATATCGAGTGCTCATCGACACATGTTGACACACGAGTTCATGCAGAGATATTCTGACATGAACAGGACTGGGTGCAATAATGATATACGCTATAATACTACAATCATGTGAAGACTGGCGCTATTCGTAGCACATACGAGTCCTAATTGCCTATAGCAATCTAGGACAGGACTGGCACCTACAATAGATCCAAAGTGAGCGTACGGTACGATGTGCACATACACGTGAAAGACTGGCCCTGGCCCGGGCGAGTACTAACACTGATGCAGCAAGGATGAACAGTTAAAGTAAATACAATCATGCAACAGTAAATCGATAATTCACATTGACATAATAGTAATAAATAAAATATTAATCAAGGCCATAATTAAAATCTCATAAAAGAACGCATACATGTGCACCCCGTAGGATTTATGATAATTTCGTAATTTTCCGTTATTTTGCTAATTCTTATAAACGTTAGTCTAATCTAGGCATACGTAGGAAATTCTTTTTTAAATGTATAAATGGAAATATATATATTTATATACACACTATATGAAAGAGAATACCCACTCACATATATTTGCGAGGTCGCAGCCGTTCGAACTAAGAAAGCTGGAGTCACCGATAATAATTGCACCTAAGTATAATATTATGTCCCTTTAGTAAAACTCCACTAAAACAATCAAATTTGGGAAAACGGAGTGCGGATTTGGAATCAGAGCATTGAAATACGCTAAGGAGGGTCCCTGACATATTTTACAAAAAGTCAACGGTTAACCCTAAAAGTCAACTGAGACACCCCGGTTATCAACTATGTTAAAACTTCAGAATTTCACTAAATGGATTAGCCTATGAGGGTTTCTTCTAAGAATATTCCAAACCCAACTCAGAAATGGGTCTAGGCCGGATTTAGCCCACGGATCTGTGTTTGGGTCATGGGCCAACGGCCCAAAGGTTTGGGCTTAAGCCCCCCCCCCCTTTTTTTTTTCTTCTTCTCCGGCCGATTGCCACTGTAACCACCGGATTTTACCCAGTTCCGACCACACAAAAATCTTAACTAAACCTAGCCTTCCAATATACCAAAACGAAGCTCAGAGAACAAGGAATCGAAATATACCACGTCGGAGTTGGCTGGAAAATGGCTCGAAATCCACCAAAAAAATATGGGAAGTTTCTCCCCATGTGTTTCTGCATCAGATCGTCTCCCAAACTCGTTTTTAAAGTTAAAACAACATAAGAGCTTTAAAATAAGAAGGATTTGAGGGTCTCGAGGTCACCTTGGCTTCGTTGGGTTCTTAGTACACCCGTTGGAGAAAATGGCGATGAACACTATTCATGTTTATGTGCAGTGGGCACAGAGTTGAGAGAGTGAGAATGAAGGGGTTTAGAAAACCAGAAAGGGACGGGTGGTGGTGGTGTGGTGCGACAGAGCTAATGAAGCTCGCTGGAGTTGGCGAAAGCAATGATGGGTGTGCTTCGCAACGGGTGCAGGAGTCCGGGTGAGAGAGAGAGAGAGAGAAGTGAGGTGTCAGTCATCTAGCGAGGGATGAGATGAAGGGATTTGAAAAGTGAGAGGAAGTGTCCTGTGAGATAGGGAGACATTGAAGTGGTGAAGGAATGGGCGTGGGCCTCACATGTCTCACAAAACAATACAATATATCTTACTAATACGCAATTTACGATCGTAGTTCCGTAAAATTTTAATCGTAGTTCCGATTTCGATTCCGCTTGCGCCCATTCGTTCGTACCATCAACTATTTCGATAATACGAAAAAATAGTAACTCGTACGTGTCACGAAAAGACCGTCAACAAAAGTCAACAATCTTGCCTCTAGGGTATTTTTATCAATTCATTCATTTAAAATTAGTAAAATCGTAAAATCAGGAACGGGTTGTCACACAATATTTCTTTAGGGACACAAAGATTCCCCTTAAGTCCTTAAATGAGTACTCAAAGGTGGTGGTAGAAGTCCCTAAATAAGGACGCCCATTGGATATGCTCTTAAGGTTTTTTTGTAGTTATGAGCTTACTCTTTTTTGAGTTTTTTCACCGTATTTTCTTTCTTGCAATTGAGTTTGTATTTAAGTTGTGGGCTGCTTTTGAGCTCTAGCTTTCTTGTTCTAATCTTTTTATTTAATATAAGTAACTTGATTTGACAAAAAAAAATAAAAATAAAAATTGAACCAGGTGGGTAAGGAATTTGAGCTATTATTTTCGGTACTTGTTTAAACCAAACTCCAAATGATTCGTAAAAGGATGAAAAGTTAAAAATAAATAATAGAGCAAATCACGAGGATCGAATCCGTGGCGGTTTCCATTATATAACAAGTACGCAAAACTAGCTCTGCAAGTAGGATATTTTGATAAGAGTTTTTATAGTCGGATAATGTTAGGGGATCAAATTTTTAAACTCAATGATGTATCATGAATAAGAAATAAACACGTTAATCAATAGTGAAATAATAATCTAGTCATCAATATCCACATAATTTAGTTTGTAAAACTTGATCTCCATAGCAATATCACTTCAAAGTCGTCCACCAACATGAATGCGGGCCTCCTCGCTCTCACTAAAGCATTCAAAGTAGAGCATTATTGCCATTGAGGATTTGTTTCATCTCTCATTTTCACTCAATTAGTGATATAAAGGTTGATGTTGGATAAAGTTCTAGACCCACAGCACGATATCAACAAGAAAATAAAAAAAAATAAAAAAAAATAAAATTAGGCAACAAGAGAATAAAAAAAAAAATATTAAAGAACTCAGAGAAGGCGGGAGAGAGCCGGAAGTGGACGGCGGAGCTTGTAGGAATCACAGCTGATGGTTAGCAATGAATCGTGGGTTTCTTTATTTATTTTTTCCTTTTTTTTATTTATTTATTTATTTTTTTTTAACAAACGATATTATCTACACTACGGAAAGGGGGTGAGCTTAGCCTCACAATGAGCTAGCAATAATATGGTTCAAATTCGCATTTGGTGAGAATCGAACCTAACCTCTCACTTACAAGTGAAGAAGAATGCAACTAGATCGTAGTACTAAGTGACTACTTTTTTTTTTCTCTTGGTTTCTTAGTTTTTGATAAGGGTAAAATTGGATTTTAAAAGAGAAAAAAATAATGGGGTGAACTTAGATGAATAGTGGGGTGTAAATAGAAATGTAACCTCATTTTAATAGAAACTTATAATTTTTTGGTGCCACTTACTCTTCAGGGTCCGGGCGGTCGTCTTGCTAGCCCTGAATTAGAGTCGGCTCTGATCGTGTTTAAATAGAAAAATTATTTTTCTTTTGGGAAATATACGATCAACACAATTAACTTAACAGAATTGCTAAAGTTATTCAAGAAAATGTGCTAAAGTTAGTCCAAGTCATTAAGTCAAATCCTATCCCAACGTGCCATCTTTAACAAACTTTTAAGAATTCAATTCATGTATACCAAAACTTTACATAAAGGGAGGGATGCACGAGTATCATGTATGAAAGCGAAGTTATTCAAAACGAGACGTAATCAAATGATGTTACCAAAACACACATCAATGATAAACATAACATTTTTGATCATCTCTTTGATATAGATAGATGTTAGTCTTCACTATGGTAAGAGAGACGTAATTTTACTATAATTGTGATCAATTAGAAACAATAACCTAATTGATATTTGGAGACACTACATAAAAAGTGAGCAGTAGCTACCCGTGATACAACTATTACCTACTTTTTGATTTTTTTGTCACGTTCACCACTCTATCTAATTAATAAAGTAACGTTACATTCACCACATTTTATATATCACATCTCTACTCTAATAAAGTTATGACCCACTAGTATGAATACGTCTCACCTATATTAGATGTTAGGAATGTAGTACAAAAGTGTACAAAATGAAAGAATGTAATGCACCTTCACAACTCAACTCTGTTGAATGAACAAAAATAATCACTTTCACAACTCAACCCCGAATTTATTGTTGTGGATTCACTCGCCGATGTTACAATCAAACTTCCATCAGAACAAACTGGGAAAATTATGATTTTGTGCTTCAAACGTGTGAAGAGAACGAATAATATTCATTTTGGACCAAAAATAAAAGAAATTAAAATTTTCAAAAGAAATATCTGAATTCTATTGCATTATATTTTTTATTAAAAGTTTGTATTGTGAAGACTGATACAACAGTGGTACAAATTTCAAAATTTTATCTTAAACAACTCCAATTTAACACGCTGATATTCTATTGGTAGCCTTTTTACCTTTAACACCTCCAGTTTAACATCAAAATTAAGATTGACTATGCTTGGAGAAGACTATGTAGGAGGATTACTGATCAGGTGAACTACTTCCCTCATCGTAGGTCTTGCAGAGCTGTCGTTGTCGACACAAAGCATTGCCAGTTTGAACAAGTGTACGACAGCCGCCAAGGGGTATCCGGCGAGATTTGGATCCACCACTGCTAGTACCGATGATGAACTGGACAACGACTTGGTAGTTTTCCTCACCCAACCCACTAGGTTTATATCTTCAAAGTTCATCACTGCTTTCCTCCCTGTTAAGAGCTCCAGCAAAACCACACCAAAACTGTACACGTCTATTTTCTCATCCACTTTTAGTGTATAACCGTACTCTGTAAGTTTGCATCATCATAACAAAAAAAATATTATTGTTAATGGACCAAAAAAAGGGTCTAGCAAGATAGATGCTGGACTAACAAGAAACTTGATTATATTTGCCATTTTTGGTGAAGGTACGGGACTTCTGATAACCATTTCATTTACATTTTTTATTTCATATAAATGGAATATGATTTCAAAATCAAGCCAGAATGTAAAAACTCACAGAAGAAGATTTTAGATTTTGGTTTTTAGTTATTATTTGAAAATTAAAAATATGTACCAAACAAGTTTTAATTTTTTCGATTTATTCTATAATGAAAGAAAAAAAAATAAAAACCCTAAAAATATAAAATAGATGTCAAACAGATCCTTAATTAAGGACAATACTTGGGTCCTCACCGGGAGGACCCAATATACTGATTTTACCATTTAACCCAATCAAATCAAGCCATCTGTCATTAAAAGGACCCACCAATATCTGAAATAGAATAAAAAATATCTGAAATAGAATAAAAAGGACAAATGTCACTTTTTCATTGGGGGTCAGTAAAATTTGGGTCCTCCCCGGTGAGGACCCAAGTATTGTCCCTTAATTAATTAATCGAAGATGAGATAGAATACGGACCTGGGGCGATGTAACCGAAGGAACCAGCAAATGAAGACATGCAATCAGCTGCTACTCCATGAAAGTACTTAGCGAGCCCAAAATCAGCAACATGAGCCTCAAAGTTTGAATCCAACAAGATGTTATGGGACTTGACATCTCTGTGTATAATCAGGGGTGAACAGTCATGGTGCAGATAACACAATCCCTTTGCAGCCTCCACTGCAATTTTATACCTCCTCTCCCACTGCAACTCCCCTCCATTTTCTCCATGCAATATTTTTCCCAAGCTACCATTAGGCATGTACTCATACAATAACAAACTAGAGTCCTTATTGTTCGACATGTATCCCAAAAGCCTCACTATGTTTCGGTGTTTGATTCGCCCCAGCGTCTTAATCTCCGCTGCAAATCCATGATCCCTTTGCCCTCTATTACTTGATGATCCTACTAGCTGTTTGATTGCTATGTCGAGGCCGCTTGGCATGGTTCCCCGGTAGACAATCCCAGCACCGCCTTTGCCTATTATGTTCTCTTGCTTTATGCACTGTAGCAAGTGCTCGACTTTGAGGTCGAGCTGCTGGAACAATGTGAGCCTCCAACCACTAGATTTTTGAATATTTCTTCCTGTACAAACCTTTATCAGTAGGAATACTAGAAGCAGGATAAGTAGGGAACCGAGAACCGCAGGTAGTCCAACCATGATCATAAGACCGAGCCTGGAGGAATCTTGAGATTTCTTGATAATGAAGGAACACGGGCGTGAGACGTCGGTACAGAGAAAGGGGTTCCCACGAAACGAGGCAATGTCCAGAAAATGACCCCTGGTTGGGATTCTACCGGTGAAATTGTTATAAGAGAGATCCAAAGTTGTAAGGGTTTCCATGGCGGGTATTCCGTCAGGTATTTGGCCAGTTAGTTGGTTCCGAGACATATTCAGAAGAGAAACTAGTTTCAGCTTCTCTATCCCTCTTGGGATTTCGCCGACCAAATTGTTTCGACTCAAATCAAGGGACTCTAGAGACGAACAATTTGAAACAGAAGCTGGAATTTCGCCACCGAGCTTGTTGACGCTGATGTTGATCTTTGATAACACTATCAAGTTGAAGATTTCCTCTGGTATTTTCCCAGAAAATCGGTTCATCTCCAGCGAGAGAGTTTGTAACTTGTTGAGGTTTCCAATTGCCGGTGGGATCCTCCCCGAAATCTGATTCCCAGAAAGCGAGAGGATTGCGAGTGTGCCCGCTGTCATTTTTGTTGGAAGCTGACCGGACAGGCAGTTATCATTCATCTCAATCATGCCCAAGCTCGGCAAGTTGAAGATCCCAACAGGAATAGTCCCGCTGATTCTGTTTTTCTTCATTCGGATTTTGACAAGAGACTTGCATTGGCCGAGCTCCAACGGAATGGGCCCAAAGAAGTTGTTATCCATCAGAATCAGCGCCCTCAGCCTCCCGCCTAAGCACAAATTCCGAGGAATCAACCCGGTTAGTTTGTTTTCGGAGACATCCAAATCCGTAAGCCTGCCGTTCTGGCCAAGACTTTCGGGTAGTTGGAATGTAAAGTTGTTCCCCCACAGACGAAGAATCTCCAGATGAGGAAGATCACCGATGAACTTGGGTATGGGACCGTAAAGATTGTTCAAAAACAGATAGATGGACCTAATGCTCTTCAGCTCTGAGAACCGTTCGGGTATTTCTCCGGTGAGTTCGTTTTTGGAGAGATCCAAGCACACGAGGTTCGTCATGCTCGAAAGCTCCGGTGGTATAAAACCACTGAGCCCATTGAATGATAAAAACAACGACTGCAAATTCTTCAAAAGGCTCAGACTCGTGGGAATCTTGCCAGTGAGGTTACAGCTGGCCATGTCGAGCACTTTCAGCAACGGCAGCGATCCAAACTCCGGTGGAATCCCGCCATCGTAATGGTTAAAGTACCCGAGGTACAATTCCTTGAGGTTCTTTATCTGTGCCAAGCTGGCGGGGAGCTTTCCGCTGAGCAAATTTCCGTTGAGGCCTAAGTACTCCAAGCTCCGGATATTAGAATAATTTTCGGGAATGTTTCCCGTGAAGATATTGCCTCCCAGATGAAGATGTTTGAGCTTTTTACAGCCGGCGGCGAGCTCCAGCGGAAGCTGTCCCGTGAAGGCGTTATTGTAGGCGTCAAGGACCTCAAGCTCCGTCATCCCGAGCGTGATTTCTCCGGGGAATATGCCGCTGAAGAGGTTGTTTGAGATGTTCAAATGCTTTAACGCCGTCAGGTTGGCCATCTCCGTGGGAAGCCTCCCCGAGAGGTTGTTTTCGGCGAGGTTGAGGTTCACGAGCTTGTTTAGAAGCCCGATCTCGGCTGGAATCGAGCCTCGATCCTGCACGGGTGGCATATTTGAGACGTTAAGAGCAACCACTCGTGATCGCTGGTCGCATGACACTCCAGAGAAGGAGCAGTAGTGCTGGGCGGAGGGCTCCCACCCGGTAATATTCATGGCCTTCTTGAGCTTCAGTAGCGCGTCGAGGTCGCCGGCGCACGGCGATGATGGGAACAAAAGGAATATGATGAAGGAAATGTAGGCTGTTCTTAGCATCTTAAATTTTTTGTTTTCCATCGTTAATCACTGATCAGTGGCCACAGCTAGTTGGTTCTTCTTAATCTTTGATTAGCTCATAATTTATGTTACTTACATGCATGTTATATATATAGTAGTACTATATATGTTGACGGGAAAGGTGGTAAGTGGGTTGGTACGTGTAGCAGAAAAAGGATTATTATTATACTTTCATTGTTTCGGCCGCTAAGAGTAATGTTATTCATATCGTATTTCTATACCATTTTAAGTGATACATCTGATGTAGGCAGTCACATCATTTGAAAAATTTGCAAAACCTAAGGAAAGAAAAGAGAAAGATTCATCGTATACCACAATCATCATTTAATTAACTAATTTTTTTTAATTATTAGTTTATTAAATAATGAACTAAATTTAAAAATCTGATTAATTCAAATGATGTGGCTATCCACATCAAATGTTATCTAAAATAATATGAAAATATGATATAAAAACATGGTATGAATAACTCAATGAGTATAGAGAGCTATTGCTCGTGTTTCATCCCACATTACCTACTTTAATGTTGGTAGACCCAAATTTTTCATGATAAAATCCTTGTCAAGATATTTAAGGCTGCCAATTAGCATTTTAGAAGAAAGAGAAAATTGGATACTGATCAGTATTGGCTGATTTAGAGACTTCCAAAGCAAAATATTCAAGTTTGTTTAGATAGAAACGCGGATGAAATGATGTTTGGACCAAAAATCACTCTAAGCTCATACAATCAAAGATCGATGAGTGAGTATAATTTTAAACCGTTAGATAATGAAGTTAAGATAATTTTTAATAACGAATTATCTTGATATGGGCGTAGGCAGACTCACTCGGCACTGCAATTAATCCATGGGATAAAGGTGAAATTGTGAGATGGTGATGTGATGTGATGTGAATAATTGTATATGGACAAAAGAGGTTACTGCCTTCAACCTATGGACATGTTGGGAAAAACAATCTAACAGAAGATAGTGACGTTCAGTCAGATGTGGTGTATTTAAATAATGAAAATTTGTGGCATAAGGAGACTCAGGTATTACTTCTTGGTAGTCGTTAGACCTGGCAGTTTCTGACACGACACCAAAATAACGGGTTTTGGGTCAACACGATAACTTATCGGGTCATTATCGGATGACCCGTTATCGGATTCTTAACAAGTATACACGTGGGTGACCCGTTTTGACCCGTTAAGAAAAAAATTATTTTGATAATTTTAAAGTTTAATTACTAAAAAAATTATTATAAAATACAATAACCATATTAATATATACAATATATTCTATATTAAATATATAGTTTTGTATTATTATTCTATATAAGTTATAAAAAAAAAAAAAAAGTTTTAGTCATTATTTATTTTTATTGTGAGAGTTCTTTATTATCATTACTAGGATAATAAATTTTACTTAACATGTTCTTGTCCAAAATTAAAATAAACTAGTATAGTATTTGTATAGGCAAGAACTAAGAAGACATACATACAAGTATGAAAAATGTGAAAGAATATATAAACACTTGTGATTCATCATTATTCCTCTACGAGTATATAATGGTTACACTTACATTTTTTTTAGAATTTTTAAATCCTCCAAACCCTCATAAATAATGTTTTTTATTTGAGGGCAAAATTAATAAAATTAATAATAATTATTATAGAAGTGTAAAAAAAAATATCCAATCACTCATAATGACAAGCTTTACAACTTTCATGAAGAGATCAGCTTCGAAATCCAACACTATAATCCATAAACCTTAAATTTATATTTAACCGTCGATTGTCATTTACACTTTATTCTTGTTACTGAATTTCATTTTTTAAATTTTCTTTTTTGAAAACTTGATCATCTGGTGGATGTAAGAAGATGAACTGTTCAGATCTTTGATATCACGTTTCGATATTTACGGTTAACTGAAATATGAGTTGATGTCATATAGTTTGTAGAAACTTTATAAACATCAAGCAATATTTTCACTAATCGTAAAACTCTGAACATAATATCAACGATCCAAACCGTTCATCTTCTTGCATCCTCTAATAGATCATGTTTTCAAAAAAGAAAATCTGAAAAAACAAAATTTGATGAGAAAAATGAAGCGTAAATGTAAACAATAATCAACGGTTAAATTTTGATCTATGATTTATATGATTATAGTGACGAATTTCGAAGTTAAGCTCTTCACGAAAGTTGTAAAGCTTGTTATTACGAGCGTTTATATATGTTTTCTATATTTTTTATACTTCTACATTGAAGAGTTTGATTGGAAGAAAATGTGCAAGATATTCTAATGTTCCAATGTCCTTAATTTTGCAAATCTTTTGAACATTTGATATTTTGTAATGTTCTAATGTTTTTTTTATTATGCTCTTATTTTGGATATGTAAATATACACTTAAAAGAAAAATGCGTTTTTATGTTTTGGATGTGACAATACTTAAAAGAAAAATGTGTTTTCACTCAAAAAAAGTATTATGTTTTTTATTTAATTATTTATTGGTTTAAAATATATTTTCCTTAACGGGTAACGGGTCGGGTCATATTACCCGTTAATATTATCGGGTCGATTTCGGGTCGGGTCATTTTACTTGTTTATTTTAACGAGTGTTACACGACACAACCCGTTAAGATATCAGGTATGACACGAAAACGACACGAATGCCAGGTCTAGTAGTCGTGACACATCAGAAGACTCAGAGATTTACGGTTTGGCCATCAGCGAGAGCAGCATTGTAAATAAATACAAAAACCATTTCAAATCAGCACACAAACTCTCCTCTACGCGAAACTTCTCCAACATCTTGAGATTTTTATTTTACGATTTTTTCGTCAACAAATCTTCAGTTTGAAAGAGATCATCTCATCAGGCTTCTCGACAAAGTGAAGTGTTATCAGATTAGGACATTCGGCACACTGAAAGCCGAATTTGATTTTGAACTTCGCAGAACTAGTAGCCTTGTCTTTAGGCTCCAGAACCATAAGGTCGAGACGTGTTCCTTCTTCGGTCGCAGTCGCAAAATTTGGAAGTAATCAGCCAGCCCAACATCACATCAACATTCATTTTGCTCCCCGATCGAGCTCGGCCGATGAGTTGGCACGCTCCGTATTCAACCGAATAACGTTGTTAGTTTTTTAATTATTCAGCCTATATGTCATATAGGCTAAGTAATTTTTAAGATCAACAAGTGCGCAAACTAATTACCAATTAGTGGATTGTTGTCGTACGACAAATCACGTTGCGTAGATGTTGAGGTAACAAAGTAATCCATTGAGTGCTCTCGAATGCCCCTATCGAGTGTTATTGAGACCTGAGTTCTGCCAAAATACGTTGAACATATATTACATTGAATATTTGATGGACGCAAAAGGGTTTTACATCAAACATTTTGAAGAGTTATAAGCATGATTCCAACTTTCCGTGGGTCCCAGGACCACGTTTGTATCCATGAATAAAAAATATGAAACTTTAATTAAAAGCTTTCAGTACTATTCATTTTAAAGAAAAAATATATTTTTTTGTCCTTATCGTTAAAACTCAAAATTTTCAAGCCATTTTTTATTAGTTTTCCTTAAAAAAAAAACTCCACAAATCCTTGTCATGGACTCATAAGAGTGTTTTTCAAAAGGATCGGATCGAAACTAGGTTTCCATTCGATTCGAAATTTCAAAGTTGAATCTAATCGGAACACAATTTTCAAATTAACATTTTCGAAAATTTTCGTAAGCTGAGTAATCTTCTAAAATTTCGGAACATAATTTAGAAATTCAGACGTTTCACAAGTTTTTTAATATTCTCGTTCTTTTTATTACATGTAATTTATTTGGTGGTATTCTAGTATGATTATCCATTTTAATATATAAAAATACGTTTAATATAAAAAACAATGAACAAGATATATCTAAAACAAACACTAAAATACTAAAGTTGGTAACAAAGTACGTGATTCGTGATTTGGGCATACGAATATAAGAAATCAGAATGTTTCGAAATTTTCGTGTTCAAATTCTGTAACCAGTACCCCATTCACCCTACTTCGTCGGGAGCATGGGGCCTCTGTGAATGCTTATCTTGAGTCTCCTTCCCGGGTCAGAATCTTTTGCGTTCAAGTTATTATAACTGAATACAGGAGAGCTGTAATTATCCGGTTTTGAATCTCAGCGGACGATCCGAGTCGAAATTGGTTGTTTGATCAGAAGCGCTGATTTATTCACTATATTATTATGTACAACAAATTTCAATTTCAATCAAAAGCCAACATAATTAATTCGATCCCAAGACAGATCCAAACAAGCAAAGATTGGCTGATTGATGGCATTACGAATAAATAAAAAAAAAGAGAAAAAGGAAACCTGATCGTTCAATATCATCCACAAACTGTGATTGATCATCAAATCTGATCATGATTTACTATCTAGTACCTCCTGCAGAAGATTCAGGCCTTCCGCCGATATACTCCTCTTGAATTTTAACTTTGGGATCTCAAGCAACGGGGGTGGATCTGGCGAGAAGCATACCACAACCACCGTCAGGTTATCGCACGTATTGCGCTTGAGTGCCTCCCGAACCAGCTCTCTTGAGCATCTCTCGGGATCATTGTGGATCATTAGTTCTTTCCTTGCCATTGTGACTGCACATTGGCTGCTCATCACATCCCACAGCCCGTCACAGCCTAGGATTAAGAATTCGTCTTCCTCGCTCAGAATTGTCTCCTCGAGCTCTGGCTCTGCACTCAAGGGACACAAGGAATCTTTGGAGCCTTTCATGTGCCAGTCCCCAAGAGCTCGTGCCACCGATAATTGACCGTTGAGGTAGCCATCATACACCACGCCTCCCAGTTTCTCGATTCTCACTCTTTCGGAGGCACAATTGGGTTTATGGTCTTTGGAAAGCTCAATTGCCCTACCTCTTCTTCCAGCACAGCTCGGCAATCTCCAGCATTTGCAATTAGCATCGCCTTGAAAAGGAGAAATCATATGTAAATCACAATGATGCCACTTGTGAAGACACAATAGGAAGAAAGCTCTGGTCAAATCCTACAAGCCTTCAATACATTCTTCTTACAGAATAACTTGCCAAGTTTACCTGGATACAACTTATATGTTATAGCCGGACATCTATTGCACGATGGAAGCGTTTAAAAAGTGACCCACTGCCTCCAACTAATACGTTTATTACCATGTTACAAGCCTCTATATTGATTCCAGGAGTTGTACAGCCATGAAAACATTCCTGGATAAAAGCACCATGGATAACAACAGAAAGAAGTGTGGTTGGCAAAGATGAAATTTTACCCGTGGACTTCGCACAATAAGATAGCTCATAACATAGAAGGATCACAATAGAATTCAAATGTTGCATTAACCAAAATTGCTTATTAGTAATTGTTCAAAAATTTGTTTCCAACAACCCAAAACAAAAAAAATCCGGTATGCTACATGGAGTACTTACGAAAACTAATTGGGGCATGTGAAATTTCAGTTTCTTATAAGAGGTAGAAGGACTAAATGTTATTTAACTTATTTTCCTCTAGTTTATGTCTGTTAAATCTGTTTACCTTACGGTGATAGTTTTCTACTTTTATTCTTAACAATTTTCTGATCAGACTGTGTTTTGATGCTCAGGTTCTTGCCACACTCCATCTGGCAGTCATTCCTTTTCTTGCTAACCCTGTCTTGTTATGGTAAATTTACTTACGAAACATGTCTTATGTATGTTTTCAGTTTGCCCTTTGTGACAGCAGGTATTGTTATCTTGTCTCGGAATTCCTCGAGTATATATTAGAATTTATGCATTCCTGGAGTTTATCGTTAAAAGTAAAAAAAATAAAGTGGTAACTAGTACTTGCATCCCATGAACCTTAAGTTGTAGAAAGCTACTGTTAGTGTGCCTTGTTGAGGAAAAATTAGAGTACACAACTCTAACACAAGTGTTGGAGAGACAAAACAAGTAAACAAATTACTTGTATTACTCACAAAATATTACAGCACTCAAAACTCTCAAAGACACACTTTAGAAGCAATGACACTCACTTTCTTTCTAGAGACAAACTCTAGACCACTCACACTCCTACAAGACTATTCTTACTTCTCACTCTCACTTAGTTGCCTACTTGCTTCTTGGCTACTTGATTGTTTTGTTCTTACTTGGCTACTTTCTTCTTTGATTGGTTGATACAACATCACACCCATATTTATAGGTGAGGGCTTGGCATTCTACTAGTTTCTAGTTGTTTCTACAAACTAGAACTAGTTTCTAGTTTCTAGTATATTCTACAAATCTCTAGCTTGGATAATTCTAGACTAGCCGCCCTACTTTGCATGCGAGAATCTTCTAGAACAATTTCATGCATGTTTGAGCTAGAACAATTTAGTTCCCTTATACCGACTAATCTTAATGGGCTGGTGTTGATCTTTAATACTCCCCCTCAACACCAGCTCATTCTTTTCTCTATGCTGGGTTGACAACGCTTTATCTTGAACACCCATTTGCTTGATATGGGTTTCACATCTCTTGGCCTTGCCACTGGATCCCAAGTTTGATATTTCTTTAACGCATCGACCTCTTCTCCTAGCTTTACGCCATTCAGAATTCTGTGATGCTTCTTTACGCATCTCAGCTTCAACTGCTTCTTCTACTATGGTTGCGTTAGCGTATATGGGATTTGGTTTCGATATTCTCATTGACCTCCTTAGTTGTGATTGTGGAGTTGATACTTCCACTTCACTGGGTCTAACTTCTCTTAGTGGTTGATACACACCAGTTTGCCAAGGACTCTTAGGCACTTCTTGCTCGACATCGTCTCTAGCAAGCAAATCTTCAGGCTCATTTGGACTCGATTGGACTTGGGCAGATTGGTCTCCCATTTTCTCCTGCAACGTATCTTCAATCTCTCTCGAGTCAGGCAACACTTCATTTTCTGAGCACCACCAAGAAGATGCTTCAGCGTCCCATTCTTCCTCCATAGCTAGATATGCTACGACGTCCCAATCATCTTCACTTTTCTTCTCTGAGTTGGCAACATTACTCTCTGCGGGCTTTTTGAACCAGCACTCCTCCATCATGTGGCCCTTCTTTCCACAATTGTAACACTTGCCCTCAAACCTTTTATTATTCAGGGACTGACCACGATTACCGTGATACGTTGGAGCTCCCCCTCGTCGAGAACCCCCTCCTTCCAATGACCTTTCTCCCACTACTACAATATTAGCTTTAGATGGCAGATGATGGTGGCGGATATTAGAAAAATCATGTCGGATAAATTATATCCGACACATCATTTAATTAGTGGCGGATATTAGAATAATCATGTCAGTTATATCCGACATAAAGTCCTAGCGGATATCAAAAAAATCATGTCGGTTATAACCGACAATATTTTTTAATCCTTTTTTAAATATTTTTGACATATTATGGAGGTTTTTAAGTTAATGGTGGCGGTTTTAACCGACAGAAATTGACTATTTTATTATTTTACATTCTGGCGGTTATTATTTTAGTATTCTGGCAGTTATAACCGATAGAAATGAAAATTTTATTATTTTAAAATGTTATATTGATTAAAAATAAATAAATAAATAAACACATATTAAAATTTTTTTTTCACTCATGACCCTAAAGTCTAATGAATCCATTTCCCACGAGCTATAAATTTTCTGAGAGAATAATAACAACAGACTACAATCTGAAGCTCTATCATTTTTGTAATAAGGATTAAGCTCCCTCATTAAAAGCAACAAGATACAAAGAAATTCAAACAATTTTTTTCAATGCTTCACAAAGCACATTGTCTGACACACCCCAACCGAAATCACGGCGTGCTGGCCGTCATGTGAGGGTGACGTAGCCATAAGTGAAGTGCGAAAGCAATAAAGATATGAATATGTGAGTAAATAAAAACCGAACTACTAAGAGTATTAGATAAGATAAGGTGCTGTAACGACCCGAAATTTCTAATTCGGAAGTTAATTACTAAGATAGGCCCAAATTATTTTTCTTAGCCAAATTTCAAGAAAAGAATAATCTCAGTTATTTTATTATGGCTGCATCTAACCTCGTTAGACTGCCTACGTACCCTACGAAGGGATCAAGCCATTCGTAGTTCAAAAATTCAATTTCTAACTCATTACCGAAAATATTTGAAGTGACTAACAATCACTAACTAGGTTCAAACAAGTGAATCAGGTGATCATGGTTTAAGTAGTCTATTGAGTATCATCGTCTCTGTTGTATTCTCTTGGACTAAGAATGTAAGCACAATTCTACAATTAAATATTTAGCTCAACCATTTTACAATTGTCTAGCCACTCGTTAATTCGTCCAAGATTTCATCCTCGTGGTCAGGATTCAAGCATATACACATATACAATAGCTAGCTTACTTTATAACTCATATTAATCTACGAGGAAGATTGGCATGCATACCTCCAGGCTCTCTTAAATTTAGAATTACTTAAATCGATTGAAAAGCCAATGGATGGGAAGAAGGACATGTACCTGTTCGAGCATGCTTTCTTCCTTTCTGGCCTTGTCCACTGACAAAGTCAGACATGACTTAAGACAGCAAGGGGTATCTGATGCGGCATCAGATCTTTCTATTTCGGGGTCTTCCCAAGTAGAAGAAGAACCAGCTCGGGCTGCCATGGAGGAACACTGATAAGTCTCCCTGTAAATAAAGCTACGAACTTCTGCCTTGTTTGGTGGTTTCTGGCAAAAATCGAGGTGACAAACGTGATGGGCTCGACGAGGACTTGAGTTCAGATGTAAGGTTGGTCAAAATCGATGATTAAAGGAAAGAGGTATAAGATTTGTGTTTAGTGGAGCCCAAAAACGGAAACAAGAACAGCCCCCCCTTCCTTTTCCTTCATCACCCCCCGGAAGAAGAAAAAGTTCTCCTTTCTAGAACAATCTCCTTTTTCCCAATTTACTATATTGCCGTCAACTAAAAGATTAAAAATCCGCAACTTCTTCGTCGAAATTCCGATTAGCACCCAATTTGCACTCACACATTCGTGGAGACAAACATTATTCAAATATACTAATTAATATGTCAAACGTGTCACGACCACGAGGTTAACAAAAGTCAACACATTCATTATACGAGCATTTTCCTCTTTTCACTTATCAATAAATTTTATGATGTAAATTATAATAATTTCTAAAAACAAACTTTAAAAGTTCTTAATTCAATTTTTTTTAATAACCATAAATCATTTATTCTCGATTTACTCCACATAACCATATATTTTAAAATTTCAGGGTATTACAGGTGCAAGTGCGAGAATAAGTGTGAATACACAATCAGAGCATAAGTAGCCTAATTGCAGTCCGGCAGGACAAGTACTAATTAAACAACACCCAAAAGTGATCCTACATATGTGATAATCTGTCAGAACCTCCGCTGGAGTCCTCGTAAGCCACCAACAAGCACTACATAAAACCTGGAGGGGCGCAAAACAGAAAGTGTGAGTGGGTAAAAACAAAGCTTTTCCAAAATCATTTCCTTATCAAAAGTATAACCCCTCGCCGTAAAACATATATAATTTCCCAGAAAATAGCATATATATACTCATATCATCAATATGCTCAGAATATCCAAAATCCATACTTAAATCATAAGTAAACCATGCCAAATATCTCGGAATAACAATGTAAGTAAAACCAGGTGTAATAATCAATAAGAATGTCATATTAGCCGGATCCACCTAACGTGGCCTGTACGGCTGAACTATAGCTCATAAATCATCCAGCCGGAGTCACCAAACGTGACCTATACGGCTCTAGACCTGCACACGAGTCAGAACCACCTATAGTGGTCTGTACGACAGGACTGGGTGTAAATAATACGCTCTAGTGCTACGATCACATGAAAACTGTGCGATAAATCGCGGGTCACCTACGAGTCGGAACCACCTATAGTGGTCTGTACGACAGGACTGTGCACCTAACTTGGATCCAAGATGAGTGTATAGTGCGGGAGGTGAACATCACGTGAAGGACTGTGCCCCTAACTACGGCCGGGAGCACTAACACCGGGGTGCAGGTTAATGAGCTCTCGATGCATCTCAACATACTCATCAATAAGAAATTCACAATCAACAGCACATAAACTCACCTGGCACTTACCTTAGCGCCCGCAGCGTCGAACAACAATATACACAATCAATAATGCACATTTAAAGCATAAGCATATTTGGCATGGCATTTCATTTCATAAAACTCATTTAATTCAGTTTTTCTGGGAAAATACTCATGATATATGTATATACTGAAAACCAAAAGCCCACTCACTGGTATGTAGATGGATCGAAACCCCCAAGCCTCGCCTGGCTGCGCTCGTCCTCAGGGAACGTCTCACCTATATGCGAAACAACTATATAAACGTTATTTTAAAGCACATAAACAAAACTAGGTAATAACTTCTCATACGTTGCTCAATTGGGGTGTTTGAATATACCAACGTGACCTACTCAGCCTCACGAACAACCCCAGATTTTTAGAAAAATTTTCCGACGTCCCACGTGTTGGCCAAGGCACGGCCACATGCGCCGTCACGCGCAGGCACGTGCCTGGCACAGTGGACGGAATCCCTAACGGCGTTAGGGAATATTCCGTCAAAATAAAGCATATACCGTTAGAATTAACTGACGCCGTTAAATGCCGTTAGGAATATTCTGTCAAAGTTGACGGAATATTCTTCTTCTTCTCCGACGAGTAGCCGGTCGCCGGCGACTGTTCACCAGTTTCTGGAAAAACTTCTAAACCTAATATCTTCTTCATTTCTTCACCAAAATGCATGAAATTTGTACCAAAATGAAGCTTAGAGTGAGTAGAACAAAACCTTACCACTTTGAAGCCCTGAAATCCAACAAAACCTTACCACTTTGAAGTCCTGAAATCCATAGAATCTCGCCGGAGAAACCTCGATAATCCGGCCACCTCTGCAACTCGTTGAAACTGGGCTTCCCGATGTCCAAAACGCTCCAAAATTACTCCCCGAGCTTCGTGAAGATGTCTTAAAGCTTCCTAAGGCCTTAAAACTTGCTGAAAAGTCCACGATTACGATCACATGAACAATGCACCAAAACTGGGTTATCTGGTTCTCGGGAAAACGAGGTCTTCACGTCGAACTAAGGACATGGATGAACTCCTGGACTCACGAGGAATACAAAAACAACCTCCTCGACGTCTATCCGTGAAGAAATTGTCTGGTTTGGGTGTTGTCCGTACGAGTGTACGAAAATGGCAAAAAATCCGAGAGAAGGAGAGAGAAAAGGTCAACGGGATTGGATAGGTTTTGTGTGTGCGTGAATGTGATCCACAAAAAAAAAAAATCAAAGTTCCAAAATAATCACCCAAACCAACTAGGAAGAAATACGTAGAAAAATAACCCTAAAATTTCTATTGGGTCCAAGAATATGGGAAGTAAGTAGATTGGCCCAATTCTTAGCCCAACTTCACACCACTCGGCCCAACGTCCAAGGGTAAAAACGTCAATCCACGCTATCGAGGTTAAAATACATTAAACTTAGGGACGGGATGTCACATTGTCTGGCACATAAACACACATGAACATCTGGTGTACTCTATCATGTCTGATTTTATTATTTTAAAATGTTATATTGATTATAAATAAATAAACACATGTTTTAAATATTTTTTTTTCACTCATGGCCCTGTCGAATATAACCGACACGAACAAAGCAAAATTTTGGACGGCTGCCAGAATAATCTCTGAATGTTTTTCTTTTCTTTTTTTTTTGCGATTTTTTACACATGCTATATACAAACATATTTGATGGTTGGATCGTTGAAACTAGTTTCATAGAATGCATATCCTATCAAATTGATAGATTTAACAAACACTTAAGAGTTAATGTTATACTTCCATTAAGTATAAAATAAGATTTATCACTAGTGTAAATATTTTAAATTGAAGATCGAACTCATTCATTGCATTCTTATAGGGTCGAGGAGTGTAACTATAAAAAATCATCAAAATCAGAGCTAAAATAACCGTTAAATTGTGATTTTTTGTTTATAACCATCGAAAACTTTTGTTCCATTACCTAATCTCTGAATGTTTGTTTTTTGCGATTTTCAAACAAGTTTGACGGTTGGATCGTTGAAAAACGTTTTGTAGAATGTGTATCGCATCAAACCGGTAGATTAAACAAACACTTAGAGTTAATGTTATACTTCCCCATCAAGTATAAAATAAGATTTTGTGGTATCCAATAGTGTAAATATTTTAAATTGAAGATCATATTCGTTCAATGCATTCTTATAGGGACGAGGAGTGTAGCTGTAAAAAATCATCAAAATCGGAGCTAAAATAACCGTTAAATTGTGATTTTTCGTTTATAACCGTCGAAACTTTTATTCTGTTACCTAATCTCTGAATGTTTGTTTTTTGCGATTTTTTACGTATGCGATCTCGGAGTGTGTACAAACTAGTTTGACGGTTGGATTGTTGAAAAACGTTTCGTAGAATGCGTATCGCATCAAAACGGTAGATTAAACAAACACCTAGAGTTAATGTTATACTTCCCCATCAAGTATAAAAAAAGATTTTGTGGTTTCCACTAGTATAAATATTTTAAATTGAAGATCGAATTCGTTCAATGCATTCTTATAAGGTCAAGGAATGTAGCTGTAAAAAATCATCAAAATCGAAGCTAAAATAACTGTTAAATTGTGATTTTTCGTTTATAACCGTCGAAAACTTTTGTTCAGTTACCTAATCTCTGAATCTTTTTTTTTTTGTGATTTTTTACGTATGCGATCTCGGAGTGTGTACGAACAAGTTTGACGGTTGGATCGTTGAAAAACGTTTCGTAGAATGCGTATCGCATCAAAACCGTAGATTAAACAAACACTTAGAGTTAATGTTATACTTCACCATCAAGTATAAAATAAGATTTTGTGGTATCCACTAATGTAAATATTTTAAATTGAAGATCAAATTCGTTCAATGCATTCTTATAGGGTCGAGGAGTGTAGCTGTAAAAAATCATCAAAATCGGAGCTAAAGTAACTGTTAAATTGTGATTTTTCGTTTATAATCGTCGAAATTTTTTTGTTCTGTTACCTAATCTCTGAATGTTTTTTGTTTTTGTGATTTTTTTTACGTATGCGATCTCGGAGTGTGTACAAACAAGTTTGACGGTTAGATCATTGAAAAAAAGTTTCGTAGAATGTGTATCTCGTCAAAACGGTAGATTAAATAAACACTTAAAAGAGTTAATGTTATACTTCCATTAAGTATAAAATAAGATTTTGTGATATCCTCTAGTGTAAATATTTTAAATTAAAGATCAAATTTATTCATTACATTCTTATAGGGTCGAGGAGTGTAGCTGTAAAAAATCATTAAAATCGAAGCTAAAATAACCGTTCAATTGCGATTTTTTGTTTATAACCAGTCAAAAACTTTTGTTCCGTTACGTAATCTCTAAATGTTTGTTTTTTTGTGATTTTTTACGTATGCAATCTCGGAGTGTGTACAAACAAGTTTGACGGTTGGATCGTTGAAAAAAGTTTTGTAGAATGCATATGCGTCAAAACGGTAGATTAAACAAACACTTAGAGTTAATATTATACTTCCATTAAGTATAAAATAAGATTTTGTGGTTTCCACTAGTGTAAATATTTTAAATTGAAGATCAAATTCGTTCATTGCATTCTTATAGGGTCGAGGAGTGTAGCTGTAAAAAAGTCATCAAAACTAGAGCTAAAATAACCGTTAAATTGTGATTTTTCGTTTGTAACCGTCCAAAACTTTTGTTCTCTTACCTAATCTCTGAATGTTTTTTTTTTGTACGGTTTTTTACGTGTGCGATCTTGTAGTATCTACAAACAAGTTTGACGGTTAGATCATGGAAACTAGTTTCGTAGAATGCATATCTCTGTTAAATTTGCCTAAATTTTGAAGTGGCAAAAGTAATTTGTGCTAAATTTTTATTTATGTTTTTCAAGTATTGATTAGACAATATTTAGTTTGTGTGATGACATTTTCATTGTACAATTATCTTTTTGTTTCTTTATTGCATATTTTACATGGGTTATTATCTATTAAACCAAACAATTATTTATTTAATGTTTAAAAACGTATTCTATTTAAATACATATTATTTATTTATTTATTAAACCAAACAATTATTATTTTATTTTGTAAAATCGTAACAAATTTTGGGGGGGAATTTAAAATTTTGGGAGAGGGAATTTAAAATTTTGGGGGGATTTTTTGCCGCCATTTTTTTTTTTTCGGTTATAACAGACAGTAATTAAATTTTTTTGTCGGTTTTTATTTTAAAAAATGTTTCTGTCGGTTTTAACGACAGTAATGAAAATTTTCCAAAATAAAACCCCTATATCTCTTCCTTGCGCCCGTGCCTTCTCCCTTCCCCCTTTCCCCTTTTCTCCTCTCCTCATTTCCTTCTCATTCTCTTCTCTCTTCATTTACTTCCAGTTCAACACTTGCAACCGAGAGCCTTTGGGAAAGGACAAGGTGAAATAATGCATGGGGTGTCTAACCAATCTGCACAACTTGCACAAATTTCATGTTTGTTTTTTCTTTTCTTTTTCAAATATATTTATCTGTCTTTCTTCGGATTCATGCAGGTGGGAATATCATCTGGAGCCAACACAGTGGCAGCAATGAAGCTTGCTAAAAAGCCAGAAAACAGAGGCAAACTCATAGTGGTAAGGGCGACATATCCTTTGGTTTTCCTGCATGTAAGATTAAAGTTAATAAGATGTCCTGCTAACATTTTAAGAGATGGGTTGATCGGTTTGTTCCTTGTTGACATTTTGAGTTTGTGACATGTGATGTGAATTGCGACACACTTTGGCTCTTCGTGATCATTTGCCTTTTTGTTTGGTTTCCAGACTAATCACACGAGCTTTGGGGAGCGATACTTGTCATCTGTTCCATTTCAAAAGCTGAGGCAGGAAGCCGAAAACATGCAACCGGTTGCAGTCGACTAACCTTAAGTACTCCAAGGCTCTCCGTGTGATAAGGGGAGGGAAGAGGAACTGAGGTTACACTGATACAAAGCCACTCTGGCTTCAACGATTCTTGTTCTAAGACTAATGCATTCATAAAATCAAAGCAAATTAAAGTCTAGGAATCACAGCTGGAAGTAAAGTCAGGTACTGGACGAAGAAGCATACAATTCGTTCTGAAAGTGGTTCGCCAACTCCACTTGCAATCTTAATATATTTATTAATAAAAGCATGTATCAGTATATTTTTTTTTTATTAATATATATTTTCTATCAGTTTTATCTGACAATAATGGTTTTATTTATTCATTATTAATAAATTCTCTGTCGGTTATATCCGACACAAGTTCTGTTGGTTATATCCGACACAAGTTCTGTCAGTTTTAGCCGACAGAGAATGCTCTTATTTATTCATTATTAATATATTCTCTGTCGATTATATCTGACACAACATCACACCCATATTTATAGGTGAGGGCTTGGCATTCTACTAGTTTCCAATTCTTTCTACAAACTAGAACTAGTTTCTAGTTTCTAGTATATTCTACAAATCTCTAGCTTAGATAATTCTAGACTAGCCACCCTACTTTGCATGCTATAATCTTCTAGAACAATTTCATGCATGTTTGAACTAGAACAATCTAGTTCCCTTATACCGACTAATCTTAATAGGCTGGTGTTGATCTTTAACATGCCTTGTGCAATTAATTTGATGGTTTCATTCCGAGGCATCTTAGTTCTCTGCATTGACTCTATATTGCAGGTGAGACGAAGAATAAAGTCGGCTCCACTAGCATACTACAAAGTAGCTCCGACCTCTTTGTTCTCAGAGTCTCATTTCTCGGTTGGACATTCAAGTGTGAAGACAGCAAGCGAAAGAACGACAGCGCTGATCAGAATGGGAAAATAGATAAAGAATTCTATGATAGTCCGGTGAAACGACAACGGATCAAGTGCTAATAACTGAAATGCACTCTCTCAAGGAGGCAGGAATATGCTTGTGAATTATAAGATCAAGTGCTAATAACTGAAACGACAACGCTAGAGTAGGTCTAGATTTCCCTCACTGGTAAGGTGCAACAAATTTTGACCTATTTATTTGATTGACAATTTACCCTAATTAAAACTCCAATCAGAAAATGCAACATCAGCTTTTGGAAACTTTGATCTTAATCTTGAGCTTCTTTGCTGCTCTTAACATTGCTTCTTGCTTCTCCTCTTGTTTGAGCAGCAATCACTCTCTTTCGTCTTCCTCCCTAGCAATTTTTCCACTCTTTCTCTCTTCCTTCAGTATGTCATCGAAACTGGACACCAACGCAAGATCATCACCATCATCATTCGCCTTAGGGGGCTTGCGGTTGTGTCTGAATATCTCCTGGATCACAGAAGACACATCAACTGATTGCTCCATTCACGAGGTCTGTGACCTGATTCGTCGAGATCAATGGCGGATCCAGGAAATAATATTAGGGGGGTTAGTAAAAATAGCGCGCACAGGGCGCAAATTTTTTTATACCAGAAAGAGCATGCATATCGTCATTTCATCGAGTCTTGGTAGGCCTGAAGTCATTTGGAAATGCATACTACACACCTGTTAATGTATGCAAGGGGCAGCACCCAAGGTATTCATAGACATTCATCAGGTTTTGGTAGGCCTGAAGTCAGTTAAGGGCATGTATGAAGCCAACTCTAATCTTCAAAAGGGCAACACTCAAGGTATCCATGGATATTCACCGAAGTTCGGAGGGTTAGCACCTAAGGTATCTATGGACGTTCATCGAAGTTCGAAGGGTCAGCTGACCCCCCTTGCCCCTTAATGGATCCGCCAGTGGTCGAGATGGATTTTTTGGGTTTTGGCATCATTGCTTTGTTTTCTTCAAGCCCTGATTTGCCGAAGAAGATTCTGACTTTGCCGAGGAGGCTATAGCAATCACATCATCCGGACGCTCCTCCTTCAGGTGATTTTTTATCGGATGTTTCGAGACAGATTTTTTCTGTTTAGGCATTGGTTTCGTGCTACATTGATTTGTTGAATAAGGCTCCGACTTTGCTAAGGAGTGTTTGGTTTGGCCAACTTCTTCAGGCTCTCCTCCTTTCAAAGGCTTTTGAATTTCTGCACCATCCGATTGCAAAATGGAGTAATCCTAGGACTCCTTTAGGTTTTTACACTTCAACGTTGTGCTAATAACAGGGCTCTTTGCAGCGGTTTTAGCGTTGTCATCGGAATTCAGAACCCTAGACGCACTGGCGGATCCATTAAGGGGCAAGGGGGGTCAGCTGACCCTTCGAACTTCGATGAACGTCCATAGATACCTTAGGTGCTGACCCTCCGAACTTCGGTGAATATCCATGGATACCTTGAGTGTTGCCCTTTTGAAGATTAGAGTTGGCTTCATACATGCCCTCAACCGACTTCAGGCTTACCAAAACCCGATGGATGTCTATGAATACCTTGGGTGCTGCCCCTTGCATACATTAACAGGTGTGTAGTATGCATTTCCAAATGACTTCAGGCCTACCAAGACTCGATGAAATGGCGATATGCATGCTATTTCTGGTATAAAAAAATTTGCGCCATGCGCGCGCTATTTTTACTAACCCCTTAATATTATTTCCTGGATCCGCCACTGCCTAGACGCCAACTTTTTCAACTCCGCCACGAAATCCTTCATCTCTTCGTGCATTGTCTTAGCCATGACACGCTCCAAGGGGCCAAAGAAGGATCCAAAGTTGTCGAAAGGCAATTTCTTATTGTTGTCATCAGTAGTACCAGAGTTGCCGAGAGTAGTAGAGCCTCCTGATCTCTTCATGCGAATGCAATCTTTCAGTTGCTGCCTGAGTTGAAGGGAGTCCAACTGATCCGCCTTGGCAGGACGCACAACTGCAGCAGCCATCTTTTCCGATCCCAAAGTTGTAGAATTCTAACTTGGAAACCCTAACTTGCTTTCTAAGCAACTCCTACTTGACAGAGTGATCGAATGCGGAAAGACAAGGAACTGGAATTGTAGCTTGTAGTATAATCAATTAAAGGGACAGTCTGTATTTGTAGTTAAGGCTTTGGATAGGCGATGCTTTCATTCTATGGCGGCTTAGGATTTTCCTAATAGAAAACTAGATTTTAATCCCTAAATAAGATGAAGTTTGGAAAAATGTCTTATATAAGATTAAAAATTGATTTTAGTCCCTAGACTCTATTTAATGCTAGCATAAGTATTTAATGTCTCTTTTTTTTATTTATAATTTTATTAATTTAAATTTATGAAAATATTATAAATTTTAATTCTCATTATGGTAAGCATCTTATATAAGAAAATATAGAGATTTTTTCAGTACACTTATGTTTTTGCATATTTTCTTATCTGCCACTAATTCATTACAATATATTTAGGTACCAACATTTCGGTACACTCGGTTAGTATAATATGTTTAGGTACGGAAATTTCGGTACACTAATTTAGTATAATATATTTAGATACTGACATTTTGGTACACTAGTTTAATATCATATAGTTAGGTACGGGATTTTCGGTACACTTATGTTTTTACATATTTCGGTATACTAATTTAGTAAAATATATTATGGTACGGGCGTTTAGGTACACTAATTAGTAAAATATATTAGTGAAATATATTATGGTATGGGCGTTTCGGAATAGGAGAACGTGAAATAATCATTGAATTAAATGGAGATAAACAAGCTACACCCAGGTCTTTTTTCGAGGTTTTTCTATTTAAACCACCACCAGCGTAAGTAATTTATAGCTCAATTAGTCAAGAATATTTGTCTTTGCACTCGAGCTCTTGAGTTTGATAAAAAAAATTCAAAAATTTAAAATTTTCCAAAAAAAACAACTGGAATGTCCCTTCCAATTTGGTTTTTCAATCAATACACTCAGAAACGTTAGGGTTCGTTTAATACTCATCGTTCAAGGGGGTACAATCGAGAAAAAAAAATGTGAACCAGGGTGTCTAAGGAATTTGAGCTATTGTTTATGTACTTATTAAACCAAATTTGGAAATTACTTTAGTCTAAAGAAAGCATTGCAATTGGCATTGTTCTTTACTGTTCATTGTACCTGAATTTTAGTTTATTTACAAGATTGCCACTTGGATGCTTTTAACCAACTTTCACTTAATTTACAAAATTGCCACTCAGGCTTAAAAACCTATTTTCAGCTGTTGGTTGCATTTCAATTTTGACTCGGCGAGAGAGAGGGGAGGGGGACATCACGCCTGACAAATTGGAGAGAGACAATCGCTCCCATTTTTGATACAGCTGGGTGTGCCTCTAGCGAGCGGAGAGAGGGGACAGAGCGACTTCAGAGGAGAGACACATGGCCTAACAGATTGGAGAGAGATGAGAGCTACGGGTTTGGACTGAGTGAGAGAGAGTTTAGGTAAGTCCTCTGCCAGGCTCTCTCTGCCGCTAATATTGATGCATACGTGTTGATGATCGTGGGAAGGGAAGAATGATGGTAAATCTGGCCTTTTCCATTTCCTTCTCAAACCCTCATTGCCTCTTCCGTCTTACAAACCCTGTGAGAACGACGGTCTCGCCTCCATCCTATCCTCTAGTCGCCGCCGTCTCCGTTCTCTAGGTAGGGTGTTGTGCGTGTGCGGTCATGCTTGATGATCGTGGAAGTCAGCGATTCAGCTTCTACGACATAGCCTCGACTCTGCTTCCATCTCCATTTTCTCTCATCGTCTTCTCTCTCAGAAATCACCAACGAGCTTAAAAACCACGAAGCTGTTAGAAATCTCTTCGAGTCTCTCTCAGAAACTACGAAGCACAACGACCTCTTGCTGAAAAACCGTGAATTTAGTCCCAGTTCGAAGGAAATGTCACATCCCGGCCCGGGCTCGACTCCACCGTAGCACGATATTGTCCGCTTTGGGCCTCAACCATGCCCTCGGTTTTGTTTCTAGGAACTCACACGAGAACTTCCCAGTGGGTCACCCATCATAGGAATGCTCTCGCGCGCTACTCGCTTAACTTCGGAGTTCCAATGGAACCCAAAGCCAGTGAACTCCCAAAAGGCCTCGCGCTAGGTAGAGATGGGAATATACATATAAGGCTTACAGGATCCACACCCCTGGGCGATGTGGGATCTTACAGGAAATTTAAGCCCATAAAAGCCTTGGTTTCCTGGTGAGTTCTCCAGCCGATTTGGAGTAGGTAATTTTGTGATTTGCAGTTTATTTTGGGAAATGATTGACGGGTTTGCAGTTCATTTTACCATTTCTAGAATATTTGCAGTTTATTTTGGGGGTTTACACTAAAATTGAGGAAGCATATATGAACCAAAGGCTCGAGGATGTACGACAACTTGGATATGATAGGGTACAAGCTATATGACATTTCTGCAAATTTAGTTTTTTTTTTTTTTTCTTTTCATTTTAGGGGTTTTTTTTACTGTTTAGTTTTTGGGTTTTGTCTAATTTTTCTGGTCTGCTTTATAGATTGTTCTCTTTGGAAGCTTCTTTCCAGCCTTGAGCTTCTTCTTGCCTGGTGCCTTCTTATTGAGTATTTGAGCATTAAAACACAGGTGTGTGTGTTTTGTCGATGTAAGAGGAGAACGACATAAGAACATTCGTCTTTATATTTTTTTGTGCTTTTTCTAACCCATCAATTTCTTTTGAGTCAACCAAATAGTCTCAGCTTGCAACTTATGTTGTGAAGTATTATTGTCTGAAAAATTAAGTATGCATGTATATTTTATGTAAGCATACATTTAATGATTTACATAAATTTTTAATTGTTCCATCATAAATATCTTCCCTTATTCTTTATGCCATGCTACTTGC